>CM073606.1:3997873-5279540 GCA_037074985.1 Solanum bulbocastanum | reverse complement strand
ATAGAAGCATGTATATGTAATGTATTTATATTATATAAGTGAAGGAGTATATATTTATATGATGTATAACTAAGTATAACAGATGTATATATATTCTTATACATTTTTTATACAATATTTATACATTGTTAGATACAACAATTCGTCTTTCTCAACGACCTAAATTATTATTTGTTCAATTTCGATCATCTTAGATCTTCTGTAAACAATCTCAAATTTTAGATATGAGCTTCTTTAGATGTTTTGATTCTTTCGATATAGTATTCATTAAAATTGTCAAATAAGAGAGTTAAGTTGAAATTAGGCATGTCAAAATGAAATTGAGTGAATAAGCATATAATTGACTCATCTAAAAGTTATTTAGACTGAAATAGATTAAAAGTCGGGTCATAACTCAATCTATTCAATTCTTATTTAATTGTTTTCCTTATATTATAATTGTAACATAACAAATAAATAAAATATTTTTCAAGTATTCAAACAAAATTTCTCATGAGTTAATCTGAGTTGCATATCATCTCAGTTTTCAAATGAGCTTAATTAAGCAAATGAAAATAATTAAATTGATAAAATAAGAGGGTCATTAACCCACCCAAACCTGAACAAGTTGGATCAATTATGATATTATGAGCTGATTTTGCCATCTTTAGTATATACTCCCTTTGTTCGGACTTCTGATTCACGTGAGACACACACATTTTAGGACATTTTATCCTTAACGAGAAATTAAAGGTGTAAACTCGCTTTGTCCCATTTTGATCGACACCTAAGCTAAAAAAAAAATAGACATTCCAAAATAAATGGTACTTTAGAAATTCTACACTAATGTTAGTAATTATTTACAATTATATCCTTAATAATAAGGAAATACTCCCTATGTCCCTAATTACTTGTCCACTTTTGAATTGACACACATATTAAGAAAATAATTAATGACATAGTGAGTTTATCATTTTACCCTTATTAATTATGAAGTGGATGAAAAGTTCTACATTTTTCAAAATAATTAGTCATTTAATTGAGGGTATAATAGGTAAAAAAAAAATGTCCTTTCTTGATTTGTCAAAATGGATAAATAATTAGGAACAACTATAAAAGAAAAAATTGACAAGTAATTAGGGACAGAGAGAATAACTTTTTTGGTATTGCTCAATTCTAAAATGAAACGTCTATAAAAAAAAAAATAGAGGTAACTTAGTAAACTATATATAGCAGCTTATAATTATTTTATTTTTTTATTAAATTTGAAAAGTGCTAAAATGACCATTAAAATGGAAAGAAGGCAGTACTAAATAAATGTTACGGATGCTTAATATCAAATTTCAAAAATCTTATACCTACACAAATAAAATAAAACATTATTAACCACAAATTTGAAAAGTAATCTTTTATAAAAAAAAAAAAAAAAAAAATCTTGCCTATTCAAATTTAGCTACATAAATTGAAACTGAAGCAACAGATGATTTAACAGTGAGTCTATCACTATATGATTCCATTTGACAATAGATCCCAACAACTTTCTGAGGGTGCAAATGGTCCTTTTCTCATGGATAAGAGATCAAATATTAAATCGAAATTTAACAAAACAATTTTTCTTTAGAGAAAAAGGTTATAAAAAAAATGTTATTAAGCTATGTAAAATGAATAAAAATGTCCTCCGTTAATAATTTGGCTAAAAAATGCTTTTGACGTCAATACTTAAGTTCAAAAACACATTTATAGTGAAAGTATTGACTGCAAGAACCTTTTTGAATCAAAATAATAACAACAATGACATTTTTTAAGCCAAACTATAGACGGATGACATTTTAATCTCTATCCTTTGTTTTGTAATTTAAATCTTTATATGGAATGAAATGCAACACTCCCAGGATCACTAGGAAATTATTTTTTTTCTTAAATCATGAATTTAAAGTGAAAACTTGAATTTGAAATTATATTTGAACACACATTTTATTGAAAATTATTAAAGTATTGTGAGTGAAAGTTCAAATAATCCAAAAATTGTTCTAAACCAATTTTTGAATATTTGAAAATATTTATAGAACAAATTTTCAAAAAAAGTGATTAAATTTTATAATCACACAAATATTTGAAAACTTATGATTCTAGAGCAGCAGACTTTTTCACTTGAGAAATCTTAGTTTTCTAAATTCTTAAAAGACATGGGTAACCTAAAGGTGGTGTTAGCTTCTGCAAGCCTGCAGGTCTATACAAAACAACATTTCTCTTAGGTATTCATTAAGGACTCAAATCTAATAGCAACAAGAACAATCAAACCTAGTCCTATTTGCACAAAAAATAATTAAAAAATATTAGTATAAAAAGAACAATCACCAAATATTAAACAATATTCAAACCAAAAAAAAAAAAAAAATTACTTCAGCTAGTACTTTTTCCTATAGAATGTGGTATAGTGTTTACTATAAAAAACAATTAATTTTGACCTTTTATATAAATATGATATGAAATGATGCAACCTTTGATCAATGTGTTCAACTAAACCTACAAAATTTCAACACGATAACCTTGAAGATTGAACACGTCAATTTAAATCCTGAATCTGTTCTTAGACATGTGTCTTGAAGACAAATATGAAAAATGCACAAATTCTATCTTGGAATTATATCAAATTAACTCACATTTCTAAACTTATCCATAGTAAGTTGGCTTCGTTAGAGCATAAGCATCTAATGCTGATAAATATTTACCGTATGCTACTATATGTATATTGTGCAGATTAATTAAAATATTCCTCAAGTGAGTTTAGTTTCCCAACGTTTAAAACAAAACTCGAGAATACATTAATAGCAGAAATAATGTAAACTATGGGATAATAATATACAACATAATCTTGATATTATCAAAAAAAAATGGTCAGATCTAGTAATATATAGTAATCCATATTAAAAGCTTATGTTATTTCAACAATATATTAGTATTCTCGTAGATTTATCCTTTAAATTGTTGATATGTAATATTTTGTAACACAGAACAACATAATTTATCCAAATTTTTTACCGTATATTCATATAAACAATAGAATACATTACGAAATAATATATAGCAATCACCCAAACAAAAGTGTTGAAAATACATACTAAAATTGTAAACTGTGTGTTTGTGTGAGATAGAGAGAGTGAGAAAAACCTTAGAAAACCAAAAGAAGAAAAGGGTTTTGAACAGATCTGAAAAAAAAAAAATCATCATCATGGCTACAATCAGAACACAATGATGAACAAAAGTATATGTCTTTTTATTTACTGACAAAATGAAACAACATAGTATCAACAATAAAAAGGTTGTAATCATGAAAAAAATTGAGAATCTGAAAAAAAATAAAAATCACTAAAGTCAAGATCCTTATCATTACACCAATCAGCAAAAAAAAAAAACTATAAATGACACACAAGTTATTTTAGGTTACATAAAACAAGTACAATTTGTCCAAAATTTTGAATACTAGTACATGAACAACTACAACTAAACAACAATAACAACATATAATACGCAAATCTTATCTCTGCCTCAAAAATAGAAAGATTGTTTCCGATATAGTCCAAATAATACATGAAAAACTAATCAAAAGTCTTACCTCTTGTAAAGATCTGAAATTAATTATGTGGTAGATATAATCTTTGAGGGGAATGAAGCCTGGTCCGACGACACCCAACAATATAATCAAAAATTCATAGATCTTTCATAAATATTGTATAGATCTATGTAACAATATAGTAATTACTATAAAAATATGTAAAAAAAAGATTGATCAAGATTGAAGATTTCCTCGAGCCAGACAACATTCCCCACAAATAAAAAAATCTCCACTTTTGATTTCTTGATTTTTATTTTATTTTTTGCTTATCTATTTTATTTCCCCCAAAACTTTCGCCTTTGTTTTAGGGAGAAGAAAATAGAGAGTGTGATGATGAAAAGAATGATTTGGGGGATTATAAAAGGATGGTAAAAAAAAGAGTTGAAGTTGAAGAGGACAAAACGTATGGCCACACAGCTGGACTTCCAGAATTCACCACCGCCGTTCTCTCCATTTTAATTTGTTTGTCTCATTTTAACTTGGTATGGATTTTAAGAAAACAAATGAGAAGATATGTCGAATGTAGTAAAATATATTTTAATCTCATTAACTTAAGCATATCATGTGGGAAGTTGAAATTAAAGAATTTTTATATAAGGAAATAGAGGTTTTTTCTTAAAATAACTAAGAGTCTATTTGAATTGGTTTATTTTAGGTGCTTTCAAGCCAAATTAACTTTGAAGTATTTGTAGTGTTTGAATATTAAGAAAAAAAAATTATAAGGGTTTGTTTTTAGGTTAAAGTAAGAAAAATAAGTCCAAAATTAGAATTTGTAACTTAATTTTTGACCTTATAAGTCATAATTCCATCCAAATATCTCTAAAAAGGAAGTAGGACCAAAAAAAATTGAAATGAAGGGAGTATGGTATTTTCTCTATTCAAATTTACACTGTATGAAATTTAAATATATATCTGAATTTTATATTAAATAAATTTTATTTTCTACAAGTATCGACAAAAATGCCTATAATATCTGAATCAATTATCAGTTGTTCACTTTTCATATTTGAACAATATTATTTCAGGTCAGAATATTAATTGTATATTTGAGATTTTGTGTATGTGAGATTTTGTGTTTGTTAGGTTAGTTTTGGTAGTGTGAGATGACTATGAAGATATATTGATAAAGTTGAGTATTTTTATACTTTATAAATGTATTATTTTAATCTAGAATTTTTTTTTTTTTTCATGGTAATAGATGACACTTAAACATTGATAGATAATCTATAACAGAAAAGGGCCAAAATATCCCTAAATTATTTGAAATAAATTAAATTTATCTCTCATTATGTTTTTTTCTAGAAATATCCACGACGTTATGTTTTTGACTTAAAAATGCTCTTAAACCATCAAATAACTCGGAATTACTCATTCTACTAATTGTTCCCATTTAAACGGTTCAATGGCGAACTTAGAATAGAGAAACCGTTAATACCTAAGACATTTTAGCATACATGAAAACCTCTCAAAATATCCATTTCAAAGGTATTCTTAACTCTTTTTCTCATGTAAAAAAGATAAATGTACGTAAAAAAAAAGGCCCTACATATATAATTCAAACCTTGTTTTTACTGCTATGGGATGGGATAGAAATGTAAAGCTAATTGACCTAGTTATTAGAGTACATAATTATCAGTGCTCAATTAGCTAAGTCAGTGTAGTCAGTAAAAAGACATTCTAAGCTGAGATAATTAATTGCTATTAATTTTTTTAAAAAAAAACACGCAATTAGATTTTAATTTACTAATATATGACTCATTAATTATGTCATCCATTCAAGTTGGTAAATAAAATAAAACAAAACATAGAATATTATTGTACAATAAATAACACAACTGACAATTCACTAAAAACGGTGTTTTGACTATGGTCGTGAGAGTAGTACATAGCTAATGAATCAAAGAAGACAAGGTGAAGGCTACATGTAGCCAACCATGCATCCATTTATCATCGTATAAATTGAGAGCACAGGAAATATTTCTTGTATAGTTATATGTTTTTTTTAAAAAATATATTTAAATTTTGAACACATATTTAATACACTTGTAACAGTAAAGGTCTAAATCATGTTGTTCATACTCATTAAAAAAAGTATTTATTCCAACATAATATATTCTTTTTTTTTGGAAATGTGAATTTAATTCTTATGCTCTTATATGAATAATACTAAAATGAATTTTTAGAATTTGGACCCATCACTTTGTATTATCTGTTTTTTTTACTTCTAGCACATTTTAGAATACTAAATAATTACAAATAAAATTAAAGGAGTAGTAATACACCTTAGGTTTGACAAAATTATTATGTTTTTGAAATAAATATATTTTTTACCAAATGGTCCAAGTCATTGATGCTTCTTTTACATATATATACACACATGTTATATATTCACCTTCCATTGATGGACACAACTATAATGGAGGGATTCTTTCCTACTTTAACTCAAAATCGAGATTTATGATTTATATATTCACTACTCCATTGATAGACACAAGGTTGTTTTTCCTTAAATATTCATTCATTGGGTACTAATTATATAAAGCAATATTTATACCACAAGAGCCCCGGGGGGGGGGGGGGGGTTGATTAGGTACATGTAGAATTAAATGAGGCCATGCAAGTAAGCCAGAGGAGTAGTTGAGTTATGGGTTGCTCGATAGTTGAGAAAAACACAAATAAAAACAAGAAATATTATTACTCTTTCCACCTCATATTAGTTGATCACTTTTTTTCTTATATGTACGTTAAGAAATCATAAATAAGATGATAATTTTACCAATTCACACCTTAAGAACTTCTTTGAAACTATACAAACAAGTGTGATAGTGAACACTTTTAGAAAAATTAATTGCTAGAATAATATGAAAAAAATCAATTAACACTTTCTTAATTTAAAAATATGAAATAATTATTTTTAATATAATAATTAAATAATATGAGACGAAGAAAATAACATTTGCGTACATATTCCAAGAGAAAATGTATAGTGTATATTATAAGGAATGGGTCCATTAAGCTTTTGAATTTGAAAAAGGCAAATAAAAAAGAGAGAGGACCCTCGTTTAGCGCGTACCTTTTGGAGCAGAAATCGAGAGGACGACCGACACATTGGGTCACCCTTCATCTTTTTCTCTATGTCTCTTTCTATTTCTTAGTAGTCCCTCCGTTAAAAAAAAAAAAAAGGAAAAAAAAATATATATTTCGAATTATCATAAATAGAATGTAGATATTCTCTGTTATATTTTTGAGATATTGATCCCTGCCGTTCAAAAACTAAAGCATATATACTCTTTATACTAACAGACACATATGTCATAATTTTATCCACCGATTCAACATTTATTAAATATTAGATTGACGGATAAAATTATGTCACGTGTCCCTATTTAGTCTTCCGTTAGAGTGAAAGGCATATATGCTCTAGTTTTTGGACGGCAAAGGCGTCAATGTCCCAAAAATATGATGAAGGGTATCTGCCTACCATTTACGATAGTTGAGAGGTATATTTGTCATTTTTCCTAAAAAAATAACCTCACTTGATTTCATGCAAAAATAGGGAAAACAATCTTATTAGATATACATTCATATTATATATATTAATTCTATTTATACTTTTACATAATTATATATTTTAACACTAATTAAGAGTTTACTCTCATATATATTGAGGAAGATACACCTTTATACATGTATTTTTGCTATCAGATACATTAAAATAGGAAAAGAACCGAGTGAGATGCGGAGGAAGGTGACTGAGATAGTTATGTATCTCACGTGCGACTCACACTAAATACACACTGCATACATGTATTTGTATGTATCTGGTGTGATTCACATGTATATGAGATATCAGATCTATAAGAGAATGACAAGTGAGATGAAGGAAGGCAGTCGAGATTAGTTTATGTATCTTGCTAAACTCTAGAGTGTATTTAAAATAATTAACTCCTAAACTACACTCTAGAGTATACTTAAAACAATCAACTAACAAATCTTAAACCCTATGAAACAACACGCTTAAACCTAAACCTCAAAATAACTATTTGTTGGACTAATATTTTGAGAGTTATGTAGTGCAGTAATTTAGTGCGCTATCTAATTCCATTGCCCTTAATAGAAACCATATAAACTTTATTTTATCTCTTAATTTAATCAACTTATTTTTTCCTTCATTTAGATCACAAATTCTAAAAAAAAAATATTTATTAAATTTCATGTCAATTCAAAGTGTCACCTAAGTTAGATAAAGTAACAATTTGAAAGATGTTGAATTCCATAATTCACACTTTTTTGAATCCTTGAAAAATGTGCATATACAAATACAAGAGAATTCTGAATGGAGAAAAGGCCTCTCTGTTGGTGTGGGACTGGCTATCTGTCTGTGTCTGAGTCTCTGATACCCTAACAGTGGGTTAGAAAAAGAAAGTGTGAAAGTAACAACACATAAATGTCAAATCTTGTAATGTTTTTGATGTACATGGTATACTCAGACCTGTCATGTATACCAAAATTGTGTATCACAATACTGTATATAGTATGTAATGACAAGTACTTGGAAAAAAAAAGGTACAAACTTGGCTAATTTGTGAAGTTGCATGTAACCAAACTTGATATGTATTGCTGCAAATGATATGCAAAACAACAACATATTCAATGTAATGAATGAGTTGTTATGGAATACTTATGTGGTAATAAATAATGAAGGGAATTTTTGGTAATTAATAACGAAAAAGGGTTTAAAATATTTTAAATTAATTTATGAGAAAGGGTTAAAAATTCATCAAAAATTCAGATTTAAATGTCAACAGAGAGATTAAAAAAAAAGATGTCTTGTTTCGTTATAACCTATGTTTGGAGAGGGTTATTTCATATTTATATCGGTAGAAGGCAACATATGTTTTTCCTCTACTTATTACATGATATGTGCCTTTTTTAGTAAAGTGATATCTTTATTTTATCCGTAGGTCACGAATCCGAGCTTTTGAAGCAGTATGAATGCTTGCATTAATAGGATAATAGGCTGTCTATAGCACATCTATCGAATTGTCCGGCCCTTCTCCAAACTTCATGTAAACATGAAATATTTTGTATATCTAATTGTCCTGTTCTATTACATAATTTAAGCCAAAACTATCGAGCTGAACTCGTATCATATGTTCACAACTAAAACATCATTTCCCTTCCAATAGAGGAAAAGAAACATATATAGTAAGAGAAATGTATACATCTCCCCAAAGTGAAATTAAACATGTTTTCTCTATTGGCTTCAAAAGGTTATAATGTGAGAAAACAGTAAGCCTATTAAGCAATATTATGCCTATTAAGCATTGGGAATGAGCACAAGGACATACAAAGAATATGTGAAATTAATAGGGAAAAGAATGTTTATATATAACACAAAAAAAAAAATTATCCTTAAATGTCCACATTTTTTTCATACATTTTTTTAATTTTAAAATGACATATATCAAACAAAAATTGCACGTTAACGTCAGCGTCCACCCTTTTTTTTTCCTCTCTGATACTATCACAATATATCAATATACTCTGATGGTATCAAAGAGTAATTGAACAGTGTCTTTATTGAAGGATTGCTACTTTCTCCTTAATACTATCAAAGTATAATATACTATGGTAGTATCAATGGTAACTGAACACTGTTTTCATTGAGGTTTGCTTTAGTCATTCGATAAGATTACTCAATCATTCATGATACCATTACGGTATATCTACATGCTGTCGTGGTATCATTGAGGTATGTTTCAATTCTTCAACATTTTCATTTTAAAAAAATATAAACAAATAGTTTCTACTAGTTAATAATAAGATTGTGACTTTAATAATATCCTCTTAATTGATCTTCTTTACTTCTTAAAAGAATAATTCAATCCTATATGATACCAATAGGATATCAATTTACCGACGGAGTATTACATAGGATTAAGTCCAGTCCCATATGATACCGATATGGTATCAATATACCGACGGAGTATCACAAAGAGTATATTTTTCACTTATTTAAACTTTAATAAATAAGATTGTAACTTTAATAATTTTCTCTTAATTGTTTCTTATTTGTTTCTTAAAAAATAAGTGCAATCTTATATGATACTGTTAAGGTATCAGTATACCGACGGAGTATCATAGAGGATTAAGCTCAGTCCTATATGATATCGATATGGTATCAATATACCGACAGAGAATACAAAGAATATATTTCTACTAATTTACAGTTTGATAAATAAGATTGTGACATTAACAATTTTCTCTTAATTATTTCTTATTTAATTTTTTTAAAAAAGAGTTCAATCCTATATGATATTGATAGGGTATCAATGTACCGATGGAGTATCACACAGAATATTAATTAAGCTCAATCCTACATGATACAGATATGGTATCAATATATCGATGGAGTGCATAGATGATTAATTCATAATAGTGATGATGGTGTTATGCAGACATCATGCACGAAATAAGAAAAGAGAAAGTGAGGTAAGCAGGTAATATAGATTTAATGAGTCCATTAAGAATAAATAGTTTAGATTTGATCCAATTTGGATAAATACTTTCACAATTGAATCTATTTGTGTAGTTTTCCCTTTATATTATCTATATATTTAAGTAAAATTTAATATTCTTTTGTGTCAATTATATTACGTTGTTTGAAGTTTAATAAGATCACGAAAATTTAAAACTTGTGTGTCTAATCATGACATAACATTTATGTGACCATAACAATTTTTAAACTTAGTGGTCTAAATCATGTCATAACATTATTGGCCCTTTACTTCCTCTTTTTAATTTGTTTGTCCTACTTTTTTTTTGTCATTTTCAAAAGGAAAAATTGTATGAAATAACAAATTATTAATTCAAATTAGATGTTATAGCCATAGTTTATTTTAATTGTAATTCGCAGCAAACATCCCCTTTTTTGCCATCTGATTCGATATACAATTAGCCATTTTCGGTATAATAATTACAATGTATAAATGAATTTATACAAAACTGCACAATTTGTATAAAATTGGATGTTTGTAGCGAATTATACAAATCAAAAGCTCTATAGCAAACATAAAACTTGCTATGTAGCGCAATTATGCAATCTATAGTTATAACATACAAATATGATTTTTATGTTTGCTATAGATGAAAGCTGCTTTTTTTTTTAAAAGAAAGTCTTTTATATTTTTGGACAACTCTTTAATTTCAACTTTTCACATGATTTATTTAAGACCACAAGATCAAATGACATTTCGATACATTTTACATATCTTTAATTTAATACCACAAGATTCAAGAACTTTTTTACTTTCTTAAACTTCATCTCAAGTCAAAATAGGACAATCAAAATGAAATAGAGGAAGTATTTATTGTTTTCATATAAAGTATATACATAATTATACACAGAAAATACACATATATACTATCACATTTTGAAGTAACAAGTAAAGAATTTTTATCTTTTATGTACAAATTGGACTAGTTCGGATATTAATTAAACAAGTTAGCCTAAACTTTTTTTAAAAAAAATTGGGCCGATTGATTTGGGCCACAACTTTCTCTTTTATATTTATAAAAATAAAATGGGACGTTGACATCTATATACAACTCTCAATTAGTATTGGCATTTATATTTTGGGATAGTTTCAACTATATACAATAAAGTAGTACTCAACTAGTGAATGAAAGGAAAAAATGACGTTCATCCACTTTTTTTCTATTCCAAGATCAATCCACTTACTCTATGTTTTCACATAGAAAATTATTTGCAGATAAAGAGATGTCACAGGGCCTTTTTACTTTTCAAATTATATAAACTTTGATTTATCAAGAATACTCAAGAAAAGCACTTCAACTAGTATACAACAAATATAATCATATTTTTATTTACTTGAAGATAATCAAAAGTCATAAAAAGGTATACATTGATTATATATTATGATACACTCAAAAAGCTGAATGTAGTTTACATATACATGAACTATATCTGACACTATACATTGTGACACACTCAAAAAAATGTAGGCGTTCAATTATGGGATCTATAAAAAAAAGGCTTTGCAAAGAATAGAAGGCATCCGAAAATTTCTAGAAGCTTTTAGTTATTATATATTCTTCCTATTTTAGCATCTTCCATGATAGGAACCCAAGAACCTCATCTCCTTTTGTGTAGTAGATTTTACTCTTGTTTTTCACAACGTTTTAGTCCAAAGGGAATGAACTAAAATTAGGCCAAGACTAGACATTTATCCTTTAATAGTAAGTTATGTTGATATATATTATTAATCTTTCAAAACACTACAACAATTTTTTCAAATTATATAATACATACAAATATACACTAGCGGGTATATATACATACATATATTAGCCGTCGTTCATGTATACATGGGAAGATCTAAAGGAATGTGGCCCTTTCAGACTCTCAATAAAAAATTACATTAAGGTAGATTTTGGATCTCTTACACATAAGATTAGACATTGACTCAGTGGTTTAGAGGTCCTTAATCACCTTGAGGTTCCAAGTTGAAATCTCAATCACTATATTTTTTTTTAATTTTTTGAACGCCATTAGTGAAAAATTATGAATCTGCCATTATATAAATAAATAAATATATATATATAAAAGTAAAACATACAATAAAATTCACTATAAAATGAATATCTATTTTTTTTATAATAATTTTAAAATATCACTAAATCGAATAATTAGTGGGCCTTAAGTTGTTATGTCACATAATTTTCCTTGCTTTAAGTTTTTTTTTTCATATATACAAAATAAGACCTATAATTACTCAATATAGTAGGATCTTTTTCATTTACCAAACATAGAATGTTTCTTTTTTCAAAATATTTACAAAATTATGCTTCAAATCTCGCTTACAATTTCACGTATATATGTAATATAAATTCTATTATTAAATATGTGTATAACTATATAAGTTTGTATAAGTTAGTTACTGAAAAAATACATGCAAGTTTAGTGTATTGATAAAGTACAAAAGCATAAAAAAATTAGGGGAACCCATCAGTAGCCTCCTAAATTTGGCACCAATTTTCACTTAGACATTTCAAGTAGGCTTTGTTCATTTTAAATACCTCAAATAGGGGTCCATTGTGTCATTTTGACACTTTTTCTATTTTCAAAATCGCATATTAAGTGCGTACATCCAGACGCTCTTATGTGGAAAAATAAACGAATTGATATGTGACACGTGAAAATTTTATTTTATTTTTTAAAAACTCAATTTTACTTTCTTTTTTTCTTTATTCCAGATCTCAAACCCCATGCCCTCACCTCTTTCTTCTTCTTCTTGCTTCTGAATGTACGCACTTAATATGTGATTTTGAAAATAGAAAAAATGTCAAAATGACACAACGGATCCCTACTTGAGGTGTTTAAAATGAATAAAATCTACTTAAAATATCTAAGTAAAAATTGGTGCTAAATTTAGGAGGCTACCGATGGGTTCCTCAAAAATTGACAGTTGATGGTTGGTGGGGAAATAGGATCTTAAATAATTGTACGGAAAACAGTGAATCAACTGCCAAAAAGCAAGTCACACAGTTTCCCACATCTGATTAGCATAAAAATATTTCAATTATTTCTGTCCACATAACATCTCATTGTACTGTGAAAGTATAATTCTTTTCGCAAAATAATTTGTTTGTTCTATTTTAATTTAATATAAAATAAATTAAATTAGAGTTTTCGACAAATTTCATTTCTGGGAAATTATGACAAGAGTGATAATATTTTTCTTTAAGAATATGTGAAAATGTATGTGATAAGCTTTTTGTCTTCTTTTTTATTCACCCATCATACGACTTTCAAATTCAACTTGTGATGAATTTCGAGAGATAAAGTCAAAATGTAATGTCCTTTGTCTTATATTTTGAGATGTCTTCTTCTGTTATATTAGTCCTACAACTCTTTTTATTCAACGCTTGATAATGAAGTATAATTAATTTGAATTCATGTGTTGAGGGTGGGGAAGGGGGTTATGTAAATTACAAATTGAGCTGAATACGAAAATTTTGGTCAAAGTTTTATATTTATTTTTTAAAAAAATGTTAAATATGTATAAATCATTTTAAACTGAGTAAATCAAAACTTCTTATAGTTATTTAGTATTAAAATTAATTAGGCAACCTAGGTTTCCTCTATTTGTGTGCTCAAAGATCTCACTTGCATGCCATTGGTTGACTTTAATATTGTTTTACGTGTTGTAGACTCCTTAATCGTAGCATATTATAATAATGATAATAATGGTGGATGAAGTGGACACTCAATCTACAATAATCTAATACTCTAATGTGGTAAATTTTAAATTATAGTATTGGACATAGACTAGTTAGTGCTCCATACAAAACTAATTTTCTTAAATCTTTCTATTTATTAGTACTTCTTCTTAAGTAAATTGTTGAAACTTCTTTTATAATCTAAAATAAATAATTTGTTCAAAATTCAACAGACTATTATGCTTTCAAAGAAAGTTTACCTAGAACATTAACAACTATGAAATAAAGAAGAACTCAAGACATCATTTGACATCAACAACGACAATAATAATTGTCAAATAAAAAAAAGTTGTAAATTGCATTTTTCAAGTTTAAAGTAAGAAGAATCTTGAGCCATTATTTATAATATATATGAATTTTTCGTTTGAATATTTGATGGAAAAAAAGTTTGTTTAGGCCATTAATTTCTATCAATGGATGGTAATAATAGTTGGTCATACTTGTTTAATTCATTATTTTAACTTCAAATTTTAAATTATATAATTTGAAGTTTGAAAAAACATGTTTTAGAAGATTTTCATTTGTTTTGAACTTTTCAATCACAACATTTATTAAACTGTTTTTTTTTAATATTCAAATGCAATTTCAACTTTCTTATATTTTTTTAAAATATTCAACTCAAGATATAGAGTTTTTTGCTCAATCAATTCATTGCCAAAATTCTGCCAAATGTTTTTCAATTATAATGAAGTACCAAGCAATTAGTTTCTTACCTAACCTTTTATTTTCATGGTACTGTGCAACTTTTATACTTTCTCCATTTAAAAATAAATGGTATATTATTATTTTTTTTACTTTATTTAAAAATAAATGATGATTTATATAATCAAGAATAAGTATTTTTAAAAAAAATTACCCTTGTTTTAATATATTTTACATCATTAAAGAGTTGCTTATATCTTCAAGATATTTAATTAAAGACAAGACAGTAAATACTTCTTCTTTTACAGAAATGAATAGTTTTCTATCATGAAATTTTTTTTTTTTTCTAGAGTTGAACTTTAAAAATGACATTTAATCATAAAATATAGAAATTCTATAATAGTTATATAGTTATAAAAATTGAAAAACAACTCTAATTTTATAGTTATATTAAAATACAACTTTAATTTTCAAATATCAATTTTCACTAAGAAAATATAAAATTATATTTTTCAAATTTCATAATAAAACACGACCAACAGTAATCAAACACACTTATCTAAATTACTTATAAAAGTGAAAAACAACTCTAATTTTATAGTTATATTAAAACACAACTTTAATTTTCAAATATCAATTTTCAATATGAAAATATAAATTATTTTTTTTCAAATTTTAAAATAAAAACATGACTAAACGTAATTAAATACATTTATTTTGAAACGAAGAAAGTAAGTAGAATATTTACTTTACTATAATAGCCTACACTAGGCTACTACTACCTATCTATTTGTCTAGTCTCTTTATTATCATTAGCTTCCACCTTCATCTTTCTCCAAAACTTTTCTCACATCTTAAAAAAAAAAAAAAAAAAAAAAAAGATGGATGAATTAATCGTTTCTTCATCATCATTTTTCATACCATCTTTACTTTCTCAAGGTTCTCAAACTTCATCAAAGCTTCAACAAAAGCTTCAAAATATTCTCAAGATTCAAACAGATTCTTGGTCATATGCTATTTTCTGGCAAACTTCAAATGATGATGATGATGGTCACCTTTTTTTAGCTTGGGGTGATGGTCATTTCCATGGTACTAAATCCAAAACAGGGGTTGAAGCTAGTCAACAATCTACAGAAAGAAAAAATGTCATAAAAGGGATTCAAGCTTTAATTTGTGAAAATGGTGAAGAAAAAATTGATGATGCTGGTGAAGTTACTGATGCTGAATGGTTTTATGTTATGTCTTTAGCTCAATCTTTTTCAATTGGTGATGGTGTACCTGGTAAAGCTTTTAGTACTGGTTCTATTATATGGTTAACTGGTGCTCAACAACTTCAATTTCATTGCTGTGAAAGAGCTAAAGAAGCTCATGTTCATGGAATTCAAACTTTTGTATGTATTCCAACTTCAAATGGGGTTCTTGAATTGGGTTCAAATCAACAAATTAAAGAAAATTGGGTCTTGATTCAACAAGTTAAGTCCATTTTCTCTTCAATTCCTGATATTGGTCTTGTTACTTGTTTAGAACATAACACAACCATCATCAACAACAGCAGTAAAAACCCGAAAACAGAGGAAACTGAAACTAATGATTCAGATTCCGATTGTCAAGTACTAGTGGAGAAGCCAGTAGAGAAGAAAACCTCGAAGAAGAGAGGTAGAAAACCAGGGGCAACCCGCGAAACACCGTTGAATCATGTTGAAGCAGAGAGACAGAGAAGGGAGAAGCTAAACCATAGATTCTGCGCTTTGCGTTCTGTTGTTCCTCATGTTACCAAAATGGACAAAGCTTCATTGTTATCAGACGCAGTAGCGTATATCAATGAATTAAAATCAAAAGTTACTGAATTGGAAGGTCAGCTCACTAGAAAATCCAAGAAACTGAAAATGGAGTGTACTGATAGTATTACAGTAGACAACCATAGTACTGCTACAACTACAACAACAAACTCAGTGGATCAAATTCGGCATAATTCATCGTCAGCAGCATCATTTGGTGTCCAGAACAATTTAAAAGTGGAAGTCGAAGTAAAGATTTTGGGCCCTGATGCCATGGTAAGAGTACAATCTGAAAATGTAAATTATCCATCAGCACGATTGATGCGTGCTCTTCAAGATCTTGAACTTCATGTCCACCATGCCAGTATTTCGAGTGTCAACGATATTATGCTACAGGACATCGTTGTTAAAGTTCCTATAGGATTGAGTACTGAAGATCGATTAAAAAACGCTCTAATTAGAAGCATTGAGCAGCAGTAACAACAGTAGTAGAATGCTTCATCCTTAAATTTTTACGCATTAATGTTGTTTAACTGTATTTTCAAATTAAAATTTCTCCAGTATTTTCGCCTTTGTAATAAATTATTTCCTAGTAATGTAAAGAAGATGCATATTGTTGCATGCTTGTTTATGGACGAGCAGAATCAGAAATTTTAATTTATTTTTGTCACTGAATTTTTTTAACATATAGCATAATTACAGTCATAATTATTTATTGAATTCTATCGAGCTAAAGATGTGGCTCCGCCCCTGTAGCTATTTGCCAGTTGTTGGAATTATATTATTGTTCGGAAAATTAAAGGTTCATGTGCGTGGCTGCTTGTTTGTCTTTAAATATCAACATATGTTCCTTTCTTTTTCATGTTAATGTGGTTTCTATTTTATTTTTTTTACATTACCCTACCACTAAAAAGACAAAACTTTTTTTCCATTATTTTAATATTATTTGTATTTTCTGTATTGTCCAAAAGTCTAAATAAACATGAAAAATATGTGATTAGATCATTCTATTGTATATCATTGTCAATGAAAACTGTTCATTTATCTGACTTTAAAATCCCACTTGAGGGTTGCACAACTATACAATTTATATATCATACTCTTTCATAGCTGATTAGAGCTATATATGTATTAATAATATATCATTTGGTTATGAAAATTTTATATATTATTTTATTTATTGACATGATTAAAAAAAATATTACTAGGGTAAGTTATGATAGATCACCAAAGTATATATAGGGAAAAATTGTGCAATTTCTGGTAATACTAAGGGCGGATTTATAGGTTTTCGAGGAGTCGAAAACTTGGTAATTTTTGTTTAAGATTTTATAATTTTTAAAATATTTAGTAATAAACTCTATTATTTTTGAAGTCATTGTAAAAACTCGTAAAGATTTAAAATCATAAATTTGCTTCTAGATACTCTCTTTATTCTAAAATAAGTACTAGTATTTTTAGATTAAACATACCTGGTTAAAAACCATTTATTCCTAAAATATAAAAATTATGTTTATCAACTTATTCATAACCAAAGAAAAGCTAATTAATGATTCTTAATTATATATATAAGAATAATTTAAAAAGAATAAAATCAATACATTCTTAAAATCCCGAAACACTATTATTTTAAAATAAAATGAAATGTTAAAATATCACATCTTTTGAAAGGAAGGGAGTAATAATACAAAGTTTATTAGGATCTTCATTAGGAGATGCATGTATCTTATCTTATCCAAAAAGGACCACATGTATTGATTAAGGGACTTAATATATATCATTAATAGCACACAATCACTTTCATGATACATGATTTGTGTTTACTATTTTTTTTTCTCCTCGATTATTTTTATTTGTTCATTTTAAATGTTAAATGTATTTAAAAAAAATCAATATAAATATTTTATTATATTATTTATATTAAATATTAATTGATGTACAGTCTTTAAATCTCGAAAAATAATTCAAAAAAAAAGTAATTAATATTGACGATAAAATATTTTTTTTAAAAAAATGTTGACGGTTCATCAATTACCCACACTTAAATCACTTTCATGATACATGATTTGTGTTTTGCTCTCCCCTCCATTACTTTTAATTTTGCAAATTTTAAATAATAATTAGTATGAGTATTTTATCATAATATTCATTTATAAATAACTTTAAATTTTGAGAAATAATTTGATGAATAAATGATTAATATTGAATATATATAATATATCAAAAAGGAAAAATTGTGCATTATAGCAAATTATTAATTTAAAATAAATATTATTGTTACAGTTTTATTTAATTATAATTCGTAGCAAACACATTGTCATTCCCGCCTCTCTCTCCCGAATCTCGCTCGCGACTCTCAATTGTCTCCCTCGCGTCTCTCAGTTTGTTATGGAGCGCAAATAACAAAATTGTAACTATAAAGCGTTACTATGATTTTTATGTTTACTATTCCTAAAATTTACTGTATTAAAAATGACAAAGAAATCTGTGGACAACCTTTTTTGGTTGATTTTATTTATATTTTTACCTATTCAATCAAATTGTCAAGGCAACACACACACATATATATATCAACACTTGACCATGTCTAAACCACAAATATGAAAGGATAGTACTCCCTATCCAGAGATCACTTCAATTCTCTCTCTCCTTCCACTGTAACTAAGACACATTAGATTTTAACAACCATGCTACTTTTTCTTCATTATTTCTCCCCTTTGTTTAATTTTATTTGGTTTTGATATTAAAAATAAACATTTTATTTTATTTTATTAGTCTATTGTAGTATATCATTCTTTAATACTATTTACACTATTAATAATAAGTATTTTTTCCACTCATCGTGAGTCATTGTCACGACTCAGAACGTTGTGATTGGCACCTGCATTAACCCTCCGGTGGGAGAACCATTACAACAACCCAAACTAACAACTTAACCAAATACTACGCATTTAAAGATACGGAAGCAGGTTTAAATGACTAAAAGAACTACGGAGTTCCCATAAACTCCAAGATTTACATAAACTAGTCAAACTAAAGCGGAAGAACAACCCCTGGAACCTGAAAGTCATTGTACCAAAACTCTACTAACGACAAATCTAAGAACAAGGGGTACAACCCCGAGACTAAACAAACATCTTAAACAAATAGTCTGAGTCCGAAAAGAGTGGACTTAAACAAGAAAGATCCATGGCAGCCTGAAAGAACTGGCTCCCCCTTGAATCCGGTCACGCTCAATTGTCACCTAGCTGAGGTCTATCAATAGCCGCCTGAAGATGCCCTGTACTCAATAAAGAACAAGCAAGTGCAGTATCAGTACACTTGTGTATTGGTAGGATCACGCGGCGATCGCAATAAGTAAAACACATGCAAGTAACCATAACATTATAAAATAGGCATATACCAAATATATACAATATAGGTCGTCTTTTCAGGATCAATTTAGCATTCCACGTTCTCAATAATACACATTGACTATCATTTTAAAACAACAAACAGTCTTTCAACCTCAATTACCATTAGATATGAACGCAATCATCACAAGTAGATACACAACACAATTCAATGGTCCTCTCACGAAACCCAACTCAATGGTCCTCTCATGGAACCCAATTCAATGGTCCTCACATGGACCAATAACCAAACTGTTAGTGTATCGGTACGTGGTATCCGATCCAAGTTAGTGTGTCGGATTGTGACACTCGTTTCAATGTTTATGCCGGTACGTGGCAACCGATCCCAATTAGTGTGTCGGATCGTGACACCCATTCCAATGTTTATGCCAGTACGTGGCAATCGATCCCAGTTAGTGTATAGGAATGTAACACTCGATCCATTAAACAAGCCACAATCACAATCACAAGTACATTCTCATAATCATACAATCAAGTCATCATTTATGACATTCAATTATGCTCATTCACAATTAGTGTGATCAATAATGTAACATTCATATACATTTATGCATTATAATGAAACAAGTACAAATATATATCACACAACATGAAATCACAACTATCACCTACCTCAAACAACGCTTGAATCCCCTAAGAAACTTGATTATTCCGTTTTCAGATTCTTTTCGCTTGTTCTTGGTCTGCAAATAATCATAATAATACGAGGATCAATAAACAAGACCCAATTACCCGGATTCTAATCAATAATATCAACCCTAGATAAAGCCCTTGATCTCCATATCCAGATTAGGGATTTTTCCACCATAATTTCCAGATCAAAACCCTTTCCCATCGATAATTACCCACTAATTTACATTCTACGGATCGAAAAACGAATTCGAAAAGTTAAAACCTTACCTTTAGCCTTAAGAGTAGTGAAAAACGCTCAAGAACTCGCCTGAGGTCGTCTCCTAGCTCTCAAAGTTGAAAAGTGCATAATAAAATGATTTTGGGGTTTATTTTCGACTTTAAGTCGCGTCTGCCCCGCCATGGTGGCACTCACCCCGCTACAGCGGCCCTGCCCTGGCAGCAGAAATCCCGCCTCAGCGGCTTGCATGGAAATAGTGAGCAAAATTAATAATTCCAAGACCCCATTTCACAACACACCTTTAATCAATGATACTCAGAAACGATCCGTTCACGCTAAGATCAATTTCAGGAGTTTTACTTGCCCAAATTCAATTCCATAAAATCGTATGGGTTCGTTAGCTTCTTAGCTATCCATTCATGAAATCAAATTTATTAATCGATATCTCATTTATTACCAAATTTCCCTAGATCTCACTGACTCCAATTTCATCCAAATCTGGACTAGCCTAGGATATCCAAAGTTACTACTCAAAAGTTTTCTGGCCCCAATTATTTCCCCATTGGTTTTTCTATAACGACATGAACAGGTCGTTACAATAGATATCAATATACCCATCACTCGTCCCCGAGTGACAAATTAGGAGAAAAAGGCTAAAGAAAGAATAATAGTATCTAAATTGTCGAATAACTAAGGATACTTGAATGTACTTTTTCTGTCAACTCTGGGCTGCAAGAAGCTTATATTGAATACTTCTTACCTTACCGTGAACATCTTTCACCAAAACAACTCTCAAAGGTTTCACGTCTTCAACCTCAAACCAACCAATTGAACACCTACACATCCTCTCATACAATGCCTCAATGAAGTCATCTCAATACTCGAGTGATAAATATTGTTGTATGTAAACTTAAATACAACAAAAGTGATTCCCAACAACCACCAAAGTTGATCGTACACACGCCTACAACATGTTATCAAGGACCTTGACACAATCATCAGGACGAATCCTTTCTCACATAACCATGATAAAATCCTAAATCAAAACTCACCACAATTAGGGGTGAGCCTGAACCAACCAACACACAATCATAATACGCAACCAAACATAGTTCCTATCAACATCTCTATCTCACAACCCAATTTTCCATGAGCTTAAGTTATAAATATTTGATCTTTAAACATCAGATACTCATCGAGGGATATGTCCAACCATACAAGCCCTCTAACCACACTATCGAATGCTGGATTTAGCAATGAAAACTTTGAAGTGTAAACTC
Organism: Solanum bulbocastanum; assembly: GCA_037074985.1. Classification (NCBI taxonomy): domain Eukaryota; kingdom Viridiplantae; phylum Streptophyta; class Magnoliopsida; order Solanales; family Solanaceae; genus Solanum; species Solanum bulbocastanum. The sequence goes on along the minus strand of CM073606.1, from coordinate 5,257,677 downwards.
AACCATATAACACAATCCCCTTATCTATCAACATTAGTTTATACCTTGAAGATTTTTATGAATTCATGGATCTCCGTTTATCATTGATCGCATCTCCATCGATCTTATCATATATTTCACTAAAATTTTAATCACTCATTACTAGATTCAAAAACAAAATCAAACACTTGTCATCACACTTAAGCTAATGTCCGCACACTCTTTTCTCAAGTCTTAATTAATAGTTTTTGACCAGCCTGATGAATCCGTGACACTATTGTCATAGCCACCACAAAAAGAATGAAATCACACGTCTCTGAACCCAATTATCTACCCCTTAAAAGATATCTCTTTAGCCTTTGTAATCAAATAAAATATTCTTGCTCTAGCCTCTCTTTAAAGGTTGTACTACATCCCACTATTTTTCTTTATTATAACTCTAGCTCTTTAATATTCTACTCGAGTGAACATCTCTTATCATTTTCCATACAACCACGTTACTCACCAAGTATTAGAAAACCAAGACCTTGGATACTCACAAGTCGTAATTACTATACAAAATTTACTTAACCAACAATTTTTATTATATAGTTGCATTCTGTCACAATACATCACGAACTCTTATTGTCATTATGCTCCATCAGCCTTGAATATCACTACGAAGTCAACCTTTTTCATTAACACGACGCCTCAAACTCAGGTAAACTCATCAAATTCAAAGGACTAACCCAATTTTATACACACCTTCTTGCTAAATACTTCAATTTCCTTTACCTAGGTATACTCAATGGGACTTTCCTTATCCATAAGCTGGTCATTCCAGTATTAATCCACTCATTTATGGTTTAAGATCAATTCACCAGTCCTCACACCATCCTCCTTCTTCTTAATAAATAAGACAGGAGCACCCCACGGAGAAGCACTAGGACAGATGAAACTTTTATCATGAAGCTCTTAGTTTTGAGCCTTAAGCTCTCTAAATTATGTTAGATCCATACGATATAGAGGGATGGAAATAGGGCGAGTGCCAGTTTCCAAGTCAATGCAAAAATTTATATCTCTATCTGGAGGCATACCAGGCAAATTTGTAGGAAACACTTCGTTAAACTTAGACATCACAGGAACAGACTCAATAGAAGGAGATTTAACCTCAACATCCCAAACATAAGCCAAATAAGCCAAACAAGCCAAACAACTATGCCTACCAGTTTCCTAGCCCGAATGGAGGCTATAATGTTAGCTAGCTTATGCTTGTACACCTATTCCCACTCTAATCTTTTTCTACCGTGGATCTCTAGAGTTACCAACTTTGTATTACAATTAAGCCCGATATAATAGGGGGACAACCAAGTAATGCCTCAGATTATATCAAGTCAGTCATATCCAGTATAACCAAATCAACCCAAATATGAAAATCTATAAACACAACAGGACAACACGATATACATGGGTGACTATGACTAACTCTTCAACTGAGGTAGAAACATGGATGGGGGCATCAAGTATATCATAAACCGCATCAAATCCTAAGGCAATTGAACTGACACATACGAATAAGTAGAACCCGGATCAAACAAAACAATAGCCATCCAGGAACATACAAGAGTAGCTCTTGTGACCATTGCATCACACCCTCAAACTCAGTCTTACCCGAAAAAACATAAAACTGAACCCTGTCCTCTTGACGAGCAACCTCCTTACTTGGCTGCACTACTCATTTACCTACATTACCATTTCCTCGGCCTCCACGACCTCGTTGATTTCCTCCTCATATGCCCAGATTCTCCACAATTTTAACACACCTTATAACTTATATTCGATTGCTAAACATTGAATTAGATCATGGGGGTTAGTTCGGGTACGATTCAGGGTCTATAATTGTGACTAGGGGAACACAAGGGAGACAAGGCTGAGATTCTGTCTCGCCCTGTCCTGCTTTGTCGGGAGAAATCCTGCAATGGCGGTCTCGCTAGGGGGGAAAATCCCGACCCAACAGCCCTAACGGAAATAGAACTTCTGCAACAATTTCTTGGGTTCCTCTCTTTTTTATATTTCCCTTAGATTTCTCGGTTATAACTAGGCATTTTAGAAAATCCCTTTAGCTAGGACAATCGTTGTTTACCCCCCATCCCCTTCCCCTCCCCGATCAACCCAACGAAGTATGCACTTTATAATCCTTTTACATCGTTTCAACAATACCACACACATATTCCCAAGATACACCCAGACTCTTACACGGTTATCAGTTGGTCGCAATGCACGTTCAGATTTCTTGCTTACAAAACACATCATAATTTATCTAAACCCTTGCACATAATCTCGCGATGACTTTCCTTTCACAACAAGTTTCACGACACTCAAACAGTTACAACTTGCAGACAAGTCCAAATTCTTTAATTAGTTTATTCCATAGACGGCCATTACTGATCATCTATGTCTTATACGATCCTTAAAGCCATATATCAATTGGAACTTTCTCAATTCCAATTAACTTGCTTGTGTCCCTTCAGCCGGGACTATGACATCTAGTTCACTTCGTTGAGATACCAATTGGAATCGGGAGATATCAATTGGACTTAACTCATACCACAAGCGACAATAGTAGCTAGCGAACTCCACAAAACTGTTAATTTCAATCATAGTACTTGGTCGAACCCAATTCTTAACCGCCTCAATCTTTAACAGATGGTAACTAGACCTTAAATCAATCTTAGAGAAAACTGATGCACCTTGCAATTGGTTAAAAAGGTCATCTATACAAGGAAATGGATACTTGTTCTGAATGGTGACTCTTTTCGACTTTTAATGGTCTATACACATCCTCTCTTGCTAGTGATGGCGTTATCACTTTTGTTGCTCTAGTTCAGAGCATAGAGTGAAGGAGAAAATATACTAATTTATATCACCCAAATACCAATTGGATTCAAGTCATAGCACGAAGGAGTAGAAAGAAGTGAGTTTTTCCTAAAGTCCTTTAGCCTCTCGAAGAAAAGTACGGACATCATCGTACCGTTCCATAAGACTTTACTAGACTCGTTTTGGTATAATGAGATAAACGAACCTAGGGCTCTGATACCAACTTTGTCATGACCCAGACCGTCGTGATTGGCACACACACTAACCAAACTAATGTGGAAGAACAACCCCAAGAACTTGAAAGTCATTGTACCAAATCTCTACTAACGACAAGTCTAAGAACAAGGGGTACAATCTCGAAACTAAACAACACCTTAAACAAATAGTCTGAGTCCAAAAAGAGTGGACTTAAACACAAGAGATCCATGGCAGCCTGAAAGAAATAGCTCACCCTTGAATTCGGTCACGCTCAATAATCACTTAGTTGAGGTCTATCAATAGCCGCCTGAAGATGTCATGTACTCAACAAAGAACAAGCAAGTGCAATATCAGTACACAACCACATTGTACTGATAGGATCACACATATATCCCAATAAGTGAAACACATGCAAGTACCACAATATTATAAAACATGCATATACCGAACATATATAATATTAGCCATCTTTTCATAATCAATGTAGCATTCCACGTTCTCAATAATACACATTGGTTATCAATTTAGATCAACATACAGTCTTCCAATATCAATCATTAGATATGAACGTAATCATCACAAGTAAATACACAATACAATTCACTAGTCCTCTCACAGAACCCTATTCAATGGTCCTCTCATAGAACCCACATCCAAACTATTAGCATACCGAAACGTGGTACCCGATTCAATATTTATGCCAAAATGTGGCAATCGATCCCATATTTATGCCAGAACATAGCAACCGATCCCATGTTTATGCCGAAACGTGGCAACCGATCCATTCAACAAACCACAATCATAATCACAATGTATATTCTCACAATCATACAACAAGAGGTGATTCATGACATACAATTATTCAATTATCCTCATTGACGATTAGGGTGATCAATAATGCAATATTCACATACATACATGCATTATAATGAGCAATTACAAACATATATCACCAACATGAAATCACAACCATTACCTACCTCGAAACAAACTTGAAACCCTAAGAACTTGATCCTTCCATTTTCGGATTCGTTCTGCTTGTTCTTGGTCTACAAACAATCATAATAACACGGGAATCAATAAACAATCACCAATTACTCGAATTGCTAAAAATTCTATGAACCCTAGATCATACCCATGATCCCAAGTACCTAAAATAGGATTGTTTCCACCACAGATTCTAGATCAAAACCTTCTCCCATCGATAATGACCCATTAGATTACGTTCTACGGATCGAAAAACGGATTCAGGAAGTTAAATCTTACCTTTAGCCTTAAGAATGGTAGAAAACTGTCAAGAATTGCCTAGGGTTTGTTCCGTAGCTCTAAAAATCAAAAAGTGCAGAATAAAATAATTTTGGGATTTATTTCTGACTTTAAGTCACGTTTGCCCCGCCATGGCAGCACTATAGCGGCCTTGCATTGGCGGCAAAATTCCCGCCTCAACGGCTTGCACGGAAACAGTGAGCAAAATTAATAATTCCAAGACTTCATTTCACAACACACCTTCAACCAACGACACTTAGAAACTAGTCGTTCACGCTAAGATCAATTCCAGGAGTTTTACTCGCCCGAATTTAATTTTGTAAAGTCGTACGAATTTCTTAACGTCTTAGCTATCCATTCATGAAATCAAATTTATTAATTGATATCTCATTTGTTACTAGATTTTCTTAGACCTTACTGACTCCGATTTCATTTAAATCTAGACTAGGCAAGGAAATCCAAAGTTACTACTCAAAAGCTTTCTGACCCCAATTCTTTCCCCATTGACTTTTCTATAACGACGGGAACATGTCGTTACAATTTCTGACTTAAATCGCGACCGTTCTGCTATGGCTGCCTCATCCCGCCACAGCGGCCCTGCCCTGGCGGAATAAATCCCGCCACAGCGGCTTGCATGGAAACAGAATGTCAAATGAAGAACTCCAAATCCCCATTTCACAACACACCTTCATCCCACAACACTCAGAAATTATCCGTTCACACTAAGATCAAATTCGGGAGTTCTACTCACCCGAATTCAGTTCCGTAAAGTCGTACGTGTTCCTTAACGTCTTAGCTATCTACTCATGTGATCAAAATCATAATTAAATCATCCAATTGTTATCAGATTTCCCTAGACCTTACTGACTCCGATTTCGTCCAAATCTGGACTAGATTGGAAAATTCCAAGTTATTACGAAGAAGTTTTCCGGCCCAAAATCTTTTCCCATTGGCTTCTTTATAATGACGAAAACCGATCATTACAGTCGATAAGAAAAAATTGCACTAAAACACATGATTTTTTTTTCATTCATTGAGAAAATGCATAATTGGAAATATATTCTCATTGAAATATTGAGAAACTTCATAGATTTTTTTATATGAAAACATTATTTATATCTATGGAGATAGGTAATGAGTATTTTTCAATGGAAAAATAGTGATAGTATTCAAGTTTACAGTTTTTAAATATTATTAATAAAATTAATTTAGTAAAATACACCTTCAATTAAATTTTTCTTCAGGATATATCAAATTAAAAAGGACTAAATAATACTCACTCTGTCTAACAATACTTGTTCACTATTGACTTTGCACACTTCTTAGAAATTATAAATAAAAGAATAATTTTACTATATTACTCTTTGAATAAAATAAATATAATGTCTTAAAAAATGTAATATGTAAAATTATTCATTGATTTCATAAAGTAGACAAGTATTATTGGACATATCTAAATAGAATATTGGACAATTATTATTAAACGGAGGAAGTATAAAAAATAACTTGTCCCCTACAAATTATACAATTGTGCTTAACTCAACTTTTAAAAATAGTTTAATGAGAAAAATATTTATCCAAATCTATACGATTAAACTATTAATCAATTTTACATGAATGGGAACTCTAAACTACTCTAACACGACTAAGTTGTATCCCAATCAGGGGTGGATCTACGTGGAAAGGTGGGGGTGCCACAGCACCCAGTGATCTCGTAAAAAACGTTGTATATATATGTATACATATGTATACATATATTATAATTAAATATATATTAACTTTGTCACCCAATGATTGGAATGCTACAATTTAATTGGTGAAGGAGGCCACCTGCCACATAGGCAATGCAGGTTCGATCCTTGCTGCAAGCACCTATTCTTTTTGTTTGCTCCTTTTTTTTTCTTTTTTTTTCTTTTTCATTAATGTGTAAAGGGCTTTAATATTTTTTTTCTCCATTCATTCTTATTTATTTACTATTCTTTATTAATTCAAATTGACTCCTTTTCACAATTAATTTTTAATTTTCTTTACTTTCTCTTTCACTAATTATTAATCTCTTCATATGAGTGTTACGTATTTATTCTTTATCAATTAATGACTACTGAATTATGAACGTCAAGTAAATATTATTAAGAATATATTTAAATAGTTATTTTTTAAAAAGTATAAGTTTTAAAAGTGATGAATATTACTATTATTATTATTTTTAAATTTAAAGGTTCTTTCGATCTTCACTAACGTTCTTGATAAGTAAGAGGACTAGGCTGAGACTATATTTTTTTATTTTTTCCCTACTACATATCTCCAACAACACATAAAATCAATGGAATGTGAATATATTAAGTTCATACTATTAGATAGTTTATATAAGCTCAAATTTTAATTCAAATTTTAATGTGAAAAATCTTTTTTTCCCCTCAATTTCAGCGAATAAGACATCTAATTCCAAAAAAGTAAATAAAAATTGAATTGTTTAGTTATCTCTAATATCAGAATATCTAAAAAAAATATCAATAACATGCATATTTGATTGATTTGTTTATAAAAATAAAAAAAGATTAATAACTCGAATTAAAACCCAAAATTAAAGCAATCGGATGTGACACCCACGACTTCCAAATTTTAAATCCGCCTCTGATCCTAATGAACAAGTTAATAACATGAAATTAGTCAATATGCTAATAATGATGATACTTGTGCCAAATAGCCTAATATGATGGCACAAGTCAATGATTGTAGGTGTGTCAAAAACAAAAATGGCAAGCACAAATTAAATCCCTTGGGAATTAATTGTGGATATAATGATGCTATACTATAAGAGATCAGTGGTTATGAGGAAATCTAACTTCCTAAGCATAAATCCACCGCTCGGCATGAATTATAAGTTTTATCATTATAATATACTGAAAGAAATGTTGAAAAATATATTTAAATTTGATGTGAATTATTAGTTTTATTTCGAATTATCGACAATTTTAAAAATATGCTTTTACTTGACTAATTAAAGTTAAATACACTGCTGATCTTGCAATACGAGTGAAATACATTCGTAAATTCTCACCAAATTTATGAATGTTTTCAAACTTATCTCGACTTTTTATATAGAATTTTATGTTTTTACAAGAGTTTCAGACCACTTATTATGTAATGTGGCATATGAGACTGTATCATGTATCTAAGTTTAGTTAGTCAAGTAAAGAGACATTTTTAAGGCTGTTAATAGTCTCGAAACGAAATTAATAATTTACGTCAATACTTTTCTCTAATATATTCATAATATATTACTATTTCTTTCGACAATTTTAAATATTTTATACTGACTCGGCGGAGTTTAAGAAAGAAAGGAAGATTTTTAAAACTTGTGGTCTAAAATAAATGATATAAATATTTGTGTGGCTATAAATCCTTTCATTAAGGGTAAAATAATTTAAAGTTAAATAGTAACTTAATATAGAAATATGTCATTCTTTTTGAAAATAAAAGTAAGTCATATAAATTATTTTTTTGGGACTGATTAAAACAAAAGTATGTCATATAAATAGGGAAATAGGGACAGAGAGTAATAGAAAAAAAAAATTGTGACAGCACGTGGCTTAGGTATTTTAATTTTGCATTCTTTTCATAACTATAACATTTTCTTCTTGTTTACTGGTTGAAATTTTAAAACATTTCTTCTTTATTGATTTAGGGCATTCATTAACAAAAGTGTTTTCATGTAGATGTTAATTATCTAATAACTAGAACTAACATTTTTTTTTTTATAATTATAAGCAAGTTATTATTCCTGGTTCTGTTATTTTATAAATTTATATATAAGTTGACTAAAGTTGGCATTTGGACAGTGAAATAAAACCCTAAGCAGCACGTTTTGAGATTAATCAAGATCCACCCATCGATTTTATTTTATATAAATACAATTCTTTGACTTAATACAAAGTTTACGTAAGTTTTGGGTCGTGGTTCTTCATACGGATTGACCCGACCCGATGTTATTCATCCGATTTTTTTCCTCTGAAAAAGAGAATAAGCATCAATTTGAAAAATGGGTGAGAACAGTTACTTTGTAACTATTCCAACGTATACTATTTTTCTTTTTAAAATGGGTGTTGAACCCTTTTCAGAAAAGAAAAAAAAAAACAAGGAATACAAAAACAGAAAAACAGAGAGAGAAACAGAATAAGAAGTTTCTATCTTCTTTGCGATATTAACAAAATAAAAGTGACACTTAGTTTGTGCAACATAGCTTTGATTCATCGAGACTCAAAGTTGGACTTGGAGCAACTCTTTCACAAAACTTTATTATCATTCCGTTGTTGTTAACAAGTAAACATTCTCGTTCTTGTGACGATAATCTTTCAATTTGAAATATTAATTTGTCTCATGTTTCATAATATCAAATTCGAGATCGCTAATCTAAGACAGAATTGGAGGTGAGGAGGGATGTTTCGGCGTGGGGAGTGGGGGGTGGGGGGGGACCTGCTTAGCCCACTCAAATAAAAATAATTCAAAAAAGTTATTGATAGGTACGACGATACATTGAACCAAAAACTAATATTAAAAAAAGAAAAAAATCACGTGATTAATTGGATAGTTTAGTACAATTGTTTGTCCAAGTTTATTGAACATATTGACATCAATTTTCACTTAGACATTTTAATTAGGCTTTATTCATTTTATACACCTCATGTAAGACCTTGATATGTCATTTTGACACTTTTTTTACATTTAACAAAAATATGACGGTGAGTGTGTTCCACTCGCGGATAAGGTGTAAAGTGTCAAATTAAACGAGGACACTTTGTTCAAAATAATTCTTAAATAATAAATTATCAATTATAAAAAAAAAAAAAAAAGAAGAAGATGGTCAATGGATCAACGACATGTGGCATTTTTCCAAATAATAATAAAATAATTCTTAAATAATAAATTATCAATTTAAAAAAAAAAAGAATATGGTCAATGGATCAACGACATGTGGCATTTTTCCAAATAATAATAATAAAAAATTAAATCACCTTAAAAAATCTTTACGAGAAGCATCTCCCACCCCACCGCCACCCCCACCCCATCGTCTTCTCCAACGTTGGAGAAACAAGCACAGAAGCACACACCGCTTAATCTTCTACCATATATTCGAAATTTTCTCCATCTCTTTTACTTAAATATTGTTTAATCCTTTTATGGTATAACTTTAGTTAATTTGTGTAACTCAAATTTTTTTCAAATAAATGCAACTCCACAGATTTTATTGCTAAAAGAAAATTCTACAGATTTTATTGCTAAAAAAAAAAAAAAATCTAAGATCCAATGAACTTTTAAAATATTAATGTGTATGTGTTCATATCACATTAAGTTTCTTTTAATGGGATTATCTCATTTTTTTAGTGACTTTTTATTCATCCCCAACTTTTCATTTTTTTTCTTTTAAATTTCAGTCTTTTTTTCTCAAATTAAATTGAGGAAGAAGGGCATCATCCTTGGGAAATCTTGGGGAAAGCTCTGACGTTTGGAATTAGATTTCTCGTTTGTGGCATCATCGAATATATTTCACCATGGAAGAAATTCAAGTTTGAGAAAATGGTGGTTGAAAAAATGGGGAAGAAGAAGGAAATATTAAATAAAAATTGGCTAAAAAAGAGCTTGACGCGCTATTAATGAGTGAGTCACACTCACTATGTCATATTTGCAAAAAGTGTCAAAATGACAAATCAGGACTTTACATGAGGTGTCTAAAATAAACAAAATCTAGTTCAAATGTCTAAGGGAAAGTTGATGCCAACTTCAAGGGATCACCATCGATGGTTAAGCCATTGAATAACGATGAAAAATGTCACATCCTAGGATTTGGATACTTTTAAAAGAAGGAATCATCAATTTTTATTTGTGAATTATTCAAAATAAGATAGCTTTATTCCTTATTTCATTTTCAACACACACATGTAAAAAGTTGCTTTATTTGATATTTTTCATTTTCAACACACACATGATAAAAAAATTACTTTATTTGATATTTTTGAAGTTAAAATTGTGTTTTATCATACCTCTTTAGTAATGAATATTCATAATTTGCTAAGATGATTAGAGATTTAATTTTATTAACGAGGATAAAATTAATTCATTTCGAATAATATTGGAGAAATTTAGTTTTTGACTTGAGGAGGATATTTTTGAATTACTTGTTTAACAATGATAATATTGAATATGAAATAAAGGATAAAATTATTTCATCTTCAATAGTTGAGGGGTAAAATTGTCCTGTTTCCTTTTCAAAATAGATACTCAGAATCTTAAATAGTTATAAAATCTGAAACAAATTTTTAAAAAAGAGAATAATCTACTAATGATTTATTTAAAGTCATGTTTGGCTACTTTTTAAATGAAACACTATCCATGAATAAAGTATAGGAATGTAAATAGCATGTCCAAACAAGGAAAAGAACTTATCAAATGTACATTCATCAATATTAATAGTATATGTTATTTTTTGTATGCATTATTCGTATTGATGTGAAATTTAAAGATATTACCTAAGTTTTACCATAAATATATCATGTTGAAATAAAATATTAAGGTTAAGTTGAAGATTACATCTTAGACAGAAAATATCGCATTCAAGATCTTAAATTTGATTAGTTAAGCACACTAATATAAAAAATTTAAAAAGTTGTTCTAAAATAATATAATCGGTTGAATACTACTATTAATCAAAATATATATAACTTTTTTTGTTGGTATAAATCAAGACGTAGGAAGTACTTTATCTATTAATAAGCATAAAGTGAGTGAAAAATATGAAACACGTTGAAGACAATGCAAGTTGCAAATGAAGATAATTAACAATTAATTCAATCACTATAAAGGGTGGCTTAAAAATAAGATAAAAAATGTTAAAGGTCCAAAAAATGAAGTACTCGATAATTTATAACGATTTCACTTTTTAATTAATTCATTTTTTCTCATATTTCATTGATTCATAAATATAAAAGCAAATGTCCTTTTTTTAAGAAATTTGCAAAGCAAAATATTGATATAAGATTTAAAACTCAATAGATAATTGGTTCATTGTCAAAAATGTATTTTCAACCAACTCTTTATATGCATGCCTGATTATTTTTTATGGATCAAATATATATATATATATATATATGAGTGACGGTAAGATTTTATTTCAGAACATTATCTTCTCTAATAATATTTTCAACATTCATCACCTTTTTAACTTCTTCTTTTTTAAAAAAGATTTAAGTACTGTGTTTTTATATAAAAAAATAGTTTATATCATGACGTATGTCTAATCAACACACCATGTATTGCGTTCTCACCAACTCATTGAGTCACAAACACATCCAATTAAATCACCTCATGCACTTTTAGCCAAACATATCTTGTGGTTGTTCATGCTTGTGTATCACAAAAGTAGCTCCAAAATTTTATGTGGTAAATATAACATTGGAATCAGAATCCTTGTAAAGACATGTCAGTGCTTAAATCCAAGAGAACATAATCAAAATACTGTTAAGAGATGAAAAAGCATAATGAAGGGATGGATGGAGAATGGATGAAAATATCTATGTTCAATTTTGTTTGTTAGTGGTGAAGAGAAGATATTTTGTATTTTTATATGAAACACTCCTTCTAGTTATTAAAGAGCTTAGAATAAGATTTTTCCTCACGCATTTGTCATCGTCGTTTGCTTGCTTTGACAAATGATTGTGATTGATTGATAACTTTTGAGACAAAGTTTACTTATTATTCTTATTAATTAATTTTTTTTCCTGATATTGATTTATTTATTTGGGGAATTAAGTTAAAATTTACAGAAAATATTCAAAAAGGACATGTTCCTTCCGAACAGACATTTCCTTCTAGCAGATACTATACATATTCTTAACAGGTGAATTCGCACCTCTTCAACCCAGTTAGTTTGCTATAAATAATGAGGTTTTCCTTCAGTTTTTATCATCGAATTTACTTCTTCTGCATATATTTTTCTACAAACAAATAACGAGTTTTCGTTTGATTTGCTGCTGACTTTTGAGTTTGATAAAGTTATTGAAGTTTGAGTTACCTTTACTTTATTAACAGGTATATCTAGTGGTGAATCTAGAGGTAAAAAATAGGGCACCCGAACCCGTGGTCTCTTCCTAAAACTAGATCTTTTATGTATATATTTTCTAAAATTTGTATATTATTATATTCTGGCACCCGTGCTATAAAAAGTCTATCTGGTCCACATGGTTAAATGTTGAGCTTTTGACCTTGAGGATGAAGAATCAATTCCCACTTAATACATTTTTCTTGATGCATTCATGTTCGGATCTATTCCCACTTAATACATTTTTCTGGGTGCACCTATATTCGAAAAATCCTAGATTCGCCTTTGGGTGTATCCTTTTTATTCTGGGTGGAATTAAGTAATTCATAACCTTAAGTACAGTGAAGTAATTAAATTCCTTAAAGATACAAAGTAAATTTTGTGACCTCAGATATTAATTATTTTCCTTTTTACCAGTTTTGTGGCAAAAAGGGGAAAAAAAACTCTACATATATGATTAGAGCCGTTAATGTGGGCTAGGCCCGTTGGGCCGGCCTGGCCTAACCCGTGATTTGATAGGGTTGGGCTACGATTTTTGGAGCCCATTTAAGAAAATGGCTTTTTAGCCGACCTGAATAAGCCTATCGATTTGTGTACTTGAGAAATATGGATAAGGCCGGCTAGTGAGCCAATAAAATTAATTAAAAATAAAAATAAAATGGAGTATTAAAAATAACAAGAATCTAAACTCAAAATCCTTTTTAAGTTTGAAATATTACAATTTAAATACAAATTATGTTTATAAAATATGAAATACATAAAATAAAAATTCTCTAAAATTTCTAGGGATTCGCTACATAGGTTATAGCTTATGGAATATTGTCATAGTTTTTGTGTTTTTCTATGATCATTAAAAAATAATTAGGTTAATATTTTTATTTAGCTATTTATGTTTTTGCTTGAAATCAAACTTAATAAATATTATAAAGATAATTTTATTTGTGTATTTGATTAACAAATAGTAACACTAATACTATGTAATATTGTCTTGTCGAAATTTATGATAATATTTTTAAATTATAATTTAATTTAGAAAAATTATAAAAAAATACTTTTAAAAAAAGAGGGTTGGCCTGGCAAAGCCCGTAGCCTACATACTTGTGGGTTGAGCCGACCATTTTCTGATCCACACAAAAATTGGACTAGCCCAGCCTGATCCGTCAAATTTCAAAGCCTGTATGGGTTAGCTCGGATGAGATGGATCAGCCTATATTAACATCTCTATATATGATTGAGCTTTCTAGAAATGATTTATTGTACAATAAGTATGTTATATACTACTTGATTCAAAATAATTTATTTATCTTTTTCATTACATAATGTTTTTATGAGTTGATTTGGATTAGTAATGTATTCCAAATGGATCAAACATATTCTAATGGACATTTCTTGATATATTCCTTTCAAGCTTATAGACTACATTAAGAAAAATACTAAGGACTATTATCAAATATTTTTCATATTCAGAATTCGAATTTGAGATATCTAATTAAAAGAGAAACATCTCATTTCCTACACCACATCATTTGACTGTCACTTATTTCTTTGTGTTTTCTCCTTTATAAGAAAAAAATGTGTCTTTGTTGTTTTTGAGTTTTCTTCTTCCTAGAATTAAAGTTAGTAGTCAAAATAAAGTGGAATCAAAATCATCGAAAATTTGAATTTTATATATATATATATATATTCTTTTTATCTGTTTATTTTTTAAAAGAAAGTTTTGTTTAATACTCATATCGATGAAAGATAATAAATACTTATAAAATAAGTAAAATACACGTAAAATATATCATGCTACAGTTCACCAATATATATAAATATGAAATAATCTTATATTTGTTTTCAAAAAATAGATAAATAGAAAGAAATTGCTAAAATATTTCGTGGACCAAACTGTCTTTTTCTTAAAATTATGGTACAGACGGTGAGGCCAACAAACATAAAGCATCTTTGGTGGATTATATTTATCTTTTGACATGTTGAATCGTCCCTGTCGATTGTCATCACTATTATGTCGTTGTTTTTGTGAAGTATCAATAATGAGAACTTTAATTTGCTCACCATGCACGTGGTTTGATTTACCATCTCTCATTTTATTTGACAATTCGATATGATTATGGTGTTAGAATAAATAAATAAGTTAAATAAGATTATTATTTTAGTTAAATAAGTTTGACGAATTAACTAAGTCTATTCTTAAAAAAACAAAGCTTCAATGACATGACATGCCAACTAGGAGAGAGTAAGCCTTTTAAAGTGTCAAGTATATTTAGAGAAAATAGGGATAGTTGAGTGATATTTTGGTTCTAAATGAAATATAAATGATATTTCAAGGAAATTCTCTAAACTTGAGTGACCATTTAGGGAATTGACTCAATACAATAATGCAATTTAATATAATATTAAAATGCTCATAATTCAACACATAATAATAATAATAATAATAATAATAATAATAATAATAATATATGTTCTTGAAAATGTGGATGCAACAAATAAATGTGAAGAATTGTTTGGCTACTTTTCCCTAATCATGTAGCAATAGGATACCCCTCAAAATCAAGAGCAGAGCTAAAGTGTCAAAGTAATAGATTCGATTGAATTCAATAGTTTTGATTCAAATTTTATATTTGTCTTAACGGTTTATTGAATCTGTACATATTAGTATTACTTTAAAACTCAATAACTTAAACAAAACTAAAAATTAAAAATTCATAAATTCTATATCGTGACTCCGCCTTCGCATTCAAGATTAAAAATAGGGCAAACAGAACAACCTGAAATATCTTGTATCTTTTAATTTGGCCATATTGGACAATCAAAAAATCTTGGAAACTTGCTAGCAATATAGTTGGACCACATAAAAAAAAAAAAACATGCTTGATTTTTCTTATGAAAGAATGAAGAGGCGGCTAAGCTACATTTGTTTTTTTTGGGTAATTTAAAAATTACATTATATATATAAAATTAAAATTACTTTTTAGGTACCTACAATAGACGGAAATTGAAATTTCTAAATCATAATACTAGCTAGTGATATTTTTCTTACCATACAGAAACCTTTACTCAAAAGTAAATTTCATATAGTAGGAGAAAGTAAAAAAGAGTTAAAGAAATAGTATATTTGAACAATTATTTTTTCGCGAGATTTATATCTCAATTATCTCTTTTTCTACTTAAATTATTATTATCTATATGTTAAAAAATACATTAATTTAGGAAATAGTGATAATTCAATTACAAAAAGAAAACAATTGATAGTTGGTCTAGTCTACATCGAGATATGTTTTAATACATATATAATGATATATCTAGTAGAAAAAGAGAACAATTGATAGTTCCAATATGTTTTTTACCACAAACTCAAAGTTAAAACTATCAAGTATTAACTATTAGCTTTATAACGAACCAGATTAGATTTTGCAGAGTATATCCTTCTCAATGACAATATATGCTCATATGACTAGGGATGTTCATGATTCGATCCAAATTGATGTTTTTCTTAAAAAAAAAATTAGATCAATTAAATCCTTCTTTAGGTGCCCTACCGGCCTTATATTTAGGTGCCCTTCTTTTTCCCCTTTTCAGTGAACAATTATGTTCATCAACAATATTCCTATTTTGGTTAACTTTTGGATTAAATTTATTCCATATAAAAGGTGGAATACATTATCTAGGCTATAATTTTGATTTTAATCCTAGAATTATAAACTTTAGATGTTCTAGTTTTAAATCAAATGACCTCTAAGTATATATATATATATACTAGAGAGGCATGGCCCGTGCTGAACACGAACCCAACATTGTAAGTTTGTTCTCCATAAATAATAAATTTACCTGTATAAACTACAAATTGCAAAGAAACAATTTGTTCAAGTGATAACAATGCATCAGTAAAAGAGATGATCAAGTAAGAGAAGACATGATCAAAGTAATTAGAAACATTCTGCATTTACAACATATCATTTCATGAAGAACATCAACTCTTCAACTCTTTGTACATATCTACTTTTTCGCGCCTAAACATTAGTACCTGTTGTTCCTGCAAATTATTGAAAATCGAACACATCAGAAGTAGTCAACACAAATTTCTGTTTGAAGTCTTTCAAGGTCAAATTTCATCTTTAGGCATGTGAAATTGTACCTGAAGGAATGATAATCAGAGAATCTGAAATCAATCCTTTTCCATGATTTGATCTGTTCTGTTTGTAGAACTTGATTGTTTTTCGGTCACGTACCTCACTCAACAGTACAATTGTTAAAGCGAGCAAAGATCCAAAAGTACTAATTGGTAAGCATTTCAAATGTCTTTGCATCACAAAGAAGTCAAATTCATAAAACTTAAACTCAGCAGACTAAATCAGTAAGTTACATACTAAATATGTTAAATATTTAAGAGCTTACAATAAGGATGAAACTGATAATCTTAGCTGGTGGTCAAACAAAAGAATAACCACTGTGATTTCTTTCCCCAAAAAAAAAAATCAAAATGTACGCATGTAATGTATCAAGAAATCACTTGAAGCCTACAATTCACACCATTCCACAGAAAATTAGAGATATAGTGAATCGGGCCAGGAGTAGCACCAATATATCAAGAGTTATTGATAGCCAAAAGCAAATAAACCTGCAGAAATCAAAGAATCTCATAAAAAATTTAGTGAAATGGGCCAAGAATAGAAACAATGTATAAAGAGAACACATTAAGATAAGTATTAGAGTTTATTTCTTACTTCTCAATTTGAGATACCAACATATTGGTAGAGTAAGCAGTTCCAGATAGGATAAATTACACCTCAAACTCACAATTTTAACAGAAATTTAATAAAAACGTCATACTTAGCCTCAATTTTTCAATACCATTGAATCATGATAGATAGTTCAAATAAGGTTCATTCTAATACCAAGTAAACAAATGTGACAAAATTCAATATCTCAATTCAACTAAATGAGTGTTCATTTTCGATCCAAGATATATGTCCTTTGTATATGAAGCATAATGTAGAGAATAGCTTGACAAAAGAAATACCGAGGATTAACATCCATGCTAAGCGATGAGCTTGATAGTAGATAGTTGTAGAAAAAAATTTAAATAAACTTGTTGACAATCTTCCTTTCAGTGGAAAATTTCATCAAACACACTGGTCGCTTCAATTCTCTTCACTTGTTGTTACTACTATTTTTATCCGATAGGAACTCTTGAGGCTAGAATCCACAAACAAAACATGAATAAAGAGGAAATTTGAGCATTAAAAAAACAAACACTAACAGCAAGAGAAGTGATGTATAAATTTCATAGCCTAAGATTGTTGAATTTTAAAGGTGTGAACAAGAAATGAAGGGTTGTGATTCTCCTGAAGGGTTGTGACTATGCCAAAGGGTTATGACCTTTATGAAAAGTTGTGTCCTTTCTAAAGGGTTGTGACCGTTTGAAAGGTTGTGCCTTTTTCAAAGTGTTGTGACATTTCTGAAAGGTTGTCTTGTTTCCTAAGAGTTGTGACCTTTACCCTTTGTTGGCTATAAATAGAGAGGCTTTCTCTCATTTTTCTGCATCGAATTCTTCCCTTTTTTTGCATACATTTCTTACAAAATAAAATCGATCGATCGTGTCTCTGTGTGTGATTCGTTGCTGTCAATTTGAATTCGTTGAAATTATCAAAGTTTGTGGTACCGCTACTTCTTTAATAGTTAATATGTTTTAGCTTGGATGGAATTAATCTTCAACCTTGGGTACTTGAGGGGATTAAATTTCTTAAGGACACACAATGAGTTCTGTGGACTCGGATAGTTCTTTGTGTTTTTCTTTTCATCTTTTATTATTTCTGGTTTGCGAATCTGAATACAGGAGTTAACAAAGATTATAATCACTTTTTTTTACAATCAACTCTGCACATTTACAACATAAACAGATCTCAAATATCAAATCAACACTGTGAACTGAAAAAACGACATTATCAATCAAGTTCTTTCTGAACATCCATAAATTTGACTTACAAATCAACTCTAACAACGAGTAAAGTCGAAGATGTCATATGACCAGTACAGCTGCTTCCTAGTTCAACTCTAGCAGCCTATACATGTACCAGGAAAGGGTATAGAGTCGAGCCTTGATTTAAGTGTCCAGTTGAAGAAACTCCACCAAATACGGGTTCAATTCTCAGCTTGTTTCTATCAAACATGCCTGAAATGAGTGGTCTATTACATGTAGTGACAAATTTAGATTTTTCACTAATGAGTGAGAAAATAAATATGTAGTGATTATGAATAAATATGTAGTGATTATGATATGAATGTGGAATCTGAAGATAAGCATTAAGAGTTCATTGGTTACTACTTAAGTACAAATAAAGTGAGTTATAGAAAATCGTATTAAAAAAAGGATAAATTTACTACTATCCAAGCTAACAGCCTGAACAATGTAATACAAAGTAGACAAAAAGTTGACACTTCAATCATCATAAAAAAAATTACTGTAGTGAAAAAAATACAACAGGCAAATATGGAATAATATAGAGCAACTTTCACATATAACAAACACAAAAATCATATTTGTATGTTATAGCTATAATTTGCATAATTGCGCTTTATAACAAACTTTATGTTTGTTATGGTTATTTCGCTATACATATATACAAAAGAAGCTGGCTATTTCACTATACATATATGCAAAAGAAGCAATTGTATAATATGTTTCGGTATACATATACAAAAGAATCAATTATATAATTTGTGTTTGTATAAAGCGAGAAAGAGACAAAAACAAAAGAGAACTGGGCAGGAAATATTTGTATTGTATAATTATAAGTGTATAGGATGAAGATATATGTATTTGCATGTGTATATATAATTTTCTCTTGTTTTATACAAACGGAAACACAATTTATACATTTCTGTTTGTATAAAGCGAGAGAGGCGAGGAAGAGATTGGTGAGCGAGATATGGGAGAGTGGCGAGCGAGATCTAGAGAGGGGAGAGGGGAGAGAGGGGAACAAAAATATATGTATATATACAATTTTCTCTCACTTTAACAGAAACACATTTTATACATTTGCGTTTGTATAAAAGCGAGAGAGGCGAGGAAGAGACTGCCAGAGAGAGACGAAATGACAACAGTTTGCTACGGGGTACAATTAAATCAAATTATAATTATGACATTTAATTTGAATTAATAATTTGTTATTATATATAATTTTCCCAATAATATATCACCAGTTGACTTATATGTGTGGCTGAATTGTTTTTCTAGCTTTCATCCATTTTGATAAAACTTGTCATTTTTTCATATGGTACTTCCAGAAATCGAGCTATTCAAATAAGAGTTTTTGTGACTTGTTCTGTATAACCTAAACTTCAAGTTTAAAATGTCAATATTGAAATGTAACCTAAATTGTCATGTATAAGATCACAACATCAAGAAGAAGATTGTCCGATTTGCTTGAATATCCACAAACAACCTGATAATAGAACGGTCAATCTAACTATATATAATGATATTACTTGCTATATCTTTCATCGAGGCAAGGGAATGCATTCATATCTTTCATTCTTGGTGAAAGAATTTCCAGTCGTCTTTGCTTTTCTTCTGCTCAAGAGGTGCTTAAGCGGCTCTCCCGAAGAATTTTGATTTCCACAACAGGGTTATCACAACAACAGTGTCACCTCTTGTCTTACCAGATGCCTTTCTCCTTACTGCTGCATTTGCTGGAACACCTTTTTCTGCTTGTTATGTCGCTTGGACTCTTCGTGTCGGATACTCCAAAAGTAGTGCATTTAAAAAATTTGATATGGATGCAACAACAATTCAGGAGAGTCCAAGCCATATAGCATGCTATAACTCTATTGAAAACACTTAAAGTGGTTTATGCAAAATAAGAACTTTGAACATATATGGACCAGTAGACTTTAATTTCTATCCTAAATACTAAAGTTTTCTATAATTACATTATGCTACAGAACGTTTACCTTGTTCTTCTCTGCACTGCTTGTGCATTTGACACTAAGTGAGCCAAAAAAAAAAAACTCATGAAAAATAAAATTGTTAGTTACTGTAATATCGTGGAGAAAAGCGATTTGCTTTCATTACCAGTTGAAGCATCCACAAGGTTTCTAGTGACGCCGAGAACATGCTTTTTTTCCCATCTGCTTGTCCACCCTTGTGCTTATATCTTGCCATATGCTAGAAAAATAAGAAAACAACATTAAAATTAGTCGTCAAATGGATCAATATTAGCAGATTGATCTGAAAGGGAAACAATTCAAAGGAGGAAAGAAAACACATGCACTACTCTACATTCACATGATCTTTTCTCATTTTTTCAAAAAGTGAAACTACTTTTAAGATGGAAATATACGTTTTTTCTTTCTCCGAAATCACTTTCGAATTGTCATTGCTCCACATATAGGCTCTCTTTGTTATTTTTCTAAGTCATTCACAATATAACTCTCAAGTCAAATTCAAAATTCAAAATAAAAATAACTCTAAAAATAGCAAGCTCAAATTCACACAAATAGAAAAAAAATTGACAAATTCTAAAAGAACGAAAACCCACAAAAAAACTCCAGATGCACTACAGTACTACACCACACGGTCTAGTACATATACATTTTTGAAACATACATCATTGTATAACATGAAATTAGGAACATGACAGTGCAAAATTCTACCATAAACTACTCAAAAAGCAGAAAATATACGATAAAAGAACTGAAAATAAAATAACCAACTCAAAAAACGTGAACTTGCAAAGAGAAAAAGAGAAAAGTGAGAAGGGTAAAAATGGGAAAATCAATTTTCGAACAACCATGAGTAAATCAAACCAAATTAGTAACATGTAAGAATAAAATCCTACAACAATGCATTCAAAAATCATAAAATCAAATAAATACCAAAAAGAACTGGAAACAAATTAGGAATTGAAGGAAAAAAATAGTTATTTTACAATCATCACATATAATATATGTAATCTTAGAAGAGAAAAAAACAGATGCAGAAGAAGGCCAAAAAGACTCACCCGTTTCAAGATGAAAAGAGAAAGGGTTAGAGATGATTATACTTAGCAAAGAGAAAGACAATCTATTTTTATCAAAAGCAGAGGTAATTTTAGTTCCTTATACGTGGATATAAAATAACTATTGCCAATAAAAGCCAGACAGAGCAAAAAATTTAAAGGCTTTCACTATACACTATATAATATTTATATAAAAAGAGAAAGTAGTACAATTTAACTTGCTTTTAGTACAATTTTCTTATGCTATGTTAGTCCTCTCCAACTGTTCCTTCTAAATAAGGGTAATAAAAATAAATATAATATATGTATGTGGCTTAATTGCTGCTCTTAATAAAATGGAATAAAACTTATTGAAAATCTGAATTCAAGCTTGAATAGAGAGAAAAAGATCATTTTTTTTATCTGTCTATTTTTTGAGAGTAAAGGATCAAAATTGTCCTTTATGTTTGAATTAAAAATCAAAATAATCCTTGTGTTTTAACATGGAACACTAATAGTCCTCCATATTTCAATAATTGATACAATTTTAATACTCTTGCAAAGAGCAGTCAAAAATTTAACAGTGCTTCTCTTTTATACGTGAGAAAGGTTTCCACCATTACCAACTAAATCTTCCCTTTCTTTTCCCTCAGATATCCATAATTCCATGACTTTGATTACCCTGTGGAACAAATAAAATCAAAATAAAGACTGATATTTGGAGAAGTAAAACTTATTCAGTTGCATCTGTTGTTTTTGAAGAATGTTTCTCCTTTCAATTATGACAGATGCATTCTAAATATTAGTAAGCTCGAAGAAGCACGCGAGAATTTAGAGAAGCCTGGAAGTTGAAGAGAAAACAATTAGGAAAAATTCAATATTCTATCTTTTCTTGTTTGCAATGTAATTAGTAAGCTCGAAGAAGCATATGTTTTTCTCGTAGTATAGGAAAATGTATCTTTTTATTTTTGCGATGTAATGGATTTGATACGTAATGTATATTTGGTTTCAATTTGTTGAGAAGTTGGCATGAAATTTTTGATATTATATGTGTTGATGGCGCAAAACTACATCAGATTTGTACTAGAACGAACAACACTAAAATTTTAGTAAACCTTTACCAAAACCAACAATGCGTCAAAATAGGTCTAAAAGTTCATCAAAATAACATTAGAACTGCACCTAAACAGTACTGACAATGAACCAAAATAGCTGGACGAAATTCACACTAATACAACACTATGACTGCACCAACATAGCAGCAGAAAAGATCCAAAATTACACCAGAAAAGTATCAAAACAACATTTGAATTACACCAAAACAGCAGCATCACAATAGCCTCTAAATCAGCATTAAACTTGCATCAACACCACCACCAGAAAGCACTAGAACTGCACCAAAAACAGCAACAGAAAATCACCAAAAACTGCACGAGAAAAGCTCCAAAAACAAACTCCAAAATTGCACCAAAATAGCAGCACCATATTCGCACTAAAACAACACAAAAACTGCACCAAACAGCACCAGATTCGCGCAGAAACTACACCAAAAAAGAAAAGAAACTGAAAACAATAGCAAAATATAGTTTAAACTTGAAAAGCACACAATGATCCATTTTTTTACCCAAAAAAGTTGTGTTTTTTTTATAATGTAACTCCACTTTGTTGGGTTTGTTGTGAATTTTCCCAAGAAGAATTTATTTCTTCTCCTTGTCCTACTCCGTCTAACCTGAAAGCACAATATATATAAATATTTGTATATACTTTATATTAGCTAAAGATAATTAAATGATGTTAAAAGATAGTACAGGTAGTTTATCACGAACAGAAGAAGTAATTTCAGGCTGCACATCTTTAGTTTTGCAAGTCCTTTTGTTGTGACCAGACTTGTGGCAAGTACTACAATCTAGAGATTTTTGTTCCCTTTTCATCGTTG
Source organism: Solanum bulbocastanum (assembly GCA_037074985.1). Classification (NCBI taxonomy): domain Eukaryota; kingdom Viridiplantae; phylum Streptophyta; class Magnoliopsida; order Solanales; family Solanaceae; genus Solanum; species Solanum bulbocastanum. The sequence continues at coordinate 5,234,363 of CM073606.1, read as the reverse complement.
TTCGACGTGCTCCTACTTCATCAGCTTCTTTTCTTCTCTTCTTCTGTTTTCTTCCTCTCTTTGTACTTGTCAAACTCCTTGGAGGCAACGGAGGAAGTTTGTTAGATTTTGGCCACATTTGCGGGCCATTCATAGGAAAAATTGCATTCTCATATATTTTTGGGTACGTTTCCACCTTGTAGGAATCATGGACATAATGAAGAGTGTCTTCTCGATTAGCCCAAATAGCTGCAATTGCGTGCTTGCAAGGGATTCCAGTGAGACTCCATTTTCTACAACTACATGTTCTCTTCTCCAAGTCCACTGCCCAATTATCCATGATACTAGCTCCAATAATTTCATAGTTCCATTGATTTGACTTTCTAGGAATATATTCTCCGGCTGCCTTTTGATTTTTAAGCAATATATCTTTAATCTTGGGACAAACATCACCTAGATTCCATTGTTCTGCTTTCTCCCTGTTAGCTAGCATTCTAGCCATGAGTAGATATCTCAATTTCTCCAAAAGTGTCAAAATTGGCTTGTCAAGTATCATGCTATTGTATACTTCACACACGTTATTCAATAACATGCCAGATTTAGCATCTGAGGAGAAATAAGCCATTGTCCATAGACTAGGTTCTTTTTCATTACACCAAGCAGCAGCATTTGGATCTAACTCAAACATATGATTCATGCATACAATAAATTGTTGCACAGTAGTAGCCTTTGCAGCAGCCCAGAGTGCCTTTTTTAATGAGAAGCTATGAAGGTGTCTCACACAAAATCTATGACTAACATATGGTAAAATATCATTAAAAGCTTCAATGAGACCTTTTTGTTTGTTGGACATAAAGGTCCAACTAGCCTCATCCTCATGTATATCCAAATCGCTTGCCAAATAAGTCAAGAACCAAGTCTTTCTCAACAATGGCGTGGGAAATGGAAAATATATTATTGTTACCATCAATTCCAACTGCAGATAACAATTGAGTTCCGTACATTGGACCCTTCAACCAACAACCATCCACTCCTATTATTTTTCTACAACCAGCCTTAAAGCCGAACTTGCAAGCAGCAAAACAAATGTATATTCTCTTAAATCTGTATGGTTGTCCAGGAACCTCATTATCAGTGAACTTCATACGAATAGTACTTCCTGGATTTGTCCTATCCATTTCATTGCAATAGTCCCACATCATTTTGAATTGATCCTTGATATCACCATCGAGAAGCGAAATGGCCTTCCTCTTTGCTCTTTTAACTTGTGATAAAGTCACTTTAGCTCTTAGATCAACACTCACTCTATCTCTAAAATCAGCCAAGCTACCATTGGGGATAATTGTTGCTCTTAGTTTCAAAATCACTATGCAAACTTCTTGTGTCACTAGAATGACAACAATCAGAATCTCCCTCTACAGCTGCCATCTTTTTCTTTACTTCAACACTAAGAGGCTCTATTTCACCCAGAATACGCTGTTTTGCCTTTTCATGGCCATTGACTAACTCATCATCAGATAAATCAGCCTCTAAATTACAAAAATCATCACTAGATGAATTTTCATGTGTAAGTTGTTCCTAGTCATTATCTTCAGTGGTTTCTTGATATGGTATATTCCCATTGTCCATTTTAAAATAAGAGTCCAAGCGCTCGAAGTAAATCTCATTCACATCCTCTTTTCGAAGACTTTTGCTAACTGCATAGGCTTCAAAATGGGTAGAAATCAATCTCCATCTTCTACCATACTTTCCACACTTGTACCAAAAGGTTATTGAATCAGATGCATATCCACAAACCTCCGCCATCATTTTAAACTCCTGAAGATTCAACGCGTTCACATTAATGTAATCAGTATAGTCTATACTGCCATTTATGTAACGTTTGTCTGGAATACGTCTCATGACATCCCCATGATATATTTTTATACTAGCAAATGAATCTTCGAGTACTGAATCTGAAATTTAAAAAAACAAGCATATATTACATAAGGTGTTGTAGATTACAAAAGTATAAAACAAACTAACGAATGGAAAATGCTTCAACTTAATAATCAAATATAATACTGAGTTTCACCATTGATCCTAATACTATTTGTGAATAGTAAGACTATCATGAGTTTCTTACCACTTAATACTTTGTAGTTTCTTTTTTGAATCTAATCGTTCAATATCCTAATCTCTAGACATCTGGTTAAAGATCGAAAGAATTTAACCATTCACCATAGTTTTTAATGGTATATAGTTTCAGTCAAACGTCTGATCAAGCTTTTTCTTTTATTTTTACAACATCTCATGAAAAAATTGTGACTAGAAAGTGATGTAGAAGAACAAACACTTATTTTAACTCCAATCATGAAGAGCAACCGTACTAGAGCAACCTACCACGTTTTTGTTTCAAATGTAGAATAGATAATTCTGAAAAGCAATAACAATGATCTAGAGATCAAAAAAATTCTCACCATAAGTAGGAGTTGATTCTCTATCATTGTTGTGCCTTAACAACATAGTTGCTTCAAAAAATGGATCAATCTTTTAATGAAATTCAGAACAAAATTGAGATTATAGGGTTTGATTTGAAGAAACAAGGGGAGAGAAGTCTGGTTTAACAAGGAAGACGAAGAGACAAGGAAAAATGAGTTTTGGCGGGAAACCTTTCTCATGTGTAAAAGAGAAGCACCTTTAGATTTTTGATGTCTGTTCGCGAGAGAATCAAAAGTGTACCAATTGTTGAAATATGGAGGACTATTAGTATTCTATGTTAAAACACAAAGATTATTTTTTATTCTTAATTCAAACATAAAGAACAATTTTAATCCTTTACTCATTTTTTGCAGAACAAAGTTATCAATTGATATTATACGGATAAAAGATAGAAAATACTTGTAAAATAATTAGAGTGTTGAGCTTTCTCAAAAACAATACTCCTTTCATTTCAAAATAACTAAATTGTTGACCTTTCTTTTTTTATAGTTCAAAATAAATGAATTGTTCAAAGTTCAGGAGAATTGTTGAAAATTTCTTTCATTTTTGATTGTCATTTACATTTTCTAGGTGATAATTTCAAAAAAGTTAGTTGTTCATATTTTTAATTTTAATTTCAAGAAAGTTAATTGTTCATATTTTTTAATTTTACTTTGAATTATTTATATTTTCAAGGATAATTTTAAAATAACTAAAAGGGAGTAAAAGTAGGGGTGTGCAAAAATCGAACCGACCGATAAACCGAAAAAAGTGTTACTAGTTTATTATTATTGGGTTATTGGGTTAGCGGTTATTTAATGGTTTTATAAAACAAAACTATTGGGTTATCGGTTCGATATTGATTTTTTATTATTGAGTTATTGGGTTAACCGATATCCCATTCAAAATATAATAATTAACTATTTTAATTTTTTGTCATGATACATAAATATCAAACAAAAAATATTAATATAACCACTATATAGCTTAATGACCCTACATAATTAACACTACTTAACTCTGCTCTTTACCCTTTAGGTTTTAGTATTACTTTAGTCATTAGGTTCACAACATCTAAACCTAAAGAACTAAGAACAGTGATAGCTAGGATTTGCAACGACGTGGGAAAGAGTTACGCAGCAACTAGGGTTGTGAATTGTGAGTATTTGCTATATTTTACTACACTAAGCAGAATTTTCGAACTCAATGAGTAATTTGATTTCTCCCTTTTTAATTTCGCGACAAATTGGTGGACATGTCATATATTTGTTTTGAAAGCATTTTCTTATTGGTTAAACAAAAAATCGAATCGTTAAAGATCAAAAACCGAAAATTGATAACAAATATGTTATTGGTTTGATTACCGATTTAGCATATTTAAATATCGATAAATCGATCAGATAATACTTAAAATCGAAATGAACCGATCGACACACACCCCTAAGTAAAAGTGGAAAGTGATGTTCAGTTTAAACTTGTTTTCTTAATGGATGTATATTCATTTGCCTCAATAGTTCACTTATTTTGAAATGGAGAGAGTAATGTTTGTTTCTTTTTAAGATTTAAATAGCAATTGAGGAAGGAAAAACAAGAAAGAGAATTACAATATAAAAAATCGAGCTTTCACTAACAAAATGAAAGTTCAAGTATGTAACTAACTAAACTAGGTATATCAAAAGGACGAGTTTTATATTGAAATTCAAGATATTAAAATAGATTGAAATAGAAATCAGATTTAGTTATCACCCACCCAAATTTATTTTAGGGGACTAAAAATCGGGTTGGGTTCAACATCATTTAAATAAGAATTTTGGAGAAGCATCCACCCACCCGTTTGGTCCAACCGGAACCCGACACACTCTTCTCTTCCACCTAACCCAACTCTCAAAATTTGGGGATTGTCCCCATTTTGTTCTTCAATTAGAAAAACTAGGGTTTGTGAAAGAATCATAATTAAGAGCAGTTTACAAGGATGCAGCAACCACCACCCATGATTCCAATGATGCCCTCTTTTCCTTCTCCTAATATCACTACTGAGCAGATTCAAAAGGTATTATTAGTTTTATCTTTTGCTACTAATTTCTACTTTTTTGGCTTCACTGTAGTTTGTTGTGGAATTTAATTGTTTTTTCTTTCAAAAGGATAAAGATTACTACTTTATTTGTCTATAGGTAATAACATAGTGATTTTGTTGTTTTTATCTGTCAAATAAGGGAGTGGGTGGTGGGTGGGTTGGGGGTTTGGATGTATTCCTTACTTCTATGGAGAAAACAACAACGATAACATATGCAATGTAATTCCATAGGTGGGGCTTGGGGAGGGTAGAGTGTACGCAGACTAAACCCCTAGCTTGAGAGATAGAGACACGGTTTTCTATGGACCCTCAGCTCAAGTAAAAGCATTTGAAAGCAACATGAATGGAGAAGCCAGGACAAAAGACTAATGAAAGCATGCCAGAGCATTCTTATAGAGGAACAGGAATTATGGACAAAACTTTCTGCAAATAATAGAAGTTGTGGTGAATGCTTCCCTTTTGAATATTGTTATAATGGTTGAGATAGTCAAGATTACCAAGTGTGTGGCGGCAAGCCTAGTATTGCATAGGACCTTTGTTTGATTAAATTGAGGTAATGGCCTAATAGTCTTGAATTAGTTTCTTTATTTGATAGTAGTACTTTATTTTAGTCTTTATCAGGAGGAAGGTTATGTTAACTCGGTAAGTTAAATCATTTGGATTATAAGACAATTACTTCAGATGTTTTCGTTGTTATAATATCATAGAATTATCACTGGTCTTGGCTATCCATCTGAATTTCTTTTCTTGTGTAAGAACCAATGGTCTATGATATTCTTCTTACCTTTCATACGTAAGGAATTATGAGGCAAAGAAAGAAAATGTAAATTTAGCTCAAGGAGAAAGGGATAAATACCCCCTTGGACTTGTCTCGAATTTTCAGTGACACACCTATGTTATTACTATAGACTTTTTTTAAATGGAATTATTTCCATCCTAAGAGCTGACTTGGCATATGAAATGAGAACTAGGTGTTGACTGTTGACACACTTCATAAAAAAAAAAACGTGTGAGGAGGATTAAATATACCCATATGGATTATATTTTTTATAAAAAATAATTAAAAAATTAAATTAAAATTAATCGTTTCACTTCCATTAGAGGAAAATGGTATATGTGAGCCATTTGTATAACAATAGGGGTATATATGTGCCATTTTCATAACGATGGGTATATCAGCTCTAAATGACAAAGTTGAGATGTATATCAGGCCCTTTTCCCTTTCTTTAATAGTTAATTTTTTCGTTCTTTCTTTCTCACGTTTCATCCGACATGTGTGTATCACTTTTAGCCTTCTTTGACCTTCCATATTGTACCAAGAGCATTTTTCACAGATATACATATTTTATTTTTCTGAATCAAGCTCAAATAGGAGGGTGCAAATGACAGTCTTGACTTCGTAAAGGTGTGGCTTTAACTGAATGTAGTGGTTAGGGGTCATAACTCGGTGTATTGTTGGGGTGTTCTAGCAGTAGAAAGGGGTTTATTGGTGATGAGTAGACAAGGGATGGGTGGTGTAATTCTCTATGTGACCTGAGCTTTTTTGTGATAGTGAAGGTTATGAAAGATGGTAGCTATGGTGGAATTTTACCGAGAAGGGAAAAAAAATACAAACTCATCAAAAACCCACCATATACCATCACAACAACAATTTGCAAAACCACAGTGGAGACAGATGCAAGCACCACCCTCTCGGCCTCTCGTCTCTCTTCTTCTTCGCTTGTATTATCATATCATTTCTTTGCTGTAAAAAGAATCCCATGCCTTGCTGGTTTCTCTATCTCTGAAGTCTTTATGTGCCAGCTCCTACTCCGCCATTTTCTTGGGGTTGAATTTAATTGCTTAGTTCCTTATAATTGAAAAAAACTTGTGTCTTTTCCAGTGGCGGCTTGGGCAAATAGTCCCCAAGTTTTGGGTTGTCCTCCTTGACTGACTCTTCACCAGAACTACAATATGTGGGGTCAATAATCCAAGGAAATTGGGAGATTGACGAGGATGTTACACATTGTATTGGAGTTTTGGGGGGTGGGGGGGCTCAGATCGAGAGTCTTGTGTGTAAGAATGTACCACAGGCTTAGGGGTATGTTTTATGAAGTGGTGATTAGATCAACTATGTTGTATAGGGCAGAGCGTTGGTCGGTCAAGAACTCGCACATCAAGAAGATGTAAATAACGAAAATAAGAATGTTGAGATGGATGTGTGGGCATACTAGGAGAGATAGGATTAGGAACGAGGATATCTAGTATATGGTGTCTATCATTGCTGCTGTAATAATGTGGATTAGTTGACAATTTAGAGATGTCTTGTAAGTACATCTCTTTTGAATTCACTAATACGTTGAAGCTTAGTACATTAATATGGTAATCTATAGATTAAACACGAGTTAGTATATTTATATGTGCATTAAGCTTTGAACTTCAGAAAACCATTTCTTACAAAAAAATTAAAAAGGTGGTTATGTTTTTGATTACTGAAGAGCTGGAATAGTTTCTCTAGCAATTAGGAGTCAACCCATGTTCCAACTGGACCTATTTACAATAATTTATTTTGAAATTGACAGCATGATCATGTTTGTTGATTGGATAACACGAATAGTAAAAAAATATTTGAAAATAATTAGGGATAGAACATTTGATGAAATATCTTTTGACAATTTCCAAATATTATTTTCGACATTTTAACTAGAAGAATGAGACATCTTCTCATTACAAATTTTATTTACGGACTTGGTACTTCTTAATCTTATCATGATTGTAGGTGAATGGTTCACAGTTATGTTTATGACACAACTACTTTGAAAGAATAAATACTTACTCGGCTGAGTGGTTTTGCGGCCACCTCAGGTATTTCTTTATATTTTCAGGTGTCAGGATTCTTGTGGTAAAATGGGTTTTGTTATGTGATGCAGTACCTGGACGAGAACAAGACATTGATTTTGGCCATATTGGACCATCAAAATCTTGGGAAACTAGCTGAATGTGCACAGTAAGTGGTGGCATCCCCATTCAATTCTTCTCTATGCTCTCTTATCCCTTTTGGTACTTGGACTTGTATGTTCTTTTGGTTTTAAGCATTGACATGTCACAATTATGATATCATGTACCAAAGACAAAATATTTTGAGATCTTGTATTGAAGTTCCACAACCAACTTTAGACCTAGTTTAATTGATATAGAGAATTTAAATGAGCATAGGCAACAACCACCAGATGCACTTAGGCCAAAATTTCTGAAGGCCCAACTTGCGTGTTTGTAACCAGATGGCGGTCTTCGCTTTGGTGTAGTAATTGAGTTGAAGGCTTTATTAGGTTTTGGGTATGTCGTTAAGACAAAATGTATGTAGAAAGATTGAGGGGTAGATTTAGGCAAGATGCATTGTGATAATAAGGATGAGTCTGCATTTGCAAAAGGACTGAGGTGAGAAATGCAATGCTAATTATTCAGTTGAGTGTTTTTCTTTGAGCTAATGGATGTACTGTTTATTAATCATAGTCTGTAATTGATATTTTATATTATAGTTATTTTCTCAAGCGTGACACATACACATTGACATACATGCTCTTTTCTTCACCTCAAGAATATGCTTCAATTGTGTTTTTGCACTTAAAGCCTCTATAGAGCTTGGTCCTTTTTTCTTTACACTTCTCTCTTCGGATTATCCTCTTGTGAAGAAAGAGATCTATTGGGGGATCGGTTGCTTGAAGCGCAATTGACACCCTTTGTAGCAATGGAGGAAAGGAAAAAATTGGGAGGCTTTTTGTTAGGGAGAGCTTAGAACAGAAGTGAGACCTTACCTTTGGTAGATGAGGGAGCTGTTAGGAGGAGTGCGAGAGAAGATAGGCTTGTCTTTTCATGAGGTGAAGGCATGATTCTTTTACCCTACATACCCCCCAAGCAAGAGAGAGGATCACGATTCAGCAGAAAAGAGAAGCAGATCTCTCACGATTGAGTGCAAACAAGTCTTAAGAGTGTCAAAATAAAATTCTGGGATGATTTTCAGATTTGCTGGTACAATATGCACTAGCTAAGGGGAACAGAGGAGATGATTGGTGTGGCTCACGCTAAAGCAGCAGATTCTGGCACAAGAAAATCACGGAAACCTCTCATGTTTGGCTGCAGGTAGTTTGGGCTTTAGGTGTAGTTGATTAGTTGAATAAAGAAATAGGTGATAAACTTGCAAAGATTTAATCAGAACTTACAAGTATTGATTAGTTATGTTACATTAGTGTGAACTTATAACTATTGATTAATTGTGTTAACAGTATTTGAGAGAATAAATGTATAGTGTGACAATCAACTATTACCGTTAGTTTGAATATGTCTGAATATTGACCAAGTTCGCTGGAGTTTAAATTTGATTAGCATTTTTATGTCATACATGATAACAGTCGGTGGGTTCATATTCGTATTTCATTATGAGACACATCTGTCTTATTCCTTAACTTGGTCAATGGACATGCTTATTCGAGGTTCCCATTTGGTGTACCCTTTACTGATAATTTAGCTCGACATCCTGCTGATGATCTAGGTACCAGGCCAAGCTTCAGAAGAACTTGATGTACTTGGCCGCAATTGCTGATGCTCAACCACAATCACCAGCTATTGCAACGCAAGTGAGTGACGACTAGCTTAGTTTATTTACTACTTATGTGTGTTTTGTTTTAAGTGTTTGTCATGACATACAGATGGCTCCTCATCCTGCAATGCAACAAGGAGGATTTTACATGCAGCACCCTCAGGCTGCAGCCATGACTCAACAACAGGGTATGTTTACTTCGAAGATGCCACTGCAGTTCAACAACCCACAGCAACTACACGATCAGCAGCAGCTTCAACATCAACAACTTCAGCGACAGCAGCAAGCTATGCAACTTGGAGGTTCCAACAGTGGAATGCACTCCACTCTTGGTGGTACAAGTAATGTTAGCCAGCTTACAACTTCAGGTGCTGGTGATGCATGCGGAGGAAACAAACAAGACAACTCTGAAGCGGGTGCTGATGGTCAGGCTAGCTCGGTGACTGCCCAAGTCTCGGAAGAACACAAGTGATGAACTTCTTAATAATGTACAATATGTCCACTAAGGGCAGTTCATAGTAGGGGTTTAGAACTAGTGTTGTATGTCAGGCTTTTCATGATGTGTTATAGAGAGAGGGCTAGGTAGGTTGTGTTTTCCCAGAGCGCGTTCTCTGTTTCTCGTTCGAGTTAACCAACGTGTGGTTAAGAGGAAGAAAGCTTGTTTAGTTTGTGTACCATTTCTTGTAATTCTGTAATAACATGGAACTGATGCTGTTTCTTTCAAATAGTGAGTCTTATCGGCAATAAAATTATACTTAATATGTTATTGTTGTTGTTGTTGCAATACCTCACTACTAGAAATACTTTTGTGTGACAAAAATGGATTTTGAAGAAAATATTTTTTGGATTTCCTTATATTTTGACATCATTAGTGATGATACATTTCACCTTCCTTAACACCACATTGATCATATTAATGTGTATTTTAGTCACAAAATATTTTATTAAATTACAGACGATTTTGACATTTTACTCAAGTTATGAAATGGGACATTAATTAATGTGGGAAATGTACGTTCCTTCCTTCTAATAATAAATTATTCTCTACTATGAGTTTCTAGAAATTATTCAAATTGTTTATATCGTTAAAACAATGTTTATTAAGATAATTAATTAGTGTTCCATCTACAGACACTCTTCTTTCATATAATGATACAGTCATTAGTGTCAATATCATGGAAAGTGATATACTTTAAAATTAAACTAATCAAATAATTGGCAATAATTTACGAGGGAAGATGTATCTTCCTTTTTTCTAGACTCAAATTAAGACAAAAAATTAAGCAATTAAATTAATTTGAATTCTAACAGAATTATCAAAGTTAATTTATATAAGAGTAATATTAGCTTATATCATTTTTGAAATAAAAGATATCATAATTTAAAATGAACAAAAACTATTCTTTTTGAAGTACGTAGTTACGTTTATTTTGAAAACAAAAAAGAATTAAGTCTAAAATAATCCTTTAAATATATCATTAAACAGTTTTGATCCTTTAAATTTGTCAAAACTAATTTTGGTGTTTAGTGTAATTTTTGTGAGGCATAATATCTATTATCTTTTTTTTTTTAAAATCTACTTTTAAACTTCCGTACAATTCTATAATGGGAGAAAAAATAGACATCTTAAAATAAGATTAATCATCTTTATCTTTGAGTCATCAACCACTTTTTTATTATATGAAATGATCAATTTGTACTTTAATTATTTTAAAAACCAAGACAATATCTAGCAGTAAAATATAAATAATAAACTAATATGAAATCCAACAGCTAAAATGTGTGGCGGCTCTTTTCATTATTTAGACTTAAAAAGTATATTAAAATCTTCATATATATCTTTATTAATCAAGTTTGTGGTTTGAATCGTTACACTATTGTACCTCATGTTTAAAATGGCAAAAATGGATCCAACCAATAATAATTGCTGTAAAAGATAACACCTAAGTATGTAATACAGATGTGTTACATAAAAAATTGATTTTGTAATCTTTTTAACATATTATTTTTCGAATATATGATTTTTTTTTTTAAAGTGCAAGAAACATGTGAATAAAATATCAGAAATTTTGATAGGTTCGATCATTTCTCTATTCAAATATAGTAAATGAGTAAATGAAATCATTTTGATGTCATACAAATGAGGAGAAGAGATATATTTAACATTGACAATGTCATTTATTATGACATGTTTAATTTGCTTATAAGGCATATATATAGAGCCAAATGTTGTTGAAAATGAATTGCAGTTTTTGTCCAATTAGTTCAAATTAAAAGAATCTCTCATATATATATATATATAAATAAAAGATAGGACCACCAATCTTGCTCTTGCAAAGGACAAAGTCACGAAGATGGTTTTGGCAAAATGGCTAAATTAACCCATACCACCTCCGGCTACGTGTTCTTTGGACATTTGCCCGTCCCCCACCAGTGAAAGCAAGCTAGTTCCTTATATTGGAGAGTTAAGAAAAGAGTGCATTTTCATCGTGAAAGATTCAATGTTCAAAAAAATAGTGGAGAAAACATGCAACTAACAAGGGAAGGAGTGGAAATCATATCAGAAAGGAACAAAAGCAACAAAATAATAAAATAGTGTGATAATCAAAACATAATAAACTACAGACGATGATAGATATCAAAAGCAAAAATGAGAATAATACGGCTAGTACAATATTCAATACGAAAATATAAAGTTCTCTATTTTTTCAGATAACCAACTCCAAGCCAATCCTCTATTTACTTTCTAAAAAAGAATTATTTTCCATCTCCTCAATATTATATCATTATTCTTTCTATTTCATTCTTATTTTCTTATTTCATAATATAAAATATAAATCCATTCTTTCTTCTTTTTTAATTTCAATAATTGCAAAATGTGATTATTAAACTCCGAATGCACATTCAATATCTTTTCGGCATGATTCTTGTTTCATCGCAAAATATTTCTTCTCTTAGGAATGTGAATCACGAATAGTTTGAACAATTATAGACCATTTAATTTTGTGCATTCTTTATAGTGAAAATTAATAAAATTATATTTAAGTAACGAAAATTGAAAAAAAATCAAAATATTATTAATTCAGGGTGAAAGTATTTTTAAAATATTATATACATTTAAAAAGAATTACATATATTAGAAATTTAATTAATGACCTTATATGAAAATAATAGAAATAATAAAGAGTGAAGTCGAGAGTATAAATAGTAGTTAATGGAGGATAGAGAGTGACTTAAAGAGGGATTGAAGACTCCATTCTATGTTTAACTCTCTAAATATAGAATATAGTCACACTTTAACTAAGCACCTGCTCACTTATATTTTAATTTAATGATAAAATGACGGAACATAACAATAAAAAATAAAATAGAGATGAATTGGAGATGACCGAGCTTCTCAAAGGTTCCAAAAACAATTGTGTGAGGTCGTTGTCTTCCAATGTCAATAGCCAAATAGCCATGTGGTGGTCCCCCAAAACTCCTTACAAAGAAGGAATCTATTACTGTTCAAAATTAAATTTGTTTGTCTTATTTTTTAAAATTTATTAAAAAAAAGAAGTTTTTATTTTTTATTAAATTTAAAATTATTTTTTAAATTTTGTGTTAAATTAAAATAAGATAAATAAATTAAAATAAAAAAAGAGTATAAATTAAACAAATTCTTTTTTTTATATAAATAAATTATTCATTCTGTTTCAATTTATATGATTTACTTTTAGTCAATTTAAAAAAGAAGGACACATTAATATATTAAGTAACAATTTAATTTTAAAATATATATTTCACTTTTAATGAAATGATAATTCGCCACACAAATATCTATCACTTACTCCCTCCGTGTATTTTTACTTGTCACTTATTCCTAAAATAAATTTTCATTTTTACTTGTCACTTTTGACATACCAAGATAAGACAATAATTTTTTTCCCATATTTTTCCTCAACATTAAATTCTTATTTTCCAAATCATTTTTCAAGACATCATTTAATAAGGGATAGTTTAGTAAAATATCTATATCATTAATTATTCTCTTAGTAGATATGTAAGTCAAACTGTGACACATAAAAATGAACGAATTGAGTATTTTAGACCATTTTTTTTTTTTTTTTAACAAAAAGATTCTTAAATTTTATATCAAGTTAAATTAACTCATATAAAATGAAACACACCGGAGAAGTAAACTCAGAAACTAAGTTTCATAAGAAAGCAAGGACCAGGGTGGAAGGGCATGACACTGTCATTGTAATTTTACATCACAGGTTGGTTTCAGTATATCAGAATTTAACCGGCCAGTACATATAAAAACTTACCATACAAGGATATGGTATCTCATAAAAACTCTTCTTTCTTTTTTGCATTCAGAATTTCATATTATATTGAAATCTGACTAATTTTAATTCTGAGCATTTACTTGTTAGTTAAATCGAAACCGAACCGTTAAAGATCGATAAAAATAGCTTATTGATTTGATGTGTTTAAAAATCAGATAAACCAAATCGATAATACACTAAACCGACCAATCACACATCTTTCTTGAATGTGTAAGCGAAAACCCAACACTTCTTTTCCTGCTCCAATAGGTAATTATCAACTTGTTATTGGCTCTAAGCTTCTAAGTAGAGCATTTTTTACTTCATCTTCAGTCTCCAATCCTTGAGGAACTTTAACAAGTATGTCATGTAGCATAAGATCATTGACACTTGAGATGTTGGCATGGTAGACATGTAGTTCAACTTCTTGAAGAGCACACATCAATCTTGTTGATGGATAATTCACATTTTCTGATTGAACCCTAATCATGGCATCTTGACCTACCATCTTCACTTCAATTTCCATAGCCTGGTTGTTTGGTCCAAATGTTGCACAAGATAATGTGAGATACTTTGTAACATTTGAAATGGGATTGCGTCACATTGGAAGTAAAAAATAAATAAAATAGTTTAGAGGCTTTATTATTATAGTTTTCTCACATGCATATCTTGGCAACAATAACATATCAGTGTAATTTCATAAATAGAAATTCAAGAAAGGTGATGCGCACAAAGACGTTATCCTATCTTGTGAAGGTAGATCTAGAAGTGTCCAATAGATGTCTGGCTCAAATAAACTATTTTAAAGTAAATATGAAAAGAGAATATTGAAGAAGTTGTGATAAAAAATAATGGAGAATTAAAAGAGACACTTGCATATCGTGGTATGTTTAAAATTACAAAATTCAAAATTCTGTTTTTAATTTAAACTTATATTTAGATATTTTTAGTTTCATTAAAACTTAATAAATTTAAATTAACATATATAACATGTCTTTTCATGGAATAATTAAGATGACTTTTGAATTAATCTTTTTTTTTTCCAACTCTACAAATATAAGCCTTCTTGGAGAAGTTATCAAAACAATCCTTTTAGAAATACTCATTCCATCTCAATTTAGGTGATATAATTTGTCTGAACACATAATTTAAAATATGTCTTTTGTTGATTTATTAAAAATGAAAATCAATTTTTGAAATAATTGACAAATAAAAATGAAGAGAGTGAATATGTTTTACAAGAAGAAAGCGCTCCTTACATGATCCCAAGAAGTGGTAGTGCTCTGGTTGTCCACTACATTATCATTTTCCATTTTGTGTTTCTTCTTGTGCTCTGAATAATAGTAATTGTTATATAGTTTTGATTCTAATTCATCCACTTTAGCTTTCAGTTGGGTAATATATGTTACAGCATCTGATAGCAATGTGGCTTTGTCCATTTTCGTTACGTTTGGTACCACCTCGCGCAACGCGTAGAATCGAGAGTTAAGTTTCTCTCTTCTCTGCCTCTCCGCCTCTACGTGGTTTCCTTGTGTCTCGCAAATCTCTCTCCTGTTTCTCCCCCTTTTCTTTGAAGTCCTGCCCTGTAAAGGCAAATTCTACATTTAAAGTTCAAAATAAGTACTTTTCACTTTTATCATAAATATTACGTATTTCATTTGACTTTCAATATGTTAGGTAAAAAGTTGAAATTTAAAAAATATGCTAAAAAGAGAAATAAACATTATTTTTGAGACAAACAAATTTAAGTAGAAAGAATAATTTTTTTTTTTTTCAAATTCCTCAATTCTAATGCCCAAATGGCCACTAACTTGAGATTTTTTTTAGAAAAAGCAAGAATGATGCCCATACATTCAATTAAATGAAAGAAATATGAACTAAAAAAAGTCTTTTCTTTTCTGAATGTCATGCTCAGTCAAATTACATTATATAAATTGAGATGGAGAAAGTATCTTTTTAACATTCTTGCTTATCCTTCAGCGTGATGCAAATCCTCTTGATTTTAGTGAATGTGTTCAAGAACTTGAACCGACTCACTTGTCCAAGTAAATATTAGAATAACATAAATCATCGTGAAAGCAATAAATTCAGTTGAAGCAACTCACCTTTGATCCAACTTTGTTTTCCTGTGGTGTTGTACCTACTACTATTTCACCTTTCATTGCTTCTTGACCATATTGTTCCAAACAATTGAAAAGACCCAAATCATCAAATTGATCAATTGTTTCATAACCAAAGAACAGAGACTTGACTTGTTGAACCAAGTTCAAGTCCTGTTTAATCACTGTGCTCGAGCCCAGTTCGAGCACACCACTAGAAATTGGAATATATACAAAAGTATTAATCCCATGAACATAATGAGCTTCTTTAGCCCTTTCACAATGACAAAACTCAAATTGTTGATCCCCTGTTAGCCACACAAAAGAATCACTACTAAAACATTTTCCAACAACTCCTTCACCAACAGAAAAACAATGAGCTAAAGACATCAAGTAGAACCATTCGACGTCTTTATTATTCGTCGTCTTCATATTTAAATGGCCATCACCCCATGTTAAAGAAAGACGATTATTCGACGATTGCCAGAAAATAGCATACGCCCAATCAGAATAATAATTTGTTTGATTCTTGAAAATATATTGAAGCCTATGTTGAAGGCTTGGTGGTGATGATGAAGGGGAAAAGATTGGTTCATCCATTTTTGATAATTTTGTTTAGGTATTGATGATAAAGAGAGATGAATATTTGAAGCACGTATGATAAGGAATACCATTAACTCAACTTATATATATATATATATATATATATATATATATGCGCGCGCTCATAGCCTCATATCTAACTTCTGTCCTATAATTTATGTGATGGTGTTCGAATTCGAAAATTAAACAACAAATTTGACACGATTTTGATCTGTCGTGAGTGACACCCACACTAACCCTTCAGTGGAAGAACCAGCTACCAACCCAAGACTAACCCATCAACCATTTTAAAACCAAACCATGGTATAAAATGCTAATAAAACAGTCTTAAAGCAATTAAAAATTTGAGCCCCTATAAATTCAACTAGTCAATTAAAACAATTGTGTAACCTAAAACTTAAAAGTCATAGTATCAAAACATCTAACAGTCTAGGATAGAGGATGGAAGTTCAAATAATAAAAAAACATAAGTCTAGAATGTCTGAGTCGGAATAATGGACTAAGAAGGAAAAAGAAAAATCCATAGTAGTCCGAAGGAAGTATCTCCCTTGGATTTAGATGACGGAAGTCTCACAATTTAGGTCTCGAAACAACCGTTGGAATGTAGACGATACTCAACAAAGAAAAAACAAGTGCAATATCAAATACCCATGTATATTCATGTAACGTATTCATTGCATGTGATTGATAACATCTTTCATTTCAATTTCATATACTGTCTTGCACTACTAACTACACAGTTAACAAAAACACACACACACACATATATATCATACACGGGAACACAACAACCATCACCTACCTCGAATCAAAACTCTAAAGAACCGAAGCTTTCCCTTGGAATGTGAAAAAGTCATGTTAGAATTTGGAAGTATTTTATTAAAATATGATTTTTCCTTCGATTTCTTACTGAATCAACTCATTGGGAAAACATATGCTCAGTGAAATATTAGTAAGTTTTCTTATTTTTCGTATGAAAAGACTATTATTTATTTTCTTATCGATTCAATCAAAATATTTATAATAATGAGTGATAAGCATGTGTTTGGGCAGCATAGCTGAACTCCATACTAGACTAGCAATATCCAGTTTATGTACAAATTTCTCCTTTTAAGTGTATCACACTACAACAAATAAAAACTTATTTTTGTGAGAAATCGTTCGTATTTAACCAACAAATTTTATAAGTGCTTTTTGAATAGTTTATAGTATTTGTCAAATTTTTTGAAAGTGTTTTTAAATGTATTTTTTTAAAAAAATATTTTTTTAACTAAAAAATAAATTTTACTATTTCCAAAAAGCTTATATTTCCCCTTAAAATTTTGACTTAACATCTGTTCTTGTTTTTTCCTAAATAAATATTTTTGGTCTTCCAAAATTTGGCCAAATAATCTATACATAGCTATCTTAGATATTTTTAGTTTTTTTTTTTTTAAAAAAGTATGCTTGTAAACAAAGTAATACGTGTTCAAACGTCATATCAAGAAATTTTGTTATTTTAATATGTTTATTATAATGTCATTTTTGGCTATCAACCCAAATAATTTGAGCCTAGGACTAGGAGTATATTATTTATAATAAATGTTACATCGTACAATATTTATATATATATGGACAGAAAGGCTTTGTTTATGGCATCATAATTTTTTTATTTCTAAATCATCCGCCAGTTATAAAAGAGAGGGAAGTACTGGAAAACGTTTTAAATTGATCATCTTTTTCAATGCCTTTTATTTTAAGTTAAATAATATTAATATATACCTTGCCTAATTGCCTAGTTGCTTATTTTATCAATCAATAATAGAACTTCTCAAAACTTGAAAATCAAAGATCAATGGGTGTGTTTGGTACGAAGAAAAATAATAATTTCTTAGAAAATAAGTGAGTAGTTCCTTATTTATTTTTTAATGTTTGATAATAAGTAGGTAAAAAAATATTATTTCAAAAATATTTATATGTAATCTAGCAAAACACTATTGGTGTGGGAGTAGGGCTTCTGCGGTGGCGGGGAGGTGGATGGTCAAGGGGTGGACATGGGGCGTTGGGTAGATGGGGATGAGACAATAAACTTAAAATGTCAGTTATGAAACTTATTTTTTCTACCTTCATTAGGTAAGTCATTTTTCTCATTTTAAGGAAATTTGTTTTCTTAGAAAAAAATACTTTTCAAAATATTTTAACCAACCAAACATGTGTTAAATTTAAATCCATACCAAACACACCCTAAGTTAGGGCTTATATATTATGTACCCTAATTTAAAAATACGAGAAGGAATATTCCTAGATAATGTAAACATAGCATGAATAATAAGAAAGGAAAGACCAACATGCACATGAGTAGTAGTGCAATGGTGAGACTGTTTCACCCTTAATTAGAGATCTCACGTTTGAACCCTGGATATAGAGAAAATTATGTTGGAACCGCTACTGTCAAATAGACCCTACATTGCACGATCCAAATTTAATGAAATTCTAATATAAACTCTGATCATTGAATTGACAAAAAAAAAAAGGTCTTAAATATATATGTGGTTTATTTCAGACCAATAAATATGAAAAGAAAAGAAGATAATGTAGGCGATATGTATATAAATGTATAGGTTCAATTCAGTTTAGATAATTTTGTGATATACATATACATAAAGTTATAAATTTGTCATATCTATTGTTTAGTTATACATTTTAAATGAATTTAATACAATATAGAAAAAAAAACATATATCGTAAACATTTGATTCAAAATGGGCTAAGCCATGGGGTCGGCCCAACCCAACTCATTATTGGAATAGGGTTGGAATAAAATTTTTCAAGCCCATTTAAAACTAGAGCTTATAAGCCCTTGACCCTTGAGGCTTGATTGGGGCTGGGCCAGGGTCGGCCTATGGGCCAATATTTTTAATTCAAGGATAACTTACAATAATCTCACTAGTATATAATCTAATTACTTAAATACACGCTATGTTGTAATATTATGAATCTTACCATATTTTGGTACGTCTAGATACATGTATGTTGGAATATATGGATTCAAAATTAGGTTAATTTGTTCTAGATACACTCTTTCCAAGTAGATTCACATGTATCTAGGATACATAGACAAATCTCGCTCCCTCGCCTCCCTCCCATCTTTCTTGTCACTCTCTTATCTCGCTCGCGTATCTGTTATGCGCGATACATGCTAATTACACCGAATTTTTTGCTAGTATTATTTAGGGATGGCAGTGGGGCAGTGTAGGGCGGAGGCGCTGCGAGTTGAGCTTTACCCACAAAATTTTCAATCCGCCCTGCCCCGCCCTGCATAACAACTCTTTTCATTGTCAATCCTCCCCACCCCGCCCCACATAGATCTGCCCAGCATAATTTTTTTAATATTTTCTTTTTCTAGTTATGTTTGATACTAAAAATAAAATTAATAAAAATAAATTCATTGTTTCATTAAATTGTATTAATTTAATAGGATAGTTACTTAAAATTTTATTTTTTAGATGTCAATTGGGAAACATGTAAGAAATTGTATTTTTTATATTGAGCCAATTTTACTTATTATCTTGAATATTTTAGTAGCTTTAATGAAATTATCTTATTAAATAATGTTCTATCACTCTTATAACATGTAAAAATTTAAAATTAAGTTTGAATCCACATAAAATCACATATACCCGCAACCCGTCCCGCTCCACATTAATTTTTAAAAAACCCACTTCAACCCGCTCCACATCTGACCCACCCCACACAACCTTAAACCCGCTCGGCCCCACATGGCCTTAAACCCACCCGCCCCGCATCCGCCCCTCCCCATTGACTTCCCTAGTACTATTATTGAAACAACACCATTGTTTGCCATATTTGATTTGAAAAATTTCTCATTTTCTTGATATTATAGAATTATAAGTTTGAAGGGAAAAAAAATGAAAAAAAGGGCTTGCCCGCCCCAACCCTGGGCCCTTCTAGGGTTGGGTTGGGTTGAACATTTTCAGGCCCTTTCAAATGAAGAACCGACCCGCTCTAACCCTTCAAATTTTTTGGCCCGCGAAGCTTGGACCGGGTGGAGCTGAACCAGCCCTTTTTTGACAGCTCTGTATACATTGATAACATGGTATACATTATTTGCTTTTACCTGATTGGATAACTTGTGCCTGCTTTTAGGCCTACAAATAAGGTATAAAAAATTGAATTTCACTGTAATATAAAAATGCTTATTACATAGCAGCCTCTTTATTTAGTTGGCCAAGTTGTGTCAATATTTTCAAGTTTATAATTTGCTAATCTATTTTTTATTATGTAGATGCCAATTATTTGTGGGCGTGGTATATTTATGGGCCACTTCCATAAATTTACTAGTTTAGTACCTAATTATTTTTCTTAGGGCCTTTTACTTTTTATTATTAAAGAACTTATCAGAATTTGGACTTCAGATGCATGTATCTCAAATACATGACGTCAAAATCAAGTATAATTTATTTTTGATACATTGTATCTAAGTGGATTCACATGTAGCTGACTCTCTCACTTGTCTATCTCGCTCTCTCACTCCATATATCTGGTATCCTAGATGTATGTATCTATTGTTATTTGTATGTATATAGGATATATAGACTATCTCATTTGCCTCTCCCCCCCATTTTAGTGTATCTAGTAGCAAAATTCATGTATCTAAATGTATCTGATATGAAATTATTAATTAGTAAGAAAATATATAATTATTTCAAACTATAGAGAAAACTAGTAAATAAGATAGGAGTATTTGTTTTAGGGAAAATTGTATGAAATAGCAAACTATTAGTTCAAATTAAATGTTATATCCATAATTTATTTGATTTGTAATTCACAACAAACATCCCATTTTTTTGCCATCTGGTTCGATATACAATTAGTCATTTTCGGTATACAAATGTATAAAATGCGTTTGTGTTTGTATAAAGTGAGAGAAAAGTGTATATACAAATATAAATACATATTTTCGTCCTATACACTTATAATTTTACAAATACAGATCTTATTATACAAATCACAATGTATAAATGAATTTATACAAAACTGAACAATCATATATATATATATATATATATATATATATATATATATATATATATATATATATATATATAAAAGAGAACCCTAGGCCCGCCTACGTGGCTCCACCACAAACCAAAATTCCCTTTTAATTTATTTATTTACAAAATTAGCCTTCCCCTTTCATGAAAAATTATGACTTTGATGAAAAGTTGCGACTTTAATGAAGAATTGTGACTTTTAATGAAAAGTCGTGACTTTTATGAAAAGTTACGATTTTAATGAAAAGTTGTGACTTTTATGAAAGGTTGTGACCTTTCCGAAGGATTGCAACTTTTCCAAATAGTTTTAACCTTTCCGATAAGGCACAATAAACATTTGTTCACACTACCCTTTGTTGTCTATAAAAAGAGGGATTTCCTCTCATTTTAAAACAACAAAAAATTTGAACCTCTTCTTCTTCTTCTTCTTCACAATTAAATATTTGTGTACTTTGATCATGTTGAGTGGCTCACTAACACCATTGTTTATGTTACAGATTATGGTATGTATTTTTATAGTCATTTATTTATTCTTATGTTATTAAGAATAAATGATAAGATGTAATAATTTTCATATAGTGTTATGATTTGTAATTTTGCCTTTTCTTTTAAGGGAAAATGGTCTGAAAAATACTGCAACTTTGACCGAAATTGTTGTTACGATACCAAACTTTATGGAGGACCTTTTATTACCAGTACTATTTGATAGTGTATTTTAAAGGTATATATGTGCCCACGTGGACACATTACTATTTACAATTATGAAATATTTATGATGTTCACGTGGGCACATATATACTTTTAAAATACACTATTAAATAGTGCAGGGGGTAAAAGGTCCTTTCTAAAGTTTGGTATCGTTACAACTATTTCGGTCAAAGTTCGGATATATTTTAGACCATTTTCCCTTCTTTTAATAAAACAAATGGTAAACTACAATTGAATAATCTTTATACTCTTAAAAATAGATTTATATAAAAATACTATAACATCAAAATACAAGAAAAATTCTATTCTAATAAATGTTAAAGAAGAATGTTCTAACCACGCGAAGCGCAGACCCATTTACTAGTTTGTATAAAATTGAATGTGCCTAGCGAATTATACAAATCAAAAGCTTCATAGCAAACATAAAATTTGCTATGGAACGTAATTACGCAAACTATATTTATAACATACAAATATGAGTTTTATGATTGCTATATGTGAAAGTTGTTTTATTAGATAGTTTTTCGTGTATTGATGTCCATCGGCTTACTTAGTAGCCTTTGTTTTGGGCTTTGATAGATGCCTTTCGTTACTCTCTTGAATTACAAACCAAAAATAAGAGTAAACATTACGTGGGATGGCCATTTTTTAGGTATGCTTAAAAGGTTTTAGTCATCAAGTCAAAATAAAAAGTAATAGAAAAATAACCGCATTATACTATAAAAATAATATTTGGACAAAACTAACAATTCCTCAAATTAGGAAAGGACTTATAAAGATTTGCACTTCATAAAAGTTTTGAACATATAGATAGCTTTTAATACTTTTTTTTTTTATTACTGGCTTGTATTTTTTTTTTTTAAAAAAAAAATGTAAATGGAGAAACTTGTTCATTAGTAGTGGATCTCAATTTACTTAGAACTGAGGCGTAATAGTTGTCAAATTACTATTTTTATTTTTTCTTATTTTTCTGGTTTGAGATTCCAGTTGAAAACGATGAAATTAGGTCTTAAGTCTAATTCACACCCAAAAGCTTAGCTCAAAGGGAGGAGAATTAGCCAAGCCTTAAAATGAGTTCACCCATCTCACTAACCACCAATGTTAGATTTTTATCATTCTTTAAGGCTTGGGCAATCCTCCTTCCTTTGAGCTAGCTTTTGGGGTGTGAGTTAGGTTCAAAACCTAAATTTCACATGGTATCAGAGCAGGGTCTATCTCATCCAATGTTGGGGCCCCCAAAAAATCAAAATTGCCCACACATCAGGTGCTAAGAATTGGGCGTGAAGTGGAGTGTTAAAGAATAACAAAAGTCCCACATTGGTGATAATGAGATGAGTGGACTTCTTATAAAGCTTGAGCAATCCTCCTCCCTTTGAGTTAACTTTTAAGGTGTGAGCTAAGCCTAGGACCTACTGTAACATGGTTTCATAGCAGGGCCTATCTCACCCAATAATAGGGCCCCCCAAAACAAAACAAAATTGTTAAGGCACCAGAAGCTAAGCACTGGACATGAGGTGGGGTGTTAAAGAATGACAAAAGTCCCACATCGGTGGTTAATGAGATGGGTGGACTTCTTATAAGGTTTGGACAGTCCTCCTTTCGAGCTAGTTTTTTGGTGTGTGAGTTAGGTCCAAGACCTAATTTAACATGGTATCAGAGCAGGACCCCTCTCACACAATGTTGGGGATCCTCAATATCAAAATTGTCCACGTACCAGATGCTAAGCACTAGACGTGAGGTGGGGTGTTAAAGAATGACAAAAGTCCCACATTGGTGATTAATGAGATGGGTGGACTCCTTATAAGGCTTAATCAATTATCTTCCCTTTGAGAGATATTTTTGGGGTGTGGGTTAAGCCTAACACCTAATTTAACAAAAACTTAAAAGTGAATCTTCACAAGTTGATACCTATCCGTGACAACACTTGTCTCACATCTTGTTAATTTATTAGCATACGTTGGAACGTTAATTAATGCTTTTAAAAAATAAACGTTTATAACCCCACGATTCCCACCTAATTTTCTTTAAGCATATATAAGTATTTAGTTAGTATATTATAAAGTAATGTATCATATATACTTTTAATTATTCATGTACTTCTTAAATGAAATATTTTTTTTCTTACTATTTCCAGCCTATCGGACGTGTTAAAGCATATGGATTATACCTGGATAATACCTGTACCAGAAATCTTTCTCAATTTAGTTTATAATTTGTTACGTCCCTATGCGACGTTCTTACATAGAGGTGGATATGGTAGGATATAGTACGGTATTTGAAACTTCGGTATGATAATTTTGCTGGTCAGTTTTTAAAATTATTACTATATCGTTATCATACTGATTTAATTCGATACGGTTCGATATTTTGAAGTTCAGTTTCAATATTTTGCAATATAGCAAATTGGTAACCATAGTTTGTTCAACTTCGATTAACATATACTCATATAATAGAGTATTTTGACTTCGACAATTTAAAAAAAGTCTCAATTATATCATACTAAATATTAATTATGTGGATGTAAACTGAAAAAAGTATATAGTGTACCAAAAGTAAGATACATGAATCAAAACAGATAGCGAAAGTAACTTACTTTTATGATGTTTCAACTTATACACCTTGACATGGTAACTAAATATTAATAGTAAGATACATAAATCAAAACAGATAGCGAAAGTAACTTACTTTTATGATGTTTCAACTTATACACCTTGACATGGTAACTAAATATTAATAAGTATAGACAATAATAATGTTAGAAGCTTAGAATGGTCTCTCCAAATCCTGAGAAGAATCTTTGGACACACATTCAAGATTGTGATGATCATCAATTTCCCTGTGGTTATAAGATTCTAAGAGGATAGCAAGACAAATTATAATTGGTGTAACCACTAAGATAAGACCTAAAGGCACCATCCATAATTGTCTATTTGATGTATGAAACTTTGAACTCCACCATGTTAATATTACTCCACCTCCCATGCTTACAGATAATAATCCCAAACAAATAATCCATGTCTTATATGCCATTTGAATAAATCGATTGATTTCCAAGAAATAAAGTTGTTGTTGCTAGTTGCTTGCAGGTTCGAAAATCTCTCTTTTGTATCTCAATTCTAATTGATTTGCTTCTTCTCCGGAATTTCAAAACATAAGAAAAAGGTAATATGAATGACTAGCCAACGGAAAAAGGGTAAAGTGGGAATTTGAAAAGAAGTAGAAATCAAGATCAATGGAAGTCGTTATTGGGTGCAGGTTCAAAAATCTCTTCTTCCCCTGTCTCAATTCTAATTGATTTGCTTCAAACTCTTCGAAGTTTAACAAACATAAGAAAAAGGCAATATAAATGACTAACCAATTTTTTCCCCTCAAAATTTCAACGACAAATGTTATATAGAAACTAACGTTTGTCAAAGGTAATATTGAAGAGAAAAAGACTAGCCATGGAATGGACTATAGAATTATTTTTTGGGGTAGGTATCTATAAACTTAGGTGGAGTGTTCAAGTAAAAATTGAGGTTTAGAACAGGTTTATTTGAACCCAATATTTTCGATGTAGAACATAAATTTATGTGTAAAAATACACTTTATTAGAGTATATCTGAATTCATAATTTTAAATTTTAAATTTTTAATAGGTTCAATACTATGAATCTTGAAGGTTTTTTTGGCTTGGTTGATGGCTACAAGTTGAAAATTAAGTCCTATTAAGAGCTTCATGAAACTTGCCTTTTTATCAAAGTCGTTTGCTAAAAACAGAAAATAATGAAATAAGAAAGAAGGAAGAAGGTTGCGTTTCCAAGTTGGGTGTTTCTTTTCTAGTATAAAGTTTTGGGGTGAATACTTACGCGCCAATTGTTTATATCAACGCAATAAATATATGATATTTGTCTTAATAAATATTGTCATCACTAGATCATATAGTTAATTAATAGACATTAATATCAATTCGATTTAAATGTTTTGATCTCGAGCTTTGAAAATAAAAATAATTCTTTTAATAAAAAGTATTTTCTTTTTAACTGATTGATGGTATCAAATACCAAATGATTATTATCAAAGTTATTTTATGTGTATTCTTTTATTGAAATTCTTGTACTCATAATTAGTGTATCGACCTTTACCACTATGAATGACTTTATTAACGTAGTGAATATAGTAATTATAAATGTCACTTATATTTGAAGTATTTACACAAGTTTAATTATATTTAAATATTAATTTAACTTAATCAAGATAAATAGGTTCCTCATGAAGTAGATATTCTTATATATTTGATTTGAATTAATTGTAGCACGAAGTTTTTTCTTTATAAATTGAAAATATTTTAATAAGATTTTTCATGAATCAACTTAACGTGTGAATTACAGCTATGTTTTGACAACCAACTTCTAATACTTTATAACAAGGTTTTTTAGGCATGTAAATAATGTAGAATTCAATTTTTAGCCGCCCTCAGTTACAACCAGTTTAGCATGTTGGATAACACCTTTGTTATTATCTTATTGGACAATAGTATAGAATAAGAATAATTATTTATTAAACGTATTTTTCGATGAATAAAATATAATTGAAGTATTACCACCAAGCTATCTAGATTATATTATTCTTATTTATTTTTGTTAAAAAAATTGGATTATTCATATGTCACAATTGTGCAATCCTTTTTGATATTTTTTTCTATTTGGCGTCCGATACGACGATATTTATATTAAAGCTCAAATGCAGATTAAAGAGACTTTGCTATTTGTTTAATAAAATGGTCATGTGACAATTTTTTTTTTTTTTAAAAAAAAAAAAAGTCTCAATTGTGTTCACCATACCAAGTTATTTAAGAGAAAATTAGACAAAATGTTCATTGGATCAAAAGTTTCTCACCCAAAATAACTCAATTATCTTTAAACAAGTGGTGCTTGAATAGATAATGTATATGAATGTATATATATTTTTGATACATAGTTATATATTATGATACACATGATTATACATTATTTATTTAATATTGATACATTACATATCCATTTGTAATCTATGATAGTCTAATCGGATAGACTAGTTAGATTAACCCTCACAGTTATGTAAACCCTTACATGGCAATACTTTATGTTGTAACTAGCATGACTGTAAGTCTCTATGATGATTTTAACGCTGCACATTTTTCTGATTCTCTTCCTGCACTCTTATTCTTCTTGTTTTTATTCTCAAATTAGGGATCCTTGACTTGTCTGCATTTAGAATACTCTTGCACGCCCCTGATAACTGTTGAAAATTGTCCCACTGCTTTATACCATGTTGTATGTATTCTTCATTGACCAATTTGTCTACTGGCTGATTTGCTTCTCTAAAAACATGTTGAATGGTTGCTTGTATGCTAATTATTATATCTTGAATCTCTTCTGATTCCATGGTATTTGCCATTCATGTCTTATCATTTTTGCCACCACCAATGAATTTGTTTCTATCCTCACATTGTTGATATTATTGCTTTTACAATACCTGAGAGCTCTTAGGATAGCCTTTGTTTCAGCTTCCATGTTAGTCCTTATGCCTATCATACTTGCTTCTGCATACACCAGATCCCCGTCGTGATTTTTGACACAAAGACTATAAATGCTTTCTCTCGGATTTTCTCTACTTGCACCATTTGTGTTGCACTTCATACATCCCTGATGAGGTAATTCCCAGCAAACAGCATGCCAATGTAGCTTAGGTCGATACCCCTTCATTGTCCGTAACATTCCTTCCCAATTATTTGTGACTTCAACCCAAGGGTATAGATGCTTATTAAGCTTGTACACTGTATCCTGACAGAGTTGATGTAGCTTATAATAGGAAACATCCCATGCCTTCTTGCATTTCTCCTCTTCCAAAGTTCCCACATAAGTATGGATGGAATTGCTTGCAATATGGACCTCATCTTTGGCTAAGTAGCAGCTCCCCACCAGTTGGTGATTATTTGAGAAATGCTTTCCTCCATGCTAATTCTTGCACAAGTAGCAAACTGCTTCCATAGTTTTTGAGCTGGGAGCTGTTAGAAAAAGATGGCTCATAGTCTCCTGCTCATATTCCTCACAGCAACAACATCTAGATGCCATATTAATTCGCATCTTTTTCAAATTATCATCTGTAGCTATTCTTCCTTTCCAGCACCTCCATAAAAAGAAATTGATCTTGAAAGGAATTCCTTTACTCCATACTTTACTCCACCACCAATTTTCCTCTTTCTTATGTCTAATGTTTTCAAAAGCTGACTTGACTGTAAAAGTTTCACTGGAACTCCCTATCCACCACGTCTTATCCCTTTCTCCCTTTATGAACCTTGGCTTAAAACTTTCCACAATGAAATCTACCATTTCCTCTGACAACCGACATCTCAGCATTTGCGTATTCCACCTCCCCCTATCTATGAACTGCCGCACTTCTATTTCTTCATCAATCTCCCCCTACTCCTCTAAATAGTACAGTGCTCCCAGTTTGGTCCAATTATCAAATCAAAAACTCACCTCCCCAGCTTTGATTTGCCACCATATGTCATGCTCCATTTCATCCCTTATCTCTATTATCTTCTTCCAAGCGTGTGATGCACCAATTCCTTTAGCAACAAGGGGATGAAACTTTTTGCAATATTTATTCCACATGAACGAATTTCATAAAGAGGTGGAAGTTCTAAAATTCCACCATAGTTTGCAGAACAATGTTTTTGATACATCATGTATAGATCTAAATCCCACCCCTCCTTCACTTTTGGGAAAACACATGTCATCCCACGCTACCCAGTACTTTCCTTTCTCCCCTCCTGTTTTGCTCCAGAAAAAACCAGCAAACAATTGATGCAGCTTCTCAATTACTTTTTTTAGAGGATTCATAGCTGATAACAAATAAATTGGCATAGACTGAAGCACATTTGCCATCAGAATGAATTTTCCCCCATGAGAAAGCCATTTATTTTGTTACATCATTAATCTTCTATGGACCTTCTTCACCAATTCTTCAAAATGTGATGCATTTTTCCTCCCGTAAAAGATAGGGCAGCCTAGATAAATAAACAGGAAAGACCCATGTTTTATTCCTGTTATTCTCCTTAGTCTCATTCCCACAATTAGAGGAGTATTATCATGCAGGTAAAGGAAGTTCTTATTTAAATTCACCATCTGCCCAAAAATAAATTCATAATGCCTCAACACCCCCATCATCTTTCGAATAAACTTCCTCTCCCCTGAGCAAAATAGAATTGTATCATCTGTGTATGACAAATGATTGATTGGGGGACTCCACTTTGGAAACCCAAAACCTCTAAATTTTGAATCCATATTCAGATTATTTAAACCCCTGGCTAAAACTTCTGCAGCTATTATGAACAATGTAGGAGACATAGGATCACCTTGTTTCAGCCCTCTTTATGATTTAAAGAAACCATATGATTTCTCATTAACTAGTACCGAATATCAATTATTAGAAATTAACCTCCACACCATATCAATAATGATTTCAGAAAAATCAAATCTTAGAACTTTAATTAAAAAGAACCAAGAAACTCTATCACAAGCTTTGGTCATGTCCAACTTCACGACCATATTGTGATTCTTCTTTCTTCTATTAATATCCCTTATTATCTCTTGAGCTAATAGGCCATTTTCTGTGATGCTTCACCCTTTAATAAATCCTGTCTGATTCCTTAAGAATATATTTGGTAAACTTTTCGAGATCCTTTCCTGTAACACTCTAGAGATGATTTTATTAGCAAAACTACTTAGACTTACTGGTTTAAGATCTATGAAATTTACAGCCTTCTCCTTTTTTGGTAATAACACCAAATTAGTGTGTCATATAAAACGAGGAATCTGCTGGCCATAAAAAAAGGCTTTCACCATTTTAAATATATCTCCTCCTATTTTTTTCCCAACAGTTTTGGAAGAATGCACCAGAGAAACCATCAGGGCCGCTTGTGCTATCTCCATTCATCGCAAATACTACATTCCTTACCTCATCCATCGTTGGCATTTTACCCATCTCTTCATTTTGATCCGGAGTGATTAATTTGGGAATAAGCTCTAAAATACTTTCATCATCATGTGTACTTCCCTATTTAAATTGCACTTCAAAGAAAGAAATTGTCTCTCTCCAATATCATTGTTGTTAGTCAGCACATCCCCCTGATCTGTTTGAATTTCTGTCAAGTATAGCTTTTTTCTTCTTTTAACATAATTATGGAAAAACCTCGTATTCCTGTCTCCATCCTTAAACCACCTCATCCCAACATTTTGCTTCCAAAATTCCTCTTCTAAATAAAGAAACTTTTTCAAGTTTGCCTCAGCTCTCTTCAGTTCTTCCCTATTCTCATAAGTTGTATTAATCTCCAATTGTATATCCATGACTTTGACTTCATCTTCTATCGTTGCTACTTCTAGAAAAATATTTTCGAAAGTGTCCTTACTCCATTTCACCAGTGCCCCTTTCACTCTCTTCAACTTAGCTTGAAATTCAATAAACGGGCAACCACAAAATCAATCTGCCAGTTTTCATCAATTATCTTCTGAAACTGGGGATGTCTTGTCCAGAAATTGAGAAATTTAAACGGTATACTGATCATTTCCTCCTCAGAATTGCATATAACATGATGCGGTGCATGATCCTATTCCTGTCTCACTAGATGGTATACTTCACTAGTAGCCAACATATTAAAGAACTCCTGATTTCCAAACACTCTGTCCAGCCTCTTAAAAATATTCTCCCCTTCAATTCTACCATTCCACCAAGTAAAGTCGCAACCCACAAACTTGAGTTATGTTAATGCGCAATTATTAACGCATTGACTGAAATCCAGTGCCTCAAATTGAGTAAAATCTAATCCCCCTTTCTTTTACTCCTCAGTAAGTATCACATTAAAATCACCTCCCACCATCCACGGGATATGAATATTTTCCGACAAAGTTCCCAATTTTTCCCACAATTCCAATCTTTCTAATGCATCACACCTAGCATACATTGTTGTGCATATCATCTCCACATTGTTCCTACTTCGCTTCAAAATTATTTTTTGTATACTATCACTCACCACTTCCCCCCTTCATTCATCATCCCAAAAAAAAAATCTTCGCAGAGACATTGCAATAAGCATTTTGACGACCTAACTTCCTTTTGTATTGATCTAGCTCTTTTGGATCTTGAAACGGTTTCATAAGAGCTATAAAATTGTATTTATGACGCCTATTTAGATCCATTAATTTCTCAAAAGCCTTCTAAAATTTAACCGATCTAATATTCCAAAATATTATTTTACCAATCATTGGAAAACGTTTTCAGATGACCTATCTTTGCTACTCCTTGTTTTATTTGAAATGGAACATTAGGCAGGTTTACCTTGGATCTCTTAGCTCCGCTCTCCAACATTTTCATTTGTATTGGAGATAAATCCCCATCCCTCCCCACCGTATCTATGTTATTATCAAATTCATCATCTTCTTCCTTATCCCTTCTTTTTTGGATTTCCTCCCCTGCAGATCCAGCAAATTATCCATGTAACTCCCTATATCTTTCCTTTTATATTCAGACAGTGCCCCATCTCTTTCTTGCACTTCCTAATACTCTACCATCTTTAAACACATATTTTCTATATTGCAACTTCGAGCATTTTTTACATTGCATTTTTCTTTGTCATCTTTCACAATGTCACCATTACGTCTTTCCTATCCTTATCAACTATATCATCATCATCTGCTCTCTTAAACTCTCGCTCTTCCTCTTTATTTTTGCATTCACTCTTATCAATTTTATTTTTCTCTTTGAAAACTCTCTCAACCCATTTCCTCATGTGTATTACCTCATCCCTTATTATTTGTTCACCTTGTGTCTCCCCACATTCCTCTTGATAGTTCAGCGCCCCAAACTTGTTTCCAGTTTTAATTCCTTCCCCCTCCTGTTGAATATTTTTCTTATTTCATACATGTTCTGGTTTCCCTCCCCCCTGTCGAGCCCCTCCTGCTCCCATTCGATTAGTATGTACTTTGAACTCCTATTTATCTTTCCCTGCTATATGGATTCCTTTCTGGTTTTGCCCCTTCCCCTGATCATTCTCCCTATGTTCCTCTTTCTTTTGTGTTCCCTCTACATTACCCGCCTGTTCCTTTGGATAATTCCGGATGTAACACATAACATTGATCCTCATCATGTACCTGAATTTTACAACTCTTGCAATATTTTGGGACGTGGTCGTATCTTATTTTGATCCATTTCTCAGTAAACTCCCCTGATTTCTTTCTCATTCCAACGCTTATCCTTTTTGGGAAATCCCTTAATAAATCAACCTCCACCTTCACCCTTGCACGACTAAGTCGAGTTTGCATCCTTGTTGCTAGGTCTACCTGTAGCGGCTTTCTAACTGCATCTGCCAATGAAAAAACAGCCTCTTTCTCAAAGAAATTGGGAGGCAATGATGGAAAATATATCCATGCTATGGCCGTTGATGTTTCTTCCTCTGGATCAAACTTTGGTTCCCACTTCATTGTTCTCATTGAATATGTCCACCCACGAAGTAATATGTAGAAAGCTGGCTTTGATAATAGATTCACATAGTCCTCCAAGCAGGATGCCTTTATTAATATATGTCTATTGCTTAACAATCCTATGTTACATTCCCTTTTCATATCGCACTGTTTCAGAATTAATTTTCTCAACTCTTGAATCTCAGGCCAACTATATGAGAATTTTTTTATCATTGCATACTCCAAATTTTCCTTCACAATCATCTGTTCCACCTCTTCCTCCTCTCACACTATTCTAGGTTCACCATATAAATGCACAATAGGTTTCAGAGCAGGTGCGTTAGTTTCACTTCCTGGACATAAATCGGCTAAAAAATTAAGTTTAGAACCTGACTCTCTCTCTAGTGGGTTTAGATCAACCCCAGTGGGAGGTTGACCGGGTAATCTGGTGGTCATTGCCACCGGAGATTCAAGTTTACCGGCGGCTAGGATCTCCAAGTAAGTTTATAATTAGGTGTTATTCATGTACACTTAGTTATTTATCATAGTTATAGTTGTAAAAAAATTACCGCTCGCCACTAACATTGGTTCCTATTTGCTATGAACCACTTTCGAATTTGTATATCCAATATATATTACCATATTTTTTATTTTCCCCAATTATACAAATAGTCTTTCTCTCTCATCCTAATCTTTTTACTGATTTTTCTCCTTAATTCAGTGAAAAGCACAATCAAATTTTGAATTTTAAAAATTTTGTCTCACTCAAATTGTTCTCCCACAATTTTAGGTAATTTCTTGCATTTCCTTTTTTATTCTTTATTTCTCTTCCCGTGGTTTCAATATTTTATTTTTGATTTGTATCTGTATATCCCATTGATTTCTTTTAGTTTTTAAGTTATCTCCATAGATACATACAACTCATGGATGAACACTCTTCTTCCAAGAGAATCACTCGAGGTATACACATACATGCACAAAAATTGAATGATTTTCCATCTTTTTCTTTTGATCTAACTCAAGAGTTCCAAGAAATTGCGACATCTATGGATAAATTGGAGTTAATCAACAATAAATTAAATCCAAGCACCGCAATAATCCAGTGAAAATACAACAACTTATGTATGTTCTTAAACATCTATAGAAGAAGATGTTGAATCTGCATCAATGGACCAAGATAACGGTGAAGAAATTGAGGAATTTGTATAATTTATTTTGAACTATCCTTGTCCCATTTTATGTGTCACCGTTTAATTTGGCATGATGTTTAAGAAAAAAAGGAAGACTTTTCAAATTTGTGATCTAAAGTAATTCTTAGATATTTGTATGATTGAAAATCATTTAATTAAGGATAAAAGGGGTATTTTAAAGTTAATTTTTTTCTAATTATTGGGGTGACATTCTTTTTAGACGGACTAAAAATGAAAGGGTGCCACATAAAATGGAATGGGAGGAGTATATGTTTTGTGATTTGTATATTTCATATTATGTTGTATACGATTCGCTGGATTTAGCGTATAAATGTTTGTTGTGGCTTTTTTACTTTTTCTTAGACCTTCTTTGTATATTTTCGATTAATTCTATACAATTATCTCTGCTATATTTGTAAATTATCAAACAAGTATACGTTTCAACTATTATTTATATAATTTCAGCATTATTGAGGTATTTGTATAATTTATTTTATATTTTTTTTTTTGTGATTTGTATTTTATCAATACATTTCACATTACATTTTTCGACCTTATTTGTATATTTTTCAACAATTATATACAAGTACTTCTTTTGTATTTGTATATTATCTGCAAGTATATGTTTCATCTATTATTTATGTAATTTCAACAATTGTATACATTTACTGATTTGTATAATTCAATCAATTGAATTGATTCGAAAATATTATAACAAGAACAAAGCGAATTGATTGTATCATGTACCTATTGTATAATAAACGAAGAAATCAATTGAATTTTTTGGATTACTTTGTTCAATCTCATGAACTGCGGAATCGTGTTGTTCGCGTGGAGGAAGTCATATTTGATATGACAGATATGATACCTTGATTTATGTGATTGATTTTCTTCTTTTCAACTGAAATTACCGTTCATTTTCGTTTAAAAATTTTAAAAAATTGAATTGTATAAAATATTGAATCCAAGCGAAATATAAAAACGGAAATATCCATAACAGTTGAAACTATAGCTATGAAGCGTAATTAAGCAAACTATAACTAAGGAGGCTTATTAAATTTTAGCGCAACTTACATAAATGACTACATTTATAGGGTTATTGAAATTCAATAGCTATAAGTATGCTATTTACCAAAAATGACTATAGTTTATATGTATATCTAGCTGTATTTGTGTAATTTTTTATTTAATTATACAATGATACAATTATAATTAGAGTGCACTAAATAAGGTATTTACTATAACTAAATTCCTTTAATTACGTCCCTAAAATTCTCAACTTCTCAATTTTAAATTAATAACTACCTAATCAATGCATATCAACTTGGATTCCAATCCGTTTAACAAAAAGATTGAGATACATCATATTCAATTCTTCAATTGTCTCCATTGTTCTTAGTCAAGCATAAAGGTATTCACTTAATTTTGTTAAGTTAAATTGATTTATCGCTTTTTTGTATTTATTGATGAACTATCCTTCAATTCACATACCATTAAGCATCTAAAGGTTTGATTTTAAACGCGACACTCACGCATACAAGTATATACACCAAAACATTATTCTTAAATTTATTAAACTGCACCGGTGTAAACTTCTCTTCAAATCATGAACTATGTGTTTTGTATGTATATCTACATATGTGGGGCTTCAGTCAGACGATTTAACATAGAGAATCTAATTTCCTATCCACGATTAATATATTATGTGTACGATTAGCATATGAATACTTTGTTTTCAAATGGATACAAGTATTTATAAAACTTAATGTATCAATATCAAACATAGTAAGTATAGCAATTTAGCATATGACCAAGACAATTTAAATATGATTTACCTTATCAATACAACTATATAGTATACATATAAATACCCTTGTTGTTAAACAAAAATTGGATACAGTGGATAAACAATGTTGCTTCAAGTATTTTTTTTTTTTTTTAAATACAAACTTAATGTATTTATGTATCCAAATGTACTTGTATGGTTAATCAACCTTTCAACTTGTGTTAATATTTCAATACAAACGGTTAGCATATGAATACTTTGTTTTCAAATGGATACAAGTATTTATAAAACTTAATGTATCAATATATCAAACAAAGTAAAGTATAACTATTTAGCATATGAACATGACAATTTAAATATGATTTACCTTATCAATACAACTATATAGTATACATATAAATACTCTTGTTGTTAAACAAAAATTGGATACAGTGGACAAATAATGCTGCTTCAAGTACTTTTTTAAAAAATATAAACTTAATGTATTTATGTATCCAAATGTACTTGAATGGTTAATCAACCTTTCAACTTGTGTTAATATTTCAATACAAATGGACAACCAAAAAAATAAAAAAGCAAAGAAATATAATACAATACAAGTATTCAAATGTATAAGTATTCCACTCTATTAATACATCAATACAATTGGAGGTATAGGGTCATTGTGATTCTTTGTTCTTTTTTTCATTCTCCATTGAAGCAATAGAGCCTGAAAATTTGGTTTGCTTTTGAGTAATACACAAATCGAAAGAAGATAGTTCATCCAAAAATTCGTCAAATAAATGTATACATTTTATAACCCTCCTCGCAATACTAATTTCCGTCATTGTAATGGAGAAAACAAAATTTTCAAACAAAACCTTATGAAAATAGAGGGAAAATATAGATGTACACAAATATAATCGTCATAAAAAAGAGAAAAAAATGCAATTACAAGAGTCCTAATAAAGAAGAATCATAAAAGTCACTCCTAAAATGAATCGTGAATTTCAAGGACTTGGAAAAAAAAGGGGAGACAAATCTGTGATATTTGAGAGAGAATAATGAAAAGTGATGAAGATTGGTAAACATGAGAACTTCACCGTAAAATGTGCCTAACTATAATTGATTAGGCATGTGATGATAATTTTGTCATTTAATACTTATTTATATACATATTAGAAAAACTGATTTTATTTGAATATAATTATTTTTGCTATTTAACATTTAATTGTATCTATAAAATAAAATAAAAAAGTAAACAGTAGCTATATATCTTAAATGTATACTGATTTTGCTGTATTCTGAAGTTTTTCCTAAATTTTATCTCTTAGCTATTTATGAAATATTCTCTTTAATTTACAAGAAGGCAAACAAAGTTTGGGCTTACTATAGAATATAGATGGTCCAACTACACTGAACTAAAAAAGATTAACGGGCCAGCCCAATAACCTAAATAATTGTTGCAGTTTTTTGCACCGTACACTGATTAGAGAGCCATCTAATTGAAAAATAGGAAAGTGTTGAGTTATATTGAATTCGAGTTTTTGATGATCGATAAATTAGACAATAATATAATTTCTTTAGCAATTCTAGATGTAATGTTATTAATTCAATTGCCGTTAAATATTTTTTCGACAATACATGACTTCTCTAATGAAAGTAGGAAAAATCAGTTGCATAAGTGACATTTCAAGTTTATTGTCTCATCTCCACCTACACAATTTCCTCCGAAACCTCACCCCTTGACCATCACCCACCCCACCCCCATCACCCCAACTCCCCTTCCCATCCTGCCTCCATATATAGTGTATCGCTATATAACATATAAATACTCTTGGAATGGTATTTTTTTGCTTATCAAAAACTAAGAAAATAAGTGAGAAATCCAATTGTTTTTCAAAAAACATTTTCTAGAAACTCATTTTCCGTAGAATTTTTTTTTTTTCATACCAAAGATGCCTCTTTACTTATTAGCATTTCTGATCTTTGTCTGATTCTGATATATACTTGGACTCATTGAAATATTGTGATAAAAACAATTATTTTTCAAGAGCCAATTTGATTGATGAGCATGTGCACTGGCTAACATATCGCATCTCATCACCATGTGCACTGACATATATAGATCTTATATACGGTTTCTCCATGTTTTGAGTTTATTTGAATTCAGTATTTTTATTTCTTAATATAAAATATAAAATTGTGTAGAAATTTACAAAAATATAATACATAATTAATATACATTCATAAGATATAATAAAAAATTCCTAAAAAATAAATTTATGAAATTTAAATTCATAATTTTACTTTTTTTAATTCAAATATTGAGGCATTATTAATTAAGACATTAGAAATTTGTCTTCGTACATCTTATTTTGGTGAAATATTTTTCTAAGAAAGACGTGCAGGATTATATTGTATCGTAAATATTAAATGACGTATATAATTTTTTTTTAATTTAATTTATTTGTCCTCTTTTTTAGACCATTTTTTTTAAAAAATGTCTCTTTATTTTTCACAATTTTTATTTTAACTTTCTACTTGATATGTTTAAAATCATAAAATTAAGTATCATTTTGATATATTTAGTATATCTTTAACTTAAATCTATAAAACTTAAAAGTGTATTTTATTTTTTAAAAATATTTACAAACTATAATTGAACAAACAAATTAAAACAAAAAAATAATGCATTTTAAATAATTGATTTTTGATGCCTAATCTATATTGATCACTAATCATTAAAAACCTAATTTTAACAACTTCTAGACATGTTAGAATACCACACTTGGGACAAGATAATACTCTTCTAGATTAGTTATCAAAAGAAAACTGCCTAATCTATGCAAGTTAAATGTTAGTGAACCGTCTAATTAATGTAAACATGACTCTTTTTTCCAATAATAATACATTAATGAAAAGGACCCAACCCTCCTTTCATTAAATCCGGATTCAAGCCCCCTAGCAAAGGGAGCTTTATTTTCAAGTGGACTTGAACTCAAAATCTCTAATTAAGAATGAACGAGTACTTATCACTCGATCACAAATCTTGTTGATCACCGACTTGCATCGTGCAATAAAGTCAGAGTGCATGACGAGCTAAAATTTCAAAGTTTTGGAATAGTACAAATCTAATCTCTAGACTCTAGAGTTGTTATACTTAGTTATAAAACTAATAATTTTAGTTTTACTAAATTTTTTTTTTATAATAAAATAATAGATTACTACTTTTTTTTATTTTCAGCCTCAAACTTTTGCGATAAATCTTCTTTTATTTTTATATTCAATCATTTACTGTTTGTATTCCAAACAAATTACAAAATAAAAAATGTATTCTGAACTTAATTATATTATAAATTGTATTTGCTTGATATACAATTTGTATCATATTATCTAAATTATATTTGGAGCAAATGTGTATTCGAAATAAAGAAGAAATACAAATTATGTATCAAAAAGCATACAAACAGATAAATATACAAATTTCGATCTTTTAATTGTTGTATCAAAATCAAAATGTCTTTAGAATAAAATAAACTTTAAATTGTTGTATCCAAAACACTTTGAATTTATCACCTTCCACTGTTAAGGTACATAGCCCTTCTTACTTACAGTTATACAGTTCTAGAAATATGTATCTAAAATTAAAAAAATACACTAGTACATTCATAAGTGTATTCGTGTAGAGAGAGGGAGGTGAGGGAGGTAAGTGATTACGTAATTCATTTACAGTATATGTAATTATTTTAAAGTATAACAATGTTTAGTAGATATGGTAGAAATCTCTGTCTAATCAAGTAGTTTTTTCTTAAAAAAAACATGATATGCTCAATTTACTCATGTTTGTAATTCCGTTCATTTATTGACTCACTCCTTTTTAATTTGTCTAATTCATTCATCTAAAAATTAAGATGATATATCAGCCCAAATTGATCTTAAAAAGCCTTGTTAAAATTATTTTTATCTTGATTTGTTAGATACAACAATAATAAACAAATACAATTTTAGGTAATTAACCAAATTATAAGAAACAAACAAAATATAAAATTCAATAAGAATTGCACAACTTGAATTATGATCCATTTTTAAATCTATTTCAGTCTAAATAACTTTTAAACGGATCAAATACCCACGCCACCCCACCCATTCAGACACCAAATTATTATCCTCTATATATTTAATCTATTTGACATACTTTTCGTACAGCCTAATCTACAGTGATCATTTAAGATCATTACTCTTAAAAAGCCTAATTTAAACAACTTCTAGACATGTTGAAATATGGCACACATGGAACTTAGTAACACTCTTTTAGATAAGTTGTCAAAAGAAAACTGCCTAATCTACAAAAATTAAATTAAACTATGAATTTTAAATGTATCTCTGAACCGTCTAATTAATGTACCCACTCTATTTTATATTACTTGTTCAAATTATTAAAAATATTTGTCATAAATTACTTATTCAGGGGTGGCTCAAATCCGTTGGTGGCCTAAGGCCAAAATAAAATTAGAGACCTTAAAAAATATATATAAATGTTTTTATTTTAAATCTATTTTTCTAGCTTTTTGAGATGCAAAGTTGTTAATAATTTTTGTGTAGTCAATTTCTTCTAATAATTCCTTTTCAATCGATAATATAGCCAAACCACTTAATCTTTCTTGAGACATTGTCGATCTTAAATAAGATTTTATTATTTTTAATTTTGAAAAACTTCTTTCGACTGAGGCGACTGTTACGGGAATTGTTAACATTATTCTATAAGCAATGTAAGCATTTGGAAAAGAATCAAGTCTTTTTATTTGATTGAGTATCTCAATTAGAGTATTGTCTTCTACTTTTATGATTTCCCTTAACACTTTTAATTCAAAAAATAAGTCTAAACCATCAATATCGGAGTGAGTATTATGTTTTAAGGAACATTCAAAATTATCAAGGAGCACCTTTTTGAGATTTTATCAAGTTATCGACTTTTCTTTTTCTTTTAAGTTTTGAATGACCAGATTCATATTTTCTAATTGACATATTGAAATCTAACAAATATTTTAAACACTATTTACAATATCAAATAAAAAATATAATAAACATAAGGCACAAAACAAAAATAATATTAGAAATTAGAATGATATTACTGAATTCAAAAGCTATGAAGACTTGATTTCCGAAAATGAATCGAGCTACAGCAATGTAGTTTCTCCAAATTTAAAATATAAAATATCAATAGAACAAGTAAATTTTTAAGCTTTGAATAAGAGAGAGATGTAAGATTAGAAAAGAGAAAGTGAGAAGAAATATAAGGGA
This sequence comes from Solanum bulbocastanum, assembly GCA_037074985.1. Taxonomy (NCBI): domain Eukaryota; kingdom Viridiplantae; phylum Streptophyta; class Magnoliopsida; order Solanales; family Solanaceae; genus Solanum; species Solanum bulbocastanum. The sequence continues at coordinate 5,193,761 of CM073606.1, read as the reverse complement.
GGAGGATATAATATATAAAATAAAATTAGAAAAACAAATAAGGTAAAAAAAAAAAAAAGATAACTTGTACATTAAAAAAAAAGTACATAACTTTTTATTGGAAAGTTAAAAAGTGATAGTCCTATCACTTCATTTAGCCGTTTGCATTTATTGTCTTAGTTCTAATAATATTTTTTTAAAAAAATTTAATCCTTCCTAATTAACTAAAAAATGGAGCCTTTGCATTTATTGTCTTAGTACTAATATATATTTTTTAATTTAATCATTCCTAATTAACTAAAAATGGGGCCCTCTAAAATTGGGGACATAAGGCCAAAGACTTTTTTTTAAGCCTAGCCAGCAGTCCCTGTACTTATTAATTTATTAATCTAAATATAATTAATTTAATTTCCCCCCTTTTACCCTTAGATTAGTTCTTTTTGGAAGTATGAATATTGTAGTTTCAAAAAAAAAAAAAAATCCTTCATTATTAATTTTGATATTAATAAATAAGATACATAAATATAGTGTATTAAAAGTATTCTTCTTATAATATTAGTTAATGATATTCTCAACACTCTCCTCACATACGAGTCAAATTTTTTTCCATATGCCAAGCACGTCAATTTTTTTTTTTTTAATTTGGATGGCCATGAGATTCGATCCTACGACCTAATTCTTTTTTCATAGGTCAAACATGTGAAAATTCTTTTTAATTTGGATGACCATGAGATTTGATCTCAGGACCTTTGTCTACTTTGATACTAATCATATTATGTTAAAGTGTTTGAAATCTCGTCTAAAAATTTAAGTTATTAAAAAGAACACAATTTTATTAGTTAATAATATTCTGGGAGGAGGTATTAAACAAGACTCTTTTTTCCCAATAATACATTAATTAAAAGGACCCAAACTCCCCTTCATTAATTCTTCTTTACTTTTAGGAAACAGTTGCATGCTAACTGATGAATGTTGGCAGTTGTATTTTATTAATGGCAATTGGCATCTGTTTCCAGCTAAAAATACGTGTGTCGTTTGCCTATCCCTTTGACTAAATCAGGTACCAATTTAGGTATTTTAATGAATATATACGCCGAATTTGAATTAACGTTACTAAATTCAGATGAATCAATCACTTACGCTCAACCATAGTGTCATCTAACGCTTGGTTCACGAACAATTTCTTTATATGTGTATACATTACTTTCTTTGTCTATTATTATTTGTCCATTATATTATTTTGAGAATGTCCAACAGTATTTGTTCCATTTGTAAAACTAATGAATAATATTGTGTCTATGTTACCTCTGTTATTAGATACTATTCATTTTTTCGATGTTTAAGGGTGACTTGGTAAAATTAGACCTATTATTTATTGTTTCTAATCCTTGTGTCAAAATAACTATTGTTGGACAGAAGAAGTAATTGGAAATACTCCCTCCGTCCTCTTTTAGTTGTCATGGTTTCCCTTTATAGAGTTAAACGATAAGAACTTTGACTAACTGTAGACATTGAAACTTTGTGGGATTCTACAAGACATATTCAATTTGAAATTGGGACACTAGAAGGTGTGTTCAGTTTTAATTAGAATTCTTGGAGACTACGTAACCTTAAACCCTAGTTTAGGCCCATATAAAGGGTACTAAGTTCCCTTAAAAGGCATCTCAAAATATCCCATGAACTCTTGGGTATTTTTAAAGATCAAGATCTCGAAAATTCCACCACAAATTCATGGAATATTCATAAAGAGATCAACATCTCGAAAATTCCACCACAAATTCATGGAATATTCATAAAGAGATCAACATCTCGAAAAGTCCATCACAAATTCATGAAATATTCATAAAGAGATAGAAACTCAAAATATCCCATAAACACTTAAAGATCAAGATCTCGAATATTTCATAAGTTAATAGAATATTCATATAGAGGTCAAATCTAAATCATCCTAGTTAGAGCAATACGCCACTAACGGCCCTCGAATCATGGATAAATCTTAGGAGAGTAAAATCAAATGAGGAACAAAATTGTACCCGCAATCTTGATGAATAAAATATTATATTTCTTCATATTTTTTTGTGATTGTAATTTATTTTTCTGTCACTTTAAAATATGTTGCAAACACTAACATTTTACCATATATTTTTTTCATCATATTGATATGCAAAAAATTGCAATTTATATTACTTTTCGTATAGTTTTTTAATAACTAAATTTTTAGTTTTAAAATATCGAATTAATCTAATTTAATTATGAAAATTAGTCAAATTGACTTTCGTAAAGCGCAACAACTAAAAAGGGAATGAGGGAGTATATTCTTTTTGTTTTATTTTACTTGGCCCCTATACTAAAAATAGACATTTAATTTTATTTGTCTATTATAACAAATCAAGAAAGATTTATTACATTTTTTTTCCTCATATTACTCTTAGTATTAAATAACTATATAAAACATGAAAGTCAAATGTAGTGTTTCAAAGAATCACTAATAACTAATATGGTTAGTTTAACAAGATATACCTCTAATTAAATTTATTTTAGATGTCAAATTATTAAAAGTCAAATACTATAAGACGGAAAAAGTAAATAAACAATTTAAACATTCCGGTACCAATAAACTCATTTACTAGATGGATTGCAAGGATAACTAATATTATTTACGAACATTTTTGCCTATGCCACTAATAATGATGAATGAAGGTATAGTTATACGATTTGGATCAACAAAATTTGTAATAAAGCAGTAAGTATTTCTCTATTTTCAATCAAAAATCTATTGAGACTTTAATGTAAATATCGAAATCAATGAAAAAAAAAAAATGATGGCTTGGGACTCATTTAATGGGAGCAACAACCAAACGTGTTGTAGACGTGGTGACTTTTGTTTTCCCAAAAAAAAAAAAAAAAGAAGATAAATTAAAGATAGAAAATATATATGTGGAGCCAAAGCTATTAAGAAGTGAAAATCATAGTAACTGACCCATAATATAATGTCCTCATAATAACTTTGAATAAACAACTTTAATATTGGTGTTACGTCTTAGTCAACTTTATTTTTAGTACTATGCTCTGATCCGCTTCAAAATTTATATGTTATTTTAGTAAAATTTCACCTAAGCACGGACTCAATATTTGTTACGTTATTCATCTCAATTTATGTGGTATGTATGATATTAGGAGATTTAATCAAATGTTTTGTATGATTTAAAAAAAAATGAAGTTGTTAAGTATTGGAATTTATAATACTTTTAGTGTAATTTTTGAAATAATATATGTTATTCTCTCTATCTCAATTTATGTGGTATGGGTGAAAATTTGAGAGTCAACCAAAGTTTTAATATATTTTTAAAAATATTTTAAGTTATTAATTATTGTGATTTATAGTACTTTATAAGTAATTTTTGAATAATATGTTATCTATATGTCCCGATTTATGTGGCATATGTGAAATTTTGAGAGTTAACCAAATTTTCAATAAATTGTGATTTATAATACTATACTACTTTTTTCGTAATTTTAAATACATAATATACTAAAACGAAAAGTAAGACAAATAAATTAGAATGAAGAAAACACTAAATATAAATAAAGAAAATTAAAGCAGAAGAGCAAATTGATCAATTGACCGACTGATCCTAAGATGCTCATAATATGACACGTATGTGGTTAATAACGTTTCAAAGACACTTCATCCAATTCTAAGCGCCAACGGTCGTTAATCAATATAATAACCCAGCTAAATGACTTGGAGTCGAATCCCACAGGGAGTGGTACGTGTTTAAGATTCAAGAGTAAAGTGCGAATATGTTCGGATCAGCCATAGGAATAGACATTTACGAATAAAAACATAATGTAAATTAGGGGGTGACAGGAATGTCAAATAAGGGGGTTTTGGTTTTCAATTATCAACTACAACAAATAACAAAAAGATAACAATAATGAGACGGGTTCTTGGGATGTGATTTGATTATAGACTAATGTAGACATTGGGTAATTGCAACTGTTAGAAAATAGCTGTAAATTAGTGAATAGCCTAGACTATAGAAGAGGTAAACTTTCTCTCGAACAATTTACCCTGAATCAAGTCAATTTCTCTTAAACATCGACAAGCATGCAAAATAAGAGAAGCCTACGCCTTAGTCCATTCACTCTCTCGAGCTGAAGGTGTGGAAAAGGATTTATGATTCACTTTCTCGAGCTGAATCCATCACAACCCAATACCCACAGACCATCAATTCAGTAATCTTGGTTTTAAAACCTCTCTCTTAAGCAAGCCAAAAACACGAAGATAGAACTGCATTTGCAACTACAATTCTTTAAATTGAACCACAATTACTGATTGAAATCACTTCTAAACAGCATTTAAACTAACAATTAACAATACCCATAAATTAAATCAACCCATAATCACATAATCACACCCCAAGAATTAGGGTTTCAGCTAGACATCATAAAAAGATAAAAAACCGTTACCAAATTGTGTTTCCATCAACTGGGTACGATCGATTTCGTCTTTACAAAGGTCCAAATTGAAGAATCTCAAAGACCCACTTCCAATTTCTCAAAAATGGAAACCTTCAATTCTTCAAAGCTAATAAAAACTTGTCTCAAAACTCAGAGTTCAAAACTCAAAAATTACTCTCCTTAATGTTCAGAATAAAATTTGATTAAAGATTAGATACTAAAATAAGGGGTCGTTTGGTACAAACATTGATAACGTAGGGGTTAATAATGCAGGGATTAGTAACACATGGATTTTTAATGCAGGGATTATTTTTTGTCAAGTGTTTGGTTCATTGCTTCCCACTTAATCTTGTGTTTGATTTAAAACTCTACAAAAAATTTCTTTCCTATTATACCCTTGGGTTATTATGAGATTGTTTATTTCATGTAATTGAGTCAAGGTAGATAACCGGACCATAACACTAGAGAAATTATTTTTTTAGGAAATAACAACAAAGAAAAAGAGTGTTATATAAATTGAAACAATTTTTTTTCTTTTTTGTGCATAATTAATAACAAGAATTTAATACTACGCAATAGTTGAATAAAATTCATAGTTAAAAAAAAATATGCTAAATCTTTATTTATTTATTTTTACAAATTTTAACCTGTATAATTATTGTATATGGCAACCGGATGTTGACAAAGAGTTTAAACTTATCAAAAATGAAGATTTATAAATATACTTAACAATTTTATACCAAAGTCCCTTACCCGAATAATAATTAATCAAAGTTGTTGTGGGACAATATTGTTTTTCTTTAGGATTTTCTATTTCATTTAACTAGTTAAGTTATATATATATAAAATAAAAATTTGAGGTATGATGTACCACTTTTTTTGTTGGTCAAGTATATCTTAAACTTAACATAGATTTTAGACCATTTATATTGTTCAATAGCTAAAGCTTATTAAAAAAATAGTCCAAGTGGTTAATCGACGAACTACATTGAATAAAAAAAAGGAGAAAAAATATTAATGAAATCATTAAATTACACTAAATGAATTTGGAGAATTAAAAAGAATATTTATAATTATTTCAATATAAATAAAAAGAAAATTAAATTACAAAAAATATTTTGAAAAATGAATAAAGGGATAATTTTGTCATTTCAGGGTCTTATCCAAGGTTTAACAAACCTTGGATTAGTTATCCCTCCATTTACTAGGGATAAAATAAGACCATATATGATGTACAAGCAATACATTGATTAAATAAAATAATGTCACCAAACAATGTATTAGATGGATTAAATTTAAATCCATGGACTATTCTATTTAATACTGCCTACCAAACGAGTCCTAAATGTACAAAAACGTATTTATAGTCGCCAAAAATATGCTGCGAAGGGCCATTCGGCGTAGTAGGTCGGGCTCACCGATCAACTCGGCGATCCGCCGTTTGGTCCATTCCATCGCCTTCTTGCATTGACCTTCAGTATCCTCCTGGTTTGTAACTTTGGGCGATCTAACACTGCATCGCGGAACCACTTGGCGATCTACCGACTGCTCCTTTCTCTCGCCAACTTGACTTTCTCCTTCAGGGCTTGACACACTGGAACTTTAGGCAGTCAAATGGTCACTCGACAACTCGCCCAATGGACTTGGCGATCACCAGGCTTTCTTTTCTTCCTTCTTTCAGCTCGCTTCACTCCTTTTTGCAATTAATGTTCTTGCTTTGTTCCGCAATCCAAATATCTGGAAATCAAGAATTTTACATTAGTTATTGACACAAAATAAGCATTTGAGGATACTAAACCTATACAAATAAAGCCCTAAATGAATCCAAATCTAGGACTCATCAATATGAAACTAAAAGACTCAATTAAATTTTCATATATTTTTTTACTATTTTTTTGGTTATGTAAAATTCTCTTAATTCATATAAAGATAAAATTGAAAGAATATCAAGACTATCTTATTAATTATATGGAACATCACTTATTTTAAAACCGAATGAGTAATAAATACAATTTGTAGTTTTACTAAGTTATTATTTCTATTTAATAAATATTTTTTGAGAATTAAACACTCTTAAGAAGATAAAATAAAAAGATGCAATTGGAAAAATATATAATTTTTATCTTGAATTTCTAAAATAACACTATTTTGATATAATAATGTTATTAAAATAACACATTTTTGAAACGTAGGGAGTACTATTTTTCTTATATCAAAGTCAACTTAGTCAATTTAAAAATTCCATATTTACGAAGAAAATATCTTCAACCCGAGTTGACTCCCTCTGTGTGGGCAAAACAATTTTTGAAAATTGTGTAAAATAACTAATTAACCCGTTTGTTCATTGATTTTGGAAGTATTTTTTTTTAAAAAAAAGAAATTAATAAAATTTATTTAGTTTTTTGGAAATTTTGAAAATCAAATTCCAAAATTTGGTTAAAAAAATGTTTTTTTTTTAGCAAAATATACCTATTGATTTCTTTTTAATTTTTAAAATTTACTCAAACTCATATATTTTATTTTTTAAAAATCATTTATTTATGACCCTTACTAATTTCTACTCCCTCTGTTCTTTTTACTTGTTTAATTTGAATTTTACTTGTCATTTTTGACAAATCAAGAAAAGACAATTTTTTTTTATTATATCCTCAATTTATGTAGAGAGTTAATGTTTATGAAAAATATAGAACCTCTTTAATTAGTAAATTGATTTTAGAATTCTATCAATTAATAGGGGTATAATGGTAAACTTACTATGCCAATTATTATTTTCTTAATAGGCGTGTTAATTAAAAAATGGACAAGTAAATAGAGATAGAGGGAGTATCTATCTTCACTGCTAGAAAATTTTAAAAAAAATCCATCATGAATTAATGAAAAATTTGTGTAAAATATTATTATTTTTTGTTCATCTTTCACTAAATTAGTTCACTGAAAGATGCATTGTGGAAAATAAATTCTCCATACCAAAATATATTCTATTTTTTCCGTGTGACAACAATACTATTTTTTCTCTCCAATTCAAGCACTATATCTAAAAGAATAGCTACTAAACATTTTTAGTGAAAAATTTCAATGAGAAAAATGTAATTATTTAGTAGTTCCTTTTCAGTCATCTGGTCTGAAAATGTATTCTCATTGTGAAGAAATTATTCCTACAATATATTAGTTACTCATATTGTTATTATTGATTTATTTCATATATGAATCTTAGAAATTAATTGTAATTTGACAAATTTTAGTAGCTAAGTGTGTTATTACTAATTTTATTAATATGTCGTGTATTATTTTAAGATAATTTACTGTCTAGTTATCATAAAACTGGTAATTTTCTGCCAAATTTATATAAATTTTTTTTATAATTTTTAAAACTTATAAGGATTGAGGTATAAGTCATATATTTTTCCAAAAAAAAAAAAAGTGAAACATATTTATAAAAACTATGGCCAAATATATTTGAAACCTCCATCCAAACTTCACTCAAATATAATTTTTCAAAACTATTTATAAATCTATGATCAAACACTAGCTACATTTCTTCGACTTTAGCTAATTACATATGTAGGTAGCATCAATCAATAAGAAAATGCACATAGTAATAAATGAGTAGCTAACTCTTGCCCTGATTGCACTCAATATTCGAATTCTAAGTATAAATATTGCTACTAAATATTATAAGCAATTGCACACACTAGGTAATAATACTCGTGAACATAAAATAAAGTCAAGTAACACACAAGGCAACATATGTATGGCACATGTATTTTTCTGTATAACTAATTATATAATTATTAATTAGTCATATATTCTATTTGATATTATAGTATTAATAACATAAGGAGTTTTAATGCCAGTATTAGTATGATTAAAGACATAATTATCTTTCAAAAAAACTTTTACAATCTTTAATTTTCACCGTATTTGTAAAGGATATTTTTTATAAATAATTTTTTTTTAAAATAAAAATTATTCAATGTATATTATATTTAATACATTAAATCCAACACTACATAAGAATAATCTCATTAACATAAGTATTAAGTAATATCAACATTATAATATATCATATTTACCATTATTGTTATACATTTTACCAAACACACCAAAGTCCCAAAATAGGAATATTGTTCACCAAATTCTCATTTGTGTTATAAATTTTAGAATATCATCAATTCTTTCAAAAAAATGTTAGGATTTTGGTTTTTTTTTTTTTATGATAAGTTTGGTATCTATATTCTTACCTACCCTATGCTTTTTAATAGTTTCTTGATGGTAAGTCACCTATAACCACCGGCCTTTTTCATGTTATATCTCTCGAGAGAGATCTGAAGTGTACTTTGTACAAAGCCTACGTATCTAGAGGCGATCAATTTAAAATTTATAAATATAATTTTTTTTATATAAAAGTTATTAGATTTTATATTAATAATTTGTACATAAACAATAAATTTCTTACGATATATTCAAAATTACTAAGTTCGAATAACGCAAACTAAACACATTGGCTCTACCTCTCTAATAAACGTACGTACGTACCTTTGATTAAATGCAATTGAAATTCTCATTACGTTTTCAATGTATTAATTTTAAATGATTATAGTAAATGTTACTCTATCATGTTATTGGATTTGGCATGTAAATTATCAATTGTTTTCGATTAATTTAATCTAATAATATAAGTAGACATTTATATTACTGACGAATGAATGCACAAAATATGGCATGTGGTGTAATGTGTAAGTACTCCCTCCATTTTATTTTATTTTGTTCTTATATTAAAAATAAAAATTTTAAATTGAGAAAAATTTATCATTTTCTTTCAAAATTATTCTTATCATTAAATTGTTGTACATAAAGTATTACTAGTAATCAAATTTATATTTTTCAAAGTATAGTTAATATGACTAATACTTTTTCCTTTCTCTTTTATTTGTTCACTATTTCGAAAATAATTTTTCACTTTTACCTGTTACTTTTAGTATATCAAGAACAAAATAATATTTTGAATATTTTTAGTAAAAAACTCCAACTCTATCACTGAATATAACATAAATTACTTATATTAATTTCTATTTCCTAATTGGAATACAAAATTAAAAAAAAAAACATGTAAATATAAATAAAAAAAGTATTATTTTTGTTAAAAAAAAAAAGTATTATTGTCAATATGAATATAAAGTGGGAAACACATTAGCTGTTCCTTTTGCATGTTATTGATAATGACATAAAGTAGAGGGGACTATTTAAGATTTAGTCATAATATGATTGCTTGGACGAAATCCCCTTTTCTCACATGTTCATTGTTTGCCTTCTTGGTCAATTAACCTTATAACATTGACATTTAGTTACTATTTCATCCGTCCCATTTTATATCGCGTCTTTTTTCTAATATGTTTTAATAGAAATATCATTTTATTAGAATTTAAATAAATAATTTATAGTCACACAATTATCTAAAGATTGTTTTAGATTATAAATTTTAAAATCATTTTTTTTAAATAATATGTTAAGTCAAATAGTATCACACGAAATATGACGGAGAGAGTATATTATTATTCCCATTGCTACTTGGCACATTTTTTGACAATAATTTCTATTAGTACTCTTTTCCTTATGGTAGTTGAGCTATCTATCCTCTATTGGAACAACTCATTCCTAACCCCACCCCCACTCCTACCCCCACTCCTACCCCTTATGTAAACAAGATTACATACAAAAACAATGCTTCCTAGTAAATAACCTATCGTATCTATCTTTCTATTTATCTTTCTTGTATCCATTATATATGTAAGGTTACACCCACACACAACAAACCATTTCTTTGCCTTTATCAAAACATTTCCCACACAATTATTGGAGGTTCAACTTCTTATATACACTATTCTTTGCTTCTTCTTCAACTCTCTTTAATTTCATATATTTTTGTAGAAAATGGCAAATGAAAGTATAGACATGGAAAAAGAGAGACTAACAGCTGAGATGAATTTCAAAGATTCATCTTCAGTTGTTATTAAAATCCGGCAAAAATTGCCGGATTTTTTACAATCTGTTAAGCTCAAATATGTCAAACTTGGTTATGGTTATTCTTGTAACCCTCTCACACTTGTTCTTTTTGCTACAATTTTTCCTATAGTTACCTTCACTCTTATTCAACTATTAACCGGTCTAAAATTAGACCGGTTTTATGATACATTGACAAGTGATCCAACTTTACTTATAATTAACACTTCAACCGGTCTAACCGGTTCGATAGTGCTATTTTTTGTACTAGGGGTGTATTATTTAAAAAAACCTAGACCGGTTTATTTGGTTGATTTTGCATGTTACAAACCTGAAGATGAACGAAAAATATCCGTTGATTCGTTCTTGAATATGACAGAAGGAAATGGTGCGTTTGAAGACGAAACTATAGTATTTCAAAAAAAGATATCTCATCGTTCTGGTTTAGGTGACGAGACGTATTTGCCTAAAGGAATCACATCCATCCCACCAAACCTCAACATGAAAGAGGCACGTGCTGAGGCGGAGGCGGTTATGTTTGGTGCATTGGATTCATTATTTAGTAAAACACAAATCAAGCCAGAGGAAATTGGAATTCTTATAGTGAATTGTAGTTTGTTTAATCCAACGCCATCGCTTTCCTCAATGATTGTCAATCATTACAAGCTCAAAACTGACATCAAAAGTTATAATTTAGGTGGAATGGGATGTAGTGCTGGCTTAATTTCAATTGATTTAGCCAAACAACTATTAAAAGCAAATCAAGATTCATATGCTGTGGTAGTTAGCATGGAAAACATTACATTAAATTGGTATTTTGGAAATGATAGATCAATGTTGCTATGCAATTGTATATTTCGTATGGGAGGAGCAGCCATGCTTTTGTCTAACAAGTCGAAAGATCGAACCCGGTCTAAATATGAGTTGGTTCACACGGTTCGAACACATAAAGGTGCAGATGACAATAGCTACAATTGTGTGTACCAAAGAGAAGATGATAAGGGTGTCGTAGGGGTGTCACTAGCTCGTGAACTTATGGCCGTAGCTGGTGATGCTCTCAAAACGAACATCACCACCCTAGGGCCATCTGTGTTACCTCTTACTGAGCAATTCAGGTCAGAGTTCGTCATACTCTTATCTAAAAGTTTAAACTCTTCATATTTACTATTCAGCATGTTATTTATTGCATAGGGCCATATTCTTTCTAATGATCAACCACATGATAATTGATTGATGGGAATAAGTCTGCTCTGATACGATTGATATCATGTTAAAATCTGTAACCATCTCATCTAAAAGGTCTTCTCTGATACCATGTTAATTAAGGTGGGATTATTAGGTTTAACTACACTCTTTTATTCTCGATGCATAGCAAAAAAAATCTACGCATATAATGAAATCAAATTCATTCTGAATCTATTGACTTTAAATTCTGGATTCACATCTGATTTAGGTTTTTCATGACATTGGTGAAGAGGAAACTCTTGAAAGCTAAAGTGAAACCCTACATACCGGATTTCAAGTTAGCATTCGAGCATTTTTGCATACACGCGGGAGGAAGGGCAGTGTTAGATGAAATACAAAACAACTTAAGCCTAAGTGATTGGCATATGGAGCCATCAAGAATGACACTCCACAGGTTTGGTAACACGTCGAGTAGTTCGTTATGGTACGAGTTAGCTTACACAGAATCAAAAGGAAGGGTGAAGAAAGGAGATAGAGTGTGGCAAATTGCATTTGGTTCAGGTTTCAAATGTAATAGTGCAGTTTGGAAATCACTAAGGGTTATTGATAGTAATGAAGTGAATGCAAATGGAAACCCTTGGGCTGATTGCATTCGACGTTACCCAGTGAAAGTTGCCCTTGCCAAACAATAGAGGCTTTAGACGATACTCGTCGGCTCAATTTATGTGACACTATTTGAATTTCAATATTTAGATTGCTTTTTTTTCATGTGGATTTTTAATATGTTAAATTGTCAATTATTGTAAATTACTGTACTTTTTACATTGTTTCCAAATATAAGTAAAATTTATTTTTGAAAAAAAATATTTAAGATTCCACATCATAATCCATAGTCAAAGTAATAATATTTGATTCTCGAGATCCGAACAATAATACTACTATATAAGTTGAGAAAGAGGAAGTAATATAATATATTAACTACTATAAAAGTGCGCTCTCTCTAACAGTTTAAGCTTTTAGATGAGATGGTATCAGAATAGGCAGAGATGAGATGATCACACACTTCAACAATAGTCAAGGTTAAATTGCAAGTTTTTAGTTTCAATTTTTTGATATAGTAAATTAAAAGAGAATCATTCTTGTTCACGTAAGTCTAGTTTCAACTTTGGGTGGGCAGCTTGCTACAACTATATATGTGAGTTCATTTGACCCAATGATGAATTTAATTATACCCATTTTTGGGTAAATAATGATAAATAAATTAAATGTGAATATATATAAAAGATGTTGATTGAATTGAATGAAATAATGAAATTCGTAAGTTGTTGCTTTAGTTAAGGATTTGATGGTGGCTTTATCAATTTTGGATAATTTTCTCTTATACAATTACCATTAACGGATGTGATTAAATGGTTTAATTAGATATTTATTTAAAATTCTAAGTTATAAATTAAAAAACTAAATCCTAATGGATCTTGCATGTGAATTCAAATTAATTGGATTCTAAATTATTTGCAAATTCAAATTATATATTTTGATCAGAGTCTCTCAATGTATGTGACACCAAATTTGGCATATAATTAAGAGAGAAGTATAGAAACACTCTTAAACTTGACGAGGATTATTAGTTTCATTCTTAAACTATTGATAGCCTTAAAAACATCATTCTACTTGACTAACTGAACTTAACTATACACTAATCTTGATAGATGGATGAAATACATAACTAAATTCTTGTCGAGTTTAAGGGTGTTTTCAACACTTCCCTCGACCCTTATTAAAAATCTCACGCTAAAGAATTTGAGACCACTTGCTATGCCATGTGACAGACTAGAGGTATATTTAAGTTCAATTAGTCAAGCAGATATGTGTTTTAAAGGCCGTCAATAGTTTAAGAACAAAACTAACAATTCATGCCTAGTTCAAAGATATTTTTAATACTTCTCTTTATAATTAACAAATATTGAGATAATAGATAATTATTTAAAAACATAAATTGAATTAGTAAATATGATAAGAATATACATCTAATTATATAATTTTTTCCAAAAATAAATAAATAGAAAGTCATACTTATCAAGTGGACGTAATATTAAAGATTATGGACACCACAACACTTATATATAAGACAATTACATATGCATTTATTTCTTGAATTAATGAAATGTAATTTCTTGATAGAATTGGTAGTTGGGACAACAAGAAATGAGAGATGTAGATAGAAATCAAGAAACCGAATATATAACTTTCTAGAATTTATGAGAATCGACACTCTTGAGGTGTCAAAGTTGTGGTTTGATCAATCGGTATTTTGGTAAAGGGTGAAAATTATTTACTCCAATTTTGATTTTAAAAGTCAAACTTCCTTTCAATTTGGAACATAGTTAAATACAATTTTTATCGTTTTTCTATGCAGTATTTATTTTATTCTTGTCATTTCAATCTTTCATTTTATGTAATATTTTTTTTATATTATACAATTTTTTTTTTAATTTTTAACCTATGTATTTATTAATTTTTACTTTATTTCATCAACATTATAAATAGAATAATTTTTTTATAAGTTTCTTACAAGATTTATTTTATTTTTTATGATTAATATTACATGTATTAAGTATGTATGTATCCTAAGCATGCGGCATGCATATTTAAGTTTCAATACAGATAAATAAATTTTAACTGTCATTAATGACATTTCAAATAATTAATATTACTTATACTATAAAAAGATAATATTTTAAGAATTCATTATGAAATATACCTTTACTTTTTCGTATTACTTGCATCAAAATATGTTTATCACTATAGATTATTGTTAGTGTTAATTTTAATAATAATAATAAATTATTCCATTCATTTGTTTCTGTCACGACCCAGACCGTCGTGATTGACACCCACACTAACTCTCCGGTGGGAGAACCACTACTACAATCCAAACCAAGCAACTAAACCAAAACTAAGACAATTAAGTTACGAAAGCAAGTTAAATACTAAGTAATTATAAATAGGGAGTTTCCATAAACTCCAACAAAAGTCTAACAATGAACTAAAAAATGCGGAAGAAATAACCTAGAACCTAAAAGTCAATGTACCAAAACATCTAAAGTTTAACAAGTCTAAACAAGAAGGGATGCAACCCCAATCTAATGAATTAATCAACTAACTAGAACATAGTCTAAGTTCGGAAATGGTGGGTATAGACGAAAGAGAAGCCATGCCAGCTCGGAAGAATTGACTCACCCTTGAATTCGAACGATCACTGATCTCCTAAGCGAGGTCTGTCAGTAGCCGCTTGAAGACGCCCTGTACTCGACAAAAATAAGAGCAAATGCAACATCAGTACACAACCACATTGAACTGATAGGATCACGCGGCTATCCCACTAAGTGTAACATACATTAGTCAATACAACAATTGTTTTACTCAAAAATATAAATAAAAGAAAAAATGATTAAGTTTCGAAAAATCGATTAAACTTATGATTTAAGAGAAATCGAATTTCCAAAAGAATAGAGTCGCCACTTAATTTTTTAGTAAAAATCAAGAAAAAAAAAAGGGTTCAAAGTTCAATATACATTTGCCACTAAAATGACTTTGATTAATTTTTAAAAAATTTGACTAAGTAAAAGACTCATTTACTATTTTTTATTCATTTATTTGTTATTATTTTATTATTATTGTCATTTTAACTACCTTAAGGGGAAAATGAAATAAAGAGGAATTTTTCTAAAAGGGTAATAAATTAAGTGACAAGACAAATAATAAAATTAAATCTAAAAATAAATTTAATTTGAGTAAAAAGTGTGATGGTTATCTTAGGAAATTTAATTAAATTAAAACCATAAAATAAACAAAGTGTTAGTCAATACAAATAAACAATAATAGGGAGAACGAACAAATATTGAATTTTGGGCCTTTTGGCCCAAATTCCCAAATCTGCAAAAAAAAATAATAATAATAAGTCATTGGGCTTTTGGCCCTTTTTTCCTCTTCATTGATCATGATATACGCCAAATATACGTATACACCACGTATACCACCAATTCTTGGACTCTTGGACCTATAATTTTATTCGGACTTTGTATTTTATGTATTTTTCACCTGCTTCCCATATTTGACCCTGTATTCCATATTTTTCGGCTGTGTATACAACGGGTATATCAACCCGTTTTCAGCTTTTCGAAATCTGAAAAATTTAATCTCCGATCCTGTGGGCTTGATAATCTGGCTGTGAAAACGAATCGAGTCTTTATGGCTCTACTCAAGAATGCAAGAAAGAAGCCCACAGGGGACTTGGACGCAATTCACATGCCATAGAAACAACAAAGAAAGAGTTAATAAATAGAGTAACTAACTTTAACACAAAGGAGAAATATAAGCAAAATGCATTAGTTGACAGGTTTCATTAAAAAAAAAAAAAAGGAAATAGTGTTTAGATAAGGTTTTTTAGAGCATATTTCAACAATTTTTTGACAACAACAAATGAGAAAATCACCATATTTGACTAACATTTAGATAAGATGGATGCCCATTCTAAGGCATGCTAATTAGACCTCTATGGCATATAAAGATGGTGTCAATCTTATTCTGTCATTATCTAAACCCATTTATAATAGAAATTCATGCGAACATAATCAGAAATGCTATCAAGAAGAACAAATTTGCATCTCATTTTCCACTTAAGCATTGATCAATACTAGAATCACAAACTCAATCATAGAAGATTGAAAACACAGAAATCTAAAACTAGAAAAAGGCAGCCATAAGAGATCACGAAACTGAACGAAAACGAGATGACAGTTAGCCTCATGATACTAAAAATAAGCTTGGAAAAAACCCTTTATATGCTCACTTGAGCCATTCAAACAGCGCCTAGATTACTAAACTCAAGAGGAGAACTCAATAAAAATTTAAGATGAGATAAGCATACAAAAATCAATCCTTAAGCAAACTTGTCAAGGAAGCTAAACAATCCATGGATTTTCATTAAATCGGATACATTGCGAATAAGAACATACACCACGGAAATATACACTGTAAAAAAGGGAAAAACTCTTAAACAAAACCAACTCGAAAGAGACTCAAAAGCTCCATATTACTAAATTTTAAGATTCTGTCTTCATTTTAAAGAGAAGGGAAGGGTAGATAAACATTGACAATAGCGAAATAAATGAAACTCAGACGGCGAAAGAAAAAGAGTAGCGATGTGAAGACATTCAAACAAGTAGGCTCAAGATGAGAAGATACCAAAATAAACCTCAAACGAAATAACAGAGAGACACCGACATCAAATAAGACAAAAAGCAAACAAAAACTTGAATCAATACTAAAACTAATTCATGGAAATGCTTAGGAGCATATGTATCGTAAGCAAGCCGCCGATACTTAAAAATAAATAACAGCGACACAAACAACGAAATGTCGACCTTATTACACAAGGAATAACATGAAAAAGTAAAAGAAGATGAAGAGAATAGTATAAGAGAGGAGTCACCTTTTTTCGGGCAGCAGAACTGAGACCAAACGAGCTGAACGGAGGTTTCTATTCCACCAACAGCGGCTTAAAAACTTGGAAATTTCCAAAGAACGAACAGAGGGGTGAAGCTTGGATTGAAAATGGTTTCCCTCTCTGTTTCGGCTATCCCTTTTATATATTTATATTTTTTTTTTTTTTTTTTTGCTAGACTATTTCTTTTTGTTCCTTTCTCAGTGAATAATGACCAACCCTACAATGAATGGAGAAGAGGGTATATATAGACAAGAACTAGGGTTCGAAATGGGGAAAAAAGGGCTGAAAATTTCAGATAAACAAAGGCCCATTTGGAATTTAAATTCAAAATTTCATCCAAAAATCCAAATATTCCCAACGATTCTCTCAAATTGGAATCGACGATTGGGATCGATCGAATGTCCTTCTTGCGCTAGCGTCCCCATCTGAAGGTCGCAAGGACAAAACGGGCACCTTGCTGCTGGAATAATACTGCTAGAATAGTACTACAGAAGAGGGGTGTTGAGGAAGAAGATAAGGAGATCGTGTACTAGAACTGGCTTGCTCACCCCGTTACTGCTTTTCGTGTATTTCGACGGAAAAATTAATGTCGTTTAGGACCGTTGTTTGCATCGTTTGCAAGCTGGAGCTAGACGCCGTGGATCGAGTTGAGCTCGGGTCACGTTCTGGCTGGATTTCACGTTGCTGGACTTCGTGATTCTGGACTAGCGGGCTGCTGCTCACGATTTTTTTGGGTTTCAAAATTTTCTGGTTACTGGGTTTCATTGAACTGATGGGGAAGAAAAAGAATGTGGGGTTGATTCCCCATTTTTCTTTGGTATTGTTGTACGTAGTTAGTATATTGTATTGTAGTGTTAGGCTGCTGATTGAATAGTGGGCTGATGGAATGGGAATGGTAGGCTGCTGGAAATTAAAGGAATGGGCCCAAAGTTTTAGTTATTGATATAGCCAATTGAATTGCTAATTTTAGCTAAATTGAATTGTAATTGGTCAATCGAGAATACGAATCTTACTCATTTGCAAATTCGGCTAAACATAAATAAGATGGATTAGTATAATTAATTTATGAGATTCTCATCTTAAAAAAAAGTATATAATTAATTCAACTATAAGCTAATTGATTTTTAAAATTAACCACAATCTAGACTAAACTAATTTTAAATATATAATATTTAAAATAAAATCTTTTTGAGATGATTTTCATAAAACATACCGATTATATCCATAAAACTATACGAAATATATCCACTTATTTATAAATTATGAGAATTGACTAAGATCACTTAAAATGACTTTGAAAAATATTTGAGTTTTATAAAACTAATTATTCTAAGTCGTTTGGAAATTAAGAAGCTCGTGAGTTAATTTGTACCGGAGAGGATCAAAATTGGGTGTCAACAATAATATAATCACATGCACGTATAGAACATATACAATATCATCAACATATACAAACAATGAACAACTTCACATTTCTCAAGATACACAATTATATCAAATCATTGTTCCTCTCATGGAACCCAAACCCAAACAGTTAGCATACCGAAATATGGTACCCAATTCAATGTTTATGCCGGAACGTGGAAATCGATTCCATAATTATGCCGGAATATGGCAATCGATCCCATATTTATGCCGAAACGTGGTAACCGATCCAAGTTAGTTATGCCGGAACGTGGCAATCGATCCATTCAATACACCACAATCACAATCACACGTATATCATCAAGATCATACATTTAAGTCATGATTTCATGACAATCATCATTCATCTATCTCATTTACAACAAGTGTGATCAACATTGCAACATTTATATATATACAAGTATCATAATGCAGTAAGAACAAACATACATCACACAATCATATAATCAAAATCATCACCTACCTCGAAACAAGCTTGAAATCCTAAGAAACTTAATCCTTCCCTTTTCGAATTCAATCCGCTTGTTCTTCATCTACAAACAATCAATATAATACGGGAATCAATAAACAATCACTAATTACATAAATAACTAACAATTCTATGAACCCTAGATCATACTCATGGTCCCAATTATCCAATTTAGGGTTGCTTCCACCATAGAATCTATAACAAAACCCTTCCCCATCAATATTCACCAATTCTATTACGTTCTACGAATTGAAAAACAGATTCGGGGAGTGAAAAACTTACTTTTGGCCTCAAGAATGGTGAAAAACGAGTGGAGTTGCCTGGGGTTCATTCCTTTGCTCTAAAAATCGAAAAGTGCCAAATAAGGTCGTTTAGAGGTTTATTAATGACCTTAAGTCGCGTTGAGCCTGCTACAGCGGTCACCACCCCACTACAGCGACCCCGCCAGAGCGGAGAAATCCAGCACCAAAGTGGCTGGAACGAAACATAGAGGTATTTTGAGAATTTCAAAATCCTCATTTCACAACACACCTCTAACCACGACGCTAAAAAAATACCCTTCACGCTAAGATTGATTTCAGGAGTTCTACTTGCCCGAATTTAATTCTGTAAAGTCGTACAGATTCCTTAACGAGTTATCTAACTACTCATGAAATCAAAATCATAAATGATTCACCCAGATCGTCATAATTGGCACCCATACTAACTCTTCGGTGGGAGAACCACTACTACAACCCAAACTAAGCAACTAATCCAAAACTAAGGCAATTAAGTTACGGAAGCAAGTTAAATACTAAGAAAATAAATAGGGAGTTTCTATAAACTCCAACAAAAGTCTAACAATGAACTAAACAATGCGGAAGAAATAACTTAAAACCTAAAAGTCAATGTACCAAAACATCTAAAATTTAACAAGCCTAAACAAGAAGGGATGCAACCTCAATCTAATGAACTAATCAACGAACTAGAACATAGTCTATGTCCGAAAATGGTGGACATAGATGAAAGAGAACTTATAGCAGCCTGAAAGAATTGGCTTACCCTTGAATTCGAATGATCACTGATCTCCTAAGCAAGGTCTGTCAGTAGCCACTTGAAGATGCCCAGATCTCGACAAAAATAAAAGAAAGTGCAGTATCAGTACACAATTACAGTGTACTGGTAGGATCACACGGATATCCCACTAAGTGTAACATACATTAGTCAATACAATAATATAATCACATGCATGTATCAAACATATACAATATCATCAACATATACAAACAATTAACAACTTCCCATTTCTCAAGATACACAATTATATCAAATCATTGGTCCCCTCATGAAACCCAAACCCAAACAGTTAGCATATCAAAATGTGGTACCTGATTCAATGTTTATGCCAAAACATGGCAACCAATTCCATAATTATGCCGGAACGTGGCAGCCGATCCAAGTTAGTTATGCCGGAACGTGGCAACCGATACATTCAACACTCCACAATCATAATCACAAGTATATCATCAAGATCATATATTTAAGTCATGATTCATGACAATCATCATTCATCTATCTCAGTCACAATAAGTGTGATCAACATTACAACATTCATACATATACAAGTATTATAATAAAGCAAGAACAAACATACATCACATAATCATAGATGTTTCAAACTTGTTTCGAGGTAGGTGATGGTTGTGATTCTATGATTGTGTGATGTATGTTTGTTCTTGCTTCATTATGATACATGTTTGTATGCGAATGTTGCATTATTGATCACCTTTATTGTAAAATAGGATATATGAATGATGAATGCCATGAATCATGACTTGATTGTATGATTATGAGAATGTACTTTGTGATTGTGATTGTGGCTTGTTGAATGGATCGGGTGTTGCATTCCGACACACTAACTTGGATCGGATACCACGTTTCGGTATGCTAACAGTTTGGGTTTGGGTTCCATGAGAGGACTAATGACTTGATATAATGTGATATTTGAGAATCGTAAAACTGTTTATTGTTCTTAAATGTTGATGATATTGTATATGTTTGGTGTATACACTTAGTGAGATAGCCGCGTGATCCTACCAGTACATTGTCGTTGTGTACTGATACTGCACTTGCTCTTTCTTTGTTAAGTACAGGACATCTTCGGGTAGCTATTGACAGACCTCACTTAGAAGATTAGTGATCATCATTCGAATTCAAAGGTGAGTCAATTCTTCCGGGCTGCCTTGAGTTCTCCTTTCGTCTATGTCCACATTTTCGGACTTAGACTTTCTAGTTAGTTATTAAATGATTAGTTTGGGGTTGTATCCCTTCTTGTCTAGACTTGTTGAGCTTTAGATGTTTTGGTACATTGACTTTCAGGTTCTAGGTGTATTTTCCATATTGTTAAGTTGTTAGATCTTTTTTTTGGACTTGCTTCCATAACTTAAATGTCTTAGTATTTTGGTTGAGTTGTTAGTTTGGGTTGTAGTAATGTTTCTCCCACCGAGGATTAGTGTGGGTGTCAATTACAATGGTCTGGATCGTGACAAAATCATACTAGTTGATAGAGGTGGACAAAAAGAAAATGAGACATATTGTAAATAGAAAGCAAGAAACCAAACATTTAGTTTTCTAAAATTAAACAGATACAAAACATCGTATATCAAAAGAAAAAAAGAATTCCGGTTATCAAGTTGATATAGTATTAAAGAGTATGAGCGCGCACACACTTATAAGTAAGACAAGTGCATATACATTTACTTCTTAAATAAATGAAATCTTACTACGTGATAGAGGCAGGACAAAAAGAAAATGAGACATATGGTACATACAAAATTAAGAAACCAAGCATTTAGTTTTCTTGAATCAAGCGAATACAAAATTTCAAATGAAACTAAAATCTAGATATCAAGTCGATGTAGTATTAAAGTTTATGGGCGCACTCACTTATATATAAGACTATTACATATGCATTTACTTCTTATAATATAAATGAAATCCTAGTACTTGATAGAGGAGAGGAAAAAGAAAACGAGACATATTATATTGCATATAGAAAATAAGAAATCGAAATTTAGTTTTATTATACAAAACATCGAATGAAAAAGAAAAAGAAAAAAAAAGAACCCTACCTATCAAGTCGACGAAATATTAAAGATTATGGGCATGCACACACACTTATATATAAAACAATTACATATGCATTTACTTCTTAAATAAATGAAATCTTACTGCTCGATAGAGGTTGTATTGTAGATAGAAAGCAAGAAATCGGACATTTAGCCTTCTGGAATTAAACGGATACAAAACATCAAATGAAAAAAAGAATTATAGTTATCAAGTCAACATAGTATTAAAGATTATGGGCGCACGCACACACTTATATATAAGACAATTATAAATGCATTTACTTATTAAATAAATGAAATCTTACTACTTGATAAAGGCAGGATAAAAAGAAAATGAGACATATTGTAGATAGAAAACAATAAATCGAACATTTAGCTTTCTTGAATTAAACGAATACAAAACATCGAATGAAAATAAAAATTCTAGTTATCAAGTCAATGTAGCATTAGGCACACGCACTTATATATTAGGCAGTAACATATGCATTTAATTCTTAAATAAATGAAATTTTACTACTTGATAGAGGTGGGACAAAAAAAGAGATATTGTATATAGGAAGCAAGAAATCGAATTACCCCCTTCGTTCATTTTTATCTATCCACTTTGGACATTGCACATCCCTTAAGAAATAATGATTGATATGAGTATTTTACCATAATACTCATATTAATTAATGTTTAGTCTTAATCTTGAAAAATAAGTAATTAATGCTAAAGATATAACATGGAAAAAAATATATTTTTCTCTGTGACAAATTAAAAATAAATAAATTAATATAGTGGATAAATAAAATTGAACAAAAGAAGTACTAAACTTCTTGAAACTCCGAGGTGTCAAGGTTTATTCAAGGTACGTAGGGTTAGCTACCTCACGCTCTCCTCCATGTGTGGTGACAGTTTCCACATATATAGGACCATAATATTCAAATGTTTTTTCACAAAAGCTATTTTTTTATATTAAAAAAAACCTTAGTTTCTAATGCATTTTCAATTATCAATTTCGAGTCTTAGTTTTCAGTTCAGCATCAATTATTAGGATTTAAATGATTATATGTTTTATGTATGAGTGTATTCTCTTGCAAGGTATGAGTGTATTCTCTTGCAAGGTATGCTACTTTTCTGTTTCATCTTAGTTGACTCCTTTATTAAAAATAGATATTTCAATTTATTTATTCATTTTAATAAATTAATAAAGTTTTTTTTTTTTCATACTATCTTTAGTATTAAATAACTATAAAATAATAATAGTCAAATTTAGAGATCCAAAACCTCATATTATTAGTTTAGTAAAATACATTTCCTAATGAAGTTTTCTTAAGAGTTGTGTCAAGTCAATATGAGTCAAGTAATATGAAACTGACGAATATTTGGCTTGTAAGAAATGAACTCTAATTTTCTTGAATTATTATTCTGTGTAGAATTGGTTACTTTGCTTGTTGGAAAAGAAATTAGTGTTATATTAGGATTATATAAATTAGCTTAGGAAAGTCGTGTATTCCTTAATGGTTACGAACATTTTAATTTTAAAGCAATAGAGAGAAATCATGAGCATTAAAGTATGGAAGATTTGAAGTTTGGAGTTGTTTTAAGTCTATTAAGTTGTAATCATTTTCCTTGATTGAATTAGTAATTTGTAAAGTTTCTTTCCAATAAATAATAGAAAAATTACCTAAATACACATCTTATTTTATCATATTCTTTAAAATTTCCTATCATTTGAAAAATTTACAAAAATTCCTACTCTAGATAATCACTTTATGCGATGTACGGTCGAATATGTCACTTTACGCAAAGTATCGATCAAATACATTACTTTATGCGATGTATCGGAACATACCCGATGTATCGAAACGTTGAGTGAAGTATCCGAAACCGAGATGCGATGTATCGGAATGTTGAAGGATGTATCTAGTTATCAAGTTGATGTAGTATTAAAAAAAAAATCATTTATTTGTCCATTTTAATAAATCAATAAAGGTTTTTTTTCCACACTACCCTTATTATTAAATAACTATAAAATAATAGTAGTCAAATTTTGAGATCCAAAACCTCAGATTAGTAAAATACATTTCTTAGTGAAGTTTTCTTAAGAGGTGTGTCAGGTCAATATGAGTCAAGTAATATGAAACTGCGAAATATTTGGCTTGTATGAAACAAACTCTAATTTTCTTGAATTATTATTCTGTGTAGAATTGGTTATTTCTGGTTGGAAAAGAAATTAGGGTTGTATTAGGATTATATAAATTAGTTTAGGAAAGCCGTGTATTCCTTTATGGTTACGGACATTTTAATTTTAAAGCAATAGAGAGAAATCATGAGCATTGAAGTATGGAAGATTTGAAGTTTTGAGTTGTTTTAAGTCTATCAAGTTGTAATCATTTTCCTTGATTGAATTAGTAATTTGTAAAGTTTCTTTCCAATAAATAATAGAAAAATTACCAAAATACACGACTTATTTTATCATATTCTTTAAAATTTCCTATTATTAGAAAAAAAAATTACAAAAATCCCTACTCTCTCCTATTCTAGATAATCATTTTACGCGATGAATCGATTGAATACATCACTTTACGCGAAGTATCAATCGAATACATCACTTTACGCGATGTATCGAAACGTTGAGTGAAGTATCCGAAACCGAAATGCGATGTATCAGAACGTTGAAGGATGTATCTGAAATCGAAACGCAATGTATCGAGCATTTTGAAATGTATCCGAATTTCACCAAATTTAAGAATTTTTTGTAATTTGAAAAAGAGTAGACATAAGATCAATTCCTAATAATATTGGGCTTCAAGTTAGAGTTAGTTTGAAGGGATTAAAAGTTGCAATCACATACCCAAACTAAAAGTTAGCCCACACCATTTTTACAAGGTTGAGGGCCAAATAATTCTGGTCCACACACCTATAACCAGACCATTTTCACTTCACTTATTTGTATTTGTATCGAATCTCCCTCTCTAAACCGTAACCAGAAAAATCATGTGGGCCGCGATGAGCCTTTCGGTTGCCGTTCCGGTACCATTCGCCACCACTAAAACGGCGGCGAATCGTCTTTCGGCCGGAGCTCCGAGGAAGTTTCAGCTCAACTCGCAGCTTAGAAACCTCGATTTAAGATATGCGGCGGAGCAAACGCAGCAAATTCGGAAGAAATCGCAAACAAATCATTTAGGTTATACGGCCGAGCAGAAGCAGAAATTTTGGAAGAAATCACAAACAACGCACATACAACAAGGAGAAGAAGAAGAAGAAGTAGAAGAAAAGGATGAACAAAAGAAACTGACCGGATTTGACGTATTGCAGGCACTGGAAAAAGCAACGGCACGGAAAATGAAGAAAAAGAGAAATGGAAGAGATAGTTCATTGTTAACTAGTAGAAAAGTGAGTGAACAAACAGCACAGGATGAAGCTACGGCGGATTACGGTAGCAAAATTGTTCGACCATTGAACATAAGAGAAGATTGGGGAACTCGTTTGGATGAACTGGAAAAAAGACTTGAACAACTTGTTGATACCATAGCTTGAATATGCACAATTGCTAATACTAAACATACATACACATAAAAAAACAACAATTTTTTTATTTTTGTGTTTTTAGTGTATTATTCCCTCTAATTTTATACTTATAAGATATAC
The DNA here is from genome assembly GCA_037074985.1 of Solanum bulbocastanum. Lineage (NCBI taxonomy): Eukaryota > Viridiplantae > Streptophyta > Magnoliopsida > Solanales > Solanaceae > Solanum > Solanum bulbocastanum. The sequence goes on along the minus strand of CM073606.1, from coordinate 5,167,987 downwards.
ATATAGTTTGATCTTTTGAGATCATCAATATTATGGTGAAGTGCTATCTTTCAACTTTGAATATGTGCAAGTAGACACTTAAACTATTCAAAATTTAAACAACCAAACACACTCGATGTGACATCCTACACGTATAATGTTTTTGAATGTGTGCACATACACTTAAAACTATCCAAAATTTGAACAAGCAGACACATACTTCGTGTCATTGAGTTACAGGCCAGAGGGCTGAGGCTGCTTGCTCCATCTAAAAATCTAAATCTGGAACGACTACGACCAAGAGTGAAGCTACAAGAAACTAACGCAGTTCATCTCAACAATTCATGAAGCAATTTATGAACTAAAAGTCAAGCAGACAAGATTATGAAACGCCCAAAACATCTCCAACATCTATGTTTGTTTAGTTACAATGCCGCATTAAGTCACTGAGATTGGTCTAACTTTTACTTAACTAAGTTTCCTTTTTATAAATAAAGAGGAAACAGGAAATAGTTGTCCTGTATTACTGGTCTGGTGTTCAATGTAAGTAGCAAGTACAACATTTCACCGCTCTAATATGGTCGATAACGTCTACCACGGTTGGAATCATCTCCGCCACCATTGGATCCTCCTCCTCGTCCTTGTGGTCCACCAGCACCATTGTTCCTGTCATTCCTCCGAGGCCGAACAGGTGGTGCCTGAACTCCTGGTTGCTGGCTGCATGGAAATATCACAACGTTAAAAGGTTTTGTTTTATTCTATGCACGGCCTATACTTCATTGGTGTTGCTAAGAAATTGCATTATCAAAACTAGCATGTTTCAACATTTATCTGAACATCTAGTTATAATGTGATCATCCAGTGTCCAGTATACGAAAAACTGAAAATTACAGTAGTGATGATAAAAACTTTAAACTCATTTCAGAATACGTGCTAGAGGCAACCAGAAATAGATGTTAATATTCCTAGGAACTTACAGGACATAGCCGATCTGACCATCTGGTAAAACCATTGGCACCATTTGCATACCTGTTGGCATCGGTCCTCTACCATATATCATAGGCTGCTAAAGAATAGTAATCTATGAGATGAATACGGTCAATTACAAAGTGAAGAATCAATGATGAAGACATGAAGTACAAAGAAAATACCTGTTGGAACGCAGCAGCAGCAGCACCATAACCAGCAGTTAGAGGTGCATACGGGTTCATTGGAAATGCACCATATCCTGGATGGGGAATATAATTATGATGTGGTATCGCATTGTGAGGACTAGCTGCATCAAACTTCTTTTCAGTCTGAGGCTTTGCAAGAACTACTTCTAACATCTGACCTGCAATCCACATCCACTTAATATATTTGCCAAGTGAAGTACACAAGTACAATTCTAGTTTGGTACAGAGATTTCATATAGCTGAGCCCCAAACAAGTTTCAGCTGAGGAATTGTAGACAGATTGATTAAAATACAGCAGAAAACACAGAATGACACTATCATAAAACTAACATGCTAAGTAATGTTAAAGCTCTGAATAGAGAAGCATCATACATTGACGCGCGAACGTAAATTTCAGAATTGTGACAAAATGGGACTAAACAAAGATGCATGGCATTTTTAACTTATTCTAGTAATAACATAATCCTAACGCTAATGTGCACAAAATACCCCCTCATATTGGGAAAAGGAACCTCGTGCTCGTGGTATTTCCATTCTTTAAAAGTTAAGTAGCCCTCCATGCTATGTAGCCATCAAGGTATGTTCTGGTTGTACGTTTCCACAATTTTACATCATTTTAGACCCAATTAAATGGAGATCACACAACTAAATGCACAGGGAAATTCTAGATTATAATTCAGAGAGAAAAACTAAAAGTATTTACGGAAGCACATATCAATACAACAATGACAACGCTCTTCAAAGCCAGCAAACTATCAGCAGGAAATATACCAAGACCCAACAACCCAACTCGTTCATTAGGCATCGTACAATATTCGAGTCAATGTTGAAAATAAAAAGCAATTCAATCAGAGTTGAGAAAAGTTTGTGGAAGTAGAAACATGTTTCGCTATAAACTTCATTGGTAGAAAAAGTTTCGCCATAAACTTCATTGGTAAAAAAAGTTCCGGAAAGTTTTAAAAAGCTGTGAATGGGCACCGATATTTCACTTGAAATGCACCTACAAACCAATATTTCACAAAAGTTGTGTATTTGCAAATACTCATGCCCAAATTAGTATTTGCAAATACTAAGTCCGGAATTTGCAATATCGAAGTATATTCATGCATAAGCGGATCCTTAATAATTTAAAATACTAAAGCACAATCTTTAACCATATTACATGTCTTAAAAAAAAAAAAAAAAAAATCTAACAAGTAGCACAAGGAATTTAAACCGAATTGTGAAATGATATTTGCTAATGGTATTTCAATGATTTTGGTGAGTTTTTGCTTTTACCATTCAAACTAAGGGAAGACATAAGTTGAGGTAAAAGTGATAGGATGCCTTCTTTTTAATCATTTCTGTGTCCGGACCAACGTATATCCACCTCGACTATTCAAATGGGTACCTACTACCTCCGACCACTACAGGTATAGGATAACTCTCCACCAAGGTGGGGATGGTAAGAAAACACCTTTTGTTTTTGCTTATTTGAACCTAACACCTCATGATTCTCCTCCTACCCCACTGGCCACTAGTTCAACCCTTAGATGCAGGGTGCCATGTCTTCCAATTTTATGTTCTTTCTTAGGTCTAATATTTGTAACACTACAGTGCTAGCAAAACTCAGAACGAACTAGATATATTTCATAATAAAAATATGATCGCAATTGCCCTTTGCCCACCTTTATTGGTTTAAATGCAACAAAGCATCTCATAAGAAATGAACCATACCCAAACTCAACCTCAAAAGATAGTTCAAGGCTAGTTCATGAGAATACCCAAGACCATACAAGGAGATCAATTACATGTCCTACAAGCAATGCGGGACCACTTAACCCCCTTCACCTTACTCAAGTGTGCCAACTAGAGCATGAACAACATAATATGCAAACATTGGGACACATAATAATAGGTGTCATACTGTGATACAATGATAAGAAATGAGCCATCAGCCTAACTCAGCCTCAAAAGTTAGATCATGAGCTAAGAATTGTCCTACAGCATATAAAGAGACCAATTCAGATCCCACAATCGATGTGGGATAACTTATCAACATTGATATCATGGTAATTGGTTTTTCTCTTTTATGATTAAAGCAAATACTTGGCAATAAGTTGACGGTAAATGGGAGATGCCCAATGAACTAATGATTGATCTTGTTGTCTCTAATTCGTTGTACTGAAATAAAAAGCATTTATACTCAAAAGAGAAAAAGTGAGTCTTACATGAAAAAGAAAGAAAAACAACTGAGGACATCTAGTAAAGCACGAATGCAACGAGAGGTTCAAGAATATTTCACAAGGTTAAAAGTGATTCTAATTAATTGAAAAAAATGTAGGTTGAATCATCTTTGAGAATGGCTTCCCAAAAACAAATTTGGGTAGGAAGTTTATTTCTTAAGTTGGAAGAGACAAATTAGAATAACCTAACTGGCGCACCAAAAGCTACTTGATGGCAAGGAGGGAAGCAGAATTTGATGGAGCAAACGACCCCAAAAGAGAAGACCATAAGAATGACGTTCAAATCAGGTCTAGCTCAGCAAAGCAAAGGAGGAATTTTTAGAAGTTTCAAACTCAAGAAGACGTCCCAAAAAAGAAGAGATTCTTTTGTTACCCAAGCAGCAATCTCTTTTTGCAGGTTATCATCAATAAGATCCTCATTACTTATCCAAAAAATGAAAAGATTCTTTGGTTGGAAGTTTGACTTGTAGTATTGACTTTCTACTTGAAAGAGAGGATACATCATAGGCAACCATCACTTGATCCTAACAACTATAAATCTTACGTATCCATTCAGTTCATTCAGATACTTTTCACTATATATCTACTACTTTAATTGGATCATGGGTCCTTGTTGAGTGCAATTGAACTAACAACAAACTTTGACAAAAGTTGTATTTGCGTGATAGGTTGAACCAATTTTAGGCTTAACTAAAAATTAATTGATCTTGCAAGAGCTGCAAAACCCGAGTAATGGAAATTTCTCTCATTGAGATGGATATTAAGGGACATTTTTAATCTAGATTTTAGTTTAACTAAGTTTATCTTATAGTTTGGTACAGTCCAGAGCAGACTTCGTAACTAGGCTCATAGTCTTTAAACAGATCTACACAGGATGACTTGATCCAGGAAAAGCCTATAACTGTCACGGGATTCAGAAATACACATTACACTCCTGACAACTGAACTGAGTTGATTTTAGTTTCAGCACAGCCCTAAAGCAGTGAAACTTGTCTGAAAATCTTGAAATGGAAAAAGAGCATACACAAATGAGAGTTGATCCAAAACTGGGAAATATCTAGAGCTTTCACCCCAAAGTCAGTTCGACTTTTAAAAAAACAGGCATCATCCATTACAATGGGATCTGGTTGACCATAGTTTGATGGTCCCAAATTTGAAACTAACTGTTTCAAACTCTTTGAAAGAAAACATTTGCAGTGTTATAAAAGTTGATAAAAATTGAGCATATAGATCGCTTGCACCCCCCAAGGTCAGATGGAAAAAAAAACCATTGTCAATGACAATTGGACTTGGCCAATCTTACTTTTTGTTCAGCCCAAACTGTAATACTTAATTTCAAAATCTTGAAAAACGAAATTATAGAGGATGAGAGGAGGTGATGTGAAAATTGGCTATATTCAGATGGTCAGTTTGCTTTGATTCAGAAACAAAGACACCAGACTCCTGACAACTGAAGTAACCTGACTTTAGTGTAGTACAGTTCAAACTCTAGACTTATTTCCTCAAAGTCCTAGAAATAATTACACAGGATAAGAGTTGATCCAAATACAGGCTATAGTATCTAGATTGCTTTCACCTCAAGTTCAGCACAAAAACAATGTAGCCTCACACTCCTGACAACACTTATGGGCATTTCTTCTTTGTAATACTTTAACACATAATCTATCTATGATATAACAGAATATGTCATCGGTACAGTTTATGTATAAAGGAATAAGAGTTCCAACTTTATTACTATTTTTTCCAACTGGATTTAGCAAATCCTAAGAAAATATCAATTATAGAAAACTAGGAATTGTTCAACACAAAGCCTCAGCTGGTACTAAATGTTCCTAAATAGATCCTTGAAGCGTCATAATACAAATGAAAATTCTCAGATGATCAAGGACTTTTTACACAAAAAAAAAAAAACCATATCACAAGCACATTCATCTCTACTCATTGATCACTTTAGGTATGTCCTCACAATGACGGACTAACTTCAATCTGTTTCTATTTTCTTCCTCTGCCCAATCACCCCCACCACCTTCGTTCTTTGGGGGGGGGGGGGGGGCCTCAAAGGCGTTACTGGCTTCTTCTTTTTTGAAACCGAGTGTTACTGGCTTTTTAACCCTAGCTAGAAGAATCAAAAGAATTAGATATGGGCCACTGACAGTTCTAGAGATTCTTAAAAAACAGGCCCGCCCTCACCCCTCCTCTCTCTATCTCGTGATTTATTTATTTTCCTTTTGTTCTTTTCCTTGTTGGGAAGGGGAGAAGTGATTGACAGGAGGAGCCAGTGGAACACTCAGGTGTAGATCCTGAGTTTTCCTTTATGCAATGTATGTTTTCCACTTGGTATTTACATGTCTAGAAACATTACCATTTACTTCATATGTTTCAGTGTCTTTAACAGCTTTCAGAGCGCTTGACCTTTCTGCATAATGGACAAATCCAAAGTCTCTTTTACCACCAACCTTGGCTGGCGGCATAACAACTCTGGTAACTTCACCATGGCGTTGGAACAATTCCTTCAATTGTTCAGTAGGAGTGTTTTCTGGAATGTTCTTCACATAGAGTGCTTTAACCTGCAAAAGACAACAGAAGATGTGTAATACAATGTGCAAACTAGCAGAAACAGGTTGAAATAAGAGTCTTTCTAATAGCAAAAAGCACAAAGAAGCAAAAATAAGGTCCCATAGGATTTGAAGCAGAAAGCGAAAAGTGATGAGCATGGTTCTTTATGTGAAGAGCACTATTTACTGGAAATAGAAGATAAAAAGGGTAACCCGGGGCCCTAAGATCACGCCATGCAAGGTCTGGGAAAGGGCCGGACTACTATTTACAGACAATTAAAAAATATGATACATATATGACTTTAGTAATAATAATCCAACTTCAATAAAAATACTAATTTCAATGCTTATTTACAATAATGTCAAGAATAATCCAACACCTCAAATATGGGATTCATAAACGGATTCCTCATCGGAATCACTTTGAGCATAATTCTTTTGAGCGCACATTTAACTTAAGTGCATAGCTTCACCCATGAAGCGGTGACCCCTCACTTTGCATAGCTTTGTCGCTTAATAAAACTAACTGGTAGAAAAGATTTCATTGTTTTGCACAGGTGGATCTTCAATCAGACAATTGATTCGTATTGGATTTGGACAATATAACAAGTAACCTAACACCATAACAAGTGTGGATTTATTTTTTGAAACTGGTAACATTTGTATTGATATTAATACTTAGGTAGTACTGGAAGAACCATATTTACAACAGAGGAAGGTTTTAAAAAAAAAAAATTCCTAACTCTAGGTGGACCCTAAAACATCTAGAATTGACTCAGTCTCATTAGAGTAAACATTTGTACACCAAAAGCAGAACAATAAAATACATTTAAATTTTAATCTCCTGCATATTGTTGCTCCTGTTTTCAAAACATCTGTCATTTCTCTCTCTCTCCATATTGTCCATCCACCAACTATGTGATTTAGCTCACTATGATTAATCTTTTTTCTTTTAGGGATGTAATAATAGTGACGATGCCAGCTTGCACACACTACCTTGATGATAGCACAAAAAGTACCTAGCCCAACACCAAGTCCGGCAAAGATACCAAACATAAGTTTGAAGACTTTTAACTCTCTTTGAAAAGGTTGGATGCTTAGAAGAGCCACGGGAGGAGCCTATGGAAGCATACAATATGACCTAATTAGTGCTCAAGGAAGGGGATCAAAGGTTCAACTCAAGAGAGCAGGTGTACAGAAGGCCAAGAGTAAGAATGGCATCAAAAGCGCCCTCAATTTTGCACCGATGTTTTGGCAACAGAATGGAGGCAATGCATTCCACCCCCAAAAGCACGCCCCCACAAAATAGGCAACATTTTGGGCCAGTGAACACTCAGACCAAAAGCGCCTCCTGGCTTGGCATTCCAAACCAGCAGAATTGAATTCTAGGATGAGCTATTCTGAGTTCTACTTTCAAGGTTAATTTGGGTACTTATTTATTTACGACCAATGTAACCCATGGTATAAATAGTTTCCCAGGGGTTGTTCTTCCTTCTTAGCTAGCCTTTGATGAATATAGATTGTATCCTTACTCAACTTCCAAACCCTCATTGGTGCTTGCTTGACTTGATTTCCTCTTGGGGGTTTCAAATGCTCTTGTTGCTGAATTGAAATTTCCCAATAGAAGGTATTCGGCTTTTTTGCCAATAATTACCTATTTAATTCAATTTTGTATCAAACTTCTATTTCTACACCTTCATCTATTTTATTTTGTGATTCTTTACTTGTTCTTCCATTAATTCTACTATCACTCCACTATTCCATAATCATGTAAGAGTATCTTTAGCAGGCACTAGGTTTACAAGTTTTAGTTCTCAACAAATCATATACACTATGAATTCCGCAGTAAAGCTACCCACCACAACTCTGCCCCAGCTATGGTTACAGCACACCCAGAGAACCAAAAAGTTTGAGCTACCATCACATTTTCCTGACTCAATAGTATCTAATGCAACTCAAATATATAATGACAATAAGTTCAGAAGTTTTGTGCACATTAAAAATACCAGCCTTATCCGCCTGCTCATTCCTAGCCACACCCACATGCAGTAAACAAAGAAAAGAAGTTTGACTCAAACCCAATAAAAAGAATAAGAAGAAGATGAAAGCAATTTTCTGGAAATACAGGGGGGAGGGAGGGGAGGACAGGCAGCGTACTGCAGTCAAGCCAACAGGGCCACAAGTGGAAAAAAAGAATTAAGGGACTGATCATTCTGCTGTTGGTAAGGGTTCATAGTAAGAATCAAACACCAAGCATGTGACATTTGACACTTGGAGAAACAGCATATCAAGAGTATTTGCTTAAGATTTCATAAAAGCTACTCAATTAACTGTGAGATATATGGATTTTACCTGAGCAGCGGCAGAAGAATGATCAGGTGTAATCTTTGGATCAGCCCAGGTGACAGTTGGTGAATTTCCCTCCAGCTTAAAATTTGTACTTACCATTTTTCTCCGAGAGTAATCCGCACAGGCATTATTGTAATATTCAACAAAAGAAAAACCCCTATTACGTGCTGGGTTTTGAGGATCCTTCAGTCAAATATTAGAAGTTTATAATTGTCCATGAGATGCCCATGATGGAATTGCAACAATTTATATAAGTGTTTAGGACATCAATACACACCTTTATGAGTTCTATTGTTTCTGCACCAGGACCAGTCCCATCAATGACTTTTCTGAAGTCGTCATCAGACCAGCTCTTTGGTACATTACCAATGAACAATCTGTATTTAGTTTCTGACAGTGAACACCTTAAAGTTTTTCCCTGGATTGATAATAAACACAAAAACAAATAAATTACAAAATTATGCACTTAAACTAAAAGAGAAGATAGAGTTATAGAAAAATATGATCAATGAAGCCAAGTGTGGATGCAGAAATCACCTTGAATTCTTTGTTATGCAATTCTTCAATAGCCTTTTGTGCCTCATCTTTTGTTTTGAATGCTACAAAGGCAAAACCCTTGCTTTCACCAGTATCCCTATTTCTCATGACTCTGACCTGCCAAGATATGAGACGATGCCACAATCAGGGAAAAGCAAACAATTGAAGTATGTCACAAACATATGCCTCTTGCAAAACTTTCACATTACTTCCAGGGTAGTGATTGGAACTACCTCATGTATTTCACCGAGTGGTTCACAGAGATCCCTCAAGTCTTCTTCAGAAACATCTCGAGGAATACCACCAATAAAAACCTCAGACCCATGTGGAGGGAGAGCTAGAAGTTCAGTATGCTCTTTTTGTTCCTCTTCAGAAAGAGAAGCACTAGGCTTTTCTTTATCTGCAGCAGGCTCCGAAACATCACCCATATCTGCCTCTGGAGACTGCTCTCTCCCACTGTCTCCACCTCCAGAATCATATGATTGATCTTCGCCATTTTCATCACCGACTTCTCCAGCTCCTTCATCTTCTATCAGTTCTGCATCTTCATCTTCCTCAGAGTAATTTTCATCATCAAGATCCACACGGTCATCAATTTCAGTATTCTCTGCCATGACTGTTTCGCGTTGCAGATTTTCTCATACAACAAATAAACAGGCCTGCAGACCACATTTATGTTAGCTTTTTTCCTTGTTGACAGATATACATCAATCAATCAACCAATTAGTCAATCAACTGTTTCACACTCAAATTGCTTAGGGTTAGCTATATAGGTATGTCAAAGGTTGGCAAAATCGTATTTTTCTTTAAAAGAGAAAGTCCACCCTATGGACATGCAAGTTATGAAGGAAGTTCAGTACTTTCTCCTGTTGTGCACCAAGAAGGAAAGACATGTAGGGAAGATAATATTTCAATAAATTCAGGGAGACAAAAATACAAAATCAACAAATGTGCAACCAGTTTCAAACTTATAGAAACACTACTTCTACCACTTTCTTCCTTTTCCATCTTTCGAAGCCCAATGTTCATTAGCCCATGGTGGCATAAATATAAGATGAAGTAGTAAACAATGGAGAAATGAAACTTCTTGGGTCATAAGAAAGAAAATACACTATTATCAATAGACCAAAAGATAAAAATGCATAGAAAAATAGCAAAGACACTTCCTCAAAAGGTTAAGATAACTTTCACCACTTGTTTGTCTAGTGTTAAAAGTTCTCAAAATGCCTATAGAAGGACAAAAGCTCTTCAGTGGACTCAACCAATTTTAGAACCAACATAGAACTATGAACTCATACAACCATTCAGGTATCTAAGGAGTTAAAATCAACCGCAAAACAAAATCTTAGAAATCAAACATCCCGGAAAAAAAAAGATAATTTTGAAAACCCAGATATCAAAAATTAACAAAATAATCAAATGCTCAATACACCTATAAAAAAAAAAACAAAAGCTCTACGCTGAACTCAACCAATTTTACTACCAACATATAACTAAGAATACATTTAACAATTCAGACATCTGAGGAGTAAAAATCAAAGCTAAAAAATATGAACACCACCCCACAACACAAAATCCATTTTTTTTCCTTTCAAAAATGGTAAACAGAACAACCAGGGTCGGAGCCAGGATACCACAAGGGGGTTCATCAAAAAATTACCTTAGTGAAAAATTCAGTCTCCCATTGAGAATGACCCAAAATCAAAGATCCGAAAAAGAGAGAAACTTGAAAACCCAGAGCTCAAAAAAACAAATGCACCCAGAAAAACTAATGTGTAACAAAACCCTAACACAAACATAGATAAGTCCGTACACATCTATCAACGTTTTATAAATAAAAATTCAAGATTCTGAACCGGTAATTCCATAATAAAGCTAAAAAAACATAGAGATGGTAAAAATTGATAAAGGGCAAAAGGAAAAAACCTTGTATGAGTATGGGCGGAAATGATAAATGGCAGAAATAGAGAATGTGAGAAGAAGACATTATATGTATATGTATATGTAGTAGTAGTAGTAGTAGAAGAAGAAGAAGAATATATGAGTATTGGGGGGATTTGCATACCCAAAATTAGAGAATTTTTTGCTTATCTGTGTTGTGTTTCTGCTTCTTTAGGAGGAGAGAGTTTGAAGGCGAAGAAGCTAAATCTCAACAATACTGTGAAATTTACACACAAAAAAGCTCTTTCAACCTCTTTTATACTGCCTGCGATTTCAGTGTGTTCCCAATTTGGCCCTAATTTGGGTATTTGGTACTCTCTACGCCCCGCTGCCCCTGAAAAAGAGGTTGATTTTGTCAATTCATAGATAGAGTTGTAGGGGTATTATCGTCTTGAAAAAAAGAACCAAAATTGCCCTTGTACTATTGAAAAAGAATTGTGTGTTTGGTACAAAGATTTTTCTAATTTTCTCATTTTTGTTTTGGAAAATTTTAGTATCTATTATATCAACTTATTTTCTTTAAATTTAAGGAAAATGTCTTACCTTCAAAGAGTAAAAGAAAATTTTTTTTTCTAAAACACTTTTTCAACCGCACACCTCAACTTTTCATCGTAACTGAAGTTTTGGGTATCAATGCTCAACATTAATTCGGCATCCAACTTCAAATTTTAGATTTGGTTTGAGTTTCGAATTGGATCAGTGTCAGATCCTAAGTCATGATTTGAGAGTAGATTTCGGATTAGGTGTCAAGGTCGGGTTTCAAGTCAGGTGTCGTAGTGGCGTTCCGAATCAAGTGTCGGGATGGGATTCTGAGTCGAGGTTGAGGTTGGGTCACAACTTTGATGTCAAGTTGGGTCCCATATAGGGCATATTTTTCAACAAACTTTACATGACCCTTCATAATGACATGTGGGAATAATATGTATAGTTTCACCATGATACACACCACTTTTTTTGCATTTAAGAGCCACACAACAGAAATTAGGCGATTTTCTCAATTTTTCGTGTGTAAATGAATTTTTTTGGTAATATAGGTTTGGGTACATTTTATGCAAAAACTTTACAGAACCCTCTCTGTAATGACCTATGAGAAAAATAAATATACATCACCATGATCCAGGTCATTTTTTTAGCATTTCGGAGTCCGCAACAGAATTTAGGAGATTTTATCAAGTTTTTGTTGGAATGAATCTTTTGGTGATATAGATTTTAGACACTTTTTTTTTTTGGTAAAATCTTGACAAGACATTACGTAATGATCTATGGGAACAATACATATAGCCTCATAATGATCCATGCAACTTTTAAGTAGGCACTCAACAAAAATTAGATGATTTTCTCAATATTTCGTGTGTTACTAAATGAATTTTTTGGTGATGGATTTTGGATATTTATTTTGCAAAACTTTACATGATTCTCCGTAATGACCTGGGAAACAATATGTATAGTCTCACCATGATCCACACCACTTTTTGACATTTAGGGGCCACTCAACACAAATTAGACGATTTTCTCAATTATTCGTGTGCGTTACTATATAAATTTTTTGGTGATATGAATTTCGGACACATTTTTTTGCAAAAAAATTACAAGACCCTCTCTAATGCCTTGAAGAACAATATGTATACCCACCATGATCCACACCACTATTTTAGCATTTAGGGGTCACTCAAGAGGAATTATGTGGTTTTCTAGTTTTTTCATGTGTTAGTACATGAATATTTTGGTGATATGAATTTCAGACACATTTTTTGCAACAATTTTACAGGACCATTTGTAATGACCTCGGAAAACAATATGTATAGCCTCAACATGATACACACCACTTTTTTAGCATTTAGGAGGCACCCAACAAGCATTTAGGCGATTTTCTTAGTTTTCATATGTGTGTACATGAGTTTTTTGATGATATGGATTTCGGGCACAATTTTTACAAAATCTTTACATGACCCTTTGTGACTTGGAGGAACAATATATGCAGCTTCATCATGATCCACGCCATTTTTTTTAGCATTTAAGGACCACTCAACAAGAATTAGACAATTTTCTCAATTTTGTGTTTTTAGTACATGATTTTTTTTGGTAATATGGATTTCGGTCACATTTTTTTGAAATAATTTAAAGGACCCTACGTAATGACCTAGAGAACAATATGCATAGCATCACCATGATCCACACCACCTTTTTAGCATTTTAGGGTCCATTAAATAGGAATTAAGTCATTTTCTTAATATTTGTGTTCGTGCTAGTCCATGATTTTTTTGGTGATATACCTTTCGGGCACTTTTTTCCAATACCTTTACGAGACCATATGTAATGACTTGGGGGAACAATACTTATAGTCTCATCATAATCCACACCACTTTTTTTTAGCATTTAGGGGTCACTCAACATGAATTAGATAATTTTTCTCAGTTTTGCATGTGTTAGTCCATGAATTTTTTGGTGATATGGCTTAGAACACTTTTGTTACAAAACCTTTACATGATCATCCGTAATGACACGAGGAACAATACCTATAGCCTCACCATGATCCACACTACTTTTTTAGCATTTAGAGATCACTCAACATGAATTAGGCGATTTTCTCAATATTTCGTGTGTTCATGAATTTTTTAGTGATATGCCTTTCAGACCTTTTTTTTCCAAAACTTTTACCTAACCTATTGCCTCACCATGATCCACACATTTTTTAAAAGCATTCAAGGGCCACTCAAAAGGGAATTAGGGGCCTCTTTTTTTAGCATTTAAAGGTCCCAAAATAGAAATTCAAGATCTTGTTAGTTTTTCATGTGTTTTAGTCCATTAAAGTTTGGGTAAAATGATTGACCTAATCATTATTTATCTTACATTATTAAAATTCTGATTATTGTTATAATCATAATTTTGCCTAGGTAGAGATAATACATAATTTTGTTTTAATTTGTCCATATGGCTGCAAGAAAGCATGCTTTTGATTTGTATCCTGGATGAGGAAGAAGATGTCTCTGATACAGAATGCCAACACATTGGAGCTACACAAGTTGAACAAGGAGTGCTTAAAGCACCTAAATATCCTATATTTATCAGTTCCATATACAATTGTTTTATAGAGCAAACATTAGATTTTCTTTTATTGAAACTGGTTTGGAAGAAAAACACTAGGGGAATTACAACACTAGTCAACATTAATAAGAAAGTAAACTAGAAGCTCACAAACATCTTGAGTTGAGAGAACTGAAGTTACTTGCATCTCTCCCAGGGGTAGCTGATGTCTTTTTCAACGCGGGTTTATTCATGGGAAGTCTCAGTCAGAAGCAAGAATGACAATGCCTTCAAATGCAAATCATGTGGTGAGAAGATATCAGAACACTTCCAGATGCTGAATTGAGTCTAAACTAGCACCAGATGTGTATTCACGGCTAGACGACCAAACTCCAATAGCGAGTGACAGTGTTCATCAGAGGAAGCCCAAACATCACATTGCAAGCATACTTTACAAGGAAATGAATTTATGAATTTGAAGTGACTTGGCCTCCAAGTGGATGCTATGAAAAGTGTAAAATCAAATCTACGGGTCATCCAATTCAACAAGCTGTGCTCTTTTCTCAGCAGCTTTCTTCCTGATGAAAATGCCCCATCTCAATGCTGCTTTCAGTTTGAGCCACCCAACAACAGCCTTTCCTGAACGTGTACGGTCCTCATCAATACCAAAGCTTGAAGACATACTGGGTATGTATGGTGATCCATATGGGTAATTATTATCTTCTGAGGTACTAGAAGAAGCATGATGCTGGCCACCCATGTTGAATATATGGAGAAGATGTTGCATGTCGTCATTCTCTAACATTTCATGACTTCTGGTGCGTATCTCTTCCTCTGTGAAGAAGTCGTCAGCTCCTTTATAGGATGAATTAGGAGTGCTAGCAGCAAAAAAGCTAGAAAATGATGGCTGTGGTGGGTGCAGGGCCAGTCTACTCTCACTTCCAGGTGGCTGAGCTTGTTGCGACATGCCTACAAAGTGGTTTTGAGAAAATGAAGCACCACTTAACTGTTCATTGACACTTAGATTCGTGTTCTGAGACTCTGTGGTATATGTACCCATTAGACTATCGTTATACCCTGGCAAAACAGAGATATGTTCATTATGAAGCAAAACTTGATAAAAGATATGCAAGAGACAAATAGGTGTTCCTGCATATCTAATGAGTTAGCTCAGCTGGGCAATTATTCATACAGAGATCAGCCAACTGTTAGGTAAGAGTTACAAAGCATTCAAGTGCTTAACCAGAATGAGATCCATGTCATATATGGCAGTAAAATATAAAGCTTAAGGTACTCTGTCTCATTTTACGAGACAACTTACTAGGTATGGTGACCTATGTTGCTCAGATTCTTCAAAAATGTTGCCAGAACCATGTCAGATCCTCCAAAAAGGCACTACTATTGGAGGATCAAACATGCACCTATCAACATTTTAGAAGAGTCTGAGCAACATAGATGGTGTGACTAAGAAGTAAATTGCCTTAAGATAACTTTGTTTTAGAAGGTAACTTGTATTCTATTCCAGAAATCGAACCTGCCACAACATGTTACAGGTTTACTAATTGCAAATATAGGAGATTATCAGGAAGATCTTCAACCCTATTAGCAAAATTACAAAAATGCCTAAAACATTCATCACTGATTCTAGATCCTCCATATACTCTTGTTCACCAAAAAATGAAACAAAAGCAAACAATTCATCTTCATCTTCTGTATGTTGTTGCTTTTGTTCTGGAAGCATCTGAGATTCCTTTCTTTCCACACAGACCACCACATACATGGGGGGAATGATCTAAGTTGGTTCAGAGTAAAACATCACATTATCATACTTAGACTATTTTCACACTGATTCAACACTATTGCAGTCCTCTTCCATTGAGATTTGCAACTAGCTATATTTTCTAAAATAGGTGGAATTGTTGGAGGGAGTAATATGCTGAAACAATGGAATTCACTTGTGGCACCTGCAGTGGGTTTCTTTCTAAAGCACTATAGCCCCAGAGCCAAGATGTTCTTGCCTCTGTACGTGTGTACAATAGAGAACAATGAAAGCCCAAGTCACAAGCTATGTTGCTCGGACACTTCAAAAATGTCAATCGGTGCATGCCGGATTCTCCAAAAGTAGTGTATTTTTGGAGAATCCGACACGGTGAAGAGTCCGCACAACTTAGGTCACAAGTATAACTCTCTTTATTGAGTATTGACCAGTAAAGGTTACAACTTACAGTGCTCTACAGATACTCAGATAGATGCAAAATTAATTTTTTTTTCCAACTCTTGGGTTGTTAAAGCTATATGTCAAATTTTGATGTCTTAATGCACAGAACTATACCCAATAAACCCATAATGTTTGGATATGAAGGCATAGTTGATTAAATGACGAGTCATGTTGAGCACTGTCTTAAACTTAAGAAAAGGGCATGCCAGAGGATATCCGATGCATTATTTACACTAAAGCTCAGGCTTATCTTACTGGATGTGTGGAGTTTCTTATCATTTATATTCATATTTAGCAATGAATTATCTTTCAGTTACCAAAGGAGCTCACTAAAAAGCCAACTCAGCAGTAAAAGTAAAACAATGAACACAATAGAACACACTTCAAGATAACATTTCTTAAGCATCAAACTAATATATTGCATCTGATGCATATATATATATATACCTCCCAATCCCATGTTCAATCCTGAATTCATAGGAGGCTGCTCTGATGAAGTTGAAGCAGGAAGACTTGGCAGATTGAGTTGATGATCAAATGAATTAGGATGGTTCTGAGAACCAGTTGAAAGATCATACTGAGGAGCATCTGAAGTTTTATTCTGATTAAGGCTTAAAAGAGATTTGCCATCATATTCAACAACATGCATCCAGTTGTCATATGCCTTCTTGACTAAGGTGTCCACATATTCCTGCAAGAACAGTTTGATGTTTCCTTAAGCTCTTCCTCATACCGGGAAGGTCAATCCAAAGTCAAGCTTATGCAAATGGTAGTAAATGTTATATACTAATAACCACTTCTTTCAACGTTTTACAATACGAAAGAGATAAAAAGAAAGAGTACAAACCACATCAAAATATAGGCCAAAAACAATAAATCCCAAATAAGTTAGGGTCGACAATATGAATCCTCATTTCGTCATTTAAGCTCATATCATATTATAATAATAATAAACAAAATAAAAGTGAAAAAATACATTAAAATTATATAAAAAAATAAAATAAAAGAGAAAAATACAACAATAATAATAATAAGAATAATAATAAAAGTTCCACACGAGTCTAAAACCTATACTCAACTAGTAGCTATCAACTATTATGGATCTTTTTCCTCCATTATGCCCCATCTTTAGCTAAGTCTGTATTGATACTAAGCAATTGTAGGTCTTCTGAGACCACTTCATTCAATATAATTTTAGGTCTATTCTGTCCCCTTTTAACACCTTCACTTACCAAAGTTTCACACATACAGACTGGTACATTTATAAGTCAATGCAGAACATGTCCAAGCCATCTCAAGCGACCTTCTCGCAGTTTATCCTCAATGTGTGCTACTTGCACTTCTTGGCGAATGCGGTCATTTCTAATCCTATCTAATCTAGTAGGAGCGCACAACCATCTTAGCATCTGCCATATCCATCTCTGCGAGACTCATATTGTGGATATGTTGGACTTTACCCAACATTCACTACCATACATGATACAACAAAGTCAGTCTTATAGTTGTTAGATAGAGCTTATCTTTCACTTTGATAGGTATCCTTCTATCATATAACACCCTGGTAAAACTTCTCCATCCCATTTTAATCCTATGAGTAACAGCTTCATCTATCATTCCATTGTCTTGACAAAACGAGCCTAAGTATCTAAATTGTTTGCATTTTAGCACTGCAATCCCATCTAGCCTCACCTCAACTTCTCTCCTCTCATGCTGACTAAACCTACAATACAGGTATTAAATCTTACTTCTACTTATCCGAAAACCCTTACTCTCTAACATGCTTCTCCATAGTTCAAGCTTTTAGTTGACATCCTCGTTTCGTCAACAAACATAATATCCTCAGCATTTAAAGAGGCTAAAAACAACTTTAGTAAAAAATCGTGCAAATTGCATAAAAATAGGGTGGCGGCTGGAAAATCGGTATTGGATTTAAATAGGCAGAAAACAGCTTTAGTAAAAATACTCGGTCTCAAATACTTTAGGGTCAAACACGGTTGGGCCGAAAGATTTGGGTAGTGAATAACATAAACCTAGATGTAACCCATTAGGGACATGCTCGATAACACCCATTGCCTTGACTTCGGTATCCACTATGGCAAAGTAAATATTTTTTTTTTGGAGGTGCTGGAAAAGATGAATTCTTCTCTGCTTTACTGCAAGCAAATTGAAGAGCATAATATTTTATTTTTTTTCTTAATTTTACAAAATTATTAGACGGGTTCACAACTTATTCAAAAGAAGAAAAGAGAAAAAAGAATCAAACATAATTATGTAAAAGAGGAAAATGAATTCAAGAATACAAACCTTTTGATCCTCTGAAAGAGAATCAACTGATTGATACTGTCCACCAGAGATTAAACCACACAACTCATAAATATTGCTAAAAACAACCCCGACACTCTTCATATCATCAGGATAATAGACATAGAGCTTCCCACTAAGAACACAGGTCTTAGCATGCTCCACAAGAGCATCCCACATCTTATTGGACATTCCACTTCCCAGGATCTGAGACAATTAGGTGAAAAATAAAAATAAAATGTTGGATATAACCACAATTATCAAATTAATTTCCGACGTTATAGGTTTGATATTATTACATTTCGGAGCCTCTGAGAGTCTCTCACGATGAGCCGTAGAAAGTCTTCCACCGTATATATGCCAGCTTTATTTAGCCTCTTGTGGAAGGATCCATCTTTTCCTATCTTTTCCAATCTCCAAACATCATCGTTTAATGCAGGTGGATAATGTTTCTTGTACACTGAAGAATAAGACAGCCAGGAACTACAACAGATAAGATAATTGTGATTTGCATAAAAAATGGCACATAATTTGACATTTAACAGACTCACATTCTCCTCGATGATCCTTTACACTAAAGGCTTCTGTTTTTGCCTCTCGAATATGAATTCCCTCTCGAGAACCTGATACAACTTTTAAGCCTAGCCTGAACTTTCTGCTTCTAATCCAGCTAGAGTTGTCAGTAAATGTTAACTCACCAAGACTACCTACACCTTCCTTCAATATCACTTGCAAGTCTCCTGTAAGAAGCGGCCTTTTCCCATCACGCTCCTTCACAATGTGAGACTCAAATTCTTCTTCAGTCCATCCATCATCGTCCTCATTATTAAAATCTCCTCCTAGCACAACAACATCTAGTTTAACAGAGGACTCTGGGCCGACTGTTACAACATGACCTGTATTTCCATTAAGCAAGACAATATGGATAGCAGAACCCTGTTCTCCTTCTACTTTCCCTCCTGTAAAGAGAGGCAGTGACAATTTAGACCTGAACTGAAGCTGCAAATTTCTCCCATTTGGCCCTTCAATTCTTTTTGGAGAAACCCTGCATCATTATTTAGTTGTTCATATCAAGGTGGAGTGGACAGTCATTAAAGCAAAATTACATGGGAACTCAAGTAAGTAGGCCAAACTCAAACTCCAAAAGCTAGCTATTGAGGTGGGAGAGCCAAAGGGTGTATAAACTCCACCTCAGCACATAGTAGTATAGCTGTGAGACTGGAACATTACAAACCACCAAGCTCCGCATCCGTCATCCTCGATGGCTGTATGCTAGACATTACTAGCCCCAGACGAACACTGCAATACTAGCTTCACCCTCCAAGGCACGACGGATATAAAGGGCGATGGTGGCTCTGATATAACAACCTTGGGTATCACACCCCAAAAGCTAGCTATTGAGGTGGGAGAGCCCAAGGATATATAAACCCCACCTCAGAACATAGTAGTACTGATGTGGGAGTGGTCCATAACAAACCAGAGGCATTACTCTAGCTTTTGATGAAATTGCCTTAGTGGCAAAGAACCTCAAGGCTCTGATCCAAATTTAACACAGGCGCTATTTTTAAGCTAACCAACACTATAGAGAAAAGAGCAAAGATTGCATACTTTTTAGTAACATCCAAATGTTAGTCATGCTAATTCTTGAATTTATTCCATTACGTAATTAGCATCCAATGGAAGACTAGTCATAAATCAATACAATTTGAAAGAAGAAACTTATCAAAGGAAGTCAAGTTAATTACAGATTGAAGTTTGGAACTATGACAATTCCAATAAAACCAGCGATGCTTGAAAAGGTTCACATAAATTATAAAATACCATGGAGTACTTTAATGTGAGCAGATCATATTAAGCAACAGATATTAAGAGAAAGAAAATAGTTGATTCCAATCTGATTGAAGCCTGGGCCCTTTTCCATTTAGTATGCTTTAATATCTAACCATTTGTGGAGCTCTGTAAATTGATAAAGACTTAATAGAGACATTTTTTAAACTACATAATACCTTTCCAAACTGACATCATGTCTTCATAACCACTTGTTTGACCAAACTAGCTCTTATATTGCTGCCATGCAGCACTATCATTTCATGAAAAATCTACGTGGAATCTAATCAACAGAACATACTGAATACATGACTGCTACTATGCTGCCCGCCTGACCTAAATGTGTAACGTCAATCAAACCCAGGCAAACCTCCTCTCTTATGTTCACATCTCAATTCTATTTAGAGAAAACACTGATAGGTTCAAAGGTAAATCAAATGATCCTCAAGGGGATAAATTGTAAACACCTAGAATCTGACATACCTTGCATTAAGTTTAGTAGGGCAAAGTTTTGCCAAAGCCCGCTCCACTTCTTCACTAACCTAGTGAGCACAAAGGAACATCCAGAAATAAAGATACAAGAACCACCAAATCCAGAAGACATCTTGTGCAAGTGCAACAAGAAAAGAAGATTAAGTATTGCATAGTGATCCCAAAAGCAGGAAACATAAGCACGCTTCAATGTTGTTTCCAACCAATATAGGAGCTCATGTACTGGTGAATACACTTTTTTTGAGAATACACTTTCATGATCAAAATCTTTCAATGTCATGTAGCAGTACATGAAAAAATAACCATTCCCAAATGTATTCACAATAAAACCTTGAAATTGAGATCAACAAATCACTTTCCCATACACAACTTAAATTACATGGTCTGTTTAACAGAAGAGAGAGTCTAACACACTTAAAACCGCCAGATAAGAAAGAGAGACTTGAGCAAATGGCATCTCAAGGAAGCATTGACACTGTGCACATAGGCATAGATATTGAGAACACTCTCACGGGTAGAGAGAGAGAAATCTGTAGAGATTACAACCATTACTGTTAACAGAGGCGGACCAGACCTCCTTGGGTAGGGGGGCCATGGGCACCCGGTAACCTCGGCAAAATGTATGTATATATATTTAAATAGTGTATATATTTATGTATTGGCACCCCTAGTAATAAAGGTAAAGTGGTTCCACTGGTTGATTTGAGGTGCACAGGTGGACTAAATAGCAGGCTCACCCGGGTTCGGTTCCCACAATAGAATTTTCCCAAATTTTGAATTTTTGACATTTTAGTAGTTACAGTCAGTTTTGTTTTGTTTTTGGTTGCATCTTTTTAAAAAATATAAATCAGAGAGTTCCACCCGAAACTTTGTAGTGAGTAATTCATATGACATTGTTATTTGAAGAAAAAAAAATTAACATGCCTACATTAAAGATAGTGGTGCCCCCTGCAATTTCAATACCTGGATCTGCCTCTGATTGTTAATAGTTATAATCCAAAACAATGACATATCAGACAATGGCCACATAAACCCGTGCCATAATCATCCGTTCTAAGCAGTCCTTCGAGATCAACTATCTATAGCTTGTTCTGTTTAGCTCGTATGGGCATAAACTTATGCATTTTTTCATTTTTTAAGTGTTAATGTTGTTATACACTAATAAGTAAATATTGGCAGCGTCCAACTCCTACTGGAATTAGATATAGTGTCACAGCAGTACAAGGTGTAACTGAATGGGTGGTTGAGACTTCCATGTATTAAGGTAATTAGAGATCACAATGAAAGTGTTTCTTAGCATCTGGTGAACAGGAAGAGAAGTTACAGAAGGTCCTAATAGCTTACAACTCTCCGAAGAATTGGCTCCAGTGATGAGCAGAGTTTCTGCAGACTGTCCACCTTGAGCGCTTCAACAATAACACTGCATTAACCATGTAGTTTTCAATAAATGATGTAATTGTTACCATGAATGATACAAAGAAGATGAGCTCAGCTAGAATAGGTATTGAATTTCAGCTTCACAGAAAAGAATAAGATAAGCCAGTTCACACAGTTTCGACTTTCGTGTTAGATCGAAGCACAAAATATGACATCCAATAACTATAAAGCTATTGTTTTGGATTAAAGAAACTATGAACAAAACAACATATTTTTAAAAGGAAAAATTGTAGTCTAGATGGTGACTCTAAAAGTAATACAATTGACTGACCATCGCATAGAATAGGCTTGTGAGAGAGGCATCTGCCAATTTGATGGTCTGAGATACCTAAGTGTATATAGGATTTCAAAGAAGTTGGCTTGATATGCTCATGTATTTTCAAAGTTACAAATTAGAGGGAATACCGTTCATCTATTTGCAAGGTCTGGCTAATCCTACTGATAGTTAAAAGCCCCAACTTTGACTAGACATGGTAACTTAGCTACCACATCACTTCTATTACTGTGGCAAGCAATCATGCCATATCCATTTTGCAAAACAAGAGGTGGCAACTTTCACAAATGTAGCTCAGGTCACCTCAAAACGACTTCCTTCGGAGACGTCTGTCCATATATTACACTTAACAAACTGAGCCATTATTAAGCAGACAACACTGTGAACCTCTGGAAATGATGCACCACATCAATATGTCCGGGAATGTAATACTTAACAATTAAGCTTAAGAGAACATACTTCAATTGTCACTAGAAGAACCACAAATTGGCTAGTCATCAAGACAGATTTAATTCTTCCTTCCCCAAGTTACAAACAACCATCAAACAGATTATCTGTTCTCAATGGTCTTCGCTATGATACAACAAACATATCCATCAAGATTATAACTTTTCTTAACAAATTTATTACCCACTACCCCCATTATCCTATGATCACTCTCAGCCTTCACCCTCCACAAGAATTTGCAGTGTCTTTCAATAAAAGTAGCTACTGAAACATGATTACTGATTTGATGAAAAATCAAAGTGCGACCCTGTTACTCTATTGGCAAAATTAGCTCAAGAAGAAGGTAGTAAAACCTATTTACATGGTACATTTTCTACACCCTGATGTTATAGTTTAAAATGAAGATTATGGTAAATTTACCTGGCAAGAGCTGGTCTTTTTCTATCAGGTTGACCTTCTTCACTACTGCTAACATCAAGTCTACGTTTCTCTCCACTGGGTCTTTCCATGAAATTCCTCTCAATTACTGTATTGGGTATCTTTAGATCTGATTTTTCAGTTCAAATTTGAGCTCCCGGATTCCTAACGGGAAGATCAAAAAGAGGAAAAATTAAAGAAACCAAAAAGGGAAAGCGGGAAAAATTGAAAGAAAAAAGAGAAATGGTTGAGAGGTTTCGCGGAAATTTCGAGGAAGATATTGAGATTCTGTTTTCATGGCTGCCAGCCTTTGTCTTGTATGCTGGATATTTATTGATTGGGATCATATAAAACAACACTCCCTCCGTTCCATTTTATGTGAGCTAATTTGATTGGACACAGAATTTAAGAAAGAAAGAAAAACTTTTAAAATTTGTAGTCCAAAATAAATGATAGAAACTTGTGTGGCTGTAAATTATTTTATTAAGGGTAAAATAGACATTTTATAATCAAAGTACTTACTCCCTCTGTCCCTAATTATTTGTCGACTTTTGAATTGACACACATATTAAGAAAATAATTAATGACATAGTGTGTTTCTCATTTTATCCCTATTAATTATGAAGTGGATGAAAAGTTCTACATTTTTCAAAGTAATTAGTTATTTAATTGAGGGTATGATAGGTAAAAAAAAATTGTCCTTTCTTGATTTGTCAAAATGGACAAGTAATTAGCGACAACTATAAAAGAAAAAATGAACAAGTAATTAGGACAAGAAAGTAATATATAAATGTGTCATTCTTTTTGGAACTGACTAAAAAGAAAAGTAAGTCATATAAATTGAGACAGAGGGAGTATTTTATTTCAATATTAATAGCCATCTATGTTTTCGATAGATTTTCAGCTTAAAAGGAAAATTTAGTCCATGATAATACAAAAAAAAAAAGTACTCCCTTCGTCTCAATTTATGTGGCACTTTTCAGACTTCGAGATTCAAACAAGTCTAACTTTGACTGTAAATTTTTCATTTATCTTTTAATTATTTTGAATTGCCAATTATTTTGACTTATAGTACTTTTTACGTAGTTTACAAATATAAAAATTTCATTTCAAAAAAATTGAAGATTCCACGAGCAAACTTCCAATCAAACTTAAATTGTTTGACTCTCAAAAAACAAAAAGTGTCACATAAATTGGGATAGAGGGAGTAATAGAAGTACAAGAAACAACAAGTAAAAAATTAGTAGATGTAATATAGAGAAAAGACATAAAGTTACCATTGAAGTATTTCGAATCTTTAGAAAGACACCTTAACTCTGCGAGCATCTTATTACCCCACAAAAGTCTTAAATACCTTTATAAATGCACCATTTTGACCCATTTTCTCCTAATGTTTTGTGAGCACGCAAATGACACGCGTGAATATAACAATTTACTTCCCAAAAAACCAATTAAAATATGCCATGTTTTAGTTAATTTCTCTATTAATTAATTAAATTATAAAATACACCTTCTTCCCCAATTTTTTGAGTTTATTTTCATGTCTGCTATCAAATTCATCTACAAATGGCAACTTCATCTGGAAAAGTCGAAGACAAAAAGATATAGTGACCCTAACCTATCTTTATTTTTCTAATGGTGGATGGGTCTATCGGCTTCAACCATCGTCGGAGCTCAAAATTATATAAAATTCATATCTTCGCTAGTGTTTCTTCCCTGAAGAAAACAACGATAATGTCGATGTATTCAATGTCAAAAAGTTTGATTATTTTTCTCATATTCCGGATGAGTGTTTAGCTTCCATTTTCTTAGCTCAATGACCGGAAAAGCTCTTCCTTCGTCTGTGTTATTGGCATCATTTCGAAGGGCAGAGCCGTCACCGTCTCTCGCTTAATGCGCAGTCAGAACTTGTGGTTGTTGTTCCTTTGATTTTTTCTAGGTTTGATTCGGTAACGAAACTCGCTTTGAAATGTGATCGTAGATCTAATATTTGTGATTTTTTCAACAAGATCACTTTTAATAATACTTAAATTTAATTAAAATGGGTCAAAGGGTGAACATCACGCACACCTTCATAGATGCTAAAATGGGTCAAAATGGCCTATTTACAAATGTATTTAATACTTTTGTGGGGTAATAGAATGCCCGCAAAGTTAAGGTGTTTTTTGAAAATTCAAAACAACTGCAATAGTGACTTGATGTCTTTTCTCTATAATATAATAGTAACTGAAACAAAATAATATGATAATCGAAGTACAAGATAATGAATAATAATAACATAAACTACAGGATACAAAACTATAGGAGCATACTATATAACTACTAGTATGAACGGATAAAAAGATAACATATTGTTACATACTTACATTTTATCCTAATTTGTAATCTCTGGGTCTCCTATTTAAGGTCATATCCTCGGTAAGCTGGAATTGCATCATGTTATGTCTAATCACATTTTCCCCAATACATTTTCAGTCTACCTCTACCTCTTATGAAACTATTCATAGCTAGCCTCTCACACCTCCGCATTATGACATTCGTATATCTCCTTTTCACATTTCTGAACCATTTCAGTCTCTATCGAAACCATTTCCGCCTTCTTCCCAATATTCTCATTTCTAATTTTATCTCTTTTAATATGCCCACGCATCTATATCAACATCCTCATTTCTGCAACTTTCATTTTCTCAATGTAAGAATTTTTGATTGGCCAACACTCCACCTCACGTAAAATAGTCGACCTAACTATCACATGTTGAACTTATCTGTAAGTTTTGGTAACACCTTTTTATCATACGAAACTTTGGATGCGAGCCACCATTTCATTTACCCTTTTCCCAATGTGGTTAGTGACATCCTCGTCAATCTCTCTATTTCCTTGGATAATAGACCTAAAATGTTTGAAATTTCTTCTTTTTCAGATGACTTGCATATCAAGCCTCACTTTCATATATGTCTCGTCTGTTACATTACTGAACTTGCACTACAAGCATCATAAGTCTTTATCCTGCTCAACCTAAACTTTTTCGACTCAAGGGTCTGTCTTCAGATCTCCAACTTAACATTAAGTTTATTGAGAGTCTCATCAATCAAAACAACGTCATCTGCAAATAACATACTTTGTGATAGCTTACTTTGAACTTATTGCGTCAATGTATTCATCTTTAACACAAATAAAAATAAGTTATAAGTTGATCACTGATGCAACCCCATTAAAATTGAAAAGTGTTTTGGTCTAAGTCCTTATTCCTCTCATGATACTGCTCCACCAATCTCCTTACCCGGTGAATAATTTCTGTAGTTGCGCGTCCCTATATGAATCTTAACTGATTTATGAAAATTTTCATGCTCTTCCTTGCCCTCACCTCCGTCACCCCTTCTCAAACTTTCATACTATGGTTTAACAGCTTGATACTTCTATAGTTGTAATTTTGAATGTAAGTCTTGTTCTTATACAATAGAACTATTGTACTCCACCTTCAATTTTCGGGCATTTTTATCGTCCTAAAAATGACATTAAACAATCCATTTAGCCACTTCGTGTCCACCTTGCATGTGCTCTTCCAAAATTCCAAACGAATCTCATCCAACCTAATTTCTCTTTCATTATGTATCCTACGAATAACACCCTCAAACTTCTCTACCCTTATACACCTATAACATTCAAGATTTTGATGCTTTTTGAGTACCTCCTGATGCCCAAGCACAATACGTCTATCTTCTTCTTCATTAAAAGCTTTATGAAAGTATGACTATCATCTCTATCTAATAATTTCCTCCTCCATCAAAATTTTATCGTCTTTGTCCTTTATGCACTTCACTTAATCTAGGACACGAGCTCTACACCTTGACTAGTCGGTACAATTTCCTATCCCCACCCTTTGTCCTCTAATTCAATCCAAGTATATTCAAACATTTTTCAAGAAATCAATCTAATGCATACTCCAATTTATTTTTAAAAAATGAATTGTTATTTTTGATGTCTAAACAAGTCTGGCCTAAATATAATGATATGAGTGCAACTTGTCATGGATGAGTTTATATGTGACACACGCTTGGACCCTGTTGCATATAAGAGCTTTATAAAAGGTCGAACCTATTATTCATATTGAGTTTCTAAATATGTATCACTAGCCATAAAAAAAAAATTGATTATCAAAAAAATATATGATTGATTAAAGATAAAAAAAAACGTTAATATTAAATATCACAAGATTATGCAAAATATCTCATATCATGATATTATTATTTTAGACTTTTAGTACATATGGATGAAAATATGTTATAATATTTTTATATTTAATTCATCAAAATATCCTTTTTCAGAAAACAAGTAAATTGAAAAATGAGGAAAATAATTTCCAGTAGAGAAAACAAATTTCATAAATGTCATTTCAAATTCATTATCTCCTCTTCACTCACCCAACACCCCCACCCTATCCTACCCTCAAAAGTGTTTTGCTAGACTACATAGAAATATTTTTTTAATATAATATAATTTACTTACTAAATAAAATAAACAAGCTCACTTGTTTTTCAATAGAAATAGTTTTTAATGAAAAACTTTTTCCTTCATTCCAGACACACCTTTAAACAAAGCAACTTATTTTTTCTTAATCACATAAGGGGTAGGGGAAGAAAAAAAGGGGGAGGGAATTATAGGATGAATAATTCAAATGCAAAGATTACACAAATAATTAACTGAGAAAAATAATCTGGCCAAGAATCATTGTGAACAAACCTTAGTGTCATAACGTAAGAAAGAAATTAAAATACTATATGCTAAAATATTCGCGATAAATAAAATAGGCGCCACGCCACGGATGAGACAGTTTTTCTCTCATTTTCATATGAAGGAGAAGGTGACAAGGTTAAAGAAATGCTACTGCTGCTGCTTCTTGTTCTTCATTTTACCTTTCCTCTTATCTCTCTTACTCTGTGGCTTGGGTCGAGATCTCTTATTTGCAGATTTCTTGAATGGTTTCTTCTTACTAACCGGAATGTTTTGTTTGCTGTTTTTAGTTTCTTTAACATGTTGAACTATTGCTGATGGTGGTGGCACTTGAGCTGGGGATTCTTCTTCTTCACGAGAGATCTCACTTGTTGTCACGATGACTTGCACATCACCATTGTCATATGTTGTAGTCCCTTTTTAACAAGAAACAATAATCAATCCACATGTTGAGTTACATAACTGCTGCTATACAAATCCTAACTATCAAGTAAAGGGACAGATGTAGCTTAATGTTACCGAGTTCATCTGAACCCAATTAAGTACTTTTGACGTGAAACACAAATTTATGTGTAAAAAATGACTAAAATTGCAACAAATAGTAGATATCAACGCATAATGCTAAAGAACATTAAAGGTTGAACCCATGAAAACGTAAATCTAGGATCCACCTCTGATCAAGTATTAAATTGACTTTATCTTGTGCCACAAGGACAATGCCCTACCTAACACCATTTTCATGTTTCTATGTTAAGTCTAGAGAAAAAGTAACTAATACTGTGTGTCAACCACCAGCATTAATATTTATGAAATAAGAAAGGAAGATCCCAGCATATGGATGCAAAACTAAAATAAATTATTGAAGCAAAACTAATTTAGGGAAGTTTGAGAAGCTTAATCGTCTCAGATACCATCAGTCACTTGGCTATAGTGCGAATAGAACATCTACATAAGCTTATACGTCAATAATGATAATACAGAATTTGCATTTTTGGCATAGAGGGAAGTGAAGCAGCTAAGAAAATTATTCGATCATATGGTGTGATAAAGTGAAAAGAGCCATTCAAGGGTGCCCTAGGTTTCTAAACCTTCCCTAGTCTCAGTTAAGTGTAATTCTACATTTGAACTCTATGGATATATTCACTCTCCCTTGCACAACATAATAACGTGTTTACAAGTATGCTGATAACTATCAAAAGATATTACACATAGGGATTCTCAGCTTTTCCAACGAGGATCAGACCATTCTCAATAAGAGCTCTGGATGGACTTCGGAACTAAACAAGTTTCCACTAATGTCATTAATAAATACCTGAGACTGTTGCATTAGGCTCATTTTCCTCTTCAACGTCGAGGTCCTCATCGGGTTCATCAGTTACTGCAGCTGAATCAGGCGCTGCTCCACCAAAGATGGCAAATTCTCTCTCCTCCTTTCTCTGTAAAAGCAAGTGAAAAAGTAAGATACCCCACCATGACAAGTTTGATTACATCAAGGTTGCAATTAGTAATAAAAGTAACAAATATTTGAATGATCGTACTAACTGCACTGCTAAACTGGAAGCAAATTTGATGCAATTGACGCACAACCAGGCAAACGAAAATGCGTTAAGGTACTTCAGCCATAATCATAAAAGTAACAGTTATTAGAATGATTACCACTACGAAAGAAGTAAATTCGAGACAATTACTGAGACAGCAAGGAACTTTAAAGTCATGAAGGTATTTAACGATAACCTGGATTGTGCTAATCTCCATAAGAAAAAGTAGAAAAATAAGTCAAACTTTAAAATGCTTTTGCACACTGGTCCTCATTGTTTGTTTATAGATAGGCTTCGCATTAAGACCGGTAGAATTTGTATACATGTCTATTTAGTTGAGGGGTAATTGTCATGCACATAAATAAAATATAACAAGGACCTCATTTAACAAGCCATGGAGCATGACACCACACTTATAACCTTGGCTATAAAATTACTTTGCTAAGGAGGGTAAAGGGAGAAATAAGGACTTGTTCCATCATGGTTAGTATACATGCATCTGTTATTTGACGGAACCAGAGAACAGTTTGGGAAGGAAATCAACCTTTCTGTTCTGTGAGTTTACCCCCTAACAAATGTTGACCGGAAAAAGATTGTACTTTGTAGGAGGGCTGTTACCATAAATAATTACTCAGTTATCAACTTATCATAGGAAAAGTGTTTTCAAATAGCAATCCATAAGACTTAGAGTAAATGGATGATTCAAGCTCCTTACAGAAGGAAGTTCAGCTTGATAACTCAATAAGCTGTATTGACAGAGCAAAATCACTCTTTCAAAGGTGGGATCAATCCCAACCTATTCATCTTAGCCTAACAGTCTATTCATGGAAGTAAATTATCCAAAAAAGTCTCCTTACTAAACCTAACATCGTGTCATCACTTTCAAATACAAGGAAGTTGGACTAGTTATTAGAACCCTGTGACAGGAAAGAACAGTTTGGAAAGTCTTTGTAATCTTACTGATCAAAGTATTAACTTTTAACCTCCTACTCGGAAAAAGCAGTTGACAACATGTAGCTTGAACAGCCACGGTTCCATTTAGTATAAAAATGATGCAATAGTTGAGCTGGTCAACCTCACTCTTTCTTAATTCAAGACTTGGAAGTCACCAAATGAAGAAAGTGGTTTGAGTTACAATATCAACAATATAAATAACTAAACATGAGTACATTCAATGATTCCAGTAATGCAATAGAGAGGATAGAGTATACGCAGATATTACGGGAATCTCCAAATGACCCTCAACTCAAAACAGTGAAGAAAACATAGCAACTAACAACAAAATAACACTATTAAGCTAAAGTTGGAACCTTTTTACGAGCCTCAATACGTTTTCTCCGTAGGGCTTGTTCCAATTGAACTTGGGCATCTTTTCTTCTCTTCTTCTTTCTCTTATGAAACCCAGTAACAAAATCCCTAAAAATCAAATTCAAAACAATCAGTTGAAAAACCAAAAAAAAACAGAAATCAAGAATCGTATATATAGCAAAAGAAAGGGAAATACTTGAGGTCTTTTTCATCGAAAGAAACCGTTAGGGCTTTGTTCTTGAGGGCTCTTTTCTTGATATGTCTACCTCGTATCCTCGGATTTTGTCCTCCATCTCCCAATACAGCTTCAGCTTCTTCCATGGCAGCTCTGTAAAACCTAAAACTCTGAAATTGTAACTAATGCTCTATGGAGTTGTATCTTTAGCTTCACAAATTTCCTACTATCTTTACTAAACTTTTTAATTTCATATTAACTTACTTATTCACGGCTATAAAATACAGTAAACCTCACTAAATAAATATTCGAAAATTAATAATATTTTCTTTCGATCTCAACTTTGGTCAATGAAAAAAATAATTATAAAATAATAAGATAATATATTTTCATAAGATCTCTATATAAATATATGATCTCATTAATATTATAAATTAGTAAATATTTAAAAGTACAAATATAATATTCTTTAGATTAATAAATATTAATTTATCGATTAAATAATACATCTACAAAATAATAATATTTTATTATCTCACCTATATTAATTTAGTGAGGTTTTACTGTAATAAGTGTTGCTCAAATAATTTTAAAAAATATTTATGCCTATACTGCTATACATAAAAAATAAAAATAAAAAAGAGATAAGAAGCTCTTAAGTAGTTTTTTAAAAAATAAAATAAAATATGCTTATACATTATCTTGGTGTAAAATCATAAAAATATATGTTTTCATATAAAAATAATAGAAGTATGTATAAAATTGGTAAGTTATTAATTTCTCAAATATCATTCGTTTTGATTATTATATAAAACAACACGAGTTATATATATATATATATATATATATATATATATATATATATATATATAAATAAAAAAGTTGTAATTGCATAGTTTTGACAAGGGACAAATGATGCAGTTCACAATCTCTTGTAGTAAACTGATCTTTGGTCCTACAAGACATAACTGAAAATCATAAATATTTAAAATGTTGCCGCTTCAAAATTAATTTCAAACCTTTGAAATTAAAGTTATAATTTGGATATGAATTTGAAACGTATAGTCTAAAATTGGGCTTGCTAAAGCATAACTTTAGATATATAAATTTGAAGTTACATATTAATTTTTATGATTTGAACTTTAAATATGTGATTTTTGAAAATGAGGATCGAAAATGAAGTGTTTCTTACTAGCTG
This sequence comes from Solanum bulbocastanum, assembly GCA_037074985.1. Classification (NCBI taxonomy): domain Eukaryota; kingdom Viridiplantae; phylum Streptophyta; class Magnoliopsida; order Solanales; family Solanaceae; genus Solanum; species Solanum bulbocastanum. The sequence continues at coordinate 5,135,838 of CM073606.1, read as the reverse complement.
AGTTGACAAGGTAGCCGTGTTAGATCCCTGGTCAACTGACTCAGATAGTTGGCAGTATTGACAAGGTTTTGGAACATGTTGACCTTGTCACTTGCATACACCAAGGAAACAAAACATACAAAGTTGTGTTGGTGACAGATTGTTGACAAAGTCAAGGTATGCTCAATGGCACCAAGACCTGATTCCGAAGTGGCAAGTGAGGACCAAGGACATGAGGGCAAGGCAACTTGACAAGGTACATGCTATACAATGGCACATGAGTGTGACATTGATATTCAAAGACATGACAAGGCCAAACAAACGACAAAGCTAAGGCAACAATGCAAAGGGCATTGATGCCAACGTGAGATAAGAGAATGGCACAAATTTGGACATTGGCATGACCACATTGAGCGGGAGCACTGCAAGGCTAAAAAGTCTACGTTAGGTTGTGGCATGCACATGAGCAACTCAACCAGCAGACAAGGTAAGGCAAATCTGCCCGACAGTTACACAACACATGTCAGGCACATGACTGTCGGTTGCAAAAAGTGCAGCCTTATCCTATTTCGACTTTGACCAAGTTTTGGCATCTTTTGAATTAATTTGAATATTTCAAACGGTTGTGGGTTGTCAACTGTATAAGATAAAGAACAAGCTAAGGAAGCTAAGTGTTTCTACCCTTGTAAGATACTAGTCGGCAGATTGATTGTCACGTGATTTATAAATGTGCAGGCTGCCTTAGTGTTAATTTTGGGTTGTGTATTCTAAGTATGAGGGAATACTAAAATAGAGTGCAAAATCTAAGTATAAGGTCTAGGGTGATCTTATAGTGTCAGGGTGGGTACGATTTGGGTGTTGTTGTATTCACTATAATCAATACAAGTTGGAAATTAAGTATTCTGTAAAGTTGTGTGTCTTCAAAGTTCACCCCGTTGCACCTTGTATCTAACCTCATTTGTCCCCAAGGGCGTATTTGACGTATTAGTTATGAATCCATATAACCACATAGATTTTGGCTTAGGTTATGTATATGTGTTTTAAATAATTCACCAATTTAATATATATAAATTATAGATCTTGAACCCAGTAAATTTAAAGGAAGTGACAAAATAAGTTTGAACCCATAAAGTTCAAATATCTAGATCCACATAAGTTACTTTTATGGACAAAACTTTAAGCTTAATAAAATTTGATATTTGACTTTCAAGATTTGCCCATAAAACAAGCGGAAATCAAACATATAGATCTGAAGTTAAACTTATCACAACCTAACTTCAAATATGTATATCTCACATTGTCATATCAATTAGGTAAAATGATCTAATGCATCCCTATACTTATATGAGTTTATATTATGAATTCTTTTACTTAATATTTTACCAATTGAACCATTAAACTCAATTAAAAGAAGATTTTTAAACTCCACCTACCAAGCGTGTAGTTGATCACTTGCCCTTAAATAGATGACATGCCAAATTCATATTACATATCTTCATTAACTATTTTTTAAAATTATTAACCAAAAATATTTGTAAATAAAAGGTAAAATAATAAAGTTTTAATTTATTCTTTAAAGTAAATTTAGGACTTCACATAGCCGCACCTCTACGCCAAAATCGTTGCCGCCACCACTTCTCTTGCCGGTGAGACCACTTATATTGTTTCCCTCACCCATCTCCATCTCTGTCGCACTCCCTCACCATTTTTCTTTCCTCTGTCTCTAACCTTCAATAAACCAGCAACCCTAAGCCACTGCACCACCAACTTTGGCCGACAAACCTCTTCGTCGTGACCAGCTCCTCGCACCTTCACCTACCTCGTTCTCCTCTCCACTGTCGTCTTCCTTTCTCCGCACCATCAACAACCCCTCTGCGAATCACCAAGGACCGTTTCTCCTCTCCATCCACGCCGGCGTATCAGCATACCACCAACAAATTCCTTCTTCGCCTCCCATTTTGGTGAAGAAAGGACCAGCGCCATCTCTTTTGTTGGGTTCAAAAGTGATTAGAGCGTCATAAGAAAGCTTATAATTGCAAATCACATGATTAACAAATCAAACAACAAATAAAAGTATTCTAAAGACATATTTATTGATATGGTTTGATCAAATGACTTTCATATGATAAAACTAATATCGAAAAACATAAAAATGTTTAGGAGAAATTATCCCCATAAACAAGACTCTCTAAATGACTACATTATAGATGATATTATATTTTGTTATGAGAATAAGGATCTTTCCGTATCCGTCTCCGCGGAGATCTCTTGATCGTAAGACATTATCGCCTTTGCGGCACTGGACTATATTTCCGTCATTTCCGAAAAGTGCACGGATCTTCAATTTATAAATCTCCAAACCTTTCCTCTAAGAAAAGAATAAACCAAATATGAAAGAAAAATATATTTTCCTTTCATGAAAAGTAAAATCATTTATGGTAATGTTTGTCTTTTCTTTTAGGAAAAAATAAACTTCAAACAAGGTAAGAAAATCAGAGCGAAACCCTAACATCTTTCTCGCTCCACCGCAAATTAAATATGATATTTACTTGCCTCAACACGCGTGTAGCCACACACTCTCGCTAACACATAGATCGGGTCAATAGTCAATGGTCATGAGGGTTTGATATATTGTGTTTTATTGAGTTTAAGAGTTCAGTTGATAAAAAAATTAAGTAGAATGATCCATAATATAAATTCATACAAATATATGAGTCCATTAGACCAATCAATTATGCAATTGAAACTTCAAACTTCAACTATCAGACATGCATGTGACTTTATAAAAAGTGATCTAAATTAAATATGAAGTGCTTGTTTACGAGCCAAGTCGACAAATTGACCCTAGCTATATCTGAACCTATTATTGACATTGTCATATCTTTGCACATTCATGAAAGTATCATAATCAAAATTCAAAAGGTCAAACAAGTAATAAATGTTTTTGAGAAAAAACTCTGCATCACATTCACAACTAAAAATAGTGAAACAGTTGGAGCCATATACATAAAAGTAGTGACATTAAATAGGATGGTCCTTAAAGTCCATGGTCGGCCCTGCTCTTTTATTAATAATGAATTTCATGCACCGATCAAAGTTGTGTTAGAGTAGTAAATATTTTTGTAGCTTGAACCAGAGGTTTTTGGTTCGAAATCCCCTTAGGTAAGGAATCACCTTTGTTAGGAAGTGTTTTACCTTCTAATGTGGAATTTTCCGACGCGAATTAGAATTTCATCGACTCCAATATAAATATCGGACACCGGATAAAGAAAGTCAAAATGAATGTCATGCTTATATGTACTACTAGTTGGCTACTTGGTGATTTAGTGTTTCCTTGTGTGAATCTTGAAAAGGAAATTAAAGAAGCAAGGAAATCTAAATTTGATCATGTACTATATAAAATCCTATTTGTTACGCGTTTGGTATATTCATCTCTTGTTTTTAGTAAATTATTTCGAAAGAAAGTCGAAATTTGATCCTTTAACTTTTGAGTATGGTTAAAAACTAAACTTATGTTGGACTCGCTCCTTAACACTCCAGACTTGTGATTAAGGATGAAAGAGTACTTATCACTCCACCACAATCTTTGTTGGTGGTCTATTCATATCTGGTTGTTAGTAAATCATCTTGTAATGCCCTTTTCTCTAATAAAGCTCCGATGAAATATTTTTGTTTATAATAGGTATAAATAACGAGGTATTGGTTCAGAAATGAATTATCTATTTTTTATATCAAATAAATTAATAATCTATTAACCTATTTTATTCGTGTGTCCACCACCACCATCACTACCACAACTATTAATTTTACTTCACTCTAAATCCTTTTGCAACAAACCATTTGCGTGCACTCACCACTTAGGATACATTGATTAATCTATAATTTGATTGATAACTTATGGAAATCGTTAACCTTTGGTCCAATGTGTTGGCTAATAATGGATTTTTATAAAAAATATACTCTTTTTATTCACATTTATTTGTCACATTTGAATTTGGCAGGCCCATTAAGTTAACAATGATTTACATTACTATTTTACAATACTGGTTTATTAATATTAAGTATATTAGGTTTTGAAAGTAATTGGGTAATAGTAAAATATTTTTAAAAAATTGTAACGACCTGTTCCCGTCGTTATAGAAAATCCAATGGGGAAAGAATATTGGGGCCAGAAAACTTTTGAATAGTAACTTTGGATTTCCTTGCCTAGTCCAGATTTGGACGAAATCAAAGTCAATGAGGTCTAGGGAAATCTGGTAACAAATGAGAGATCTAATTATGATTTTGATCACATGACTAAATAGCTAAGACGTTAAGGAACTCATACGACTTTACGGAATGGAATTTAGGTGAGTAGAACTCTCGGAAACGATTTTAGCGTGAACGGTATTTTCTGAGCATCATTGGTTAAAGATGTGTTGTGAAATAGGAGTCTTAGAATTATTAAAATAGCTCATTGTTTCGTGCATGCCTCTTTGGCGGTGGTTTTGGTCGCTCTGGTGGGGTCGCTGTAGAGGGATGAGTCCCGCCGTAGTGGGACAGACGCGACTTGAAGTCGGAATTAAACCCCAAAATCGTATTATTTTACAATTTTCAAACTTGAGAGCTAAGGAACTAACCCAAGGCTTTTCTTGACTGTTTTCCACCATTCTTGAGGCTAAAGGTAAGGTTTTCACTCCCCGAATTCATTTTTCGATTCGTAGAACTTAATTGGTTTCTTGGGTGATTATTGTTGGGGAAGGGTTTTTGGAATTGTTTGGATGGTGGGAAAAGCCCTAATTTGGGTAATGGAATCTTGGGTTGACCTAGGGTTGATAATGTTGATTATAATTCGGGTAATTAGGCTTCGTTTATTGATCCTTGCGTTAATTGTATGTTTTTAGACCACAAACAAGCAGGAAGAATCCGAAAAGGAAAGATTCAAGTGCCTTAGGGGATTTAAGCTTGGATTCGAGGTAGGTGATGGTTGTGATTTAATGTTGGTGTGATATATATTTGTAATTGCTCATTATAATGCATATATGTATGCGAATGTTACACTATTGATCACCCTAATCATAAATGAGGATACTATTAGTATGTCATGAATCACCTCTTGTTGTATGATTGTGAGAATATACATTGTGATTGTGATTGTGGTTTGTTGAATGGATCGGTTGCCACGTTCTGACATAAACATGGGATCGGTTGTCACGTTCTGGCATAAATATGGGATCGATTGCCACGTTTTGCCATAAACATTGGATCGGGTACCACGTTCCGGTATGCTAACAGTTTGGGTGTGGATTTCATGAGAGGACCATTGAATTAGGTTCCGTTAGAGAACCATTAAATTGTGTTGTGTATCTACTTGTGATGATTACGCTCATATCTAATGATGATTGATATTGAAAGATTGTATGTTGCTCTAAATTGATAACCAATGTGTATTATTGATAGCGTGTGATGCTACATTGATCCTGAAAAAATGACTAATATTCTATATGTTCGATATATGTCTGTTTTATAATGTTGTGGTTATTTGCATGTGTTTCACTTATTGGGATAGCCACGTGATCCTACCAGTACATTGTGGTTATGTATTGATACTGCACTTGCTTGTTCTTTGTCAAGTACAGGGCATCTTCATTCAGCTATTGATAGACCTCAGCTAAGTGACTATTGAGCATAACCGGATTCAAGGGTGAGCCAGTTCGTTCAGGCTACCATGGATCTCTCTTGTTTAAGTCCATTCTTTTCGAACTCAGACTATTTGTTTAAAGTGTTTGTTTAGCTTTGGGGTTGTTCCCCTTGTTCTTAGACTTGTTGTTAGTAGAGGTTTGGTACAATGACTTTCACGTTCTAGGGGTTGTTCTTCCGCATTAGTTTGGTTAAGTTATTTGTTTAAAACTTGGGTAGTTTATGGGAACTCCGTATTTCTTTTAGTCAATTAAACCTGCTTCTGTATCTTTAAATACTTTAGTTTTCATTAAGTTGTTTAGTCTAGGTTGTAGTAATGGTTCTCCCGTTAGTGTGGGTGCCAATCACGACGGTCTGTATCGTGACAAAAGTAGTAATTGTTTTCTCACTATAACAAAAAAAGAATTAGCAGCAATAATAATATGTACATTTACAAAAAATGCTAAAGTCTTTATCGGCATTAAATCAAATTAGCGGCATTTATTTATAAAGTGCTAAAATATAATTGTCACTAATAATTACCTTTAAAAATATATTTAATGACATTTAAGTTATAATTGTTAATTAATTATCACTAAAAATATTTTTAATATAATATCTTTGTATATTAAAAATGGCAAATAAAAATAAACCCTATTGTATTTAGTACTCTAAAACTTTGAGAATCAAATAGTAGAGCGAAGTGGAAAAGGCACGCACATGCATCTTTAATGCGCAAACAATTGAAGTGCAGACAAGTATTCATTTACCAAACATTAATGTCCACTGCTTAGTTAATGAATTTTTGTGTTCATAAATATTACTGTTAATTGTACTGATGAGTGTACCTCCAATAGCAAATCTTTATACTGTAAATATATCAAGCAAGATATAATAATCTGAAAAATAAAAATTATTTTCTAGTAACAAATAAAAATTATGTCTTATCCTTAATACTAATTACACAAGAGCAGCATTCTGCAGGTAGGTGTATTGGGAGGGGGATTATTGGATAATGTTAATATTTTGCCTATGGTAAGGCTCACGAGGGAAAGGGTGGCTTGGATCAGAGTCATGATCGAACATGACGTTTGCTTGATGAATTTTGTTAAGAAATAAAAATACGCTTTTGCTATCAGCTATAACTTTTAGTAGTATACAATTTTTTTAATACATCAGTGTAGCGCGCGTGCGGCTCAGAACATCTAAGGGCATCACAGACCTGTTATTGCCTCAAACTTCCGCGGCCTAAAAGGCCGTAGTCCCTCTATACTTAATTTTATTATAATTAAAATGAACTATTTTTCACTATTTCATTAAAAATGATAAATATTTGTTGAGAACAAACAAGCTTACAATCAAATATATTTGGGAGGGAGGCGATCCACATCTTGATCATATGACTTATATGGAAAAAAATTCATAAATTAATTAGTTACTCTCTTAGTTTATTTTTATACTATTTTGAGATGTCTAATAATACTTATTCAATTTTATAAGACCCATGAATAATTTGTCATGTTATGTCTATTTTATCCTTGCTATTAAATACTAATTCATTTTTCAACATTAAGATGACTTATATTTAATAAGTGCGATTTTGGTAAAATTATCCCTATCACTTACTGCTTCTTAATCAATATGTCAAGTCAATAGTGAACAATTATTATTGAACAGAAAGAGTAATATTTGAATATGCTTCTTCATTTATTTTTATTTATGCATTATACAAAAATATATTTTTATTTTTACTTATCATTTTTAATATATTAATTTTTTTATATATATTTTACTCTTAACATTAGTTATATATTTTCTAAATTATTATTAAAAACATACAAAGTATAACCTGAACTAGTAAAAATAAACATAACCTTTATGTGCAAACAATTAAAGTGCACTCAACTATTTATTTAGTGAATAATAATTTACTACTGTCCACTGCTCAGTTATGAATTCTTGTGCTCATAAATACTACTGCTAATTTTATTGAGTGTACTTCCAAAAGTAATCTGAAAATATCCCACCAATTAATAATACTCTCTTCGTTTTATATTATTTGATTTTTATTAACTTAATATATTTTTTAAAAAGTTAATCAAAAGTCTATTTTATTAAATTAATTTATTAGTAATACTTCGAAATTTTAAATTTGATTATTAGAATACTATTTTCTATAATTATTAAATACAAAGAGTAGTTTGAGAGAAAACATAATAAAATTCTCTTAATTCGCTATAATCTCAAATTAATTGGAGTCCATTATTTACTCCCTCCGTATATGTTTATCGGTTTATGTTTGACTTAACTTGAGTATTTATTAAGAAACAATTAGTGATAATTTTACCATGTTACTCATTATGGTCCAATATAAATGAAATATTGTCACTTTTTAAAGATTCAAAATGAATGAATTTTTTAAGATTGTAATTATTATTCTTCTTTTTAATTGATTTTCAATTTTTTTTAAATTTTCAATAATGATTATCTCTACTTTTTAAGAAGAATTGGGAAAAAGCCACTGATTCGTATAACCTATATATCCTATGCATAGACATGTTGAATCCTTGACAACTTTGGATGTAGAATATCAATGAGTTATCGTGGACGATTGAGATTTTTTTACAAATATTTTTTTCATATTTGTGGTGTCTAAGTCAATTTATATACACTTCTATTAATTTTACAGAATATCTATCATCTTTCGCTAGCAACATATATTAGGTAACTCTGTCTATCAAGACTAGGACAAATGGAAAAAATCACCTAGTATTTTTTACCAACTAATAATTGGGTATAAGAACGATCATTCACAACATCACAATTTGAAGACCATTAATCACGCTCTGATCTAATGACCACCGTTCATCCACTGATTCATATAACCTATATCCTATAGAGAGACATGTTGAATCCTAGACAACTATTAAATCTTAGTCATTCTTTAAATCAGTTAGTTAGTTACTAATTGAATAGTTAGTCAACTAAATGACAAAATCAGTTGTAACTAATTTCAGTTTGTAACTAATTGTAATGTGGAAACAGCTGTATAAGTAGACATGCATTGGGCATTGATTGATAATAAGAAAAATAGATTTCTCCTCTTCTCTTTAGCTCAAAGTGTTCTCAACTTCTTTGCTATTGATGAAAATTAATATGGTATCAGAGCATTGATCAGAAGGGACAGATTAGTGTGGAAGAGAAGAACACAACGGTGGAAGAAGCTGCTATAGCAGAAGCCATTGAAATAAGCATCAATGGTGACAGGTGAAGTTACAGATCTAGGTACAACAATGGGTATGAATGAAATTACAACTCTAAATCACAATCATCCGCTCTATCTTCAACCTTCGGATGCGCCTGGAATAGTTCTGGTTCCAATCAAATTAACAGGGCCAGAAAATTACGCATTGTGGAGCAGATCGATGAAATTGGCACTCAGAGGTAAAGGAAAACTTGGATTCATTGATGGATCTTGTATGAAGGTGAATTATAAAGGAGGATTAGAGGAGCAGTGGGAGAAGTGCAATGCAATAGTATTATCATGGATTGCCAGCACAGTTTCAAGTGAATTGCTGCCAGGGATAATATATGCTTCAAATGCGAAGAGAGTTTGGGAAGATTTTAAGGAGAGATATGATAGATCAGATCTGACTAGAATTTACCATTTGTGGTCAGAAATTGCAGCTCTTAAACAAGGTACTGATTCTGTGACTTCCTACTACTCGAAATTACGAGATTTATGGGCTGAATTAGAAGTAATGATTCCATCACCTGGTTGTACATGTGCGGACTCAGCTTCATATATGGAGCATTTAAGATCTCAGAAATTGTTGCAATTCTTAATGGGTTTAAATGAGAGTTTTGGACATATCCGGAGTAGCATTCTAGCTAGGAAACCTGTAGTGACAGTGAATGAAGCATATGCAGTTGCAGCACAAGAAGAAAGTCAGAGAGTTTTAGGTGTTTTGGATAAAAGTAGGGATCCATTAACACTTTTAGCAGGGAAACCTCAAGGATATAGACCAAAACCAAAGAAGTTTGTACCACCAGGAACAATTTGTGATCATTGTGGTTTTAAAGGCCATTTCAAGAGTGACTGTTATAGGCTGGTTGGATATCCACCAGATTTTCAAAGCAAAAGAAAAGGATCTGATGGTTTTAAGCCAGATTTCAAGCCAAATGCACACTTAAGTAGGAATACTGATGATCTCACAAACAGAGGAAAGATTCCTGAAAATCAGATATCATCATCCCAATATGAAGATTTGGGAACAAAAATGGATCGAGCAGGTATATCAGGATGTGTTGCTAACATGTCAGGTATGGATTCTTTAGATTTCAAAACAGATACAGTTTATGAGTGGATAATTGATAGTGGAGCTACACATCATATTACACCTAATGAGGAATTATTAATTGATAATAAAGGAACACATAACAGTGTTGGAGTTCAAGTCCCAACAGGGAAGAGGTGTGATATCAAGAGTATTGGAGTTGTGAAGATTTTAGAAGGGGAAGAACTTAAGAATGTGTTGTATGTGCCAGATTTCAAATTTAGCTTGTTATCAGTTGCAAAGCTAACCAGGGAACTTTCTTGTTCAGTTTCTTTCTATCCTAACTATTGTATATTTCAGGGACTTTACAATGGCAAGGTATTGGGGATTGGTAAAGAAAAGGAAGGACTATACATACTAGAGAATCAACTAAGGCCAATAGTACATGCTGTGACTGTTGACAAGAAGAATGGAGATACAAAGCTGTGGCATTTAAGACTAGGACATGCTTCAATTGGAGTGCTAAAACATATTCAATCTTTGAAACATCTATCAAATAAAGAGGTGCAACATAACTGTGAGATATGCCCTTTAGCAAAGCAATGTAGATTGAAATTTCCTGTTAGTACAAGCAAAACATTTGGAGTTTTTGAATTGGTTCATGTGGATGTTTGGGGACCATATAGAAAGCCTACTTTTGACAAGAAATATTATTTTGTTACTATAGTAGATAACTATAGCAGGTACACATGGTTATGTCTCATTCATTCCAAGAGTGAAGTCATTGTAGTACTTAAAGATTTCATTGCTTTAATAAAAAATCAGTTTGGCTTGTCTGTGAAAACTTTAAGGTCTGATAATGGTACTGAATTTTTCAATTCATCCATTGTTGATTTACTTGCTTCATGTGGTATTATACATCAAAGTAGTTGTGTTTATACCCCACAACAGAATGGTACAGTAGAAAGGAAACATAGACATATCTTGGAAGTTGCAAGAGCTTTAAAGTTTCAAAGTTCTCTTCCTATTCATTTTTGGGGTGAGTGTGTTAGGACTGATGTGTACTTGATAAATAAGTTACCTACTGAAGTGCTGGGAGGGAAATCACCTTATGAGATGCTGCATCAGAAAACACCTGATCTTGATCATTTAAGAGTGTTTGGTTGCCTATGTTATGCAACTAAATTACCTAAAGGAGATAAATTTGCCACTAGAGCTAGAAAGTCAATATTTCTAGGATATTCTGAAGTACAAAAGGGCTATAGATTGTATGATTTTACTGAAAAGATTTTCTTTGTGAGCAGAGATGTAGTCTTCAGAGAGAATATTTTTCCTTATCATACAGATATTTTGTCTCCTGAGTCAGATATGTTTGAATTAAATAGCTCAGAATTGAGTTCTGCATATTCCAATGAAGATGTGGTGCCTGTTATGTTAGATACAACAGTGATTGAACCATCTGTGTATGGTACTGAATCACTTGAAGTTGATACAGTTCCTGATGTTGTCACTGTAATCACAGAGGATATTCCATCATCAGCTACTCAACCTGTAAGTATTCCACAAACACAAATGAGACCTTCCAGAAATATCAAACCACCTAGTTGGCTTGATGACTACATTACTAACCCAAAGAAATCTGCCAATTGTACATATCCTATCTCAAACTACCTCCAATATTCTCATTTGTCAGCACCTTACCAAGCCTATTTAGGTGTTTTTTCTCAACCAGTTGAACCTAAATCATTCAAGGAAGCATCTTTAGATGACAGGTGGGTAACAGCTATGACTGATGAAATTGCTGCTCTAGAGAGTAATCATACCTGGGATATAGTAAATTTGCCTCCGGGAAAACAAGCAATTGGTTCTAAATGGGTATTCAAGATCAAACACAATGATGATGGGTCTATAGACAAGTATAAGGCAAGATTGGTAGCTAAGGGGTATAATCAAAAGGAGGGGTTAGACTATCATGAAACTTTTTCACCCGTTGCCAAAATGGTAACAGTGAGAACTCTCATTACAATTGCAGCCTCCAAAGATTGGCCTCTCATTCAGATGGATGTTAATAATGCCTTTCTGCAAGGTGATTTATATGAAGAAGTTTATATGGCTTTGCCACAAGGTTTTCACAGACAGGGGGAGACTAAAGTATGCAAACTTACTAAGTCTTTATATGGATTGAAGCAGGCCTCTAGACAATGGAATATTAAGTTGTCTACTGCTTTATTAGAAGCAGGATATGTTCAGAGTTCACATGATCATTCCTTGTTCACAAAACAGTTAGGAGATGACATAGTGATGATCCTTGTATATGTTGATGACTTGTTAATCACAGGAAACAGTCAAAACTTGATTGAGGATGCTCAGAAGACTTTACACAACAAATTTAAAGTGAAAGACTTGGGGCAACTTAGATACTTTCTAGGAATTGAGATATTGAGATCAGACAGGGGAATATTACTCAATCAGAGAAAGTATACTTTGGAGTTGTTGTCCACAGTGGGGTTAGGTGGTGCTAAGCCAATTTCTACTCCTATGGAGATGAACACAAAGCTTACCACAATAGAGTATGACTCAATAGTTGGAAATAAAGATGACCATGTACTAATTGATGTACATAGCTATCAGCAGTTGATAGGAAAGCTGATTTACTTAACAATCACCAGACCAGATATTTGTTTTGCAGTACAGGTATTAAGTCAATTTATGCAACATCCCAAGAAGTCACATTGGGATGCAGCATTACGAGTCCTTCGATACCTGAAGGGATCACCTGGACAAGGAATATTATTGAAGAAGGGTTCAATTACAAGCTTGACAGCTTTCTGTGATTCAGATTGGGCTGCATGCCCTAATACTAGGAGGTCAGTAACAGGATATGTTATTATGCTTGGTGAGTCTATGATTTCTTGGAAATCAAAGAAACAACATACAGTGAGTAGGAGTTCAGCTGAGGCTGAGTACAGAAGTATGGCAGGGGCAGTATCAGAAATTATCTGGTTAGTTGGGTTACTGAAAGATTTGAAAATACATGTTACTACTCCAGTTAGTCTGTTTTGTGATAACAAAGCAGCGATGCAAATTGCTTCAAATCCAATCTTCCATGAAAGGACTAAGCATATTGAAATTGATTGTCATTTTGTGAGAGAGAAGCTCAAGGATGGCCTAATCAAACCAGAATTTGTTGGAACTAAATCTCAGCTGGCAGATCTGCTTACAAAGAGTCTGGGAACAACACAACATCATTTTCTTTTGTCCAAGCTAGGAGTTCTTGATGTTTTCCATCCTAGCTTGAGGGGGAGTATTAAATCTTAGTCATTCTTTAAATCAGTTAGTTAGTTACTAATTGAATAGTTAGTCAGCTAAATGACAAAATCAGTTGTAACTAATTTCAGTTTGTAACTAATTGTAATGTGGAAACAGCTGTATAAGTAGACATGCATTGGGCATTGATTGATAATAAGAAAAATAGATTTCTCCTCTTCTCTTTAGCTCAAAATGTTCTCAACTTCTTTGCTATTGATGAAAATTAACAACAACTTAGAAGGTTGAATATCCATATGAGTTACGGTGGGATGATTGAGGTTCTTCTATATATTTTTTAAAAAATATTTGTGGTGTCTGAGCTATTTTTTATACACCTTGACTAATTCTACAAGATATCTATCACCTCAAACCAACAACATGAACTAGGTAACTCTGTCCATCAAGGTAAGGACAAATAGAAAAAATTACCTAGTATTTTTTGTTAGATTAGAGATAAGAACGATCATCTACGACTATGACACCCGACTCGAAGGCTGTTAATCACACTCTGGTATAATGGCCACGATTCATCTACCAAACTTAGTTTTCTGTCTGCTTAGAAATCAAGGATACAATACTACGAACCTATAGAACAAATTTTGTTCAAGTAAGGTTGTAAATAATTTTAAAAAAACAATAATTGAGATTCTTTTATACTTAATTAGACGTTTGACATTTGAGCTATTCAAATGAAAAAAAAAATCTATATCATTCAAAAATGAATCTTATCGTGATGAATCTAAATTTAGTTAAATCTCAATACTGAAATTAAAAAAAAAAGACACTTGATAGTGGGACTATAGATATCCATAATCTTACGTAGTATAGTGTAATAATTGCACCCAACCTACTTGGCAATGTCTCATACACCCCCATCCAACTACCATCCACTTATAAATGCTATCTCCACTTAGCCTTTAAATATAAGTTATTCCCTCTCAATAAAACTCAAAAAACCTATTTCCCTCTTGTCAAAGATGAAGAACTCTATAGCTCTCATCTTAACTTTCTTGTTCATCACAATCTCTTTCACTTTTGCTACTACTCAAAATGGTGACAACAATAATATCCCTGGTTTTGGGCCTGGAGGTGGATTCAATATCCCTGGTTTTGGGCCTGTAGTTGGAGGAGGATATGGTGGTGGATTTGGAAGCCCAAAAGGAGGGTATGGTAAAGGTGGAACCATAATGCCCACTATTGTTTGCAAAGATAAAGGCCCATGTTTTGGTAAAAAATTGAAGTGTCCATCAAAGTGTTTCAAGTCATCTAGTGGGGCTGGAAAAGGGTATGGATATGGTGGTGGGGGTGGTGGATGCATCATGGATTGCAAGAAGAAATGTCTTGCTTATTGTTAAAGGGATATGATTATGGCTTAGCCTTTCGAAAACAATTTTTCTGCCTCCACGAAGTAGTGATAAGGTCCGAGTATACTTCACGTTTCTCAGGCTCCACTTTGTGGATTTCACTCAGTGTGTTGTTGTTGATTATGGCTTAGCCAAGATAGTACTAATTAATATATAGTAGTATATAGCATTTATTATATGTTGGGAGTTTCTTTTGGAAGTTGATGCTTTTGGTTTTGAGTATTTTGGTTTGGATTGAGTATTGTGGGAACTCTTATGTATGCAGCTACGTTTATGCAGTTATATATATTATAATATATATAATAGTAGAATTGATTATGAGATATGTATCTATTTGGAAGGGTATTTCGATTCTTGATTTATCTGAGCCTATAAGGACATTCCCAAATTGGTTATTAAGGAATGATTTTATTTTTATCATGTAATTTTGATAATTCTAAACTTATTGAGACTTGATTAAATTTTGATCTTTAAGACTCAATTTGGGGGCATTGACTTGGCAAGTGGACAGGTCATAATATTGTTGATTATTTTTGTGGTTATAATTATTTCATTAGGTTTTAAAAGAGAATTTTAAAGTAAAGTTTGTTTTAATTATAAAAAAATAACATTTTAAAGACAAATTAAAAAAGAACGTGTGCTACAGAAATTGGGGATAGTGAAAATTTAATTTTGAAATTTCAATCCTAATATAATATGGTGTAGTATATTATATTACTTCTAGAAAAAGTTTTAATGTAAATTATAATTGATAAAGTTAACTCCTATAATAAAAAGAATATGGATTCAAGTTATGACAATAATCTTTTATAAAAATACAAAGTAACACAATATACAACAGATTTTTTTATAGTTCGGCCTTTTCTGAATCCCATACATAATAATTGAGGGCAAGAAATGGAGATAAAAAACTACTTTCTCTGCTTGGATTTATTGTACTTGTTACATTTTGACTTGACATACTTATTAAGAAAATAATGATTGATATACTAAATTTATTATTTTATTTTTATTAATTGATAGGATCCCATACATTATTTTAAAAGACTCTATTGGAACTCGCCTTGAGGATCGCCCTGGGGTGAGGCTCTAGCAAAACGGCCCGAGACTCAAGTGTAGGACTTAGTTCTGTAAGACTTACGCCCTAAGTGTCTGTACACTCTAAGCACGTCCAACGCTCGAGGCTCGCCTAACAGATCTTACACAATTATGTGTTAAAATTTTTAGTTAACTTTGTTGACCCTCATAATTCTTGAATAAATGAATGATACTTAATAATTTTCAATATATAGAGATAAGAAAATTAAGAGTAACTCAAATAACATGTTGTAGTATTGCATTTTTACTATTTGGTAGCATTGTGAAGATGAGTATATATTACGTATCATTTCTTTCAAAAATACATAGTTAAATTTTATTTTTTCACTTGTCATTGGTCTTTATGATTTTGTTTTAATTTAGCTATTTGAAAGTAATTTTATTTTTATTCATGATGGAATGATGTTTTTATTATCATATATTAGTAAGTTTTATTGATTATTTTCTTTTAAGGGGTAAATTATATAGTTTGATAAAAAATATTTTTAGAAATAATTATTCTTTTATTATTAGAAAGTTAAGATATTAGTTATTTATACTTGTATAATCATGTTAAAAGTTTTATTTTCTATGAGTTTCCATAATCATGTTTCTAATTATTTCAAAATATTGATATATTTTTACAATTTTGTGTTATTACACTATTATACTATATTGTAAATTGAAAATTTAAAGATCCATATGGCTTACCCCCCACGTCTCGAGACTTACTAAGTAAAACGCCTCGCCTTTTAAAACACTGAATTCTCAAATACATTTTACTCATTACATTTTTTAAAAACATTGATTCAGTGTTAATAAATTAAGATATATTAAGCAAAAGAAAACTATTCTTTTTTAATTTGTCAAAAATGATAAGTAAAAATAAAATTAAAATAAAATTAAAAAATATTTTACAAATAAATTCAAACTAAACGAGTATAAAAAAAACGCGGTTTCTCGATGTACACTAGCGTTTATGGATCAAATAGAAAACTATTAAAACCGAAAGTTTCATCACTTTGTAGGCCAGAGTGCCAGACAACTCACACGATTTGTCACTTTTCAAAGAACAATTGGCATGTTATAATTTTATATTAATGACATGTCGTGTATTGATAATGTTTGTATTAATATAGACGGTTTATATCATATTTTTTTTAGAGTGCGTATCTCTCTTTTTGGGGAGCAAATATATTATATGGAATTTTACTATTTATGGAAAAGAATCTATTTCTATTCATCCCAGTGATCTTTACTTTATGCGAAGTTCCACTTCTTTCTTCACTTTTTCTATTAGTTTAACTACATCAAACGCGTGAAGAATCACTTTTTCAAAAAATAATCCAGTTAATACTTGAGTTGATTTGTTTTAACTTAAAAAATAAATCTGACGCTATATAGTTTTTTAACGTCCAATTTCCATCTTAGATTGTTTCCATCTTAGATTGTGAACAAAAATTTTATACTTATAAAAACTGATGATTTAATCTTCTGTGTATAAGCTAAAACTCTATGGACTAAATCATTTACTATATAAGTAAAAACAACCATAAACAAATATATGATCTATTAAAACTGAATAAATAATTATTCTACAATAAATACAATATCTAAACATATGGTTAATAGTAGTATATACCACAACAAATTGTGGGTTAAAAAACTAGTAATCCCTCCTAATTTATTTATTTTTATTTCAAAGCTCGAACTCGATACCGATGGTTTGAAAGCAAAGGAATATTATTCATGCTACTAAAACTTGTTTTTTTTTTTTTTTTTTTTTTTTAATTTGCCAAGATTAACAAGCCTGCTGGGAAAGACACTAAACATCCAGTGGGCGTAAGAAACATTTCTTTAATGTATAAATTAGACATGCCTTCTTCTATCACTCAATTGTATTGTTGAACCAACTAAATTAAAAATGTGCAGTGGGCATTTTCGGGTAGCAACTAAAATTTTCCAGCAATTACTTTTTCTGATTTTTGATAGTTTTGAACTAAAACCAAACTTCTGGGCGAAATATCCACATTAGCAGATACAAATGTCCAGTCCTGAATAAGAATAACATGCACGAAATCGTAGTTTCCATTGGTGTTCACTACAAAATCATGTAATGAGCCATGCCCCCATCATCTATTAGTCGCGTTACCAGACGTATGACATTGAAAACGAAATAACTTGTACCTGATCTACAGCAACCAAACACAGAAAGGCCAAGGTCAAGGAAGGTGATTTACATGCACAAAGATTGTTTTTTACCAGAAATATGATGATCTCTATAATTTTTACTAAAAACCATAGTGGTATGATCTCTATAATTTTTACTAAAAACCATAGTGGTCAGAGTAGTATAAATGAAGACATATACATATATGAAAAAACATATGGAAACAAAGCACATCTGCCTGACTGACTGAAATGACCAAATCTTACATATGCTGCCACGCCATTATATTGCTGCCCTCAAGGCCCCTCTTGCAGCTTCGCGCTTCATCTCTGCAGCTTGACCACTTCCGCGGAAATACATGTATACTTGCTGCATAATTAGACAACGGGGAAATGAAAATCAGTGAGGATTCATGTAGCCTACCCAAACTTGCTTGGGATTCAGCGTAGTACTTGTCATTCACACTCCCTAAGATGACAAGAATAAAACAGTGGAGTGAGGTCGTACCTGAATAACCCATATGCTCAGCACAGACTCTAGACAAAATAGCCCAAAACCAATGAAATAGAAAATCTGAAGAAAAAAAGAAGTAATTCATGTTAATTGGCTGACCCCAGCAACTTGTATGCGATATTCGGTGTCTACGCGATAAATTTACTATGTTAGGCAGGTTTTATAAAGACCAGTTGGGCAGATTATTTCATGCTCCTAGTTTTTGTTTTTGAAATTAATTAACGGATTAGCCTAGGCGCGGGGGGTTTGGGGGGGTGATGAGGGGAATAGGTTTGAGATAGTAGGGTACGCCGGATAATATGTGAAAACATACCCCAACAAGAACTTGTTTGCCGATGAGATCTACTGCAGGTAGAATGCCTCTGTTCCAACAAATTGTAAAAGATCAGATCATGGAAACAGACAATAATAGCAACAATCTAGAGAAATCTAGAAGCAATTAGCTAAAAGAAGGCGAAAAGCTTGTCCCAGCTAATCCCTTGAATTAGATTAAGAATTTTCTCCTATATGGAATTAAGTGTTCAGCATCTGGAAGGAACTTTAAAAAATGCATTCATACATACTTCTCCATAAAGTCAAATGCAAAGTAGAACTTACGTAAGCGATTTTCCTCGGAAAACTACTGGAGGAGCAACAGCCGCAAAGATGCAGAATGCAATGTGAAGCTGTACACGGAAAGAAAATGTAAGACATCTTTGAATTCACCAACTTAATGGGAGACAAAGTTAAAAAAGAAAATCGAACTTACCAAGTAAAACAAGAAAAACCATGCGAACTTCATAGCACCCTCATTTCTGTGACAAAATGTTTGTGTTAGCCCCATGCAAGAAAGGAAAAAAAGTGAAAAAGCATAATAGGGAACTAAACATGGGATTAAACTTTTATGCTGTGATCCAGGATACAGATCATCGTCGACCAACTCACAAGGTCTAAATAATGAACGAGATTTTCTGCTACACTATCAAACTTATAAAACATAATACTTCAGCAATATAACCATTGTTGAATTGACAACTTGGATTACTGCTTTCAGAAAGTGGGTGATTTAATCTGAAAGTAAATGTTGAGTTCTCCAATAGAAAGGAAAATTTACCTGAAAGCACGATAAAGAGGACGATACCACAGAACATAGGCTCCTGGAACCCCCGATATGAAGTAAATAATTGAAAGGAACCAGATCTTTACATCTAAAGCCAAAACTAAAAGTTAGATTGCTCCATAAATAAGCCATCGATGACATGTAGAATGCTGAATCAGGCAAACCTCCTTCTTTAATCCATGCTGTAGTGGTAGCAATGATGTTCCACAAAAGGCAAGCAAAAATTCCTGTCACCATCATCGGATATCTAATCAGGGGGAGAGCAATAAAGATCTCACAGGATGTAGAAAAGTCAGAAAAGTTTGTTTCGACTGGCACGGTGCATGATTAATAAATAGTTAAAACTGCTGGCCAAGGGGAAGATAATAAGCACAAGGAATTCCACCAAACCTCAATTTACTTACAACAGAGACTGATATAGGCAGTTTCTGAACGAATAACTTGAAGGTCTTGCAAGAAAATATGGACAAGATGACGGAAAAAAATGCTTGTTCTGATTATGCTTTTCATGATAGAAAATAGTTGAACTGCTGATCAAAGGAAAAAGACAGACTACATCCAATTCTAAGTTTTGTTGCTACAAGTCTGAAATAGGCTCTTTCTAATTTTGTACTTAATTACTTGAAGGTTTTGCAGGACAATTGAGGGGGAAGCAGAGAGAAAGAAATCTAGATTTTGCACATTTTATCCATAAGCTAATTTTCTCACTCGTCTCCTTTCTTGCGTTGGATAATAACAGTGTTGCTTTTCCCCCCTTCAATGCCACAAATTAAAAGACAACATTTTACTTCTGAAGATTCTTGTTACTAGGTAAATTAAGTATCAAATGGAAGTCAAATGCAACTTTAGGTTCCAAGTCTTCTTGTCTTTGAGAAAAGATAACGATGCCGGATTGTCAAATTTTCTTTTTTCTGTTGAATGCAACAGTTAATAAGTCTTAAATGTAGCATGATAGAAAGAAAATCAGTAAGTAGAGAGTGTCAAATAAGGTTCTTCAAACTAGAAGAACCAACATATAGAGAGGCAGAGTTGACATACCCAAAAAGGTAGTAAGCGCAACATATTGCAGCCTTTGCAAATGAACTGGTATTTCATTTGCAATATCATGATGGATAATTGGGAAGAATGGAGGCCAATTTTTCACCTCAATAACAATGCCAGCTGCAATCAGAGAGAATAGAGGAATTGTAATGTACTGCATTAAATATTTGAACCATGTAACCTTTTCTTTCATAAGTTTCATTTATAGACATTTGAACCATCTAACCATTTAAATTAAACTTGCAAATGCACAGAAAAAAACATAAGATCCACATTACTTAAAGCTACACCGAGCCCCAGAGATGACCAACTCGGTCACGGAACTCTCTTTGGAATTCATTTATTTCTCTCAGGGGCAGCTTTTCACTTGTCACACATAATCTGAAAAGACTGACCTCAATAATGTTCACAATCATACCTTAGTTGAGGATCTCCCTCCTCGTATGTAGGAGGAAATACTGCCTCACTTCTAATCAGTTTGAAGAGAAAAGAAAACTATCTGATTCATGCCTACAAAAGCTTGCTGGCGCCAAAGGACAATAGATTGAATCCCGTGAAACCATTTCCTAGAAGTTCATTGATATCTTCTTTTTATAAAGCAAATCGACTTTGATTCTTGAATAATCCGCATCACTTTGCTTCTATTGGAACACAAGATTCCCCTCTTTCTTTATTTAAATCACTCTAGCTTATACTTATAAATACAAAAAAAGACTATGAACAAGAAGGGGAGTGTTCTTTTTATTTTTTTCATAAGTAATTTTGGACAGACCAATGACAAATGACAATGATAAGAAGGAATAATCAGGAAAGTTAAAACAAAAGGAACAAAGGTTCATTCAGCCTTGCTTCATTCAAGTACTTGGAATTTTTTTTTATGTTTATTCCCTTTAAGTTTCCTTGTTTAGATGTCTATAAAATCACCAGACATTAATAACCTCGTGTTTAAATCTAGCGATTGTAAAAGGACAAGAGTGATAATTGGATAAACATAGGAGAAAAAGGAAATACCTCTTGCAGCAGCCTCTTCTTTTCGTCTCAGTTCCTGCGTGGCATCAACAAACCAAATCAGGGAATAATGACATTTGTGCCCCAAGCAAACATGAGCTGCTGGGGATATGGAAGGAGAGAATACTTTTCCACTTGCACTGTACACAGATCAACAACGATTTCAACTGGTAGAAAAAGAATCAGGCACGAGACATATTATAATGAAATTTATGAACACGGGATGACTGCCTCATCTTTTTTGCAGAGCATAGGAGGCTTGAAGACAAGTTCCTCAAAAGAATCAAACCAAAACTGTCAAATTAAGTGAAATATAGGGTCTGAAAGAGTTCCTGATTTGACAAATTGAAAAATCGCCCTCAGACGACAGCAAGGATGTTTTATGAAGTAGGTGATCAACAAAAGACCTCTTTTCTAAAGAATTTGATTTCACATAAAACTGAAATCTATCTTCCATGCTGCAGTAAAACCTTAGTCTCAAGCATTACTACACAGCAAAAGAGTAAACCATAATTTCATAGAACATCAGAAGTCCGAAGACAACTGTATCACTCAGCTATTTTGCAAACTATTTTATCTTATAAACTATTTTGCAGAACAAGCTGGTAACAACTAATCAAGCAACAGGAATCCTGAAAAAGACGCAGAACTACTAGTACAAATTTAGTTCATAAATCACGTGTACCTGTTCCCTTCTTCGCAATTCATTCTCCTTAGCCTGTAGTTCCTTCTCTTTCTTTTTCAAGTCCTATAATTCAGAGTGACTTAATTTAGAATAAAAATCATATTAATAGATGTTAAATACGATAAAATGAGTTGATAGCTAATCACATTCAACAAATTCAAAAGTTGAAACTACCGTAGAACTATCAAGAGGAATATCAACAGGCACATCACGATCATAGAAATCAGCAGGTTCATGCGGAAGGGGTGAAAGTCTTGAGTTTGTTGCTGGAGGAACACTACTCTGAAAGTGAAAAGAGGATAGATTTATTAGCATGGATCAAAAGAAAGGGGTAAAATATTTTATCCACAGGACTCTGAGGTCCCCAATGGATACATTTCACGGCAAAGCAAAATATGTTTTGAATTTGAGGAAACAAAGCTCTTCAAGAACAGCTGCTGGAATATGTCAGGACACGTCTGGAGTTGATCAGGTTAAGCGGCACGGGTGGAGCCAGTTTAGGCGAAGGGTGGCCCGACACACATCCTTCGCCAGAAAATTATGTGGTGTACAGAGATTAAATGTTAGCATATTATAAGTGTATATTTAATTTTGCACACCCTTCGCCAAATTCCTGGCTCCGCCACGAAGTGTGACACCGTAGACAAAATTGGCAGCTTGGAAATACAAAAGAGAAGCATGAAAGTAGAGCTTGGAAGAAATTATCTTGCTATGGTGTGAACCATATGGAATAGAAGCTCATGCTCAAGAGAGAAGGAACCCATTGTACAAATTAGTGGAATTTTTAAGTTTTTGCACATTTTTTTGTACGATTGACATTTATGATGAGTGGATGCCTTTGTATGATGCTGCTCTGAATTTTGCATACATCTTGTAAGCAAATTTTAGTCAATCAACTACACTTCCCAAACTAGCTGATGTCAGCGTAAACAAACTTTCATTAAATAAAAGTGCATTATATCCCAGACAGACAAGCACAGGTTACTGCCTGTCTAACTCACTGTGGTATAAAATGCGCCTCCACTAAATTTTGATTGCCCTTTCGATTTTCCTCCTCCATCCTGCAAAGGAAAATATCAGAAGATAAATTAGCCAACTATCAAGACCTGAAAAAACTCTGCTTTAACACAAAGGTTTAAATTCTTAATGACTTAACAGCATCATTTCATGTAGTTCTGTAATTACAGATCAAAGATTTTACATTCAATAACATATACCAGCGATTAGAAGGTTCTTAATTCACATATGATGGTAGAATTTGTCCAAGATTCTCCAAAACCTTGACTGGTAGAGAGTAACCTAGCACTTTATACAACCTTTAATATTTATGCTGAGTTTCATTTTAAATTGCATTTACTTTTTAAAACTAATGAGAATTATGCATTGGGATGGGAACTACCCACTAAAATGACATTCTGATACTTACTACTCGTACTAGTGAATACATTCAGAATTAAATTGTATAGTTAGTCACACAAAATATAGAAATCAAATCACAGAGAAAGGACATTCTGCTCATATTCTTATAATGTAAAACAGACTGATTCTCCAACAGTCATTGGCCAAACAATCGGCCTGCTCTTCTCTCTTTTCTCTATTGAACTCTTTCCTGAAAATGTAAACCCCAATAATACTTTTTTGACAAAGATTTCTAAACCCTTTCCAAAGATAAGACAGCTTGAGGCAAAACCATCCACAGAGCCAAGAATTCTATTGTAATGAGCTGAGTCATTACACTCTAAAACGGCAGCATATGGAGGTTAATTAACAAATGGATTCACAGGGTAATAAGGATCAGTATAAAAGTTAGTTAAAGAAGAATGAAGGGTTGTCATTAAAAGGAGGGGACGACTCGTGTCAGAAGGGGAAAATGCATACAAATACAGTTTCATCAGGAGAAGGCAATGAATATGGTATGATCTTTTCTCATGCTCTTCTCACTCTCAACTGAATCCAATTTCTCCCAATTCTCACCTTCTTCCTTGTATCTTCTAAACTCCTAATTTTTATCCTTTATCACGAACCATGGAAATTTCCTAATTGCGCAGCTAATAGTGTCACTCTCAACTTCAGGTATGATGCATTACTCAGTTCGAGTGATTACACTAAGAGACAAGTGTGGATCTGCGCATTTCTAATTTAGCTTTGTTTAATTGCTTTTGCGTGTAATTGTTGAATCGTTATCAGATTGTGCTATTTCATTTATGTATGAATTGTGGTGGTTAGCTGTTTAGTTCGATTCTGCACGACATTAATCGAGTTTGGTTAGTTAAACCATTATATCTATAAACATTAAAATTAGAAGAACCAAGTCAAAGGTTTATGACCCAAACGTTCACACAACATTCAAAAACAGGCAAAAGTTATTCTGGCATATCAACAAAAAGAACAATACATTACCAAACATAGAACCTCAACATAAAGTTACATCATAAAACAAAAGATTAAAACCCCAATTCAGCAAAGTCAATTTCAAGTCTAACACTATCAAGAAATCAGTCAATTCACTTACCCATTTGGAAAAAGACTTGAACTTTAGTTCCATATACACAAAACAATCACCCCCATCAATTTATTTTTTTTTATAAAAAACAGAAAAAAAAAAAAAAAAAAAAAAAAAAAGAGGGCTTACCGCAAAGGGGTTAACTTCTTCTTCTTCAGCAAAAGGGTTGCGATCATAATGGTTAGCCATTTGAGCAAAGTTTTGTCACTGTCTCAAATTTTTGCTCCAAGAAAAGCTGCTACCAGAAATTCAGCTGAGATCTGAATAGTCAAATAGCTGAAAAAGCTTAAGAGCCAAGGAAGAAAGGAGAAGTCTTTATTCAAATTTTGGGGGCTATTTCATACAAAAAATGTGAAATCAAATGGAAGAAAATCAAGGGAATTATACCATTCTAGAGAGAGAAGTAAAAAAAGTCTTCTCTATATAGTTGAAATTTTTGGGAGAGAGAGGGGGGTGGGGGTGGGAGTGGGGGATTATTAATTAATTAAATTGTAGATAAAAAGCACAAAATTGACAAAAGAAGGATTATTAAACTTTGGTCATACTTTTACTTGTCATACACTAATCCAATTAATTGATAATTAATATGAGATCTTAAAAGATAAATAATTGTTCAGAGTAAAAATATAACTATTTTAAATAATGGACAAAGATGAACAAAAGAAAATTAGCTTTTGTCAAGTAATTTTTTCCGAACAAAAGGCTATCACTTAGGGGTTGTTTGGCGTGAGGAAAAATAAATAATGATGGAATAAGAAAATAATGATGGGATAAATTTTGTGTATCTTGTTTGGTTGCCATGTTTGGGTTAACTTATCCCACCATTTATATCATAGTGATGTGATAAGTTATTCCAGGATAGTTAATCCTAGGATAGCAATCCTGAGAGATAACTTGTTCTCAACCAAACGACCCCTAATAACATCATCTTTTACTCTAAGGGAAATACTTCTTGGAGTAGATTATTAGTTTCGTCTTCAAACTATTGACAGTCTTAAAAACATCCCTCTACTTAACAAACTAAACATGAATACACCCTCGACACATTCCCGATATGCCACATGACATAGCAAGTGATCTCAAACTCTCGTAGGAGCATGGCTTCTTAATTTGGAGATGAAACTAATAATTTACGTCAAAATTTTTTATATTTGTTTTTTTTAAGCTTCAGAACAATAAATTTATACTATCATTTTTATTTTGTTTGGGAAAAGAACAGGTGTGGCAATCAGTAATATAAAAAACATGTGAGCTAGCCACTCTCAGCTCTAAATATCAAAAAATATCAAAATTGAGGATATATCATGCACTTTTCTAACATATACATTAACGGTCGTTTGGTTTGAATATGAGTTATGATGGGATAAGTTATGTTGGGATAAGTTATGTTGGGATTAGATATGATGGGATAAGTTATGCTAAGATTATTTTTTATTAAGTGTTTGGTTTGTTGTATTCAAAATAATAAATCTTAAGAACAACATATAGGTTTACAAAAATACTCTTTATGGATGTGAAAAGTAATGTCTAAAAAGTGTTTAAAGGGACATTTTTGTCATTTAGTCATTTTATCCCGGAATAAGTTATCCCGGAATTATTATACCACTCATAGAAAGGAATAACTTATCCCGGTAATAATTATTAGTACCGGGATAAGTTATCCCGACCTTGCCAACCAAACAACAAATTAAGTGGCACTATAATTTAATCCCAGGATTATTTTACCCTATCCTTCACACCAAACAACCCCTAAGTCTAAAATAACATTTTAAAATCGATAGAGCACTTGAGATCTTAAACCGGCAACATGGCTACCACGGCTAAAAAAAATGCACATTACATATCTCGTTAATTTAAGATCACAAAATTAAAACTTTTAATGATCGACAACCAACCTCATGGAACTTAATTTTCTTAAATGCATAGTACCATAATGTGGAATTTTAAATATTTTCAACCTTTCAATAAAAGCCTTACCATGTACAATCTGACATCCTTAATTTGTTCCCCCATTGTACAATCTTTCATCACAAAATTAAAATTAGTAGCGAAGGATGAATTTATTTCATAAAATAGATCTTCACAAATTTTTTGTTAATTTTATATATGCTTTTATAAAAAAATCTCCACTTTTTTACCATATAAATCTGAAAATAACATGCGCAATCTGAAAAGATCATTTTCTTCTATTCAAGTTGTAACCATTTTCTTTCTCTATATATAAAAGCAACACAGTTTGAACCCTTGTTATGTACACGGGTTCGAACCTGGCCGTGTGCGCGAGTAATTGTTTATTTTGTTCAACACTTACAACATGGCAAATAAATATACATCTCAATTCTGGGGAGTTAGCTTATCAATTCCCCGAAAAGTACTACAAGAATCGGTAACGAACATCGCCTGCAATCGTTCAGGCAAAACAGAGTTGCCACAACCACCAAAACAATGAACTAATTATGGAAATTCAATTGGCCTATACAGTAACAATTTACAAGTTCCCTTGCAACTGCGTGTTCGTGGGAGTTGGAAATGACACGGCGAATCGGTAACGAACATCGCCTGCAATCGTTCAGGCAAAATGGAGTTGCCACAACCACCAAAACAATGAACTAATTATGGAAATTCAATTGGCCTATACAGTAACAATTTACAAGTTCCCTTGCAACTGCGTGTTCGTGGGAGTCGGAAATGACACGGCGAAAAGTATTGGCATACACTCGGGTTCAGTGTATAGGCTTGTATTATAGTCTTTGATCAAGACATTGTATGCATCTATGATTATCGGTAAAACGTTTTCTTAGCTTAACCTGTAATTTAGGTATTTGTTTGTGTCGTCGTTTGCGTCTTTGGCTGATCGCTTCAACTGGATCCACCCAGTTCTTGTCTTCCTCTACAGCTCGTTCCCACCGATCCTTAAATATTTGTAGCTCATACATAGACTGTCGTCGAATCTGCACCATGTAAATACAATGAACACAAAAAAAAAACACTCTGCAGTGTCTTCAAAAAGGAACCATAACCAATTCTATTTCTGTCTGAAAATGTGGTAACTCAGCAGGATAGAAGCAACGTCTTACCTCAGATCGCACGTCAACAACGTGTCTCTGTAGGCCAAGAGAAAAGAAATCAAACGAAAGTAGCAATCAGCAGAAGTTTAGCGTCGAAAATTTCTCAAACTGTTTAAGCAAAGGAGCAGTAGGATGTTACATACCTTTGTAGACTCTTCAAGATTTGAACGCTGTACAAACATGAACAAATTTTAGTGGAGCAATTGAAACTAGCATACAACGTCCTAATATCGGTAAGAGTTTTAAAGTTATACACACTGCAATGTAAAGATTCTTGTGCGATAAGTGTAATTACTGTTTTATTTAACTACCGATGAAATGCTTATCATAGATATCTTTTAACAGTAATTTGATCGTGTCAATATAGAACATAGAACTTGAACAGATCGAGTAAATATAGTAAATACGACTTAAACTCTATCAATAATAGATAAACAAACATTCAAACTTGGCTCAATTGGCACACATGTAGGCACCTGAACTGACAACTAAACAGTCTAACTCGTCCTTATTGTGTCTCGTGGCATCAGATGCTGACCTGGCACATCAATTTTGGAGGTAGCTCGATGATACTGATACAATGGAGACGAATTGAAGTGTCTAGATGTGCATACTCAAAGTTGGAGTCTTTAGTTGCTAGTTGAGGTCAAGTTAAAGTGTCTTATGTATGTATTATTTCTAAATGTCATCCTACACTGAAGTTTGAATAAGAACCTGAATGCAATTATATACGACATGATAACAGAGAGAACAACAAAATAGTGTCTTACGACTCCAATTAAAACGGATATAGTAACGGAAGGTTACCTTCTTAAGAGATGGCCCTCCTAATGTTTGAATTCCCTGGTGGACGATATACTCACTATCAACTACTCCGACTTTTTTAGTTCGGTCCCCCTACAATAATTTCAAGTTCCGCATAAGTTAGAATCATGTATGCATCCACTACTTCCAAATAATAATTGACAGCACACAAAACAGAATTCTTCTATCCCGTTAAATAGCTTAAATGAGAACAACTCTCTCCAGAAACTAATACATAGCTTGCCACCGACACACAAAAAGCTGCCCTCTTCATCAATAAAAGCTAAGCCGTTGACGGACAATTCATAAAGTTTTGACTTAGATGTGAATGACAGTTTAGTATGAAGAGATGAAATTGCAAATGTTAAAACGAGTGAAATTAAACTAAACTAAAACCAAGCAGCCACAAAGAAGTGATCTAACCTGTGCACAATAACCAAGTTTCATGTCCATTCCCCATCCATGAACAAGATCATTCTGATAGGAAGAATCAATAACCAGAATTTCATTACAGTAGGCTTGAATCAGTACATGTGTGGAAAACGAAAGCAGGTGAAAAAATGAACAAGCAGAGAATTCTTCAGCATGAGACGAAGTGTAGGTGAAACGTAATTGCGCAAAGGTTGGAGGATGTGTATCCAATAAAAACACATTTAACAGTGTAACAGAACTGAAAGTGGACACTAACTAGTCATGAAGATTAGCAAGTGCACAATATCACGATGATATAGTTAACAGTTGCATTTTTGTTGCTAACGCAAGTAAAAGATAGTTGAGTCATCGCCCGGAGAACCAAATATTAGGTTAGCTTAAACAAAAATTGCTTTTTATCTAGACACAAACTGTGGTCGGCTCCGACAGAACCGGAAGTTTACCTGTATAAGATGCCAAGCACACACCCAAGCAGATATTGAAAAAACTGGAGCCATTCCTTCCACAAATCTGCAGATAAAGAGTATTGATCATACACATTCTCGTAGATTTTGAAACATTCAAAAAGATTTCATCAAATTACACACACTTGAAGCAAGATTTTATCCAAATTGTTAAAAAGAAAAGCATTTGTAGATCATAACTACAGGTACTGTAGAAATGAAAGCTTACGACACTGGAAAACAAGATATCCATTATATTAATTAATGTCAAGGAGAATGCAAATGCTTAACCAGATCGACAAATGCACACAGCTCATAACAATTGTATTAACTGTATAAAGCTTACCCACTGCATGGAGGACCTTCGCTTTCACCTGAGCATTTTGTACTACCTCTGCTATCATACACTCGTCTGTTCAAATAAGAAGTGCATTAATATTCGCCCAAAATATTCCAAAACATTAAATTTGAGGAGTCGGAGTATCACAGCTCACCTGTGGAACCTTTTTCTCTTGCTTCTTATTGTGATTCTATGATGTATTTCAGTTGAGTTCCGGTCCAAGGCAGGCTGGGAAATTTCAAGTCCTTCGGATTTCACGATTTCGAGGTACCTGAAAAAACAAAGGTGAAGGTTCAATAGGAAAAAAGAAATTACCATCCGGCGAAAGTTGATTGAATTTTTAAAACAAAAGTTCACAAGCATTAAATTAGAAACTTATATCAAATATGTTAATCTGAATATTACATATTATCTAAATTAGGACATATTTATGCAAGCATTTCACCTTCCAGGATGGAAATTCTTCACACCCAAATCTTCATCCCAAAGGAAAATGTAATCGTATATGGAAACAGCAGCAGGATGTAAGAACCGCTTTGCAAACCACCTGCATAAAAAGGAAATCACAACAGTACCAATGAGTTCTTCTACTTTGCAAGTATACAAGCTGATCGTAAATTTTCACATGAAGAATGTTTAGCATAAAAAGGAGGGGTCTTAGATAGCCCTTCCAATCGTAGAGAACTCGAGAATTGTATTTCAATTAATTTTTCAATGTCAAAAGCATTAGAGGTTATTAACAGACTCACTTCCAGCAATTGAAAACCTCAGCAACTACTCTGCACTGTTTCTATTAAGAGCAGAACAAGCACTCGTCCGCAAATTAAGATACTAACGCCCCCCACCCCCTTCAGTCATAGTGAAAATCAGCCTGCTTAATTCCCCACGGGATTAGGAAGGCAGAAGTCGCCGAGTTCAACTACACACACTTCAGCTAATTCCAAATCATTGACAATGTTCGTACCATTTAGTTTGGTTGTTTGCAACAATATGAACGGCTTCTTTACTCCATTGGAGGTCCCACCAGCCATCAACATGTCCATCATAGTGAAACAAGATGATTGTAAAATTCTCTGAAAGAAACTGAATTAAAGTAAATCAGGCATCAGACGTGACTGAAAATCAGAAAAGGATTAGTCAATTACAAGTTTTCTGAAACAAAGACGAGTAAGATGTTATACCTTTTGGACAAGAGTATCAACATTTTTCTTTTGTTTAATACCAACTGCCATTGCCAACAGATTACGAGAACTAGAAACACTACCCTGAAAAGGGCAACACGGAGGGTGAAAAACTGAGCAGAAGAGAAAAACTAGTAACAATGATAATAAGAGATCCTAAAGGAAAATGCTATATCTATTCAACACTTAATGAGTAGAGAAACACCTTGGACTTTGAATTACTTGTAGACCAAAGAGGCTTTAACTCTAGATCCGAACTTGCTTGGATAATACCATGAGGCAAACTGTTCAAACGTGTAATATCTACATCAGAATCCTGGATGGAAGAACAGAATGCATTAGAGTGACCACTGATACGAACTGATATCGGCTGAATACTTCAGCTCATCAAGAACCGGAAGCTAAATTTATATATAGAGACGAATAAAAATGCAACTACCTTTGAAGAATAAAATGGATCCGATTTCGACTCCATCTGAAAGGTACACAGGAAAGTATGAAAAGTAAGATTATCAGGAGAGTGGCTGGTTGTATAGTTCTCAGGCACAATATAAGGTATCTCTACTTTCTCACATTCTATCATATAAATAAACGGAAAATTATGTAACGAACAAATGGTAGCACCATCATACCTCTGTCTGTTGATACTGATAGTTAGTGGTCCTATACACAATTAAAAACATAGTTGTACATATAATCCCCATAAAAGCAATCTGTTTCATCTTTAATCCACATGTTACCTGCAATTCCGCTCTCAATAGTTCAATATACAGTAAACTTGGATGTTCCAAAAGAGGGAATAGATTATTTGTGATTTTTAACCCCACTATGCATTCACATACCCTGTCAACAAAGACACTCTTTTTCTTCGTTGACGCCACCGCCATGATAGATGCCCTCATAGGCAACTATGCTATGATATAACAAAGGTTGCTCATTACAAGCTGCAATAATAACAATTTGATAAACACATTAGTGAGGAACGGTAGAAAGTGTTGCGAGAAATAGCCTATTTATGTAAAAAGGGGATTCAATATCTACAACATGCTCCTTGTTTGACCGTACGGCAATAATTCAAATTGTGCTCTGATGTCCAAACAGACTTCGGAACTTGGACTAGTTAATTGGCTCTACGTTATAAATCTATAATGCGGGAAGAAAGAGACTAAAAGGCTTTATAATCCGTGCTCTACAAAACACGAAGTGAGTTACTCACGCGCACACCAAATCGGGGCACTCCACCGACCATCATACGACAAGTCACATTTTGTATCATCGTGGCACTACTTGCTCGTCACTTCTGCTCCTACAGAATTGCTGGCAATACCTCCGAAGGGCAGAGAGACCCGTCCACACAATAGTTTGAGTAGGAGAAGCTCAGAGTTGGAATTCAAGAAATGGTTATATCTGTGCTCACAACTACCGGTATCATCACGATAGCAAAGAGGTGCAGCTACCAACTTCTACTAAGGCTGGCCATAATGTAATATGAATAAGAAACTTGGAAACAACAAGTAGAATGAAGTATTCCCAAGTATGGAAATGCAATGCCAGGCACAACTATGAGAATCGAAACTTAAATATCGTTTGGAAGACCTATTCAAGAAGTTTCCAAGGCCCGAGTGGATCGAACACTTTTTGACACTGATATAATTGTAGTTCTAATTAAATGAATCAGAACTCTAATGTCCTCTAGAAGACCTATTCAAGAAGCTTCTTATGCTTGAGCCGATCCAAGATTTAAACTTTACGGATTTTAACACTAGTAACACTGAAATAATTGTAACTATGGGTGCAGATCTAGTATCTATTAGAATTTTTGTGAGTTTTCACATAAATATCTATATTCCCTAGGATGTAGACACACTCAGCGGAGTCAAAAAAAAAATACTAGGTAATTTTTCCCATTTGTCCTAGTCTTGGTGGACAGAGTTATCTTGGTAGTTGGAGGTGCAGGTATCCCGTGAAATTTAATCAAGGTGCGCAAAAGCTGATCCAGCACCACGACCATAAAAAGGATCGAGAAAAATGGAACTAAATATAAAGAAGACATCATAAAAAGTTAAAAATAAAAAAGGAGGAGGAATACAATTCCAGAATTAAGGTTCTTGCATCAACATTGAATAACTTTTTGTTTATTAGTTTTAAATTTTGCAAGCAGGTATTAAACAGTATATATTTATTTATTTATTCAATTCCACTGAGAAATATAAGCAGACAAGAACAAAAAATTCGAAATTTTCAATCCATTGTGGGATTATTTAATATCCCTAAATTCCAAAAATCATCAAGAACCCAGAAAAAAAAAATAGTAAATAAAAAATATCCTCACCGAATTATCAGTATTTTCTGCAAAAAAAAATAGATTTCACAGAAATAACAAAGTTAGAACTCAACCTTTTTTCTATCCAAATTAAAAAAAAAAATCACATTTTATTCCCATATCTAAAAAGAAACGTATTAAATCCATTTTGAAGTGTTAAAGTTAAGTAATTAAATGAACTAATTTTTTAACAGAAACTTTATAAATTCAAAATTCTGGAACTATTTTTAAATGAAGACAGAACGTTACTCGTGACTTTCAATTAAATAGTACACAATAATAAATATTTCAGCTCATGCAACCAATTAATCTGAAAAAAAAAAAAATTAAAAATGAAAGAACAGAAGATAAGAAACAGAGAAAATACCTCATAATTCAGATGAAGCTCCCCATAAAGAATTAA
Organism: Solanum bulbocastanum; assembly: GCA_037074985.1. Lineage (NCBI taxonomy): Eukaryota > Viridiplantae > Streptophyta > Magnoliopsida > Solanales > Solanaceae > Solanum > Solanum bulbocastanum. The sequence goes on along the minus strand of CM073606.1, from coordinate 5,102,161 downwards.
AAAAAATAAAAAAGGATATAGTATATCACCGATTAATATGGGGAAAATGTGTATATATTGAGTTTGAATTGTATACAATCACTGTATATTATGTATACAGAGCTATGGAGAAAGGGTCTTTGAGTTTGAGAGAGACAAAACTGTTGTAAGTGCCACGTTTAAGTGGAGCTTATACACATGTTACCACTAGGAAAACACACCGCCATGAAACTTGCTTTTTCATTTTTATATTTAAAAAAAAAAAAAACTTTATAAGGAAAATCAATTTTGTCTTCTTTTATATTACTCCCTTTCTCCTAATTTATGTGACACTTTTCGTTATTTATGTGACAGTTTAAATTTGATTAGAAATTTACGTATAAAATTTTTAATTTTTTTAAAATAAAATTTATATATTTGTAAACTATGTAAAAAATACTATAAGCCTTAATAATTGATAATTTAAAATATTTATGAAAAAATTACTATCAAAGATCGAGAGATTTGAATCTCGAATTTAAAAAGTGTCACATAAATTGGAACGGAAGAAGTGTTTGGTTTTTATTGATGTGACCACCCTTAAAAGTTTTAACAAATAAAGTTTTATATTAATATAATAATATTTAATAATTTATAAGGAAATGGCATGATGTCATTTTAAGTCAATAGAGAGGAAAATGTTAAACTTTGACAGATAAGTCAACATGTTATAATTCTAATTCATATGATACTTAATCTTATTTTTTCAATTATGAATGGTTGTTAGTAGGTCAATCTCAACAATTTTAATTTCAATTATGATTTGTTTTGTTCATGCAGAATTAATTAATAATAAACATAACATCTTCACTGTTTGGTTAGGTTATCTATAATTTTTTTTTTTTTCACAATTCAAATTTATACATTTTGATTTAAATTTTGTTATGAATTCGTTTTCACTTGTTATATGATTGTAACTTATATGAGTGGGATGGTCTTGCAATCGAAGGAAGAATGAGTTTAAAGGAGTTGTGGCATTTTCAAATTTTAAACTTGAATTTAAATGACATGTCTGTTTATAAAATAAGATACACTAAAACAAACTATTTTCTTAATTCTATAAATTAGATCTCTCTCATGAATGAGAAAAGGAAAAATCTATAGATATAAACACCAGGGGCGATTCTATGTGTATTTTTTGGGTCACCCGAACCCGTAGTCATCTGACTAAACTTGATATATTACTTTTATAATTATTAAAGAATATATTAAATTAAAATTTGTTGAACCTGTTCTCAAGATGGCTGGATGGTTCACTGGTATGACTGCAAGATTTCAACACAAAGATTGCAAGTTCGATCCCAGGAAGCCCCAGTTTGCTTCAATTTATTTTTACTAACTAAAAACACGTTTTTCATTAAAAAAAAAAAAAAGCTAAATTAATTTTTATGTATTGGTCGCTTAGTTATTGTTATTATAAATATTTTGATCTTATCTTTAAAGCAATGATGCATCCGTTTTCTTAAAATCCTGGATTCGCCTCTGATAAACACAGGTTTACGTTTGATTTGGTTAGTCAAGAAAAAAAAAATCCCTTTTTCTTCCCTCCAATCTACCTAAAGCAAAATTAACTATGGTACACAATAAATCAAGAATGTTGAATTGACAACTAATTACCAAATTATTAAAGCAAGTATAATCCTATCACAAAAAGTAGTAACTAAAGTAAAAGCTACTATTGGCAGTAGGTGGGTTTTTTTTTTCTTTCCTTTTTTCAAGATGTAGGTGGAACTTCAAATATAGAAATTAGAAAATGTGTATTGAGCATGTAACTTAATTAATCATTCTTTTCATTTTGTTTGTAATTATAATAATTACAAGAAGCTAAACCAACAAAATTATGTCATCTTTTACACTACCCATTTTAAAAAATTATTTTTACTACTTTTTCGTCCATTTTTACTTATTTAATATGGACTTAACACATCTCTTAAGAATTAATAAATAGAACGACAATTATAATTATACTGTTCTTTGAATATAATACACTCAATATATTGGGAAATGACTTTAGTTACAGATTACATGATATTGATTGATGAGACTCGCAACGAAGTCAATGCTAGATTAAAGGTTTAGAGATAAATTTTAGAGTCTAAAGAGTTCAGGTTGAGTCGGATCAAGATTAATTATTTGAAGTGTAAGTTTTAGTGATTCCACACATGAGGTCGAGTGCCACCTATGTTTTTTTTACTTTGAAAATCACATTATTTTGTTGTCATACTATTTATTTCTACGTGTGTTGTATAGTACTCTTCAGTTTACATTATTTTGTTGTTGTTAATACTCTTATTTGTGTTCTCTTTTTCAAACCACTTGAATATGCTCAATTTTAAGCTACGGATTTATTAGAAATAATAATAATTGTTTACATTTTAAATCTTTTTTAAATATCAACTATTTTAAATCAATTATTTTTAACGAACACTCCTATTAAATGATCTAGATTCCACATGAAGTAATCTTTTTTTCCTTTAAACTTGTTTTTATGGGAAGATCATATTCAACATACATCATGTGAGTTGATGAAAAATCACGAGTGTGTCTTGCCTTTATTACAATAAAAAGGATCAAGACTTGTGACTTTTGATAAGTTTTTTTTTTTGTGTGTGGTTTTGAATTTTTTAGACATGCATAAGATAATATTTGTTTTAGTATAATCATTCAAGTTATGTTAAAGAAAAAATAAATTATATTACAAAACAAATCTCGTGTAATAAGTTCAATTGAAAAAATATGCGGGACTTTCAACTTGATACTAGGGAATTTATTAGCACTTTTTATCACTCTTGTGATCGTACTTCGATTATCGTTTTATCTTGTTATTACTGTTGTTTAAGATTGGATTTGTCAAGTTATCTAAAGTATGTTGGCATGATTCTTCATTTTTCATTATTTCTTTTTCTATACTGCTTTGGACTGTTTTTTTCTTGAGTTGAGGAGCAGAAACTGTGTCTCTATCTATGTACACCTACTGATAAGAAGAGCAACAACAATAATTACATCTCGGTCACAAACAAATTGGGATCTGAATTTTGGAGGAACAATTTGACCAATTTACTCTCTTTTATTTATACAATTTTTTAAAAATCTCTTACCAAATTAATCACATTCCTCAATAGACGTTCACACGTGTCTTTTCCATCAAATTTAGATTTTTTTTATTGAAAAATATTAAATAACTTTATTTTTTATTTTTCACAATGATTTATTTTTGGTGCAATTATTTTTAATAATAATGAAAACTAAAAAGCACACGAAGGATTATTATTGGTTGTCATAGTCACAATACTATTATAATTGAGAACTTTCGTGGGTATTAGTCATCCTCAATAGAATTGACAGAGACATATGTACTATTTCTTTATTTTTCTAGGGACAAGACTAGAAACACAACATAAATAATTGCGAAATCGTCAATTACACATCTAAATTATATGGAGGTATTATAACCCCATTGAAATTACACACAGCTAAGTTATGACAACGATTTTAGCAAGTCCACAAAAATACACAAAAAAAATGGATGCTTTGTCGTCCAAAGAATCAATTATTTTCCCAACACAAAGTTTGTGAATAAGTGATTGTTTGATAATGAGCAAAGAATATCTGCTGTTCCGCTAAACAAGATGGATTGAACTCACAATTTATTAGATGCTTTTTATGAATGAATGTCAACTAAGTATCATAACTAAACCGCTCCCGTCCCAGTTGTTCAATCATTTGATTTTAGAACTCCATCATACTTTTGGCAAAAAAAATTTATTACTAGTGCTTCCCTGAATGTGAATTCAGAATTTAGAAATGGCACATACTCAGAGCTGTAACAATGAAGAAGTCTCCATTTTATAAATGTCAAATTCATTTGGAACTAAGTATTCACAACTTGAAATGATTTTCACATTTGGAGTTCAGTTCCAAAATGACCATGAAAGATATAGGGTTGGGGTTGAGGGGGAAGAAAATTTGTACATGAAAAAGAGGACTAAGCAACGTGCAAATCACCTCTGCGAGCTCTTTTACTATCCTTCGTTACCACCTCAGATCGATGTTCCTCCTTAAACGGAGTTTTAGGTCGTGTATATGTCCCTTGTACCGTTTCTTAGCAGCTAAAAAAGACTGCAATCGATCCTCGGAATCCGCATCACTTGGTTTATGATCATCTCATCCAACGATTCCTGCAATGCTATTTACATTGTTTCAAGAATTGGATTGAAGTTTGGATTTGGAGGGGCGAGGGCGAGCACTTCTTGGCTTCACGGGCAGATTACCTGTTGTTGAGAATGTGAGCAGAGAAGATGTAGTTGTGTGGTAAGAGCTTATATAATGGTCATGATATACTTTAGTGACAATGTCTCTGAGAGCCACAGCTGACTTGTGTTCTCTCGTCCTCTTCGAGTAAAATACAATGGCGTTGGTTGCTAGCAAAAGTAAATCTCTAAAGAGTTCACCTGGTGATTTGATGGAACAGCTGACTAATCTTGATCTTACTGTTTCAATATCCATATGCTGCTTGATCATTTCCTTATATTTAGCTCTCTTCTGACTATTGCAATGATGCCTAAAGACCATAGCCGCTTCATTCTGTATAATGGAATTGAAAATTGCCATCAAATCGTCATTCATCAACCTAGATAATCCTTCTTTATTATCCTCTGTGGCAGTAGGCATAATACTTTGGTCGCAACTGGTTGATGTTTCCTTACCGTTGGAAAGGGAGATGCCACTGATTGAGCACACATTGTCGCTCTCCCCAATACTCCTTTTGACATCCGAAGCAACGTCTTTCCTTTTTCTGTTACCTTTTCTCTTCCTCAAAGCCCCTCTTCCACTTCCATTGGTAGTCTCTGCCTGATTGCTTATATTTGGAACTTCATCTGGCTCACAAAACTCCGAGCATTCTAGTTTTGAGTCCATCTCATTAGCCGAAGCTACTGCAGGACTCTCAAACTCAAGCGAAAAGTTGGTCCTACTACTGTCTAGCATGAAGTTGCCAGCGCATATGCCATCTTTGCCAATAGATTCAATGCATTCTGACTTTACATGAGCAGCAGGCGATTCAGTGTGAGTATTGGAACCATAATTAATCCGAGAAGACCGTTCTTTCTCAGCCTTCAGGCATTCAATCTCTGTGACGAGAGACCTGAGATTAAACACATAAAAATTTGAGCTAGAAAACTTAAAGTGCAAGGACAAAGTTCTCAAATCAAAAACCACCTGTTAAGATGCGGAAATGTAGATACACTCAGTATGGTCAAGAAACTTAAAACACGATATATTTGAGTAGCACAAACTTAAGACAGAAAAGCATTATACTAACCCAATTGAGCTTTCCGATTTCTCCAATTCTCGCTTCAGTTGTTCAACTCGTCTCTTTCTTAGCTCTTCAAACCAAGCACTAAGAAAGCGAAAGGTAAAGAAATGAGACATGGATTAGAGTAAAGGATAAAATCCCAATGCGTAAATTTTTCTCCCAATTTATATTAAGTGAAAAGAAACCATAAATCAATCCCAAAATATACAACATACCTAGTGAAATCCCATAAGTGCGGTTAAGGGGAGGGTAGAGTGTACACATACCTTACCCCTACCTCGTGGAGGTAGAGAGGCAGTTTATGGAGGACACTCAGCTCGAGTACCACATGCCAAAGCTTAGTATCGATCCTAGGCATACTAAATTCAAACGCCAATTCTTTTGGCACGTGCTACCAGTATACTAGTAGCGCAGTCATAAGCTGAACTAAGCATTTTTAGAAGCCATAGCTGTGACACGGACTTGATGCACAAAATTAAATTAGCTCATGAGTTTGAAGAACTTGACTCACTTGCAGCCAGCGTAACGCTTTTGTAAATCCTCATACTTGGCTTTGCAGGCCTGCAATTAAGTATTTTTTTTTTTTTGTCAAATCAGCATTTGATAGAGTAGATGTAATTGTATGCTTAAAGATAAGGATGGTGAATAAGAGGAGATCAAGAAAGACAACAGGCCAGTGATTTAGATTGCTTGCATCATTTCCCAACGGTTTAACTATATATGTAAAACTAGGTACTCTCCTTATACGGGCAATTTCGTGTACCGTCAATGCACTATTCCTCTATCGTTTATCTGGAAGCATGAAAAATTAAGCTTTCAACATATTCAGTATAATCTCACAAGTAGGGTCTGGAAAGGGTGGTGTGCACGCAAACCTTACCCCTACCTACTTGTGAAGGTAGAGAAGGGGAGGACGAAGTCGCAAGAGATTAGGGGACTAAACACAATACAACTTGAGATATTAGTTACTACTCCCTCTGTTTCACAAAGAGTGACATAATTTGACTTGACACAAAGTTTTAGAAAATAAAAAAAACTTTTAAATCTTGTGATTCTAAATTAAAGTTATGTCAAATGTATTAAATTGCCCTTCAATCTTGTGGCTTTAAACATGCCACGTGGAAAACTGAAATTAAAATATTACCAAAAAAAGAAAGAGGTAATTTTTTTTAAACAGACTAAAAAGGAAAGGAGGTCATTTTTTTTAAACGGAGGGAGTATTATTTATACGGTGTAAAACGTAAAATCTATTTTTTAAAACAATTTATAATTGACTTATCCCAATTAGTTACTACAAGGGCCCCACAAAATCCTATTTCTACATAAAAATAAAATTAATTTTAAAAAGTTAGGTATTACGTTAATCGTTATATCAAATAGTAACTGATACTATTATACCAAACATTAGTATTCACTTTTACTAATTAATTTGGTTTTTATTATTAATAATAGTCATTTCTTTAAGCAAATTTATTAATTACATTCACTCAGTATGTTTATTATTTTGAACGTGAAGTGAATAAGACAAATAAAAATGAACGTGGCTAGCGCCTAGCAGTGGCATTTAAACTAAATTAATGTGAACCTGAGGGGTGAAGTAAATGTTACGAGAACGAAGCTCCAAAGCGACGACGTTCCAGTCTTGTATCCCATGCCGGAGAATAGCGCCACCTAGGATTAATTCCTCCCACGTACCCCACATCCTCTTTCTGGGCCCTACTTCTTCCCTCATACGTGTACGGTTCTCAACAGTCTCCATCCACGTGGACGGCTCAGATGATTTTAAATGAACCAAAGTTTCGAATTTTGTACCATGCACACTTAGCTTCAACCACCACCGGCACCGGCGAAACTGACCTGGTTTAGAATATTTCGTACCGCGCGCAAGTTAGTATCAATCGCCGATACGACCACGTCTGCGCTACTTCCGATGAACTTGATCGGGAAAAAAAACAGAATTTTCCGGTGTGCAAAAAAGTGATTTATTAGAAAACTTTTGTGAGGTGAAGAAGAAAGAAAAAGAGGAAATCTGATTATACAAAAATGGTTTTTTATGGCAAAGGAAAAAAAAAAAGATGGAGAAGAAAATGATTTTTAAAAAAAAAAAATTTAAGTTGAAAATTGGGCTTTGGAAATGAAATCTGAATTAGTCCCAATTTTGGAGGAAAACGATAAGTTGGACAATTGACCCAATACTTTTAGACATTCTACTGTTTTTCTTGGGCCAATACTTGTTAGGAAAAATTATTTGGGTTAATACTTATTAATAAATAATGTGAAAAATTTATAAATAACATATATAAGACTAAATTTTTTAATTTATAACAGTATTATAGTTTCAAGTTGTAACAATAAAAAATTTCAAAAAATTTCAGGTTATAACAATTTATTAAAAAAAAAAAGAGTTTTTAACTAATAGTAAAAAACGATTTTTAAAAAGTAAAAAATGGATAAAGTTATAGTAATTAATTTGAATACATTAAGGATAATTAATAATTTCCATAAATTTAGGAAATTCAAAACAAAGTATGAATATTTGTTTTCCATTTTTTACTCAATCAGTTAACAATAATTCAAAAAGCAGATTTTCTTTTTCTTAATAGTAATTACAGATATATTAATAATAATTAATTTTGAATTAATTAATGACAATATGTACCATAAAATTAGGAGATTAATTAAAAAGGAAATATTTGTTTTCCATTTTTACTCAAATCAGTTAAATTTCATTCAAAAAATAGATATATTTTTTTCAAATGTTTATCTCTTCTCTCAATTTTTTCTGAAATTTTTCGTCAGTCACAACTAGTTTCAATTGATTTTTATATAATAATCTTAATTTGTGTTGTAATGGACGGCTTCTTATCAATATTAATAAAATATGGTGGTAGATGGAATTCTTCAGGTTGGTGTTCTTTGCGATTTTTTATTTGTATTGTTATACAACTCAAGCGTAAAAAAAAAAATTAATAACAATGATACTGGAAAGGAAGTTTTCAGATTTTGGTTGATTATAATAGATTTAATTGTGACGTTTTTGGTATGAACACTCTTTTTTTTTAGATTACATAATATTTGTTTGAAAATGCAAAAGATTTTGGTATGATTTTTTTTTTTTAATTTATGGTTTCTGGTAAAAAAAATAAATTATATTGAATTTATTTCTAACTGGTATACGGTCATATCACTTTTTTGTATAATTTTGGACTTATATTTGAATGAATTGTGTATACTGGTTACTTAAAAAATTATTTAGATTTTGTTTGTCTATAATAGTTTTAATTATGGAATATAAACATTACATCAAATTTGTTTGAAATTAGTATAAATTTTGGTATGAACATTCATTTTTGTGTATGTTTTTGATTAAAAATATTACATAATTTTTTTTTGAAATTGGTATACTGGTTATACCATGTTGGTACTATTTTGGCATTATATTGGAATGAATTTCATATACTATTTATCTAATAAATGACCATTACTTGTTAGAAGTATTATTAAATTTTTGGTATGATTCTGGTATTAAAATTGACATAAATTTTATATGAAATTGGTATAATAGTAAGATCAAATTTGTATGAAAATTTAGTTTTTTTGGCGCGAATCTGGTATGATTCAATTTTTATTTTTGGCATTATATTGGTTGGAATTGTGCATAATAGTGGAATGAAATTGGTATATTGTTTATTTAATAAAAGATAATTGCTAGTTATAAATTGTATGATTTCGTATTCTTTTTTGCATGAATCAGTGTTTACTTTTGACATGAAATATGTATAAAAAGTATGCATAAAAATGGTAAGAAATTCTTATACTCATATAACATATGTATAAAAGTTATTTGTACTTTTGTATTCTGTAATACCGATACAATGATTTATGATGGAACAGGAAAATATTCAATTTAAAAAGTGTCGGAGCATAAATTATTGTCGCCTAGTTCAAAAAGAACTATAGTAAGACCACAACTTGAACATTGGAAAGGGATTGCTAATGTGAAGTTCAAGAGGTCTAAGGTTATGTCAGTACATGTCATCGAGAGGGACACAACATAAAGACATGTTAAATTACCCTATAGAAAAAAAAAACATAATTTATTTTTATTTTTCTTTGGTTGTTTTATTGTGACAAATTCATGTTTTTTTATTTATTTTGTCTTTTAAGTTATTGAATTATAATTTCATAACATTTATTATGTGTACTAACCAATTTAAAACTAGTTAATGCTATATATATTTGGTATCGAACTAATATTCCATTGGAAAGATTGAAAAAAAAACATGAAATTGAGATTTCAAACGAATTAGCCAACCTAAAACTAGTTAATGTTGTATTCAATTAGCATACATTTGGTATCCAATTGGAAAAATTGAAAAAACACTTAATTGAGATTTCAATTAAATTAGTCAGTCTAAAACTAGTTAATTTGTACCCAATTGACATACATTTGGTATCGAACTGATATCCCATTGAAAAATTTGAAAAACCAACATGTAATTGAGATTTCAACTGAATTAATCAGCCTAAAACAAGTTAATGTTGTATCCAATTGGTATACATTTGGTATCTAACTGATATCTCATTGAAAAAATTGAAAAATCAACATATAATTGAGATTCAACCAAATTAGATAACCTAATACAAGTTAATGTTGTATCAAATTGGTATCCATTAGGTATCCAACAAACATCTCACTTGAAAATGGAAAAAACAAAATGTAATTGATATTTTCAATTGGTATTAAACTGGTCTCCAATCGGAAGATTTAAGTCTATTTGTATCCAATTGGTATTTAAGTAGTATCAAATTGGTGTCCAATTGGGTATCAAATTGATATCCAACTAGGAAAACTAAGTCTATTTGTATTAAATTGGTATCTAATTGGTATTCAGCTGAAAATACAACATATAATTAAGATTTCAATTGAATAAGTCAATCTAAACCAATTAACATTGTATCCAATTGGTATCCATTTTGAAAACCTAATTGTAACAATGTATACAATTTGTATCTAAATAGAATTTTAAGATATTTAATTCTTGTTACTTTGTATATGCAGTTTTTTTAAAACTAAAACCTCAATCTAAAATAGGTTACTGCTGATATCCAATTCATATCCAATTTGTATCCAAGTTGAAAAATTATGACTAATAGTGCATGAAATTGGTATCCAACTAGTAGCCAACTTTTATCCATCTGGATTTAATTAAGCCTAACAATGTATATTTATATACTCAACATAAAACATACTCTTCATTTTCAAATATCATGAACGTCAATAAAATTTGTTTAATACTACATAGTAACAACAATGCATAGTATATGTTATTGCCAAAAACTGAAGAAAAAATAAACAGCATCCTAAAATCATGAAAGTCTAAGCCAATCATCTATCTGACAACTAATCTCTTTGGCCTTGGGGTAGGATAATTGGTAGTATCCAGATCATGTTCTTTTGCTATGCTCGGCCCATCAATTTTGCTAGCAACAATACTAGTTACTTCACTCTCACTAATTGTGTTAGTGTTCTCACTTCTTCCATACAACCATGGGATTTTGGCGTACCTTTGACGATATTTTACATTAATGCCAATGTGGCCCATATCAAAAACTTCATTGCTAATACATTCAACAAATAAACATGTGTACATGCCATAATCACTGAAATAAAATTGAAAGAAAAATAATTTAAAGAAATAAAGTGAGTTAATTTATATGATGAAATCACTAAAGGATAAAAATACGTACTTTGAACTTGACTCTTGTTGAGGCACATTCGTCATATGCTTGACTTCAATTGGAGCATCTATTTCAACAGTAGAAGTCGCTTCTACTAATCGAGGGCTCTTTCGAGGAGTATGATTAGGTTTCTTCGACATGTTTTATCGAAAATCTTAATTCTTAGAGTTGTGAATCCGCCCTTTCTTTTGATTGTATGATGAAAATTTTTTCCTAATCAATATTTAGATTTTGAAAAATGGTTTCAATGGAATATGGTTGAAAGAGAGGAAAGATGAATTGGTAACCTTGGGTGGTGGGGTGGTAGCGTGTTGCATAGCAGAGGCGTGTTGCTTAGAGGTGTGGGATTGACGTGGGCTGTGGGGGGTGGGATTGGCGTGTAACTGTAAAAAAGGAACAATAATCAATGTAAACTTCTATAATTGTGTAAGAGATAATTATGGTGTATTCTTTATTTAAATGATTTAATAATAATATAAAATTATAAAAAGATTAATTATTTAATTAATGCCAAAAAGGAACAATAATCAATGTAAATCCCTATAATTGTGTAAGAGATAATTGTGGTGTATTATTTATTTAAATTATTTAATAGTAATGTAAAATTATAAAAAGATTAATTATTTAATTAATGCCAAAAAGGAACAATAATTGATGTAAATCCCTATAATTGTGTAAGAGATAATTATGGTGTATTCTTTATTTAAATAATTTAATAATAATATAAAATTACAAAAAGATTAATTATTTAATAAAGTAAATTTTAATTGATTGATAAATAATTAGTGATATGTTATAACTAGAGCTGTCAATATGGCTGGCACCACATCCGATCTAACCCATACAGGGTTTGAAATTTGACGGGTCAGGCCGGGCTAGCTCCATTTTTGGTGTGGGCCAAAAAAGGTCAACCCAGCCCACAAGTACGTGGGCTACGGGCTTGCCGGGTCAGCCCTCTTTTCGTAAAAGTATATTTTTTAAATATTTTAAAATTAAATTATAATTTAAAAATATTATCATAAATATCGACAAGATAATATTGTTGACACCCAATTTCGACCTTCCACAATGTAAATTAATCATCAAGCTTCTTCAATTTCTAACGATTTAAAATAATGAGTTTTATAAAATTTTCAAAAATAAAATAAAATAAACATAGTTTGCAAGTTATTTTAGATAGTCTTGTCACTTGTTTTTATAATATATATGTTTTATTTGGTTATATATGTAATTAATGCATTTTATGAATATTCAAAAATTATTTCGAAAAGATTTTTATATTTTTAAATACTTTATTAGTAGTAAGGGTCGTAATTTTGAGTTAATGAATTGTATAAAAGTCAAAACGCTTTCAAGTTATTTTTAGAGTAATTTTATCATTTTAAATAATTTTAATGACAAATATATATATATTTACAATCAAGTTATTTTATAAATATTTGAAAATCATCAGAAAGATTTTACATTTAGTTAAAAAAATTTATTACTTTAAGTTATAGTTAGAATTTAGAGCTAATTAAATTAACTATTCTTATAATGGAAGTAATTATTATATTTTGTTAAGACTAAGAAGCTCGGTAATTAATTAACGTTAATTCATCTAAATTAAACCCGATATTTTAAAAGATTTAACCCCCTTTCTTATTTGGGCCATTTTTCAATGGCCCAATTCAAACAATTCCCAACAACCCGTTACAACAATACATACAATACAACAAACAACAACAATTCCAAAACAGCAAACAAATTCCCATACAATATACAACAACACTCCAGTAGGCCCACACCATTTCCCTTAATTCCCAGCCCACAATTACACGGCAATACCATCCCATACAATACCAAACGACCCCAATACACAGAACCGACCCTCTCTTCTTCTTCTTCTTCTCCTCTGCGCGTGGACGACATCAGCAGGCAGCAACACGTGATCAACACCAGCAAACAACGACTCCAAAACGACCCCACTGCCATACCGCTTCTCATCTTCTTCATGGAACGCAGCGGGAATCGCGTCTGCCAGACCCACCTGCTGCAACCGCCCCCTTCAATATTTTCGGCCGGATTTCACGGGATTTTTGTTGAAATCTCGCACCATTGACAGATTTCCCATCCTTGGAAGGTAAGATTTTCAAATTTGATGAAGGAATTAAATTCCTATTCTACCCCTTTTCCCAAATCGGAACCCCAATTTCCTTCTATAAATACCCTCTTCTTGTTCTTGATTTGGGGGGGATTTTTTTTTTGGAGTTTGAATTTCAATTGAACAATTAGTCGAATAGTTAAGAAATTTCAAATAAATTATCTAATCCTAAATTTTGAGAAGTTGGCCGTTTTGATTCCGCCCAGAAATTCTTGGTTTGTTTGTATTGAGATTTCGTGGTAAAAGGATCCCTGCTCTTAACTCGTCCTCCTGGTATCGCTGCCCGAAAAAAGGTAATCGTTCTTTCCTGTTCTTGGTTTTAGTCTTGTTCTAATTTTACCACTTTTAGGAGACTTAATTCTATGAAGATGTAGCCTCTTTATCGATTTTAGCTTTCCAAGCGTATTAAGTCCTCTTGTTTGCCTATTTGGTTTTCATTTGGCTTCTTATTTGAAATTTTCCCAGTTAAGGGATTGAATGAATAATGTGGATTTTCGTTTGTTTATCAATCCATGAAGATATGAATTTGTGCAAGTAGTTTTCCTCTCTTAAGTTTTCTCTATTATCGTCTTATCTTGTTTAGTTTCTTTTTGGCTTCCTCGGCTGTCGTTTTCATCTAATACCTCATGAATTTGTTGCACATTCAAGTATAAACTGATAGATTTTGTTTAGGTAAAAGTTTGAATATTTAGTATGTGAATCCTTCACAAATAAGCATGTTCTTATTAGCTTGGTTTGTGCTCCCAATATATTACTCCCTTACTGTCAATTAATGTTAGAACAGGTTAGGAGGGGTTAAAAGAAGTCTTCATCTTCTTTGTTGCTTATGGGTGTCCTCTGGAAAGTGAAAATACATGTCGGATTAGTAGGCAATGTGCTTCATTTATTAAAGTTGAAGTTTAAGGGGGCTTTACTTTATTGCTAGCCATCTTGATCCATGAATTTGGGGGCATACATATCTATATAAAATTGAGCATCATTATAATGATCAATTTTAATTGATTGATTCGAATGAGTATGTTCGCCTTTTCGAAAATAGCAAATTTGTGCGAACCTGATACCATAATCAATAGTCATGAAATGTGCTTGCTTTAGTTGGTTATTGTCTTCGGCTTAATCCTGGCAGATTAGTGGGTTATTAGAGATAAATTAAATTGCATTTCCGGAATCTACTCTAACATACTTTTGTCTTTGTTTGGGAAACAACTGGAAGTTGAAGTATTTTTATATATTATCGTATTTTGTCCGGTATATGTCTTGAGTTGATTGTTTAATAATCACTTTTTTAGGCATTAAATGGTGTAGTGTTCACTGCCTCTTTTGAATTTCATCATGGTTCATTCTTGCTATTGATATCACTAGGACAAGTTGATTGTTCACATTCATTATTTGAAGTTAGTGGATGAATCCTATCACCGACCCGTTTCATTTTTTTTTCTATACACATTCATGTCCTTTGTCTTGGTTAATTCAAGTTGTTGGATGATAACTTCACTTGTATTATTTTAGTTTCTTTTCGACGATTGATCTCATTTTTTCTTAGCTAATTTATTTTCCTTTTTATCTATATGGCATCGACCGAGTCCTTTGGGGATTTCTTTGCCTCCTTTCCCTTTTCGAAGATGAGCCATGGAGGCTCAAATTTCTTCATAGAGTCGGCTTTGGTTTTATTTAGCGTCAAGCAGCTGGTGAACGAGTCCCTGGAGCTAAACAAGGCTGGAAACTGAAATTACAGGTCCCGGAAAGTCGAAAATGGGCTGTATACGTGCTGTATACAGCATTATACGCTGATATACAGGTCAAAAATGTTAAAATACAGGGCTGGGGCAGTGTACAGGCGTTCGGAAGCAGAAAATACGTGAAAAGAGCTGATATACATGCTCGTATACATCGATATACAGCCCGTATATACCCAAAACGGGATTGGGCAAAAGTCCAAAATTTCCAGCGAATTTGGCCCAAATGAGGCCCAAATTTAAATTTCTCCCTTACTTTAATTATTTAATTGTGATTATTTATTATTGTCGCTTAACTCTAACTTTATAATTGTTAATTAACTTAATTAAATCCCCAAAGGATGAACTATTTATCTTGCGTTAGTTTACTTTGATAAATTTCACTTTTTATCAACTCTTGCATCTTTATGTTCTTATTCAAATGTTTTCTATTCAAAACTTTCGCTTACTTTTAATTAATTTGAAATGTTCTCTTGGTTTATAAACTAAATTGGTGTAAATTATTTTTTAAAAATAATTCAAACGGATGTTAACTAATCTAGTTTTCTGTAAATTCTAAATTTTATAGAAATGTTTCATTTTTAGGTCCCTTTCCTTAAAAAATAGAAAAATAAAATAAAATGTGTCATTTATTTATTTTCTTAAAAGTTAATCTAATATTGAGATTTATATATTGTTTTTTTTTATGTTGAATCATTTTCTAAAGAATTAGTCAAAATCATTTAGTCAAATCGCAGGTCAACCCCGTGTTAGCGGGCACTTCGAATGTCTAAACCCTTCTCGAAGTGTAAATTGAACCCCGAACCCTCTTTGGTATTTTCAAATGATTTTTTCTGTTCAAATCTTTGAAAATTATAAGTTTTCTTAATTTCTTTAAAAAATTAAGTGGCGACTCTTTTCTAAGTATTTTTCTTAAAATGTTTTATACTTGGAACATTTCAAAAAGTAATTTTTCTACAGATAGGAAGATCACGGGGCAACAAATATTACATGCTGTTACTACTTGGTAATCAAATCCACAAATAAAATTATCTTTATAATATTTATAAAGTTTGATTTCAAGTAAAAGCATAAATAACTAAATAAAAATATTAACCTAATTGTTTTCCAATGATCATAATAAAACACAAAAACTATGACAATATTCCATAGGGAATTTTAGAGAATTTTTATTTTATGTAATACATATTTTATAAAATAATTTGTATTTAAATTTTATTATTTCAAACTTTAAACTGATTTGGAGTTTAGACTCTTGTTATTTTTAATACCTATTTTATTTTTTATTTTTTAGTTAATTTTTATTTGGCCCATGGACTGACCCCATTCATATTTCTCAAGCCCCACAAATTGGCAGGCTTATTCAGGACGAAAAAGCCCTTTTCTTAAATGAGCTCCAAAAATCGTAGCACAACCTTATCAAATCACGGGTTAGGCCAGGCCTGCCCAATGGGCCTAGCCCATATTGACGGCTCTAGTTATAACCCGTAATTAAACTGTTATAAGCAAGAATTTTTTAAAAGCAGGTTTAAAACTCGTAATATTGTCTCTTAAATATGTATATGGGTGATTTTTCCATAAATAATTACTTCTTTTTAACGATATTTTTTATTTTATCATCTATAGCAATACAATGATAAATTTGTATTAAAATTGAATTATGCATACAATATAGATGTATTATAAGTGTTTTAAAATATATTAAGCTTGTTTGGTAAGAAATTGATAAATTGTATTAAAATATATGCTAAATGTATTATTCATCAATAAATTTAGTATTATATGTGGTTTACAAAGTTTTCTCTATAATATTATTAAAATTGTATTATAAGTGTTCAAGTGAAAAGAGAATGTTATTGTAATAAATGGTAAATATTTTCTTAATATAGCATATTTATGCAAGTTTCCATAGAAAATTTCAGAAATAACAAAGATAATAAATATAATAAGACTTTATAGCTATAGTTTTGATGATTTCCCTCCATAGATATAGTTTTGTTTACTATGGAGGTTGCGGTTGTATATTTTTGCCCGTTTGTATATTTCACTTGTGAATATACAAAAAGGGTAAGTATATACAAATTCTGTATTGTATATTTAGGAATTTTACAGAACTCCATTTGTATATTTTGCTTGCTAATATATAAACAGGGTATTTTTTTTATGAAATTTTCATAAATCGTATACAAATAATTAGGGTAAGTATATACAAAATTCTGAATTTAAACAAATCAAACGAATTATACAAATTAGACTAATAGCAAGATTGGACAAAACTATAGCTGCAAATTAGAATTTCCCTATACAGTAGCTATAACATTTAATATAGTTTAAATGGTTGTTGTTCTGCAAAATTTTCTCTATATAATACTTCCATGCGTTTAAAAAAGAATGACCTACCTTATATTTTAGTCTGTTTAAAAAAGAATGACTCTTCAATTTTAGCCTTTTTACATGACATATTTAGGACCATAGAATTAAAAGTCATTTTAGTTTATTTAGCATAACTTTTGTTTAGGACCACAAGATTAATTTTTTTTCTTTATTTTCTTAAATTTTGTGTCAAGTCAAACTCATTCACTTTTTTAAAACGGAGGAACAATATTAAATTCAAAAAGAAATCTGAGTACAACCATGCATTAAGTACTTAGAAAAGTTAAGTAAATAATTCATGTTCATTGATTAAATTAATTAATTAATCAAAATACATTGAGTCATATTCATTAATTGAAAATTTGAATTCTAAAATAATTAAATAAAAATAATAAAATAAAGTTATATCATTTCTTAAAAATGAAGGAAGTCAATTAGAATCTGTATACAATCATGCATAGGACTGGCAACGGTATCGGAACCGGAACTCCCGGACTGGGACGGACCGAAACCGGAACGGCACCACAGGCCGGAATCGGGACGGACCGGAACCGGAATGGAACCGGGCACCACGGGCTGGAATCGGGACGAACAGGAATCGGTAATTTCGGAAATTTATATGTATTACCGTCCCGGATCGGAAATCGGGTCCCAACGTCTATATTTAAAAAAAAAAATTATCAAAATTAAAAAATAGGAATATTACTCAAATAATATTAAAACTTTTATAATTTTAAAGTTAAAAATTTATACTTTATACTTTTAAAGTTTTAAATACAAACTTTCAAACTTTAAAAGTATAAAAGTTTAAATTTCACATTTTAAAAGTTTGACAATTTAAATTCAAATTTCAAACTTTAAAACTATAAAAGTTTAAATTTCACTCTTTAAAAGTTTGAAAATTTAAATTCAAACTTTAAAACTATAAAAGTTTAAATTTCACCCTTTAAAAGTTTGAACTTTGAAACTTTAAATTCAAACTTTAAAACTATAAAAGTTTAAATTTCACCCTTTAAAAGTTTGAAAATTTAAATTCAAACTTTAAAATTATAAAACTATAAAAGTTTAATTTTCACACTTTAAAAGTTTGAAAATTTAAATTCAACTTATTCAAGAATCAAGACAATAATAAAAAAAAATTAAGGCGAATAGCCTATACTTTTATTAATATTAATTAAATAGTATAAAACTACAAGTTGAGTTACAATTTACAAAATATTAGTGGAGTATTAAAAAATCTAATCTACACAGCCACCTTCTAGGAAAGACTCTGTTTGAATTAGACCTCGAATTATTATACTCATACTAATAGACATTTAAATTTAATAGTTCATGCTACCAAGGAAATATTTTTTTAAATCTTTTAACATTTCTCTAGTAACATGCTCTGGAATTGATTGATTAGCTAGTTCCTCCATTGCATCAATGTCGTCATCACTAAAATCTTGCACTATTTCATCAATGTCATTTTCAAATTTGGTCGGTAAAGGTGGACAATCATAACTCCTTCTCTCGCCATTAATCCAATCTCTAAATAGTATTGATATCTCCAAGCTATCTGCTGCTAATGAATACTTATGCTCTCCAATTTGATATATTGCTACACTAAAAGCGCCTTTCGAAGCTATCGAAGATGCTTGAATAGCTAACACATCTCGAGCAACCGGTTGAAGCTTTGGAAATCCCTGACTGCGATTGCTCCACCATTCTAGAAGATCAACAGTAGTAGGTTCTGCATTTTGATTAATATACGCATCAAAATCATTTATATCATTATGAGAAAGTTCAAGATAACAATCTATCATATCATCAATATATCTTCATTATTATATCTACTCTTAGAACTTTGAGGCTCCTCATTACGTACTGCATTAATTATATTCGAATTATACAAGTCATACAATTTTCTAACTTCAATTTTTATACTATCTTTAACATCTTGACAACTAGGTGTTTCATCATCTTCACTATCAATACCCAAATTAAAATATATTTTATCAATCATTTGTGATGCACCTTCATCTTTGTAATGTGGATTTAACAAACAAGCGGTTAAATAAATTTAAGGAATAGGAATAAAATATTTTCTAAATTTTTCAATCATTTTGTTAACAGATTCTTCAAATCTTGGTTTATTTTTTAATTTATAAAATTTACTAGAAATAGCACAAATATTATGTAAAGTTAAATAAAAAACTTTTAAAAATTCTATAAGTTTTTTTATGTCATTCCAATCATTATCATCAAGTCTATATGTCATATTTGAATTATGAGCATTCCAAACCATTTGTAAAGGTTTCCTGTACTCATAAGCGACTTCAAGCATTTCATATAAAGAATTCCATCTAGTACACACTGATTTAGGAATTTTTCTAGGTGGAAGATTAAATTCACGACAACGAATTTTAAAATTTCTGCGTCTAGACTTAACTTGACATTTAAAATAAAATGACATGCAGTTTCAACTTTTATGCAACCATCATGATACATTGTTATACCATCTCTAACAATCAAAATATATATGTGTGCAACACACCTAATATGAAAACCATCAATATAAATAGGGCAAAGAGACGGTTTTAATATTTCAACAGCAGTTCTATTATTAGAAGCATTATCTAAGGTGACACTACTTATTTTATCACAAATTTCATAGTTTTGTAAAACATCTATAATTGTTTGAGCTATATAACTACTGATTTTATGCATTTCACAACATTTATAACCTAAGATTCTTTTTTGCAGTGTCCAATTTTCATCAATCCAATGTGCAATAATAGTGAAATAATCATTACCATTTACACTACGGCCCATATCAGAAGTAATAAGTATTTTACAATTATTATAATAAAATAAACAACGAAGATATTGAAAATGTTGAGCTTGATAATCAAATATAATCTTTTTAATTATATTTCTAGTAAAACCTTTAAAATGTGGATTATACACACTTTGAATATAATGAATAAAATCAAAATTTTCAGCAAAATTAAATGGCAAACCGATAACAACAATCAATTTAGCTAATTCTTCAAGATCTTTTTCTCTACTATATGACTGTTGTATACTAGAGCCAGAAACATTAGAAGGATTTAATTGTGTTTGGACCATATTAGAGCCCTCTACTCCTACATTTTCAGGAAGGGTGGTACCATTCTTTTTAGCTTCGGTTATAGCTTTAGCATGCATAAATTCATTTTTACAACATGACATTAAATGATTACTCAAATGTCCCGTCCCGCCCTGTTTTTCTGTAGTTTTATGATTCATTCTATGTTTACATTTATTACAAATAACTTGTGTTTTATCTTCATTTTGAGTCATAAATTGCCACACAACTGATTTTTTAACGCGCTCTACCTTAATCTTAGGATGCACGGGGGGAACGGGAGCAGGACAACAAAAGGAAGCGGGAGGGGAAGAGGGATTGTGAGTGGGAGTAGCCGTAGCTGGCTGAGTTTCATCGTTATAATATTCATCAACATTATTATCAAAACTATCAATATAATCATTTACATTATCATATTCATCATCTTCAGGTAATTCCTCATCAAAATTACCAAACCTTCTTTGTAAATGTTCATGATAAGGATCTAATCCACTATTACTATCAATATTAAAAACACTATCATCAACATGCATATAATCATCCGTATTTATTCTTAATTGAGAAGTTTTTTTAGTTGTAGATTTAGACGTACTACCGATTTTTTTATTTTTCTTTGATTTTGAGCTCCATAAATTACTGATCGAATCAACTATTGTTGTTTTACCCTTCTCAACATTGTTTTTACCGAAATCTATATTCAAATATAAAAAGTAGTAAATTATATATAATACGAAAATGTAATGCAAAATTTTAAACAAATAAATAACTAAATAAGTAGAGACTGGAGACTAATTACTCACAAAATAAATAATTAAATGCAAACAAATAAATAACTAAATAAAACGTGAGTTGGAATGAATGTACCAAACGTCTACTTAAAAAAGTAGACGTGTATGACTGAAAGTCAAAAATTGAAAGTTGAATTTTGAAGCTTCAATTTCCAAAGACCAAATTCGTAATTTTAACGAGAATAAGAGAAGTAAGAAATTAGAGAGTAGAGAAAAGATCATATTTTTGTGAGTGAAAAGAATGAAAGATTAGGAGTATTTATAATTAAAAAAAAAAAGAATGAAAATGTAGTTTTTAGAAGGTTGGGGTATTAAAAAAAGTTTGGGGGGTAGGGAGGTGTAAAGGGGAGTAGGGAGGTGAAAAGAGCCATTGGTGGAGCCCAAAATCCGTTGCCCAACGGCTCTCAACGGCTAATAACAATAAAAAAAAAAATAATTTAAACTGCTGAACCGGACCGGACCGGAATCAGAACCGAGACTAACCGGTAAATCCCGATTTCTGTCCTATTACCCCTCCCAAACTCGCTACTTACCGGCACTAACCGAAATCGAGACGAAACCGGTAACGGACCGGGATGGACCGGAACCGGAACCGGCACCTCCTGGTTCCGTTGCTACGCCTAATCATGCATCAAGTATTTAAGTTCTTTATTCATGATCACTTGACATTGGAAGACACAAAAAAGCTGAAAGACACAGTACTCTTTATATGCCATATTACTCCATCAATCATGCTACACAGTAATATTTGGCCTTAGTTCGAATTTTTTTATATTTATTGTTTTAGACTAGTATCATTATCATGATAATTAAATATATCTGATCTTGAATCAAATTATTTGGCCTTGACTCGATTTTTTTTTTTTGTTGGAGATCTACGTTATCACCATAATAACTTGATCTTGGCTCGAGAGATGATTTGTGACAATCAATTTTGATCTCTTTATGTGACCAAGGCATAAGATGTTGGATTACTTTAGACTATTGAC
Organism: Solanum bulbocastanum; assembly: GCA_037074985.1. Lineage (NCBI taxonomy): Eukaryota > Viridiplantae > Streptophyta > Magnoliopsida > Solanales > Solanaceae > Solanum > Solanum bulbocastanum. The sequence goes on along the minus strand of CM073606.1, from coordinate 5,079,949 downwards.
TTAACTTTCATTACATCTCTTTAATATTCTCCGGGGTCTTTTCTTGCATCAATAAAATAAAAATAATATATATAGATTAACCTACCTCCATCATCGAGGCTTGCAACAACAACATGTTTAATATAGCTCACAAGCTAAGTGAGATTTGGAGAGGGTGAAGTTCATAATTCTTAGGATAAATTATGAACTAAGTATAAAACTATCCATTAATTTTATAAAGTGAACAAGTATAGTCCTGAACGGTAGTAAACATAGGAGTTGAATAGTAGACAAGTGCCCCACTTGCAGATTGTTGGACATCTCAAAATAGTATAATCGACAATTATTATTGAACGATGAAAGTATAAAAAACAATCATGTTGAAAACAATGTAAACGAAAATAATATAGCAACAATAAATAATATAATAACTATTGTACACTTACTTCCCATAGGGAGGCTTATAAGTAATTAATTATCTATGAACACTTGCCTTGGCAAGTGAAAAGATTAGGATGAGAGCAATATTGTTATATTGTTATTGATGTTTGATGTTTTGCTTAATCACTGTGATGCATATAGAATAAGCTTTATAGATAGGTAAAGATATTATGATACTCTCTTCGTTTTAATTTATTTATTTGATTTTAATTTAATATAAAGTTTAAAAAAGTAGAAAAAAAACTTTTGAATTTTATGATTTCAAACTAAACATATGTAGAATGTATGAAAAAATATGTCATTAGAAAAGTTAAGTTAGGATTAAATAGTTGTCAATTTTTTAATTTCTTAAACAGATTAAAAATAAAAATAAGACAAAATAAATTGAAACTATGACAATAATAATTATTATAATTATAGTAGCACCATAAAATATGTCATTAGAAAAGTTAAGTTAGGATTAAATAGTTGTCAATTTTTTAATTTCTTAAACAGATTAAAAATAAAAATAAGACAAAATAAATTGAAACTATGACAATAATAATTATTATAATTATAGTAGCACCATATTGCAGGCAACACGCTATTGATGTCAAGATCAACATGAGTCGCACACACCGGACGTAAGACCAAATAATTAAGGATTTTTGGTACATCCAATCTTATGTTTATATCATCAATGAAAATAGTTTTTTTTTTTAAAATTGAAAATATCATCAATAAAAATAGTTTTTTTTTTTTTTTTTTTTTTTTTTTTTTTTTTATAATTGAAAATATCATCATTAAAAATAGTTTTTTTATTTGAAAATATCACTACTAATAAGAGGCTAGAAGCATATACGTTTTCCTCAATTTATCTATATATATATATATATATCATGCAAATTGTCGAGAGTATTTTTCAGAATTTCGAATCTCTTCATCAATATGTCTGCTTCATGCAACAAATAGATATTTAGTAGTTCAATGTCTATATATGCATTAAAGGTGCTTTAGAGATGTTTGTAGTTGATAATTTGGTCTCATTCAATAAAAGAGTTTTTAATCAAATAATGAAACTTAACATGGATAAAATATTAATAACATCATTAAACATTTATCAAATATATAGTTCTTCTGAGTTCTGAGGCTGACTAAAAAAAATGTATCACATAAATTAAGACAGAAAAATATATAAAAATACTTTTAGTATGATTTGTTGGCCTCGTGCTAGCATAGGGCTTTGCATCTAGTAGTACCAATATTACTCCTAATCGTTTTCCCTCCAAGGATTTCGATTTAATTAGGTATTCAATCAGTGGCTAATCCCTAGCTATGTTTTAGCTTGGGAAGTGCTTAGCCAAATCAAATTTATCTTTTAGCGGAAATTAATACGATCTTGGTTCTCATTTTCTTGTGGTACATCGAGAGGTTCAACATGATCGTTTTGTCTAGGCACGAAGTTTAAGAAAGATTTTTTTTTTTTGAAATTTATGGTATAAAATAAGTCAAAAATTAGTGTGATTATAAATCATTTTATTAAGGATAAAATTGACAATTTAAAATTAAATTATTACTATTAAATATAGAAATATATCATTTTTTTGAGACTGACCGAAAAAAAAATGTAAGTTGAGATTTAGGAATAATACTGCTATTAAATTCAAACAGAAATTTGAATACAACCATCAAGTAGTATTTTTTTTATTCATGATCCATTTAACATTGGGAGGCACAAAAATAGCAAGAAGACAATCTCTCACACATAGTACTCTTTACATGCCATATTATCAATTATGGTACACAGAAACATTTGGCCTCGGCTCGAAATCTTTTTCTTGTTTGAGATTAATGTTATCATTATCATGATAACTAGATACATTTGGCCTTGGCTCGAAATCTTTTTCTTGTTTGAGACCAATATTGTCATCATCATGATAACTAGATACATTTGGCCTTGGCTCGAAATCTTTTTCTTGTTTGAGATCAATATTGTTATTATCATGATAACTAGATACATTTGGTCTTGGCTCGAAATCCTTGTCTTGTTTGAGACCAACCTCATCATTATGGTAACTAGATAGATTAGGAATTGGCTCAAAAGATGATTTGTGACAATCAATTTTCTCTTTATGTGGCTGAGGCATAAGATGTTGGATTGCTTTAGGAATTGGCTCATCTTTCATCACATCTCTCCAGTATTCTCCAGGGTCTTTTCTTGCATCAGTGTACTGCATGCCCAAAAGTGGAAAAAATTGTTTAATCCCAAGCTATATATATGGATTAATTAATTCTTTATGAGTATATAGTTCAAACATGGCATAATATATGAACATACATTAAAAATTTAGTCTCAATGGACAAGTAAATACTCCAATTTTGAGAGTAAATGAACGTACATACTGTCAAATAAACAGTACTCCAACCCATCCTCATTGTGCCTTGTAGACACTCGACTTTAATGTGATACATATATTTTGAAGGTGTCTACATGACCAATATTTTGTAAGTTGGAATGTTCAAAATTGAAGTGTTTACGTGAAATAATGTCAAATTTGAATGTATGTTTATGTATAAATGGAATTTAAAGAAATTTCAGAAATATATCAATATTCATGTTACGTATATAGATGAATGATTCTTGTAAGTAGATTAATTAAGTCCCTAACTAAATGGGCTAAAGCTGCTAGGTAATTTGTAGAAAAATTAATCAAATGTCAATTATGCTAGCTAATTAAAAAGCAAAAATGGATTTTTTTTAATTAGACTTGTAACCATGACGTTCGAAGCCCATTTACATACATCTCTACTGATTCTATGAAATATCTATCACCTTTCACTAACAACAGATATCAAATAACTTTATTCAGAACAACTCAGAACACATACCAGGGCAAGTGAAAAGAGCAGGATGAGAGCAATATGTGATTTCATAACTTTAAAAGCTGTTGTAATTGATGTTTGCTTAATCACTTTGATGCATAAATAAGCTTTATATATCGACAGGTTGGGATATTATAATAATAATAATAATAATAATAATAGTGGTAATGTCACGGACTTAGAGTTCACGGACCAAAATAATTAATTTGGAACACATGTCAAGATTATATGTCTCTATATCATCAATAAAAATATTTTTTTGATTGAAAATATAGTACAAATAATTATTATTTTAATCCTAATAAATAAAACATACCATGTATGGTTGGAGTGTAGTAATCAACTATATCATCATCCAATAGAAATACTAATAGGGCCTCTTTCACACTGTCATAATTAATTATTGTCGACCAAATCTTTACCATATCTTATCATATTTTGATATGGTCTATTATAAATACATTATTATAGACACCATTTGCTCATAAATAATCAATATTTACTGACCCAAATTCAGAGCAATTGTTAGAGTCCAAAAATGGTTTAAAATTAATAATTTAAATTTATGTTGATTTGAAATTAAATCTTTGTTTGAATATCTAATTTAGATTTTTTTTTAAGTTATACTTTTTTTTTGTAAATATAAAAATTCTACAATTTGTAAAAACTATCAACTTTTCCAATTAATATTTATATATCTAATCTCATCAAATGAGCAAAATTATAAATAAAAAACAAGGGATGTTCAGTATATTCTAAGGCGCGTCGTATTATAAAATCTCATATCTCCGTGTTCTTTTATAATAAAATGCTTGTGACTAAATGTTATCATAATTTTTAAAAACACATACAATTTACAAAGATCATTAGTTAACACTAGTAGTAACTAGCTAATTTTTACTATATTCCTTTCACTTGGTACGAATAATCTCTTCCACAAGCTTGACGACAAACAAAAAGTGATCATAAAACCGTCGTTAAACTTTCTTTTTTATTATTATTAAAATAGAGAGATTCATATCATGTTGATTTCACGTGTAATAATACAAATTTTTTTTCTTTTCTTGCAACATCTTATGTGAATAATAAATTGATATGGTTCAACAAGCAAATATAGGTTCTTAGTTTATCTAGTTGTAAAATATTTCTACTGAACAAAATAAGACATTCATCTTCTCACCTTCTCTCACATAAAAGCCCTTATTATGAAAAAACTACTTAACTACTCATACATCACTACCATATATACTATATGTACCTTTATTTTAAAACAATTACATATACTACCACTTTTTATATTTATACCATATATTTTAAAATTTTAATTAAATACACAAATCCCTTAAATATAATATTAAATAATTATTTTAAATTTAAACTCCTTAATTAATGATCCATTAAAAAATCAAATCTCCCCCTCCCAAATGTCCACGAACCCTCTTTCCTTCTCCCTCTTTCTTCCATCTGTCGTTGCCCCCACCCAGTCCTCTTTCTTCTTCCTCTTTCTTACATCTGACATTGCCCCCACCCCCATCCTTCTCCCTCGTTCTTCCATCTGCCATTCCCCCACCCAATTATCTTTCTTACATCTGACATTGCCCCCACGCCCACTCAACCCTGTTTCTTCCTTCATCTTCTCCCTCTTTCTTCCTTCATTCTCTCAATACATATTTGCATATTCAAATCAACATTATACATATAAGTTTGTTTCTATTGTTTTATTATTCTCATTTATCTTAGTTTTGTATTTGAGTTGAAGTTCATAATGTTCTGAAGTTCAATTTTAAAAACTTTTACAATTAGATTTTATATTTTTTAATTTTATTGTTTCTCAAAACACTTTAGTGACTGACCATTTTCGAAATCGGATGATTTTTGTTAAAGATACTATGTTTAACAACATTATACTAAATCAAATAACTTTTATTTGTTTATTTTCACTCATGAATTTCTCATTGCAGAGACTGACTCTTCATCCGCCAAGATTCAAGCCAAGAATAGATTAAATATAGGAACGACCCAGTCAAGATGAAAGAATTACACAAAGCTTTAATTAACAGAACAAATACATCATTAGATACACATGATCAAGTGCAACAAATACATATTAGGTGTGTATATATATATATATATATATATATATATATATATATATATATATATATATATAAGACTTCATGTATCTAAGTTAAAATTATATGTATCTATGAGAAAAAATTTCAGATGCTAAAAAAGGGGAGAATTTTAACATTTTTTACTTTTTTTTGGGTATAAATGATAAGACAAATACTCTACACTCATGATTTATTTCTACATTCGTGCGTTTCAATTAAATTTCATATTTAGATATACATAATTATATGTATACGCTTACTATGTATCGAAAATACATGTTTTTGAATATAATGTATGAAATTGATACTTAATACATCAAATTAATACTAGATACATATAAAAGATACACGAAATTAAAATTAGATCATATAAATAGATACATGAAACTAAAATACTTGACACATATAATAAATACACGAAATTAATACTAAATACTTCTATGATACATATGAATGTACTTGTATGATACTCATGTACCTAAATGTTTCGTTTGTATCCAATAGATACATCAAATAATTGTATTTATTATTTTAAGAGTAATAAAATGAAATTAATCAAATTAATTACCAATATACACATGTTTTTGTCTTTTATTAATAATATTAATGGATTTATTATTTCAAAGAATAATAAAATAAAATTAATTAAACATACATACCGTACTGCTTGATTTCCGTCTTATATTAATGGATTTAATTAATTTAAATTTCTAAAATTAACTGTCCATGTATTCTAAAAATCTTAAATTACTTTTCTAATTAAGGAAATCAATTATAACCAATTAATTTAAACAAATAAAATATGTATCTCGATTTTAAAATTCGGCAGATACATGTATCTCTCGGATTCAAACTCATGTATCCTAAGCATGAAATTTGGTAGAAGAAGTAATATTTGAAACTATCGAAAATCTTAGTAATTAGGATCTAAAGTAGTGAAATTTATGTAGTTTGCCCAATTATTATTTCTACTAAATATATAAAAAGACGATTGAACATTCATACATAAAATTGTGAACAAAATCAATGTTAAAAAATAGGCAAAAGTTCGAGGGAGTACAAAAAATGCACTAATACTACAAACATAAAGGACTATTAATATTTCACGTGAAAACATAAGGATTATTTTAGGCTTTTTTCTCTTTTCAAATTTGTTTAATTGCACGTCATTCTAAAACAATGCCATCAAATTTTTTATTTTGTGCACTTTGGTACAAATTGGTCCTATGGTCTAGTGGTCAGGACATTGGACTCTGAATCCAGTAACCCGAGTTCAAATCTCGGTAGGACCTATTCTTTTTTTAAAAAAATTTTGGTATTAATTTGACGTAAACAATTAATGCAGGTACATATTTACAAGAAAGATAACCGATCTATATCAAATTCTCCTTTTTTGTTTTATTTTTTTGAGGTAAATCTAAAGAAACAAAACCTACGTCAATCTCTTAAGCATTACTTTTTAACAAATTTGCCTATTAACGCATATGTATGACACAAAAATGAACACAAATTACTGATCAAGAAGTTTATCTTGATTGATCATAGATGCACTTCCAATTATGTTATTTTAGAAGCTAGTTTGACTTATATCATCACTTCAGATATTTGAGGGGATAGATGTTGATAATCGAACACAATCAAATATTGCACGAGTAAGCTAAATTTGATTAGACTCTAACTTTCATGTGTCAACTTCGTATATGTCTAAATGTCAAACCCGTATTTTGACTCATCAAATAACTACAAAATTAAAGTTTTAAGAATTACAAAACTCTAAAAACCTATTTTTTTTCGAACTTTAAATTCAATATTTCAAGTTTGAAGTTAGATATAAGAGCAACTTTCACATATAGCAAACATAAAAATTATATTTGTATGTTATAACTATAGTTTGCATAATTGCATTCCATAACAAATTTTATGTTTGCTATGGAGCTTTTGATTTGTATAATTCGCTATAAACATCCAATTTTATACAAATTATTCAGTTTTGTATAAATTCATTTATACATTGTGATTTGTATAATGAGATCTATACTTGTATAATTATAAGTGTATAGGACGAAAATATATGTATTTGTATTTGTATATACACTTTTCTCTCGTTTTATACAAACACAAACACATTTTATACATTTTATACCGAAATGTATAAAATAACTAATTGTATACCAAATCAGATGGCAAAAAAAGTAGATGTTTGCTGCGAATTACAATTAAAATAAATTATGATTATAACATTTAATTTGAATTAATAGTTTACTATTTCATACAATTTTCCCGAAATAATGAACCTATTCAACAATCACACAAATTTTGAAATAATCTCCAAATATTATTTCATACTAATTTTTCCAAGTTTTTTTTTATATCAAAATCAGAGGAAAAACAACATTGATCACCCGGAAAATAAGCAGCTTGAGAGTAATCCAAATAAAACAAAGAAAAAATAATTTCAAAAAATTGACTTTCATTTCTCTTTTTCTCTCTTTTGGAAACAAAAGAGAAAAAAAAAAAAATTCAACGCTTGTCCATGGGGATTTTTCTTCAACCTTTAAAGGTTCAAGACTTTGCCAAAAATTTTATTTTACTAATTTTTTGAAGTTTTTTTTTTTTTTTAAAAAAAGGAACATTATTTTCCATTAATCTAATTTTTGGTAATTTGAATGTTCTTTATAATTTTCATCCTCCTCCTCAATTGTTTGAATTTTCTTTATTATTCAGCAAAATCTTGGTTTTTATTTGTCAAAACCAAGAAAGCTGAATTTTTTTTAATTAGAAATTGTTATTTTTATTGGTTGCAAATGCAATCTGGGGAATGTTCTGTTGTGGCTCCTCATTCCCCACCCTGGAAGTTCTCTACATTTGAGGTATTTTTTTTTTTATTTCATTTTTGAAATTTTATGTTGCAGGAATCTTAGCAGTTGTTTGGTTACCTGAATTTTTTACCTTTTTTGTTTGTAAAATATTATATTCCCCTTCCTCATTTCTCCTTTTAAAGGAAAAAAAGACCTTTGTCTGTGGTTATAATATTGAAAAGAATGTGTTATTTTTTCTGCATTTGTTGTGTGAAAAAGAGAAAAAAAGAAAATATTTGAATTTGTGTTTTCATTATTTCAGTATGTTACATGTTAAGGAGCAAAGGTTGGGTGGACATAGTTATCCGATACTTATATTGGTGGGGGCAGGAAATACTTTGTGAAATTAGTCGAGCTGTGCGTAAGCTCACAGACGAATCCACCCCTCTAGATGGGGCTGCATATGCACCGTTAATTTCGAAAAAAATCATGATATAATTAACAGTGCATCCATGAAAAGCATATGAGTGTCATTGTTCTATTGGTACAAGCTAGAGAATCCACTTGCAAGACTTGGGTTTGAATCCAGCTAGAGTGTTTATTTTAGTGTTTTTATTTTAAGTTTATTTTAGAGCTCATATTTGAGCTAAGGTAGTATTGGTGCATCCAAAGTCTTCAAATCGATTCACCTTTAGCTGGTCCAAGACCATATCTATAGGAATTTTAATGTGCATTGGTAAAAATATTGAATAATCTGACAATCTCATTTATAAGCTTAAATTGTTAGATAGAGCATATTGTTACTTACATAATCATGTGTTCAACGCGTCCTTTTACTCTTCTTAGGCCAAAGCTTGTGTTTTTTTTTTTGTGACAATGGGTGACGATTAGGCAAGTTTATAACCTCTGCCTCTATCTGCTATGTTATCATGTTGAATTGTGTTGCCACCTCATCTAAAACGTAAGTTGCGCTAGAGAGAGCATACTCTTTAGTTATTTAATTATGTGTGGACTTGGAAACCTCCGTGCGACCATGATGTAGCATAACTTCAGTAAGAATAGTTTGTTAAGAACGGAATGTTGGGAATTGTGTGACCACCTTATCTAAAAGCTTAAATCGTAAGATAGAGAACACTATTGATTATTTAGTTATATCTTCAATGTGTCCTTTTACGTGCGGGCTTGACTCTTTTTCTTAAGCCAATCACATTGAATTTTTTTGTTGTCGATGATGGGTGACTATGAGGCTATCTTGTACCCAAGACTAGATCTGCTCTATTATCATGTTGAATTGTGTGGTCAGTGATCACCTCGTCTAAAAGTTTAAGTTTTGAGAAATATCTTTTACCTCGAAACTGAAGTTGTTCATCCTTGTATTTGGATATATCGATGATCTTCCTGTCGCAGAGTAAATTAAAGGGATTGAAACACTCAAAAAGAAGTTACATTTTTCGGCATTTGATAGTACATCATGGAGAGTAACGACTTTTGTATTGACAGGAAGATGAAATGCATGAAATCGAAAAAACATCCTCCATATTAGTGTCGAAAAGTTTTAATGCAAGTGCAACCAAAGGCTCCAGAGTTCACAATTCGTGTGGGGTGGCAGGCAACTTCGTTATAATGACAGCGCTCAGGAGCTCGATCCTCACCTTGAGAGATTTGCTTGACTTATCGCCGTGTTTTGGCTCTGCATCCCTAAATGAGGTATTGTTCTGTCACTTTTGATGCAATTTGCAGTTTTCTTGTAGTGTTCAGATAAGAAAAATGACAAGTCTTTTTAACTCCTCTTATATATGAGTAATTTTCGACAGTTGCTGATATTAACACTGAAGGATCTGCATAAAATGTATCCTTCCGTCAACACGAATGTTCCATTGTCAAGTATTGATGGAGCAGGAATGGATCAGGTTACCTATTTACTCACTGAATTGTGTTCTTTACACTTAAAAAAAAAAAGTTTTCCTATAGCAGATTGTATCTTTGATCACAAAATTGTCATGTTTATATTAGGCACTACAATGCTTTTGTGATACTTTGAAATCAATCGGGGCAATATGGACGGGTGATGATGAATTCATAATGAAATTGGACGAGGAGTACAGTAATCTCCACAACAATCTAAGACGTTATGGTACGTCTTAATGTTATGTAGACGTTGTTTATTTACCTCTTTGCTCTGAGTACTGAATTGTGTTATTGTTTCATTTGATAGTCAGGTTGAGTTGGTAGATATGACGTGTTTTATTTACTTAATTATGTCTTCAACGATTACTCTTCAGGATTGGTATTGCTTGACGAGATGATTAAACTAGCCACTGAAAGAGTGTTTGATATGATGGACGAGGATGACCAGACGAGAGATGAAAGTCCTTCATCCAATGCATTTGAGAGGGCTCTTCTGGAATCTCATTCGGACAAGGAGTCTTCCCTCTCAAGCCCTCCACCTACCCCAACTTCAGTCCTCTCCTCAGCAATTAGTGCTTCACTGAAGAGTGAACTCAAGGCTAAAGAAACTGAGAAGTTGAATCCTATCGATGTAAAACGCCTCTATTTCGACTTGCTCCCTTATGCAATAGATCAAGATCCAAATTATGTTGTTCAGCTAGCAACCAACTTCAGTGAGCAAAAATCAGAAGTACAATCAAAGGCTGGTTCTGGAGTGAAAGCAGGGGATGCTTATGAATTTGGCCAAGATTTCGAAATGTTGGAGTCAGCAGATATTCTAATAACTGATATGGATAATGTATCAGAAAACGGAGGGACTTGTCGGACTGGTTCTACAAATAATCAGCTATTGTCAAGTCGTGTCCCGTTAGACGTGGTTTTACCTCCATCTACACTCCCTGAGTTGAGATCGAATGTCGAAGGACAAGCTGCAGGTCCACTAGCACCATTCACATTTTCATCAAATGTCATAAAGTCACCATCTTTGACATCAAGAAACATACTTACACCTCCATCTCCGCCCCCACTACCACCACCTCCATTGCCACCTAAGACCACAACCAATATAATGACACTTCCACCTCCACCCCCTCCCATGACATCCGGAAATGTAATAGTACATCCGTCTCTGTCTCCGCCCCCACCACCTCCATTGCCACCTAAGACAACAACACATATAATAACACTTCCACCTCCACCACCGCCGCCTCTCATGACATCCAGAAATGTAATATCACCTCCACCTCCACCACCACCTCCAATTGGATCAAAGGGTATGGCACCTCCACCACCACCGATGCCTTCGAATGGAGCAGTGCCAGCACCACCTCCATCCATGCCAAAGGGAAAAGGACCGGCACCTCCACCACCACTAGGTTTTATAGGTGTGTTACGAGTCAAGAGAACAGCCACTAAATTGAAAAGATCAACTCAAATGGGTAATCTTTATCGACTTCTCAAGCTCCAAGTTGAAGGCTCTAGTTTAGATAGTACATCACATCACAAAATGGGAAAAGTTGGTGCCTCAGAAGGAGGTAAACAGGGAATGGCTGATGCATTAGCAGAGATGACAAAGAGGTAATCTTGCTAAAAATCTTCACTCATTATTTCGTGGAATTTCGCATTTTTCAGGAGTTTGAGTTATATTATAAAATGTGCAATGTTTGTATCAGGTCAGCATATTTCCATCAAATTGAAGAGGATGTTAAAAATTACGCGAAAACAATCAAGGAGATAAACACAGCCATTACTTCTTTTAAAACATCAGATATGTCCGAGCTCATTAAGTTCCACGGATATGTAGAATCTCACCTTGAGAAATTAACCGATGAATCTCAGGTTCGTATATAGTCCCTCCGTTTCAATTTGTTTGTCTGGTTTTTGACTTTATTGAGTTTAAAAAAAAGTAAAGAAGAGTTTTGAATCTTGTAAAATGTACCAAAATGCCCTTTTTCGTGGTCTTAAACATGTCATGTGGAAAATTAGAATTAAAGAAAGAGACATTCTTTTTTAAACGGACTAAAAAGAAAAGACAAACAAATTGAAACTGAGGAAGTATGTATCTACTTAGTTCATATTTCTTCCATTATTCCCATATCACGATGTTGGCCTCAACCTTTCTTGCTACAGGTGCTAGCAAGATTTGAAGATTTTCCTACGAAAAAGTTGGAAGAACTCAGAATGGGAGCAACATTATATTCCAAGTTAGACTCAATAACCACTACTCTACAAAATTGGTCGATAGTCTCCCCTGTTGGCGAACACCTTGACAAAGCTGAGAGTTACTTTAACAAGGTACAAATTACTAAGTCCCTGAATTTAAATACTCTCATATAATAGTAGCTCTAACAAATTATTCTGTCGCGTAGATCAAAGTAGAAATTGACACACTGGAACGAACAAAAGACGAAGAGGCCAAGAAATTTATAAGCCATAACATTCATTTTGATTTTGGCATCCTCATTCGTATCAAAGAACTAATGATAGATGTTTCCTCAAACTGCATGGAACTTGCCATGAAGGTTAGTACAATGTAGCTACTAATATGTCGTATGCAGTATAATTTCTAGTGAAAATTACCGGTCCATGATGATCTAATGAACCTTTTTTTAGAAAAATAATACTTGAATGTTGAATCAGGAGAGTAGTGAAGCAAAGACAAAGGAAAACAGAAGAGGTGGATCGAAAAATGGATCACGTAAACTGTTATGGAAGGCCTTCCAGTTCGCGTTCAGAGTCTATAGTTTCGCTGGTGGGCAAGATGATCGCGCTGACAAGTTGACAAGGGAGTTAGCTCAAGAAATACAAAGAGATAATAACCAATAGACATATCGTTATACTCAGAAGGCGGATGCATATGGAGCTTTCAAAACAATGGGTATGACAATTGAACTCAATATTCTCGACATGGAATATAGATAAAAAAAAAAAACAAAAAAAAAAGTAATATATTATCCGTAATTTTAGAAGTACAATGAGTTCAGTGCTTAAATATCTCAAAGGGTGAACCTATCAAGTTTAAATCTTGAATCTGCATTTTGGTAAATTTTTGTAGCATGTTCGTAGAACTAGATTGTCTATTCTTTTATAAAATAAAACCATAAGAGTGACTTGTAACTTTAACATTTGCCTAATTTTTGCTATATAATCTTTTCTAGTTTTGTAGTTGCAGTATTTGTTATACTTATGCCTTATGGACACTAATGCTATATCTCAACTTTCTGTTCCTTTTGTTGCGAGTCCTGAGAGATAGTCGCGATAGAAGAGAAGGTTTCATCGGAACAATAATTTATTTTAGTTTAGAATTTCTCGTCTCTTTAAATAAGGAAGGGTGTGGGAAGAAATGACAAGAAGATACTGGAACGACAAGAAATGATTTAGAGTTGTATAATGTCTCGCCCTTGTTTCTTCATTGCTAGATGAAATACATCTAAGGTACATCAATAAGTAGGTATGAGAGGATTAAAGTCAAATCCTCAAGGACAAATGATTGATTTACCTATGCAAAAATAGATAAAGTCGTTCGATGTATCATAATACTTATGAGTTATGTATCAAAAAAAATCTCCCAAACTATATAATATAACTACTTACGTGTGAATGTTGCTCTAGACCTTACCTTATATTACCCTACCACGTCTAGTGCAAAACTACAAATGGAGAAATATGGATATATTCCGGCGTAAATCTAATCGATAAGTTGTTACACATTCATCTGAATTCAGCTACTTTAAATAAACTTTCAAATACAAGTAATATATTTCGAACCAACTAAATCTAAATAGGAAATTGTAAATATTCTAAACTTGAATTCATGTATAAAATTAAAATCTTGAATCCGTCTCCCTCTATAAATATATTAAATTATAACTTTTTTGTAAGCCTAGCTCTTATAAACATGGCATGCCACACCCTCACACTAAGACAAATTAACCCTTCATCTCATGTTCCATTCCTATAAGAGAATGCATTGAACTTTGAATAAAAGATGGAAATTGAGATACTAATGCAAATTCTTTCCTTTCAAGATACATTCGTATCTGAAAGAGGTTGAAAATAACAATTATTTTAAAATTAACTGTGTATCCTTTTCTAAGAGGTATTCCAAAAATATTTGCGATCTAGTAAACAACAAATTCATTATTTGTTCTTTTATAATACTTAATACCTAGTAAAACTATCCACCACCCCCCTCCCCCCATCCTCCTCAATATGACTATATATAACATGTCAAATAAAAAAAAAATGATAAAAATTTTCATGGATCAATTTAAACTAACATATCAACCCATTTTTAATAAGCTAAAATAGATTGAATTGAGCTTATAAATAGACGAATCAATGAGTAACCCAAATTTAAATGAATCATATTTTCATGCGCTGATTTTACCACCTCTAAACTCATCACTCTCTCACCCCCACCCCATCCCCACCCCAAAACCAAAAGAGAGGATGAAAGGAAATTAAAGTAGAAAGAACTTAGAAAGTTACTATTAAGGAGAAGACATAGACTACACACTCAAAACACACATTAGTTTCTGTATAAAGAGAGAGTGACCAACACTCTTAGCACAATACAATTCATTGACATCATTTCTATCTCTTACACAACCATTTTCCATGGAATTCTTTTCCAATCATTTATCCTTCTTCTTCCTCTTAATTACTTTCTTATCTTCATGTCAAATTCATGCTAGAGACAACCAATTCTTTAACAAAATCCCCACCACCAACATTAACAATGATCATATTGAAAAAGAAACAAAAGTAGTAGTAACTCCAAACAAAAACCAAGAACCAAATTTCATTCCTAAAAATGAAAATGCTTATGGTGTTTATGGTCATGAGCTAGGTCAATTGCCACCTTCCACCCCCACAACTAACCTTATTCCTAACAACAAGTACCTTCCCAAGAATTACAACTCTGTGGCTTATGTTACTGTCCCTCAGTACAACTGTACAACACTAATGAAACCAACACCATGAATAGTAACAACCAACGCTATAATAGTGGTCGTGGTAGTTCTGATCACGACCACTATTATATAGATGACAATACTTATAACAACAACGACGACAACAATAATAATAATGAGTATTATATTTGTGGCAACACTTACGATCAGTACTACAACGGTGTCAACACCTATAACGATCAATATCACAATGGTGGCAGGGCTGGATCTAAGGTAAGGCCATTAAAGTCAAAAACTAAAAGCTCAAATATTTTCAATTAGTCTTTCTCTGTTTCATTAGTATATGAATTTTATGAAATAAGCTCAAAGCCTCTTATTATAATTTGGATTTATTAGGTCATGACCACTTCCAGAGAGTCATCCCTAAATGGTGATGGCCACGAATACTCCTACATCAACAACGATCAGCAGCAGGACATGAATGAACCAAGATTAATGGACAAAGGCTACGCGACCACCTCCTCCTACAAGAATGGTGGCAATGATTTCTATTACAACAATCAAGAAAAAAGTCCCAACACAAAGAAGTATGTCAAGAATCCATATGAAAAATCAAGAGAATTTGCAAACTCCTATATTGGTGACAATGAGTTAAGCAACTACAACAACAACAACTTTGTGAACTATGAGAATGAAGAAGAGTTCCAAGATAAAGAACACATGCCTTGAGATTTCTTTTTCTAACAACAAATTTTCAATAGTTTTAACTCAAGTGAGCAACATGTCATGAGTTCCAATCATCATGAGTGTTTCATTTTCAGTTTTGAGTTATGTTTAGTGGGTAAAATGTTAATGTATTTTTAAGATCTGTGTACCGGCGATATAAATCATGTTTACAGAATCAAATAACTTATTTGATACTGAAACATCATAGTTGAGCCTACAATATGGTACAAGTGCATATATAGTTTTTCTAATGAGCGTGAAAAAAGCTAAAAAGACAATTCAAACAGAACGGAGTAAATTGTGTAAAAAACACAAAAAAAAAAAAAAAAATTAAAAATTAAAAAAAGTAACGATTAACACGCGCCAGGTAGGGGTCGAACCTACGACTTTCTGCTTAGGAAACAGACGCTCTATCCACTGAGCTACAGGCGCTTTGTTGTTCTGTGTATACAATTGGTTTTATTAGTTAAGAAAAGGCATTTTAGATTGTTTTGCTCCATTAGTTTGAAAGGAAATCCCTAGTACTATTTAATAAGATGAAACAGTTTTTATTTGATTGTGATTTTATCAAGCATTATTAAATATACAAATAATATTTTTTTGTGACACTTAGTCAAGTAACAAAGAGGCGGTTTCAAATATCTTGAGCTTATTGTTCAAGAAATTGAGAATATTCAGCTTCTTGTGTGATAAGAAGGTGTCACCAAAATTTAATGACAAGTTCTACAAGGTGGTAATTAGACCAATCATGTCGTGTAAGATCCAGTGTTGGCCGGTCAAGATTTCTTACATTCAGAAGAGGAAAGTTGTGAAAATGAAGATGATGTATATGTTGGGATACTAGAAGGGATTCAATAAAAAAACAAAGATATCAAGGACAAGGTGCAAGTGATTTCGATGGAGAACAAGATGCAAAAGCGAGATTGAGATAATTTGGGTTGTAAATAAAAGATGCACGAATGCCCCATTGCGGAGGTGTGAGAGCTTGGTTATGGATGGTGCTATAATGACTCTAGGATCGATAGGCTAGAAAAGTATCAGGGAGGGGTGATTAGACAAGACATGGATCAATTTCATTTTACCAAGGACATGACCATATATAGGAGGTTGCAGAAAACATTGATTATGATAGAAGGTTAGTAGGTACATTTTAGAGTGTTATCTCACTTATCCTTGCATACTAGTAGTTGTAACATTATTCCTATAGTTTCTTGTCAGTCGGTTTTCTGTTACTATTTGGTGTTTCTTATACTTTGATTATTGTATTATTATGTTACAACTATTGTTCAAAATCGATTTGTCATGTTTTGTCATGACACCAAATACTTTGAATTGTTTTTTGTTGAGCTGGGATCTATCATAAACAATTTATCCACCTCAAAAATAAGATAAGATCAACGTACATTTTACCCTCCACACTTGCATCAAATATGTTATTATTGTACATTTAAAAAGAAATTACCAAACAGAACTACTTATAATTTGAATAAGAAAATACTCATATAAGAATTTATTATCTTAAAACTAATATAATCTAATTTTTTTAATCAAGATACAAAAAAAAATAAAAAAAATTACAAATAACTATAAAAACTAATACTATTTGGCTTAATTTAATTCATTTTTGAACAAAGAGATAACCCCAAATATGAGAACCTAAAACCCCAACAAAGCCCTTTTGCCTCTGCTAGTAGCCTCAACAAACATGGCCACTATCACCGCCAGGTCCCTCATCCGCTCTGCCACTTCCTCCGGCCGAACAGCTGCCGTTAGACTTTCCGGAGGCTCCAAACCGAAGGTCTCCTCCTCTCCTTTTCGTATTCCTTCACAGAAACCCCTCGCCGCTCGCATTTTCAGGTCAATTTGCCAGAACCCTTTTTTGTGTGCATTTCCAGCTATTATTTCAGTATTTATACTTAATTCTCTTACCTATGATATTGATCCAGATTGATTGATTAGATGCACATATGTATGAAAATTTAATTATTTTTCTTACCAATTTTTGTATATGATATTGACTCAGATCGATTTTTTCTTTGTATTTTGTAGGTTACCTGTTGAAATGAGTTGTGTAAGTGTTGAAACGATGTTTCCGTATCACACTGCTACGGCTTCAGCATTGCTGAATTCAATGTTATCTGCTACTCCTAGAATCTATGGTTGGACTCTTGAAGGTAAATTTTACTTCTTTTTGAATTATTGAACGAATACATTACGAGAATCAGTTTGTTGGATGCACAATTATGCGTATATAATGTTCATCAATGCCCTCCCTATGAAGAATTTACATTTGCTCTAAGTTTTTAAAAGGTTATGCTATGTAAGCTTTAACTTGTTTGGGTATTAGCTTATATTTGCATTGCATCTTCTCTGTTTATGTACTTTAGCCTTTGAGTGGACTGCATGTGCTGATTTAGGAGTATGAAATGTTTGCATTTGTTTGAGTGTTGAGTGGTTGATGAACCCCTTTGTTAGGGAGCGTTGTACCCCTAATGTGGGACTTCCTGGCATGAACATGGATTTAGTCCGGCTCCAATGTGAGTACCGGACACCGGATGGGAAACCAAAAATAAAGATATCAACATATGTTGACATGTCATTGAGTCTTAAAATATGCAATTGATGTATTTGCTGTGCCTGCCTGATTCTAGATTGATGCAGCAATACGTATTTCTTGCAGATTTGTGAATCGTGCAGCAGCTATTGATTGTTGATGAATTAATTCCATAATAAGCCTCAGGAAAACTAAATCAGATTGTATGTCGGACCAAAAGTTGCTTAGCATATAGACTTTTCCTTTCCAGTTGTTGTTGTTAAGATGCAAGCGGCGTTCTAATACATGGTATTTAATCAGATTGCAATGATGATGTATGATGAATGTCAAAGAGTTCAAGTGAAGTTTATCTCCATGTCGTCTAAGAGAATAATAGTAGAATACGGAATGAGAACATGGCCTTGACTAGTCCGCTGTGCCTTTTACCACATTTCGTCGCAATTGGTTGTGTTAGATAAAGCAATATATTACATGATTTTAGTTTCCTGGAATATTTCTGAAAACTTCTAATTATTTCCCTTATGATATGTATATTTAGTCACTTCTAAAAAGATTGTTGTGTCTTATATTTCTTGTATCCATCTAAGATCTTTTAAGTTTTAATTCATAGAGTTGTAGATTCATTAAGTGGCATTGTGATGAAAGATAATCCCCTAAAACTGCAAAAATTTTCTCCTATCACAATTATTTTCTCGTTTTGCTGGGGAGGGAGGGGAGCAGGTTTCATTTGGTGTTCTCTTAAGCTTGTATGCTTGTTCTGTTGTTGGACAACCGAAGTTAAAAAGAGAAGTTCTTGTACAAGTTGAAATGCTGGTTTATCAACTTACAGATACCATAGAGAGAGGGCCACGACCCATGATAACATAAGATTTCTACTTCTCCCGAGAACTAGAGTTCTGTGTCTGAACCTCCATTAGTAAACTGTGAACCTGATGAAATGGGACCACTACCACCATATGGAACATTGTCATCCTTGAACAACATATTATGCATTCTCAAATTGAATGCAGACTTTATGTGATGCATTTGATGTGATTTTTCTGTACTTGTCTGATTAGATTGATCGCAAAGTACTACTTCTTGTAGATTTTGTGAATCATGTGGCTACATGATTGTTAAAGAATTGAGGGTCTGAAACTTAGCATATATCTTTTGGCCTTTCTCATTGTAGTTCTTGCTGATTAAATCATATGCTTAGATTCATTCTAATACTTGGTATTCAATCAGATTGCAACGATGATTTATGATGAACGTCAGAAGGTTCAAGCGAAGTTTTACCATGCAGTCTATGGACTAAGAGAATGTCTGAACCTAAGGCACAGCAGGTGCTCCAAAGAAAACATATGTTTTCTCCTATAACTTTCATTTGATTTTTGTTCTAAATGAATACATTTGTTGTAATTTTGATGCTGACCTGACCCCAACTTCAGTGAATTCTGGATCTTACTTGGTCTTGTTTTATTACTCCAAGTATTTATAGAGTTGAACCACTCTTGACACAACCAAGGATAGGTTGTTTTCTTCATTGACAACAAAATTTACAAGCTCAGCAACTTCAATGAGGATTTTGTCGACGGGTAGCCTCGTAAACCCTCTTAATCATGTAACGTTACGATGAACGATAGTGGTTCTGGCTTTATCGAGTCAACTGCATTTTAAGTTGAAAGATGTAACCACAACCCAATGTGTACTGTATTTCTCAACCCTAACATACAACAACGACAACATACTCTGTTTAGTCCAACAAGTGGGGTTTGAGGAGGGTAATATGTACGATGGACCCTTGGCCCAAGTAAATGTACTCAACCCTAAGATTTGTCCAGGAAATCAACACCTTCAAAAATAGGGGCAGCTTTGCCTGGATCCTACTTTCCTTCTTTTTTTTGGGTAATTTTTTAATTTTAACTTTTTCTCGTTGATATGTTTAAGACTACGAGATTCAAAAAGTGTTTTCCACGTTAAGATTATTTCAGTTTTAATCACTAGATAACAATCATTATGTGTTGAATTGGTCAAATAAATATTTTCCAGCAGAACCTAACTTTTATTATTATATTCATCCACGTTCTAGTACCACATTTTCCCTCAACTTTCCTTTTTTTAATTTCCATATACTTCCACTTTTTATTGATAATTATATTAAATAATAATAATTATGCATGTTGGGATCAAAACAATGAAATGTCCCTAAAACAAGGGGAAAAAACTTTATAGTAAAAGCTACTCTAATATATCTTTTTTAATCAATTTTTTTATTTGGACAATGTTTCCTACTTTTGCTAACACATCAATTTCATTGCCTTTTTATTCCTCATCAATACGTGTTAATTATTCTCTCAAGCTTTGTAAAAAAAATATTCTTGTGTAGAAAGGTTTCAAAATTAAAAGGAAAATAATTATCCTTTTAAATCTCTCTTATTCTTATAAAAAAATTGATGTGACACATCTCTTAAAGAAAATTTTATTATAGGTGTATTGTATTTATTAAATTAATTTTATTAATAATATTTTAAAAATTTAAATTTGATTTCTATTATTTCATATAATTATTTAATTCTAAGAATGATTTTAAAAAGTAATTCTCTTAATTATTAAAATTAATAAAAGTAAAATGAAATGAAGGGGTAATTAATTAAATCTAAAAAAGATAAAGGAATTTTATTTTATTGTTGATGACATTTTGTGAAATTAATTGAGGTACATGAACGTTGATTCGAAAGAACGATTAAAAAAAATATATAAAGGAAATAAAGAAATATAGATTAGCAGCCGCCCACGCTCTTTTTCTTTCCGACAGCCGCCCACACACAATCTTCTATCTATCGTTTGTGCCTTAATATATTCTCTTTATGCATCATATCTATACGCACAGATCTCGAGTTTTTAATTTTTGATTAGGTGAATAAACTTTCATTCTTCATCAAAGAATTAAGTTCATTGTATATTTTATTTCCGTATTAAAGATTATGGTCTAAATTAGAAATTATGTAATTATTAGTTATTGATACAACACAGTTTTAGTTTACTGAAGATTTGATTTTAAATAGAAAGTTATGAAAGACGTGTATTAGAACAGTAATTGTATGTTGCCTCGATAATCATCCATATACTAATAGTCACAGTATTGCTCATGTAGTTTCTTGTCATTCAATTTCTATTACTATATATTGTTTTCAGTACTTCAATTATCGCATTATAATTATTATTTAGTGAACAAGTAAAAGTGAATTTTATTATTTTTATATTAATGAAATAAATGGGGACCAATATTTAAATGAAGTCACTCTAGTTTGCTGACTTCAAATAGCTTCCTAAAATATCCATTCTTCTAATTATTCCAAAAATATTAGTAAAATGACAGCTACTCTTTAGAATAACATTTATAGCAAGTAACTGATTTCCAACATTTAAAGTGTCTTTAAAAAAAAATTTGTGGTCCTTCCCAATTGCTTCACAACTACAATGGAATTTAAATCAATGTGTTATGCCCAAAAAGAAAAAAAAAACAGTGTGAATACTTTTTTTCTTTTTAATTTTTTTTTTTTTACCTTAAAATTAATTTTATTTTCTTTGGAAGCTTAAATGTTGTAAAGTTCCAACTTTCAAAATAGCTTCTCCATTATCAATTGTGGTATTATGATCACCAACAATTGTGCTCGAGTGATAAATACCTATTTATTCTTAATCAAAGGTCTTGGAGTGGTAAATACCTATTCATTATTAATCAAAGGTCTTGAATTCAAGTCTTCTTAAATAAGACGTCGTCTTTGTTAGTAAGCGTTTTACCTCATAATGTGAAACTTTTCATATCAAATATGAATAACGGACACCGGATGAGAAATCAAAAAAATAGTAATATTGATGAATAAGTGATATAAATATAAATTAGATAGTAAAAGGAAATAATAAAATATAAATAAATACATAAAAACAGAGAGATATAAATAATTAATAATAATAAGATAAAACAATAAAATGACGTAAAATTTGGTGGACGGCAAAATGAAAAGGGGCCCACCCACACAAAAGAGGCAGCCGCGTTTTCTCTTCACTTCTCATGTCCGTCTCCACATGTGGGCCCTTTTCATGTCTGCTACTCTCCGCAGCGAATTTCTTTAGGTACGGAGTCGCTATAATTGTTTAAATCGAGAAATTTTAAAAATGGACATGAGTGGTTGTTGAAATAGTAAATGTTTTTTACTTATTTTTTTAGGAAGAAAGCAAAGAGGATTTTAAAAAAGAAAAGCTTAGCTATGTTTTTGGTATAATATATCATTTAATTCGATCTTATTTTATAATATATGATAATTTATGTCTTATATTTATTATGTCACACAGAAGACTCATATTTAAATTTGTCATGTTTAATTTCTCTTTACACACACATGACTAATTAATGTTCTTGGGTACAGTAGCTTAAATACTGCTCTAATTACGGCTAAGGGATCTGCTTTTGATCTGATTCTCATTAATTAACGTTGTTTTTAAGCTTTACTTACTCGAAAAGAGATTTTTACCACTATTTATGTCGGGGATCCACCAACAGACAGCTAAAATTACACTATAATTCCAAATTTGCCCTTATATCGTTTGATAAAATACTCATATCAATTAATATTTTCCTAATCAAATAGTGATATATAAAAATGAACGGAGAAAATAGTAACGTAGCAAACAAAGAAACATATCCGTATACGTAATACATTAACAGCTGAAAGTACGTATTTGTTACGTTAGCTGAAACTGACAAAGACAAAACAACATCCACGTGGCACAACCTCCATTATTACTCAAAATTAAACTCTCTGTATCTGCCATATCCGTACACTCTAAATGGACCACACGTGCCACACGTGTACCGCAAATCTCTCTTAGCGGTTCTCAGTTGCCGCCGCCTGCTCCTCACATTCCGACCGATAAAAAAAAAAAAACAAAAACACAGAGATATTTACTATTCAATAACTCCTCTCGTGAAGATTTAACAGAGCGAAATACAGAGTAAATTTTTTTTTTTCAGCTGAAAAAACCGGCAACAATGTATATAACAAATATTATAGGATGATCTAATTGAAACAACAGGTTTGCAAAATCAAATAGATTTGTTTTTTCTGTTGCAAAAAAAGGTAAAAGTAGATCAGCCTTGTTGATATTGACATCGGCGGTGATCAATAGTCGCCGGCGGCGACGGCAGCAGCAACGGCGATGGCTCTTCAGTTTTCTATCATCTATCTAATTCTATATACTATTTTTTTTGTTTTTTTTTCCTTTTCTGTTTAAATAAAAACATTAAAAAGGAAATTGCACTAAATAAAAACGTTTCGCAAAATATCTCCGATCGTCTTCATCGTGGTCTCCGGTGATGTCACATGTTTTCCGGTGGAGGAAAGTTGAGGTCCAGATTTAGACCGGCTGTTGTTGGTTTCAAGTCTACACGCATAAAATCAATCACCGTTGATGAATCAGAGTCTCCACCACCACCACCACCACCGAGGAAATCCACCGTCTTCTTCTGATTATTTTCTAAATTTATAACACCGGCGCGTGCAAGTGCTTCTAAATAGTACATATGATTCACCGCCGGTACAGCACCGGTAAAACCTCCACCAGAGATCGGAAATCTAACAGTATTATGGTTAAACCCGCCGATTGATCCACAAAGGCCTAGATCTAATGGCGATGATGAATCAACCATAACCGGACTCGACGACTCAACAGTACTAGTCTGACTCGGACTCCGATTGATTTCATTTTTAACAGCGAATTTCAGATCTTCCTCCTTTTGTAATTGAGGAAAATTAGTTTTTGCTTTAGCTCCACGGAATTCCCTAGCAGCGTTATCATATGCTTTCGCCGCTTCCTCCGCAGTATCAAAAGTACCAAGCCAAACCCGGCTTTTTTTACCGGGATCTCTTATCTCTGCCGCGTATCTCCCCCACGGCCTCTTCCTTACACCTCTATAATGCACCTCTTTCGAAATCCCATTCAATTTCCCCACCGCCATCGCCGCTGCCGCCGCCGTCACTGCACCAATTTTTTCCTTGGGCGCCATACTAAAGACTAATTAAATTTATTCAAAATTTGGTTAGAAATAATAATGTTAGGGAGATGAAGAAAATGGAGAAGTGGGGAAGAGAGATTATATAGGAAAAGCGAGTCAATAGTGGCTATGGGTATTTTGACTAATGAGAAATAGCCGCCCCCATGGGTTTTGTGGGGCCCTTGTTTTTTCTACAAAATGTGGGGCCTAGTCAGTTACGTGACATTTGTGTGTTTGATGGCGGCAGACTGTTTTTTCTTTTTTTCTTATACGTGGGAACTACATATACATTTGAAGTATTTTGAATTTGTCATTTTCTTTTAACAAACAAATGTCAAATATATATTTATTATTTTTAATAAAAGGTATACGTTACAAGAGAAAACAACTTTTCCTTATCTATTTATGATAATTATTATACATGCTACTCTTTTTATTTTTGTATAGAGTTTTTAATTTAAGATAATTATCTACAATAAACAATAACGCATAATCTTAAGGTGAGTAATTCATTACAATCAATTACTATATTTGTCAGTGTTTATTAACTTCATATGATACACCTTTTTTTTTTAGTTGACCAAATAAATAAATAAAATTATATGAAGTTAGAGAGGGGTTTGAATTGGTTTAAAGATTGGTAAGACTTATTTTATTTCAATTTTTTATTTTTGAAAGTGTTTGATAAATATAAAAAATAACTTAAAATAAGTTAGAAATTGTTTGATAAGGTAAAATATGACTTAAAATAAGTTAATAATGACTTAAAATAAGTCAAAAACCAAAAGTATGTCTTCCCCTACTTTTTTTTTTTTTGATTAAAATCATTTCAGTTTGACCTTTTATTTTTTACTTAAAAACTATTTTTTTTAAACTAATCCAAATGGGCTCTTAATTTTTAGTTTCGTCTCCAAATTATTGACAGCTGAATTTAGATACACTCTCAATTCCACATGACATAAGAAATAGTCTCAAATTCTTATAAAAGTATACAATGTCGGACTTAGAAATTTCACATAGCGGATTCGGAAAAAAAACGTGAAATAACAGAAATGAAACAAAAAAATAAAAAAATAAAACGCTATCTGATCCTAACTTCAAGGAGACCTACCACTACGCTATAAGTTTCTCCATGTCATTGAGGAGGTTCAAAATATATATATATATATAAATACAAAAAATTTACCTTATATATATATAATTTTTCGTCATTGGGGTTCAAGTGATCCCCCTAAAATCCATGTGGGTCCGCCCTAAAAGTATACTCCCTCCATTTCATATTAATTGAATTTTTAAGATGTTTCACATCCTTTAAGAAAAGTAAATTAAGACATAAATTGAACATAGTTTTTTATTTTTACCCTTATTAATTATTGTCAAATTTTTTGAAGTCATCACATTCAAAATCCAAATAAAAAGTAAAATTGAAAGAACACTCTAAAATAGTATTAAAAATTAAATAAATTAATTTAAAAAATAAAAAATACCTCAAAAATTTAATTAATATGGAATGGAAAGAATATATATCTTACTAAAAGTCGAGAAATATACAAATGGGGTTAGTGTGGGGGAAAACGGTGACAAATCCGGGTTGAACCGGGTTTGTCGGCTAAGCTTCAGGTATTCCGCCGCGTGGTATGGATCCGTTTTTTCCCACAATTTTCCGTAATGTGTTTGGGTCCACATTGACGGTGGGGTCCACTATGTTTGGACCAATGAAAATTTGACACGACATATTTGTAGAAAAAATAAGTAGACGTGTCTGCGTATTACTAAAGCCGGCAAGTCCGCCCATGGTTCTCTATAAAACCAGCAGGATTCTATTTTATCTTTCTTTAATTACAACACACGCGCTCACTTCAGCGCGTGTTGACACTTTTCTATTTTTTTATTTTTTTTGAAGAATAAAAAAACATAATTTAAAATTATGGATATTAAATGAGATTATATTTGTATCTTAGAATATGGTCCATTTTTTTATAGTTATTTCCTATTTGACCTGAGAGTTCAGTTTGGACATGTCAAGAGGAGATACATTAACATATTCTTAATAAGAAAATGTGAGAGTGACGTTGGAAGACTTTCAGAGAGGTAGAAGTAGGACAAAAAAGAGAAGTAATTAAACTGAACAACTTACTGAGGATAAGATTCTTGATAAGAAGATATAAAGGTCGATGATTTGAGAAGGTAGTAATTAGTTTCGCACATGATCATTTCGATTTGTACGTATTGTTAGCTCGTTATTTTACTAATTTTCGTACTTCTCACTCTTAATTTTTTAACTATTTATTGTTTCGTGTGCTTCTATTTTTTAACCAATTAGTGATGGAGGTGCTAACAACAAGATTCACTTAACAAAGAAAAAAAAATGAAAAAGCAAAAATAAAGGATGGTGCGTGTGTAGTAATGATATACAATTGTTGGTTATGTAAAATAGAGGCCAAATTGGGCAATATATATTTAATTAGTAGTAATATTAATTTATAGCGCCACAAGATTCGATCGGCTGATATTGACCCAATAAGACTTAAAGGTTAATAGACTGATTTCAATTATTCGATAAATCTGAATTGACGTATTACATAAAGCTCATTTCTGATAATGATATTTCCAATTGTTCCAGATTTTTAATTAAACATATAAATAATTCCAACCATTCATCGCAATCCAGAAGCGGAGTCAAAATTAGGAATTTAGGAGTTCTAAATCATTTTATTTGAG
The DNA here is from genome assembly GCA_037074985.1 of Solanum bulbocastanum. Lineage (NCBI taxonomy): Eukaryota > Viridiplantae > Streptophyta > Magnoliopsida > Solanales > Solanaceae > Solanum > Solanum bulbocastanum. Next base: position 5,052,854 of record CM073606.1, on the reverse strand, counting down.
GAGTTCACAAATTAATATACATAATTTTTTTAATTTTCTAATCAAATATAGAATCTACGAAAAAGCTAATAGGTTCGTCCGAACCCATGAACCACCACCTAATTCCGCCTCTATTGCGATCCATATTGGTTATATATTAAATTAGCCCATTATCACTAGCTGGCAACATTTAACTATTTTTCTCTTATATAAATATAATATAATAGGAAAAAGTCATGTTATCTATCTAATTAGGTGCCACGTAACACACACCATGTATTATCTTTTTTATATATATTGCTGAAAATGTATTATGGGTTCAACTGACCATAAAGTTTTTTCTTTTTATATTTTATATAAATAAAATAAGTATATAGGTGAACAATTATTAAAGTTAAATAATGTATATATGCCTAGTCCTTAAAATAAATTAATATCATCAATTCACCTTGGTCCATTTTTTTTTTTGGATTTCTCACTTCATATTTATATTAAAATTTGATTAAATTAGAATTATACAGTGTAGGTCTTATTTTGAGCATGATAATCTTAATAATTTTTTCTTCATCTCTGAAGCTTGAACTCTGAAAATATTTATATCCAACCAGATCATCTTATTTATGTTGATCTGACTATGACATTGAGTAATATATACAAATTATCACATGATTCATTTAGATATAACAAATGAATTTCGGTGATACTAGTGATCAAATCACATAATTAATTTATTGATGTGTGTATAAATATTTTTATATTATATACTTTGTGAGGCGGCTGAAAAAGGCTCCACAAAATTATTGTGCTATTTTTTGGGAATATATTTAACATATGATTGTCTTTGACGATCTGTTATCAACATTTTTCCGCTGTAGGTACATCATTAATTAAACAATATATGGAATATTCCAAAAACCTTTTTATTTAATTTCTATATTAAAATAAAAGATAAATCACGCACAATAAATGCTTGGATTACCTTGTAATTTTTTATTTTGTTAATGATCAATAAAACGTTTACGCATAATACATAAACACAACCCTAAACTTGGCTTCAATGAACAATTATGCCCTCCAACTTTGAATATGCATAAATAGACACCTAAACTTATATAAAATTGAACAAGTAGATACAAGTGTCCTACATGGCACAATACATGTAAGACACAAAATTGACATGTAGGACGAATGTGTCAATTTACTCAATTTTATACAAATTTAATTAAGTATCTATTTGTCCACACCCAAAGTTAAAGATCATAGTTGTCAACTGTTGCCAAGTTAAGAGTCATGTTTATATATTATGTCAAACGTTTAATATGACAATTTTTGAATAAGTTGAATATGCACTAGGTACACAACTTAATCGAAATGTATTATGTATAGATTGAAAGTCATGTCAATATTAATTAATATCTCTGTATATGTTTAACTAAATATAAACGCTTTTCGTTGAACAAATTGAAGTTATTACATGTACTTGAATTACGTTGTACGTACGATCGACAAATGTCAAATGTAATTAAGATAATGAATGATATATGGTCCTGTCAAGATTGTGTCCACAAATAAAGAATTCTTTCTTGTCCACTGATAAAAATGTGACAACTGACAACCACAAATTTTGTAAACAACCAAACACTTCTTAATTTGCTTTAAGACGGAACTCAATCTTCTAAAGTTGACATCAAATTTTATTTAGTCGTTTCAAATGAACTTTGTTTATTATTTTTCAATTCTCGCATGTGCAAAGGATTCAAATACATAAAAAATAAATATGATAATTATTTTGTGGGGTTAAAATTTAAACTTTTAGAAAATCATGAGGGTTGAAATTTACTTATTTAACATCATTAAATCTATTTCACCATAGAAAAAGTTTAAGTTTCGGAAATGGTAGCTAGAAAATGGAGAAGAAGAAGATTTTTTAAAATAAAATAAAATAGTGAAATAAGGCTCTCACGCAGAGCTAGTGTGTGTATCACACTCACTATATCATGTCAGTAAAAAGTGTCAAAATGATACATTAGGAGTGTACATAAGGTGTCTAAAATGAACAAAGTTCGATTAAGGTGTCTAAGTGAAACTTGATGCCAACTTTAACACCGATGAGTTCAACCTTATTTTAACGTAATAATCAATGTGTATATAACCGACAAGGGTTGTGGTAGAGTGATAAGTAGTTCCCAATCGTCTTTAGTAGGAAGTGTTTTACTTCTAATATAAAACTTTTTGGCACAAATTAAAATTTAATCGTCCTTTAATATAAAATATCAGACATTAAATGAAAAAAAAAAAAACATCAATGTGTGTATATACATACTAGTTAGGAGTCAATTTGTTATTTGTGAGTTAGTGGAGTAGCTAAACAAACGCGTAAATTTGTTTAAGACTATGATTTTTATGGTTAGAAATATAGTCAAACTATAGTATATATGTGTAGTGTATGTCACATTCAATGATATTTAATGGTTGCTTCTCCATTATACATAGGCAGGATGATGTGCCTTGCTCATGTGGTTGTTGAAAATGAGGTAATATATAAACGTGTTATTTAATTTATATATTTCAATTTTGGATATATGTGCTCAAATAGGAAACAAAAGAAAGTAGGAAAATATACAATGTCGGAGAAATAAGTGTTGTTTGAGAGTAACAAAAAGTATTTTTCATAAACTATTTTTTTTGAGGCATTTTTATTGAGAGAAATAAATATTTTTTTTAGAGTAATCTAAGCTGTTTTTCATAAACTAAAAAAAATTGTAAATACACAAAGAAGTACTTTTTAAAAGTTGGTCATATACTAATTATTGTTTAAAAATAATTTTAAAATTGATTAATCAAATAATATAATTTGTTTAGTATTTTTTTTTTTAAAAAAATAAGTTAATTTTAGAAATTTGGTGGTTAGAAATTCTTTTTCATACTTTGGAATTTTACATCCTCTTAACTACATATTTTAAAAATGATTTATAGATATAACTACTTTTTGTATATTGAAATATGACATATTTAACTGAAAATAGACAGATAAAAAGTTGTTAAATATTAATGTTCCCACAAGATTCGGTCGGCTGATATTATTACACTAAAAGAAAGTTAATGGAATGAGCTTGGAGTGATAAGTATCTTTTTATTTTTAATTAAAAGATTTGATTACGAATTCAGTTTGGATATGAATATTTTTTGTTATATATAGAACAATTTACTTTCCAATATGTGACTTTTTATCATGAATGCAATTTTTAATACAAGAAAATTCTTAGTTGCTATTTTTTAGGTGCGCACAAGATAAACCTCAATCTTATGTAATAGTTCGTAAGCCACATAAAAAAAAGTAAATTACATTAGGCAAACTGCATGCGACTAGCTTGATGCAAAAAGATCAACGATGCTTTGAATAGCAATCTTTCGTACCCCATTCAATATATTTGTGGTGAAAGCTTAATAGAGTGACCAAGCTAATACCTTAGACAAAGAGACTGTCCAACCAATCACGACAAGCAGCCCTGCACTAAGCAAGTTGCAATCTCAGTTTTTTTTCTCCTTCGATAGAGTTGGATAACCCCTTGATAACGTAAGATAAGGAATTTCAAACTTGAGACCTTTCATATGAAAATCTCAAATCAAACCATTTGAGTCATTCCAAAATTTTACCATTCAAATTTAATCAAAATTCAATATAAATATTTTCTTATAATACTTCAAATTAAATATAGTAATATCCTCCTTAAGAATGACAAATGATTCAGAGTATATATCTTATTTTTGTTCCATTCATTCAGAGCATATATCCAATGTTTGTTGATTCAAGTATGAAACCTGGACCAATCAAACAATAAAATTTATTAGCATTTAGTATTTACATCAACTTAAATTAGTTTATAATAATTATATTATAAGTAAGGTGAAAATATACATTATTATTTCAAACTAATTATATATATTGTCGCCAAATATAGAGTAACAACACAAGTTTAACATAATAATTAAATGGTGAAAAAAATTAATAATTGAAGTAAATTTGTGAATATTTACTTTTTACGACAAACTAAGGAAGGATAAAGTTTTTCTTCCTATTATTTTCTCAATTTATTATCATTAAGTCAATCTTTTTGAAAGATATAGTGAGTAAATATGTTTAAGACTATCACTTAATAGAGATAGAGGTAAATTAAACATGTTAAATTAAAATATGATAAGTAAAAAGGGACGGAGAGATTATATTATCTTGAATGTTTGTATTATCTCTTGGCATTAATGTATTTTTCCCATTAGAAATTTTAATTATTGATGTGAGAGTGGCTAGAAAAAGGCTTCACTAAATAATTGCTAGATTAGGATAGCGTTGCATAATTGACTTTAGTTTGCAAATACTTTTTAAGTCAGCTTAGCTTTTTCCTTTTCTTTTTTCAATATTAAATGTTAGTATAATCTTTACAATAAATGTCTTAGTGTATGGATTATTTAGTTTAGTTATATCTTTTTGGACCACTAAAAGGAAAAATGATTCAGCACATTTACCTAATGTGTAATTTGTGTTTTTATTTCTCATTCGATAGTTTATCATTTAACATGCTTTATCTTTATCTTCCATTCTTGTAGCCATCTCCACTGTCCACACCATCACACTTATCTCTCGTAGTATTTGTAAAATTAATTCCTTTTACTTAGGTATCAAACATAGAAAAATAAGTTTATTTTCAAGAAAATAATTTTCTTCGTATATTCGAACACATCCTAATGGTGTGGTTGGTATATAGGAGAATATTTTCTAATTTTTTTTATGTTTAGTTGATTTTTTTTTCTCAAAAAACACTTCCTCCAGGAAAATAAGTTCCTTAAAAAAGAGAAAAATAACTTTTTTTTTTTTAATGAAAGTAAGTAAAACAAGTTCTATAAGTGACATTATATATTTATTGCACCCATCCAATGCCCTCAACTCTTACCCCTTAACCATCGATCCCACTCTATACCCTTAAGGCCCCACAACTCACCCCTTCTACCTTATAATTTTTTACTAGATTTTATATATATATATATATATATATATATATATATATATATATATATATATTATTTTTAAATAAAAATATTTTTATGAAAAATATTATGTTGGTACCAAACACAACCCTATCTTACTTGAGCCAACAAATTAGAGATATCTTTATCGTTGAAAACAAAATGGCTTAAGTCATCGATAACCTCTTAAAGTTGTCTGTATAATTTATTTAGACTCCTCAACTGAGACTCTTACCTATTAAACACTTTAATATTAATGAATATTTATCTACTGAACATAAAATGACAACAAGCTTTAAAAATATTGCCTGAATTCACCCACCAAATTCTTTCCTCTTTCTTTTTCTTCATTATATTCTATTCCTCCGGTGGCTATTGCGAATTTTGTAAAAACCTCGATAAATTATTTCGAAATTGACATATCAAAAAATTTTATAACATTTTTAATAAATGGTGATGGTTGCTCGATCGGAGTTATTGAAAATAAAGATGCACAAATATTTATCAACTTTTTAACTCCAATGTTCAATTTTTTTCTTCTTCTTGCAAATTCAACAGGCAATTTGTTTACCGAAAATGAAAAAAAAAAAAAATCAAAACAAAAGGCAGAGAAATTTTAAGTTTTTAAAATGGTGGGTAGAAGAAGAAGATGACTTGTACATGGGTGTGGGGGTGGAGTTTTTTTTTTTTTTTTTTAATGATTTAAAAGATTAATGCTTAATTAAATTAATTTTTCATTTATTTAGTCAATGCATGCCAAGTGTCAAGAAAGTAGGTATAAATTTAGTTTTAAAAATTTTTAAAAATGCATTCACGCGCTCAGCAGCACTGAGAAACACTTATTTTGCCACATTAGCATTTTGTGATTAATAGGTACATGTCATGAACAATTTAGGTGTTCAATAGATATTAGCCTTAGTTGAGGTGTCTAAATAAATTATGCGGACAACTTTAAGGGGCCGCCGATAACTTACGCCAAACAAAATATATATGCCCCATAAAAATGCATCCCATATATACGTGTCACTCATGTGGTGCTTTTAGATATAAAATTATTAATTATATATACTATATACTATGAGAATATATGCTCATCAAACTAACAGTTTTTAGCTTTCTTTACGATTTGACTCGAATTGTTCGATAGATTTTCAAGCATTATGTATCTGTGTTTTAATTTGAGGTGTTTTTTTTTTCCACCTACTTTGATACATATTATTGAAGATTCTAAATTTTTACCTATGTTAACTAAAAAAGACCCTTGGATGACCCACAAATGAATAAGAAATATTAACTTGAGAAACTCAGTACCACAAATTAGAGAAGTGGCTAAAGATCAATAGTAACATAAAGGTTATCGATGGACATACACATAATCAATGAATTCAGTCGAACAAATTTTTTCTTGTTATTAAAAAATTCCTTCTTGCTTCATTATGAAATCAAGGTGTGAAATAATTTCATACTAAACGAAACAACTTTTACCTTTTATAACAAAAATGAATGTCACACTTAAATGTTTACTATCGATAAATAAGTTCGTAATTCATGTGGTCCCAAGCAAACGCGTATACTTGTTTCATACTTTGATATATTCTGTATGTAGTAATTAATTGTTGGAAATGTTCATAAATCAAGTCAAGATGTAGTGCCATTTTTATTGTCTTTTGCTTGCTTCCCCTTTTTTGGTTAAAATTTTGAGACAATTAATAGACACCCATGAAAAAAGCATTTAAGTTACTTCAGAAAATATTCCAATTAATTGTTGAACATATTGACCAACGTGTGAAAGACTTGAAGTCTTGTGTTGGCGTCATGTACGCATCTTATTTAATGTCATAATTTATTTGCTACCTCTTGTGATGAGTACTACATATATTGGATAATTTAAAAAAAATGTAACAATATATAATTTTTCACCAAAATAAAAGTCCATAAAGATATATATACACACATTTAATACAAGACAATATGTATATATTTTTTTACATATTCAGCTTGGTGAGGTGAAACCAACAAATTATGTCATGTGGAGTAGGTTGAAGGTTTCAGGAATACGCTCCGCAATGCACCATTTGTCATCTCTACTTATGAGATTGTTATTAGGATAATTTTGACGAAGATTTACCATTCACGTCTGAGATAAATCGACAAAAAGATACCTATTAAAGATAAAATATGAAAAATATGACATGGAACCCCATCACAATTTCAATTCGAATGTGTAACGTCCTTGAAATTTTTGTTAAGTTTAAAGGCTTTTAAGCACACTAACAAAGATGTAAGATACAAATTTACAAGCCAAAGATGGGGTTATAAGTTGAAGCTTCACTTTTGATATGATCTCTAGGTTAAATCAACCTATTCAAGAACACTCAACAAGGCTAGGGGTTTGAGTTTTAAGCTAATTGATGGACCTACTTTTGTAGGTTGCTTCAAAATAGGTTTATGAACTACAAATACTATATTATATATAAATTCTTTTAAGATAGTATATTTTTACTTATTTATCAAACATTAAAAATAAATAAAAAATATAAATAAAATATTTTTCATGAAAAATATTGCATTGGTACAAAACACAACCCTATCTCACTTGAGCCAACAAATTAGAGATGTCTTTATCGTTGAAAACAAAATAAATATGCCCCATATAAATGCATCCCCATATAGACGTGTCACTCATGTGGTGCTAAATTATTAATTATATATACTACATACTATGAGAATATATGCTCATCAAACTAACAATTTTTAGCTTTCTTTTGGATTTGACTTGAATTATTCGATAGATTTTCAAGCATTATGCGTTCGTGTTTTAATTTAAGGCGTTTTTTTTTTAAGTGGAGATCTACTTCGATACACATCGAAGATCATAGACTTTTACTTATGTTAACTAATTGTGATTACTTTTCGAAATCACCTCTCTAATAAAAAATTAAACAAAAGACCTTGGATGACCCACAAATCAATAGGAAGTATTAACTTGAGAAACTCAGTACCAAGAATTAGAGGAGTGGCTAAAGATCGATGGTAACATAAAGGTTATCGATGGACATACACATAATCAACGAATTCAATCGAACAAAATTTTTCTTGTTATTAAAAAATTCCAGCTTCCTGCTATATTAAACTCTTCTTTTAGACGAAAGTGAGGTGTGAAATGATTCATACTAAACGAAACTACTTTTATCTTTCATAACAAAAATGAATGTCACATTTATACGTTTACAACCTATAAATAAGTACGTAATTCATGTGGTCCCAAGCAAACGCGTATACTTTGTTTCATACTTTCATATATTCTGTGTGTTAATTATTGTTGTAATTATGTTCATAAATCAAGTCAAGATGTAGTGCCATTTTTATTGACTTTTGCTTGCTTCCCCATTTTGTTTTGTGATAACCTTGAGTTGTAAAATTTTGAGACAATTAATAGACACCCATGAAAAAAGCATTTAGGCTTAAGTTATCCACGACACCTTAAAGTTATCTACATAATTCATTTAAACACCTTAACTAGGATTCTTATCTATTAGACACTTTAATATTAACGAATATTTATTTATTGAACATAAAATGACAACTAGCTTTACAAATATTATGCGTGTAATTCACACTTATTTTCTTGAAAAAGTCACGAATAGAATTACGACACGTGGCACATGGGTCCAAATTTTTAATTTTGAAAAATGAAAAATATTTTCAGCCTTTAATAATCTAGAAATATTAAATTGAAAAAAAGAATAAAAAAGAAAATCCCCACGCCCCCCCCCCCCCCCCCCCCGAATTCTCCATTGCCCTTTTTTCTTCATCTTCTTCCCTGTCACTCCACCACCATGATTCCTTACCGATAACAAAAAAGAAAATATCTCCCACCAGCCCTAATACACCCACCTAATAGTTTACCTTTTTTTTTTCTTCCGCTGTCACCCATTGTATTCTATTCTTCCTGTGATTATTGAGATTTTTGTGAAAATAATCTATGTCGATAAATTATTTCAAAATCGACGATGAAGAGAAATCAAAAGAATATTAATTTTTTCATACCATTTTTAATAAGTTTAATTAATGGTGATGGTTGCTTGATCGGAGTTATTGAAAATAGAGATGCATGAATGTCGGCTAACTTTTTAACTCCAATGGTCCGATTATTTTCCTTCTTCTTGCAAATTCAAATAGTTTGTTTATAGCGAAAAATGAAAAAAGATAAAATAAGAAGAACAAAACAAAAGGCAGAGAATTTGAAGTCTTTAAAATGGTGGGTTGAAGAAGAAGAAGAGGACTTGTGCATGGGTGTGGGGTTATTTTCTTTTATAAATAAAGAGATAAATGTTTAATTAAATGAGTTTTTAGTTATTTAATTAATACATGCCAAGTGTCAAGAAAATAAGCACTAATTTATTTTTAAAAATTAAAAAAAAAAGTTCATTCACGCGCTCAACAGCAGTGAGTTACACTTATTCGCCACATCAGCATTTTGTGTTTAATAGGTATATATTTTGAACAATTTAAATGTTTAATAGGTAGACGAACAACTTTAAGAGGCTGTAGATGATTTAAGCCAAACATTTAAGTTACTTTAGAAAAATATTCCAATTAATTGTTGAACATATTGACCAACATATGAAAGACTTGAAGTCTATGTGTTAACGCATCTTGTTTAATTTTGTAATTTATTTGCTACTTGTAATGATGAGTATTGGAAAGACTATTGGTGGTGGAGTTTTTTCTGCATTATGATACTTTTGATCAACTTGTGCACACCTCGACTAATTCCACAGTTACTACTATCTCCCACCAGCACAGATACACCAAGACTTGGAATGAAGGAAATAAATCACCCTCAGTTTGAACCCTCAAACCTTATGGTTCTCAACCCACTTATTCATCATTAAGCTGCACTCTTGGATGGCAAATAGAATGATTCCTTAAAATTCCTTTTCAAAAAATTGAACTATTTCTTAAAAGGGAAAGATGGCTCAAAGTCCAAAGTAGTTATTATAAGCACAACCAACCTTCTTATTGCCGGAGAACTCATCATGGCTGGTGACTTTAATCATGACTGCTTTGATTTGAGGATTTTGAAAAATTATTTCTAGATAAAAAATGAGAAGAAATCTAACATAACTTGGTGGAATATGGAAGGTGTTAGAGTCCCTCATTGATTGGGGATTGGACCGGCAGTCTGTTTATATGGATTTAGGCAATCCTTCCAAATTGTTTGGACTCGGGTGCGGATATCTGATACGGGTGTGGATTTAGAGATTGGATCCTCTATGACCTAAATTTTAAGATTCGGTGATACAGATTCATGGGTGGATACTGGTGTGGGGACTTGGCTAAAAATAGAGTTATAAAGCTTAAATTATGGGATAGTATGTGGAAAACTCAAGGAGAAAATAATGATCAAAAGGAGATAAAAGGAAAGGAAGTGGCAGTAGAAATTTACATATACAAAATATTTCATTTTCTTCAATTTCACCTTAGGTTTTGTTTTAATAACAAAAATCATTGAATTTGTCCAAAATTTCTCCCTTGAATTTGGTCAAAGAACCGGTTGACCAAATCGGATATGGATCCCACACCCACGTTGTGTTGACACGGGTGTGGCACCGAAAGTGATGAATCAAAGCAACTTAGATCCTCCCCTCATGAGCTAGCTTTTGGGTTGAGTTAGGCCCAATATCATATTTTAAATGATATCAAAGTCAGGTTCATCCTTGTTTTGACTCCCAGTCCATGCTCCAATTTGGCCTGAGCGGAAGGGGGGTGTTAGAGTGGGTTGAGTCCCACCCCTCATAAGCTAGCTTTGGGGTTGAGTTAGGCCCACTCCTAGGTGCCATATCTTTACCGGAGGAAGGCTACTCTTCCTCAAACCAGCTCCCACTGCCCCATTGCCATCCCCTATGTATGGAAAATTTGGAATTATGAAGTATAGAATCTCCTTAAGGTGTAATACGCCATATGTTCTGGCCTAATTATTTAGCAATAAGGTTTCATGTACCTCAGTAGATCTGTTAGGAATAGATAATCGTTTCATGCTTAGACAGAGTCACAGAGTTGTTGGATAAACAATCGTCAGGGAATCCACCACAAAGATGTTGTATTGGTCTGTGACTTACTCTGATCTTTCTTCCTTGTAGATGGAACCCGCCTTCTGGAGCCTTTGGGTCTTAAAGAGCATTTAAGATCAGGAATTCCTCCTCCAAAAACTGTAGCAAATCTTGATACCCCTATGATTAAAGAGGGTAATGACAGTTGCAGGATATCTAATTCTGATGAAAGAAGAGGAAATAATTATTCGAGTTTGGATGGTGAGAATTCTTGTTAAATTAAATGGGGAACATTCTAATCTCCTATTATAAGACTTGTAGAGATTTACGGGGATCCTGATGGGGCTCTTGCAGGAAAAAGAACCGTTGTACTTTCTGATCTCCAAGCTCTTAAATGTAATAGTAGGGAAACCAGCCGTTTGGTGAAAAAGTGCTGAATTCATTGAAGGAGGTCATCATGAAATGTTAAAGGATTTACAACAAACATCATCAAGGTTTCATTATACTGGTTCTCTTTCAACTTTCTAATCATAAATGATTTGTATATGCATAAAGATGAGGATTGGTCAAGCATGCCGGTTAGAGACATTGGAAGAGAGACTTTTGGATATAAATCATACTTGTCTGGTTTTGGCAGCTCTTCACCACAAGGATAATTCTCTTAATAAAGATAGCTATTGTAGTGGAATGCATCCAAGTAGCTCAGTACTGTCATCTTACAAGTATCTGAACACCGAAGTTCCCTCTTATGCCTCAGCTTTGGATGACACAAGTTATAAGAGGACCCACCTTATGACCGATTATCATCATTTGCCATTCTTGAATCGCTCTGTGGATATGTGGCCTTCTTATAGCACTTCTTCCTCTTCAAACCTAGATCCTGTTGGTGATCAGAAGCTTTTAGACCGTAGCTGAGACTGTATAACTAGGTCAATGTCTCTGCATAACAAATCTTCAGCACTTCCTGGTTGTGGAACTGAATCTTTTTCTTGGACTGATTTATCAGGGGACACGGAACACTCGTGAGGTTATAAGACCAGGTGAATTTTAATGACTGGGAGACTTCTGCGCCTTTTCGTCCATCAACCTTTCTTAGTCAAATTATTCCCCCTCCAGAAAGTCTTTATGATCCGATTCGTGACAGCATTGAGCAAACCAGCACTGCGGAGAAAGATTTGTCTGCTAATGAAAGAAAAACAGCTGATAGAGCTATAGCCCATCAAGAGAACATGAATACCTCTTCAAAAGAAGAAAAGCACTCAAGATCAGTTAATCCCAGAGGCCAAAAGAGGAAACAATCAAAATTAGAGAAGCTCGGACCCAGCTGTGAAATTGATACCGACTTTAGGAGAGATGGATCTGTGAACTATGAGTCAGGAGTTATGAAGCATTTCCGTGCTGCTCTTGTGGAATTAGTTAAAGAATTGCTTAAGCCAACTTGGCATGAAGGTCTTTTGATGAGGGATGCATACAAGATGATTGTTAAGAAAGCAGTAGATAAGATCATTAACTCTTTGACACCCGATCAAGTTCTTGATACGACTGAATCCATCAATCAATATCTCTCTGTATCTAAGACAAAAGTAGCTAAGCTGATTGAGGTGAGTCAACACTCTGAAACAGTACTTGCTGACTGGTTGAGGCTCTTTCTTCCCTGAACTTAACAATTGGTTAATTTGTGATTGTATAGGTATCTGGAGAAATATGGTAAATCTTGCTGCCACTAGTCAGGAATTAATTGAACATGTCATTGTGGGCTACTTATGTTTCTACTAAAAGGCTAGAAGCAAAATGTTAATTTTGTATATGGATTTCTTCTTTTTAGATAAGACCTTTTTTTTTGCTGCCTTCATGGGTCGAAAGAATTTTGGAAGCAGCTATGTTTACTTTAGTAATAGTTTGATTCAATCTTGGTAAGGAAATATAATTTGCTAATGTCATCATCTTCGCTAGAGTCGACTACTAGTTTAGTGCTCATTCTCTGGCATTCATTGAGGAAGCTTTTAGATGCAAAAGGTCATGGAGGAGGCCACTAATTATCCATGAAGCTTTAATATGATGTTCAGTAGGTAGTCTCACGATCTGGCACTCACACCCTGACATTGTCATTATATACTCCCGCTAATCAGAAGGTTGCAGGAGAAGGAGAGGGACACTAGTGAGATCTATTAGCAGTGAATTCCCCATAAAAATAGAGGCACCTATCAAAAGAATACTTTGAAGGCTTCGGGATTGAGGTCTCATTAGCTCACAACAGGCTGCATGACTAGAGCCTGGTCCATGCCGTTTTCACTTTTCAAAGTTACGGAACTAAAATATTTTAGTAGATAAAGGAATATGAGTGGGACAAGATTGTGCTTTTGAAGAAAAACAAATATAAAGTTTAGTAACTTAGCGAAGTGTTCAGTTCTTTTTCAACAGGATTACAGGAAGTACTTATCGTCTTTCATCCCGTCATTGAAAGGAATTTGTTCTTTTAAGATGTTGCTCGAATCAACTTAGTGTTAGCGGTTAGACATTGGTTAGTGCTAGTTATATATGAAATGAACTAGTAACTGCAGTTCGTGACAGAGAATTGGATAGCAGGCAAGCATGCTTTTGAGATTGTGTCTTTGCACCATAGCATGGAGGTTTAGAGATAACTATAGATCACCCCAGCTAAGAGACATCTACCTCGTCGCTGTGGGAGGATCATCCTTTATTTGCGGCATGCTGTTAATGTTTACGTAGTTGCATGGGGGATTCTTGCATTTATAACAGTTGCAGTTCCTCACTAGGGGCACATAGGTTCAGGTTTCTGCAGCTGCTTGTTCAGACAATTACTAGATAATGGTGTGATGGTCAATTGTGCTGACTTTTACTTGAACATTTCCTGTGCTTTGAACGTAAAGTATATTTCGATGTGAAAAGCAACTAAATCACTAAATTTTGTTATGCACATGACCTTTTCTGAGGCCATAGTAACCAACTTTAACATATAGGATATTTTAAGTGCTCCAAGTACTTCTGTATCAGCATGGAGATGAGGCGAAAACGCCAAGTAATTTCTTTTTACTTGCCTAGGACTTGATGGATAGAAAACTACTTGGTACATGTTCTAGTGGGAGATAGTTAGTAGTCGGCGGCATACTTGTGGTGCATACAAGTTGACCCATATGCCACTGTTGTCATTAAAAAGAACTTTTAACAGATTACCAAACGATTATGTGGACTTTGGTTATCATAGCTACTATTTCTCTACAGTATTGACATGCTAACCTTATGGGAGGTTACTCTGACAAAAACAGTGCAATATCATGGACATATCCGATGCATTCACTGGTGACTAAACCAAGTTGGACAGAGTCTTTTTGACCCTATAGCTATTTCATTAAGCATTGAGTAGTTAATTAAAGCTGCATAAGAATTATTCGTGTTGAACGAACAGGAAGTGTAATGAATGGGATGTTTATTAGTGAGGATTGCGGTGTAGATAAATTAAGTTTTATCCCGAGATTCCAGTGGACTTTTTTGAGCACTTTGTATCGTTGGCGAGCTAGGGTACGTACCAAAAGAGGGTTCATCCAAACCTTTTTTGGAGAAAATAAGGTTAAAATTATATTTTTATGTATATATAATATCGATTCACCTCCACCCCCGCCCCGCCCCGCCCCTTTTTTTTTTTTCTTTTTTCCCTCTCTTGTGAGAGTTTCCATTTTTTTTGCTTCCTTAGTGACTCGAATCCACGATCTTTGAATTGGAGGGAAGGAGATTGTTCACTATCTAAGCAAACCCCCCTTGTCTGCATATGTTTGCTCTTTTATAAGTTGGATTTTCTTTAGTGAAAATCATGGTTCCGCCGAGTGTCCATAATAAAAGTGTTATTGACAGCACCCACTTTGTTGCTGCTTTATGTCAATAAAAAGTACTCTTATGTAATAGACGTTGTCTGGCATTCAATGGCCACTATCAAAAGGGAAATTTCACTTTATGGATAAAATCTTCCTATCAAAGTTTCACTTCAACTATTGATGAATATTTTAAAAAAATAAATTAATTTCTTCATAGTAGTAAACTAGTAATATTGTTTGGACGTATAATTACTATGACAAAAGGGATAGGTTTTAACTTCTTGATCAACAGCCATGCAAACAATTTGGATTAGGAATGTTGCAACTTTCTTATCAGATATAAACACCTTTGACTTCCTTTTGGTTGTCATTCATCAGCCACGTAGACGGCGAGTGTCTATTTATTTAATTTTATATAAATTTAACTGTGGGTTTATGCACATTAAAATTGGATGTCACCTGAAATTAAATTAAAAAAACATATTTATGAAACTATCGGACACATCCATAGAATTTTTCCACTTTTTGCATATGTTGAACTAAATTCATCTCAAAGTTGAATTTAAGAATTTTCAAAAAATTTAAAATGCGTTTTTACTTTAAATTACTCACAAAAAGTCAAAAATCTGTTAAGAAGTCCCACATTGGTAGAGGGATGGAAAATTGATCTGGACTTGGACAAATCTCCCTTTATGAGCTAATTTTAGGGTTGAGTTAGGTCCAGTTGTCATATCTTTACTGTTAAAAAGTCTCATGGTGAAACGGGAAATTGGTGCAGTCTCACGGTAAAGGGATGTGAAATTGGTGCAGACCCACATCAGAACAATAGAATCTCAAAGAAACTTTTGAGTTGAGTTAGGTCCGCTATCTTTACAAAATCAATTCTACTTTATATTACCAAACATAACTTTAATTTTCAAATATCAATTTTTCTTTTTTCAAATTTCAATGTGAAACATCCCCAAACGTCTACTATATATAACATCTATCCAAACACGGTGTTAGTTTGAGGGCCAGCAAATTATTAGATTTACTAGCTAAAACCCTTTCAAAAACCCAGCTCAACTGGAGAATAGCAAAATTCTCGAGTTGGAGCAATGGAGAAGATGGATGGAAATTCGGGGTACAAGGAGTATGTAGCTGGCCTGATGGCCGGTATTGCTATGGTGATTACCGGTCACCCTTTTGATACCGTTAAGGTTCGGTTACTACTCGAAGCTTATATAGAAATACCCATTTGCATTATCCTGTGAATTTATGCAATTCGAATTTATCATATTTGGTAGAGTTGAACGAATTTTGTATCTGGGTTTTGCTGCTTACTTAGTATAGATGGCTAGGTGCAGCACAATTTTGACTCTAGATTCATTGAGAAGTCCTTTTAGCCTATTAATCAAAAAATGGCTGATTGTTAAGCACCTAAGAGTTCATTCATTTGGTACATAAACTAAATTATCCCGTTATTATAGTTCTAGGATTATAATTCTTAGACTAGTTTAGGAGATGAGATGAAATAATCCCAAGTTGGATATTATAGGATTAAGTTTGGGATTAGATTTATACTCCCTTCATCCCATCTTATGTGAGGTAGTTTGACTCGACACTGAGTTTAAGAAAGAAAGGAAGGCTTTTAAAACATGTGGTCCAAAATGAATGATAGAAATTTGTGTTGCTGTAAATCATTTCATTAAGGGTAAAATAGACATTTTATAGTTAAATTGTTACTTAATATAGAAATGTATTATTCTTTTTGGGACTGACTAAAAAAGAAAGTACGTCACATAAATTGAGACAGAGGGAGTACTATGTTTGGTTGAAGGTATAAATTTGTAGCAATGACCCCTAAGGGTGTGGCTTAGTGGTCAATGAAATTGATTGAGAACCATGAGGTCTCAGTTTCAAATCCTGGTACGTATTGGTGGTGGGAGGTGACAAATATCTTGTGGGATTAGTGGATGTGCACACAAGTTGGTCTTGATACCACGGTTAACAAAAAAAGAAAGTTGATTTTTATAGTTTCTCTCTTTACATGCTTTAATTTGTTAGCTGAAAGTCTTACCAAAGGTAGAGGCAGATTCAGAATTTAAACTCTATGGAGTCAACTTTTTAACGTTGAACCTACCATATTTTAAAAGTTATGGGTTCAAACCTACTAATTGTTGTAATCTTAGTGAAGTTTTATGCATAAATTTATACTTTTCATGAATAGTACCAGGTTGAAATGAACCGGAGCTATAAGTTTGCATCTGCCTCTGAACAAAGGTTCTAGGAAATAGGGTAAGGTATTGGCTGAAGCAGAGAATAAGGTCATCTATGCTAGATGGAAGAATTTTATGTTTTGAGAAGATCTTAATAATATGACATATATAGTATACTTGTTCGGGTGTTGGAGGTTCTTGTGACTTCATGTGGATTTACCGATTGAGTTAAGTGAAATGCATTTATCAGGTGAAGCTCCAGAAACACAATACGGAAGCTCGCGGAATAAAGTACAAGAACGGATTGCATTGTGCTGCTAGAATATTAAAAACTGAAGGAGTATGTCTCTCAACTTCTTCCAAGATCCAACTTTGAGTTTTTCCTGTTCTGTTTGTTGAAATGTTGTTTAGTTGGTGGAACGTGTAATCTCTTTACTTGACTCAACTGCTTTGCGGATATTGAAATTCCAATCAAACATAAGATTGAGTGATTCCATTATTTCAAATCCATCCCCGATAAGCCTCGTCTTCTCTATACTAAATGTCAGATATCTTACTTGCACATATTTATATTCTTGAACATTTTCCTGAGCTTATGAGTTATGATTGTATTTGCCTATTCCCTTGAAAGTTTATCTAAGTTTCTGGTTACTGAAGTAGTATGCAGTAATAGATCCAAGTAAACAGAGCTCCCTTGAGGCTTTCTACATAAGTGCCAAATTGTGCCGTCTTGACTGTTTGTCAAGTAAAATTGATTTGCCCACCAAATCCTGTTTCTTATACAAAAAACCTAGCTTCTATTTCTTCAAATAAATTGAGGTTTATACTTTTGCTTGTTAGCCTCATCTTATACCTTTTTCATTGAGCACATCACAAAAGGTCAAATTTTGTTGTTTATATTGCAATTATCTTTCTTTTCTTATTTTTGGGAACTTTTTCTGTGTGCGACTGCTTTTCATGGTTCTGAGGGACCTGAACTGCAATTTTCTGTGGCAGGTTAAGGGGCTCTATCGAGGAGCTACATCTTCGTTCATTGGCATGGCCTTTGAGAGCTCACTTGTATTTGGCATTTACTCCCAAACAAAACTATTGCTGCAGGTTAGTTCAATGTTCATCTAGCAATGAGTTTGCGCTGTGATTCGATTCAAAGATTGGTTGTGACTAGTTTATGTTGAAAGGCAACTACTTTCACAACCGTTAACAGTATCTTGGAACTTCGGCGCTTTTGTGACAACATCTCAGTTTCTTGTTATCAATGACAAACATTTTGTGTTTGCTTTAAAGGGTGGACCTGATGGAGGTAAGCCCCAGCCTCAAGCGATAGTTCCTTCAGCTGCCTTTGGAGGAGCTATTATCAGCTTCATTCTATGCCCATCAGAACTGGTGAAGGTAAGTTTTGTGAGGGTTCATAACATCCTGCTTTAGAGTTACTTGGAAGTATCATCCTTATTATATCTATGATGCCAGTGTAGGATGCAAGTTCAGGGTGCTGATTCTGTGGTACCAAGCTCCAGTAGATATGGTGGTCCTCTTGAGTGTGCCCTTAAAACTGTAAAATGTGAAGGGGTGAGAAATTTTTTGATTGACTCAAATTTGCTTTCTGGTGTGCATTTAAGCTGACAAAGATGCTCTCCAGATCACAGGCATATTTCGAGGAGGCTTCACAACCTTGTTAAGAGAATCTTTCGGAAACGCTGTCTTCTTTAGTACATATGAATATGTGCGTTATCACTTGCATCTACAACGTAAAGGTGCTTCCTCCGAGTCTAGCCAATTGATTGATATTGGAGTTGGAATAATGAGTGGCGGTCTTGGCGGTATAGCAGTGAGTATTCTTGGTTGGAATTCATAGTCTTAATTACTTCTCTTTCTTTTCCTTGCTTGGTTCTACGCTGTTTGTAAACTTTCCATGTGGATATTTTATACACCAATTAATTGTGTGCATCTTCTCTTTTCAGTGCTGGTCAGCAGTTCTGCCGTTGGATGTAGCAAAAACTATAATTCAAACTACCCCAGAGAAAAACCATACGAGAAATCCGTTTCATGTTTTAAAATCGGTAGTTACCATAATCTCTTGTATTTTGGAACTTGAAATACTAGATGAAATGCCTGATTCAGTTTATTATGGTAGATATATGCGAGATCTGGTCTTAGAGGATGCTATATGGGTCTAGGTCCTACAATTGTGAGAGCGTTTCCTGCTAATGCAGCTGCAATTGTTACATGGGAGCTGTCTGCCAAACTGTTGGGAATCAGGCGTGATTTGAACTAGTAAGAAATCTTGATTGCTGCCAATATTTATTCTGGTTGCCTGCTGGCTTAAAGCTTTAGAGGCTCGTAGCAAGGTCTGCATGTTTCTTTTGATATGCCATCTGTCGTGCTACTAATTTGGCACAATCACATTTTACTTTTTTAATGAGATAATCTGATTATCTTTAATTTCAGCCTTATGGTTCTCTCATTTTGTTTTTTTCCTTCTTAACTCTTCAAATGAGTGTTCTCTGAGTGTCTTTAGTTTCAGTTTTGTGGCTTGTAGCAAGGTGGAAAGCATTTTTATACTAGACTCGAGCTCTGTCAGGAAAGTAATGGTAATTAAAAAAATAAAAAGAAACTTTGTAATGTGAGATGACATGTCCAATAGGGTAGTTTTCAAGCAGCATCCATGTGAAACACAGGATAGCTTTATTTTCAGTCTATAAACTATCGAAGTACCAACAGACAAAAGTTAATGACACATTCTTTCATACTATTTTCATTTCAAATGAAATGAAATTACTACTTTATGCATACCTGAAGATAACATTTTTTGTTAAAAAGGAAATATGGCAAATGACAGAAGAGAGAGAGCGTGATAAACTCTTACGTTTCAGAGGGAGCTTATGTTCCCATCAGTCCACTAGTAGGTGCCCGTTCAACTTGACCCTTCTCCTGGAGAATCATGTGCACTTTTACGGCGGCGCTCGTTGTGGCCTGCCAACCGTCTCCTGCAACTCTTTTTTGTATCATCAAACTCCGCCAACTGATGAAATCTGCTTACCATAAATTTATAATGTAAAAAAAGAATGAAATTTTGCATAAGTAGTTCTGAGAGGATGCAAGAGAACCAAGATGTCACATTCTTGGAACAAAATAGAGCAAGAAAAATCACCTCAAGTAAATTCTGATTGGTTCTTTTCTAGTCACTAAGGGAAATGGTGCAGGGAGAAAAGCTCTCTGTCCTTGCTAATTTCTTTTTTACTCTCTTTTATGTTTCAATTGTCAGATACTCAGACCATTGTGTGTTTTCAGTACTTATATTTTACCTATGCCAAGACTTTGCAACAGGAAAGCAGCTGCTTAGAAAATCAGTAAAATCATTGTGGTGTATACTGAGTTTCATAATTGAGAGGATACATACTTTTATAGGAAAAGAGGGAATCTTCTTTAGGCTACCCCAATATAATCTTCGTTTGGGAATAGAGAATTGGGTAACAGTCCTGTTTGAAAGTAGATAAAATATTTTTTCT
The DNA here is from genome assembly GCA_037074985.1 of Solanum bulbocastanum. NCBI lineage: Eukaryota > Viridiplantae > Streptophyta > Magnoliopsida > Solanales > Solanaceae > Solanum > Solanum bulbocastanum. The sequence goes on along the minus strand of CM073606.1, from coordinate 5,032,263 downwards.
CCGTAGTAGTAATATTTTGTCCGTCTTAATAGGAAATGATGGTGATTCTGAGAATACACCAGTATCAGATATGATCAATCTCACCAGGGACTCGGGTAGACTCAGCAGTCAAGGCTTCCTGCCTGCCGGAAAAGCAGGGGACGACAAAGAATCCCCATTTGAGACTCCACTAACAGATTGTTCTCCATGTATTTTTCATTTAAATTACCTTCGCCTTAAATTTAAAGCAGCACTGAGCACAACGAACTTCATACAAAAGAAATAGCAGTTAAAATAGTTGTTCTGATTTAGCTTTGGTTCCATGATGTTGCTCGGACTCTTCAAAAATATCGACATGTGTGTGTCGAATCCTCCAAAAGTAGTGCATTTTTGGAGGATCTGACACGGGTGTGGCAACATAGGTTCCATGTTACGTGAATCTGGAGGCTATTTGTCCTCACCAATCATAGACTCTGAGCTTTTTGTGAAGGTATTACATAATTTTAAGCAGCATAATAGAAGAATATTGATGAATTTGCATTTTCACCTGGAAACTACTACGTGTGCTTAAGGTGAGAGAGGAATTATCAGCCTTGCAACTTTGTATAACTGTTTTTTGTTCTTGTTGCAGGTAGTGATCTTTGATGTAGATATAATAGACCTCTAGCTAAAAGAGTTGTTCTTTTGTGGTCATTGGTAAAGTGAAATGCTTGTTTGTATGCCTAATGGTTGTCTGTGTGCACTCTAAACTGTGCATATGAATGCATTTTACCCCTACAGAGAGTAATTTAACTACATTTTTTCCAAGTAACTAGAATGGGCAGTTACTTGTTAGTTATCTTTAAGGTGATCTGATGAGTGTATTTAGAAGTTAAACTCAAATTGCATATTGAAAGATCAGAGTTTCTGAACCTGCTGCATTGCTGACAGAAACGCTGTCGGAGTCCATCAATAACTACTGCTGGAGCTTTTGCATGAAATTCACAGACCTTGTGGCGTCGATGGTATGTCTTAGCATTCACCATATCTGCAGTGCAGTCCTCAACTTGACAGGAAGGCTGCCTTGACCCCTCTCCCATGGATACCTTCCTTCTGGAGTGAGTCAAGACCCTCTTCCTTTTGGTATCCTCTACAACATTTTCATCTTCCTCGTCATCCTCCTCTTCCATGTTTCTCTTCCCTTCCCATTTGCTATTGTCCATCTCTCTGAGGGGGGGAAAAGAAACAAGTTGAGGAAAACTAGAGTGAGGAGCACAAGAATATGAGTAGGTTAATAATGTGAAATTCTTGCAATAAAGGTGAAAGAGAAGGGAGAGAATATGTGTGGACCACGCCACACACCCAAGGGTATGACTTAGTGGTTCAATGAAGTGAGATGAGCACTATGAGGTCTCAGGTTTAAGTTTTGATAGAGGCAAAAACACATTCATTTATCTAAGCTTTGATGGACAGATTGAGTTACTCGGAACTAGTGGGAAGTAACGAGTACCTTGTGGAACTAGTCGAGATGTGTACAACACCACAATTATTAAACAAAAACGAATATGTGAGGACCACAAAGCCCCATACTTTTCTGGTTCTATATAGTAAGTGGAGAAGTGGAGAACAGGATTTGGATTAAAGATGAGCTAAAGATACTACAATTTGATAGGTTTCTCGTACATGTTTATGTTGACAGATGAAGCTAACTCTTACTGGCCTCAACTTGCAACATACAAAAGGACTTCAATTTTAACGTAACCTAAGCATTATTGCATGTAAAAGAAGAACGTGACCATTCACAATATTGATGACTTTGATACCATTTCTTTTTTTCTATACATCTATTGTGTTTTTAGTCCATGTCACCTCAATACCTTTACCTCAAGTGAGGTAATTTGTTGCAAAACTAGGGGCACAATGAGACAATGGGATTCGAAAAAACAAGAGGGTTCGTTTGGTTATTGTGATTAGGCTACTCGTATTAATGATTTTGTTCGAAAGGATCCTCTCGAGCCCTCTTTTGTTCCCATGAATTTGAAACCAAAATGTAGAGAAAACACCTTGGAACTTGGCGTGAATTGTTACTTTTGTCTCTGAACTATTGATAGCCTTAAAAATACCCCTCTACTTGACTAACTAAGCTTAAATACACTTCTTATCTGGCCATGGGTGAAATACGCCCCTAAATTCTTGCCAAGTTTAGGAATATTTTCAGCACTTTTCTTGACCTTTTATTAAGAGTCGCACGCTCCTACTAGAGTTTGAGAGTTTAGACCACTTGTTATGTCATGTGGCAGATTGGGGGTATATTTAAGGTCAATTAATCAAATAGAGGAATGTTTTTACAATTGTCAATATTTCAAGGATGAAACTAACAATTCACACCAAATTCAAGGTTGTTTTCAGTACTTCTCTCCAAAAATGTATATTATAGTTGTAATATTCTATTTTGATTTAATAGTTAACATTCAAGCAACAAGAAAAAAAAATTATGTATTTACAAAAGTAAAATATAAGAAATATTGGAATTGCATTTTATCTTGTGTTTGGTTGTTGGTTTTAGTTAAAATCGGTATAAATTTTTTTATTGAGAAACTAATCTTGGTATACTTATTATGTGATGTTCGATAACTAATGAAGACATATTTCATAACAAATCTATGTTGAACGTATCGATTCAATCTATTCTTAGAATCAAATTAAGACACAAAAAAAAAGAATATTTAACACGGCATAACATTCTCTGAGGGCATGTAGTGTCTAGTTGTTTTAGTCAGAATATCTACAGCAATGTCTCTATTAAATTTTACGATTGGAATAAGGAAAAAGTTAATTAATATGTATTTTGGCCTTAATTAATTTACATTATTATTATTATGGATTTATGGTAGACATTAGACATTGTGGTTAATTTGGTGTACTTTCAAGCAAGGACGATTCTATGTTTTTACCTATGGGAAAAGCTATAGCCATGTCCCTTTCTTCCATTTACGGAACATGGTTCAATTATTAATGTTTTGTGAATTTAATATTCTTTTTTTACAATAAAAATAAATAAATATATATTTGAAAAAGACATTATAAATAATATTCTTTTCGTTTTAATTCTTGTGAAGGTATTTGATTGGGTACAATGTTTAACAAATATAAATTTTTGAAACTTGTGATCTAATATAATGTGTGATTATAAAAATTATTTTATTAAAAGTAAAAAAAGTATTTTATAATCAAATATTTCTTTTAGTAATAAAATAAACAAAAAGATGGTAGTAAAGTGATAAGTTCTCAAAAGGACTTATTGAGGATAAAACATTCTAAGTTCTATATTTGGGAATAAAACATTCTTCATCAAAGGTGACTTTGTAGTATCAAGAGGGACTTGAATTCGAGATCTCTAATTAAAGATGAAGGATTATTTACTATTTTATCACAATCCTTTGTCGATTTAACAAGTCAACTAGTTAATTAACAAGTCTATGATATAGTCAAATTGTTATTAAACATACAAACATATTATTCTTTTTTGGATTGACTAAAAAAGTGATACATAAAAGAAATGAAGGGTATAATATAACTACTCAAAATACTTTTAAAAAGTTATACTCCTAATAAAAATTAAAATTCTCTTTGATTCTTCGTAATAATGATACTTTTTTTTGAATTTTTTCACCTTAATAATTAATATCCACTTTGAACTTCTGATTAATACGAGTTCACACCAAATTTTATTCTCTTCGAATTAAAACATGTAAATTTATGAATGGAAAGTTTTTATTTTTTGACGTTTACTTAAAGATTTCTTATTTATCCCTTTATTTTTTTTGTCCTATATTGCTGCCTCTACCATATCACATAGGAATCTAAGTATTAAAATGATTCCAAGCATCTACATAATAATTGTGATTACCACTCATAGTACAAAGATGCAAAATGGCTACAACCAAAATCGAACAAATGAATACCTTATCTGGACCCAAAAAACAAAGTGTAACAAATCTTTATAATAGTCTTACAAAATTTTATTATTCAATTGATGTAAACTAATTATACAAAGGATTTTAGGCATTTATTATTTGTCTTAACATTAAAATATGTATATTAGGATAATTAAAGTATTGCCTTTGGATTTCAACACTAATTGATTAAAACCATTTGTGTTTAACATCTAAATATGCATAATTTAAATACCTAAGAATGCCACGTGAGTTATCAAGAAAATTATTGAATCCAGGAAGTGGATCCTAAAGAGGCATGCTACAGTTGACAGATTACAGAAGTTCGGCATAAATGTGTATTCTTTGAATGTACTGTTACACAAAGCCTATGACATAAGATGCTAATACGGATGGGTATACAGAGAAAAATTGGTACTTGGTAGGATGAAGTAGAGTGGGTTGTTAATGTTGGGAAAGACAAGCACAAAATAAATGTGTACGACAGGGCAATAGCGGAAGAAAATTCAAGTTAAAATTTCCCCTTCTATTTGAACCAAGAGAAGACAAAATAATGCAAGAATAAATCTATTTGGGCAGCAAACAAATCAACCAAGCAAGCAAAACAAAACAACACATGAGACACCAAATTTAACGTGGAAAACCTCTTCGGGGTGAAGAGTAAAAACCACAAGGCCAATGCTTCACTATAATCAATAAGAGTTACAAAAGTGTTCTCCAAAATGATCACCAACAAAGTGTCAAACAATGAGCAATACAATTACAAGATAACACCAAAAACTAGAGAAATAGGAGCATAAACACCCAATACGCAACTACTGTTCACGAGCAAAAATCTGGAGCTACAGGACTCCAAATCACCCTCTCTCAGTTTCCAATCAAAGATTAAGTTGAAAGGACCAAGCTGTCCAAAAATCAGCTCAATCGGAGAAGAAACGAAGCGGGAATCACAATTTGAAATTAGTTGCTAGGGCAAGTGCGAAAATCTGCACTCACTTTTCTCATATACTGCTCTCAATCTCTTGTGATTCTTCAAAATAAGACAAAAAACAAAGTCTTATATATGCACCATAATATTGGGCTTATGGGCAAAATGAGCTAGTCAAATTGGGCTAAATTTATCCACAAAGGAAAAGAAGGGGATTAAAAACCTTGGACTTTTATTTATGTATAACTTACACAAATCCCATGGTGTAAGACTTAAATTATATTCTATCCCTACTTTTTTCTGTTTTACAAAAATCCCCTAAAATATCAACCATCCGGATACATAAATGTTGCCCTACAAAAAGTGTCAATCTATTGCGCTAAAACATAAAATAAATCTGAAAATATAATTAAATCCCATAAATTACGCTTGCGTTTCTTTTTACTGTTAGTTAGAAAATTTTAATATATGTATTAATTTGCTTCATATTTATTGTATCAGATATATAGCTGCAAAATCTTCACATTTTGCCTCAAACTAAACAAACTTTTGATAATAACATTTTTGTATCACCATTTATGAATTTGATACATACTTGTGTGGCACTTTAATGTATCATATATATAAGTTAATAAGTATCAGATGTATTGTTGTGTGTCAAGATCGCTATTATGTAGTCATGACATGTTGTTATGTATCAATTTGTACAAAAAAAATTTACCACACATACTTAGCTATGAAAATAGTAAGATTTATGTATCACGCATATGATTTGGTAGTGTGTACGGATACACATCCTTCTAAATTTGAATAAGGTAGAAGATGCATAATCACACCTAGATACATGATAAATGATACATTTGATAGAAGTTTTGTATCAAGTATCAAAACTGATTAAGGTTATGTATCAAAACTAATATTTGAACATGATACACTTTGCATGATAAATTGTAATGTAATGTAATGTTGAAACAAAGACATTATACATTAATTAAGAAAAAAATTTAGCTTAATACAATAAAAATCTAGTTAATGTATCACAAACTATAGTCGTAAGATGATTTAGTAATTTGAACACGATACATTGTACATAATGAAATTGTAATGTATCATAATGTTGAAACGAAAGCAATATACATTAATTTAAGAAACAAAAACAACTAAATTCATTACAAATTTAAACCCATATATATCAGAAAAAGATGAACAAGAAAAAATCGGGAAAAAAAATCAACAATTTGATTGGTTTCGACTTCTCCTTCTCAACATTCACTTTAGAAGCTATTTTTCCGCCATTGAAGTTTGTTGGGACATTACAAGTGGGATTTGGTGATTTCACTAAGTACACCTTGCACTTGTCGATATCTGCTCCGATTAATGATTTGGTCGCAATCCGAAACTCACTATTCTTGTCTATTATGGCTGATTGAACAATTGCATTCTTCCCATTACAGCAAACTAGTCTCGCAGAAGCTCCCGCAAGAATACTATTATTAATTAGTGTAACCATTGAATCATATTAAGTTCAATTCCAAGAGAAAAAATGAATACAAGATGATATAAGAATTTCAAATTCACTGTGCTTAAAAGAGTATTACTAGAATACTAGAGTAGGTGCACGAAAAATATTAAGAATATTTTGAAGTCGAAGATGCTTCCTTCTTCAAGTAATTGGATAAGCCCAATACTGAAATATGAACTTTTATTCATATTTATCAGCGATTTTTGAAGATGAAAAACTAAAATAAATTGAAAACTAAAGTTATGAAAAGAGATCTACCTCTTGATTAACTTGAAATCATTAATTCAAAAGAGAAAATATTTGAAATTCAAAAATGGATTAATGGGGTAATTGTGGCAAAATTTGTGGCGTGAAAAAGGGAGCAACAATCGTGGGAATCTAAAGTTGGAGAAGAAGAAAAGGATGGGACAAATTTATGGAGTGAAATCAGGAAGTGATAAACATGAGTTTGGGGAGTGGGAGTTACGTATCCGGTAGTTTTGTGTTACACTAAAAAATAAGGGCTTTTGGAAATTTTTGAAACTGGTAGGAAATAATGGAAATTATGAAAAAGAAAAGGATGGGACAAATTTATGGAGTGAAATCAGGAAGTGATAAACATGAGTTTGGGGAGTGGGAGTTACGTATCCGGTAGTTTTGTGTTACACTAAAAAATAAGGGCTTTTGGAAATTTTTGAAACTGGTAGGAAATAATGGAAATTATGAAAAAGAAAAAGTGTTTATATAGGTAATTTTTCTTTTATTTATCCACATAGTAAGAGAAAAAGACCCAAAACCCAAAGAAGTCAGGAAAAAGGAGTGCAAACAACTGTTTTGATATGCTACGAGTGTAGAGTAAATAATTTACTATTTTGATAGGTTATGTAGAAGGAGTCGAAATGATTTTTGATTTCCTTCTGCTTATTTGATATATAGAGAAACAATGGATCAACACTACATTTGGTTTTGTTATGAGCTAATTTGATCTTAATAAAATTGTTTTATTTACCAAGAAAAAGAATATGCACAATTTATTTTTGTCAAAACATACTTAATAAATATTAATTCAAATAGAAAGTAATTAAATATAAAAGAAGTTATTTTTAATAAAATAAAATTATTATTTGATTAAAAATGAAATATTTATGTCCGTTAGTAATGATGGAGATGGTTTATTAGTAGCGATAGTGATTGATGCTAGTGGCTAGTAATAGTTAGTGCTAGTGACTACTGGCTAGTAATGTTGGTGATGATGTTGTGATGGTGGAGGTAGTTGGTATTGTAGTGGTTGACGCGATAATGGGAGGTCATAATAATAGTGAAATTGGTTGATGTTAGTAGTTCACGATGATAATATGTGATGATGGTTAATAGGTTGATAATTATGCTAGTTGTGACGATGAAAGTGAATAATAATTAAGCATATTTCATAAACATGACCCTTAACTTTACGTCAGCTGACAATTATGACCTTTAAATTTGGATATGTACAAATAAAATATGATAGTGATCAATAATAGTGATTGACAACACAGCGATGGTAATTATAATTGTGAGTCACTCTTTTTTTATTTTCACTCTTTTTTTTGTTGCATTAAATAGGGTAAACTAGTTAAGCTAATTTTTTTTTTTTTATAGAAGATAAAATCGTAAATTACAAAACCCAGGAATTAGGTCCAAAAACCCTTTGTACATTCTCTTCTCCAGTGAGCCACCAAAACTTTCTTCGCTTCTAACTCTCCAATGGCGATTCTGGTTAGCTCTAAAGCGGAGCTGAAACGTAGAGAGAAGCAGAAGAAGAAGGCAAAATCAGGAGGATTTGAGTCATTAGGTTTGAGCTCTAATATCTTCAGAGGAATCAAACGAAAAGGTTACAGAGTTCCTACGCCTATTCAGCGCAAAACAATGCCACTTATACTCTCTGGAATCGATGTCGTTGCTATGGCCCGTACTGGTTCTGGTAAAACGGCGGCGTTCCTTGTGCCTATGCTTGAGAAATTGAAGCAGCATGTGCCTCAAGCTGGTGTTAGAGCTCTAATTCTTTCTCCAACTAGGGATTTGGCGCTTCAAACACTTAAGTTTACCAAAGAACTTGGTCGATTCACAGGTGCTTTGCTTTTTCCTCTCGTCTTTGCCTTGTTTGGATAATTGTTACCTATTGTATTGTATTGTGTTGTGTTGTTAGTTTTAATGCAATGCTTGTTTTTATTGCTACTTAAATTGTACTGTATAGTATTGTTAAATCCATACTTAGCTTAAAGACTAAAAGTCCCATTTTGTGTGACGTAACAAAAGAAAGGAGGGAAGATTGTTAGAATTACCGCTTTTCGTGTTGGTTCTATGAGTTTTAGTCGAATTACCTGTAGCCTCAAATTGTAAAAGCTGATTTTTTTTTTCTCCTTGATGCAGATATTCGGGTTAGTTTGTTGGTTGGTGGTGATAGTATGGAAAGCCAATTTGAAGAATTGGCACAAAGTCCTGATATTATAATTGCAACTCCTGGTCGGCTCATGCACCATTTATCTGAGGTTGATGATATGTCACTGCGCACTGTGGAGTATGTTGTTTTTGATGAAGCTGATTGTTTGTTTAGCATGGGTTTTGCTGAGCAATTGCATACAATTCTCACCCGTCTAGGCGAGAATCGCCAGACTCTGCTTTTCAGTGCAACTTTACCCAGTGCCCTTGCTGAATTTGCCAAGGCTGGGCTTCGAGACCCTCAGCTTGTGAGGCTTGATTTGGATACAAAGATAAGTCCAGACTTGAAGGTTGCATTTTTCACTGTAAGACAGGAGGAGAAGCATGCTGCACTTCTGTATCTGATTCGTGAACAAATAACTTCTGATCAGCAAACTATAGTTTTTGTTTCCACCAAGTATCATGTTGAGTTCCTCAACATTCTTTTAAGAGAAGAGGGTGTTGAAGCTTCTGTTTGTTATGGTGATATGGATCACGATGCTCGCAAAATTCATGTTTCTAGATTTAGAGCAAGAAAGACCATGGTGCTCATTGTGACTGATGTGGCTGCTAGAGGAATTGATATTCCACTGCTTGATAATGTTATCAACTTTGATTTTCCTACCAAACCTAAACTTTTTGTTCATCGAGTTGGGCGAGCTGCAAGGGCTGGTCGTATTGGCACTGCATATTCTCTTGTCACATCCGACGACATGGCATATTTGTTAGATCTTCATCTCTTTCTATCTAAACCAATCAGGGCTGCACCAACTGAGGAAGAGGTTTTCCAAGATATGGATGGAGTCCTGTCCAAAATAGATCAAGCAGTTGCCAATGGAGAAACTGTCTATGGACGTTTTCCACAAACTGTTCTAGATCTCCTCTCAGATAGAGTTCGGGAAATCATTGATCATTCAACTGAACTAGAAACTCTGCAAAGGCCATGTACTAAAGCATTTGGGTTGTACTCAAAGACAAAATCAAGGCCTTCTAAAGAGTCCATTAAAAGAGTAAAAGACCTACCCCGCGAAGGGTTGCATCCAATGTTCAAAAATGACCTCCGTGGTAATGAATTATCAGCAATGGCCTTTTCTGAACGCTTGAAGGCCTTCAGGTTATTTTACAAGTCCTTTTATATTTTTGATTGTTATGTTGTCCAGGGAGGAAGGATATTATTTCTGTTCTTTAACATTACATCTTGTTATAGACCTAAGCAGACAATCCTGGAAGCTGAAGGTGAGGCCGCTAAGTCAAAAAAACAAGTAAACTTCTTATCTTTTATGTTAGCTGCTATTATATCAACTAGAACATGGAGAACTTCAAATTCCTGTTATAATATGTGGTCTCTTTTGAATGCAGCTTGTGTTTATTTTTCTACAGCTCCTATTGGCTTTCACATCATGTTCTCTGACTAGTATCTGGACATGTGCACACGTACCCCATATCAATGAGTATAAACTTTTTAAAATCACATAATATTATTAAAGAATCTTTTTGAGTTATAAAATGGATGTTAAAGTAATAATTCTTCGTACTGAAAATGATGAATGTTAATCTTATTAGTTAACAAAGAAACCATACCCAATATAAATCCTCGAAAACGCAAACAAAATTGATCGGTCACGTGTTCATCATTAATTGTTGATATGTATATCATCTTGTGTACAACATTACCTGTTTCAAAAATAAATTAAAATATATATCATCTTGTGTATGAAATTCGTTCAGCTTATGTTGGCTAGAAATGTTTTTCTTAATGAAGTGGCTAGAAATGTTGACAAAATTGAAGTCCTTTGTTTTTGTACGTATTCAACAACACAAAACTTTAAAACATTGCACATACAGAAAACTATATTCTTGACATAAAAACTCTACATAAACGAACAACAACAACAACAACATACCCAAAGTCCCATTAAGTCCCATATGGGGAGGGTAGAGTGAACGTAGAGCTTACCACTACCTCGGGGAGGTAGCGATGCTCTACATATATGAAGCAAAAAAGTATTAATTAGATAAAAATGAACACAAAGGGGTGATGTGAAGTGCCAACTTCTTCAGAGGCTGATACAGTTCTCTTCTCAATGGGAAAAATAAGTACAGTCCTATATTGACAAGGACGAGCTTTTTCACGAAGAAAGCTTCGCGCCCAACTGCTTGTATATCGATCGGAAAGAAGCAGCTGCAAATGCTATCAGTGGTTCTTCCTTCCTATCCCATCTATCTATAAGAGTTGCTTGATTCGCCCCCATCTTTAATAGGAAGCGTTAATCCTTACCAACTTGATCTTGTTGCTCCTGGCAACAAACATGCATGAACCATTTCACGAAGTATGTGTCCGGATAGGCCAAAGTCGACTTTGCAATAAAGAAAGTCGATCACTTTGATAATTGAGAACAACGGGTAGCTTGTTATCCTGACCATGTTTTACAAATTGGAAACAAATGTTTTTTCTAATAGTTTAAGCCTCTTATTCAGATTCTAATTGTATATTTAAGTCTTAAAGACAGTTTCTTTCCCGTTAGTTCCTTTTAGTTTCAGATAACCTTGCTTAAACATACATCACAAACTTCGTATTTTCAAAACAACTTATTCAGAATCATAAGGGCCAAAGAAATGCTGAATTTTTGTGATAAAGATGAAGACATAATTACAATTTTAAGGGCTAAAATTAATTTGAGATGTTTGGCTTCAAATCAAGCTAAATTGTTCAAGAAGAGATACAACCAGACATAAAGAAATCAACTACAAAGAACAAATCTTACACCTCTACGCATCACACATGAGGAAGGGTTACTCCTAGGTTGTTATAAAAGTGCGATAGTGAAAATTTAGAATAAAATAAGATCATAAATTCTACTTCATACTGCCACTGAAGACTCTTTATCTCCGAAAATGTTAAATATGTTGTTTAGGTAGTTGCATAATATCCACCGCAAATGAATTTTGTTTGCTCCCTTCGGTCAAATTTATCCAACCTCAAATTCCTAAAGGTTATCTCCATAACCACATTTCTTACTTTTCGTTTGCTATCAATTCCATATAATGCTCTGTGTATTTTTCCAAGTATAAATTTCAACAATAATAGTAATGAAACTGCATGCACTTGTTACATTTTTGTTTCCCACTTCCATGAAATAGACAAATAAGCAAAATAGAAGCTACATTTGAGACATGCATAAAATATTTTTTTCGTTAGTCACGAATGAAGCAAGTTCACAACAATTATATAGAAGGCTAGATAGATTAAACAAGCAGTCATATGAACTACAAGAAAATTGGACAGGATTATTCTAGTAAAAACATAGAGAGTTTTTCAAGGTGCTTGTTTAGACTCCAAGTAAAAAAAGTGAGTAAAATAAAAAGTTTAACTAGTTGGTACATATACATGCGCAGCGTTGTAATTCTTTTTCAAGACCCTGAATCTTGACATCAAAACATATAATGCACTCCTGCGCACACCTTTTCTTGCCTCTCTCCATTTTACACGTACTTATGGTTATGGCGCAAAATTTGACCATTTGTAGAATGGTCTTTTCCTCACTGTACACAAATACAATATATAGGAACCTACCTCTAGAAAATGCCTTCTCCATTATTGTGGAATAAATTCCACCTTAATAAATTATAAACTATATTCTGTGTGTAGTTGGCAAGTAACTGTTAAATCAAAGCATGAATTCGCTGCTAAAGGCCTTAAATAAATTTAGGGAGTGAGTGAGACCCAAGGGCGACACCCTACTGGTCAATGAAGTGGTTGAGAACCATGAGGTCTCAGGTTCAAATCCCAGTGGAAACAAAAATATTAGGTGATTCTTCCCATCTGTCCTAGCCGAAAAGTTACCTATTAACTAAAGCTCAAAAATATTAGGTGATTCTTCCCATTTGTCCTAGCCGAAAAGTTACCTATTAACTAAAGCTCGTGGGAGGTGGCAGGTATCTTGTGGAATTAGTTGAGGTGCGCAAAAGTTGGCCCGGACACCACAGTCATTAAAAAATAATATCAGGGAGTGAGGGTTAAAGAATGTGTAAAATTTAAACTGCTGGTAAATTAAAAAGGTAATGGACATGAGTACTTGAAGAGTGAAAGCATATGAAATTTTATATTGTATTTATTTAACATGAAATATTGTGTGTTCTTATTACATTGAGGTGCATTATGTCGAAAGTAGTTAAAAGCTTAATTCTGGAGTATATGTAGTACCAAAGGTAATGTATTCTACAATTTCCAGTTAGATGTATATTTACCATCATGTCTTCGGAACTTATGTGTTACTGGAAATCTTAGTCAACTTGCACATTGTTCTTCCCCATTCCCAAGTATGTCTTAGAGGTGATTCTTAATTAATATTTTGGATAACCCATGCAGAATCAAATGGTTGATGTGATGAAGATGAAAAGAGCTATTCATGAGGAGGTCATCAATAAAGTTCGTCAACAGCGCTCGAGTGTTCCTGCTTCAAAGGTGAAGCTCCTTTCTGTGTATGATTTTTTGTTTAGATGTTCTTTGAGTGTGCTCTCTAGTTGCTTTCATAATACAGACAGGAAATCTAAAAGGACAAGGTATTCTATGGATCTGTAACACGATATTCTCAGATGCTGGTAACTTCTGAAATTATTGACTTAGAACCTAGATACTCTCTTGAAATTCCTGCATTATGGAATGAGATGCCCTTTGTTTACTAAGTTTAGGTGCTGTACAACTTTCACAATGGAACATGGATATATGCAACATGCGTTGTTTCATTTCCAGTTAAACCACAAACCTCAACCTGGTGAAGAACACATGGGTGTTACTTGTCAAATAGTTAGTATATAAAAGTTGTTTGATATCTGCAGACTCTTATTCTTTTCCTGATTGGCGCATGCCTTCATTTTATGCTATTTTTCTTTGGTGCAAAGTTCGAAATGAGCTGGAGTATGTGGGAGTCGCTGTGTTGTCTTTGTCTTAGTTTTTGGAAAGATATCCTTCACTCTAATAAAACTATCCTGGTGGGTACTGTAGTTTCTTTCTTTTGCTTGATTTTTTTTGGTTTTCAAATAAGAATGTGGATATGGCAGACATGGATTTACAAATGGGTCAAACACAGAAACCAAAAGACAGGGAAAATCACATGCTCACTGAAAAGTCAATATGAGTGAGTTGTACTACTGATGTTTAGGCTACAAAAGTGAGGATATATTGAAAAGTATCCTGAGATTTCATGTATCTTCTTGATGCCTTTCTAATACAACTTCTTACTACAAAAAAAAAAAAAAAAGAGAGAGTATCCAGAGTAGAAGATTAGTGCCGTAGAACAGTGATTTTTTGCTTGGCCTGAACAAGCATGCTTTTATTTGGGGAAGTGACATGGTGTCATGGTCCAGCTGATATGGCATGCATGATTTGAAAATGGGTCAAACACAGAAACCAAAGGGCAGGGAAAGAAAATCACATTCTCACTGAAAAGTCAATATGAGTGAGTTGTAATACTGATGTTTAGGCTACAAAATTGAGGATATATTGAAAATTATCCTGAAATTTCATGTATCTTCTTGATGCCTTTCTAATACAACTTACTGCAAAAAAAAAAAAAAAAAAAGAGAGTATCCTGAGTAGAAGATTAGTGCCATAGAAAACTGATTTTTTGCTTGGCCTGAACAAGCATGCTTGTATTTGGGGGAAGTGACATGGCGTCATGGTGCAGCTGGCACTATTTAGTTGTTGGAAGTTCTCCCTTCAGCTATCTTTTTGTGGAGAGAAGTTATCTTCTAACTATTTGATATGATGTTATAAGAATCCTTCTCAGCATATGATTTGGTCTTATAATTTGCAAATGGTGATTAAATGTGGTCATTTGAATTTTGTTTCTATTCTATTGCAGGAAGATGATTTTGATCCCACACCTTCAAAAAGGAAGGAGAAACAAGGTGTGTCCTTGTTCACTCTTCCTTTTTGTGGTTCTGTCTCATTAAATCATCTGTTCAGACACATTGATACAAGATGTATTATCTCATCTTGGAATAGGCAGATGTGTAGTTATGAGCCCTGTTATAATTTGATTTTGAACATATTGCGCCCCATTCATCAAATGGAGTGGACTTAAAAAGCCGGAGAGCACCATTTAGATGAAGAAAGATAAAACTGTTTATGTGATCAATATATCACCTTATTGATATTCTCATATTCTGGATTCTGGGTGTAAGATCTCGACAGTAACCCAAACTACCAAGTTTTGGTTTTCAACTTCTTTTTAGAGTAGAGAAAAAGATCCTATTTCTTACTTTTCCAACATGTCCATTGGGTGTAAAACTGTGAGTATTTTATTCAAGTAAACTACTCACAGTTAACTGAGGATAAAATACCTCAAAAAAAATACCTCACAGTTATCATTTAAAAAAATAACTCACAGTCCATTAATGGGACATAGAATAAGTACTCACAGTTATCATTTAAAAATAATAATAGAACACTCAATTATGATTGTAAGGTTTAAAGTGAGGGAGGGATATCCTATTAGAAAGGGCGTCACTTCAACCCATGAATTTCGAGGTTCAAGTCACCAAGGGAGCAAGTGGAATAAAGTATTGTTGGATACTCGAGGAGGATTATTGGTTTGGTGGGGTCTATGTCTGCTGTATCAAAAAGAAAATGAAAAGAAAAAAGGACTGTTAGGTCTAGATGAGGAAAAAAAACAGTATTGGTTTGCTTATTTGTTTCTTTTGCAGATATAATATTCATTTTAAGTTGGTCTTCTGTTGATTTGTTCTTTTGCACTTGGACAGTTTCTGGTTCTAAAAGGAAATCAAAGATTTTTAAAGATGAGGAGTACTTCATAAGTGCGGTACCAACAAATCAGGTAAATAATTAACCGTGAACTAGGAGATTGTCAGTAATCATGTGATTCTTAGTGTTCTGTGGATTTTTAACTTCCTGCTTGGGAGTCTTACGCTTCCCATGTTCTTTTATTTGCATCTTGTGGAGTGACTAATCTAACTTGTATTCCGCTGCTGGCAGCATTTTGAGGCTGGACTCTCTGTGAGGGGAAACCATGGTTTTGAATCAAAAAGGTAAGCTTCACTATCGTTTCACCTATTATACATATTAGCATGGAAGATAGAGGTTTAATGTTACACATCTTGAAGTAGTTTCTTCTGCTTTCTCATGTGTTTATGGTTGAAGATCAGAAGTTAATATTTTGCTTTGAACTGCTAATACAGCATAATATGCTAGCAATCACGTTAGGGATCCAATATAGAATCAATAAAAGTAAGAATGTGCGGAAGCTAAAAAAACAATAACAGAAACATATAGATAGAATTTGAAACGGATCAAGAAACGTAAGAATGAATCTTGAACTTCAAGATAACCCTAGTCTCACTCTTAATTGATTCCTAGCAACAACAATTTGCCAATGGAATAGGTTACACATCCCTGAGCCCTATATATAGGGGTGTTCTTTTTGTTATTTTCAACAGAAAGTATAATCAATTGAATTGAGAGGACTTCCCTTTGAACTCTTGTAGTGGCTACTCTTGGATTCATTCTTCAACCTTCCAAAATCAACTTAAGGGGTGTGGGTTCCATAACCTATTTTCTTGAGCAATTCTCTATCGAAGGATTAGTCCTAGAAGGCTAAGAGATCAAATCCTATACTATTTTGAACAACAAGTCCTTTAGGAAAAGTTGTAAAATCTAACTAGGAAAAGAAATAGGAACTTTGACTAGGAGAATTGAAATGAAGCTTTCTGGATGGAAGGCTCAATATCTTTCACTTGGAGGAAGATTGATCCTCATAAACTCTGTTCTTGATTCTCTACCCACTTATGTGATGTCTCTATTCCCAATCCCAGGAAAAGTAGTGGAAAATCTAGATAAGCTTAGGAGAAAATTCCTATGGCAAGGCAACAAAGATGAAAAAGGCTATAGCTTAGTAAACTGGGAAACTGCTCTACTTAGCAAAGACAGAGGGGGGTTGGGAATTAAGAATTTGAAACTACAAAATGAGAGCCTATTGAAGAAGTGGTTGTGGAGGTACACTGAAGAGAGAAATGCCCTCTGGAAAGAGGTGATTATAGCTAAATATGGTGAGTTAAACCCTTGGTGTTCAGAGAACACAACAGAACCTTATGGTGTGGGTGCATGGAGATCAATTAGAAGCTAGTGGCCACAAATGGAGACAAATTTATATATCAAGGTGGGAAGTGGCACTACAACAAAATTTTGGAAGGATGTTTGGATAGATCAATCCCCTCTTAGGGATCTCTTTCCAGATCTTTTACAAAATTGTGGAAATCCTGATGCTAATGTTAGTGATTGCTGGACTGAACAGGGTTGGGATCTAGTTTTTAGAAGACTTCTCAATGATTGGGAGGTGGAAAGGGTGGCTGAGATATTAGGGATGCTAGGTGGAGTGAACATAATCGCAAATGCCAGAGACAGAATGTTGTGGAAGCACAACAAAAGATGGCTTTTTCTCAGTCAACAGTGCTTATAGAAGAGGTCTCCAGGTGATGGCAGGGAGACCAAAACACCTCTGGAACTATTTTTGGAAGGGGGATATTCCTACAAAAGTGAAATGCTTCACATGGCTAGTGATAAAGAGAGCTTGTTTAACACAGGAAGTACTTTAGAAGAAGGGTAGACAGCTCGTCCCTAGGTGTTTTTTATGCAATTTGACTAGTGAAACTAACAACCACCTTTTCTTGCATTGTAATTACACTGCTCAAATCTGGAATCTGTAAATTAGCATTTCAAATCTGAATTGGACGATGCTAGAACGTACATCAAACGTGTTGAAGAGCTGGGTAAAGAGAGGAGGCACCAAGAGTCAGAAGAGATGGTGGAGGTTAATACTATCATGTATATGGTGGTCAGTTTGGAAGGAAAGGAATAGTAGATGCTTCAAAAATAGATCCAATTCCATACACAAGGTCAAATGGAATTGTATAGTATCTCTACTTTTTTGGTGTAAACAGTTGTGTATAGTAGATACAGATCAGATTGTAGATTTGTTAGGAAGTTTGTAATTGACACTTTTTGGTGGTGGTCAGCATGCCTGAAGAATACAACCTTACCAGTTTCAAAAAAAAAAAAAACATGTAGCATTGATGTCACACTTTCCAAACTAACCAACTAAAATAAGTGAAGTAATAGCACATGGTCTTCAAAACACATGCCTCTTGGACCAAGAAACACACCAATGACGCGAGCAATTGGTCCTTTTTTTTTTTGAAATTGGTAGCTTGCAATTGGTCGTGTTTTTGGCTCCTCTTAAAGCCCTCCTTCCTTAGGAGTCAATTGGGGGCACTTTATGGGATCCAATCTTCTTCATCTTGGACTTGGACCATGAAATAAGTGTAGAACTTAGCCAGAGTTTCTCCACAAGTCTCGAGATCTTCTTCGGTTCTTCCACAATAAAGCATCTTCTTGTTCTCCCATTATATCTCAACAACCTTAGCTTGTATCTCCTTGGCTTAAGACCTTGTGAATGACCTTTTTGGTGCATCCAAAGCTTCATTTTTGTCCATGGAGCTGTCATAATACGTCAGAGCTTTTTCCAATTTCATGTTCTACATCTTGAAATAAATTCTTCCGTATGTAAGTACGAATGAAAAGGAAAAATTCTAATACAGCAGTTTGTTTGCTTCAAACTGCCAATATGTGTATTCAGTATTGCAAAGAATTGAAGATTCATCCTAAATTGACTAGTTTTGCGATCAACCTAATGTGACACTTCTCCTTTATCAGGACTTGAGACACCCAACATTTATTGTCGTCGTTTCTTTTTGGCATTTTGCACAAATAGGTTGGATGCTGCTGTTCTAGATTTGGTAGCTGATGACAAGAATGGGTTGCAGAAACAAAAGGTTTCATATCATTGGGATAAGGTACTTATAATTGACGAATGATGCTGCCTTTTTCTTGTAATCAGTAGTTTTTCTCTAGAAAGCTAATTGCATGTTCTGAACACAGAGGAGTAAGAAATACATCAAGCTCAACAATGGAGATCGCGTTACAGCTAGTGGGAAGGTACTTTTTTTAAGCCCTTGCATGTCATTTTTTGTCTGGACCAGCAAGCTTGATGAATAGAACATCTAGTTTTCTTTGAAGTGTGGCAGGAGAGTTCAAACATGCCTACTTTTCATGTTGTGAGCACCGAAAAGATGTGACGCCCCCTTCCCATAATAACTTTGTAGTTGATACGTTAAAATATATTCTCCTCATAATGAAAATATCTACTAATGCTGAGGAAATGAAATAAAACATTGGAACTTGTCATTTGCAATTAAAAGGCCCACCTAACACACATGCTGAAATAGGGGATTGGTTGATCAGAAAGCTCAGGCAGAAAAAGTGCAGCTTGTTATTTCGAGTTTAATGCAAATCCCCCCCCTCCCCCCCCCCCCCCCTCCTCCTCCTCTTAATATCATTTTGAACACTTCATCTAACTGAAATATAATAATTGCATTAAATTTCATCATAGTCTAAGTAGCTCTAAGGACTTCGGAGTACGGAGTCTGATGGGTCTTTATGCAGTTTCTTTGGTATTCGCTTTCTCTTGGACACGTTGGAGATTAAGATAGTATTTTTTTAAAAGTTAAATCTTTTATGTATCAACTAGAGGACATAACCTATAGAATAACTTATAAGGTTGATACTGTTTTGGTTTTTTCCTGTCAGGGTTTCATCTTTGAACTGTATATGATATTTGATGCATCATGATTTCTGTATAAGGTGGGGAAATGATTTGAAATCATGCTTGCCCAAAATACTACCCCTATATACCTTAAACCTTAAACCTTTTGTGAAGTTAATCAGTTGTGTACTAAACAATGAAAAAGAAAGGGTTTAAACCAAACACCAAGTGAAGGCTAACGATTCTGCTTACTATGATAAGGATGTAAGCCTAGTGATTTTATAGAAGCAACACGGAGGCAGTATTTGGACACTATTATAGGTTCCCGTAGATGTGCTCTTATTTGACTTGACCTTCTTGTTGCATTATAGGATTGAGTTTTTCTTGACTTATATTGGGCAAAGCTTTCAAGTTTTCAGGTCTCGGATTTCCAAAACTTTTTTCATCTTTTTGTTAATGGTGTGCAGATAAAGACAGAGAGTGGCTCTAAGGGAAAAACCAACAAAACTGGGATATACAAGAAGTGGAAAGACCAATCACACAAGAGAGTATCTCTTAATGGAACGAATGATGGAAACTCTGCTGCACAATCAACTAGTTTAGCTGGTAATGATTTGGAACCCCTCTTCTAAGAGAACTTTGACATTATTAATGTTTAGTGATGAATTCTACATATTTCTTGGTATATCTGATGGCCCTCTCACTGCATTCAGAGTATATTATGGTTACGTTTCCTCCCTGGAAACATGTGCTATTATGCTGCCCCATGTTGTTTCCTTGGTGATGGAAGTTCAAATTCATTTTGTTTCATATATCCTGTGAGCTTATGTGTTTCAATCAAATGAAAGCTTGTAGTTTGACACATAGTATCTGCTTACATTCAATGAAATGAAATCATGGTTGATGGTTGTGACCTTGTGCTGTTTGAATAGGTGGTCCTAGAGGTCAAGATGGTGGCAGAAATTTCAGAGGTGGGAGAAACAATAGGTCAGTACCTAACGCCCACGTGCGATCAGAAATTAAAGATGTTGATCAAGTTCGAAAGGAAAGAGAGAAGAAGGCCCAAAGAGCATCATATTTGAAGACCAAGAAGGGGAAAAAGGCTTACAAAGGTGGCAAAAAGGGAAAGGGAAATGGAAAGGGCAAGGGAAAGGGAAGACAAGGTTGATTCCAGCTTATCAACTCATTTGCTCATGATGGGGATCTCCATTTTGCAAGCTTTACACATTCAAATCCAGAAGAGCACTAGGGAACATTCTTTCACAGGAGTTCACTTGTCTATTCTTATAATTCAATGCAAATAAGGTGAAATTTCCGTTGTATACTTGTGCAGCTTGGAATGCAACAGGCAGCCATTTTTATAGTAATTATCAGGTTGGAGCATAGACTGCCTGTGGACATACTGTGGATGAAACTTCCGGCTTCTCTCTGACGAATGGTTCTATGCTTTATATAGAGGTGAAATAGCAGAACTCTACAAGTACTTTTGATAGAAAAGTTGTACCGGATTACCTTTTCATTTAGGAAAGAAATTATATGTGCTTTCAACTTTCTGAATTGAATTTTCCTTTAATACGCTTTAAAATGCAGTCAATAGTCTGGACTCTGGATGGATTAGCCAGCACTTCTATCAAATTTAACAAACTATTTGTAGTTACATAAAAAACTAACAGAAACTGATAAAACCAACATCAAGCAGACCATTGTTGATCAAAGCAAAAAAAAGAAGAAAGAAGAATTTTCAGCCAACTGCTAAACTCAAAATCAGAAAACCCCTATCACAAACATGAATAAGAGCATCAATTGAAAGAGTTTAAACATCACCAATAACAGTTTAACACAACTCATAGTAATGGTCTTTAATATATTGTTGTGACAATTCGCTAAAGATAGAACACCATGAAAGTACGATACGTAGAAGGTACATAACATGTTAAGGATTTAACTTATATATCAAGAAGATGTATTTGCTTTCTCAATAGCCAAGTCATAACTAAATTCTTACATTAACAAAGAATTCTGGAAAAGGAAAATGCTTATTACTCTAACAAAGAATCAATCAATCCAAAACTAGAACGCGTTAGATTCATCCTATACCGATCATCACACCAAACATAAATTCCTAATATCCCTAGCACAACAATGAAATCCCCTCAAAGGATGACTAATTACAAAACTAGCAGCAGCAGCAGGAGCACAAGCCTCCAATGTTGACGATCCATCGTTGTATAAAAAGAATGGATCTTTCAGCAACTCTTCTGCAGATGGCCTAACAGACATGGGAAGCATACATTTCTCAATGATGTCTTTCAATCTAGAGTCCTTCACCTTTCCGAGAGACGCAGGCTTTACACCAGTGTACACTTTCTTAAATATTTGAATCCCATTGCTACATTCCATATACGGATATTCACCAGTAACCATCTCAAGAAGACACATTCCGAATGAATATATATCAACCAACTCATTGTATTCTCCATCGTAACACTCTGGAGCCATGAATTCCGGGGTACCTTTAGTCTCTTTCTCTTTCACAAACTTACCCTCCATAACACGAATCGCCAACCCAAAATCTCCAAGAGTAATTTCCTTCCCACCACTATCAACAAACACATTGTCACACTTAATATCTCGATGGATGATCTTAGGGTTTTGGCAATGGAGAAAGCTCAAACCTTCAAGAATCTGCCTGCCCCAATTTTTAATACTCACCAAATCAGCACCAACACAATTATCATTATCATCAGAATTCGCAAGATAATTTTTCAAGCTACCCGAAGGGAATAACTCTGTAATCATGTTAAGAATTTTGGACTTGGAATCGAACCAATAAAAGAAACACTTCATAACCCTTTCATGGTTCAACGATTTCAACAAAATTCCCTCAGCGAACAACTTTTCAGGGTTTTCTAATGCTTCATCTACTACGATTTGGTTCCAAGCAATTTCAATTTGCTCAACACGATCATACCCTATGTACACTTCTTTATACGCCCCTCCACCCAACATATCACTGTATCTAATAAACCTACCACACGGGGATTTCTCTACAACTCTGCGTAACTCGCAATTCATCGGGAAAAGTCGAAAACACAGAGATCGAAACAGAAAAAAAGATTACTGGTTTTCAAAAAATGGTTCGATTGCAGCTGAGAAAGAATCCATCGTCATCATCAATGAAAAACTTGGTTGAAAACACATGAATTTCTTCATTGATCGGAACTGAAGGAAGCAAAAAAGTTGATGAGAAAATTTTGTATACGGAGACATTACCTAATTCGAGTCCAACTGAGATTCGGATCAATAAAAATTAGGGCTTTTTTTTCTTCCTACTTATATCCCGATTTGGATGGCTAAAAAGATGAGAAAATTACGCGGATAAACAAAAATATATTCCTATGTCAAAAATAGCACTCCTTAATGTTTTGAAAAAGGGGAACCCATCGGTGACCCCCTAAACTTGGCACCAATTTTCACTTAGACACCTCAAATAGGCTTTGTTCATTTTAAACACTTCAAGTAGGGGTCCGGTGTATAATTTTGACACTTTTTGTATTTTCAAAATCGCATATTAAGTGCGTTCATCCAGACGCTATTATGTGGAAAAATAAACGAATTGATATGTGACACGTGAAAATTTTAATTATTTTTTAAAGACTCAATTTTACTTTCTTTTTTCCTTTATTCCAGATCCCAAACCCCATGACCTCACCTCTTTTCTTCTTCTTCTTGCGTCTGGACGCACTTAATATGCGATTTTGAAAATACAAAAAGTGTCAAAATTATACAGCGGACCCTTACTTGAGGTGTTTAAAATGAACAAAGCTTACTTGAGGTGTCTAAATGAAAATTGGTGCCAAGTTTAGGGGGCCACCGATGGGTTTCCCCTTTGAAAAATGGATTAGATGATAAATAATACTTATTTAATAGCAAGGGTAAAATAGACACAAATGATAAATTATTTCATGATTTTCTAAATGGGACGAGTATTGCTGGACAACTATTTTTTAGTATATTGTTGGACGGAAGAAGTACTAGTTAATTAGCTATAGTTTGAATTAAATACGTCTCACAGCTTAATTTTAGTTGTAATTATGTGCGTGCCTCTCCACTATCTGGCCTATTTTCTCGCTTTATACATACACAAATACAAATTATACATATACATATATAATTATATGATAGATATACAAATGCAATAGCCTCTCTGGACTCTCTCGATCTCGCTCGCCAAATATACAAATACATATGTATATTAGTCTCTCTCTCACACACACAAATATATATATATATATACATATACAATTCGACATATTTACATATACAACTCGCCTCTCTCTACTCTCTTCCCTCTCTCGCTCTCCTCTCTCCTCTCTCTTCGAATTTCACTTCCCTCTCTCGCTCTCCTCTCTCCTCTCTCTTCGAATTTCACTTGCCTCTCTCCTCCCTCTAACATGTAACTATGAATCGTAATTAACAAATTATAGCTATGAAACTTAATTAAAATTATTTTAGTGACTATTTGTGAAAGTTCCCCAAAAAAAATATAAGTAATTAATTAAGTACTAATATAAGTTTTTAAAGTAATATCATCTTTTTTCTTTTCAAACAGAGAGTGATATAAGAATTATGGAATTTAATTAACAAAGGTTCTTTTTAAAATTAAAAATAACATTTTAAATTTTTTTTAGTAAACCAGTATTTTGGAGTTTGTTAAGTTAATTAAGACCTGTTTGACATTGATGACGAGAAAACAACATTTTTTTTTGAAAGATTAACTGTTTTTTTAATCAGAAAAATTGTTTTCAAATGAACTGTTAGAAAAAAATTAAAAATTTTGCTTCATAAAAAAAAAAAAAAGTAGAAGCAGAAAATTATTTATTTAAAAATTAATACAAATTTACCAATTTATGTAGTAGTATAATTTAACTTGAAATAGAGTTCTAAAAAGAAAAAATAAGGATTGTTAATGAATATATATATAAATAAATATGTGATTGTTTTTGAGAAGGTAAGTCATTCACATTGTGTTTTAATTTATTTATTTAGTAGTAAATGGATCCGTGCTTCGTGCGGTTAGAATATTTTCCTTTAAAATTTATTAAAATAAAACTTTTCTTGTATTTTGATGTTATAGTATTTTTTTAAGAGTATAGATGTTATTCAATTGTAGTTTACTATTTGTTTTATTAAAATAAATGATAAAATTACAAATCATAACACCATTTTCTCCTAGTTTACATAATTTCATTTTACATATTCATTAATTTGCTCTTGAAATTTTACAATGGTTAGTTTATTTTTATCATCTATATGCATGGTTACGTAGTGTCTTTAATTAGAGAGTCAAATAAATATTTTTCACAATTTTCTTCTTTGCAAATTTCGTTAGTATAACACTATCAATTACTTTCAAAATTTTAAATATTTTTTTAAAAAAATATATAACTAATGTGTTGATCAAGAGCAAATGTTCTATAATCGTATGATATACCAATAAGTAATATGTAGTCATTATGTGTTTTAAAATTAAAATGCAATCTTCCAAAATTCAAATTTCATATGTAATATAGTTATGATAGTGTTTTGGAATTGAAGTTGTGCACACACAAAACATTAAGGATCTTTGGAAAGGATGAAGAGAAAAGGGATAATGGGAAAAAAGTTCAAAAAAGTACTTGGTGTGAGAGAATAATCATCATGTATATCATGTAATTGTAATTAATTGCTAGTTTTAATTCTATTATTTGACTTTCTATTTTTTTTTTACTTCAGTTAATATTAACAATATTATGAAAACAACAAAAAATCATATAAATTTTTAGGCTTGATCTCTTGGAGAAGAAAACATTTCTTTGGAAAATGTTCTAAATAAATGTATTATGTAAAAAGTTATTTGTGAATCTGCATTAGTTGGATTTACATAGAGTATGTACTAACAAATACTTATAATAATAACTTTACAGAAATATAAACAACAACATTTAAAACATGTATTCAAAAACAACAATTACTATTATAAGCATAAATTAATGATTGTAAAAAACATACTAGGATTTGTAATAATAGAATGAAATAGAAAGAAAAAATCGAGCCCACTGAATGCACAATGTCTTCTTAAGAAAATAATCCCATCTAGTACCCGAGGTTTAAAGAAATAGATACTCTCAGGATGAAATAATTTTATTCACAAATGTAATAATACAAAAATAATAGTGTCAGTGAGTCACTCAACATAAGCAAAGTATACAAATATTTAATTATGCAGAAGAAGAAGAAGAGAAGAAGAAGAAATTCAAAATCAAATTTAATTGTGTAGAAGATGAAGCAAAAGTTCAGAATTTGCATTGTTTTAAAATGAAAAGAAACCCCTCTATTTATAGACAAAAAAAAATAGTGTGAACAAATACTTATTGTGCCTTACCGAAAAGGTCACAACTCTTTATAAAAGTAGCAACTCTTCATAAAAGTCACAACTTTTCAATAAAAGTCATAATTTTTTATAAAAGCCACAATTTTTCATGAAAGGGAAAGACTAATTTTGAAAATAAATAAATTAAAAGAAAATCTTTGTTTGTGATGGTGCCACGTAGGCGAGCCTAGGTTCTCTTATTTATATATATATATATATATATATATATATGATATATGATTATAAAATATTAATTAATAATATATATTGAGAAAACTTTATAAAGAAATTATACAGACATATCCGTCATGCAAAAGGAAAATTAAGTTCCTAAATTATAGTAGTTATATTTCTTGTACTCCTTTTAAAATTATTATTATCTTTTGATTCTATAAAAAAAAGATTTTATATACCTGAAGAAGCAGCTTTTTGTTTTTCAATTCTGATTTGTAAGATTTAATTGAATAGTGGGTCTTCATTTGATTTTTGGTTTTATTTCTGGAATTTTATATTTGGTGAATTGGGTTTTTTTTTTATGGTTGAATTTAGTGGAAAGATTTGAACTTTAGAATGAAAAAAGTTGGATTTTCTGGTTAATTGTTGATTCTGTGATCATTTGTGAGTTGGGTGTTTGTGAATTTATCGGTTTGTTTCTCTGTGTGGAGGATTTTGTTGAAGTAGGCCACATTAGGAGGTGAATTTTGTACCAAATTTGAACTTTAGAAAGGAAAAAGGGAAATTTACAGGTTAATTTTTTTATTCTGTGAT
This sequence comes from Solanum bulbocastanum, assembly GCA_037074985.1. Taxonomy (NCBI): domain Eukaryota; kingdom Viridiplantae; phylum Streptophyta; class Magnoliopsida; order Solanales; family Solanaceae; genus Solanum; species Solanum bulbocastanum. Next base: position 5,005,664 of record CM073606.1, on the reverse strand, counting down.
CATTTGGTGAGTTGGGTCTCGTTTTTCTTGTCGAATTTAGTGGGTTTCATCTCAGTTTGGGGGATTTTGTTGTAGTAGTCAGCATTAGGAGGTGAGTTTTGTATCAAGATTTGAACACTAGGAAGATAACATTTGCATGTGTATGAGAAGAATGAGGACAATGAAAGGTGAAGTAGGAGTATTGAGGGAACAACAATGACTACAGAGTCATTGGGTTTCTGTCCTTCTGGAAGTTATGGTTCTTTTGCTGCAATAATTCTGCTACATCACAAACTACACCCTGAAAGCCACCAAAAATGTTTAAGGAGAAAGAAGGATTGTTCCCCGTGATTCACAAATTCGCACCAAGAAAGAAGGTGGGGATGCTTCTACTGTGTGCAGTTTCACTAGCAGTTTTCCTGTGGGTCGTGTTTTTTGACAAAGGTTTGGTCTCTAATCTTTTGACATTGCTGTTTTCTGGATTTTTTTACTAGTTCAGACTGATGCATGTTGATAGACTGATTGTTTGATTAGGACTTTCAACTTTCAACATAGGGGTGCACACTTTATTTTGATACATACAATGTGATTCTGTTTTTATTTGTGCTGATTGAAACTTGAGTTACAGTTTGTCGTTCTAACCCTCTGGGAAATAGCATCTTGGTACTACGAAATTAACAATCTTATATAGCTTTGTGTTGCAATTTTAAAACTTGTGTTGTTTGTCATCTTAATTAAGCTTTGAGCTTGCTAGATGCTGGAATCATTACCTCGGTTTGATGGCATTTAGCTTTGGCTATTTTTAAGCTTTTCTTCATAAGGCAAGTTTCTGATTATGTCTAGTTTACACTGGAAGATTCTCATCTAACACAGAACATTATTTTAATCTTCTTCCTGGACATGGATAAATAAATGAGTTGATTTGGTTGTTCGATATGACATGGGTGATAGAATATGGCAATGCCCTTTCATCACTTTGTTTTTGGCTTCTGACAGCCTCTGCAATTTCAACTCTTTCATAGGTGAAGCACAAGAAAGTAACCCTCCCATAGGCAATAGGTTATTTCGAGAAGCTGGACAAAAGGATAATTCTACTACTATTGAGTCGGTAGAACAAACTAATGCTGGACAAAGTGCATCGACTGTCAAACCTCCTCCTCCTGTATATTTTAAAGGATACACTCTTCCTCCTGGGAATCCATGTGAAAGCTTCACGTTGCCACCCCCGCCAGCAGATAAAAAGAGGACGGGACCAAGGCGTAAGTTAAAATCTGTCATACACTTTTCAAACATAGGATTTAAATATGTCATCGTGCTGTCAAATTTACTCTCTGATGGACTGTTTAGGTGAGAAAATGTAAGCTGCAGATTCTTAACTGGATGTTTACATTCTTTCAGCATGTCCAGTATGCTACCTCCCTGTTGAACAAGCTATTGCACTAATGCCTGATGCACCATCCTTTTCTCCTGGGGTTAGCAATTTGACTTACATTCATGAAGAAAATTCAGAGAAACCTGAGTTTGGAGGATATCCTTCACTGATGCAAAGGAATGATTCATATGATGTAAGAGAGTCCATGAGTGTGCATTGTGGGTATGATATTTTTTCCACCTCGGTAGTTCTTGTAATATAAAGCTTCATCCACCTTTTTTTCTTTTTTCTTTTTGAATCTTAAATTTTTCTTTTGGCTTCATCTATAAGATAATGATGGATAGTGTTGTAAATTATTGCACATTTCACAATGCGTCTTACTTCATTTCGTTTGTTTATTTCTTCTGCAAATCCATGTGATAGATTTGTTAAAGGAATCAGGCCTGGACATCAAACAGGTTTTGACATTGATGATTCTGACCTTAATGAGATGGAATCTTGTCGAGGTGTCGTTGTGGCATCAGCAATATTTGGTACTGATCTTTCAGTTCACGTGCTGACTCATTTCTTGTTGAATCTGCTGGCTATGATTTGTAACAAGCACATTCTTGGACAGGTGCTTTTGATTTGGTAAGGCAACCAAAAAATATCAGCGAATATGCCAAGAAAAATGTCTGCTTCCTTATGTTTGTGGATGAACAAACAGAAGTTTTTTTAAGAAACTCTAGTGCGTTAGATGGTTCCATGAGAATTGGCTTATGGAAAATTGTCACTGTTCACAACCTCCCTTATGATGATCCGAGGCGAAATGGGAAGGTTGGTATTCTCAATGATAACATCACCTATATTGAATGGTAGTTAAAATTTGCAAGCATTATTAGTTGGTGATGAGTATTTATTAGAGTACACATCATTGAAAGGAGAATAGCTATGTTAAGAACTGAAAGGAGAATAGCTATGTAAAGAACTGAAAGGAGTATGTGCCAGCTTTCTTCTCTTTTTGGTTTCCACTAACCAACTCCCTCCCATCCCCCAACCCAACCCAAAAGGTAATTCCAGAATTTTCAAGTTATTGACATCTATGCCTCATTTGTTAGGATTACTTTTCATTCAGATTATGATCGCTGATTTCTCCCTCTATTTTCATCTGCATGATTGCCTTTTAGTATCGTACTTTGCATTTTCTATTTGGATTGAAATGACAAGGCTATGTTGTTTTTCTTTTTCGACAATGGTGGTGTCAAGCCTAGCTTGCATGCACCTCGACTATTCCACTGGGTTCCTGCCACTTCCCGCAACACAGATAACATTGCCACCAAGGCATAGGCAGATGGGAAGAACTGACCTAGTGGTTTTTTTTTTCTATTGGGATTTGAAACCTAGCCTCCCATGGCTTTTACCCACTTCATTGGCCACCAAACCATGCCCTTTGGTGCAATAAGGCTCTATTCTATCTAACTTCCTTTTGTTAGGTACTGTTTGTACTTTCCCTATCCCATTTAACTTTTGTTCAATCAGTATTCTTTGGCGATGTGTATACGCTCATGAAATTATTACCTAATGGTATAGAAAAGCTTTTCAGTACTTGAGAACCATTCATTGTATGATAGCTAAGTGCTTCAAGTTCACCTACCTAGACTGGTATCATTTGTAAAATTCTCCGATTAATTTGTATTTGATGACATTTCAGGTTCCAAAGCTTCTGCTTCATAGGCTCTTTCCCAATGCTCGTTATTCTCTATGGATTGATGCAAAACTTGAGCTGGTTGTTGATCCCTATCAAATACTTGAAAGGTACATCTAAGACTTAATACACCATTCCATATATTCAAAACAATAACCATGATGTTGCTTTCTCTCGGTTGAATTCTGTCTCTTGACTAATAACAGTACAGGCTTCTGTAGAGCCTCCCATATGACCTTCTAAAGGTGTAGGACATTTGTTCCCCTGATTTGTCACTAGATCATTTCACCAAGACTTTCTAGCTAGAATCACTTATAATAAAGCATAAGGTGCTGGCGGCTCTTAATCATAGTAGCTCCCACATACTTTTATCAGCTTTCTGTAGAAAAGGTAATAACAGAAGAGTAAAGTTTCTGGAAATGCTAAATGTTTGTTGCCAATAATTTAATCACCTCTCTGATTTGCTATAGCCCGGAGATCTTCTATCATTTTTATCATGTCAAAATTGATCTTTCTGCTACATGTCAGTATTGCAAAATGATAGATATTGTCACTATTGTGTTATGAACAGTGCTAACGCGTTCTGGACACCTTCAACAATGCTTTTGCAATTTTTTGATACCTTACCATAATGAATAAAATATACATGTTTTTTGTCCTTCAAAAAGATGAATAAGTCATACATGAAAATTGCTCTTGTTGCGTGACTTAGATTAAGAGCAAACGTGAGGAAGTGCTAAATGGCCCTATTTATTACAAGGAAACTATCTTACTGATCAGGGGATTGCCCTTCTGATAGAAGGGGTCATAAAAGTCTGCAAACATTGAATGCTGGGCTAGTGATGCAGAGAGTTTGTTCTTTAAAACTGCTTAGTCGAAACCTTTCTTTAACTTGTGTTTCAATTTCAGGTTCTTGTGGAGAAAAAATGTCAGCTTTGCAATATCAAAGCATTATAGGCGCTTTGATGTGTTTGTAGAAGCAGAAGCTAACAAAGCTGCTGCAAAGTTTGACAATGCTTCCATCGACTTTCAAGTTGAATTCTATAAAAAGGAAGGTCTAACTCCTTATTCCGCAGCTAAACTTCCTATTACAAGTGGTAATGATGTAAACCTGTTTTCTCTTAACTTTTTCACAAATCTGATACAGACATTTTCTCTTCGATGAACGTTTTAGCATACTATTTTACATGCAGATGTCCCTGAGGGATGTGTAGTAGTAAGGGAGCACATTCCAGTTTCCAATCTCTTTGCTTGTCTTTGGTTTAACGAAGTGGATCGTTTTACTCCAAGAGACCAAATTAGCTTCGCCATTGTGAGGGACAAGATCATGTCAAAGACAAATTGGACATTGAATATGTTCTTGGACTGTGAAAGACGCAACTTTGTGGTTCAGGTGATCTTTTGTGTTTTGCTTTTTGGATTTTCAAAGATTTATTCTCTGATAATGGACTGTGAAAGACGCAACTTTTTTGTTATCTACAGGGGTATCACCGCGACATTCTTGAGCACTGGTCTTCCCCACCTCCCCCTGGTGCTACTGAAATTGTTCATCCTCCACCGCCTGTACCTGATGAAACCCCGCAGACCTCAAGCAGCATAACAACGTCAAGTTCAGTTACTGAGCCATTAAAGAAGGTACCCTCAAAGCGCGGGAGAGACAGGAAATCCAAGCGTCATAGAAAAGTTATTGGAAATTTTGCTTAAGCAAATTCATTTTTTTTTCCCCTTGCCTGTTACAAGGATATCAATTTTGGGGCTAGGAACTGAGATACATGAGCATTAAAGCTTTTAACACAATGAAGGTAATCAAGTTTAGGTGTCAAATTTATTATTTTTTGTTGTATATAATTGAAGGCTTAACATTTCTTTTTTCCTATCATAGCAATATCATACTGGAAATAGAACTTTCAATTACTATCTCAGTTACTAAATTTCTATCCCATCCAACTCTTGTTTCTGAAGAAAGTATTCAAAGGCATCAACACAATAGTACTAACAAAGGTAGAGGTAATGTTTGCGTACATGAACATCTTCTTTACCACCAAAAATGGTAACATAAGACACTTCTTTACTCATGCTTGTCATCTTTTCGTGAATACCATCCAATCAAGTCTTTATTCTTTTATTCTTAAATATGGGTGCTAACCAGATTTTTCATTTTATATGCGAGGTCAATAGAATTCTCTGGAGAGTGGGACCACCTAAAGTTGGATTTTCAATTGTAGTTTTTAGTTTGGGGTGCAGTAGTAGCATAGTTGCTTAGTCATCCTTCCTCTTATGTATTACAGTATAGGTGTTTTACTAGCTATCTTTAACGGAAAACAGACTTAATGGACAAATGAAGGATGGACAAAAATCTGTCATCCATCCTACTCTTTCTAGATCCCGCTTGCGATAGTACTCCTTTCATTCAACAAGTGGAGAAGAGCTTTCGCTCTACTTCTTTCAATGATGATTGGTGTCCAACCCATTTTTGCACGTCTCAACTATTTGATAAATATTTGCCACTTTCCATTCGCACATGTATCAGGTAATTATGTCCCCCATGATTTAGGCAGATGAAAGAAATTATCTAATTTTTAATTTATTTTTTTTTTGGTCAAAGATTTGAATATGAGACTAGCTATTTTCTTTGCTTTTCCTAGTTTGGCTTAAATAAAACGACCATAGTACCTAGGTATTCATATCAATTCTTCTAACAAGTGATTAGTCTATTACAATTTACATGTATCATAAATTAATTCTAGATTTTCTGATTATACAAGTACATGATACTCTGGTATTCCATGATTCACTCAAATTATATAAATTTACTAGTACCTCTTCTTCTTAGCCCAATGACACATAATTCGAAACTCATGATATCCAGCTTTGTCTGCAGCAAGATTCAACATGCCCAACCTACGTATCACGTGTTGCTCTCTTATCACTAGCCCAAAGTTCTCGAGTTACTAATGTAACAACTGAAGCACATATTCAAAACTAGCTTCTTGCATTGCATGACGTTATGAGGCTCTCAATTCACAGTATACAGCTCCCGCTTAATCATAACTCACCTTCAGTTGTCCCTGTTTGGAGTTTTCATTTGTTGATGAAGCACCACAACTTTTCACAAAAAACTGATGAAAAGACACCCTCCACCTCTAAAGACCTCACAAACTCCGCAGCCTTCTCCACATTTCCCTGATTTCCCCAATATTCTACACAAGTACGTAAAGTCTCCTTGCTAGGGATAAATTTAGGCGGGCAGATTGACATTGCATTGTTCAATGCTTCTATGGCTTTTGAGACATGATCTTCATGGATATACCCACTTGCCAAATGACACCATTTGATGACAGTAGGAACACGTCCTTTTGATAATCCTCTGTCGAAGAGGACCTCAGCCTTGCGTAGAAGACCATTTCTACAATATGCGCCAATCAAAAAGTTTGGAATTCGGAAGTCATAGGATAACCCCCTTGATTCCCATTCCTCAAATATTTGTTCAACTCCTTCAATGTCATCAAATTTCATTAACGAATTCATCATGCTAATGTAACTTTTGTTATATATTCGTAGATTCTGCTTGAACAGATCCCAAACTTGATGTAGCTCTTCCTTCTTTCCAGCTTGCGCATAGAGGTTTAGTAATACACCAAGTACACCCTGCTTATTCTTGCTAGTGGCAAGCATGCCCTCCAGTTTATTCAGCATTGTCAGAGCTTTTTCCACTTGCCCAACATTGAGATACTTCTCTGCGATGATAGAATAAGCATTTCAATTCAACGTGATCCGTTTATCAGATTCCAACATCCTTGATATTTTATCCATTCCATCAGAATCTCCAGCAGCAGCATATGCACTTAACCTGATTATGAGAATGAACTGGTCAAAATTTATACCCTTCCCCTCCATTTCATTCATCATATTGTCCATTTTCTCCCAATCTCCTGTTCGATAATACATGTTCATCATGAAACTGTAGCACAATGGATTATGAGCTAACCCCATATCCTTTACTTTTTGCATGATGGCCTCAGCTTTCTCTACAGACTTCTCCCTGGCATAGCAGTTGAGAAGAGCTGAATAAGTTTGAAAGCCTTTAAATTGCTGCGGGATGCTATTGAGATACTTCTCAACTTCTTCTAGACCTTTAACTTTAAAAATCAAATGATTTCGCACTCCACTATCAGAATATTCTGGGCTGAAACATCTTTTGTCAGTCATCCAATAAGATACCTGTCGACAGAATTTAGAAGATCACTCAACATGCAACATTGATTGAATCATCTCAGTATGAAATAAAAATGAGCAGCTTGATCTTTTCGCCTTAGACCTCCTGACAGCAAAATTTTGTTCTTTCTACATCTTGCAAGGGTGAGGAACTATATCACTTATAATTCGATACATATTCACATGACAACACAAGTTAATATTTGGTGGTTAAGTATAATATTGGCATTTAAAACACAAAGCTACAACAGAGTTGGGATCACCCTATTAGTGGACAAAATCATGCACAACTTTGATATCTATCAAGAACACACACCAGTCTTTTCTTTTTGAAGAAGTACATATATTTCCGGGCTATTATTGTCGTACCAGCAGGATGAAAACATTAGAAACCTAAATATCGAAGACCCTGACTACGACCCTAGGAATCAATAGAGAAACATTGAATTCACAGTATCAGCATGCATAAACAGACTAATGAAGCACCGCGACATATACAGTGGAGACTTTCAGAGTATTATGCCTAAGCCCATCGAAAATCCTGAAAACAACCACATGCACCACCTTGAAGGTCCTAAGATACAGTTCTATAATCATGATTCCTACCAAAGTTTTTCTCTGTGACAACTCAGTAAGAATACAACTCAAATAGAAGAGCTTTCCAAAGAGACAAACAATTATAAAATGAATAAATTAACAACACTTTTCGACCCCCAAACAAGTTAACAATATAAATCCTTGTATCCAATTTCACTCTATTGACAGAATTCATCACAATTAAACTATTCTTATGCTCATGGGTGGAGGTAGAAGCCCAGATAGCTTTTGATCAAATAGTATATATGTATTAAGAAATTCATTAAATATGTACATATATCAAATTTAGAACCTAGTTATTACCACTTGAATTCGTAATCTAGAACCCATAAAGTTGAAATCTTGGCTCCGCCTATGTTAGTTATGCTATTGTTACTTGGGACCAGCTATGCTAAGCAGAGTTAAAAAGACCTAAACTTGCTCCATAAGACAATTGTTAAGCATCAGCCAATTGGACCTTTACCCATTTGTTTAAAAAAACACAAGAAATGGTCTAATTCATAACAAATTGGCTCAAATTCATAGAAAAAATGACAGCCTAATTTACAATAGCTCGACTAATAGCAGAGGCGGAGCTAGAGTACAATCTACATGAACCCTTTTAACTTTTGACCCTGTATATATAGTAAGAAATCCACTAGATATTTATAAATATTTGACACTAAACTCAATTATTACCGTATATTAACTTAAGATTGTTGTACGAATGCATAAACTTCAAAATCCTGGATCCCCCTCTTACCAATACAGCAACAACAACAACATAACCAGCGTAATCTCACAAGTGAATTTTGAGAGGGTAGAATGTACACAAATTTCACCAGAAATACCTTTACGGGATAGAGACTAGAGAGGTTATTCGATAGACCCTCCGCTCAAAAGAAATGTAACTGATGCACGAAAGTAAGAAAGAAAAAGAGACAACAAAATCCCAAATGTACAAAACAAGTTTAACTAATGTACAAAACAAGTTTAACTAACACATATTAATTAATAGACATTGGGGAAAAGGGGAACTACGTGATACCTAAATCATATATCACTAGAAGTACAACAACACTCGACTCGACCTCAAAAACTTCCTTTTAAAAATCAACTAAAGTTATGTCACATCCTGTCTAATCACCTCCACAATTTTTCTTCGACCTACCTCTCACACCTCCTCACTGTAGCATTCTCACACCACCGATACACACACTAGTGTAGATAAAATAATGTTACCTCAAGGGCATGTTTGTATCTTCTGTAATCTTTTAATGATTTGATCATATACTGAAGTTCTTTTTTAACCACATGTTTCCCTTCTTTGATCCATTGATCAAGTACAGGTGCTATAGACTCAATTGGGTCCCCTAAGGGTGAAATTCTTCTGTACAAAGAGTCTCCATTGATGGGTCTGTAAAGATGATTACTTGGCGTCGAAATGTAGAAACGGTTAAACACATTTCTGTGATTAGATTTTGAATTTGAATTTGAATTTCTTAATATAGAGAATAAAAGCTTCATTTTAGGGTTTATTCTGAATCTTGAGCAAAGTGAAGCAGAAATGGGGCAGGTAAATATGTGTATATAACAAGTAATCTCAAAGGAAAATGAGAAAAGTGTTGAAAATATTGTTGAAAAGTGTTAAACAAAAGACAATTTTTATTTATTTTACACATTATATTAATTACTTATTTCGGAAGGTCTAAGAATATACATTAAATTAATATGAATATTGTGGTAATTTACATATTAATCATTATCTTTTTAAAGAGTTTTCAAATTTTAAAGTGGACATATAATTTTTTTTTCGTAATTCTAAGCACATTGTGCAAGTAAAAATCTTTAATTTTCCAATTTATTTCCATTATTTGACTTTGAATATTTTTCTTGTTATTCCTTGTTTCCCAACAAATGGCAGCAGGGAAATTAGAGCCCCCTCTGGTCTTACCCTTGAAGTAACCTTTCTTGTACTTGCCCCCCATTGCCACCATCCATCTTCTCTTCAATTTTCTTCTATTTTGACAGAGACCCAATAAGGCAAAACGGCGAGGGTTACAATTTTTGGTTCGAAAAACGGGTCAAAAAGATGATTCCTCATCAATGGGCACCGCCTTGTAACAATCAGTGCACCCATAAATACTCAACTCTCATGCAAATTCCTTGTAATTACTACTCTCTTTATTTCCCCCCTTACCCTTTTCTTGATATCGCTTTACAAAGTTAGAATCTTGAAAAATTGTATCATTATGCTAAATTTGCAGACATTGTGTTTATGTGTTGATATATTTGTTTAATCTTTAATGTATTACTTTGTGTTTGAATTTTTTATGGTAACCCTTCTGTCTGGATAGATTGCGTCCACCTCGACTAATTTCTATGGACTATTTGCTAATGAGACTTCATGTTGTGTTTGAGTTTTTGATTATGTTTAATTCATGCTGTAAAAAGCTTCATAGCAGAAAGGACAAGAATCTCTCTTTTGTTTTGGTTTGAGGGGAGGAGCAGTGGACATTGGTTATATAGGATTTTGGGAATTTTATGTAAAGGTAGAATCTTTATTTTACTTTTCAAGTAAAAAGACTTATCTTTTTAATGTGTGCCGTGGTATTCTGCATTGGGATGTAAAACACTAATCTTTTTCTGTGTGTGTACCGTCTTTATGTGTAGATACTTTTGTTAAATCTAAATGCATTACTCTGTGGCTATTTTTTGTTGGATAACCCTGGTGTCGAGGCAACTCGATTAATTTCATGGGGTATTGCAACTGAGACATCATTGTTCTCAACCTATTTCATTAGGTGTTGTGTCTCAAAAGCTTCACAACAGAAAGAAGAAGAATCTCCCTTTTGCTTTGGTTTGAGGGAAGGAGCAGTGGTCATTGGTTATATAGGATTTTGGAAATTTTATGTAAAGAGTCTTTATGTTTATTTCCAAGGGGGTATGACTGGTTGTACAAGAAAGAAGAAAACTACAGATGAAGTCTGTATCTTTTAGAGTCCATTGTGGTCTTTCAAATTGGTTACATTGTTTATTAACTACCGGTACCAAATAAAGATGTTTTTTTTTTAAATCAAAATTCATCTAAGCTACATTGACGGCGAGACATTGCTTTTCAGGTTAGTATGTAATTTGAGTAATTGTTGAAATATTTTATGCATGATATAACATTAGGCTGTTTTCAACTGTGTCTGGTTGTAGAAAGAAAAGGAAATGGAGTATTAGTGCCTGTAGGAATGTTTTTAACTTGGTGTCATTAGGGTGTTATTTCCTGGACATGCTGTTTGATTTGAATCTTGCTCATTTGTATTCTCTCAAATCTTTCCATGTATTTTCTACCTTTATAGACTAGGAGTGCTGGACACTGCCGTCCAGTTTAACATCATAATGCATTTTCTTGTTTGGCGCAACTTATTACTGTGTGTTTGGTTTGATATATTGGGCGTGCTGTTTGATTCGGGTGTGTATATTTGACACGGGTGGCGGATCTAGAGGCTGGATTCATCGTCACGGGGCTATGTATCCGATTGTGGATATGGGTGCTGGGATTCGGCTAAAAATAATAAAACTAATATATGCAACAATTAGTTATTTAAGAATGGTGAAAATTAACTTATATATGATTAACAAGGTAATTTAAATTCATATCTTTTTACTACGTAATTACTACGTAAAATGAAAACTGAGTATTGCATAGTTATAAATTGATATAAATATAGTATTATTTATCTTAGGATTAGGGGATATGGTAGGAGTATGGTTCAAATGTTTGGATATCACCAATAAATGCATATCACGACGCATAAAAGTTTATATTTCGACAATTAATTGAATATATTAAATTAGAGCTAGTATGTGTATATTCATTTTAAACACTTGTTGTAGTGCTTTATGTTTGTATGTGTATGACATATGCTCATAGTTGACCCAAATATCCGATCAACATATGCTTCTTGGCCATAGGTGTAGTCAAAGTACCTGGGATTGGTTGATCAAATCGGGTGTGGATCCCCCACCCACGCCCACACCCATGTCGTGTCGACACGGGTGCGACAAGGATTTTAAAGAATCCAAGTGTCCATAGCCTATAACTATGGACACTTGGAAGGAAATTATTTTTATTTTCCTAACAATAATTTATTTGATCAACTACAATTAAACCTCTCTATGACAACCACCCGCTATATCATCATCTCACTATAACAACCAATTTTTCTTTTTTTTATCTTATATTTTTGCCTATAACAACAACCATCAATATAACAGTACACTCATTGTAGAATTACTCCTCTATAACAACCTTACTCAAATATTAAATGCTTCTTCTATTTCCTACTTTTGTTGCTTGTCATTTATTTTGATAATGAAAAAACACGAGTACCGATTTACTATCCTAAAGCCCCATTAGAAATAGAATCTCTAAGATGACAATAACAAGTCTAGTATTTTGACTAGATGTTTTGAACTTTTAATATACCACTTTCAACAAAGAATATAACATCAATACATACTTCTGTAATTAATTTATTTATTTTTGCATTGAGAGATATGCGCATATTTGTATTCCATTAAACAAAAGTTTTTTATCTTGTAAGTGTCAATGTGATTTATTAATAATGCATTAGCTTTCTTTAACTTTTAATTAGTGAAATTTAAGTAATTTCTTTTAATCTTTTATAACATTAAAAAATGAGAAAATACTTTTTGGGTAATTGTTGTCTATAACAGTCAAATAAGATTTACATGTCAAATGTTGCTATAGGTGTATAATAACCCATCACTATAAAAGCTGAAAAGAATTTCGGAAAAAACGAGGTTGTTATAGAGAGGTTTGACTGTATTTTTGATTGGTTTTTTCTCTATGTTAAAGTTGTCACTGCAAGCAAAGATCATCATGTGTGTCTTAAGCACTTTTGACAGCAGCCAGTCCATATGGTTCTGGCATGCCAAAACTGCAGATGTAAGAATATATAGCTGTGAATGGATAAGATGCATTAGCAGGTCCTTGTTTAGGTATCCAAATCTCTCTTTTTATTACAAGTTGAGTGGGCCTGTCAGATTTTCAATCCTTATATGACCTTTGAAACGATGGTTGATAGTTCTGAATCAATGTTAGTTGGACAAAATATAAACCTACTTGGCATTTACTCTACGATGTAAGTCTGACATGTCATAGACATCATCAGATATGAAATTAATAGCTTGTATTTCTATCGACTGATTGTAAGTGTGTTGATGAAAGGACCACAGCTATAAAAGGACTACAGCTAATAAAGACCTAGCAGAATAACATCCCTCTCCCACCTTTTTAGCCTTTTATCTTTTGTGTTCACTCTTTTTAATGTAGTTTCGTAACAATTCCGTAAAATGTAATTTCTTTGACAAGATATAATACTGGTTTAATTTTATTTCAATTGTTCTAGTGTTGGTTTATTCTTGTAGTAGTTTGTTTCTTGGCATGAATTTAGCACTGATATGTTACAATTTTGTGATGTCTGAATTTTTGAAGGGAGAGTCTTTTGCAAAAAAGGATGTGATGCTGATGGAGAGACGTGGGATGAATGTAAGTTCCAAGCTTCTATATTTGTTGGTTTCGAAATAACCCTGGTGAATGTTTGAGTTTACTGTCTGATCGTTGTGGTGAGGAATTGTACTGCTTGTAGAAAAACTTACATATGGAAGAATCCTACACTGGTGAAAAGAAATTTATTATATTCCACAAGATAATATATTACCATGGGTGACAGCTTACAACTTTCTATTTATGAACAGTAGAAAAATGAAAACCATGCCTTCACTTTGTAAAATGTCCATATTAATGGTTGTCTTATATCGCCAGCTTAAGTTATTTAACCTTGAGAAGGATGGCATGAGATGATATTCATCATTCACCAAGTTTAAGGAATGTCCATAATATTGCTCTCCTTTCGGAGTTCAACTTCTATTTAAACTTGAGGACATTGCACTTATATATAACTAATGCTTAGGAAACGCCTTATTTTTGAAATTTGAAACCTCTATGAGGCTTATCTATTGATCTAAGCTACAATAGAGGAATAACAAGCTATATGCAGGTTTGTCGGAATGTGAGGAAATATGCTATAAAAATCCAGTTCTGAAGGATCAACAGTGGAGTGCTTACATTGACCGATCCCCTGGTGCCGCCAGCTGCTCTGAGGTCTCCCAACCTTTCTTATTATCTTTAATTGGTTTTTCTTTAACAGTTCTCAAAATGTTACTTTTCTTAGTTCTTACAAGTTCATTTGCTTTAAGATGAATTTTGTCAATTGTAGTTCAAATTCATTTTTTCCATGTGTTCAGGGTCTGGATTGAAAGTCAACACTCTCAATAGTATTCTTCATAATCTCTTTTTTTTATAATAAGCACGGTGTCCGCAATAGCTGTGCTATTCTTCATTATCTTACAAGAACATACATGAAGTTTCACAGTACAATGCTGATTTGTCCTTTGCAAGCTGAGGTCATTATTCTCTTCCGGTTCGTAAGAGAGTTTCTACAAATATATTTTTTTTGAGTGAAGAGTAAAGAGAGTTGTTATATTAGCATAAGACAAAATGGCAAGGTTTTCTTTGATCTGCTAAAAAATCAGGGGATCTTCTAGAGCAGTTATGGGTGCCTTTGCGTCATATGTTAATATAAATGTTTATGACCTCATCAAAATGATACAAGTGTTCATGTTTCTGTGGACCAATATCTTGAATATTTCATCATGAAGTTTGGTATTGAACGGCTCAGAGATCCCTTTTAAAGTGGCAGTAAGTGCTAGTTCTTGAACCAACTTAAAAATAACTTTTTCATGTCGTGAAAGTTTAGATAACTATATCTAGTATGATCAATCATCATTTTTGTTAGCTGGCTTGACTTGTAGTATTGGGGACTTTAGAAGTATGTGCTTCTCACCTTGTCCTTGGGGGATATTGAATATGTGCATATATTTATGTACACTTTGAGTAGTAACTGTATATTGTATTGGACATTACAATGAGTAAATACATGTCTGCAGGGACCGCCTTTCTAAGAGTAGTCCTTGTATTAGGAGACTTGTACTGATCAAAATACTAACACACCTATCAAATGGAAAGATAAATCTTAAAGCCTGTCTAGATAATAATCTAATCTAAAACACAAAAGATAAATATAAACTTATTTTAGTGTATTAGAACTAATAACAAGAAATATGTATTCTAATATGCCCCCCTCAAGTTAGGCTATGTGTTACTAAGCCTAGAACAAATTGTGATGCTTGACGAGTGCTTTTGTGAGTGTATCAGCTAGTTGATCGGCAACATGGACAGAAACAACTCGAACCAGTTTTTGTTGGACATATTTGCACAAAAAATCTAAGTTCACCTCAACATGTTTCATGCTACTGGATTCGCGCTCAAATAAGTGACAGAGTGACACAAATGCTATTACAGTAGATAGTAGGGAACTCTTTGACTAGACAGTGCATCTCAAGCAATATATTATTAATCCAAAATGTTTCAGCAAAGGCATTGGAAACTGCTATATTTGGCCTCTGTTGAGGAGCGAGCTACAGTTTTCTGCTTTTTGAAGGACTAACAGATAGGATTGAGTGTGACAAGGAAGATTGGGCTGCGAAGTTGGATGACGCTGTGAGCGTATCAAACAGCATATAAAACGCCAATTCTGACCTCTCCTTATAGGTTGGTTTATGGGAAAGATTGCCACCTGCTGGTCGAATTGGAATACATTCATATTGGCCAATCAAAAAGCTCAACTTGGATATGGAACTAGCGGGTGAGGAATGCATGCTAAAGTTCCACTAGTTGGTTGAGTTAAGGTTGCATGCCTATGAAAATGGAAGATGCATAAGGAAAAAACCAAGCAGTGGCATGCCAAAGCTCAGTGGGTGTCTATCTCTGCACTGAACAGATATGCTGACATAGCAACCAGAGTTCCAACACTTGCGTGGGAGAGCACATTTGTCTGTAAGTCTTCCAGCTACTCGTACCATACGATTCTTGCACAAAAGGGATACCATTCTGAGCACCCACTCCATATCAGCTCCTTGAAGGCATTTGATCACGGGATGCTTCCAAATCTCAGAGATAAGCCCACAACTAAGAGTGGTGAAGATAGTATGTTTGTTGGTGTTGATTGCTTCTCGGGAATAGATCCATGTTATAATGGTAATGGTGCTACCAATTTGTTCTTTCAAAAGTGGCGTGCCCTCATGGTATACCAATGCCGATTGTGAGTGATTGGGATATACAATTTTTGAGTTATTTTTGGAAAACTCTATGGGCTAAATTAGGAACATGTTTGATCTTTTCTACAGCATATCATCCTCAAATAGATGGGCAAATGGAATGGCCAATAGAACTTTGAGGAATCTTTTAAAGGTCGTAGTTGAAAATAATTTGAAGGCTTGGAAAGGTTGTATTTTGTTTGTGGAGTTTGCATATAATAAGAATATTCTTAGTACAACAGATTATTCAACTTTTGAATTGGTGTATGGTTCAATCCTTGAATCTCCTTTAGATTTACTTCCCATATCCGCTAATGAAATTTTGGGTGTTGATGGCAAAGCTAAGGACAAATCAATGAAGAAACTACATGAGAATGCATGACAACATCTTGAGATCAAGAATGATGCCTATGCTTCCAATGTCAATCAATGGAAAAGACATGGTATTCCAACCGGTAATTGGGTATAGGTACATTTGAGAAAGGAAAGATTTCTATCCAAAAGGAAGACAAAGCTTGATCGAAGGGGAGATAAGCCATTTCAAGTTGTTGTAAGAATCAATGAGTTGGCCTACAAGCTTGATTTGATCGGTGAGTATGGTGTTAGTGCTACCGTTACTGTTTTTGATTTATCTTCAAGAGGGACGAGATGATGCATATGTAGAGGCTAACCCAAGTCAAGTGAATCCTTAAAGTAGACCATTTATGAGGATCTAAGATAAAAAAAAAATTACAAGAACTCCAAGGCTTAACTCATAGGATCTTGTATCACGACTTTGAAGACTATGAGGGAATCGAATAAGAAAATCCAAGGCCAATTATTCCTTCTTGCATCAGAGGGATCTTATATCAAGAACTCTTGTTTAGGTCATTTTCCCTGAAGGCTAACAATTAAGAATGGGAAGAAATGAACTTTGGGCCTAATTCAACTCCTAAAGGTAGGTAGCTCATGAGGTAACGTTTGCCCAAGATCATATAAAGTGAAAAACAACTCATTCCTCAACCAATGTAGAACCCTTAACAAGGGGCATTTTTGTACTTTTGGCTCTTGAGTTGTCATAACATTTTATTTGTGTTCTTTCTTTTTAGAATGAATTTGGATGAAGAAAACTCTCGCTGGAGCTTAGAGTATCTTAGTTCTTCTTGGCAACTTAAAAGTCTTTGTTTATGTTTGTAGATTTAGTTCCTCTTGTAGTTTAGTATGTTAGTTTGTTCCGTGTAATAGTTAGAATTTCAATACTTTGATTTACTTGAGAATTGATTTCTCCATTGAAATTGGTTGTTCTGCATTGGTTTGTGGAGTAAAATTTTCAAATAAAAATGTGAATTGCCTAAACCTCTTCCCTTTTGGCACTCAAGTGACATGTAATCTTCTTTATTGCACGCAGGAATGCTTTCATGCTTGTGTAGCTGGCTGTGGATACAAGGTCAGTTTGTGTTATTGACAAAAACTTGGAGTTTATTTTCTAAGTAGTCGCACTAAGTGAACTGTCAAAGTAATTGTAAAAGAAATTAAACTGGATCAAGATACTCACATGCATGGATACAATAAGTTCCTGCAACTCTTTTGGTGGCAAGTAATAACCTGCTGTCATGACCAGTGATCATGAGACCTGTGCATCACCGAGAAAATAGTTGTAATTTCTCTATTCAAAACACTGAAAAGATAGCATTCTGCTGCTCTATGTTGGTTTTTACTTTTCCCTAATTTAGGCTTTGTTGGACATGTTTCCAAAAGGTTGCTGCTTGATATGTTATTGAGTGCTGATAATGAGTGAAATTCAAGATTTTAAAAGCATGGATGTGGTGGAGTAAGTGTGGTTATGGAAAAAGTATCCAAGTGAAAGTAGCACCTCACGCTTGCTTTGTGCCGCCCCTCTGTTTGTGAGGACTTAGGAAGAAATAAGTACAAGAAAAACAAATATATATATTCTTAAAGCAACTTTATGTGGACAGTAGTATGAGTGTTGGGAATGGATATGATTTGACATGGGTACTTAATATTTTGCGTATTTGAAGAATGAATATCAAATATTCATACTGCTGTTATGGGTACATCTAGACAAATGAAGAATCTGTGTCGCAAACTAGTTCACACTGATTTGATCCACTTATTTTGAATGAATGCTTGTTCATTTCATCTGCAACTGTGCTGGTATGCTATGTTTCATTGCATGTTGTTGCGTTTCTCAACTATGCATTGCTTGCCATATATATTTGCAGTTTCATGTTAGATGACTCTGTGTTGTTGGTTGTGCAGTTTGACGTTCCTTCCCAAAAAGTCGATCAAATCCATCCAAACAGGCCTCCTCCGCCTCCTCCCAAAGAGAAACTGACCACACCTGCTGTGAAAAGAATACTACCCCGGGAATCTAGCCAAACGATTGATGACATACCTGGGACATCCGCGTAGCATCAACAGGTCTAACAGTGTAGACAACTTGGAATACATTTGTTCTGTTAGGATCACAACCTTAAGTCTAAATTTTGTCACAAGTCAAGAGGCAGTAGTAATTTTCTTTAAGAAACATTTTGAGAGCTCATTGGAAAGTTGATCAATTTTCTCAAAATTAACAAGAAATCATAGACAAGTGTTTGATATTATCATGAGAAAAACTGTGTACAACTTGGCTAAAAATGTGATCTCATTACACCATGCATGATGCATCCAAGTATGTAAGTTTTTAACGAATTTGCACTTCTCAGTTCTTGAAATATTTATAAACTAGAAAGTGATGCACGTGCGATGCATCGGGCCTAAGTCCAACAATTTGATTTGCAATGTGTTCAAATATGCAACATTTATTATTACAAAAAAATGGACCATCATTACAGATTGTATTAGCACCAAGTTAATATAATGCATTAGTACCATCAAAAAGATATAGTTGGTGCATAGTTAGATTCGTCTGACAACCAAAATAACTACTCCTAAATGTTGAACAATTGATATAAAACATTGATTTCATAAAAAAATCACTATATGGGAAGGAATCATCAACAATTGTAATTTTAAGAATTAACCAAAAAAAATATATCTCGGTCATCATACAAAAATTGTAATTTCACACAATTTTTAGTTGAGAATTACACTACTAACAATGCTAAGAATATTAACTAAAGATCCTAAAAAGTTTCTCTTGATCTTGCAATTGTTGACAGTAATTTAGCTTTCATTTTTTCAAGCAATTTTTTTTTTTCACATGGATGTTGGTTCTTCTTTAGCGGTACATTTGTACCTTTCAGAAAAAGTAAAATAAAATATGATTCAGGAGGAAAGTTTTCGTCTAAACCCACAAAAAGGAAGTGACTCTGATGGAACAGTTAAATACCACTTTAGTTTTTTCAGTTTGCTTTCTCCATTTGTATTTAGTCCCTGACATAAGCATTGTGTGTTATTGTTAGAAAGTCATCCACCTGGAGAGGAAGACATAACAAAGAATCATGACAAATTTCAACCGACAAATTAACGCATTTTCATATTACGTCATATAAACTCATTTGGCCTCAAAAGTGTAATATATATATATATATATATATATATAACTTAGAAAACATACCTACTAAAATAGAAATAGACAAACTGGTAAAAACTATAATAGAAAAACCAAAAGAATTAGAAAATAAAAATACTCAAGTAGTAACAAAAATCATAGAAAAAGTAGAAAAAATAAATACGGAAATTAGTCAGTTAAAAGAAATAATAATAAGACTTGAACAGATATCACTTTCATGAGTGAAGAAGATATAAATTATAAAAAAGCAGTAGAATATACAACAAAATTCCATCAAGAAGCAGTAGAATATACAACAAAATTCCATCAAGAAGTAGTAGGATATTCTAACCATGTTCCCTCTAGTCTAACAGACAAAACACTTCTAAAACAAAATAATACTATAATAGCATTACTAATAGAATTAAACATAAAAGTAGACAAAATATTAAAAGAAAAACAATCTGAACAAATTCATAAAAATACAGATATAGACGAATTAATATCTCAACTTAAGCAAGTAGAAATAACACCTAAACAAGAAAAACAAAAGTTAACCAGAAAATCTCCAAAATAGACTTTCTTTCAAACAAACGAACAACCCAAGAAAATAGTAGACCAAGTTTCTCAGAAAACAGAATAGGAAATAATTTAATTTCTAGAATACTGTCTAGAAGATCCTCAAATACAGACGAAAATCAAGAATTAAATGATATTATAGATATAGATAGAGATCTACAAATTTTTCAACAAAATCAACTAAGATTGTTAAATCCAAAAGCATTATATAATGTAAAAAAATTTCTCTAGGAATAATAAGTTATATAGACACTATAGAGAAGAACAGATATCAGCTATAGGAAAAGAATTTGCAATATTAGACTTAGTAAACCCAGCTGCCATAAAAATTGTAAAAAATTCCAAACTAATGTTAATGCATATGGGTCTAATCGTCATAGGAATAAAAGGATTAACTAGAAAGAATCTAGGATCTAAAGTTTTAATTGTATTATATGATGATAGATGGTCAGACTTAAAGAAATCTATAATAGGATTAACTGAAGTAGACATGACAAATAATGGTGGAATATTTTATATTAGCCCAGATTTTCTAATAAATTTAAAAGAATTTGGCAAAAATATTAAAATAGGAATTCAGACTAAAGGATATGAAGAAATGAATAATGGAAATAATTTATTAATGTGTGTAGGATTTATTGGAAAAATGACTTTAAGTAGTAATACAAAATTTAAACTCCAAGTAAATGATGTAGTAGAAGTAATGGGTAATAAAGGAATAAGACTTATAAAACCAATAAAAATAAATCCAGAAGAATACGCAGGATTAGAATGGAATCTAGATAAATTAAGTACACCAAAAGTTTTTGCTCCCGAGCAACATTTCATGTATACTAGCTCAAAAGGAGAAACATCAATTAGGTTTACAGACTATAATTATACAAGTCAAAGAAACTTAGATGATACTGAAACAGAAAGTACTATAGAACCAGAACAAGAGGAATTCATGAATATAGAATTAATAGAAGAAGGATATGAGGTAGAAAGAGCTATAGAAGAAGCAAAAAGACAATACCAAGAAAATAGTCTTACAGTTTTTAAGTGTAAAGGATGTAAAAAAGGTAAAATGGATATAATAGAAACAATAGAACATTTTAGAATATGCCAAGACAGAGACGATAATTTAGCATATAGAATAGAAGAACCTGAAGACATGAAGGAAGATAAAATAGATACTTTATCCATAACTAGTTATACTGAACTAATGGAAGAAGCAACTAGTTCACATAGTGCTAGTCCTTTCCAAAGAACTAGTACGGCTCCAAACATTAGCTATAATACAGGTAATCTACCTAGAAAACCATGGACAATACCTGATCAAGAAATAAAAGATAATATTAGACCAATAGGAAAAAGAATGCCTATAGAAGAACCTATTAGACTACAAGAAGGAGGAAATAAAGGAAAAATATTAAACATAGCAGCACATGATCCACAAATGTGGAATACAGTAATAGACTTATGGAAAGGAATAGTGGTAGCAGACTTTATTAAAAATTATCAAGAAACTGATGCCGAGACTATGTATAGATACTTAGAAACATTTTTAGGAGAATCCTGTAAAGCATTATGGGAATCTTATAAACAAACCTATCCACAAGAATTTCAAAGTTTAATAGAATTAGGACCAAACCCATATAATTTTACAAATAAAATACATGTATTATTAACAGGAGAAGACCCAAATAGTGGATTAGTAACATTACAAAGAAATGCTATCATAAAATTAGAACAGTTAAGTATATCTAATTGGCTACACATAAAGAATTTCCTTAAAGACTATTTTTACTATTGTACTGTTAGTGGAAATACATTTAATCAAGAATTAGGTAAAAAATTATTTAATAAATTACCAGGAGCTTTAGGAAGAGAAATAGAAGAAAGATGGTATAAAAGAGAAGGAGTAGTGCAAAGTCCTACATTCTTATGGCCTATAGGACAAAAAATAAATCACATAATGGAAATATTAACAGAAAAATGTACAAATATACAAATACAAAAGCAATTAAAACAAAATGAAATGAATTTCTGCAAGACAATGATATACACTACCCAAAGTTACGATAAAGAACCTAATAAAATAAGAAAATATAAAAGGAGACCAATCTATAACCAAAAACCTTATAGACATAAAAAATACTTCTTAAGAAAGTCTTCAGCTAGAAAACCCTATTTGAATAGAGATAGACATGTTAGGAAATATAGAAATGATAGAAATTATAAAAATAAATTAGAATGTTATACTTGTGGAAGCATAGAACACTTAGCAAATACATGCCCTAAAAAGAATAATCTGAAAACCAGGAATTCTCAGTTAATAGAAGACTTCCAAGAAACCTTATTAAATGTAGATGAATACATGTCAGATACAGAAAGCATATACTCAGTAGTAAGTATAGAAACAACAGAAATAAATACCCAATCAGACACTTCTGACTCAGAAGATGATAATTTAATTAATGAAATAGGAGCAGAAAGAAATCAAGATTTTCTAGATAATATCATAATAAATACTATGATGAATATTTCTCAAGAATGTAGTCATGAGTTCGAAAGACTAAAAGGAATAGATAGTAACCAATGTAATATATGTAAATGGTATCCTAGTAAAATTAACAGGGCTAAATGTAAATACTGTTACATGGAAGCCTGTATTAGTTGTATAGAAAATAAATTAAAACAACAGGTAAATAAAAATGATGAACAAGTTCATATAAAAGACCATGCTACTAATCTAAGACTAATAACTTTAGAAACAAGAATAAATGACTTAGAACAAAAGATAACTAAGTTAGAAAAAGGTAAACAAAAAGTAGACATAGATACTACACAATCACAAGGTACAATACATTTAGACCAAATAGAAGAAAGTGAATTAATGAACATAGAAGAAAATAATACTAGTTTCATATGCAATGAAGATAAAAAATTTGGAACAATAAAAATACTAGTAAGAATAACAATAAAAGATATAGAAATAGAAACTTTAGCCTTAGTAGATACAGGTTGTACAAGTTGCTTACTTAATAAAAAGATACTACCTCATAATATACTATCAACTTTAAAAAATTTTAAAGAACCTATACAAGCAATACAAATGGATGGAACATATAATCTTTATGACCATCCGTGTCCAGTCCTTGTTTTGTGTCAACTATGTCCAGTCTTTGTTCCAGTCTTTGTTCCGTGTCAAGGCTTTGTTTCAAACAGTTTGTACGTCCTACTCAGTACTCCCTCTCTCATTTAGTTTAATCAAGTTAGTTCATGACTTAAATCCCTATTTTCCCCATGTTTTGTTTTTCAATTTTTATTTTTGTTTTTATCTTTTATATTTGTTTTTGGATTTTGTCTTACCCATTTCATATCTTCTTCTTAACCTGTGTTCTTAACAACTTCGTCTTTAACCACACCCTGGATATAAAACTGGCAACAAATTCGTCCTTTCAAGCGGACTATAAAGCCAAGAATCCTAGGAATTTACAGGTTAATCCATAGTCGTTATTAAGAAGTTAAGAAGTTAACCATATACTAAGGGTAATTTTTAAGCATATATACAATATTTACATTAAAACTAACAACTTAGAAATAACATATTTTTGGGGGGAATTTTCGGGAAGTAAACATAATAAAACTTACATGATAAACTGAGAGAGGTTTCCCTTTCGGGAACCCCCGAAGGGCCTTGAAAAAGCTTTAAGCAACTTTAACACACAAACACACTTCTTTTTATTTCACAAACTTGAATATACAAAGGAGGATTTTTGATACATAAGGAAATATGGAAGTAGGATGGAGGAATTTTGGAGAGAGTTTCTAACTTCTATTCTTTCCACTCTTTTTTCACCCTTTTCCAACTCTTACTCCTCTCCTTATATAGGCAAAATAAGAAACTTAAAAAGACCAAAATGACCCTACTAAGTGGTCTTAATTATGAAAAGACCAAAATGATACTACTAAATGGCCTTTATTATTTTTTGGCCGACAACTTGATAAGATTCGTTTAATAATGCAAGTCGGGTACTCATTGGGCCCCATCGTCACATGCATTATTAAGTTCATCCTCTTGGACTTATTTTACAGACTGACAAAATTATTGGACACGTGTTATGTCAACAGTTTTTCCCTTTTTTGGAGGGTAGTGATAAAGTGACAACACACCTATTTTTTACAAGACACATAGTGGGCATTCCCACCTACTAATAAATATTTACAAGACACGTAGTGGGCATCCCCACCGAACTTTCATAATATATATAGATATATGTATGTATATATATATATATATATGTATATTATTTTTGGAAGATTCATACCTAACATATATAAAAATATATGTTAGTCTTCTTTTTCAAGACTTGCTACATACTTTCTTTGGCCATTTCAACCTTGCCAAACTTTTTTGACTATATATTTATTTATTTATTAATTTTTCGTTTTTTTTTTTTTTTTTTTTTTTTTTTTTTTTTTTTTTAATAAGAAATAAAGTTGTCTGTAATATAATTAAGTGTCTAGGTTGTGTAAAGCAATAGTATCAAAACTCATGCCTGAATCATCGTCTTCATAAGGATCTTGAGTATCTTGAATATTATTGATCTGCTCTTCGTCCGATAAAGAAGGACTGTTAATGTTGTCTTCTGAACCATTACTTGGACTGGGAATGTCTTTGAAAATATGTGTGTTTTTGCTTTTGTCTTGGAAAAATTTTTCTAAAGTTTGTTGAATTATTTTTTCTAATTTTTCATTTTTTTTCTTTTTTAAAACATCATTTTTTCTTAAAGAGTCTTTCTGAAAATATTTTGGTAGTCTTCTTCGTGAGGAAGTAGACCCCTCTTCTTCACTTTTTGGCAAAGTGACAGCCTTTAACGGATTTGATAAGTCTTTACCGGTTACCGTTTGAACCGGACTAGCTGTATCATGCTCCAATACAGTAGAGTTCTTAGCATTCAGAGGGGAATGCACACCCGTCTCATCCATTTTTAAAGGAGATGGAGAACTCATTTCTTGCGTCTGAGTACTGTCTGTTCTTGGAACATATTTATTCTGAAAAGTCTCAAGCTGTTTCATAAGTTTCATATTTTCTTGGATAAAGATTTCATTTTTTGTATTGAGTCTTTTGAAACCCTCTGTCATGGCTGAACAATGGTCACAAAAAATTATTTTATCTGAGTCTTTTTGGATATTATATTGTGGTATTTGGGTTGGGCTTTGTCTGAGAGCTGGTGAAATATAATAGTTAGGCCCAAGTATTCCCCTTGCATAGTCTAAAGCTTCAGTAAAATTATTAAATCCTTTAAAAAGTGGGTTTTTAATCCCATTTATAGAATCAACTACTTCTATCCATGTCTGAAAAATACCTTTAGTTTTACCATGTATGACTACATAATATTTAAATTTATTGTCTCTATTTTTATCTGAAAAGTATTGACATAAAGCATTAGAAACTGCTATAAAATACTTAGTATCTTGCTTATTATAAGCTATCCATAAGTTATCTACTAAACATTGTTGGTCTTTGTCTAAATTGCAGTCTGAAATTACTCTAAAAGATAAATTACACTTAGGGTATGAAATTAAATTATACTTACCGAAATAAATTCTTTCCATAAAATTGTCTGTTGTACTTAATGGTCTGAAATTTTGTCTTCCTAATAATGTCTGAGCATAAGTGTCTGGCTGGGCTATGCCCTTGCCTTTGTCTGTTGGCTGTTGACCAGTTGGTCTCATGCTTGGTCTCATGCTGAAAATAGAAATTAATTAGTTTTTAATTGCAGTCTACTTAATTTATCTGCTAAATCATTGTCTTTTCCTTTAACATATTCAAAAACAATATTATTATATATAGATATTATATCTATAAAATTTAACCATCTTCTTTTACTGCTGGCTTTACTATTTATTTTTTCATGGAATTTAACTATTGCTTCGCAGTCAGTTCTAACTAATACTTCTTGTTTATTTAGAATGTATAATTTAAAACTATTTAGTCCATATATTACTGCTAATACTTCTGCGTCTATGCTACTCATATTACCTTTTTCTTTATATTGTCCACTTTGGTAGGCACATATTTTTTCTTCATTTTTTGGACTATATTTATTAGGTCTAGATTTTAATATAGCACCCCATCCTAATTTACTTCCGTCTGTTTGAACTATTAAATAATCAGATTCTAAAGGTATTTGTAAGTCTGGTATATTTTTAACTTTTTCTTTTATTTGTTGGACTAATTTTATATCTTCTATGTTAAAATGTTTTTGTCCCTTACTACCTGTCTTAGCATACAATGGTCCTGCTATTTTTCCTAAGTCTTTGATAAAGTTTCTAGCATAATTTACTAAACCTAAGAATTTTTGTAATTCTTTAGTATTATCTAACTTGTCTGGCATTTCTAATACTTTTTTAGCTATATGTGGTTGTAATTTTACTTTTCCTTCTCCTAAAGTTACTCCTAAGAAATTTATATGTGTCTTACATAGTTCCATTTTCTTTTTACTAATTATTATTCCATATTTTACAAATAATCTAAATACTGTCTGTAGGTGTCCTAAATGTTCTTGTATATTTTTACTAAATACTAGAATATCATCTACATATACTAATACAAAATTCTTATAGTCTCCAAACATTTCATCCATCTTTCTTTGAAAGATAGGAGGAGCTGTCTTTAAACCAAAAGGCATAGCAAGCCATTCAAAATGTCCTTCTGGACAAGTGAAGGCTGTCCATTCTATACTTTCCGGGTGCATTTTTACCTGCCAGTATCCTGATTTACAGTCAAATTTACTAAACATCTTTTTACCTTGTATTCTATTAATTAACTCACTTTTATCTGGTAATTTATAAGCATCTGTTCTAGTATTATCATTTAATCTTTTATAATTTATTACCATGCGAGCTTTTCCTCGCACTTGTTCACTATGATTTCTAACCATAAAAGCTGCTGATCTATGTCTAGATGTAGATCTTCTTATTACTTCTAGTTTTAGTAATTCTTTAATCTGTTTAGTAAATTCTTCAGTGTCTTCATTATTTGCTTCTATTGTTGCTGTTTTTATAGTATATTCGGGATTTATTATGTCTAATTTACACATAATTTTATTACTTCCCCAATGTATTAAAGGTTTTTCTCCTATTATTTCCATTTCATCTAATATTGCTACTATATTTTCTAGGTCTTTATGATTGTTTATTTTTCCTATAGTATTTATTCCCTTTTGAAAATTGTAAAATTCTGTTTCTACATTTATTAATGTATAATCTTTTTCTATATCTTCTAGGTATATATCTTCTATATAATTTTTTTCTTGTTTTTCTTCATATAGGTTATTTGAACAACTACCATTATTGCCACAATCGTCGCAACATGAAGTAGTATTGTTTATATTTATTTTATTATCTTTATTTAATTCTTTGGTTGGGATTTTTCTAGTTTGTACGGGGGTATATGTTGTATTTCTAAACAGCATTATTCCATCTCTGGAAATTAAACAACTTCCATTATTTTGTATAAGAAATTGTAAACCTAATACTAAATTAGTTTTAATATTAAGATCTCTGACTAATATCTTATGCATATTATAGGTAGGTTTATAGAATTCACTACATGTATTTATAAAACTTATTTGTGCTTTTTCTATGTACTGGTCATAAAGATTATATGTTCCATCCATTTGTATTGCTTGTATAGGTTCTTTAAATTTTTTTAAAGTTGATAGTATATTATGAGGTAGTATCTTTTTATTAAGTAAGCAACTTGTACAACCTGTATCTACTAAGGCTAAAGTTTCTATTTCTATATCTTTTATTGTTATTCTTACTAGTATTTTTATTGTTCCAAATTTTTTATCTTCATTGCATATGAAACTAGTATTATTTTCTTCTATGTTCATTAATTCACTTTCTTCTATTTGGTCTAAATGTATTGTACCTTGTGATTGTGTAGTATCTATGTCTACTTTTTGTTTACCTTTTTCTAACTTAGTTATCTTTTGTTCTAAGTCATTTATTCTTGTTTCTAAAGTTATTAGTCTTAGATTAGTAGCATGGTCTTTTATATGAACTTGTTCATCATTTTTATTTACCTGTTGTTTTAATTTATTTTCTATACAACTAATACAGGCTTCCATGTAACAGTATTTACATTTAGCCCTGTTAATTTTACTAGGATACCATTTACATATATTACATTGGTTACTATCTATTCCTTTTAGTCTTTCGAACTCATGACTACATTCTTGAGAAATATTCATCATAGTATTTATTATGATATTATCTAGAAAATCTTGATTTCTTTCTGCTCCTATTTCATTAATTAAATTATCATCTTCTGAGTCAGAAGTGTCTGATTGGGTATTTATTTCTGTTGTTTCTATACTTACTACTGAGTATATGCTTTCTGTATCTGACATGTATTCATCTACATTTAATAAGGTTTCTTGGAAGTCTTCTATTAACTGAGAATTCCTGGTTTTCAGATTATTCTTTTTAGGGCATGTATTTGCTAAGTGTTCTATGCTTCCACAAGTATAACATTCTAATTTATTTTTATAATTTCTATCATTTCTATATTTCCTAACATGTCTATCTCTATTCAAATAGGGTTTTCTAGCTGAAGACTTTCTTAAGAAGTATTTTTTATGTCTATAAGGTTTTTGGTTATAGATTGGTCTCCTTTTATATTTTCTTATTTTATTAGGTTCTTTATCGTAACTTTGGGTAGTGTATATCATTGTCTTGCAGAAATTCATTTCATTTTGTTTTAATTGCTTTTGTATTTGTATATTTGTACATTTTTCTGTTAATATTTCCATTATGTGATTTATTTTTTGTCCTATAGGCCATAAGAATGTAGGACTTTGCACTACTCCTTCTCTTTTATACCATCTTTCTTCTATTTCTCTTCCTAAAGCTCCTGGTAATTTATTAAATAATTTTTTACCTAATTCTTGATTAAATGTATTTCCACTAACAGTACAATAGTAAAAATAGTCTTTAAGGAAATTCTTTATGTGTAGCCAATTAGATATACTTAACTGTTCTAATTTTATGATAGCATTTCTTTGTAATGTTACTAATCCACTATTTGGGTCTTCTCCTGTTAATAATACATGTATTTTATTTGTAAAATTATATGGGTTTGGTCCTAATTCTATTAAACTTTGAAATTCTTGTGGATAGGTTTGTTTATAAGATTCCCATAATGCTTTACAGGATTCTCCTAAAAATGTTTCTAAGTATCTATACATAGTCTCGGCATCAGTTTCTTGATAATTTTTAATAAAGTCTGCTACCACTATTCCTTTCCATAAGTCTATTACTGTATTCCACATTTGTGGATCATGTGCTGCTATGTTTAATATTTTTCCTTTATTTCCTCCTTCTTGTAGTCTAATAGGTTCTTCTATAGGCATTCTTTTTCCTATTGGTCTAATATTATCTTTTATTTCTTGATCAGGTATTGTCCATGGTTTTCTAGGTAGATTACCTGTATTATAGCTAATGTTTGGAGCCGTACTAGTTCTTTGGAAAGGACTAGCACTATGTGAACTAGTTGCTTCTTCCATTAGTTCAGTATAACTAGTTATGGATAAAGTATCTATTTTATCTTCCTTCATGTCTTCAGGTTCTTCTATTCTATATGCTAAATTATCGTCTCTGTCTTGGCATATTCTAAAATGTTCTATTGTTTCTATTATATCCATTTTACCTTTTTTACATCCTTTACACTTAAAAACTGTAAGACTATTTTCTTGGTATTGTCTTTTTGCTTCTTCTATAGCTCTTTCTACCTCATATCCTTCTTCTATTAATTCTATATTCATGAATTCCTCTTGTTCTGGTTCTATAGTACTTTCTGTTTCAGTATCATCTAAGTTTCTTTGACTTGTATAATTATAGTCTGTAAACCTAATTGATGTTTCTCCTTTTGAGCTAGTATACATGAAATGTTGCTCGGGAGCAAAAACTTTTGGTGTACTTAATTTATCTAGATTCCATTCTAATCCTGCGTATTCTTCTGGATTTATTTTTATTGGTTTTATAAGTCTTATTCCTTTATTACCCATTACTTCTACTACATCATTTACTTGGAGTTTAAATTTTGTATTACTACTTAAAGTCATTTTTCCAATAAATCCTACACACATTAATAAATTATTTCCATTATTCATTTCTTCATATCCTTTAGTCTGAATTCCTATTTTAATATTTTTGCCAAATTCTTTTAAATTTATTAGAAAATCTGGGCTAATATAAAATATTCCACCATTATTTGTCATGTCTACTTCAGTTAATCCTATTATAGATTTCTTTAAGTCTGACCATCTATCATCATATAATACAATTAAAACTTTAGATCCTAGATTCTTTCTAGTTAATCCTTTTATTCCTATGACGATTAGACCCATATGCATTAACATTAGTTTGGAATTTTTTACAATTTTTATGACAGCTGGGTTTACTAAGTCTAATATTGCAAATTCTTTTCCTATAGCTGATATCTGTTCTTCTCTATAGTGTCTATATAACTTATTATTCCTAGAGAAATTTTTTACATTATATAATGCTTTTGGATTTAACAATCTTAGTTGATTTTGTTGAAAAATTTGTAGATCTCTATCTATATCTATAATATCATTTAATTCTTGATTTTCGTCTGTATTTGAGGATCTTCTAGACAGTATTCTAGAAATTAAATTATTTCCTATTCTGTTTTCTGAGAAACTTGGTCTACTATTTTCTTGGGTTGTTCGTTTGTTTGAAAGAAAGTCCATTTTGGAGATTTTCTGGTTAACTTTTGTTTTTCTTGTTTAGGTGTTATTTCTACTTGCTTAAGTTGAGATATTAATTCGTCTATATCTGTATTTTTATGAATTTGTTCAGATTGTTTTTCTTTTAATATTTTGTCTACTTTTATGTTTAATTCTATTAGTAATGCTATTATAGTATTATTTTGTTTTTAGAAGTGTTTTGTCTGTTAGACTAGAGGGAACGTGGTTAGAATATCCTACTACTTCTTGATGGAATTTTGTTGTATATTCTACTGCTTTTTTATAATTTATATCTTCTTCACTCATGAAAGTGATATCTGTTCAAGTCTTATTATTATTTCTTTTAACTGACTAATTTCCGTATTTATTTTTTCTACTTTTTCTATGATTTTTGTTACTACTTGAGTATTTTTATTTTCTAATTCTTTTGGTTTTTCTATTATAGTTTTTACCAGTTTGTCTATTTCTATTTTAGTAGGTATGTTTTCTAAGTTAAATTTTGTATTTAAATATTGAATTTTTCTATCTGTCTCTATCTCTTGTGTTTTTAAGAAGTCTATATTCTTTTCTAATTTATCTACTATTTTGAATTGTTTATTATGTACTTCTACTATTTCTTCTAAAAATTTTATTATAATTTTGTCTTGTTGTTTAATTTTTTCACTAAGATTTATTGTTAAGTCTATTAATGTATTAAATTGTTTATCTTCAGAGTGTAGTATATGTTCTCCTTCAAGAAAATTACACTTTAAAATATTATTTTTATGTAATGATCTATATTTTTTCTCCGGGTGTATTTTTAAATCTAAGTATTCTAAATGATTTAATGAATCTATTTTTCTATCCTAGTGAACTTCTAACTTGACTAATTTTTGTATAGTATTGTATTCTATTAGTAGTATATTTTATATTTAATTTAATGTTACTAATTTCTTTAACTATGTTATCTTTATGTTGTAGTAACAAGTCTATAGTATGAGTTTTAGGTATATCTTTGTTAGCTAAATCTTCTTTTGACCAAATTAAAAATTCGCTTATCTGTTCTTTTTCTAATTCTTCTTCTACCCACCTTAAGAATTCTAGTAATTTTTTATGATTATGTCTGAGCTCACTCTTAAATTGTATTTCTTTATGAAGCCAACTATATCTTTGTTTAATTCTCTTTATATATTCTAGAGGCATGTATTTTATCCAAAATGTATATTGTTAAGTGTGTACTTATATATTTTTATCCTTTTTTCAGAGTTTATAACTTGTCTTTTAGTATATTCTAATTCTCTATTTAGGTATTTTATATTTTGATTTGACTCTTGTAGTAATAATTGTTTTCTTATTTCTAATTCTCTGTCTAAAAGGTAATTTTTATGGTGTTTTTCTTCTATAAGCCACTTAGTTACTTGTCTATAACTTCGAATTATATTTTGCATTAATTATCCTAAAGGACAGTCTTCATCTTTAATACGTTGATTTATCCAATATATACTATTATTATAAGTGATTATATCCTGATCATAACCTATTATATCCCACCTAGTATTACTACTAACTTCTGGATCTATTAATCTTAACTTATCTAAATCTTCTATATTTTTTATTTTATATTTATTTTGTATTTTTTCTTTCTTTTTTATAACGAGGCTTCTAAACTTTTGTTCTCTATATAAATGCCAATATATAAATCTTATATTTCTAAACGAAGGATGTTTTTTCATGTATTCTTATGTACTAATATGTAGTAGTATAATATATAATAATATATATAGTAGTAGATATTTATATATATATAATATTATATAGTAGTATATATATAATATTTATATAGTAGTAGATATATATATATATATATATATATATATAATATAATATAGTAGTAGATATATATATTTATATAATATATAGTAGTAGATAGTAGTGGATATATATATATAATATAATATAGTAGTAGATATATAGATATAGTAAATATATATATAGTAACAGATTATTAATATAATTTAGTAGTCCGTGTCCAGTCCTTGTTTTGTGTCAACTATGTCCAGTCTTTGTTCCAGTCTTTGTTCCGTGTCAAGGCTTTGTTTCAAACAGTTTGTACGTCCTACTCAGTACTCCCTCTCTCATTTAGTTTAATCAAGTTAGTTCATGACTTAAATCCCTATTTTCCCCATGTTTTGTTTTTCAATTTTTATTTTTGTTTTTATCTTTTATATTTGTTTTTGGATTTTGTCTTACCCATTTCATATCTTCTTCTTAACCTGTGTTCTTAACAACTTCGTCTTTAACCACACCCTGGATATAAAACTGGCAACAAATTCGTCCTTTCAAGCGGACTATAAAGCCAAGAATCCTAGGAATTTACAGGTTAATCCATAGTCGTTATTAAGAAGTTAAGAAGTTAACCATATACTAAGGGTAATTTTTAAGCATATATACAATATTTACATTAAAACTAACAACTTAGAAATAACATATTTTTGGGGGGAATTTTCGGGAAGTAAACATAATAAAACTTACATGATAAACTGAGAGAGGTTTCCCTTTCGGGAACCCCCGAAGGGCCTTGAAAAAGCTTTAAGCAACTTTAACACACAAACACACTTCTTTTTATTTCACAAACTTGAATATACAAAGGAGGATTTTTGATACATAAGGAAATATGGAAGTAGGATGGAGGAATTTTGGAGAGAGTTTCTAACTTCTATTCTTTCCACTCTTTTTTCACCCTTTTCCAACTCTTACTCCTCTCCTTATATAGGCAAAATAAGAAACTTAAAAAGACCAAAATGACCCTACTAAGTGGTCTTAATTATGAAAAGACCAAAATGATACTACTAAATGGCCTTTATTATTTTTTGGCCGACAACTTGATAAGATTCGTTTAATAATGCAAGTCGGGTACTCATTGGGCCCCATCGTCACATGCATTATTAAGTTCATCCTCTTGGACTTATTTTACAGACTGACAAAATTATTGGACACGTGTTATGTCAACAGTTTTTCCCTTTTTTGGAGGGTAGTGATAAAGTGACAACACACCTATTTTTTACAAGACACATAGTGGGCATTCCCACCTACTAATAAATATTTACAAGACACGTAGTGGGCATCCCCACCGAACTTTCATAATATATATAGATATATGTATGTATATATATATATATATATGTATATTATTTTTGGAAGATTCATACCTAACATATATAAAAATATATGTTAGTCTTCTTTTTCAAGACTTGCTACATACTTTCTTTGGCCATTTCAACCTTGCCAAACTTTTTTGACTATATATTTATTTATTTATTAATTTTTCGTTTTTTTTTTTTTTTTTTTTTTTTAATAAGAAATAAAGTTGTCTGTAATATAATTAAGTGTCTAGGTTGTGTAAAGCAATAGTATCAAAACTCATGCCTGAATCATCGTCTTCATAAGGATCTTGAGTATCTTGAATATTATTGATCTGCTCTTCGTCCGATAAAGAAGGACTGTTAATGTTGTCTTCTGAACCATTACTTGGACTGGGAATGTCTTTGAAAATATGTGTGTTTTTGCTTTTGTCTTGGAAAAATTTTTCTAAAGTTTGTTGAATTATTTTTTCTAATTTTTCATTTTTTTTCTTTTTTAAAACATCATTTTTTCTTAAAGAGTCTTTCTGAAAATATTTTGGTAGTCTTCTTCGTGAGGAAGTAGACCCCTCTTCTTCACTTTTTGGCAAAGTGACAGCCTTTAACGGATTTGATAAGTCTTTACCGGTTACCGTTTGAACCGGACTAGCTGTATCATGCTCCAATACAGTAGAGTTCTTAGCATTCAGAGGGGAATGCACACCCGTCTCATCCATTTTTAAAGGAGATGGAGAACTCATTTCTTGCGTCTGAGTACTGTCTGTTCTTGGAACATATTTATTCTGAAAAGTCTCAAGCTGTTTCATAAGTTTCATATTTTCTTGGATAAGGATTTCATTTTTTGTATTGAGTCTTTTGAAACCCTCTGTCATGGCTGAACAATGGTCACAAAAAATTATTTTATCTGAGTCTTTTTGGATATTATATTGTGGTATTTGGGTTGGGCTTTGTCTGAGAGCTGGTGAAATATAATAGTTAGGCCCAAGTATTCCCCTTGCATAGTCTAAAGCTTCAGTAAAATTATTAAATCCTTTAAAAAGTGGGTTTTTAATCCCATTTATAGAATCAACTACTTCTATCCATGTCTGAAAAATACCTTTAGTTTTACCATGTATGACTACATAATATTTAAATTTATTGTCTCTATTTTTATCTGAAAAGTATTGACATAAAGCATTAGAAACTGCTATAAAATACTTAGTATCTTGCTTATTATAAGCTATCCATAAGTTATCTACTAAACATTGTTGGTCTTTGTCTAAATTGCAGTCTGAAATTACTCTAAAAGATAAATTACACTTAGGGTATGAAATTAAATTATACTTACCGAAATAAATTCTTTCCATAAAATTGTCTGTTGTACTTAATGGTCTGAAATTTTGTCTTCCTAATAATGTCTGAGCATAAGTGTCTGGCTGGGCTATGCCCTTGCCTTTGTCTGTTGGCTGTTGACCAGTTGGTCTCATGCTTGGTCTCATGCTGAAAATAGAAATTAATTAGTTTTTAATTGCAGTCTACTTAATTTATCTGCTAAATCATTGTCTTTTCCTTTAACATATTCAAAAACAATATTATTATATATAGATATTATATCTATAAAATTTAACCATCTTCTTTTACTGCTGGCTTTACTATTTATTTTTTCATGGAATTTAACTATTGCTTCGCAGTCAGTTCTAACTAATACTTCTTGTTTATTTAGAATGTATAATTTAAAACTATTTAGTCCATATATTACTGCTAATACTTCTGCGTCTATGCTACTCATATTACCTTTTTCTTTATATTGTCCACTTTGGTAGGCACATATTTTTTCTTCATTTTTTGGACTATATTTATTAGGTCTAGATTTTAATATAGCACCCCATCCTAATTTACTTCCGTCTGTTTGAACTATTAAATAATCAGATTCTAAAGGTATTTGTAAGTCTGGTATATTTTTAACTTTTTCTTTTATTTGTTGGACTAATTTTATATCTTCTATGTTAAAATGTTTTTGTCCCTTACTACCTGTCTTAGCATACAATGGTCCTGCTATTTTTCCTAAGTCTTTGATAAAGTTTCTAGCATAATTTACTAAACCTAAGAATTTTTGTAATTCTTTAGTATTATCTAACTTGTCTGGCATTTCTAATACTTTTTTAGCTATATGTGGTTGTAATTTTACTTTTCCTTCTCCTAAAGTTACTCCTAAGAAATTTATATGTGTCTTACATAGTTCCATTTTCTTTTTACTAATTATTATTCCATATTTTACAAATAATCTAAATACTGTCTGTAGGTGTCCTAAATGTTCTTGTATATTTTTACTAAATACTAGAATATCATCTACATATACTAATACAAAATTCTTATAGTCTCCAAACATTTCATCCATCTTTCTTTGAAAGATAGGAGGAGCTGTCTTTAAACCAAAAGGCATAGCAAGCCATTCAAAATGTCCTTCTGGACAAGTGAAGGCTGTCCATTCTATACTTTCCGGGTGCATTTTTACCTGCCAGTATCCTGATTTACAGTCAAATTTACTAAACATCTTTTTACCTTGTATTCTATTAATTAACTCACTTTTATCTGGTAATTTATAAGCATCTGTTCTAGTATTATCATTTAATCTTTTATAATTTATTACCATGCGAGCTTTTCCTCGCACTTGTTCACTATGATTTCTAACCATAAAAGCTGCTGATCTATGTCTAGATGTAGATCTTCTTATTACTTCTAGTTTTAGTAATTCTTTAATCTGTTTAGTAAATTCTTCAGTGTCTTCATTATTTGCTTCTATTGTTGCTGTTTTTATAGTATATTCGGGATTTATTATGTCTAATTTACACATAATTTTATTACTTCCCCAATGTATTAAAGGTTTTTCTCCTATTATTTCCATTTCATCTAATATTGCTACTATATTTTCTAGGTCTTTATGATTGTTTATTTTTCCTATAGTATTTATTCCCTTTTGAAAATTGTAAAATTCTGTTTCTACATTTATTAATGTATAATCTTTTTCTATATCTTCTAGGTATATATCTTCTATATAATTTTTTTCTTGTTTTTCTTCATATAGGTTATTTGAACAACTACCATTATTGCCACAATCGTCGCAACATGAAGTAGTATTGTTTATATTTATTTTATTATCTTTATTTAATTCTTTGGTTGGGATTTTTCTAGTTTGTACGGGGGTATATGTTGTATTTCTAAACAGCATTATTCCATCTCTGGAAATTAAACAACTTCCATTATTTTGTATAAGAAATTGTAAACCTAATACTAAATTAGTTTTAATATTAAGATCTCTGACTAATATCTTATGCATATTATAGGTAGGTTTATAGAATTCACTACATGTATTTATAAAACTTATTTGTGCTTTTTCTATGTACTGGTCATAAAGATTATATGTTCCATCCATTTGTATTGCTTGTATAGGTTCTTTAAAATTTTTTAAAGTTGATAGTATATTATGAGGTAGTATCTTTTTATTAAGTAAGCAACTTGTACAACCTGTATCTACTAAGGCTAAAGTTTCTATTTCTATATCTTTTATTGTTATTCTTACTAGTATTTTTATTGTTCCAAATTTTTTATCTTCATTGCATATGAAACTAGTATTATTTTCTTCTATGTTCATTAATTCACTTTCTTCTATTTGGTCTAAATGTATTGTACCTTGTGATTGTGTAGTATCTATGTCTACTTTTTGTTTACCTTTTTCTAACTTAGTTATCTTTTGTTCTAAGTCATTTATTCTTGTTTCTAAAGTTATTAGTCTTAGATTAGTAGCATGGTCTTTTATATGAACTTGTTCATCATTTTTATTTACCTGTTGTTTTAATTTATTTTCTATACAACTAATACAGGCTTCCATGTAACAGTATTTACATTTAGCCCTGTTAATTTTACTAGGATACCATTTACATATATTACATTGGTTACTATCTATTCCTTTTAGTCTTTCGAACTCATGACTACATTCTTGAGAAATATTCATCATAGTATTTATTATGATATTATCTAGAAAATCTTGATTTCTTTCTGCTCCTATTTCATTAATTAAATTATCATCTTCTGAGTCAGAAGTGTCTGATTGGGTATTTATTTCTGTTGTTTCTATACTTACTACTGAGTATATGCTTTCTGTATCTGACATGTATTCATCTACATTTAATAAGGTTTCTTGGAAGTCTTCTATTAACTGAGAATTCCTGGTTTTCAGATTATTCTTTTTAGGGCATGTATTTGCTAAGTGTTCTATGCTTCCACAAGTATAACATTCTAATTTATTTTTATAATTTCTATCATTTCTATATTTCCTAACATGTCTATCTCTATTCAAATAGGGTTTTCTAGCTGAAGACTTTCTTAAGAAGTATTTTTTATGTCTATAAGGTTTTTGGTTATAGATTGGTCTCCTTTTATATTTTCTTATTTTATTAGGTTCTTTATCGTAACTTTGGGTAGTGTATATCATTGTCTTGCAGAAATTCATTTCATTTTGTTTTAATTGCTTTTGTATTTGTATATTTGTACATTTTTCTGTTAATATTTCCATTATGTGATTTATTTTTTGTCCTATAGGCCATAAGAATGTAGGACTTTGCACTACTCCTTCTCTTTTATACCATCTTTCTTCTATTTCTCTTCCTAAAGCTCCTGGTAATTTATTAAATAATTTTTTACCTAATTCTTGATTAAATGTATTTCCACTAACAGTACAATAGTAAAAATAGTCTTTAAGGAAATTCTTTATGTGTAGCCAATTAGATATACTTAACTGTTCTAATTTTATGATAGCATTTCTTTGTAATGTTACTAATCCACTATTTGGGTCTTCTCCTGTTAATAATACATGTATTTTATTTGTAAAATTATATGGGTTTGGTCCTAATTCTATTAAACTTTGAAATTCTTGTGGATAGGTTTGTTTATAAGATTCCCATAATGCTTTACAGGATTCTCCTAAAAATGTTTCTAAGTATCTATACATAGTCTCGGCATCAGTTTCTTGATAATTTTTAATAAAGTCTGCTACCACTATTCCTTTCCATAAGTCTATTACTGTATTCCACATTTGTGGATCATGTGCTGCTATGTTTAATATTTTTCCTTTATTTCCTCCTTCTTGTAGTCTAATAGGTTCTTCTATAGGCATTCTTTTTCCTATTGGTCTAATATTATCTTTTATTTCTTGATCAGGTATTGTCCATGGTTTTCTAGGTAGATTACCTGTATTATAGCTAATGTTTGGAGCCGTACTAGTTCTTTGGAAAGGACTAGCACTATGTGAACTAGTTGCTTCTTCCATTAGTTCAGTATAACTAGTTATGGATAAAGTATCTATTTTATCTTCCTTCATGTCTTCAGGTTCTTCTATTCTATATGCTAAATTATCGTCTCTGTCTTGGCATATTCTAAAATGTTCTATTGTTTCTATTATATCCATTTTACCTTTTTTACATCCTTTACACTTAAAAACTGTAAGACTATTTTCTTGGTATTGTCTTTTTGCTTCTTCTATAGCTCTTTCTACCTCATATCCTTCTTCTATTAATTCTATATTCATGAATTCCTCTTGTTCTGGTTCTATAGTACTTTCTGTTTCAGTATCATCTAAGTTTCTTTGACTTGTATAATTATAGTCTGTAAACCTAATTGATGTTTCTCCTTTTGAGCTAGTATACATGAAATGTTGCTCGGGAGCAAAAACTTTTGGTGTACTTAATTTATCTAGATTCCATTCTAATCCTGCGTATTCTTCTGGATTTATTTTTATTGGTTTTATAAGTCTTATTCCTTTATTACCCATTACTTCTACTACATCATTTACTTGGAGTTTAAATTTTGTATTACTACTTAAAGTCATTTTTCCAATAAATCCTACACACATTAATAAATTATTTCCATTATTCATTTCTTCATATCCTTTAGTCTGAATTCCTATTTTAATATTTTTGCCAAATTCTTTTAAATTTATTAGAAAATCTGGGCTAATATAAAATATTCCACCATTATTTGTCATGTCTACTTCAGTTAATCCTATTATAGATTTCTTTAAGTCTGACCATCTATCATCATATAATACAATTAAAACTTTAGATCCTAGATTCTTTCTAGTTAATCCTTTTATTCCTATGACGATTAGACCCATATGCATTAACATTAGTTTGGAATTTTTTACAATTTTTATGGCAGCTGGGTTTACTAAGTCTAATATTGCAAATTCTTTTCCTATAGCTGATATCTGTTCTTCTCTATAGTGTCTATATAACTTATTATTCCTAGAGAAATTTTTTACATTATATAATGCTTTTGGATTTAACAATCTTAGTTGATTTTGTTGAAAAATTTGTAGATCTCTATCTATATCTATAATATCATTTAATTCTTGATTTTCGTCTGTATTTGAGGATCTTCTAGACAGTATTCTAGAAATTAAATTATTTCCTATTCTGTTTTCTGAGAAACTTGGTCTACTATTTTCTTGGGTTGTTCGTTTGTTTGAAAGAAAGTCCATTTTGGAGATTTTCTGGTTAACTTTTGTTTTTCTTGTTTAGGTGTTATTTCTACTTGCTTAAGTTGAGATATTAATTCGTCTATATCTGTATTTTTATGAATTTGTTCAGATTGTTTTTCTTTTAATATTTTGTCTACTTTTATGTTTAATTCTATTAGTAATGCTATTATAGTATTATTTTGTTTTTAGAAGTGTTTTGTCTGTTAGACTAGAGGGAACGTGGTTAGAATATCCTACTACTTCTTGATGGAATTTTGTTGTATATTCTACTGCTTTTTTATAATTTATATCTTCTTCACTCATGAAAGTGATATCTGTTCAAGTCTTATTATTATTTCTTTTAACTGACTAATTTCCGTATTTATTTTTTCTACTTTTTCTATGATTTTTGTTACTACTTGAGTATTTTTATTTTCTAATTCTTTTGGTTTTTCTATTATAGTTTTTACCAGTTTGTCTATTTCTATTTTAGTAGGTATGTTTTCTAAGTTAAATTTTGTATTTAAATATTGAATTTTTCTATCTGTCTCTATCTCTTGTGCTTTTAAGAAGTCTATATTCTTTTCTAATTTATCTACTATTTTGAATTGTTTATTATGTACTTCTACTGTTTCTTCTAAAAATTTTATTATAATTTTGTCTTGTTGTTTAATTTTTTCACTAAGATTTATTGTTAAGTCTATTAATGTATTAAATTGTTTATCTTCAGAGTGTAGTATATGTTCTCCTTCAAGAAAATTACACTTTAAAATATTATTTTTATGTAATGATCTATATTTTTTCTCCGGGTGTATTTTTAAATCTAAGTATTCTAAATGATTTAATGAATCTATTTTTCTATCCTAGTGAACTTCTAACTTGACTAATTTTTGTATAGTATTGTATTCTATTAGTAGTATATTTTATATTTAATTTAATGTTACTAATTTCTTTAACTATGTTATCTTTATGTTGTAGTAACAAGTCTATAGTATGAGTTTTAGGTATATCTTTGTTAGCTAAATCTTCTTTTGACCAAATTAAAAATTCGCTTATCTGTTCTTTTTCTAATTCTTCTTCTACCCACCTTAAGAATTCTAGTAATTTTTTATGATTATGTCTGAGCTCACTCTTAAATTGTATTTCTTTATGAAGCCAACTATATCTTTGTTTAATTCTCTTTATATATTCTAGAGGCATGTATTTTATCCAAAATGTATATTGTTAAGTGTGTACTTATATATTTTTATCCTTTTTTCAGAGTTTATAACTTGTCTTTTAGTATATTCTAATTCTCTATTTAGGTATTTTATATTTTGATTTGACTCTTGTAGTAATAATTGTTTTCTTATTTCTAATTCTCTGTCTAAAAGGTAATTTTTATGGTGTTTTTCTTCTATAAGCCACTTAGTTACTTGTCTATAACTTCGAATTATATTTTGCATTAATTATCCTAAAGGACAGTCTTCATCTTTAATACGTTGATTTATCCAATATATACTATTATTATAAGTGATTATATCCTGATCATAACCTATTATATCCCACCTAGTATTACTACTAACTTCTGGATCTATTAATCTTAACTTATCTAAATCTTCTATATTTTTTATTTTATATTTATTTTGTATTTTTTCTTTCTTTTTTATAACGAGGCTTCTAAACTTTTGTTCTCTATATAAATGCCAATATATAAATCTTATATTTCTAAACGAAGGATGTTTTTTCATGTATTCTTATGTACTAATATGATCCCAAAAACTTCTTGCTCTGATACCAAATATAAGGGCAGTTAGATAGTAGAGGCGTATATGTATAAATATAAGGGAAGTAAAACAGTAAAAACAGAAAGTACAGTAAAATAATACAGAAACAGTAAACACAGAGAGGCGTATATGTATAAATATAAGGGAAGTAAAACAGTAAAAACAGAAAGTACAGTAAAATAATACAGAAACAGTAAACACAGAGAATACAGTAAATCAACAGTAAAAACAGTAAATACAGAAAATACAGTAGATAAACAGTAAAGTAAAACAGTAAATACAGCAAATACAGCAAACACAGTAAAGACAGTAAAAATACTAAATACAGTATATAGTATATATATAGTAGTATATAATATATGTAGTAGTATAATATATAATAATATATATAGTAGTAGATATATATATATATAATATTATATAGTAGTATATATATAATATTTATATAGTAGTAGATATATATATATATATATATATATATATATATATATAATATAATATAGTAGTAGATATATATATTTATATAATATATAGTAGTAGATAGTAGTGGATATATATATATAATATAATATAGTAGTAGATATATAGATATAGTAAATATATATATAGTAACAGATTATTAATATAATTTAGTAGTCCGTGTCCAGTCCTTGTTTTGTGTCAACTATGTCCAGTCTTTGTTCCAGTCTTAAAAGAATTTGGCAAAAATATTAAAATAGGAATTCAGACTAAAGGATATGAAGAAATGAATAATGGAAATAATTTATTAATGTGTGTAGGATTTATTGGAAAAATGACTTTAAGTAGTAATACAAAATTTAAACTCCAAGTAAATGATGTAGTAGAAG
Organism: Solanum bulbocastanum; assembly: GCA_037074985.1. NCBI lineage: Eukaryota > Viridiplantae > Streptophyta > Magnoliopsida > Solanales > Solanaceae > Solanum > Solanum bulbocastanum. The sequence continues at coordinate 4,962,536 of CM073606.1, read as the reverse complement.
TAATGGGTAATAAAGGAATAAGACTTATAAAACCAATAAAAATAAATCCAGAAGAATACGCAGGATTAGAATGGAATCTAGATAAATTAAGTACACCAAAAGTTTTTGCTCCCGAGCAACATTTCATGTATACTAGCTCAAAAGGAGAAACATCAATTAGGTTTACAGACTATAATTATACAAGTCAAAGAAACTTAGATGATACTGAAACAGAAAGTACTATAGAACCAGAACAAGAGGAATTCATGAATATAGAATTAATAGAAGAAGGATATGAGGTAGAAAGAGCTATAGAAGAAGCAAAAAGACAATACCAAGAAAATAGTCTTACAGTTTTTAAGTGTAAAGGATGTAAAAAAGGTAAAATGGATATAATAGAAACAATAGAACATTTTAGAATATGCCAAGACAGAGACGATAATTTAGCATATAGAATAGAAGAACCTGAAGACATGAAGGAAGATAAAATAGATACTTTATCCATAACTAGTTATACTGAACTAATGGAAGAAGCAACTAGTTCACATAGTGCTAGTCCTTTCCAAAGAACTAGTACGGCTCCAAACATTAGCTATAATACAGGTAATCTACCTAGAAAACCATGGACAATACCTGATCAAGAAATAAAAGATAATATTAGACCAATAGGAAAAAGAATGCCTATAGAAGAACCTATTAGACTACAAGAAGGAGGAAATAAAGGAAAAATATTAAACATAGCAGCACATGATCCACAAATGTGGAATACAGTAATAGACTTATGGAAAGGAATAGTGGTAGCAGACTTTATTAAAAATTATCAAGAAACTGATGCCGAGACTATGTATAGATACTTAGAAACATTTTTAGGAGAATCCTGTAAAGCATTATGGGAATCTTATAAACAAACCTATCCACAAGAATTTCAAAGTTTAATAGAATTAGGACCAAACCCATATAATTTTACAAATAAAATACATGTATTATTAACAGGAGAAGACCCAAATAGTGGATTAGTAACATTACAAAGAAATGCTATCATAAAATTAGAACAGTTAAGTATATCTAATTGGCTACACATAAAGAATTTCCTTAAAGACTATTTTTACTATTGTACTGTTAGTGGAAATACATTTAATCAAGAATTAGGTAAAAAATTATTTAATAAATTACCAGGAGCTTTAGGAAGAGAAATAGAAGAAAGATGGTATAAAAGAGAAGGAGTAGTGCAAAGTCCTACATTCTTATGGCCTATAGGACAAAAAATAAATCACATAATGGAAATATTAACAGAAAAATGTACAAATATACAAATACAAAAGCAATTAAAACAAAATGAAATGAATTTCTGCAAGACAATGATATACACTACCCAAAGTTACGATAAAGAACCTAATAAAATAAGAAAATATAAAAGGAGACCAATCTATAACCAAAAACCTTATAGACATAAAAAATACTTCTTAAGAAAGTCTTCAGCTAGAAAACCCTATTTGAATAGAGATAGACATGTTAGGAAATATAGAAATGATAGAAATTATAAAAATAAATTAGAATGTTATACTTGTGGAAGCATAGAACACTTAGCAAATACATGCCCTAAAAAGAATAATCTGAAAACCAGGAATTCTCAGTTAATAGAAGACTTCCAAGAAACCTTATTAAATGTAGATGAATACATGTCAGATACAGAAAGCATATACTCAGTAGTAAGTATAGAAACAACAGAAATAAATACCCAATCAGACACTTCTGACTCAGAAGATGATAATTTAATTAATGAAATAGGAGCAGAAAGAAATCAAGATTTTCTAGATAATATCATAATAAATACTATGATGAATATTTCTCAAGAATGTAGTCATGAGTTCGAAAGACTAAAAGGAATAGATAGTAACCAATGTAATATATGTAAATGGTATCCTAGTAAAATTAACAGGGCTAAATGTAAATACTGTTACATGGAAGCCTGTATTAGTTGTATAGAAAATAAATTAAAACAACAGGTAAATAAAAATGATGAACAAGTTCATATAAAAGACCATGCTACTAATCTAAGACTAATAACTTTAGAAACAAGAATAAATGACTTAGAACAAAAGATAACTAAGTTAGAAAAAGGTAAACAAAAAGTAGACATAGATACTACACAATCACAAGGTACAATACATTTAGACCAAATAGAAGAAAGTGAATTAATGAACATAGAAGAAAATAATACTAGTTTCATATGCAATGAAGATAAAAAATTTGGAACAATAAAAATACTAGTAAGAATAACAATAAAAGATATAGAAATAGAAACTTTAGCCTTAGTAGATACAGGTTGTACAAGTTGCTTACTTAATAAAAAGATACTACCTCATAATATACTATCAACTTTAAAAAAATTTTAAAGAACCTATACAAGCAATACAAATGGATGGAACATATAATCTTTATGACCAGTACATAGAAAAAGCACAAATAAGTTTTATAAATACATGTAGTGAATTCTATAAACCTACCTATAATATGCATAAGATATTAGTCAGAGATCTTAATATTAAAACTAATTTAGTATTAGGTTTACAATTTCTTATACAAAATAATGGAAGTTGTTTAATTTCCAGAGATGGAATAATGCTGTTTAGAAATACAACATATACCCCCGTACAAACTAGAAAAATCCCAACCAAAGAATTAAATAAAGATAATAAAATAAATATAAACAATACTACTTCATGTTGCGACGATTGTGGCAATAATGGTAGTTGTTCAAATAACCTATATGAAGAAAAACAAGAAAAAAATTATATAGAAGATATATACCTAGAAGATATAGAAAAAGATTATACATTAATAAATGTAGAAACAGAATTTTACAATTTTCAAAAGGGAATAAATACTATAGGAAAAATAAACAATCATAAAGACCTAGAAAATATAGTAGCAATATTAGATGAAATGGAAATAATAGGAGAAAAACCTTTAATACATTGGGGAAGTAATAAAATTATGTGTAAATTAGACATAATAAATCCCGAATATACTATAAAAACAGCAACAATAGAAGCAAATAATGAAGACACTGAAGAATTTACTAAACAGATTAAAGAATTACTAAAACTAGAAGTAATAAGAAGATCTACATCTAGACATAGATCAGCAGCTTTTATGGTTAGAAATCATAGTGAACAAGTGCGAGGAAAAGCTCGCATGGTAATAAATTATAAAAGATTAAATGATAATACTAGAACAGATGCTTATAAATTACCAGATAAAAGTGAGTTAATTAATAGAATACAAGGTAAAAAGATGTTTAGTAAATTTGACTGTAAATCAGGATACTGGCAGGTAAAAATGCACCCGGAAAGTATAGAATGGACAGCCTTCACTTGTCCAGAAGGACATTTTGAATGGCTTGCTATGCCTTTTGGTTTAAAGACAGCTCCTCCTATCTTTCAAAGAAAGATGGATGAAATGTTTGGAGACTATAAGAATTTTGTATTAGTATATGTAGATGATATTCTAGTATTTAGTAAAAATATACAAGAACATTTAGGACACCTACAGACAGTATTTAGATTATTTGTAAAATATGGAATAATAATTAGTAAAAAGAAAATGGAACTATGTAAGACACATATAAATTTCTTAGGAGTAACTTTAGGAGAAGGAAAAGTAAAATTACAACCACATATAGCTAAAAAAGTATTAGAAATGCCAGACAAGTTAGATAATACTAAAGAATTACAAAAATTCTTAGGTTTAGTAAATTATGCTAGAAACTTTATCAAAGACTTAGGAAAAATAGCAGGACCATTGTATGCTAAGACAGGTAGTAAGGGACAAAAACATTTTAACATAGAAGATATAAAATTAGTCCAACAAATAAAAGAAAAAGTTAAAAATATACCAGACTTACAAATACCTTTAGAATCTGATTATTTAATAGTTCAAACAGACGGAAGTAAATTAGGATGGGGTGCTATATTAAAATCTAGACCTAATAAATATAGTCCAAAAAATGAAGAAAAAATATGTGCCTACCAAAGTGGACAATATAAAGAAAAAGGTAATATGAGTAGCATAGACGCAGAAGTATTAGCAGTAATATATGGACTAAATAGTTTTAAATTATACATTCTAAATAAACAAGAAGTATTAGTTAGAACTGACTGCGAAGCAATAGTTAAATTCCATGAAAAAATAAATAGTAAAGCCAGCAGTAAAAGAAGATGGTTAAATTTTATAGATATAATATCTATATATAATAATATTGTTTTTGAATATGTTAAAGGAAAAGACAATGATTTAGCAGATAAATTAAGTAGACTGCAATTAAAAACTAATTAATTTCTATTTTCAGCATGAGACCAAGCATGAGACCAACTGGTCAACAGCCAACAGACAAAGGCAAGGGCATAGCCCAGCCAGACACTTATGCTCAGACATTATTAGGAAGACAAAATTTCAGACCATTAAGTACAACAGACAATTTTATGGAAAGAATTTATTTCGGTAAGTATAATTTAATTTCATACCCTAAGTGTAATTTATCTTTTAGAGTAATTTCAGACTGCAATTTAGACAAAGACCAACAATGTTTAGTAGATAACTTATGGATAGCTTATAATAAGCAAGATACTAAGTATTTTATAGCAGTTTCTAATGCTTTATGTCAATACTTTTCAGATAAAAATAGAGACAATAAATTTAAATATTATGTAGTCATACATGGTAAAACTAAAGGTATTTTTCAGACATGGATAGAAGTAGTTGATTCTATAAATGGGATTAAAAACCCACTTTTTAAAGGATTTAATAATTTTACTGAAGCTTTAGACTATGCAAGGGGAATACTTGGGCCTAACTATTATATTTCACCAGCTCTCAGACAAAGCCCAACCCAAATACCACAATATAATATCCAAAAAGACTCAGATAAAATAATTTTTTGTGACCATTGTTCAGCCATGACAGAGGGTTTCAAAAGACTCAATACAAAAAATGAAATCCTTATCCAAGAAAATATGAAACTTATGAAACAGCTTGAGACTTTTCAGAATAAATATGTTCCAAGAACAGACAGTACTCAGACGCAAGAAATGAGTTCTCCATCTCCTTTAAAAATGGATGAGACGGGTGTGCATTCCCCTCTGAATGCTAAGAACTCTACTGTATTGGAGCATGATACAGCTAGTCCGGTTCAAACGGTAACCGGTAAAGACTTATCAAATCCGTTAAAGGCTGTCACTTTGCCAAAAAGTGAAGAAGAGGGGTCTACTTCCTCACGAAGAAGACTACCAAAATATTTTCAGAAAGACTCTTTAAGAAAAAATGATGTTTTAAAAAAAGAAAAAAAATGAAAAATTAGAAAAAATAATTCAACAAACTTTAGAAAAATTTTTCCAAGACAAAAGCAAAAACACACATATTTTCAAAGACATTCCCAGTCCAAGTAATGGTTCAGAAGACAACATTAACAGTCCTTCTTTATCGGACGAAGAGCAGATCAATAATATTCAAGATACTCAAGATCCTTATGAAGACGATGATTCAGGCATGAGTTTTGATACTATTGCTTTACACAACCTAGACACTTAATTATATTACAGACAACTTTATTTCTTATTAAAAAAAAAAAAAAAAAAAAAAAAAAAAAAAAAAAAAACGAAAAATTAATAAATAAATAAATATATAGTCAAAAAAGTTTGGCAAGGTTGAAATGGCCAAAGAAAGTATGTAGCAAGTCTTGAAAAAGAAGACTAACATATATTTTTATATATGTTAGGTATGAATCTTCCAAAAATAATATACATATATATATATATATATACATACATATATCTATATATATTATGAAAGTTCGGTGGGGATGCCCACTACGTGTCTTGTAAATATTTATTAGTAGGTGGGAATGCCCACTATGTGTCTTGTAAAAAATAGGTGTGTTGTCACTTTATCACTACCCTCCAAAAAAGGGAAAAACTGTTGACATAACACGTGTCCAATAATTTTGTCAGTCTGTAAAATAAGTCCAAGAGGATGAACTTAATAATGCATGTGACGATGGGGCCCAATGAGTACCCGACTTGCATTATTAAACGAATCTTATCAAGTTGTCGGCCAAAAAATAATAAAGGCCATTTAGTAGTATCATTTTGGTCTTTTCATAATTAAGACCACTTAGTAGGGTCATTTTGGTCTTTTTAAGTTTCTTATTTTGCCTATATAAGGAGAGGAGTAAGAGTTGGAAAAGGGTGAAAAAAGAGTGGAAAGAATAGAAGTTAGAAACTCTCTCCAAAATTCCTCCATCCTACTTCCATATTTCCTTATGTATCAAAAATCCTCCTTTGTATATTCAAGTTTGTGAAATAAAAAGAAGTGTGTTTGTGTGTTAAAGTTGCTTAAAGCTTTTTCAAGGCCCTTCGGGGGTTCCCGAAAGGGAAACCTCTCTCAGTTTATCATGTAAGTTTTATTATGTTTACTTCCCGAAAATTCCCCCCAAAAATATGTTATTTCTAAGTTGTTAGTTTTAATGTAAATATTGTATATATGCTTAAAAATTACCCTTAGTATATGGTTAACTTCTTAACTTCTTAATAACGACTATGGATTAACCTGTAAATTCCTAGGATTCTTGGCTTTATAGTCCGCTTGAAAGGACGAATTTGTTGCCAGTTTTATATCCAGGGTGTGGTTAAAGACGAAGTTGTTAAGAACACAGGTTAAGAAGAAGATATGAAATGGGTAAGACAAAATCCAAAAACAAATATAAAAGATAAAAACAAAAATAAAAATTGAAAAACAAAACATGGGGAAAATAGGGATTTAAGTCATGAACTAACTTGATTAAACTAAATGAGAGAGGGAGTACTGAGTAGGACGTACAAACTGTTTGAAACAAAGCCTTGACACGGAACAAAGACTGGAACAAAGACTGGACATAGTTGACACAAAACAAGGACTGGACACGGATGGTCATAAAGATTATATGTTCCATCCATTTGTATTGCTTGTATAGGTTCTTTAAAATTTTTTAAAGTTGATAGTATATTATGAGGTAGTATCTTTTTATTAAGTAAGCAACTTGTACAACCTGTATCTACTAAGGCTAAAGTTTCTATTTCTATATCTTTTATTGTTATTCTTACTAGTATTTTTATTGTTCCAAATTTTTTATCTTCATTGCATATGAAACTAGTATTATTTTCTTCTATGTTCATTAATTCACTTTCTTCTATTTGGTCTAAATGTATTGTACCTTGTGATTGTGTAGTATCTATGTCTACTTTTTGTTTACCTTTTTCTAACTTAGTTATCTTTTGTTCTAAGTCATTTATTCTTGTTTCTAAAGTTATTAGTCTTAGATTAGTAGCATGGTCTTTTATATGAACTTGTTCATCATTTTTATTTACCTGTTGTTTTAATTTATTTTCTATACAACTAATACAGGCTTCCATGTAACAGTATTTACATTTAGCCCTGTTAATTTTACTAGGATACCATTTACATATATTACATTGGTTACTATCTATTCCTTTTAGTCTTTCGAACTCATGACTACATTCTTGAGAAATATTCATCATAGTATTTATTATGATATTATCTAGAAAATCTTGATTTCTTTCTGCTCCTATTTCATTAATTAAATTATCATCTTCTGAGTCAGAAGTGTCTGATTGGGTATTTATTTCTGTTGTTTCTATACTTACTACTGAGTATATGCTTTCTGTATCTGACATGTATTCATCTACATTTAATAAGGTTTCTTGGAAGTCTTCTATTAACTGAGAATTCCTGGTTTTCAGATTATTCTTTTTAGGGCATGTATTTGCTAAGTGTTCTATGCTTCCACAAGTATAACATTCTAATTTATTTTTATAATTTCTATCATTTCTATATTTCCTAACATGTCTATCTCTATTCAAATAGGGTTTTCTAGCTGAAGACTTTCTTAAGAAGTATTTTTTATGTCTATAAGGTTTTTGGTTATAGATTGGTCTCCTTTTATATTTTCTTATTTTATTAGGTTCTTTATCGTAACTTTGGGTAGTGTATATCATTGTCTTGCAGAAATTCATTTCATTTTGTTTTAATTGCTTTTGTATTTGTATATTTGTACATTTTTCTGTTAATATTTCCATTATGTGATTTATTTTTTGTCCTATAGGCCATAAGAATGTAGGACTTTGCACTACTCCTTCTCTTTTATACCATCTTTCTTCTATTTCTCTTCCTAAAGCTCCTGGTAATTTATTAAATAATTTTTTACCTAATTCTTGATTAAATGTATTTCCACTAACAGTACAATAGTAAAAATAGTCTTTAAGGAAATTCTTTATGTGTAGCCAATTAGATATACTTAACTGTTCTAATTTTATGATAGCATTTCTTTGTAATGTTACTAATCCACTATTTGGGTCTTCTCCTGTTAATAATACATGTATTTTATTTGTAAAATTATATGGGTTTGGTCCTAATTCTATTAAACTTTGAAATTCTTGTGGATAGGTTTGTTTATAAGATTCCCATAATGCTTTACAGGATTCTCCTAAAAATGTTTCTAAGTATCTATACATAGTCTCGGCATCAGTTTCTTGATAATTTTTAATAAAGTCTGCTACCACTATTCCTTTCCATAAGTCTATTACTGTATTCCACATTTGTGGATCATGTGCTGCTATGTTTAATATTTTTCCTTTATTTCCTCCTTCTTGTAGTCTAATAGGTTCTTCTATAGGCATTCTTTTTCCTATTGGTCTAATATTATCTTTTATTTCTTGATCAGGTATTGTCCATGGTTTTCTAGGTAGATTACCTGTATTATAGCTAATGTTTGGAGCCGTACTAGTTCTTTGGAAAGGACTAGCACTATGTGAACTAGTTGCTTCTTCCATTAGTTCAGTATAACTAGTTATGGATAAAGTATCTATTTTATCTTCCTTCATGTCTTCAGGTTCTTCTATTCTATATGCTAAATTATCGTCTCTGTCTTGGCATATTCTAAAATGTTCTATTGTTTCTATTATATCCATTTTACCTTTTTTACATCCTTTACACTTAAAAACTGTAAGACTATTTTCTTGGTATTGTCTTTTTGCTTCTTCTATAGCTCTTTCTACCTCATATCCTTCTTCTATTAATTCTATATTCATGAATTCCTCTTGTTCTGGTTCTATAGTACTTTCTGTTTCAGTATCATCTAAGTTTCTTTGACTTGTATAATTATAGTCTGTAAACCTAATTGATGTTTCTCCTTTTGAGCTAGTATACATGAAATGTTGCTCGGGAGCAAAAACTTTTGGTGTACTTAATTTATCTAGATTCCATTCTAATCCTGCGTATTCTTCTGGATTTATTTTTATTGGTTTTATAAGTCTTATTCCTTTATTACCCATTACTTCTACTACATCATTTACTTGGAGTTTAAATTTTGTATTACTACTTAAAGTCATTTTTCCAATAAATCCTACACACATTAATAAATTATTTCCATTATTCATTTCTTCATATCCTTTAGTCTGAATTCCTATTTTAATATTTTTGCCAAATTCTTTTAAATTTATTAGAAAATCTGGGCTAATATAAAATATTCCACCATTATTTGTCATGTCTACTTCAGTTAATCCTATTATAGATTTCTTTAAGTCTGACCATCTATCATCATATAATACAATTAAAACTTTAGATCCTAGATTCTTTCTAGTTAATCCTTTTATTCCTATGACGATTAGACCCATATGCATTAACATTAGTTTGGAATTTTTTACAATTTTTATGGCAGCTGGGTTTACTAAGTCTAATATTGCAAATTCTTTTCCTATAGCTGATATCTGTTCTTCTCTATAGTGTCTATATAACTTATTATTCCTAGAGAAATTTTTTACATTATATAATGCTTTTGGATTTAACAATCTTAGTTGATTTTGTTGAAAAATTTGTAGATCTCTATCTATATCTATAATATCATTTAATTCTTGATTTTCGTCTGTATTTGAGGATCTTCTAGACAGTATTCTAGAAATTAAATTATTTCCTATTCTGTTTTCTGAGAAACTTGGTCTACTATTTTCTTGGGTTGTTCGTTTGTTTGAAAGAAAGTCCATTTTGGAGATTTTCTGGTTAACTTTTGTTTTTCTTGTTTAGGTGTTATTTCTACTTGCTTAAGTTGAGATATTAATTCGTCTATATCTGTATTTTTATGAATTTGTTCAGATTGTTTTTCTTTTAATATTTTGTCTACTTTTATGTTTAATTCTATTAGTAATGCTATTATAGTATTATTTTGTTTTTAGAAGTGTTTTGTCTGTTAGACTAGAGGGAACGTGGTTAGAATATCCTACTACTTCTTGATGGAATTTTGTTGTATATTCTACTGCTTTTTTATAATTTATATCTTCTTCACTCATGAAAGTGATATCTGTTCAAGTCTTATTATTATTTCTTTTAACTGACTAATTTCCGTATTTATTTTTTCTACTTTTTCTATGATTTTTGTTACTACTTGAGTATTTTTATTTTCTAATTCTTTTGGTTTTTCTATTATAGTTTTTACCAGTTTGTCTATTTCTATTTTAGTAGGTATGTTTTCTAAGTTAAATTTTGTATTTAAATATTGAATTTTTCTATCTGTCTCTATCTCTTGTGCTTTTAAGAAGTCTATATTCTTTTCTAATTTATCTACTATTTTGAATTGTTTATTATGTACTTCTACTGTTTCTTCTAAAAATTTTATTATAATTTTGTCTTGTTGTTTAATTTTTTCACTAAGATTTATTGTTAAGTCTATTAATGTATTAAATTGTTTATCTTCAGAGTGTAGTATATGTTCTCCTTCAAGAAAATTACACTTTAAAATATTATTTTTATGTAATGATCTATATTTTTTCTCCGGGTGTATTTTTAAATCTAAGTATTCTAAATGATTTAATGAATCTATTTTTCTATCCTAGTGAACTTCTAACTTGACTAATTTTTGTATAGTATTGTATTCTATTAGTAGTATATTTTATATTTAATTTAATGTTACTAATTTCTTTAACTATGTTATCTTTATGTTGTAGTAACAAGTCTATAGTATGAGTTTTAGGTATATCTTTGTTAGCTAAATCTTCTTTTGACCAAATTAAAAATTCGCTTATCTGTTCTTTTTCTAATTCTTCTTCTACCCACCTTAAGAATTCTAGTAATTTTTTATGATTATGTCTGAGCTCACTCTTAAATTGTATTTCTTTATGAAGCCAACTATATCTTTGTTTAATTCTCTTTATATATTCTAGAGGCATGTATTTTATCCAAAATGTATATTGTTAAGTGTGTACTTATATATTTTTATCCTTTTTTCAGAGTTTATAACTTGTCTTTTAGTATATTCTAATTCTCTATTTAGGTATTTTATATTTTGATTTGACTCTTGTAGTAATAATTGTTTTCTTATTTCTAATTCTCTGTCTAAAAGGTAATTTTTATGGTGTTTTTCTTCTATAAGCCACTTAGTTACTTGTCTATAACTTCGAATTATATTTTGCATTAATTATCCTAAAGGACAGTCTTCATCTTTAATACGTTGATTTATCCAATATATACTATTATTATAAGTGATTATATCCTGATCATAACCTATTATATCCCACCTAGTATTACTACTAACTTCTGGATCTATTAATCTTAACTTATCTAAATCTTCTATATTTTTTATTTTATATTTATTTTGTATTTTTTCTTTCTTTTTTATAACGAGGCTTCTAAACTTTTGTTCTCTATATAAATGCCAATATATAAATCTTATATTTCTAAACGAAGGATGTTTTTTCATGTATTCTTATGTACTAATATGATCCCAAAAACTTCTTGCTCTGATACCAAATATAAGGGCAGTTAGATAGTAGAGGCGTATATGTATAAATATAAGGGAAGTAAAACAGTAAAAACAGAAAGTACAGTAAAATAATACAGAAACAGTAAACACAGAGAGGCGTATATGTATAAATATAAGGGAAGTAAAACAGTAAAAACAGAAAGTACAGTAAAATAATACAGAAACAGTAAACACAGAGAATACAGTAAATCAACAGTAAAAACAGTAAATACAGAAAATACAGTAGATAAACAGTAAAGTAAAACAGTAAATACAGCAAATACAGCAAACACAGTAAAGACAGTAAAAATACTAAATACAGTATATAGTATATATATAGTAGTATATAATATATGTAGTAGTATAATATATAATAATATATATAGTAGTAGATATATATATATATAATATTATATAGTAGTATATATATAATATTTATATAGTAGTAGATATATATATATATATATATATATATATATATATATAATATAATATAGTAGTAGATATATATATTTATATAATATATAGTAGTAGATAGTAGTGGATATATATATATAATATAATATAGTAGTAGATATATAGATATAGTAAATATATATATAGTAACAGATTATTAATATAATTTAGTAGTCCGTGTCCAGTCCTTGTTTTGTGTCAACTATGTCCAGTCTTTGTTCCAGTCTTAAAAGAATTTGGCAAAAATATTAAAATAGGAATTCAGACTAAAGGATATGAAGAAATGAATAATGGAAATAATTTATTAATGTGTGTAGGATTTATTGGAAAAATGACTTTAAGTAGTAATACAAAATTTAAACTCCAAGTAAATGATGTAGTAGAAGTAATGGGTAATAAAGGAATAAGACTTATAAAACCAATAAAAATAAATCCAGAAGAATACGCAGGATTAGAATGGAATCTAGATAAATTAAGTACACCAAAAGTTTTTGCTCCCGAGCAACATTTCATGTATACTAGCTCAAAAGGAGAAACATCAATTAGGTTTACAGACTATAATTATACAAGTCAAAGAAACTTAGATGATACTGAAACAGAAAGTACTATAGAACCAGAACAAGAGGAATTCATGAATATAGAATTAATAGAAGAAGGATATGAGGTAGAAAGAGCTATAGAAGAAGCAAAAAGACAATACCAAGAAAATAGTCTTACAGTTTTTAAGTGTAAAGGATGTAAAAAAGGTAAAATGGATATAATAGAAACAATAGAACATTTTAGAATATGCCAAGACAGAGACGATAATTTAGCATATAGAATAGAAGAACCTGAAGACATGAAGGAAGATAAAATAGATACTTTATCCATAACTAGTTATACTGAACTAATGGAAGAAGCAACTAGTTCACATAGTGCTAGTCCTTTCCAAAGAACTAGTACGGCTCCAAACATTAGCTATAATACAGGTAATCTACCTAGAAAACCATGGACAATACCTGATCAAGAAATAAAAGATAATATTAGACCAATAGGAAAAAGAATGCCTATAGAAGAACCTATTAGACTACAAGAAGGAGGAAATAAAGGAAAAATATTAAACATAGCAGCACATGATCCACAAATGTGGAATACAGTAATAGACTTATGGAAAGGAATAGTGGTAGCAGACTTTATTAAAAATTATCAAGAAACTGATGCCGAGACTATGTATAGATACTTAGAAACATTTTTAGGAGAATCCTGTAAAGCATTATGGGAATCTTATAAACAAACCTATCCACAAGAATTTCAAAGTTTAATAGAATTAGGACCAAACCCATATAATTTTACAAATAAAATACATGTATTATTAACAGGAGAAGACCCAAATAGTGGATTAGTAACATTACAAAGAAATGCTATCATAAAATTAGAACAGTTAAGTATATCTAATTGGCTACACATAAAGAATTTCCTTAAAGACTATTTTTACTATTGTACTGTTAGTGGAAATACATTTAATCAAGAATTAGGTAAAAAATTATTTAATAAATTACCAGGAGCTTTAGGAAGAGAAATAGAAGAAAGATGGTATAAAAGAGAAGGAGTAGTGCAAAGTCCTACATTCTTATGGCCTATAGGACAAAAAATAAATCACATAATGGAAATATTAACAGAAAAATGTACAAATATACAAATACAAAAGCAATTAAAACAAAATGAAATGAATTTCTGCAAGACAATGATATACACTACCCAAAGTTACGATAAAGAACCTAATAAAATAAGAAAATATAAAAGGAGACCAATCTATAACCAAAAACCTTATAGACATAAAAAATACTTCTTAAGAAAGTCTTCAGCTAGAAAACCCTATTTGAATAGAGATAGACATGTTAGGAAATATAGAAATGATAGAAATTATAAAAATAAATTAGAATGTTATACTTGTGGAAGCATAGAACACTTAGCAAATACATGCCCTAAAAAGAATAATCTGAAAACCAGGAATTCTCAGTTAATAGAAGACTTCCAAGAAACCTTATTAAATGTAGATGAATACATGTCAGATACAGAAAGCATATACTCAGTAGTAAGTATAGAAACAACAGAAATAAATACCCAATCAGACACTTCTGACTCAGAAGATGATAATTTAATTAATGAAATAGGAGCAGAAAGAAATCAAGATTTTCTAGATAATATCATAATAAATACTATGATGAATATTTCTCAAGAATGTAGTCATGAGTTCGAAAGACTAAAAGGAATAGATAGTAACCAATGTAATATATGTAAATGGTATCCTAGTAAAATTAACAGGGCTAAATGTAAATACTGTTACATGGAAGCCTGTATTAGTTGTATAGAAAATAAATTAAAACAACAGGTAAATAAAAATGATGAACAAGTTCATATAAAAGACCATGCTACTAATCTAAGACTAATAACTTTAGAAACAAGAATAAATGACTTAGAACAAAAGATAACTAAGTTAGAAAAAGGTAAACAAAAAGTAGACATAGATACTACACAATCACAAGGTACAATACATTTAGACCAAATAGAAGAAAGTGAATTAATGAACATAGAAGAAAATAATACTAGTTTCATATGCAATGAAGATAAAAAATTTGGAACAATAAAAATACTAGTAAGAATAACAATAAAAGATATAGAAATAGAAACTTTAGCCTTAGTAGATACAGGTTGTACAAGTTGCTTACTTAATAAAAAGATACTACCTCATAATATACTATCAACTTTAAAAAAATTTTAAAGAACCTATACAAGCAATACAAATGGATGGAACATATAATCTTTATGACCAGTACATAGAAAAAGCACAAATAAGTTTTATAAATACATGTAGTGAATTCTATAAACCTACCTATAATATGCATAAGATATTAGTCAGAGATCTTAATATTAAAACTAATTTAGTATTAGGTTTACAATTTCTTATACAAAATAATGGAAGTTGTTTAATTTCCAGAGATGGAATAATGCTGTTTAGAAATACAACATATACCCCCGTACAAACTAGAAAAATCCCAACCAAAGAATTAAATAAAGATAATAAAATAAATATAAACAATACTACTTCATGTTGCGACGATTGTGGCAATAATGGTAGTTGTTCAAATAACCTATATGAAGAAAAACAAGAAAAAAATTATATAGAAGATATATACCTAGAAGATATAGAAAAAGATTATACATTAATAAATGTAGAAACAGAATTTTACAATTTTCAAAAGGGAATAAATACTATAGGAAAAATAAACAATCATAAAGACCTAGAAAATATAGTAGCAATATTAGATGAAATGGAAATAATAGGAGAAAAACCTTTAATACATTGGGGAAGTAATAAAATTATGTGTAAATTAGACATAATAAATCCCGAATATACTATAAAAACAGCAACAATAGAAGCAAATAATGAAGACACTGAAGAATTTACTAAACAGATTAAAGAATTACTAAAACTAGAAGTAATAAGAAGATCTACATCTAGACATAGATCAGCAGCTTTTATGGTTAGAAATCATAGTGAACAAGTGCGAGGAAAAGCTCGCATGGTAATAAATTATAAAAGATTAAATGATAATACTAGAACAGATGCTTATAAATTACCAGATAAAAGTGAGTTAATTAATAGAATACAAGGTAAAAAGATGTTTAGTAAATTTGACTGTAAATCAGGATACTGGCAGGTAAAAATGCACCCGGAAAGTATAGAATGGACAGCCTTCACTTGTCCAGAAGGACATTTTGAATGGCTTGCTATGCCTTTTGGTTTAAAGACAGCTCCTCCTATCTTTCAAAGAAAGATGGATGAAATGTTTGGAGACTATAAGAATTTTGTATTAGTATATGTAGATGATATTCTAGTATTTAGTAAAAATATACAAGAACATTTAGGACACCTACAGACAGTATTTAGATTATTTGTAAAATATGGAATAATAATTAGTAAAAAGAAAATGGAACTATGTAAGACACATATAAATTTCTTAGGAGTAACTTTAGGAGAAGGAAAAGTAAAATTACAACCACATATAGCTAAAAAAGTATTAGAAATGCCAGACAAGTTAGATAATACTAAAGAATTACAAAAATTCTTAGGTTTAGTAAATTATGCTAGAAACTTTATCAAAGACTTAGGAAAAATAGCAGGACCATTGTATGCTAAGACAGGTAGTAAGGGACAAAAACATTTTAACATAGAAGATATAAAATTAGTCCAACAAATAAAAGAAAAAGTTAAAAATATACCAGACTTACAAATACCTTTAGAATCTGATTATTTAATAGTTCAAACAGACGGAAGTAAATTAGGATGGGGTGCTATATTAAAATCTAGACCTAATAAATATAGTCCAAAAAATGAAGAAAAAATATGTGCCTACCAAAGTGGACAATATAAAGAAAAAGGTAATATGAGTAGCATAGACGCAGAAGTATTAGCAGTAATATATGGACTAAATAGTTTTAAATTATACATTCTAAATAAACAAGAAGTATTAGTTAGAACTGACTGCGAAGCAATAGTTAAATTCCATGAAAAAATAAATAGTAAAGCCAGCAGTAAAAGAAGATGGTTAAATTTTATAGATATAATATCTATATATAATAATATTGTTTTTGAATATGTTAAAGGAAAAGACAATGATTTAGCAGATAAATTAAGTAGACTGCAATTAAAAACTAATTAATTTCTATTTTAAGCATGAGACCAACTGGTCAACAGCCAACAGACAAAGGCAAGGGCATAGCCCAGCCAGACACTTATGCTCAGACATTATTAGGAAGACAAAATTTCAGACCATTAAGTACAACAGACAATTTTATGGAAAGAATTTATTTCGGTAAGTATAATTTAATTTCATACCCTAAGTGTAATTTATCTTTTAGAGTAATTTCAGACTGCAATTTAGACAAAGACCAACAATGTTTAGTAGATAACTTATGGATAGCTTATAATAAGCAAGATACTAAGTATTTTATAGCAGTTTCTAATGCTTTATGTCAATACTTTTCAGATAAAAATAGAGACAATAAATTTAAATATTATGTAGTCATACATGGTAAAACTAAAGGTATTTTTCAGACATGGATAGAAGTAGTTGATTCTATAAATGGGATTAAAAACCCACTTTTTAAAGGATTTAATAATTTTACTGAAGCTTTAGACTATGCAAGGGGAATACTTGGGCCTAACTATTATATTTCACCAGCTCTCAGACAAAGCCCAACCCAAATACCACAATATAATATCCAAAAAGACTCAGATAAAATAATTTTTTGTGACCATTGTTCAGCCATGACAGAGGGTTTCAAAAGACTCAATACAAAAAATGAAATCCTTATCCAAGAAAATATGAAACTTATGAAACAGCTTGAGACTTTTCAGAATAAATATGTTCCAAGAACAGACAGTACTCAGACGCAAGAAATGAGTTCTCCATCTCCTTTAAAAATGGATGAGACGGGTGTGCATTCCCCTCTGAATGCTAAGAACTCTACTGTATTGGAGCATGATACAGCTAGTCCGGTTCAAACGGTAACCGGTAAAGACTTATCAAATCCGTTAAAGGCTGTCACTTTGCCAAAAAGTGAAGAAGAGGGGTCTACTTCCTCACGAAGAAGACTACCAAAATATTTTCAGAAAGACTCTTTAAGAAAAAATGATGTTTTAAAAAAGAAAAAAAATGAAAAATTAGAAAAAATAATTCAACAAACTTTAGAAAAATTTTTCCAAGACAAAAGCAAAAACACACATATTTTCAAAGACATTCCCAGTCCAAGTAATGGTTCAGAAGACAACATTAACAGTCCTTCTTTATCGGACGAAGAGCAGATCAATAATATTCAAGATACTCAAGATCCTTATGAAGACGATGATTCAGGCATGAGTTTTGATACTATTGCTTTACACAACCTAGACACTTAATTATATTACAGACAACTTTATTTCTTATTAAAAAAAAAAAAAAAAAAAAAAAAAAAAAAAAAAAAAAAAACGAAAAATTAATAAATAAATAAATATATAGTCAAAAAAGTTTGGCAAGGTTGAAATGGCCAAAGAAAGTATGTAGCAAGTCTTGAAAAAGAAGACTAACATATATTTTTATATATGTTAGGTATGAATCTTCCAAAAATAATATACATATATATATATATATATACATACATATATCTATATATATTATGAAAGTTCGGTGGGGATGCCCACTACGTGTCTTGTAAATATTTATTAGTAGGTGGGAATGCCCACTATGTGTCTTGTAAAAAATAGGTGTGTTGTCACTTTATCACTACCCTCCAAAAAAGGGAAAAACTGTTGACATAACACGTGTCCAATAATTTTGTCAGTCTGTAAAATAAGTCCAAGAGGATGAACTTAATAATGCATGTGACGATGGGGCCCAATGAGTACCCGACTTGCATTATTAAACGAATCTTATCAAGTTGTCGGCCAAAAAATAATAAAGGCCATTTAGTAGTATCATTTTGGTCTTTTCATAATTAAGACCACTTAGTAGGGTCATTTTGGTCTTTTTAAGTTTCTTATTTTGCCTATATAAGGAGAGGAGTAAGAGTTGGAAAAGGGTGAAAAAAGAGTGGAAAGAATAGAAGTTAGAAACTCTCTCCAAAATTCCTCCATCCTACTTCCATATTTCCTTATGTATCAAAAATCCTCCTTTGTATATTCAAGTTTGTGAAATAAAAAGAAGTGTGTTTGTGTGTTAAAGTTGCTTAAAGCTTTTTCAAGGCCCTTCGGGGGTTCCCGAAAGGGAAACCTCTCTCAGTTTATCATGTAAGTTTTATTATGTTTACTTCCCGAAAATTCCCCCCAAAAATATGTTATTTCTAAGTTGTTAGTTTTAATGTAAATATTGTATATATGCTTAAAAATTACCCTTAGTATATGGTTAACTTCTTAACTTCTTAATAACGACTATGGATTAACCTGTAAATTCCTAGGATTCTTGGCTTTATAGTCCGCTTGAAAGGACGAATTTGTTGCCAGTTTTATATCCAGGGTGTGGTTAAAGACGAAGTTGTTAAGAACACAGGTTAAGAAGAAGATATGAAATGGGTAAGACAAAATCCAAAAACAAATATAAAAGATAAAAACAAAAATAAAAATTGAAAAACAAAACATGGGGAAAATAGGGATTTAAGTCATGAACTAACTTGATTAAACTAAATGAGAGAGGGAGTACTGAGTAGGACGTACAAACTGTTTGAAACAAAGCCTTGACACGGAACAAAGACTGGAACAAAGACTGGACATAGTTGACACAAAACAAGGACTGGACACGGACTACTAAATTATATTAATAATCTGTTACTATATATATATTTACTATATCTATATATCTACTACTATATTATATTATATATATATATCCACTACTATCTACTACTATATATTATATAAATATATATATCTACTACTATATTATATTATATATATATATATATATATATATATATATATATCTACTACTATATAAATATTATATATATACTACTATATAATATTATATATATATATATCTACTACTATATATATTATTATATATTATACTACTACATATATTATATACTACTATATATATACTATATACTGTATTTAGTATTTTTACTGTCTTTACTGTGTTTGCTGTATTTGCTGTATTTACTGTTTTACTTTACTGTTTATCTACTGTATTTTCTGTATTTACTGTTTTTACTGTTGATTTACTGTATTCTCTGTGTTTACTGTTTCTGTATTATTTTACTGTACTTTCTGTTTTTACTGTTTTACTTCCCTTATATTTATACATATACGCCTCTCTGTGTTTACTGTTTCTGTATTATTTTACTGTACTTTCTGTTTTTACTGTTTTACTTCCCTTATATTTATACATATACGCCTCTACTATCTAACTGCCCTTATATATATATATATATATATATATATATATATGAAAAGGTTAATTGTATTATAGCCATTGGATGGGTTTGGATGACTTAAATTTAGGGTGAAGAAGCACAATCTATATGCTTGCCTCTGTAGCACACATGGATTAGCTGATTTTGGGAGACTTGAATTGTTAGTTTTCTTTGCTTTTTTGGCCTAATTTTGAAATGCAATTGTGGCCAATTTCTTTGGAAAGTTAGCCACCATTGATTATTGTTATAGCCCTCAATTAATTGCCTATTTTCTAACTCTACATAAATTATTGTTATAATCCTCAATTAATTAAACCTAAGTCATTGATATCAATATTAGACATGTGACAATTGACACTAATTGAAGAAATAATTTGGAGAAATAAAGATGATAAGGTAAAATAAAGATAAATATTCATAAAATATAAAATTGTACAACTCACATAAGATATTGTACAATTAAGTACTACAATGTTAGTCCTTTTTGTTGTTGGCGTATATATAAGGTAAGGTAATATTGATTTTGATCTTTGTGATGAATATTTCACATATTTAACTTTCAATAATAAACATGTGCGTATTTGATCCTTGTGCTTGTGAACTTTCACAAATTATTAAATTAACTATTTGATCGTTTAATTAATTATATATTATATTAAATTTGTGCCATTACTTTATATTAAAGGGTAATATTATTTTTAAAACAATCAAAACGTAACAAGTTTCATATATAGAAGGAAACGACACATTTTGATTAATTCAAGATTTAATTTGCTTAATGAAATATCACGAGGCGATTAGCCCAAAGAATATAGAGGCGATGTTCCATCTCGTGTCGAGGACCCATTGTTTTATTTTATGACACTTTTTACGATTATTTTTGTGGTCTAAATGTCAAGTAGTCCATTGTTTTTTTGTGTGTGATGCTCTTTACGTATATTCTATTTTTTTAAAAGAATGACACATTTTTATGATTGAAAACTTTTAAAACTTTCGATAAAAAATTGTATGGCAAAAAATCACAATTTCTAAACCTTTTTTTTTTAAACTTCGTATCCAATCAAACGCCGACATATAAAATGTCAAGCCAACTCTATTAGAGTTGACACTAATATTATGCTTATGAAGATAATATGGGCTGTTTCTAACTAGAAGGAGACTCCTAGGCCTATCCAAGGCTTCAAAATGTGCCATTTCTTTTTCCCCTTTTAAGACAACAAGCAGTAAAATAAACATGGAAATTCCCATAACACATGAGCTTCTACATGATTTTATATGATTAGAGCCGAGGGTCTATCAGAAACATTCATTCTACTCCATGAAGGTACGGGTAAGATCTACATACATCCTACCTTTTCCAGACTCATGGATTTCACTGGGTATGTTGTTGTAATTGATGAGCTTAGTCACTTGCTACATCAACTCTACTGCACATGATGCCAGAACTCTATTATATTGTTACAAAAGAACCAAGAGTCGTAATTGATAAGAAACATCACATAGTAACACTGAAAGAATTAACAAAGAATAGAGGGGAGGACTATCACTGCACCTATTCGGACTTGTTTGCTTTCGTAGACAACTTTCTCTTCATTCTGCTGAAAGGTCCAACTGTTCGATCCATTATGTACATGTAGATTACCTGACTCCAAGATTTGTAAGCATCTAAGTTTTCGTAATATTCTGGTGCAATCTCCTTCACCTTGTAGAGCTTGCTTCCGGGAATTCTTGGAAAATCATGGTGCTCATTGTGGTATCCTACGCTCCAAGTCATGAAGTTAAGGGGTCCGTAATAGGAGTATGTCTCTTGCTCAGGCTTGAAGACATAATGCTCGGAGATGAAGTGACCAGCCATTGGATGCATCCCGCCCCCAACAAAAGTGGATAGGATAAGATAAGCTAGCGATTTCCAGCCCCAGAAGTAAACCATAGCTCCATCAAGGGATAGCTGGATAGTAAAATTAATGAACTCCCACACACCAGGTGGTTTAGGTTTTAGAAAAAGAGGCCTGAATGCGTAAAAGAAAAGTTGAAGAATGACCCATATAGATTTTGCAAGAACATTTTTCACTACATGGGCTTCAGTTTGGCTCGGGATGTCCATATCAATTCCATCAACTCCTTGGAAGCGATGGTGCTCAAGGTGATACTTTTGGAAGGTAACAGACATGGGTACACCAATGGGAAGGTTGGCAAAAATTCCAAGCCAACGATTGTAGGTTGGAGTAGAGAAAGCGAGGTTGTGACTTAGTTCATGAATGGCCAGGAAGAGATTATGGTTCAGAAAAGAGCCAAAGAAGTACGCGACTATCAATATCTTCAACCAAGTTGCATCATGGAGGAAGGTAGCTGTCCAAAGCTGAAGCAAAACAACTCCTGATATCTGCATGGTTAAAAACAATACACAGTGAGCACTCAGTCTAAATGAAACTAGTAGCACCAATCAGTTCCTGCACCAGCCTCATATTTTAAACAGATTCAATAACTAGTGATTTCTGCAATAAAATCCACGGTTGTATTGAGGGGGGGGGGGGGGGAGGGGGGGCAGGAGAGGGACTCGAGTAATATCGAAGACCATATGCTGATTTGATTTTCAATTTCTAATCAAACCTCTTGGGAGAAATTTCAACTCAGTATATGACTAGTCTCATGTTCCGTATTGTTAAGGTCAATTCTTTCACCATCAATTTCATCAACAATCAAAACACATAAAATTACAAAGCATTAATCTCTTGTAAAACAACGAAAATGACACCAGAAAATCAAGGAAAACGAGATAGATAGGGCACCAAATCATGTGAATCTCATTGCTGAGTTTTGTCTCACCAAAATCACATTATGAGAAATCCAGAGAAGAGTTTAACCAGAAGAACTCAACCCTGATAAACACAAAATTCTTCTTCTTTTTCAGGAAAAGAGAAAAGGAGAGGATATTAAATCACCTTTACAGAAAAGTTGTGAAACACTACTATATGTTTCTTTATTTTATTTATTTTTGGTTCCCATCTGGTGTTCAGTAACTGCATTAGAACCCAACTAGATCCGGATTCGCCCCTGGAAATCCACAATGTGGGATAAAACGTTCCTAACAAAGACGACTCCGTACCCGAGACCTTTAGGCTCAAACACTACTATGCGTTTCACAATTAAATTAATCTGATTCAGCAAGCAAATTCCTTCAAAAAAAAAACTAAAAGGACTCCAATTCACATAGATTTACCCCTTAACCTTAAAAATAATGCCTAATCCAAAGAAAAACCTAAAACCCACAATTCTATTTAACAAAAATATCCTTGAAAACACAATGAAACATACACAAATACATTCCAAAAAGAAATTAACAAGCCATCAAATGAAAACCCAAAACCAATAATATTGAGATTAATTTTACAGTGTATCTGGTTATCAATTTGAATGTCAATCAAACACAATACAAATTCAAACCCAACAATATCCCTAGACTACAATCCTCAGATAATTTAGTCCGCGAACCAAATGACCCACCCAACATTATCCCAGGACTATAACCAAATGAGCCTCAAAGATTCAATTTTTAACCCTACCCACCTAACATTATCCCAGATCTAAGATACCCCAAAAAGCAAAATGAATAAAAGATCAAATTTATACCTTGAGAAAAGCAAAAGGGTCAGGACCAAAAAGGTGTTTGATTTGAGGGTACTGAGAGAGGATCTGTCTTCTACGAGAAGCATGAGGTTCATCTGTATATGACCAAAAGAAATCATTAGCCATTCTTACACCTTCTTCCTCTTCTCTCTTTTCCCCTTCAAATCCCATTTCTGCTTTTCTGTTTTTTCACCCTTTCTCTCTCTCTCTCTCTCTTTCTGTTTTTCTTTCTTTTTTTGTGTGTGCGCAGTTATCTTGATTTCTGTTCTTGTACAGCTTGAACAAGCTAAATTAGCGGGCTGGTTTTAGATTTAAATTAGAATATAAAAAACATAATAATAATAATTAATAGTTTAATTAAATAATTTTAAAAAATTGTGAAATTGGGTCTACATATGCAATTTAGGACGGTTGAAATCTCTCCGCTCTAAATCATTAATCAGAAGTTTCGGATTTGATCATTGAGAATTGAATTTCTTTTGTTGAGAGTATCACCTTCGGAAATGACTCTTACAAAGCATGAATTCAGATTTAATCAGACTCCAATACAGATGTTAGACACTAAAAAAGAGAGAAATATTGAAAATACCTCTAGATTTGGCGCAAATTATTAATTTCGTAGGGACAATTTTAAAAACACCCCTCTACTTGACTTATTAAAGTCAGATATATTCCCGATTTGTCATATGACATAGCAAGTGGTTTCACACTCTTGTTGGAGGCATGGCGCATGAGACTCTTAATAAAAAAAACCGAGAAAAATGTTAAAAACATGTCTAACCTTGATGAGAATTTAAAAGTATATTTCACTCATATTACAAGATCAAATCTTTCAATTCAGTTAGTCAAATATATAAGTATTTTTAATATTATCAATAGTTTGATAATGAAACTAATAATTCGCGTCACATACATACCTTTCTCTCTAAACAAATCAAAAAAACAAAGAAGGGTTACATCATGACAATTGGGAAGGACCCAGAAAGAAACGTCCACACGGAACATGTTGATTCTGTTGATGGCAATTGCACAAATAGTCTTTTTTTATGCCACTATTTAGATCTACCCATGTTATGGCTTGTTTGATTGGGCAAAAATTATCCTCAAATTAGTTATTTCAGAATTTGATATATAGTTAAAGAGCATATGTATATTATTGTGATATCATTAAGGTTTTTTGTTCAGAAATTACTCATTAGTCAATGATATACATACATACATATATATATATATATATAGTATCATTAAAATTTCTTATTCAGAAATTACTTATTAGTCAATGATACTATAACAGTATATAATGAGTAATTTCTATCAATAGCGTTTATATATACTGAATTAATATCAATTAAGTGAAGTTATCAACCTTAATAATACCAATGCAGTAGATGATACTGATTTAGTATCAATTAAGCAAAATTAGTTTGAAATGTATATAGTGTAATTATTTAGTAGGATATGAATGTAAAAGGTATATGTCTGTAATTATTTTGCTTTTATGAAATATTTGCTTAGTTTCCCCTAATTTTTTTCCATATTTAATTCTCTATATTAAAAACCCCTAATGACTCCACCACTTATAAAACTGAGAAACCGAAGAGATTGTAGTGTTAAGAAGCAACTGTTACATGCACGTACAAATCAGGATTATAAAGCTCTTTTTAGCAAATCTAACTTAGCTTCTCAATCCCGAATAGGGTTGGAGCTAGAGGTCAACGTACGAGTTCAACTGAACTTAATAACTTTAGTCAAACCATGTATTCGTATGAAGAGAAATGCACTATATATGTACATAAATTAAATTTAAACCCCAATTAACTTAACATTCGATGTTACTATCCTAGAATTTAGATAGAACGCATAAAGTTCAAATCCTGACTCCGCCTCTGTACATGCTCCCAATAATACAGGCTGGATTTCTTCTAATCACAAGGTCGTGGAAAAGGAACCACCACCTTCATATCTAATCCAGCATCACCAAATCCAATACCATAACCTCCATTTTCTAAATCTTGCATATGGCCAATTTCAACGAGATATCCAATAGGCCATTTCTCCTCTACCTCAGATGAATATCATCATATGTGTCGAAAACATTATCCGGCTCAATCAATGGTAACTTCTCTATATACATGAACAACCTTCTTAGATTCTCCTTTGTAATTGTTGTCATGTCCGCTGCATCTTTGCTGTCCATATATACCCACAGATCCCCCGAGCTCACCCTTTTTAGGCTATCACGGCAAAAGGGGCACGACTGTGACCTCGAACGCCTGCAGTGCATCAATGAAGATCTTGTTAATGTGCATTATAGGAAGATGAAATAAACAGAATATGTGCACGAAAATAGAAGAGATACAGCTACAGGTCTAGTTTTTAGAAAGGTTGAATCCGTCGGATGTAAGTAGATTTGACTATTGCCCAAAACATACATATGTGAAACACAGATGTTAGTTTCTTTTCTTTCCCTAGCTATCATTTCCCATTAGTTTGTATACTCAAACATCCCACATATTAGATGCTTAAGCAATTGTCTCTCCGTACATGGGAACAATGTTACTAGATCAGTTCACAAGTCTCCATACAGAATTTCAATATCCACAAAAAGAAGAAAAGAGGAGACAAATCCCAGACCATCAAGCATAGGGTAAAACTATTTAGCCTCGGAGGTGAGCAAAAAAAGAGAGATGAATAAGGTTGGGGATGTACCTCCTAAATGAACAACAAACATTTGTTGTCAATAAGTTCTAAGAGTCATTCTAATGTTTGTCCAAAAAACCACTCTTTTTGCCACAAAAAGAACAGCGAAGAGAAAAAAAAAAAGAAGAAATAATAGACTACTCAAGTCGGCGTAGGTTAGACATTTCAAGATCACATTTAGTATACCTAACAATATTCTTAGTTGCGCAGACTCTCCACTTTTGATGCCGCACCCGTCTCGGATTCTCCAAAAATACACTACTTTTGGCGAATCCAACACGCACCCATTGGCATTTTTGAAGAGTCCCAGCAACATAGCAACATAGACAATATTTCAGTGGTGGGGCAACTTGCCACCTCTTGTCCATTTAGAGAACTATGGGAGGCTGTTTTATCACTTCCTCCATAAGAAGAGGCTCTCATGAAGAGACAACCGTTTTATCTCTTAGCTTTACCAATTACAATCATTAATGGAGATAGCCATTAAGCTGTTTTTCCAAGCAATCGCGTCTCCCTCAGAACTGTGAAGTTGACCTTCATATGATATATTTTTAACTGTGAATTATATTGGAATTTATGTAGTCACCACAGAAAAGGTGGCCGGAGACAACGCTCGAGTAATGGGAAGTATCTTAAGTGAGCAAGTTTGGTTACACGGACGAGCAAATCATTCCAGTTTCAACACTTTTAGCATCTGGTGTCAGAGGAATTGTAGAGTGCCTAGGTTCCTAGCACACTGCGTACTACCAAATATTCAATGCAGGAAAAAGAAGTGCTACATATTACGACTGAAACACCAGTTTAGGAGGTGTATCCCTCTCGAAAGTTATTGCAATACTGTTTCCTTTGCAATTCCCACTTGCAGTTCAATCAGTGGCCCTTCCCCAGGCCAAAGGAGGAAAGAAACAATGGTCATGCTACAGATTACTGAGTTGGGACTCCAAAAAACAGTTCTGAACAACATGTCGAAAGCAGTGAACCTGAAGTCAGTCCAAATCTAAAACCAAGAGAGATAGAGCATAGAGATGTGCTTCAGTTTCAAACTCGTGTATAATTACCTACTTAGCAGGCAAAATATAAAACATCCCAGCTGCAGTATTGGATCATGCAGAGGAAAGATTTTTCTTATATACCTCTTAATTTGCATAAAAACTCTAATTTCATGTAGAACAGCTTAAAGAAATGGAGTGACATTGTATTACTCATTGCCTGATTGATGGTTAAGGATAAATGTAAGTAAATAGTATTATCTACCATTGAAATTAATCTATATCAATTATTATTTCAGATTAGTCCTACCACCCATAGTATTTGGTTTTATTTTGTTCGCCTCTCAGTAACATTTTCATCATCAAATAACAACTATATAACAAAGTCCAACACCTTAAAGAAAAGATAAAAAAAAAAAAAAAAAACCCATATCCAAGGACTCTGTGCACATGATAGCTTTAGCCTATGTACAAGATATGTAGCAGCACAGTTGTGCCACAAGTGATTTTCACCCATCAGATGTTTCCAATTTGTTGGGGGGAAAAAGACAACCGAAGCAATAAAGAAATAATCTCAGCCAACAAAATAAGCCCAAGTATTTCCCTGTGCAATTGACTCACTTCTCTTGTGATTATTTGGTCTCTAAAATGCCAACATGCCCTTTTTCTCCAGGAAAACTCTATTTCATATTCTTTTTGTTGGTTTGGGGGATATAGGCGATAGTTAAGGATCTTATCACTAGATTCATGAACTGAACAGGATGATATCTAATTTTTTACTTACTAGCAGCTTATTCAATTAATGTATCAAAATGTGCATATGAAACATACCATTCACGATAGCATTTCAAGCACATTATATGATTGCAGTTGGGAAGGATAATTTTGCTGTTCACCTCCATGCAAATTCCACATTCATCTTCCCTTGCAATGTCCAGATCATAAGCTTTTCTGTAATCCTCATCATCTTGTCTCTTGTATCTCTCCTGGCAAACTGCATTTTGTTTTTTGTCTTCCAAATCTGTGACACCTCTTTCAAGTTGAACTAAAGAGGGATAAATAACAGCTGGACAAGGAAGATTGATGTCTGTAAGCAACAGGTATCTAACTTTACATGATTTATCAGAAGTATTTATGTCATTAGATCAACAGAAGAAAAATGTAAAAACTCACCATAGAACTCCTTAATGCTTGCTTTCCTTTCATGAGTTGACATGGTTGTGGTGCCATCGACATGTACCTGTAGCAAGGTAATACTCAATTGAATACCCGAAAAGAGAAGAATTTGGCATTTGAAGAAAGAAAAAAAAAAAAAGGAATGTGGTGATGCATGAATTAGAACAAAAACAAACCTTGTAAATAAGAATTCTCAACAAGCCAAGGGCACCAGCAAGATGGCAATCAGTCCATTGCACTAAGAAAAGGAAGATGTGTGCTGCAGGACTGTAGGACATTCGCATCTGTAGGCAAGCACCATCATACTCCCTCGAAAAGTCAGATGCACTGCATTCCAAACAGCACCATCAGATGAAAAAAGACCAAGCAAGAGGGAAGAGGTAAACACCACATTACAAGGTTGGGAACAGAGAATGATTGTCACCAAATCAAATCACCAATAGCGACAAACCATTTTCTTAATGATCTTTATTATGGTAATGTCATCAATGAAAGGTGGGTAATTGGTCTATTCTGATACCAAAAGGTATGCCATGTGTTGATGCTAAGCTAATATTTCATTCTATTGTGCCTCCAAGAGCCTTGCTTCCACTAAGTCAGCCTTAGCGAAAGCAGATGTCGGCACTGGGTTGCTGGTCTATCCACCCAGCCCCCAGGATAAAAAGAAAAATAAATACCCTCTAAAAGAAGAAGAAAGGACCCCTCCATCCACCCCCCACACGAAGGAGATGGGTTATTGAGGCATGGAGTAAAAGATCCTAGGTTCAAATAGGTACAGCAACACTTGCTATGAGCCCAACTACCGTAATCTCGATGGACAGACTTACTTTAGACACCTATGCTTATCAGCAGGACAGGCTGATGGATTACTCGAGGTGCATGCAAGCTAGCTCAAGACACCAGTTCTATACTAGAAAAAGGATAAAAGAGAAAACCAAAGGATTATCAGAAAACCACTAGTGGAGAGAAAAATGACCTATAAAATAACCAACCATTTTCTCTCTTGGTACAAATTTTCAGCTCTAACACCACATTGCAAAATCAAATATCCAATGGTAGAAACAAAAAAGGAAAAAGGTAAAGCCTTGAGAGCTCTCAAATAAAGTTCCATAATAAGAATATTAGAACTGCAGACACTTTACAAGATAAGTACCAATTATCACAAAAAATGTTACCTTTATCTCAGATTGAAGCAATCAAAGAAGTGAACATCAAACTAACACTTAACACAATGAAAACCAAAAAAAGAAAAGGGGAAAATATCTAGTTTCTGCCACTATTCACTTACCAACTACAAAAATCCCATTTTGGTAGCTAAAAACAGTGTCACAATCAAACTCACTTAATTAACCACGTCCCCCAAAAAAGATCCTGACTTTATTGTTAGCAGCAGACCAAAGGGCAAGAATATCAAAATACAGAACAATCAATAAAAAGATCAAAACTTAACAAAACCCCATATCAGTAAAAGATATTTCTGAACCAAAATTGCTAAAAGAAAACAAAACCAGAAAAGATTAAAAAAAAAACAAAAGATAACTCAAACAGGGTAGAAACCAGAAAAACTCAAAAGGGGTGAAAACAAATTATACTATGATTCTAAAACAGCATAAAATTTTCAGATATCAATACACATACAAAATTTGACTTACAGTGTATTGGCATGTTGAATATCAGCTTCAAGAACTTTGAGAGAATCTTTAAATGATTTTCTCATTGGCCCTCCTAAACCTCCTGTATACATATCCCCTTTCCCTCAATTTCCCCCTTCAAAACACCACACAACTCCAAATAAATTCCCCCGTCAAACACCCAAAAAACCCAAAAATAATTCCTCAGAATTAAAGAATCATCACCAAAACTGATCCTCAACACCCTTTTCCTCAATTTCCCCCCTTTCTACACAAAACCCCCCCAAAAAAATCCTCAAAACCAAAGAATCATCATCAGTATCACTAATTCTCAACACCCTTTTCTTCTCAGAAAATATTTTTAGAATTTTTTTTTCGAATTTGTGAGTGATAAAAATTAAACTATGGTGCTGTAACAGTCCTTCGTTCTTGTATAAAAGAAGAGGAAAAAGGAGTTGTAGTTATCAGTGGGACACGTGGCGTAGAGGTTATACTATTTTTAAATATATAAATACAACTACTTTTTCATGGGTAAGTTGTGAATTAAATTTACAAACATAATCGATATGTCACCATTTGAATTTTTTTTTAATAAAAAACCTATGAATTTAGATATAAAATTAATTATATTTGAATAGCTTTCGCAAGTTGAAAATGTCATATTATTTATTTGTTGAAATTATATAAAAAAAAAAGTTACAACTTTTTGTTAGGATTTTGCCTTGATTTTCTTATTATATTTGAGTTTTATTTTTTCTTTTAGAGTAAGTCAAAACATTGTCATAAATATTTTTACTTTGTCGAAAAGAAAATATAATCCTTTTTTATATTTGGTTATTTTTTCCTTAGAGGAAAACCTTAAAACTCTATCAATTGAAGATTTCCATGTAAAATCTCCTAATATGTTTATACTTTTTCAATATTAGTCTTATAATATGTTGATAGCATTATAAGTTTTGATATGATATCCTATTCTTTTGAACCTAACATTTGTAGGTATTGAACGAATATAATTAATTTTGTGTACAATTGATAAGTCATATATAAACAAAATAATTTCACTGAAAAAAAATTCAAATAAACCCTCTCGATTTTACATAACTTCGCCTCAATATAAGATGTATTTATTACCTATTATATATATATATATATATATATATATAATAGGTAATAAATACATCTTATATTGAGCGAATATATATATAATGTTCCTTTATCGCTCCACGCACTAATGACCGCTATCGTTAATGTTAATCCTCCTTTTAAATTGTTTTTTTCTTTCATGGTTAAAAAATATATTGAAATATTTATTTTTTTGTGAGTTTACATTTTAATTATTTTTTATTTTAATTTATTTGATCTAATTTGATTTGATAGGGCATAAGAAAGTAAATAATTTTATTGAATATTGTGATCATAAATAAAAATAAATCAAATATATTAAAATTGTTTTTCAATTTTGTTGTCTTAAGCATGACATGCGAATAATTTTTGAATTAAACAATTTTAATACCGTAAATTTTTATACAACAATTCAGTATACATATTAAAGGAAAAGATAACATTTGGCATGTTAATTTTTAGAGAAATCACAAATAGAGGTCAAATCTTCACTCGCGAGGTGTAACATTTTGAATTTAACATCACATGTCATTCAAAATATTCAAATTAATCATTATGTATAAGCGTCTACAATTTACGAGTAAAGGTATTGCAATTGACCCAATAGACTAAGACCATCTCTAACCCACCTCTATTTTACTCTTCATTCTCTATATTTAGAGAGTAAATAGAGAATGAGCACTCCAACCCACCTCTAAATCACACTCTATTCTTCAAATTTAGGGAGGTGAATAGTAATTCTCCAAATTTGGAGAACTACTATTCACACTCTCTATTTCACTTTTTTATTTTTTTATTATTATTTCTATTTACTTTCTAATTAACATATTATTTTATAAAATAAAATTTTATTATTCACGACAATTAGAAATATAAAATAAAATACTATCAATTTGAAATTAAAATAGTATATATTAAATAATATTTTTTAAAATATTATATTACATTTAAAAAAGAATTATGAATATTAGATATTTAATTAATGGAATTATATGTAATTATTAATTTTCATTATAAAGAATGCGCAAAATTAAAATGGCAAGATGAAAAAATTTAAATTGAAAATACAATACATGATATGATAATTTAAATACAAGATAATAATACAATACATAACATAATAATTTGAATACAAGATAACAATACAATATAATACATAACATAATAATTTAAATACAAAATAAAATACAATACATAACATAATAATTAATTAATCGCAACAATAATTTAAAAATGTAATCTTTATATTCACCATTAGATGAATTTCATCTTATTATAAACGATTGGATGAGATTCTCATCAGTACATTTAATATTTTTTAGATAAAACATTACATATTATATAATGAACACCATTTACCACTTGAAGTCTGCACATTCATTTCATTTCAAAACATATTCAAGTAATTTGGTTTGTCCTTTGAAAATGAATTTCAATCTTGGAGATGGTTCTAATAATAATGATGAAGATTTTTCTTCTTTGTCATCATCTTCGTTAGATTTGGATTTTTTTCCTAGTACAGAACATCATGATAATTTAATAAATCAGCTACGTATGAACAACTACATGTTCCAACAAGTTCTACAAAATCATACTAATGAAGTTTTCATAGGTGGCTCCATTCCAGGTCATGTGGTAATCAATCGTGATCGTGAGGTGGCTGATGATAATTTATTTCGTGATTATTTTTCAGTCATACCACGCTTTAATGATGCAATATTTCGCCTTCGTTATCGAATGTCGCGCAATTTATTTCTTCGTATCATTGATGCAATTAAAGATCACGACACATACTTCGAATAACGCATTGATGCGCTGGGTAGATTTGGATTATCTACTTTGCAAAAAATTACCGCTATGTTTAGAATGTTGGCATACGGTTTGCTAGCGGATGCCACTGACGAATACGTGAAAATTGGAGAGTCAACTACTATTGAAAGTATGAAGAGATTTTGTTGAGCTACTGTAGAGGTTTTTGGTGAGCGATATTTGAGATCACCAACACCTAACGATGTTGCGAGGCTTCTACACATTGGTGAGCAGCGTGGTTTCCCAGGAATGTTAGGTAGTCTAGATTGCATGCACTGGAAATGAAAAAATTGTCCAACGGCATGGGTTGGGCAATATGCAGGTCGTAGTGGATCACCAACAATTATTCTTGAAGTTGTTGCTGATTATGACCTTTGGATATGGCATGCTTATTTTGGTTTGCCTACCACCAATAACGATATTAATGTTTTAGAGTCATCACATTTATTTTCTAACCTTGCTAGCGGTATTGTACCTCCCGCCCATTATATTATTCAAGGAAAATAATACGATATGGGTTATTCCTTAGCTGATGGTATATATCCTAAATGGTTTACAATTGTTCAAACTATTCGTGATCCTCATTCCCAAAAGAAGAAATATTTTGCGATGAAACAAGAATCGTGCCGAAAAGATGTTGAACGTGCATTCGGAGTTTTGCAATTCTTGCAGGACCGCCACATTTTTGGAGAAAGGAAGTGCTACATGATATAATGACTACATGTATTATACTGCACAACATGATAATTGAGGATGAACGTAATCTCAATGTACCAATTCAAGATGCCGTAGAGGCTCCAACTCCAACTATAGAAATGGTGGTAGATGAAAATCTCCGGGTTGAACAATTTTTAGCTAGACATAAAAAAATTAAGGACAAAAATGCTCTTTTTGAACTCCGTAATGCATTAATAGAGCATTTATGGGAGCAACGTAATAATTTTGAAAATTGAGTGTTTATGTAATTGTATGTCACTTTTATTTGAATTTGCCCCCTAATTTATGTATTATATTATATTTTCTTGCAATTTATGTTATTTAAAAATTTAGAATAAAATATAATTTCATATCACATTAAAAATTATATAAAGTAAATATTTGGAAAAAAAGAAATAAAAGATTTATATTATGAAATAAGAAAATAAGAATGAAATAGAAACAATAATATAATATTGAAGAGAGAGAAAAATATACCTTTTTAGAGAATAAAATAAAAAATTGGGTTGAAGTTGATTGTCTGAAAAAATAAACAACTCTATATTTGAAGAATAAAATAGAGGATTGGGTTGGAGATGCCGTAAAGCCTTGCAACCACACTCCATTATTCTTTATTTGTTTCATCGAATCATTAACTTTGATCAAACAACTTTAAAATACTTTTACATCCCTCATGATTTCTCTCATTAAGAAAAACATACATTTTAAATATAGGGTCTTTTTCTTTTCAACCTTTAACGTGGGAATTAATTCGCAATAGTGAGATTGTTCCAAAGATCCTCAATTCAAATATTGTAAATCACTAAAAACATCAGTAATAATGCAACCACTTAAATATTAAAAAAAATAATCGAATATTTTGAATAATGTATATTCAATTTACTAAAACGGGTAATTTGGTTTAGGTTGTAATCCAACTACTGGATAATGAATCCAGCTAATGACAATTTAATTAATTTATTATACCAATAAGATTATCTTAGATAAACCTCGTTGACTTTTCAATTGAAAAACAAGATAACGATTAATCGTATGAAGAAATGTTAATTTAGGAGTATCATTTTTTTTAAAATATACAAATGTCAAACATCACTATCTGACTTTAATGATTGAATCCTTACCAAATTTTAGTTAATTATTCTTTTTCGTCTAAACTAATTTATCGTAATTTTTAAAAATAATTATTTCAAATTATTTATTATTTTAAATTAGGGATAATTTCAGAGATATTTCTTCAAGTTTTGTTATATAATATTTATATCTCATGTGGTTAACGATACGTCTACTTTCCTTATTAACCTATTTAAAATAAATATAAATCATTTATGACTTGACAATTATTATTTTTTTTTCATTTTATTCATATAATAATTGTTCATAAAGATTACCTCAACAAAGTAGATTAATAATGAAAAATTATACCTTAATTTATTTATTTTTATGACAAGGGAAACTCGCAGCGGCTATTTTTTGAGTGCGCACAGGGTAAAACCCTCGCTCTTATGCAATAGCTCACAAACCACATAAGAGAGGTAACCCACACTAGGTAAGCCCGGTGCGACAAGCTCAACCCAGAAGGTAAACCCCCTGCTTTCACTAGCAAGGGATTTCGAACTTGAGACCTCCAACATGGAAGTCTCAAGCCTAAACCATTGGGTCACCCCGAAGGGTGGATCAAATAGTCTTATATTCATTACTATTGTTTTTTAATAATCAAATGAATTATTTTTTGCGGTGTCCGATATCCACATGACTAAATTCGAATTCGTGCCGAGAAATCCCACATTGGAGAAAAACGCTTCCTAACAAAAGATCAAACTCAAGACCTTTGATTGAGGACGAAGGAGTACTTACTCCTCCACTGGAACCCTGGTAAAGTTATCCATTGCATAGCCATGATTCATGAAATTGATAGTTGGAACTTCCACCAAGAAAATAATCAATAGACAAAATGACCATTGGAAACAACATATACAAGATTAATAAGTTCCAAAACTAACTACAACTTTTTCACTCACCACCAAAAAAGAAAGCGCTCCCGTTTGTGCAAAATTTGCAATTTGAAAGAATTTTGACACAATTCTGTGTGTATAACATGTTATTGCTTCACTGAATTCTCCTTATCTGGTTATCGGCCTCGCATTTGCAAGGCTCCTGAGGATTCCTTTAAACGTTACATAGCCAATCAAAGTGTTATCCTCATGCATGACCCAAACGGAATTTGCACGATGTGCAAGTGCTTGAATCATCACAGCAACCAATGAACTGTTTGGATGACAAGTGATGGCCTCTGCCCTTCTAGCTGAAGAATATCGTCCTGAGCCATTATTATTTCTACAAACCCCTAACTCGTCATCAGAAGAACAACTAGAAACTGAAGATGATGATGATGAAGACAAAGACAACTCTTCATCCATTAGTTCCAATAACGCACCAAGCTTTTTCTCTTGTAATATCACCTTCACGAGGTCAACCAAGTCCTCTGGAGGACCACCACAGTCAATGTAAGCCAACAGATCACCAGCTGAAAGTGTCATGACTGCTGCTGCTGCAGTCTCATCACAATAGGCAAGAGTGGAAGGGGAGATTTCACCAATTAATTTATCGAGATCATCAACAACTGCCACTGAAGTTTGCTCAACATGTGCAAGAGTAAGGGAATCTAAGGCAGACATTGCAGGTTCATAGTAACGAATAGTCATGACATTACAATCTATGATGTTGAGCGATTCAATTGAAGAAGTGGTGATAGGGGAGAAGATACCAATAAAGTTCAGAAGAAAGCGGACAACATCTTCTTGCGTTAGCCAGCAGTATTCAATTCCATCGCGATGTGTGCAACTCAGGGAAGATGATTTACTCTGCGTTTTCTTTGATTTTCCGCCAATGTAATTTTGGACTGGTATAACCAGATTCTGGGTGCCTTCAAGAATGTAATCTATTGCCTCCAGCAAGCTAAACAAATAACAAAAAGATACCGAAAGACGATCAATAACAAATGTAAACAGAATAGCAAACCTCAATAATTGTACTCCTTCGATTTCAATTTATAGGATTTTTAACAATTTTTAAAATGTGACGTATAAAAAAGAACGAACGGAACCTTGAATTGGGCGCCAAATGCCTCACAATTAAATTTCCTTTGGGCAAAATCTGTGAAACGGATGTCTCCAAAACCTTTGAAGGATTATCCGAATTCTCATTTTTACAGAGAAAGCAAATCACATCAACCATGCAGATCTTCCCAACACAACGACATTCACATTCACATTCACCTTCCAGAACATTCTTCGAATGGTCACAGCTCCACACGCTCACATGAGGCTCGTTTGATTTATTCAACAGAGTTAACGCCTCCGATACGGTGGCTGCCGCCGACAATGGCTTTAACGCCGGCTTCCCTACGCACAGATCTGACACATTCCGGTTTAGAAATGTAGGAACTGCCATGCATTGAGAAAATCACACGGATTTTAATTTTGAATGGTATTGGAAGAAGAATTATACAGAGGTTGAAGTTGACGGCGGAGCGATAATGGGAAGTTTTTCCGTGACCGCCGTACACGGAAGAGATCCGGTGGTGCTTTTCGGAAATGAGGATTAGGAAGATGATAAAATTTCTGGTATTTATAGTGGTGATTAATTACCGGTAAATTATTGATTAGTGGTGATCCTTTTTTGATGACCTTGCTCCACACATCTTTTACTTTCTAATATTTTGATTCGAAAGGAGATTAATAGAGCAACGATAAAGTCATCTTCTATGATCTATAAGTTATGGATTTGACTCCTAAAAATAAATTTTGGCTTATTTTTAAAGCAGCGCTCCCCACAAGAAAACCAGAGATAGTTGGTCAATAAGTAGTCCAGCTTTCTTGTATCTCAATTTTCAACTTCATGTCTTTGATTATTCAATGTGTTAATATTATTGATTGTCATTTGTAAAATAATAGATTTATATTGGAAAATATTTTCCATTTGCCAAACAAGGCACCGGAAAGTATTTTTCAATTTTTTTGATTGAAAATCAATTTACGTCATAACAAAAAGACCAACAACAACATACTCAGTGTAATCCCACAAATAAAGTCTAAAAAAAATAGGTATACACAAATGCTACTTCTACCTTTATGAGGTAGAGAAAGGTTGTTTCCGATGAACCAAACACACCCTACCAGTAAATTGTATGCAGGAATAAAACACATTAAAAAGGGTAACCAAACAAGTAAAAATGACCAGGATGCATAGAAAAATTTTCTGAATTTCAACAAACCAAACATCTTTTTTCCCTCTTTTAAAAGGATTACAATATAACTTCTGCTGTTCTGATTACATTCTACTCATGGAGATACTCATACACAGAGAAATCATCATAAAGCAAAGATCCATCTACATAATGGAGCATGTAATAGCAAAGTTCACAGAAGTAGCAAGGATTTTCAGCAGCCCATTTATCATCAACAGTCACCTTAACTGCTTTAAAAATCTTGCAAACAGAGCATTTCTGGAACCTCAATTTTGGCTGAAAGGTTATCAGTGGATACGCGGCTCGGTTTTGTACATCCTCGGGGTGTATCATCCTCATGTCTCTTATTACAACAAGATGCTTGCAGTCTCCCTTTATGTCATGCAAAGACGGACAAAAAATCAATAACATATATATCTAGAGTATTCGCGCTAAACATGATCGAGTTTAACAATGGAAACAAATTTACAGAATCAAGTATTTCAAAGGTATTTGCAGGTAAATCTCAATGATGCTTGCGGGATCCCTATAGACCATGCAAAACAGAGACAAATCCATTAACATCTATATATAGAGTACTACAATTCATGCTAGACATAACGTTTGACAACAAAACATATTTATAGAATCAAATACATTTTAAGGTATTTGCAGGTAAATCTCAATGATGCTTGCGGGATCCCTATAGACCATGCAAAACAGACACAAATCCATTAACATCTATATATAGAGTACTACAATTCATGCTAAACATAATGTTTGACAACGAAACATATTTATAGAATCAAATACATTTTAAGGTATTTGCAGGTAAATTCAATGATTAATAGATTGGATCAGTGTTGTCAAAGGCGCGCTTAAGCCCTGAAGCGAGGCAACATGTGTTGAGCGCTTCGCCTCGGTTAATGTGCGCTTCAGTGTCATCGTCAAAGTTCTAAGGCATATTTTTTCTTGCCAATGAACCTCTGACACTAAATAACTGACAGTTCATTTTTATAGTAACTTTTTTCTTTGTTCATATATTTGTCATTCATCCTTATAATTATTAACCTTGATCTAAACCTATATATTTGTATTTTTCTCCCTTTCCGCCTCTTTCCATTAAAGTTCATGCTTTATTTTTGACGCTTTCTGTTTAAAGGCCCCACGGACCTTAGAGGATTTTTGCACTTTTTGAAATTAAACATGCCATTCCGGTATTGGATTTGCAGCCTCGTGGTTCATCTACACCACATATCAGTTAGGTTTATGAGTTTTAACCTCACCGACAGTCTTTCCCATTTTTACCTCTCTCATTGATCATTGCCTCGGTGATGGATGAACTGAAGCAGCATGTCCAAGGGGAGGTGTCATGGTGTATGTTGGTAATGATTGACGAGACACAAAGCGGAGTTAACACTAGGCTGGAGGTTTGAAGACAGACTCCGGAGTTTTAAGTGTTCAGGTTGAGCAAAACTAACACAGTATTTGAGTGCAAGTTCAGTGACGCAACTTATGAGGCAAACGTGAAACTGAAGATCGATACATAAGTCATCCTATAGAGTAGAAGTTTCAAGTATCTAGGGTCAATAATCCAAGGAAATGGAGCTATTGACAATGATGTTACACATTGTATTAATGTGGGTGAATGAAATGGAGGCTCGCATCTAGTGTCTTGTGTGATAAGAATGTGTCATCGAGAAGGTAAGTTTTATAAAGTGTTGTTAGATCAGCTACTTGTATGAGGCAAGGTGTCAGCCGGTCAAGAACTCGCACATCCAGGAGATGAAAGCAACGAAAATGAGGATGTTGAGATCAATGTGTTGAGAGAGATAGGATTAGGAACGAAATTTGGGACAAGGTGGGAATGGTCTCCTTGGTGGACAAGATGAGGGAAGCAATTGAAATGGTTTAGGCATGTGAAGAAGAGATGTACAAATGCTCCAGTGAGGAGGTGTGAGAGGTTGTTTATGGTGGATTTGAACAGAGGTAGAAGTAGGTCGATGAAGTGTTTGAGAAAGGTGTGATTAGACAAGGCATGACATACCTGAAGCTTAGTGAGGACATGACCCTAAATAAGAGGATATGGAGGTCTAGGATTAGGGAACAAGGTTAGTAGGCAGTCGAGTGTTGTCTAGTTTGAAATGCTTTACTTGACGGGAGTCTATTGGAAACAATCTCTCTAAGTTCACAAGATAGGGCAAGGACTGCATACACACTACCCTCTGCAGACACCACTTATGAGATTACACTGGATATGTTGTTGGTGTCATTGATCATTGATGCACTACCCCCCTCCAAAAAAAAACTTTAGAAAAAGATCTACCACTAATTGTGTCATAATACACCCTTGCCAATTGTATTCCATAAGAGGGACAAAAATGTCCTTTACCATCTTTCAAATGAAGGAAATTGAAATAAATGACTTGTTGATTCCTCAGAGACTTCAGACAGAAAACATATGTTACCCCAAGCTGC
This sequence comes from Solanum bulbocastanum, assembly GCA_037074985.1. Lineage (NCBI taxonomy): Eukaryota > Viridiplantae > Streptophyta > Magnoliopsida > Solanales > Solanaceae > Solanum > Solanum bulbocastanum. Next base: position 4,921,850 of record CM073606.1, on the reverse strand, counting down.
TCCTCATTCTAAATGTCTTCCTGAGTCAAAATTGCCTTGACCCCCATTGGTGTAAAGAAAGACTTATAGGAGCTCTTGTACACCACACAGCCTTCCCAACCACTTCTATCGCTACAAGAATACACATTGAAAATTCTGCATCTATCTGAAAATCTAGTTTATAGTGATTGAAGGTGCTGAAAGGTACGAGTTGAACCTTAAATCATGTAGAAATTCACTGCCTGAAATCTATAACTTCGGGGTATCAATGCAGACTTTACAAAACATAATAGAATCAAATAATCATTGTAAGTGAAACCAACCAGTTACGATTGAAGCTATTGTTGTTACATTTAGCATTATGTCCTGGTAGAGATGAGCGTGAGATTCAAAGAACTTCTATTTAAGAAAATCTACCATTTGCCTTAAAAGACATTATTTGCCAACATTGGAAGGATATGGCTCTGAAGAGATGAACGAATACAGAGGATTCATATACCCGACACCACTAGATAAGGATTGAGGCATAGTGGCAATTGTTGAAATAGAAAATGCATTCTCTATCAATAATTAGGTATCGTCTAAAAAAAATAATCAAAAATTGGATATTCTTGATGGATGACTGGTACTATATATGTGTATACTCATTGTATTTATCTTAGACTTCTGTGGTGAAGTATTATTAATGAACATTGATTTGAATTAAAAATGAACAATTCCCCTGAGCAACAGAAAAATAAAACAAACTGAAAAAGAAATATTACCTGGTGACAGTAAAGATATCCAGCACCAAGTCGAAACCGTAAGTCACAGAAGCGGGTTTTTTGCATTTGAATGGTCTTGAAATGGGGCAATTGTGGTCCAATTTTACTGCCAAAAAGTGCCTTTTGTTTTTTTGGCAGTTCACCAGAGGCGATAGATTCCCATTTTTCCACCGCTTCACTTCTAGAATCTTGAAGCCAATCAAGTATTGGCTTACTATAGTCAGTAGCAGAAGGATGCCTGAAATCATTGCAAAAGACATCCTATGGAAAATATTTAGGTTGGTGATAAGAAAATTGATATTAATCATTTGGAAGAAAATTTTGCTACGACACTTACCTCCACAAGGAAGAAGCCCGAAGGATCATTTTTGCCTGTCTTTTTCATTATCTCATCAGTAATGCAATAAATCTTGTCTCTCATTTCTGTCAAAAATTGCCGCCCAAGGACCAGAAATTCTTGAGTCTACATATAGGTATCATCATAGTCAGTTGTAACAATAGGACAGAATATAAAGTTACATGAGTATAACTAAAACAGAAGTAACAACAGCGAGATATTTGATCATCTTCAACAAGGTTAACTATGTTGTTTCGACAATATGGCAGCAGGTCGGAATAGTTAAAGAATGTAAAATGCACCATGAATAACCTATAACCTAGCAAAATAGCCTTCTATTTCATGATACAGATAAGGTCTTAAGCATACTGTTCCCAGAGAATTAATATGACTACTCTAGAGAATGAAGATGAAAGAGGTGGCAGATAACAGAAATATACAAATGCAATAATATTAAACTTTTCATGAGCGCTTCAAACAGCAATAAAGAGCATGTTCATACTTTTGTCCATGTCTTTTTGTAATGATAAATCTCAACACACAGGACAGCTTCTGGAAACTGCACTGCAATATGTTCAGGAGTATTTACTGCTCTCACCTGCCATTAAAAAACCAAGAATGAAATCAACAAACCATCATCTGTTTAAAACTAAGATAGTAGAAATTTTGGGGACTAAAACTATAGAAGTGTTATGTACATCTAATTCAGAATAAAACTGTTATAAAATTACTTTAGCCTGCTCTTGAAAGCGACATCGGAAAGGTCATAATGCCATCACAGAATATACTACAGATTTACAATGTATGCAAGTGCAATGTATTGGTTTACATGAAATTCTTTTAGCCAGATATCACCTATATGGATCTTTTTTCTTCCAATGTGCGTAGCTTCAGCCAAAGTCTACACAAATCCCGTGATTTAGGTCTACCTCATTCCTTTTTAACACCTTCACTCACCGCATTCTCACACCTATTGGCGGTGCATATGTTGGTAGACAGAGGATAGGACTAAACCATCTCAAGTGACTTTCTCCTATTTTATCCTCAATGTGTCCTTGCACCTTCTAGCAAATGTGGTAATTTTTTATTCTTGTCTAGTTTATCAAATAAATTTGACCAGTCCAGAAACGGAATTTCCACGGACAGAATGTTGATCTACCATGGCACGCCAGACTTTTTTAATCATAGGGGAAAGGAGAGTTGGATGGTCACATAGTTGCATCATGGTATTCGAAAGTAATGAAATTTGCAATGATATTATATGTGGAGATGAAAACCATTCAATTATATCTCTTAGGCGATCAGAAGTCTCTCCTTCAAATAAAGGAAAAAAGACTGAATGAGTCATTAATTTTTTTGCCTCAGCCGGAATAATCCTTAGACTAACTTAAAGCCTTGCTCAGACTTTAAAAATTCTAGACTCATCCAAAACCAGGACATACAGTAAAAAAGAATCAAGGTTCTTAGAAGCATAACCTTTGTTCCCAAGCTTACTGACTTGAGTGATATCATCCTTCCACTCTTACTGGAGGATGTTGGAGCAGAGTGGCTGCTGCTGCAACTACCACTGAACCAATATAAAAATGCTAGCTAAGATGAAGAACACAAAAATATGCAAATACATACAATGGATATAACAGGTTGGTTTAATCATAAATAAAAACATATCAACTAGAAACGATGATCTGTACTTGAAAGAGTGCAATCGTGCAGCTGCTTTCTCTTCCTCTTGTTTTTCTTTAACTTTTGCAAGTTGTTCCACCTTCAGAATATAGTGTTCCTACAAAATGCAAGAACATCAACTTATTATTTGAAAAAGTAAACAAGCACACTTAAATTAAAACTGCAAGGAGAAAGAAAATGGCGAAAAAATGAGCAACCACTATTATGTCAATGAAAAGAATATATGTAAGGAGTGACTAAATAACTGGCAGCTTTTATAAGCCAAATTAAGTTCAACATTCTCTGTTCTCCTGTTCAATTTTTATTTTTTGAGGGGGTCAATGTATCCTGATCAACTATTAATTTCTCCTGTTTTAAACAAATGTATTGCTAAACTAGGGAGATCTCTCCTTTTCAACTTGTTGGAACTTAAGTTGTATAAGCTACTAGGACTAATATGATAGATTTCTTTGAGTTTTGGAGGCTTTTTTCTGAGATTGGCTGGAGGAGCTTCCGTTCATGATTCATCACTTCTAAAGTATGTGTTATGGAGGATTCACATTTTAGCTCTCATCCATCCACTTCTTTGCTATCTATGATAAACACTTGTGAGTCTAAAATCGGAAATAAATTCTTATGGGATTAAGAAGATGAAAATAAGCTTGAATGTTTCTTTTACTCTTTAATCTTGATACATCTTAACCTAAACCATCAATATAAAACAAAACGCTAGATTACTCATCCAAGCGATCTGATAGTCCCAGTTAATGCATAGTATGACAATATAGAACCCTTATCCATGATAGGATAGGACACGTGCTTCAAGTAAGGGGTGAGGAAACAGAACTCAAATTACCAAGAACTAGAGAAAGACTTCACTACAACAGAAAATAGAGTGCTAGAACAGATATGTATAACAGAAAAAGGTCACTAGCATACATCAACAGTATTCTTCTTCTTCCGTTTCCTCTTGTTGGTCTTGCTTTTATCTGGACCTTTGTTGTTGAGGATCCCTAACTCGTCATCCTGTTATCATTACATGAAGATCCCTTTTATTTTATTTTGTAAGTGAAAATTTGTAAACTAACCTTTTTTCGGATTAATGAGAATTTGTAAACCAGCTCTTTTGATGGCTGCCTATAATTACGAAATGTTACCTTAAATGCTTCTTCAAAGGCCTGAGCCACCAATTCCTCTTCAGAGATAATTTTAAGATCTTCAATCCTGCAAGAATCAATGACCAAAGTCAGATCAATCAGAGTAGACTGTTCAAAATTTAAGAAATAATCCATACATAGGTCCTCTTACCAAAGTGAAATTTGAAGAGTCAATATCATAACTATTAAGTACTACTGTTTTTTTGGATAAGTACTACTGCTTATTTGAGCAGCCAGGAGCAGATATGCGATTTAAAAACATAATCAATTACGATTTTCTTTAAACTACGTTTGCTAAATTAAAGTAAAAGAAAATAATTATCAGTTGTCACAAATAACTTGTAGATAAAAAAGAATTTACCAAAAACCTACTAACAAGGTGTTGTTGATAAATACAAACCATCCGAAAAACTATTATAGCCAAAATAGAATCAATGAGACCATCCCCTCAGTCACTGTTATTTTATGTCATCTTGTCTGTCTAAATAACAAACTTGGAGCAGAATATTCCAAAACCCAAACTCTGGAAAGGAAAAAGAAACTGTGCATCCAACGAAACCCAAAGACTCACAAATAGAGAGCTGATCTCGACAAAAGCTAGAGAAATCCCTCAAAACATTCCAGGAAATCATGTTTCAATTGTCACTCTCATAGCCATGACATAGTAAACCAAAAAAACTTGCAGTGTTGCATCTCAAACAAAAAACTCATCACCATCTGAAATTAATTAAAGGATATGCAAGAGAAAGTAAGTGGAAGGTACATATGATACACATCAGTTTAATCTCCTTCTGTATCAAAGAGGAGCAGAGAAGAGGAAACACTCACGATATCTCATCATCAAACATTTCCAGTGAATCAGAGGACAACTCTGCCTTGAGGCGCTGCATAACAAAATTAAGATCTTTAAAATACTGACTATAATCAAAGTTTCAGAAATGATGACACCCAAAATGGCCTTTAGCTTCTTTCTTTCATTTTTATTTTTGTTTATTCAGGATCCAGGGGAGCTATGCATACAAACTCCTGATACAAGTATGTGTTCACATGACCATGGAATCTATAAAAGGCATAAAAGCTTCAAATAATGAGTGCCAATATAATCCAAAGTTGAAACAGCTTCATACCTCAAGTTCATGGAAGATGCTGACCTCAAAGTCAGCAACCTTAGTGAGTGGACCAACCATATCAGAAATGTAAATAGGACCACCACGAGGCACAGTAACATAGTTTTCATCTGCTGAAGCCTCAGGGTCCAACATTGAAGAACTTATTTAACACTTACGAGCCGAAACTGGAGAAGAGAAAGAACAGTTATGAATATAGTGGGAATCTCAATTCTCAGATCATATTACTCCATGTGTATCTTTGTCTAGGAATACAGAAAAGAGGACGTCAGAAAAATCAATACTCAAAGCAAAATATACCTGTATGTTTTTTGAACATTCATACAAAATGTAATGAAAAGGGAGGTGCAGCAATAAGTAAAAGAGACAGCTGGGTGCAACTGCAAGATAGTGAAACTGAACAAGAAACAAACTCAACTTAGTGTCGCAACTATTTCAAAGGGATGCGGCAGCCTAAATACTACAAGAGAGAGTTCAATACACTGCCTGGGCTAACACGTCAATATATGTTTGAGCAGGGGTTAGGGAAGAATATACACATTCCGAAAGAGAAATACTACCTCTTATGAATGCACAAAACAAGTTTCAGTATTCTCTAAAAAAAGAAAATAAACATTCTTTCAGAATACAGAGAAACATAATCTGAAAAAGAAACATCAGTGGAATTCTTATAATCTTGATTTCATTACAACAGTAAAAATAATTCTAATAAAGCATTCTTTCGAGAATTATTTCCCAGAGAACACTCTTCAAAGATCAATTAGAAATATCACTACATGGTCACGAAAACATAACGTGCTTTCTGTAATCAATTAGTAGACATATGATAACCAAATACTAGTCAAGAAACCAATATCCGATGAAACGTTTATTGAAATAAGATTAAGAAACAACTGGGACTCCAAAGCCAGAAAAAAAAAAAAAAATAAAGGTTGAAAGTCCCCTGCAGTATAGGTATAGGAGTATTTTTTTTTCTTTATCTATACTTATGAATATAAAACATGCTTAACATGGTTTTATAACTAACAGAGTAGACCTCACTTTGGGTTAAAAATAACTGAGTTTGTGTTTTTGTAACCCAGTTATATATTATGTTAATCTCATGAACCCTTTTGCTCATTCAGTCCCCCACTCCGCCGACCCTTCTCCCAAAATCCCTAGAAATAACCAGATTATTGATAATATATCAGCAGCATAGTAATTCTTGTTCTCCCTTTTTAGTTTTGCAAACTCAATTGGATTAAATATGTGAGTTTTTATATATATACATTCCGCAGTATAGATAAAGACCGGGCGGCTCAACCTAAAGCCAGTAAAGCAGTGGCAGCAAAAAAAACCCAAATTCAGTGACGAAGATGCACAGAAAAGAAACAAATTCCAACAAGAGGCAAGATTAAACTAACAACCAAAAGCAGATGAAGGAGATACATACCTAAAAGAGACGACCAGATTTGATGAAACAAAATACCAAGTAGAACATAAGAAAATTATTTCCATACTACAGATACTTGTTTTAAAATAGTTGTCAAAAAGGAATGGAGGCAGTATTAATTAAAAAAAATAATAATGTTTGCTGCTAATCTTTTAGTGATTATTCTCTGTGTCCATTTTTAATTGTCATGATGTGCTTTGTAAAAGTCAATATGACTATTTTTTAAAATTAAATTAGATTATATTAATTTGATAATTTAAACGAAAAATTTAGATATTCAAAAACTATACAAAAAGTACTATAAATTCCAATTTTTTACATATCAAATGATGAAAAAATACATCATATAATGTTAATTAAAATTATTATCGTTTGAGTCTAAAAAAGGAAATTGTGACAATTAAAAGTGAACGGATAGTATTATGCATGTATTTTTGAATTTTTATTATTGATGTAATTATAATTAAAAATCGTACATAATTTAATTTACAGTTATTTTTTGTATCTTAATTTAGTTAATTCACTTCAATTTGAATCAGCCATGTTTTAATATTGACTTTGTAAGATTATCTTCAATTCTTTGAGGTGTTTTATTAAACATTACAAGCTCGAGCTAATTTGATTATCAAATAATTTAATTTAAAAAATATTGTAACTTTGAATGTCTTATAATATTAATTTTTGTATTTAAAAGTATTATAAAATGTTATATAAGTAAAAATGATATTTTAATTGACATATTTAATGAATTAGAGTCTTAATTTTATTTTTAAGCACTTTTAGAATAATCTATAATAATTGATTCTATTGAAAAGAATTTCAAAACTAATCAATAAAAGAGATTTAAATATATGAATTGTTATGTAACGTACAATAATTTATATATGTTTATTATTTTCTTAAAAAATATTACAAAAATGTTATATTTTCAATTGAAAAAGAAAAATTAATTATTAAATTATAATTAATTACAATATTTTTTTATAATTTATGAGAATAATATATATAAAAAATATTAAATAAATTTTCCTCTTAAAGAAACGGAGGACCTCATTCAGTGACATCTCTTTTTTCTAAATTTTGACTTTAGTCCACTCATTTTTTTCGATATATCAAACTAACTAATCTAAACTTTTCTTTCTTGGTGGATGTGGTGATTTAGATGGTACTATATTTTGTACTCTACTATTTATATCCTTGTTTTTCTTTAGATTTTTTGAAAATGGTTTTGCCACTAAAAGCCAAGAGATTTCTTTCTTCTCAGCGTACGAGTAGGAATAATGCAAAAAAGAAAATCATTTCTTTCAATCCTTAGGTTAGTTTGACAGCTACCATTAGTCCTAGGTTTTTTCCCTTAGTTTTGCAAATTCGATTGGATCAAAGATATCATGGTTTACATGAATATTTTATATTAGTAGTATAGATTAAGCACAAAAATATTCTTACACCCGTACTTAATATTTATCTTCGAAAGTAAGCTCATTGGTGTTTGGTTCTTACTAGGTCATAACGAAGAATCAAACTCCCTTTGATTTCAACAAAGGCAATAAATTTAATTTATTCAACTAAAAATCCAAAATTATTCATGTACCATCTTAGTGTCAATAAAGTTAATATGTTCAACTAAGAATCAAAAATTATTCATGTACTATCTCCCTTTGATTTCAGCAGGGGCAATAAAGTTAATTTGTTCAACTCAGCTACACGAACATAACTCAAAAACATATCAAGGAACTTGAAGTGAAATTAAAACATACCTATGAAGCTAAACATTGTTATCGAAAATAAAGGAAAAACGAGAGAAAAAAACAGATGAAAGACGAGAATGAAAGAAGAGAAAAATGCTACGAGTTCACATATCTTGACCTTGAAGGCTTGCAGCAGGAAAGCGATGAGAATTTGTTCGTTTTGGGCTTCTTTTGTTTCAAGTTGAGCCCGCTGCAAAAATTTGTAGATCAAAATATTCTTTTTATTTATATCAATATAGATTTGTTCAACATAAATTTAGATATAAAATCAAGTCATGCAACATAAGTTGTATAGTATATTTATGACCTAATTCGTTTCGTATAAATTTAAAGAATTTTTGTTTTGTTTGGCATAAGTTCGATTTACCTAGCTAGACATAAGTTATGTAAGAATTAAGTTATATAACACGACATAACTTGTAGATTCTTACTTGTCTCGTTCAACGTAAGTTATGTAGGAATCAAGTTAAACAATACAATATTGTGATACACAAAATATAAATTTATGTTGAACAAAAAATTATTTGTTATTTTCGCGTCAATAATATTTTTGACCACTTAGTTTTACTTAAAAAGTGTTGAAGGTCATTTTTTGTGTCAATAATATTTTTGACAACTTATGTTTATTTTAAGTGTTGAAGGTCAAAAATTAAAGATCATAATATTTAAGGGTAAAAATCAAAACCCACAACAAAATTAGAATATTTATGTTAATGACCACGTAAAAGGATATTTCAAAGTTTGAACCGGTATTTAAACATGTATTTCACCTGAAAATATGTTGAAGCTTTATAGAAGAAAAAAAAATTGTTCCAATTTTGATGTTTGAAGTGAAAAAATAACATAAATATATAATCAAGTAGATTATAAAAATGTCCAAAATGGTTTTTATTTAAAGATTTTAGTACTACAAAAAACAATTTGTCTTGACCAATCTTTCAACAAATTCTTTTTGAGTGTCTTCTGGGAATCTGACTCAAGCATTCTCAAGTCTCAAACCTCTCTTCATGAATTTAGCCTAAAGATAGGGGAGTTAGAAAAAAAAGCTAATTAACACAGAAAATATGAGCTTTCCCATTATTGTAGCACAATTGGTCGAGGAGGAAAGGCACAAAACTATACTGAGAAAATAACATGTGCATAATTAGTGTACACTGTCGATCGATTGAGAAAACACAAGTTAATCGTTTGAAGATCTTCTGGATGAATGCCTAGATCCATTGAGGCCATTGAACAGGGAAGTACCCGTCTCGTTGTTTGGCATTTAGAGAATCCCTTTAACAAGAAACTGTCTAGATCTTAACTGTGATGTTCCGAGCTGTAAAAGTTATCGATCAAAGGCAACTCCAAACTTCAAGCAGATCCGTGTCACTATTTACTTTGCAACCACGTCTGGCTCAAGTACCTACTGTGAATCGACAAATACCTGCAGTAGATGCAGAATAAAATTATGTGCACTTATTCCTCCTTTACACAATGTTAAAACAAAAAGGTAAATGAAAAATGTAATGATTATGATATAAGAAGACATTCAACATTTTCTATACTTTTTCGAACATGATGTAACCAGTGAGTTCTATTTTGGGCTGCTGTTTTTGGAGTGCCAAGAGAAGGATGAATAGTTAAGGGTGTGCACATTGATCAATTTGAGTTTCATACTTGGCGTTTTAGGAACACTGGTTGCCAGCAGACAAAATGTTCTTGTCAATACCATGTGGTAATGAGAGTAGACAGTGGTCTGGATCTATACTGAATGTAGGTCGACAATGTGTGGACAATCATGTGTTAGTAGGGTGCAACCACATTCGACTATAAGAAAAGGTGTAATAGAAAGGGAATGAAATTGAAAAGAAGCATTCAACTGTTCTGTGAGCTGAAACTCACCTCCAACTCCAGTAAAGAATCATATGTTTTCTTCTCACGCGTGTCAAACACTGTAATGCCTGTGATTTTCTGTACCCCATGCTTAACAGCAATCAGATTCTACATGAGAAAGTGCACCAAAAATCAATTTTATGATGCAAGGAAATAACTGAATGATCAAATAAACGACTGAAAGATATATCCAATAAAAAAAATAGCATTTGAGCTATCCATTTTACAAGAATAAATAGAGGATTATCCTCACCAACTCGAATTCTGAAGAGCTATATGCTTCCACCTGTGCCAAATGCTGCAACCAAGAGAAGTTTAGAATAGACGAGAAAAAGATGCAGATGCAACCATATGCCAACAACTGTAAAGAGAAAAAATCAGATGAAATTAGACTTGAAGATGAAGTAAAAATTCTGATAGAGAATTGAACTTGTACATCAAAGTGCAAAATTAACATTATGACAACCACAGTGCTGAGCATGAGAGTCCGACAATTAGAAACAGAACGAAATGCATGCACCAAACAAGAACTTCAACAAAAAGAAAGTAATTTCATGGATCATCAAATGAGATAGGATAAAGCTAATCAGGATAGTGCAGAAGCCATTTCAGTGTCTCACCATTGTTAGAAGACCATTAACCATGATAGCCTTCTCATCAAGTGAGTCACTTTGTGACACCCAAACTTCAAAAGGGCCCAGCAACCTGTCTGTCTGGTTTGCAAGATTCAGACGTACCTACAGAGGCACCCACAAAGACATCGGAATTCATGACAGACCAATCCCAAGCAGAATATGAAAACTAGCAAATGCAATTCAAATGAACAAACTTTCTCACTCATTCCATAGATAAAAAGGACTCGTAATAATCCCCAAAACACTAGTTTCAAACAGAAGTCAGCACTGTATAAGGAGAAATGGACTATTATTATTTTTTTAGACATAAACTCAGTCTTACCACGAAAGGTTTCTCCAGCATGATAATCGATGGCACTTCCACCGCTCTTAGCTCAATGTCTTTTTGAGCAATGGGCTGCAAGGTGTGAAACAAATACCTTAGGAGTGCATCAAAACTTCAATATTAGAAATCACTTCACTTACACTTCCAAGAATTTGTTGTGTCTGAAGGCGACCGGGTTCACCCAAATTTGTACGCCAAGTTATCTGGAGTTTTCCCAAGACATTACTTCCCTCCACCTTCGGCAGTGGAGAGCTATCTGATTGTAACTTCAATTGGTAGAGGAAATTATGGATCCCGCCCCCAGATCTTAAGAGATTAGGAGGCTTAAATACATCACTGGCAGATCAAATAGATCAGTAAAGTTTAGTCAAGGGAACAAAGATGACTGCTAAAATTAATTGGTAAACATGTCAAAATTTTAAACCAAAAAAAATGTTGCAATTCCCATGGTACAAGAGAGAATATCTATCAGTCAACCTCATTGGTTGTTTGCTCTCTGGATGGTGATCAACACCTCTTAGTATTGTAGCATTCCAATTCTGAGCTGGCTCAAAATCAACTTGGTCCATATAGAGATTAGATTTTGTATGATTCTCTATGCTAGCCTCCAAAAAAGTGGTTTCCTGGGATAGGAAAAAGGGTTTAGTGTCATGAACAGAAAAAGTATGAGAAATGCAGAAGCTGAGATCACTGCTTCTTGGTAAATGATTCTCAAGAGTCGAGATGGTTTGTACTGTTAAAATCAATTGTGATCTCACATGATCCTTTTAGCCATAAAAAGCTGCCAAGATGAGTTGATATAACTGACATTACATATAAGCAAATGATATCTAGGGGTCGCAATATGCAGATATTCCAAAGTGGCAAGTCAGATGTAGTATGCTGAATGTAACCACAAATTGGCCTTAACTGACACATCCCAACCAATGAAATTGAAATACTGAATGCAAAAACTGAATTTTCTTGACCCATTTTCTTTAGACTTTCAACATGAGAGTATGAATGCCAGATCATGAACTTACACTCAATGAGCTTGAACCAACCTACCTTAACAACGCGGACCTGCAGAAACAAACTGGCAGTTATTATCTTGAAAAAGTACGAACAGACTTGAGAAATAATAAAGATACCAAATATGAAATATATTAAAACAGCAGCAAAAAAAGTTAAAAGTAAAAACTGTTCCTTATACATTGAAAATAAAGCATATATAATCATGTCACATTAACCATGCAAACAGCTTGGATTTTTTTGATGTACCTTTGTTCTAACAGAAAGTGGATTTGCAACCATAAATTTGAAATATTGTGGAAGATATTTCCGCTCACCATCGTTGTCATTATAAAGAGCAGTGCAGACCAACCTAGAAAATGCAGTAATTGGATAAGTAAACTATCATATTGATAGAAAGTTACTACAACATAGAACGCCAATTTTTATGATGAATCTTACGTGTGTGCACCAAGTTCTTTCACATCATGTTCCACAATGAAGTCATATCTACCTCCAGCACGTATTGATTCAACAGGTGATTTAGAAGTATCTAAAAGAAGTATCCTCTGCCTCTCTGTTTGGATTTCAGCCTGTAGAAAATTAAGTATCACTTCTATAAAGTGGTTCTTAGAGTCAAGGACTCCAATTCCAAAGGTATGACAGTTTCTAGCTCATCCAACTTTGATGATATATGAGAAATAAGATATATGAAAAATAAGATCCCAGTATTAACTTGACTCACAATCAGAGATTCTTGAGGTCTAAATCAGCAGATCTTATCTCACCTTTTTTTTTACTTAACAATTACTAAGCCTTTTATATTCACTTGACAATTACCTATGAAGCGCTTTAAGCTAGACACATTGTAGCAAAATGATAGCATATCCACTAACAGAAACTGAAGCTTCATAATCAATGCTTAAGAGACATTCCAATGTTCATACACTCACAACATAGACTCAATTGTGAGCATTGATCTAATTCATTTTCTTCATTGTAAGATACATCCGGAACATACTTTCCAAATAATGAAATTTTAACTAATGGCTTTTTATAAAGAACTTAGTTTAGCCACAAATGATCAATCAACAGCATAAAGGTCACGGCTTATACAAAATGCCATAGCATGTTTCGTCTATATATCTACTCTGTCAAGAATGTCCTCTGTGTGTGCTTATTTCTAAATATGCAAATGTGACCCTAAGACCAGAAGATTGCTATCACATTGCTGTTCTCCATTCACTATTTTTCCCACGAAAGTTTCCATACCAGAAGCACACGCTTCTTGTAAGATGGTTCACTAAGTATAAAAAAAAAAACTACTCCTATTTGGTTTTATTTGTGTTTTTTTTAACAGTTGGTAATATTTATGTAGTAAAATACACAAAGTAACTCAAACAGGGTAAAACCACAAGCTTCATTTAAGACTTCCGAGAGAGCAGGAATTCAGCCGTGCCACCTTACAAATTTTATGACCTCAGTTGAAATTGTAAGAGAATCTTGCTTATCTACAGGTTGAATAAATTCATAGAATCTCTAGCACTATTTACAGTAGCTCTTATGTAATCAGCTAAGCAAGCAAATCACCTTGATGGTAACATCTCTAACTTCAAAATTGGAGCTGTTATTTATGCTTATATAACTGCAGAACGTCTCTCCCAAATATATTGCCCTGCAGATCATAAATTGAAAAGGGGAAAAGAGCAATAATTAATCACAACAAGTCCAGCATATAAGCAGTGATTGCACATCAATTTCTTGTTTGAATATATGTAGAAAATTTAAACAAAATTTTTGATAACATGTACTCCATTTCAAAAAGAATAACGGATATCAGAGTACAAAGGCTCAAACCATTCAATCTCATTGCAATTTGAACATCACTTCTTTCAAATTTTAAAAATGAAATGTCCACATTTAAAAACTGCATAAACAGTAGTAATACTACTCCCTCCGTTTAAAAAAGAATGACCTCCTTTCCTTTCCTTATTAATCTGTTTCAAAAAATATGACCTCTTTCTTTTTTTGATAACATTTTAATTTAAGCTTTCCACGTGGCATGTTTAAGACCACAAGATTAAAAGGGCAATTTTGTACATTTTATATAACTTTAATTTAGGACCACAAGATTCAAAAGTCTTCTTTACTTTCTTAAACTCCGTGCCACGTCAAACTAGACCATTCTTTGTGAAACGGAAGGAGTATAAGTTTCAACTTTTGTAATTTTAAATTATTACAAATTTACAAGAATCTATTGGACCTCCAAAAAGAAATACTACAACAACATACCCAGTGTGATCCCACAAGTGTTGGTGAGGAGGGTAGAATGTGTGCAGACCTTACCCTACTTTTTGTGGGGGTAGAGAGGCTTTTTCTAATCGGCTCGAAAGAAAAGAGAAGAATTTGTAGCATGGTAACACAAAATATGACAACAAACTAACAAATACAAAGCAAATGAAGCAACAGATCGTAATACACATTGAAGATAAGAAATTACACGATTACTAAATAATACTAGTAATAAGGAGAAGCGGAGAGGAGGCTTAGCCCCCTTGCCTCTCTCACACGAAGTGCGACAATACTCGGCTACCTACAAACATTCTAGCCTAATCCTTGTCCTCTTTTCTATCTAGGGTCATGTCTGTAGTAAGTTGAAATTGCATCATGTTCTGTCTAATCACCTCCCCTTAGTTCTTCTTCGGCCTACCTCTACCTTTTCTAACTCATATAATAGTCAACCTCTCCCACTTCTTTACTGGCACATCCATGCACCTCCTCCTCACATGCCTAAACCACTTCAGCCTCATTCCCTTCATCTTATCCGCCATGGGCCCCACTCTCACCTTACCATGTATAACTTCATTCTTAATCATATCTCTCCTAATATGCCAACACATCTATTTGAGCATCCTCATCTCTACTACATTCATCCTTTGAATGTGGGCGTTCTTGGTTGGCCAACACTCTACCCCATACAACAATTGTGGTCCAACCACCACTCGGTAGAATTGACTTTAAGCCTTAGCAACACATTCTTATTACATAGTACCCCAAATGTGAGCCTCCATTCCACCCACCCTCTATAATACGATGCGCGGCATAATAATTAATCTTCTCGTCTCCTTGGATTATGGACCCAAGTAACTTGAAACTTCCTTTCTTGATTATGGATTTTGCATCGATCTTCACACTGAATTTGCACTTCAAGCACTCAGTTTTAGTCCTACTCAATCTGAAACCTTTAGACTCTAAGGCCTATCATCAGTCTTCTAGCCACACATTAACTCTACCGCGCGACTTGTCAATCAATAGTATGTCCTCTGCAAATAACATACACCATGACACCTACCTTTGAATATGTGGTGTCAATTCGTCGATCACAAAGGCAAATAAGAACGGACTAAGGGTTGATCCTTGGTGCAATCTCATCATGACTGAGAAGTAGTATACATTAAGAAGTGCACTTCAAAAATAACACTACTAAAACCAATTGAACTATCCAAATAGTAACAGCCTTCTAAATTACAATAAAAGTAGGTACTGCACATCATAAGAAGTGCACTCACTGATTTTAAATCCAGATTCAATGCAACAACGTTTTAGTTGGACAAAGAAAAATGAAGCTAACCCAAAGACTGATATCACAGTACAGGGCCAAACATCCAATTATATAGCAACTTGAACATCACTTCTTTCAATTTCTAAAAATTAAATGTCCACATTTTAAAACTGCATAAAAAGTAGCACTGTAAGATACAATCATGTAACTAAAAATATTAACTACTCCTTATAGTATCTTACAAAAATAAGAATGGAAGTAATGATTTTATATCCAGATACCATGTGTAGCGACATTCACAAGAGCTTTTTCACTTTATTTCAAAAATCCAGCTTGGAGTTATTCCAAATTTGGAAAATTGCTCCAAACCTGTTTTTCAAATCCATCTTCGTAAATTAAAATAAAGTGCTTTATTTTCTCAACCAAACTCCATCTATATTTGGAATCTGTAGTCAAACCACTACTAAATCCAGAAACAGAAACAGAGTGTACTAACATTTAAGATAGAGAAAGCAAAACGAAGCTAACCCAAAGGACTGAGGGAGGAGGAGGAGACCAGGGAGGCCAAGAGAATCAGAAGGATGCTGAAGAAGGAATCTATTCCGGTAAGAGAGATCCGATGGATCAGCCGAGGTAGTACTTCCGTCGGCGGCGGTGGTGGAGACGGTGTCAGCGAGGAGTCGAGGTAGATGAGAAGCGGCGACGGGATCATCGAAGAGATCTTCACCGAACAACAGATCGGAAGGGTCAAATCGGACCGGAATTTCGACGTGAAGAGAAGGACGGCAGAGTCTCATGACCCGAAAGGCCAGAGAGTGTGGACCTTGCGTACTGCTCATCTTCATTGTTGCTGATTTCTAAAGAAAACTTTTGCTATGGAGAGTAGAAAGAAGGGAAGTTGAAGTATATCAAATCAATTTTGAAATGTTAATAGAAAATTTGCCCAAAAAAAAAAAAAAGAGAAACATTTTCTTACACTACAAAATTTTAAAAATATTTTTTTTAAAAAAAAAATATTTGTGAAAAGAATTTTGATTATTTGGATGTTTAAACTTTAATGAAAATATACTTGACATTCTATGTCGATATTTCTACTCAAGTATGGAGATAGTGTTGACTCTAATATAATGTCTTTAATTTAGGCGTTGAATTTAATATAATATCGTTAATTTATTCATTGATGAGTCAAAAAGTTAATGATATAGAAAAGAAACAAGTGAGTTTTGGTGATCATAAATATTCACATGATGTGTGAGGTAGCTAATAAAGCACAATAAATCTCCAGATTAGTCTATCATTGTGATGGGTCATGTCGAGCTTAGTTTGAAGGACAAATTGTTGGGTGTGTAAAGACATAAAGTCATCAGAAGTTGTTTCGAATTTTTAAAAAGACACCTTAACTTTGCGAATATCCTATTACCCCATTGAACAACTTCACAATATATGTATACCCCATTTTTCACTCAATACCAATTATACAAAAATATTTGTAAGTCATGCACTAATAGTCATTTGACATGTGTATAAAGTAATTTTTAATTATTTTTATTTGATTTCTTTGCTTTACTTTTTCTCTTTCTTTTTTTCTTTTTTTTTTCTTTTTTTCTTTCTTCTTCGCCACAACCTCTGGTCTTCTGCCATTCCTTTCATGGCGATGAACAATCGCCAAACTTGCTATGGCGGGATGGAATTTTCCGACAGCACTATCAATTATTTGTCAAACTACCACCAATTAATTTATTTATGAAAATAAATATCGTCAAATAATCAAAATCTAAATACTCAACATATCACCAAGTCACAATCTGACATTTAAATCACCTCTCCAACTTCTTACTCCCAAATCGAGTTTTTCATAGTTTCACTATTTCCAAATCCTAAACTTAATTTGTAGGAAGAATAAAATCACTAAACTAATTTATTTTTTAAAAAAAAAGGAATAAGAATGAACACAATCAGTGGCGGAGCCAGAATTTTTAATAAGGGGGTTCAAAAACTGAGAAGTAAACACACAAACTAGTGGAAGGGGGTTCAACATCTATTATACATACCTAAAAAATAATTTTAACCATGTATAAATAGTAATATTTTTCGCCGAGGAGGTTCAGATGAACACACTAAGTATATGCTGCCTCCGCCCCTGAATATAATAACATTA
The DNA here is from genome assembly GCA_037074985.1 of Solanum bulbocastanum. Taxonomy (NCBI): domain Eukaryota; kingdom Viridiplantae; phylum Streptophyta; class Magnoliopsida; order Solanales; family Solanaceae; genus Solanum; species Solanum bulbocastanum. The sequence continues at coordinate 4,904,099 of CM073606.1, read as the reverse complement.
GTTTTTTAAAAAGCAATGACCAGAAAGGAAAAAGAACAAAAGAAAAAAAAATTGAAGGAAGACATAGATGCCCAAGAAATATGAGTAAGCTAATGATAATGATGGTAGGGAAGATGAAAAAAACGATTTGAAAATTAAAAACTACTCCTAATAAAGCTTAAAAAAATTAATACATGAATTTTTATATTTTTTCAAAATAAGTCAAATTGGGAGTGCCACATGGCAATTTTACGTTGATCTAAAGTTGTATGAACAGTCCTTCACTCGCCCATATTCCGTGACAACACGAGTGGTGTTAAAATTAGTCAAAAGGGTATATTTATTGTGGATTTAGATGGTTTCGTGGGGTAATAGGACACCCGCAAAGTTAAGGTCTTTTTGAAAATTCGAAACAACTTCAATGATGACTTTATGTCTTTTCTCTAAATAAAAGTCTCACATATAAAGTAAAAAAGAAAAAGAAAATACATAAAGGCACCACTGAACCCAGGGGTGGATCTAAGGGTACTGCCTTAAATATCCTCTTTTATATCCTCACAATATGATGTTATCCTCACAATATGATGTTATCCAGGAGCGGATCTAAGGGTAGGGGTGGGGGTGCCACGACACCGAGTGATTTCAAAAAAATCTTTGTATATATAAGTATATATGTATCAGAAATTAATATATATTAACTTTGTTACTCATTGAACAAAGTGATGAATGGTTCAAGTGGCGAAAGGCATGATATGCCATATGTGAATTGCGAGGTCGAATCTCGTTGCTAGTATTATTTTATTGTGCGCGCATTGAAGTTTTTTTTTTCTTTTGTTTTTGTCTTTTTTTTTATTAATGTGTGAAGGGCTTTAGTTTTTTTTCTTCCATTCATTCTTATTTATTTACTATACTTTATTAATTCAAATAGACTCCTTTTCACCGTAGTTAATTCTTAATTTTTTTTAACTTTCACCAACTATTGATAAATATTAGTAAGAATGTATTTAAATAGTAATTTTTAAAAAATATTAGTTTGAAAAATGATGAATATTATTTACTAGAGTACTTTCAATTTAAAAGTTCTTTCGATCTTCACCGATATTCGTAAGATGACTAGGTTGAAACTATAATTTTATTCTCTCTACTATATATCTGCAACAACACATAAAGTCAATGGAATATGAATATTTTTAGTTAACACTGTAAGATGGTTTATACAAGCTCAAATTTTAATGTGAAAAAAATTCTTTTTTCCTCAAAGTCTTAGTGAATAAGGCCTTTAATTCATAAAAAAAAATTGAATTGTTTAGTTATCTCTAATCACAGAATATCTAAAAGAAAATACTACTAACATGCATGTGTTGATCGATTTGTTTATAAAAATCGAAAAGGATAATAACCCGAATTATAACCCAAAATTAAAACAACCAACCCGTTTAATTATCTAACTTGAACGATGTGGCACCTAGGACCTCCAAATCCTAGATCCGCCTCTGATGTTATCAATTGATTTTCATCTACAATTTTAGATCTATCAGTGATACATTCGAGGGGAAAATTATTGGGTGTGTGAATAAAGTATTATGACGATAGTTGAAAAGAAAGAAAACTACATATGCGGTGTAAAGATACTCTTAATGTTGTGAGTTTTTTTTTTTTTTTTTTGAAAAATCTTGCTAGTTTGACCTAAAACAAAGAATATTACAATGTATGAAAAAAGTATCTTTTAAGTTATAACTCAACAATTTTGGGATGATGTAATATAATGGAAATACAATTATTAACCTCTAGGTTATGAAATGATTATGATTATCTAACACATATACTCTCTCTCTCTAATTGAAAAATAGTCTATTACACCATCATGAATTGCATAGATTAGCTTGTAGTTGTGTTTTGGATCTCACAATTATATTTACTTTTGCGTGCAGTATTGGCACACTAATTTAATTTTCCTAATTAACTAGAGGATCATGACTTGCTAGCTAGCAAACAAAAACCTAATATATATGTACTTATAAAGAAGTGAATTTCATTAAAAAAAATCAAGTCTTATTCAGGTAATTTTGCTAGCAGAGATAGAGTTAGAATTAGAAATATATGAGCTTGGAATTCTAGATCTTTTAAGTTATTAGATTATAGATTAATGATTTACACATATTAAATGGATTTTAAAAAAACAAATACAGAATTTGAACCAATTATGTTACTAAGTTGGACCTTTATTCCAATCATTAAGTTTATAAATTGTATTAGATATACATATATACACTACATATACATGTTAATTATATAAAAATTTTCTTTCTTTTCCTCCTACATAACTTAAGATAATTAACATGACGTTCTATGCAACCATTTCTTCTTCTCTTATAATTTATCCCTATATGAATTGGGTCGTCCTTAGTTTCTCAAACAATTTTTGAAATATAAGTTACCCTGAAAGCTTTTCTTGGCATATATATATATATATATATCCAAGTTGAAAATCATATCGAGGCAGAAAATAATAATTTGTTTATGGAAAATGATGGTGTACCAATTAACAATAGCTCACACCTCGACTATCTCATTGTGTACATGTTAGTCACTATATATTACATAAGCACATGTACCAATTAACTTTGATATATCCTAGCAACACATATTCTCAATAACTTTATCTATCAAAATTCAACGGTTAGACGATAGAAAGAAAATATTTATCGTTTTTGTCCGTATTGAATTTAAACCCTAATTTCTCATGATTTTTATCGTATTTTACGACAATTAGATCACAATTTAGTATCAAACAAAATAATATTTATGTTGTACCAATAATGTCCACGTGGAACTTGATACCAACTCTTTTTCACAAGCATAATATCACATTATACAACCTTACATATCAAAATTTTACCTTTAATAGCATCAACATCACCCACCATTCTATATTTTGTAGAAAATAATGGTACTAAAGAGACTAAACTACAAACATGTGGGGCTACAAATAGAATTACGAGACTCAATGGACGGTGGCTATATCTTCTTCGTCGGTGTTTGTTTGAACCCCAAATTTATCTATTAATTGCTTATTGGCCCCAATACTATTTCAATAGACTCCATATGTCAAAGCATGGACGGTTTGTAATTTTGTATAATAAATTTAGCATATGGAAAGATTTATGTCGACTCATTCTTACCTAACGAATGGACCCCACCATCGACGGTTCACATTTTTCTACATTTTTTTTAGACGTAATGATGAGATCAGAAATTTCATTAAAAGTATTCAAAGCGTTCGAGATTTAATGTTAGGGGAATTATTAGCAATGCTTATTTACATTTGAGTCTTTATGTTTATGCACACATGAATTGCATATGAATTTCTTGATGATCATCGATTGGTAATTAAGTATTATAGACTAAAATTCATCGCTAGCTTAACAAAATATGTGCATCACTCATATATAGAAAAAAATCAGCCAATGATCATTAATTTATTATGATCTATTTAATCATTTTCGATTCAAACAGGTTAATGACTCACTTATTTTATTAATTCAATTTATTTTGACCAACTTAATTCAGTTCACTTAAAAGATTAACTGATGTGTAATTCAGATTGACTCATGAAAAATTTTGTCTAAATATTTCTAAAAAGGGATTATTATTTTTGTTTATTTAATATATTATATATAGTCATAATATACGAAAAATGTTTTATATATTAGAGACTCAAACAAACAAGTTTTTTTATAAATTATCAAAAATTGGGTGAATTGAATTATGACCTAATTTTTAGTCAATTTCAATCCAACTAAAAAAAGTTGTGTGTGAGTTTGAAGGAGATTAATGACCCACTCGCTATTTTGATACGTTCAATTTCAACTCAATCCACATGTTTAGCATCCATACGTGTTTATATAACTTAAATTCGTTTAAAAAATTCATATAAGACCTTGTCCTTTACCACCCACATTCATATTGTATTTTCACCACAATACACCATTTCTCCCAAACAAAAACAACTTACCACTCATTTTCTTCATATTCATGTCTCTTTTTGCACCAAGATCTATCTATAGGCTATATATATATATATATATATATATATATATATATATATATATATTCTTGATTAATTTGGTCATGAACACTACTAAACCAACAAAGCCCTTAAAGTGTCCAAGATGTGAATCAACAAATACCAAATTTTGCTACTACAACAATTACAACAAGTCACAACCTCGCTATTTATGTAAAGGTTGTAAAAGGTATTGGACTCAAGGTGGCCTCCTTCGTAACCTACCCATTGGCGGAGGTCGAAAAAACAAGCTGAAGATCACATCAACAAGTAGGGATGACAATAGAGCCGGACAGGGCGAATGCAAAGTGAGTTTGACCTTAAGTAGCACTAAAATTTTCAACCTGGCCTGTCCTGCACCGACAACAAGTGACATCACAAGGGAAAAGAGTAGTACTTCTCAACTATATGAAACAAATATTCCATTTTCAATTCCCACTTCTACTACATCTTCAAATATTTATAATTACATGGAAAATCTTGATAGTAACATGGAGGAGGAGTCAACTATTACATGGCAAGGTCCAATTAGAAGTAGTGTCATGAATAATTTATCAAATTATTGGAATTGGGAAGACATCGAGGCATTGATTTCAGTTGATGATTTTAAACACGAGTTTGGATGGAACTGAACAAGATATGATGAATAAATATAATAGTCAAAGGCTTTATTATTGATAAGTAAATGAATGATTATTCAGTAGCCATGACAGGTTTCATTACTTTTCTTTCATCACATCATTCAAAACTCTGATAATTTGAATTTTAATATAGGAGAAAATGTTTGAAACCTCTTTCCATAAGGTAGAGGAGATTCGTGGTTAAGAGTTCCCTCCCTCACATAATTTGTTAAGTTTTTGTACACCAACAATGTAAATATTTGTTTACATTATCAAATTTATGATATCTACAGATAAGCGTCTTTAAAAGTGAATTTAAACTTTTCAAAATAAGATACATTATATGTTACAACATGTTTTTTTTTTTTTTTAAAAAAAAAAGAGATAGATAATTATTTTTTAAGCCAATAATGTATATTACTTCAATTCTTTTTAGGTCAGTTTGAGAGTTCTGGGTTATTTATGCTTGCTGTTTTGTTCAACGCTTGTTAATTTAGGAAGGGAAAAGGATTACATAGGAGATAAAGGAAAGGAATTAATTACAAATTTGTCTAACATGTTTGATATAATGAAAGATATTTTTAATTCCCTCTCAAAATCTTAGCGCTATTCCAAATGTAGACTTTAATTGAACCACCAGTTCAAGTACAAGATACTATTATTACCATCACCCGTGAAATAAGTCATCGCACCTACAATCCGACGAATTGGAAAAGAGTCGACATATTCCTTTTCAGGATATTAACTAGCACATTAATCAAAATTGATTAAAAAAAATAGGAGATTTGAATGGAAAAAACGTACACATCCGATGTTTACACCAAACTATATTAGTTTACTGTGGTTAATGATATGTTTGAGACAAATATGTGAATCAATATAACCATGATTATATTCTACTTATTCAGTCGGTGTAAACATCAGGTGCAAATAAGTTTTTCGACCACTAATAACACATGAAAATTCATTGTGTAGGTTGTTCAAGAGAAAATGGTGTATTAACATGATATGAAAATCTTCAGTCTGTAATGAATTGAAGATGTCTGGGAATGAAATATATGGAAGTTGGTACATTATTATTATTACAATAATCACAAGTATACAGAAATTAGCAGGCAATTGACCTTTGAATCAAAACAATTGACTCCAAACTAAACTACAGAACTCCAAGAAAAGCAGAGATTTCCCTTCTTCATCTTTATTTGGACAGGAGAAAATAGTGAAAAATCAACACACAGTCCATCACAACCTTCTTCCTGATACGCGTTCCTTCATTTTCAGGCGGCTTTCTTTTGCTGCAAAAGAACAAGATCATAAGATGAACATCGGAGTGAAGCAAATTATTTCACTTTTAGTAGATATTAGTAATTCGATATAGTTAAATCAATGCATGTGGCAATCTAGAATGGAGTTAAGGAAACAATCTTTGTGGCAAAGGTCAAGTAGTAGACGAGTGAAGTCCACAGTTCTAATAGATTTTCATACGAGTGGTAAAGATACATGAGACGGATACATGCACGATCACTATCACATAATGGTAAATAAGCTTGACAAGATAAACCACTAGTCATAAGGGGGTCATTTGATAGTTGGTTTAGAGGTGAGTTATGCACGTATTAAATTCTGCATAAGTAGTACCACATTTGATTACTGGTTAGGAGGTAAGTTTTCAAGTATAAAATTAATATATTGTTTGGTTTGCAGTTTAGAAATCCAGATAACTAATAACTGCATAACTCTAACCAACTATCAAACGATCCTAAGTGTTTAACACACATGTTTTCCTTTAAGGTATATTCTTTTTGATAAATTTGGAACAATCTCTTGTTAAGGAAACAAAATTTCGTTTTGGACTCACCCTTTTCTCTTCTTCCATCTTGGCCTTAATGAAAGAGTAGATTGCAACTCCAGCAATTGCAATGCCGGTTCCAATACCGGTTTGTGTTGAAATTTTGTTACCTGCAACATATGTATACATTAAAGTTTTCTTGTCATAACAACATGGCATTCTGCGGATATAACTTAGCAAAGATGGATACTTACCGAAGATAACAATTGAGAATCCAATCACGAACACACGTTTCAACACATTTCCAACTGCATGTGTAAGAGGTGCCACCCTCTCAAGGGTGTTTGTGGCTACCTGGATGTGTAAAGAAAAGTACATAAACGAGAAGATTAGCAATGCGGGAAATCTTGTAAAAAGGCCAATTATGCATGTAGTCACTTATTAATATGTTTACGAGGTTGAAGGTTTTTCACAGGTTTTTGTCAATCTAGCAGCATTTACTAACTGGTTTACCTGATTGTAGAGGTGATAAAACATTCCCACCCAAAAGAGATCTGTTACGAATTTTGTTAGACCAACTTTAGCAATGGCATCGTTGAATCCATGCTGGAGCAATTGAGGTCCCTCAATCTGTAACATTGTCAGAATGAATAGTATATAATGATTAAGTAGCTTTACGAGAAAAGAGAGACAAAAGAGAAAGTGACATGCTGATATTATCCGACTCACAAAAATGGCAGGCGGGAGGCAAAAGAGAAGAGCAATGATGGATATGTAGGCATACACGTTAGTACTATCCATATCAGTCTGCAAAAGAAGCATTCATCAGAAAAATTGCCTTCGATTGAATGTTTTAATACTCGGATTAGTTTTACATAGAGTATACCATAGCTTTCTTCGAGTATATACTCCTGTATGTGAAGGAGATGTTAGAAATCATAGCACTAGTGAAGCCCAACCAATTGAAAGATAGCTCAGTCAATGAAGCCATCGACACACCTGCACATCCAGTTTAAAGATAAATCACAACACGGTAATTACCTCTTGCATATAAGCAGTTAAAAACTTACCCCGTTACAACAAACAACAACATACTTAGTGTAAACCCATAAGTGGGGTCGGAGGAGGGTAAGATGTACATTGTAGACCTTACCCTCGGCTCAAAATGTGAAGTTATTCAGGAAAGGGTTGCAGTAAGAAAAAGAAATGACGACAAATATCAAGCTACAGAGAAAATGGAGCAACAAATAGCAAAAAACATCGAAGAAAAAGAAACTACGCGATTACTAAATAAACACAAGAAGTTATGAGGCCCCTGCCTCTTCCACCTAACAGATGACCACACAACTTTCCCCTTTCTCTAGTAAATATAAAAATAAAATGTAAAGAAGAAAAAATGTAAGAATCTACAACTTTTATTTATCAGCCTGAAACTGATTAATTTTCAGGCTATTTCCTCATTTCAAAACAATAAGAATGTGTTTATCGCTACAACCCGAGCGGAACAGGACAGAGAAGAACAGAGCTAACCAAGGACAACTGGAGCAAGTGACAGCCATAGTGCTAAAGGTATTTGTTGTCCAAGAATGAACTGAGATGCAGCAGCATTGAAGAAAGGCTCCAGAGCTGTACGACAAAAAGAAACAGACTTAGACTTTGAATACGGATTATAAAATGCAAAACTTTTCTGCAGTGATAGGTGGAATGTGACCTTTGATTGTGTGAGTGAATGAGACAGCAACTGCAGCAAACGAGACATTGCTTGTAACATGGCCAAGCGCATGACAGAAGGCAACAGGGGTGAGCAGCTTCAGTTGTGTTGAATCAATAGGCTACAAAGAGAAGTCGAAAACTCACAGCAAATCAGAAAGTTGCAGTCTTGTGAAAATTCTAAACGAATTAGTCGAGGAAAATGTGTTTTTTTAAACCTAAAACAATGTTACACAATCGATACCTTAATCTTGTTCTATAGTTTTATTAATGTGGTGATTTATACATGACAATGATGAACCAAGAATCAAAATGTGTGTTCCACATTTAGAATTCTACTTCCTTATGGCAATCGATCATCGTCTTTCACAGTCAAACTCAAATCAAATTGGAGATCTCCAGTATTTTTTTCTCCAGATGGAAGTACATATTGTAAAACCAATCACAAGTCACTCGAGGAACTAATTTTCTTATCATACTACGGATTTAAACTTATATACAATGAGAGTGTAAGCATTTTTACACTAACAATATATTTAGCAAGTAACTTACCTTATTTGCCACATTACTAATCTCATTTCTTTATGAGCATCGTTTACCGATATTTATCATTAACGTGACTCTAAATTTATTTTACATTGTCAATGTATATAAGTAACTCGGAAGACATTTGATTGAGAAAAAAAGTCACATGAGTTAAAAAAATACTTACAGCTCTTTTTGGGAGGCCTACACCCCAGCTCACCAAGCAATACACCACCCCAACAGCCAAATGTATAACAGAAACAAAACTGCATATATAATAAAAAATTTATCACAAAAATTATTATTAAAAAAACAAAAGGATAAAATATTTTTAAAAAGGTTCCTTATATTACAATCAAATATTGACATCATCATAGAAAACAAAACAAAAAAATCACATTGGAATACGTACTAAGGATAAGGAAAGTAATTGTAGATCTTCTTGTTGAGGATATTGAATATCACATTCAAAAAATACCTACAAAAAAACAAGGTCAAATTAGTAATTTCATCACTAACACTGTTTAACAGTTGATAAAAAAATTAAAATACTGACGAGGAGTTTCACAGCCGTAAAAGAACAAGTTAGTCATGTATTAAATTCCGCATAAATAATACTCCTCATGTTTGGTAACTGTTTTACTATGTACAAAATTTAACACAACTAATACGATGTCAGTTTGCAATTTAAAAATCAATACATGAAATAAGTTATGAAGAAATCTATATATAATTATGAAGAAATCTATATATTATATATTAGTTTATGTAGGATAACAAATAAAATAACTTATAAATTTCCGTATAACTAATTCCTACCTAAAATAATAGGAAGATTATTTCATAACTAATCTTTATATTATTAATACCTAAGTAACTTTAACCAGCTATCAAATCACAAGTCGTCGAGACATACCACATGAAGAAGAAAAACCCGGTAGTCAGAGTAGCTTTGTTGAAAAACCCGACTTTAGCATCCCTGGGAGAAGAAAACCAAAGCGGGTCGAAACTCAAATTAAACGATATACATGCCGGGTCGGGTCGATAAGTAAGAAATTGAAATGGACCTTACCCGGAGGAATCGCTGCTTCCGGCGGAAGGAGAAGCCGCAGCGGAGCACGGCTTAACGGATTCCCTTTTCGGTGAAGTTTCGAGAAGAATAGCCGGACGTAATTGTCGTCCCCAAATCGAATTGGGGCCGGCAATTAGAGGTCCGACTGGTTTTGCCGTAACAGCACCAGCAGGGAAGTCCCTATTGCTGCCGCATGTGGCGGCAGTGGTGAACTTCATCACTGCCGCCGGCTTCCGGAGAAGTGGGAGACCGCCGCGAATGGCGGTGGCGCCACCAGTCAACACGCGAGACTCCATTGGCAGTGAGAGAGAAAATAATGACTTGTGAACAGAGAAGTACAGTGAACAGAGAAGTTTGTAAGAGAAAAAGAGCTGTTAAAAATGGAGGGGTGTTTTTTCAGGTGACGAATGAATGGTTCGTATTATTTCGATTTATTTGTCTTCTTCCTAAAATATCCTACTAGTATTTCACAATATTTTTTTACTTTTTTTATGCCAAGGAATATTATAACTGCATGATTTTTGTTTCAAATTATGTGACATTTTATTACTCTAATACAATATAAATTTTTTAAAAGAATGGAGTATTGAAAGCGCTTTTAAATTTGAGGTGAATTATTATTACAATATGAGTTAATTAATCAAGCTCCCATTAATCAATTAGTAAGGGGTTGTTTGGTTATGAGACAAGTCACGCAAGAATACGTATAATGCTAGTAATTATAATAATTATGCAGATTAGTAACGTAGGAATTATAATATAAGAATTAGTATAATATATAGATCAATATCCTTAGTTATGATTTTTTTCCCCTTCTGTTTAGGTTGACTTCATTATCACAGGGATTAGGGTCATCTCACAAATTTGAGAAAAAGAATTAAATATCTTTTTAATTTTGTGAAATGTTTACTTTTTAAACAAAATTTAGATAGATTTTTTATTCAAGTAAAGTGATAATATTTTTTTAGATAAATTAAATAAAATTATGTCATATCAATTGAGATGTTTAGAGCATATACTAGTTGATGAAGATTAGTGTTTTCCATTCTCTTGAAGTTCTAAAATAAGTTTTTCATTTTCATCTATGTATTTTCAGTTCGTATCGATTTCTAATATTTTGAGGATTGCCAATATATCCCAAATCCAACTAATGATGCCATCATATGTTAGTTTATAATTAAGCATTTAATTAAGCTTTAACTTGAGCTTAATATGTAAAGGCTTTAACTTGAGCTTAATATGTAACAAATTAATTATGTATCACAAAAATATGGTGGTGAATTATTTAACCATATTTACTACAATATGAGTTAATTAATCAAGTTCCCATTAATCAATTAGTAAGTGGTTGTTTGGTTATGAGACAAGTCACGCAAGAATACGTATAATGCTAGTAATTATAATAATTATGCAGATTAGTAATGTAGGAATTATAATATAAGAATTAGTACAATATATAGATCAATATCCTTAGTTATGATTTTTCCCCCCTTCTTTTTAGGTTGACTTCATTATCACAGGGATTAGGGACATCTCACAAATTTGAGAAAAAGAATTAAATATCTTTTTAATTTTGTGAAATGTTTACTTTTTAAACAAAATTTAAAAAATTCTTACTACAATTAAAGTTAGTTTAATCCATATATATGTCTTCTTAGCTTCTATAGAGTACTACTAATAATTAGTTTGTTATCAATATATATAACTATCTATTTATCACCCAACAAATACACAATCTATTTATTTTACTTGTTATATTTTGTTTGGCACGCACTTTAAAAAATATTAATCAAAAATTAATTTGACTAAATTATATATTTATGCGTTAGTTTTAATTTAATATTATTATTTTTACTATATTAATTTCTTTGTTTTTATTGAGTAAAGATAAATATAAAAATAATAATCAATCATTTTTAGAGTATTTAGTGTATTTTTTTGTTTTTATAGAAAGGACAATTATATCATGGTGAAGTATATCCATGGTGACAAATGTCTGTTAAAGATAAAAGGATAGCTAGATGATTGGTTTTTTTTATTATTATTGGAAAATGGATAAAATAGATAAATATAAAATATATATTATGGATAGTATTATAATATTTTTGTGGGGTCTTATCTTATCCAAGATATGAATTTGAGAGGCCATAGAAGAAGAGCCTGTCTTGTCCAATGCCTCAATTTTCAATACCCTTATCAACATTTTCTTGTGATAATATTCATTTTCAACTGTAAATTATAAAGGAAAATATTAATGGAAGTAAATACTTTTCAAAAAATGACATATATTTGAACTCTCAACAACAAAACACCATGAGTAGAAAATAGACTATGAACTAATTAATTAAAGTACTTTTCTTAAAATATATATATGGTCATGAAATGACAAGTGTATATTATTTTTTAGGGTTGAGATTTAAATATGTATATGGTCATGAAATGACAAGTGTATATTATTTTTTAGAGTTGAGATTAATTGAGTGATGGACTTAAAGAGGCAATTTGGATTTTGGTGGAAAATGATAGTTAATCACCACATAAAATTTTGTAGTGTGGCAATCAGTAGCTTACGCATGATTTTTTTTAAGCGATACTATATATAAATAAAATAAATAAATAAATAAACATTATAGGTTATATTACAAATAGAGCATAATATAAATAAAATACTATTTACATATATTATTATCATCACTTAACTTGATGAATTTTCATTTTTGGAAATGAACTCAAAATGTTCTCATTAGGAAACTCAAACTTTTAACTCAACTAAGTAGGGAAGCAGGAGCATAATTATTACCAGTATAAAGCACAAAAATCACATATATTTTGGACTTAATTACATTCTATTCTGAGAGTTTTTTCAATTACAAAAATTTTAAATTTTGAATTTTTCATTGCTTTCGGATACAGTTCTTGATTGTCTGATACATTGCAAATGCTACATTACTTAATGGAAGGGATGTATCCGAAAGGGAACAACCGATAAGAATATATCCGAGAGGAGATTTTATCGCTTAATATCATATATGTTATTATTGATTGAGGATTTTGCTATCCTCCAAGAGGTCCACGGTTAAGTTTGAAAATGAAGTACTTGAATCGATCGATTGAGTTGCAACATGTCAACTAGTGTCACTATATTACATTTATCTTCATTTTTGTTCTAGCTTTTTAATTATACATACATATTTAATAATTTTGTTCGCCCCTCATACATAATTATTATTATACACGATATAGGTTGAATAAAAATATGTACAACCAGTGGCGGACCTATATTGCATATTATGGGTGCTTAAACACCTACTGTCTTTTGTGACAATGCTATTATTTATATACAAAATTTAGTAATTCATTAAAATATATTAATTGAGTACCTGTTCTATGTAGCAATTTTCGAGCTAAAAATAATTAATCACCCATAATATAAATTTTCTGAATCCATCACCGTGTACTATAACAACAATATTTTTTTTCCCCAAATAGTGAACAATGGGAATCTCTAAATATGTTACATCATGGGGAATTAAAAAAGTGAGCACTCATTGTATTTGAAGATTCAAAAAAAAAAAAAAGAAAGAATCATCATCAACATACAAGCAACAATGCCTATCATATAGGATCTCCTTGTCTAGGAATTTTCCATATCATCAATTACTAGGATTTTTCATATCACCAAATCTATCGAAAACTTATTATAAGGTTCGAATTTCATGAATTGTTTCTGGAATTTTAAATTTTAGGATTTTTTTTAATCAAAATTTTGAATCTTAATGCTGTGTGTTGGTGTTATCCCATATTTTAAATAAGGGTATTCGAATATTACTTTCGTGATAAAAAGTAATTATAATTTTTATTATATTTAAAACAACGACTAAAATTTGATTGTCGTCTCAAAAGTTGTCTATCTCGCCTAATTTACAGGTCGGGAAAGGATTCGGATTCTTCGGTTTCATCCACTTTGTTGAGGAAGAACAAGAAAACTTACATAGATATGCTATATTAAGAAAATATTTATCATCTATATTAATAACATTTTTTTCAGTGTACACTTATAATACATTTATAATATAGTTTTAATACATGTTACATAAACCAATTTATAAACACATGTATACTACACATTTTAATCATGGATAATACATCTATAAGATAATACATTTATAAAACATGTATACTACAAGTTTTAATCATGGATAATATATTTATAACACACTTTAGTACATTTATAATACAGTGTATAAATTTCTTACTAGACAAATGTAATATATTTTAAAACACTCATAATACATTTATATTGGATGTATAATTCACTTTTAATACATAGCATATTTATCTTAGTAATGTTATGTATAACTATAAATGGTACTCCATCCATTCCATATTAATTGAATTGTTGAGACATTTTTTATTTTTCAAATTAACTTAATTGTTCAGTTTTCAAGACTACATTTGAAGTGTTCTTCCAATTTTACCCTTCATTAGTTAGTATTGGAATTAGTGATTAATTAATATTTAGTTATTTTAATCATAAATTTGACAATAATTAATAAGGGTAAAAATAGAAAACTATGTTCAATTTATGTCTTAATCTACTTTTCTTAATGGGTGTGAAACACCTCAAAAATTCAATTAATATGGAATGGAGGGAGTAATAAATAAAAAATGTCGCTAAAACCAGTAAATTATTATATATAAATTTTAGGAATCACATAGTTTTAATATGAAATTACAATATATCCCTATTTAGTTTGTAATTACATTAATCCCTGAACAAGTAAAACAAATCGGATACATAATATGTATCTCGAATACGTTATAAAATAAATCGGATACATAATATGTAGCTCGGATACATTAAAAACTAGCTCGGATATATTATAAAATAATTTAGAATTATGAGAGAAATAAGGAATTTTAGAGGTTTTTAGAAATAGAAGGGAATATTAGAAATAAGGAAAACATAAGATGTGTATTTCAGTAATTTTTTCAAGTATTAAAAAGTATTCATCAAAGTAATTTTCCGGGAAGGATATTAGATTGTGGCCCATATCTGAATGAGGTTTATATACGAGCCCATTAAGAGGCCCATCTAATCTGGTCTACAAAAAGCAGAAGAGTTTTGAGTAATAAGCATTTAAATTTAAGTACTATTAGTGCAAAATGTATTTTTATAGTAATATTAGTGTATTTTAATTTGTTACTGTAGATTACGTAAAAAAAATAAGTTCAAAGTTTTCGTAATTGTGAAACACGTTTGATTAGTTATATAATTACTTACTGACCATGTTAATTAGAGGTGAGGGAAAAGTGAATTCTGTGAAACTATTGTAAAAAAAATAGAAAACTTACTACACATGCATATATTTCTCATTCAAATTCAAAAATAAGAACGAAATAAATGAACACATGCATCAAGTCATTCAAGAAGCAATATGCGAATAGTATAATAATAACTATGTCTCAGTCCCTAACAATTTGGGTTGGGTATACGAATCCTCACTTGTCATATTATTCACCAGATAGGGAAAGCCAATTCCACGACACTTTGTAGTAAACAAAACAAAAAACATACTACAAATTTCTCATCCAAAAAAACAAGAACAGAATAAATGAACACATGCACCGCGTCATTGAAGAATAAATATGGGACTAGTTCAACAATATCTCAGTCCCAAATAAATTGGAATGAACTATATGAATCCTACTAATCGTATTAATTAGAGGTGAAGGGAAAACCAATCTGTGATGTTTTCAACAAAAAAAACACTACAAATTTCTCATTCAAAAAAACAAGAACGAAACAAATAAACACATGCACCACCTCATTCAAGTAGCAATATGTGAATAGTACAACAATAACAACACCTCGCTCTCAAACAAAATGGGATTGACTATATGAATCCCACTGATCATATTAATTAGAGGTGGGAGGAAAACCAATTCCGTGACGTTTTCAACTAAAACACACAATATAAATTTCTCATTCAAAAACAAGAACAAAATAAATAAACACATGCACCACCTCATTCAAGTAGCAATATGCGACTAGTACAACAACAACAACATCTTAGTCCCAATCAATTAGTTGGGGTCGCTTTGGTATGAATCTTCACCGACCATATTAAGTAGAGGTGAGGGGAAAATCAATCCCATGGCATTTTCAACAAAAAACACACTATAAATTTCTCATTCAAAAATCAAGAACGAAAGAAATGAACACGCACCACGTCATCCAAGAAGAAATATGTGACTAGTACAACAACAACAACATTTTAGTCCCAAACAAGTCGGGATTAGCTATATGAATCCCACTGATCATACAGAGGTAAGGGAAGAATCAATTCCGTGATGTTTTCAAAAAATAACACATCCACCACCTCATTCAAGTAGCAATATGCAACTAGTACAACAACAACAATATCCCTGTGTCCCAACCAAGGTAAGGTCGATTGTATGAAATCTCACTGACCACATTAATTAGAGGTGAGGGGAAAACCAATCCCGTGGCGTTTTGTTGGAAACACAACAAAAAACATACTACAAATAACTCCAACTCCAATTGGCAAAGCAACAAGCAACTCCTCTATTTCATCAGAAGGCTTTGGATAAAAACAATTCACCACATTCTGATCAAACAACGCTATAGCAGCAAAAACCAACATGGACATAAAACCATGCAAGAAATCAATAAATTTCAACTTATATTTCCTTGCAATTTGATTTGGAATTCTTATTGATCCATCAATTATCCACAAACCTCGTATCGTCGCGAATCCATAGCTAATTTTCCCTTTCTTGTCTTTAAAACTATCAGTAAAACTCAATATAAAGCATGATAGTCCACATAGTGTAACAAGTGATATAGTTAAAAATTTACAAATTTTGTCACAATTGCCTTGATTTGTAAATATTGGTGACAAAAGTTGAAAAGCAAGAACAGAACCAGTAGGTAGAAGATTGGCTAAGTGTGATGTGCTTTGAAATGTTTGACTAATTGCTTTTTGTATAATGTTTTTTTCAACTTCTGGTAATTCTAAGTTTTCTTCTAAGAGAGGAGATTTCTTTTCTTGTTGTACCACTTTAATCTCCATTTCAAGTTTGTGTTGGATTTTTTGTTGTGTGTCAAGAAGCATTTATAAGCAGAGAGACAGAGTCAGGATTTAAAGCGTATGATTTGAATTCTACTTAAGACAAATAGAAAGGTTGGAATTGAAATTACTGAATTCTACTGAATGTGTTTTCTATGCTAGCAGTTTCACCCCTATTTATAAGTGAAGGAAAGGATTGATTTCAGATATGATCGATCACTCAATTTTTTATTTATTATATCAAAGTCATAAAAGCTTAGTGTTGTAACAGAAAAATAACATAACAATGTTTATACATCACAACAACAATAACAACAACAACAAAAAGTTGTAAAAAGTTATTTGTTTGATACTATGGATGATGATATCCTCCATATTTGGTGCTTATAGTTATAAAAAAGTAGGTAAAAGTTTACCACTTTAATGTATGGATGATGAAATTATTTTGGATATATGATAATACCCATACCACTTTAGCAGTTGTATTAGCAATTTTTTTTTTTTTTTTAACTTTTATGAAATTTGCATCTTTTTTAATTAACAATTCTTAGGTAGATAGTTCTGAACGGATTAAAAACTAGCAGTGACAGAGCCGCATGTATAATTGTCAGCATTTCATCATAAGTATATTGTATAGCTAGATAAAAATATCTTTTTATGTATATATATCGACTCCCTAGGCTTCTTCATGGTCTATTATTTTATATTTTGATTTTCCTCAATGAAAATTTGACTCCATCACTAATAATTGAATTCGCTTTTGAAGATTTCTGATGAGGTTTGGAAAAAAAAAAAAACTTTATTGGGCTGCCCCTTACTTGAAGGCCCATATATGTGTGGGCTCTCACAAAGAGAATGAACAAAAAGGTGATTTATGGGGCAAAGTGTATGGATACTCGATTTTGACATTGCTATTTAACTTGTGCTTGCTCTTTAAAAAGTTTTCATACACTACTGAAAAATATACAATAGTGTTTCCACATGAAAAAAATTTAAGAAGCTTCATCATATTTCAGTGAAAATCTGTTTTCCATTATATGTTGTGTAGTGAGCTAGTTCATTAAAAAATGGTGAGAAAAAAAATCATATTTTTATAATACAAATTTTCTATTAATTCGTAGTGGGAAAAGCCTAAATTCTAATAGTGATATAACACCAGGCAGCAGACAAAAAGATATCTTATTTCTTTAGAAAGAATAATAGTGTAGTGTATAGTCATCAAAAAGCAATGAATAATTAAATTTTGACAGTTTAGAATATATATTATTATTTATTTATTTTCGTTCGATGTTCAATATAAACATTGATTTGTATCGTATAAAATTTAAATGAAGTGTATATTATAATCCAGCAAGTTTGTATATTAAATAAACTAATTTTCATATATGAAACTTTGGGTTAGATGAGGTTGGTTGAATGGAAGCTGGGGTTGGTGTAACTAAATTCTTATAACTAAGACTCAAGGGCCAAAAAGAAACCAAAAAATTGGCCCCAAAAAGCTATAATTGGTTAGGAAACAAGGAGTTGTCACAATAAATAAATAAAGTGGGAAATGATGTTCTGGCTAACATTTAGGATTGTGATAGAATGGATAATATCCCATTAATTTTAATTAGAGTTTTTGAATTTGAGGCTTAGGTATTAAAAAAATAGCAGAAAAAGTATAAGTAGATACCTTTCGGCCAATGTAATTGAATTATAGTCGTTGTAATTACCACGTATGAAATTTCATTTGGAGATTTGAAACTCCATGACATTGGTTATTTCTTAAAGACAAGGCCAAAACATGACAACTGAACGCTATTTCTACAAATATAGGAAATTTCTTCTTTAATAGGTGTTACGCGGTGCAAATTAATTCAAATTAATTAGGGTCTTAATATGATATCGAACGAATGAAATATAAAAAGAATCCAAGGTCATAGTATAACATTTTGCTATCTTGATTATTGATGCTTGCCTTTTCTTTTTGAAAAATAACAGATGCAAATTCAATTTGAAAAGGAAAAAGGAATAAAAAAAAAGAAAAAGAGAAAGGTAACATCAAAACCATGACTTTTTTTTTTTGCTAATTAAAAAGAGGCAAGAGTGACCTTTTCTTATAATGATATAGGATTTTGTCAAACTTTTGTACCCTTTGACAAAATTGAACACATTGAAACTTAAAGTTGGGAAAATTATTTTTCCAAAAGAGTTTTACTGTAAAAAATAATAATATTAATTATATGAGAATTTTACACAAATTTTATAGTATTAAGGGCTAATTACATCTAGTTCCTATTCTTTTTCAAATTACAAAAATTTCTTAAATTTGGTGAAATCCGAATACATCCCAAAAAGTCTCAATACATAGCGTCCCGATTTTAGATATATCGCTCAACTCTAGATGCATCACGTCACGATTTCGGATACATCACTCAATATCCGATACATCACTCAACGTCTCGATACATCACGTAAAGTGATGTATCTAATCGATACATTGCATAAAGTGATGTATCTGACTTATACATCGCATAAAGTGATGTATAATAGAAGAGAGTAGGGATTGTACTTTTTCAAATAGTAGGAAATTTTAAAGAATATGATAAAACTAAGAAAATAGGAATATTTAACCTTTTTAGGCATAGAATAAGAATAAAACTAAGAAAATATAATGTTCATAATGATCTTATGAAACAATTATAAAAACAAAATAATATCCGTTCATTAGAAACTTTGAATTTGAATCCTAAAATAGAAAAATTATTAGTATAACGCTTCCTCTTTCAATAGGATCTAAGTTCTAACTAACGCAAACATAAATTATTAAGCAAGTAAATTTCGACAATTGAAAATATAAAAAAGATGTCTATATTACAAGAATATATATGTTTTCACAATTAGAAATTTTGCCAAACCCCCTATAATTTTGTCAAATGACAGTTAGCAGCCAACCCTCAACTAAAAGTATGCCAAATTAATTCTTTAGACTTTTCAACTTTCATCCCCAACTATGATATATAGAGACAATTTTCCTTTTAATCTATTTTAAAAAGAGTATCATCTTACTATAGTTAAAAATAATTTTACTTTAAAATTATCTTTAATAATTTACAGTCACACAAATAATATCTAATAGTTATTTTAAACTACAAATTTAAAAAATCTTTCTTTATTTTTTAAATATCATGCTAAGTAAAACGATGCCACATGAAATTTCATGGGTTGTGGGAGTACCAAATCAACTTTTCTTTTTTTTCAAAGAGTACACACCAAAAGTCCAATAAAATACTCCACTTTTTTTTTTCTCTTTCTACTTCCATTTTATTATATATATAAAACATTAAAAAACTATATACTCTCACCTCATTCTCTATAAACTAGCCAAATTTTTTTCTTCTAAATACTCTCAACTTAAATCACAACAACACCAAATATATAGATATTTTTTTTAAAAAAAATCTTATAGATGAGTGGTGGAGAGATCATAATTATTTATAATGTTATTTTGGCTATACTTGCAATTATCATCATATGTCTTGTTATCCTACTCTTCATTTGTTGCAAGAAAAAATCAATCAAGGCTGAAGAAACTCTTCCAACAAAGCAAATTGCATGTTCTTACTCATTAATGGACATTCATGGAGCTACGGATGGATTCAATTATCGAAGAATCATCGGTCAAGGACGTATAGGAAGTGTATATGTAGGTATATTACCAAATGGAGATCAACAAGTAGCTATAAAAAGGATCCATCCAAGGCTTGTATTGAGTAATGCTGGCTTTGGTTTCACATCGATGATGAAATGGCTTTCTTTAGCTTGTCACCCTAACGTTGTGCCAATTTTAGGGTTTTCTGAGGCTCCTGGGGAAAGAATCGTGGTAACAGAATTTGGAGGTATGTTGAGTCTTGATTTCTACTTACATCAAAATCGTGATCATGATGGTGGTGCTGGTAG
This sequence comes from Solanum bulbocastanum, assembly GCA_037074985.1. Classification (NCBI taxonomy): domain Eukaryota; kingdom Viridiplantae; phylum Streptophyta; class Magnoliopsida; order Solanales; family Solanaceae; genus Solanum; species Solanum bulbocastanum. The sequence goes on along the minus strand of CM073606.1, from coordinate 4,883,302 downwards.
TGGTGGGACGTCCCTATTAGATTGGAATTGTAGGTTGAGAGTTGCTGCTGGTACAGCTAGAGGAATAGAATATTTACACGAAGTTATGGCACCACATATAGTGCATGGTTGCATTAAACCCTCGAATATATTAATAGATGTCAAATTTTGTGCTAGGGTTTGTGACTATGGTTTGTATTTTTTCTTGACATGTTATGATGAAAGGCAATTAGGGTTAATGGGATATGTTGATGATGAATATTGGATTGGTAATGAAAAAAGGGGTTGTTCTAAAGAAAGTGATGTGTATGGATTAGGTGTTGTTTTGTTGGAGTTGTTGAGTGGAAGGAAATGTGATCAAGAAAGTTTACTTGTGAAATGGGCATTGCCATTGATTAAAGAAATGAAATTTGGTGAATTTTTGGACAATAGACTTATGTTGCCTAGTGATATTAGACCACTTGTTAGATTATCTAAAGTTGCATTAGCTTGTGTTGGAAATTCAAGAAAAAGTAGGCCATCAATTGTACAAGTTGCTAATATTTTGAATAGCTTAGAAGTTGGATTATTATAAGTTTTAAGTCAACAAAACATAATTGCCATGCTTAGGTGGAATTTATGTTTGAAAAATGTTAAGAGTTTATATATATAAAATATTGAATCTTTGTTTATTTTTTTGTTGTTTTTCATTTGAGTTAAGAATTTGTAAATATTTTTTATGGACTTTGACTTTGCATCTTGTATTGCTAGCAGTGCATATTATGGAATGTTGATGAGGGGAAAAATAATCAAATTATGGAGATAGTTGTTACAGTATAAATTTGTTAATATATAGGACAAAGTGTGTAATTGATTTATTGTTGTTATTTTGCGTGTGGACAAGGGAATGCTAATTTTCTTTATGTTTTTATTCAGTGTTCTCTACTTATATTGTAGTTCGATTAATTTAGATTTACGCCAGATACTCTAATTTAAGGGGAAAAGACTTTTTAACATGATTCTTTTCATTAAGACCTCGTTTAATTGAGAGTTGTGTCGCATAATATATATATATATATATATATTAGTAAAATTATCCGCGCTTCGCGCGGGAATTTAATATCACAAAATTTATAAAATAATACTTAAAACCTATCAGTCATTAAAACTAAAACACTATATTATCTTATATACAAGATTACGTAGTAACAAACATTAATAACGTAAAGGAAAATGAAATTTATTACTTCTTATCATTTATCCTTAATAACATAAGCATAAATTAATGACTGTAAAAATACATATCAAGATCTGTAACATAAGCAATGGTGTTAGTGAGCCACTCAACAGGAACAAAGTACACAAATATTTAATTGTGAAGAAGAAGTAGAAGTTTAGAATTTTCGTTGTTTTAAAATGAGAGGAAATCCCTCTATTTATAGACAATAAAGGGCAGCATGAATAAATGTTTATTGTGCCTTATCGGAAATGTTACAACTATTTGGAAAAGTTGCAGCCCTTTGGAAAGGTCACAACCTTTCATAAAAGTCACAACTTTTCATAAAAGCGACAACTATTCATGAAAGTCGCAACTTATCATAAAAGTTACAACTTTTCATAAAAGTCGCAACTCTTCATAACATAAAAGTTGTAACTCTTCATAAAAGTCAAACTCTTCATTAAAGTCGCAACTCTTCATAAAAGTCACAACTTTTCATGAAAGGGGAAAGCTAGTTTTGGCAATAAATAAATTTAAGTTTGTGAAGGTGCCACGTAGGCGAGTCTAAGGTTATCTTTTATATATATATATATATGATATTTAATGTAGAAGTGATCCCGATTGATTGAAATTTGAACTGCATAGACCCATTTAAGGGGAAAAAGCTTTCCAACATGATTTTTTTTATTAAGGACCTGACTAATTTGATTTTCCATCACATAAGACACGGATCAAGAAGTGCTCCCAACTAATTCAGATTTGCGTCACATAAATAGGCTCATTTAAAGAAGGACTTTTAACAAGATTTTTTCTAATGGAGTCCCAACTAATTAGGATTCGTATTACATAAATCACATCTAATGGAGAAGCGGAGAAGAGCTCCCGATAAGTTCAGATTCAAGCCACATAGGCTCATTTAAGGGAAATGGACTTCCAACATAATTTTTTTGATAGAGTCCTGATTAATTCAGATTCACATCACATGCGTGGCGTATATTTAATGGAGAAAGCACTTTCTAACATTATTTTTTTTCATATTTAATATTCAAAAATCTCTAATTAAGAGTAAAGATCGGAATGTGGTTAACTTATCTTAATTGTTAATGGACCCCCTTTAATTTGTTATGTCTCTTTGATCGTCTCCTCGTATAGTATAATATAATGTACTCTCTTCGTTTACTTTTATTTATTCATTATTTTAAAAATAAATTTTTTATTTTATTTGTCATTTTTAATATATCAAGAAAAAATATTTATTAGGAGTATTAATTCTTAACATTAATTACTTATTTGCCAAATTATTTTTCAAGACGTAATACTAAATATAACTAATATAGATATTGTAATAAGATTCTCATACTAAGCAAAATCAAAACCGAACCAGAAAAAAATAATGGAGAATATAGTACTCCCATTTTTTATAGCTTGTCATTTCTTAATCATTTTTATTTTTTTTCAGACGGATCCATAGATACCAAATATTGATAAATAAGACTATACTTATAGTATTAAAAAAAATCGGGAAGCTTGTCGCTTACCTTTGAATAATATTGAAAAGTCCTTAAATAATTGTATGTCCTACAATTTACATAATTGATAAGAGGAAAAGACGAGTCTAAAATTTAAATTATATGAATTCGAAATATTATTGAACTACTTGTCAAATAATGATATCAAATTAAGAATAATTTTTTTTTTCTTTTTCAATTTGGAGTCAGATCAAGATAGAAATAAATAAAAAGATCTTACACAGAGAATTGACTAAGATACTAAAGATTTTTATATAGAGTCAGGGAAATATATATAAAATCTTATAACATAAAGAAATAAATATATAGTTTTGCTTGATATTTGTATATATTCAATAAATTTCTTAATATAACATTTGAACCAAAGCTACTGAATTTAACTAAACTCTTTAACTCTTATTGTACATCCGCTCTTGTTGAAGGAGGAAATTGAATACTCATTTCCGTATCAATTTATGAAACATAGTTTATAAGTATACATTAAATTTAAATTTTTAAAAACGAGACATTTTAAAATTTATGATCTTAAATATAACACAACATTTATTGACTACAAAAACTTCTCATGAAACAAAACGTGATAAGTAAAAGTGAATGGAGGAAATATTAAATAACTACTTCACTTGTCAATTTTAGCAAATCAAGAGAATACTAATACTACTAATCACACGAGGATTAAGTACTAAACATCAATAACTGCACAAATGGAGAAAGAAAGACACAATGAGGGAGGTCTGGTAATCTCACTTTCAAAATCTCTCTAAACCATCTTCCTAACACTGCCACACTAGGAAGGCTCAAACAAAACACCTAAGTTAGAGTGCACACCAGAATGGAAAATATTATGTCACACGAAGGCCCCGATGGCGGTAGCAGCATATAGCAAGATTGTGTAGCCACCTAATGGGGTTATAAGCCCTATAGAACCTAAAAGGATGTTTTGAGGATGGCAACACCTAAAATTTTAATCCAGAAGTTGTATGCTTTTGACTATAACTGAGATACTTACAACCTTTCTACACAACTCGGTACACTGAAAGCTAAGATTTCTGGAGGACGCATTTCTCATACAAAGCTAGGATATCCTTCTTGTTTGCGTTCTTCAGTTGGAGCAGTTCAGCGCCAAAGTTATGCTTTGTAAGCTCCTGCTTTAGTTTCTGCACTGTAAACTTTGTATAATCTTCCCCATTTGTTTGTTGACTATGACCATCATCTCCTCTGAATACAGAACCTCCATCTTCTGGGGAGGTATACTTTAAGGGACTGGTTGTACTCTTGGACCTCTTATTTCCTCTGATTGGTCTATCATTTGTATCCATGTCATGGACAGATTCAATTCCAGCTTCGTATTCATCTATCCTGGCACGTTTGCCATGGGAAGCAGTTCTAAGTTTGCTATCCAGTGCAGTTTCATTCAGCCGAACTGCAGTTAACTGTTGTTGAAGAAGATCTAGCTTTCCTTGTGTAGCTTGCAACTGAAGAGAGAGTGCTTCCGCCCTATTGGTTGCTTCAGACCGCGCTGCACGCTCAGTCTCCAACAGACTTTCAAGGACTTGCACAGTACTGGCCCTTTGTTCATTATTTGATTTCAGTAGCATCTCAATTTCCTTTTCCCTTTCTTCTACTCGGGCCTCCAGCATTGCAACTTTTGACCTTGCATCCTTCTCAGCACGATGATACCTCCCTACTTCATCAGTCAAGTCTTCCCTTTCCCTCTCTAACTTTTCAATAGCTCTGTCAGCCTTCTCAATCTGAGCTAATCTTTCCATAGCTAACCGTTGAATTTCATTCTTCTCTTTCAGGGCCGCAGCTGCTTCAGCCCTTGCTTTATCAGCCAGCTCAGTCGCCCTTTTTGCCTCTCTTTCAGCTGATTTATATCTATCCTGAACATCCTCAAATCTATCGAACTCTGACCGGTACTTCTGCTCCAGATGAACCTTCTCCTGTTCCAGAATCTTAGCTTCTCTTTCAAATGATTGTGCCGTAGCATTTATATTCTCTAGCCTTTCACCCAATTCCTTGATTTCAACCTTTAAGGCTGAAACTTCTAGACCATAGTTCCTTACCTTTGAATCAGCAGTCTGTAACAAGTAATAATCACAAAACAGTCAATAGTATTACTCTATTTCTTTTTTATAATGGTAAGAATACAATAGTGAATACTGAATACTATGACAATCAATAATGAGAGTCTGAATCCAAACTAGTTGGGTTCGGCTATATGAATCCTATGTATCCATCTAGCTCCATTAGGGCAGGCATTAGCACTAATACCCATGTAAATCTCTTAAATTACCACATACATAATGAGTGTAAATATTCATAGTTTTAGAGCCTGGATACCCAGTTGTATTAGAGACAAGTTGGTATCAATCCCAAAAATTGATAGCAAACTATCCTTTCAATTCATAAGGTTACACACAACTGAAGCTTTTTTGAGAACATGTAACTGAAGTTATTTAACCTCCAAGTGAAAGTCTATACTGCAAATGCTAAAGCTACTTCAGAGGACCAACACAAAAAACATCGCAAGCTCAAGAAAACAAAAAACACTAGGAGCATTAAAACCTGCAGCTCAAATGGTCCCTTATGAAGTGTCTATTGGTCTTATTTTATAGTGCACCGCGTTTGAATCCTCTTTCCATAGAGCCTACTTTAAAATAACAAAGAGTGTCCCTCCCCCATCCCTCCCTGTTTTTTCCCATTAGTTTGCTCCATCCCACCCTCACCTTTTTTCAATCCAAGATTAGTGCAAATGAAAGTTAAGTTGGTTTACGAAGAGCAGAAACTCACCCTCAACTCCAAAGTCAGTGTTGCTAAACGCTGCTCAGCCTGCTCAAGCTTATATGCCTTGTCTTTAATTTCTTCTTCCTGCAGTTTCATGAACAAAGAGAACTTCAAATATCATATTGGAAAACTAAACAAGCAGAATCACAAAATGATATTTCTAAAAGGGAAGAGAAGAAAAATGAAACAAAGCAGCACATTTAAATTTAATCAATATGCATAGCAATATAATCACCTTATCAACCAGAGCGCTTGAAAATTCATCCCTTAAAGCATCTTCTCTCAATTGGGTTTCCTTGTTTGCGCGCTCTTGAACAGATGCTGCCTTCTCAAGAGCATTCTTAACTTCCTTGACGGCAATGTCATATTTACGTTTCCACTCCTCCGCCTCCTCTTGAGCCGATTCAGCTTGCTCTTTGGCAGCAGCCAGTCTTGCTTCAGCAGCAGCGGTTCTGGACTTCAGAACAGATACTTCTGCACTTGATTGGTCTTCATTAGCCTTCTGCTTCAACAGAAGTTGTTCATATTTTCTTTTCCATTCTGAGGACTCATGTTTAGCTGAAGTGAATGTTTTTGATAAGCTTGAATATCTCTCTTCCAATGAACTATATTTACTCTGCAAATTTGTGATACGACTCGTGTAATCATCTGCAAGTTGCTTCTTGTCATTGATGGCATCTTCATAACGCTTCAAATATTCGGATTTATACTTCTCACTAGCTTCCAGTTGTTTGTTAAGTAAGTTCATCTTATCCTCAATGGAGCGGCACTTTAATGCAAGACTAGTTTTCTCCGATCCAAGTTGGTCTGTTTGCTTCTTGATGAGATCAAAAAGTGGACCTTCCAAGCTGGAAAATTAATGTGATGTCACATACACATTTCCAATTCTAAGTGCCCCAATAAAGAATCATTAATATACAAACCTTTGCTGTAAGAAGACGATCAATTTTCTCCATTTCTCAGGACCCTGACAAGTTGCTTCATACTTGGACACTAGACGATCAAGAACCTGCATATAGCATATGCATTTAGGACATTGGTAACTCAATAAACCTGAATTCCAGTTTAGCCACCTAAAAATAGGCTATTATCTACAGTCAATAAGGGCCTACCTTAAGCACACTATCTATATTTGCATCAGGAGCATGGCAAGCCAGCCTCAGTTCCTTTTCCATGTCCTGTATAGCATTTGAACATTGTAGATAAGCCTCCCTAAAGGCATCCTTTTTAAGCTCCTGTTATCAACATAAAAATCGAATCAGCAATTAGGAAGAGCTATCCAGAAGCATAGAGTAGACACTCATGCCCATAAACATCCTGACAAAACTATCTAGGTCGAAAAGTCATTCCATTTGATGGACCACAGACCTTTAGTTGGATCCCAGACAGAATGTCAATGGGCAGGTCCATATAATATATAGTCAATATCATGCGGGAAGATGGGGCCCACGTACTGATATAAAACTGAAAAGAATAGAACCGATACTACACAAGAACAGGCACTCGTCTAGGAAGAAACAAAAAGATCAAACACACAGGCATTAACACATATGTCTAAACTTTGACTCAATTATCACCTGGTTAGCAGAGAAAAGAGTTGTAAATGGAGAGAATTATGACCCTTATTCCACAGGTCACTTGTACAAAGAAAGAAGCAACAATAACTTCGTAACAAGGCAACTGACTGAAACTCAATATTAAGATTTACTAAAGTATTTCACCATTCCAAATTTAAAGTAATGAGAATACACAGCCTAAGCAACATAATTATACACTTCCACAAAATGCAGAACAATTGTACACATTAATTATTAAGAATCCTGTTAAGTGGGAACTTTCATTTATTTCTCTCGTCTTGCATTTTTTTTTCACAAATTCAAAATGAAGATCAAATATCCTAATGCTGGGTTTTCCAATAAAAATATCTTAACATTACCTATCAAAAAACAAAAAGATCAAATGAAACCTCTAAGGCTTGACTTCTGTGAAAAAGAGGTTCTGGCGTTCTGCCATTCTATGAAAAAAAGAAATACCCTCCTCCATGAGTTGCAAAAGAAATCCACTTTTGTAGATGAAAACCTCCACATAAAGGAAATCCACTGATTTGCATAAATTCAGCAGTGTCCTCGATTTCGAACTTATACAAGTAGAACTCCAGGACCTTGTCATGGAGTTCAAAAAAAGTAGAAAAGATGGAATAGCTGATCTCAGCTGCTTTTTAAAGATGAGGGTAGTTTTGTCCAAATATTATTTCCGCATAATAAAGTGCCTAAATTCCAATTAGTTTTGGAGCTATGACTTATTTTCAAAATAGCAGTCATAAAAGTGGTTATTTGTGAATTTTCTAGTATTTTAGGGGGTAAGTATGGTGTGGAATCAAAATAAAATTAGTATTAGCTCATCCTCCACTAGGGGATGTATTATGACACACTCATGTATGCTTATATCACACATATGCACTTTATCCTCAATATTTGAAGTAAGGGTGGAGGAAAAGCTTAACCTCAAATGCTTTTTTTATGAAATTGTGGAGACGCTTCTCATATTTCATCCTGATAGATCCAGCCCCCACAGCAGTAGAATTAAACTCTTCCATGGCCTTTTGAGCTGCATCTTCATGTGCTTCTCTTAGTGCACCCTGTAATGATTGAAATATTAGACACAACCAGCAAATGTTATCAATGAAACTAAAGTAATACTTACTTCCTCCGGAGGCTTGGAACGATCAAATGAAGACATGTATCTCTCGGCAGCCGAATCGTATGCCCTTTGACACTCAGCTTCCTCAACACTCTGCAGAAATCAAAAAGGAAAACATCCATCAGCATGGATTATAATGCATAAGCTGGATATACGGAATGAACTAACACGGTAACCCTTGGACTTGGGAGTTAAACAACAACCATAAGATTCTACCAAATTCATTCACTTGTAGGTTTGTCATGTTGTTTCACTAACGTCGAATTTCTCTTCCCTTTTTTTTCTTAAATTGAAAATGAATGGCGGATATCATAGGAATTCTGAAGATGATTAATTCACTTGTGCACGAGGCGAGGTAAATAAAACAACATGGAAGAACTTGCCTAGCACGGACACCATAGTATGACTACATATCAGTGTCATGTCAGATATCAGACACTTGCATGTCACTCATCAGACATCAACTGGTGTCCAGACTATGAACTTACTTTTTAATTTATAGACGTAATGCCCTTGAAAATGGACACTGAGCAGAACCAAATGTGTCAGTTGTTCCCTGACTTAGTAATTTGAGCCATAATGATGAAACTAAGATATAGTGAAAATCTCATGTAATAACAAGAAATTACCAAATTAAATTCCAAATTCACTAGAAGGCTAAGAACAAACTCAATGTAAATCGAAGAAGGGAAGAAGGACAAGGAGTAGCGTGCCAAAGCAAACACGTAATGTGAGATATTTTATTGAGGTGTAATGTTGAGTTAGATGAATACTCTTTTTTATATTTAATCTGGAACTATGGATCAACTTTTGGGTGATCTTGACTTAATTTGGTTAAATATCTTCTTCATGGTAATCAACATATTCTGATGGCGTTGTGTCCTCGTTATGAAATAACCGACCTTTACAGGAGAGGACCTGCAACTATTTTTCTGAAACTCAGTTTCTGCGAATTCTATTTAGGGCTAAGGTTAGGTGCGCTAAAAGATCATGTTTGAATAAATAAATAGTATCTCAATGGCGTTGTGTCCTCGTTATGAAATAACCAACCTTTACAGGAGAGGACATGCAACTCTTATTCTAAAACTTGGTTTCTGAGAATTCTATTTAGGGCAAAGGTTAGGTGTGTTAAAAGATCTACCTGATATTTGTCTTTGTACCTTTTGTTCAGGGCCACTTTCTTGGTGCTAAATGTCAATCTAGCTAATGATTGAGAAATAATCATGAAAAAATAATCAGTGGTTTCTTATTTGTCACTCTTCTGGTTCAAAGGTGTTAGTGATGACAAGAATAACATTGCTCTTGGACACGCCATTTGCACAGATATAGAGAAGAACATCAATGATGTGGAATAAAAGAAAGGAAATAGCACTATATCTGCCATTAAGATCATTGCTAACCTGCCATGAAGAGGTAATGGTGGGCACTGCACCATTGTTAAGAGCATCCAGGAAGGACTGAGTTATGCGAGCAAAGAGCGGTCCAGTCATAATAGTTGCTCCAACTTGCTTGGGTCTTGTCCTCTCAAAAACAAATCTTGTCAAAGCATCAAGACCTGCTTTAAACTCTGGCCTCAGGTTTTCCAACTGCATGTGAAAATTGCTACCACAATTAGAATATTTTAATGCTTCCACAACCAGAATCACAATTCAGATATAATCTAAGATAGTAGAGAATGGAACATGTGCAAGAAAATTAAGCACTGACTGGTATTTGATCTAGCCGTTGAAGCTCATTTTCATTGCTCAGAGGCCGCACAAGGGGGAAGCATTCTCTGTCAGGAAAAAGAGCACGAATGGAGTCCCTAATCTGCAGTCGAAAATTCCAAATGGTTACTCAATCAACCATTAGGTGCTAACTCATTAGAAGGAAAAGAAGGATGGTTTCGAAATCACATAAAAACATGTACAAGTTCTATTTTATTTTTAGTAAAACATGTGCAAGTTCAGGAAACCAGTTTCTAAAACAGGGGTAGTTACAATAGAAATTGACTAATTACAGCATAGTAAAGCAAACGAAACATTCATGTAAAGTGAATACCTCGTTTTTAGCAGCAACATCTTTCCCACCACCTTGAACTGGCCTCAAAGCAAGTTCAAGGTAGTCCCGTGGAGTTATTTTGCGGTTGTCCTCAACCAAATCCAAATAAAAATCCTTTTGCAGAAAAGAAAAATTGTATTTTAAAAAATTCACAAGCAAGAACAGAAGAAAATATACAGTGATAATAAATAAATTCTGAATTACCCTAAGCAACCAAACGAAGACTGGGGAGAACTGCCCAAGCTCGGAAGCACTGGCCCTTCCTCCAGAGGCTCTAACACGAATATGTCTAGTCATTTCAGTGACAAGAGAGAGGCGGTCAAGCGCAGCTTCGTCGATACCTCCCATCTAGATTGAAGGATTAAAGAGATTATCAGGACACCTAAAAAACAAACTGACTGTAGGAACAAGGAAATTCACTGAATTGTGAGGGAAAAGGGGTAAAAATGGCATATCAAAAAAAGCAAACGAGATCCAAATTTGTGTCCTCCTAACCTGATTATATACAAACATACTTGAAAGAAGGACCGCCAAGGAGAATATCTGTGTGCTATATGTTCCCTGTCAAACAGCAAACAAAACAGAATATTTTTTGAAACAATAACAAAACAGAAATTTATGAAAGGCAAAAGTCAGTAACAGGAAGGATACGAAGGACACAGGAAAATATAAGACACGTTCTGGGGTTATAGAACTAGTTCCTTTAGGTTGTGAAAAGTTTGGCAATACAAAATGTATAACAATGTAATAAAAAAGCCATATAGCATGTGATAGGTTCGTATCCTCCTTGAGAAAACCAATAATAAATATGTTAAAAGACTGGAAACTAACCGTTTGATCATAAGCATCAATTCCTTCTGTGTCCAGCAGTAACAGGTTGTATTCTGTTCCATCAAGAGCTGTTCTCCTTAAAGGTGAACTCCACAGCCAAATACCTTTTGTGCATGGCCGATGAGTTGCAGCCACATGAAAACCACTACTCCTGCCAAGAAGCTATTGAGCATACAACAGGCTCTCAGTTACAAGTTTTCGGTAAAGTAAGAAAAAGAACTACGTTACATATGGTAATTTACATGCAAAAGTACACAACTATAAGTTAATAATAATAAAGATAATAGTGATCTCATTGTAATAGACCTAGTAAATTACATAAGTGAATGGAGTTTCTAAAAGAACAATAGCCACTGTGCTATAGCTTTGATTCATAAGTTGACTGTGATTGATGTATGAAAAGTACAAGAAACATTTTTTACGTAGAGGATGACAAGTTTACTGCATAAGGGCAAAAAATAAAGAAGTTACAGAAGCAACACAAAGGAAACAGAACAATGCCGAATGGTCTCCCCTCTAACATATCATTCCTGCAACTTTCCAAAACATAAAACTAGATAAATCAGGAGTTGATTCACAAAAAGTTTCAGATTTCTGCTTCTCAAATCAGCAAATCAGAGTAGCCATCTGCCATCTGAGGCGTAAACCCCTAAATCTAGGAAACTATATGCTTCCATATATGGTGAACTCCAGTTGAAAGTCGAAATCCTCCAAAACATAGTTTCTAATTTATCCATCATTTTATTATGATTCTTCTCTCTTTTGATCCTCAGAACAAATGTATCTTTGTTGGCATTGAGCAAATTACCATGGTAAGCAGAAAATGAGAGTGAACCTGATCTCCGCACTCCTGGTCGTTATCCTTTTCTGATCCTAATGAAATAGTTTAGATGAACTGAAGCAAATACTTTTTGTCTCATGTAAAACTATCTAACTCCCCCCTTACAAGGTTACTTAAATCGCTTGTATTTTATGTATGATTAGCTTCCCCATTCTAAGGTTACTAATTACTTAGTACTTAAGTCGTGAGTTCCAATCATAGCAGTCATTATTCCCATCACGCGTAAGAACGTCGATTTTTTTCCCTCAGTTCCTGCTCTCCTTGCCTTAACGAAAGAACTACCTCAAAATTTTCAAGTAGGACTCTAAGAGCTTTACCTATCTTTGGATTAAGGTAAAGTTGATGGATTTATTTAACGATTCAAAGTTACTTTAGACAATTTGTATTTCCATATAAGATTGGCATCCCCATTCTAAGGTTACTTAGTACTTCAGTCATGAGTACCAAACTAAGAAGTCTTCATTCCCATCACATGTAACAACAATAAGTTTTTTCCCCATAGTTCCTACTCTGCTTGCTTTAACTAAAGAGCTACCTTTAACTTTAAGTAGGACTCTAAGAGCTCCACCTATCTTTTGGATTAAGGCAAAGTTGATCAATCGAATTAATGATCCTGTATCTCCAGTTGCAAAGTAATGTGCTATTCCGATCTTGGTAGCCTTTATTCCCATCTCGCATAATAACATAGGTTTTTTCCCCTCAGTTTCTGCTCTCCTAGCTTCAACTTTAAGCAGGACGCTAAGAACTCTACTTATTTTTTGGATTATGGCAGAGTTGATTGATTGATTTAATGATTCCATATCTCTATTTCCAGAGCAATGTGCCTGACAATTTTAGTCATCAAACAATTATATAGTTGACCAGTAGGTACAGCACTGACAAGCAAAACCCTAGCAATACTCTCATTCTCATGCATAATCGGACAATTACACTAAACTACAAACCCTATTTAACATAATTAGCTAAAAAGAATACAAAAAACTTTACTATTAATTTACCTGGTTAAGTATAAAGCTCTTGCCTTGACGAGCACGACCACAAACGGAGACAATACCAACAGGCTCTTTGACGAGTTGAAGTATAGCAAGGGCCTCGGGATCGATCTGGAACTTCCCTTTCTCATCGCAATACACAAAACGAATCGGTCTCGCTGGACCGGCAGCAATGTTGACAGAGGATGGAGGAGAAGTCTGTGGAGGCGACGGTGACGGAGAAGATTGCTGCGGCGACTCTCCGGCGGGACCTCTACCGAATAGCCTCCTCATGGGTGTAGTAGAGAGAGAGAATTTGATTAGAAAAAGAGGGGAAATGGAATCGGTGTGGAGGAAATGATTTCTTACTTTATAAGACTGTGAGGACCGTCAATAGACGTCTTTTGAGTTTAAAGTTGAAAACCAATTTAAATTGAAGAATAAAAGGGGGTTTGGGGCAGTGGCGGATGTACAGTGCTCCGAGGGTGGTCATCCGACCCCCTCGATAAAAAAATTATACTATATATATGAAATTGATTTTTTTCTATACATGTATATATTTAAAATTGAACCACCTGAATATATATTAAAGGAATAGTCCAACGGTTGAGGGGGTTCAAGATTTCGCTTAAGTGAGCTTAAGTGATAATATTAGCGTGTTTAATTTTTTTTTTGAACCCCCTTAATAGAATTCCTGGCTCCGCCACTGATTTGGGGTAGATAGGAGGATAAAAAAGAGGAGGGCACTATAATCTATATTTGATAATTAGTCTGCTCAAAAGTTTAAACTCTTATTATTATTTTTGAAATTTTCTCAAACTTTAATGCACAAAAGTCTTATGATAGCATGAGAGGAAGATTTGATTAATATAAATAAAAGACAAATGGTCACTAGAGTCGTCAAAACAGATTTGTTACTTAAGATCAATTCAGCCCGTTACTTAGTGTTGGATTAAGATTTATTCAATCCATTTAAAATTGAGAATTATAAACTCAATTCTAGTTCGTCTGTTTGCGCTTGAAGCTAGAACGAGAATGCTCCATAGGTTATAAGATTATTTCAGGGGCAGTCATATATTTTTCTTTTAATTCATTCTAAAACCTTAAAAGAATGTTTCTTTCTTTTTGTCAATTTTTTAATATAACTTTTGAAATGTTTAAGACCATAAAATTTTTAAAAAAAAAAACATTTTCAAATGAAGGGTCAATTCGTCAAATTTGGTTCATAAAATTTGAATTAGGCTGGTTGGGCTATCTCATTTTAATAGTTATAATGATTGTTAGCCTTTTATTGGCCCAAAAGGAAGTTGGGCAAATGTGAGTAAAATATAAAGGTAGCACAAGATAGGATTGGGCTATAATATAATTGAAAGATAAATGAGGAAGTGACACATATATACAATTCTTAGATTAAATTGGCATATTTTAGCTAAATAAATATTTAACAGATAAATCCTAAAAAGAATTGGCATTTAATAGTCATACACATTTTCTGCATAAATATAGGGAAGGAAATTTCTTTTAAGTTAAATATATTTGATTAAATATACGTTTGCAGTATAATATATACACAATTTATTTTTATATATTATTTGTGTATCCACTTGCATAATTTAAATTTAGTATTAGGTGTCTAAGATATGTTTATATATACATTTAGTATGCGTTGAACGTTGAAATCTACTGCAAATAAGTATGTATTTAATTGAATACATGTGATTAAGTAGACAATTAATCAAATATACATTCCCACTATAAAGTATACTTTACTAATATTTTGTTTGTATATATTTTTAGTATACATAAGTATAATTTGTAGCTATTGATATGTATAGATATATTACCTTTTGATAAATAAAATCATGTTTGTATACATAGTTCTATCACGACCCAGATCGTCGTGATTGACACTCACACTAACCTTCCTGTGGGAAAATCATCAATACAATTCAAACTAAACAACTTAACCAAAAACAATGCATTTAAAGATACAGAAGCAGGTTTAAATGACTAAAAGAAATACCGAGTTCCCATAAACTCTAAAGGTTTAAACAAACTAGCCAAACTAATGCGGAAGAACAACCTCTAGAACCTGAAAATCAATGTAGCAAAACTCAACCAACGATAAGTCTAAGAATAAGGGGTACAACCCCAAAACTAAACAACACCTTAAACAAAAGTATGAGTCTGAAAAGAGTGGACTTAAAAAAGAAAGATCCATGGCAGCCTGAAAGATTTGGCTCACCCTTGAATTCGGTCCCGCTCAATAGCCACCTAGCTGAGGTCTATCAATAGCCGCCTGAAGATGTCATGTACTCAACAAAGAACAAGCAAGTGCAGTATCAGTACAACACTACAATGTACTGGTAGGATCATGTGGTTATCCCAATAAGTGAAACACATGCAAGTAACCACAACATTATAAACAAGCATATACCGAACATATACAATATTAGTCAACTATTACGAACAACGAATAGTTTCACGATTCTCATATATCACAATTATATCAATTTAGAGCAACATATTTTCTTCCAATATCAATCATTATTAGATATGAACGAAATCAGCACAATAGATACACAACATAATTCCAGGGTCCTCTCACGGAACCCAATTCAATGGTCCTTTCATGGAACACACACCCAAACTGTTAGCATACCAGAACGTGCTACTCGATCCAATGTTTATGTCGGAACGTGGCAACCGATCTTATGTTTATGTCGAAACGTGGCAATCGATCCCATGTTTATGCCGAAACGTGGCAACCGATCTAAGTTAGTGTGTCGGAACGCAACACCTGATCCATTCAACAAACCACAATCACAATCAAAATGTATATTCTCACAATCATACAACAAGAGGTGATTCATGGCATACAATTATTCAATTATCCTCAATTACGATTAGGGTGATCAATAATGCAACATTCGCATACATACATGCATTATAGTGAGCAATTACAAACATATATCAACCAATATAAAATCACAACCATTACATATCTTGAATCCAAGTTTGAATCCCTTAAGGCACTTGAATCTTCCCTTTTCGGATTCTTTCCGCTTGTTCGTGGTCTAAAAACATACTATTAACGCAATGATCAATAAATGAGGCCTTACCCGGATCATAATCAATAATATCAACCCTACGTCAAACCTTGATCCCCATACCCAGATTAAGGTTTTTTCCACCATTAACTTCAAATCAAAACCTTTCCCCAATGATAATTACCCAAGAAACTACGTTCTATGGATTTAAAATGGATTCGAAAAGTTAAAACCTTACCTTTAGCCTCAAGAATGGTTAAAAATGGTCAAGAACTCGTCTGGGTCGTTCCTTAGCTCTCAAAGTCGAAAAGTGTAGAATAAAGACGTTTTGAAATTTATTTACGACTTTAAGTCGCGTCGAACCCGCCACAGTGGTCCTCACCCCGCTACAGTGGCACCACTCTGGTGGTAGAAATCCCGCCCCAGCAGCTTGCATGGAACCAGTAAGCTATTTAAATAATTCCAAGACCTCCATTTCACAACATACCTTTAACCAACAACGCTCAAAAAAATATTGTTCACGCTAAGATCGATTTCGGGAGTTCTACTCACCCGAATTCAATTCTATAAAGTCGTACAGATTCCTTAACGACATATCTAACCACTCATGTAATTAAAATTATAAATAAGTCACCCAATTGTTGCCAAATTTCCCTACACCTTAACGACTCT
The DNA here is from genome assembly GCA_037074985.1 of Solanum bulbocastanum. Taxonomy (NCBI): domain Eukaryota; kingdom Viridiplantae; phylum Streptophyta; class Magnoliopsida; order Solanales; family Solanaceae; genus Solanum; species Solanum bulbocastanum. The sequence goes on along the minus strand of CM073606.1, from coordinate 4,866,704 downwards.
GATTTCGTACAAATCTGGACTAGGTTAGGAAATTTCAAGTTACTACTAAAAAGTTTCCTGACCCCAATTCTTTCTCTATTGGCTTTTCCCTAACGACTGAATCAGGTTGTTACAATAGATACCAATTTACCCATCACTCGTCCCCAAGTGATCAACTAGGGAAGACTTGCTAAAGTAAGGGTAAAGGAGTACTTGAATCGTTGAACACCAGGGGATACTTGTCCCGCATGTCCTTAGCTTTCGTACATCGCGATTAAGAATTTCAATCGGTTCTTCCTCATACAGAAGGTCTTGTTTAACAAAATTCAGTCTCATTTTATGATATAATCTCTGTCCCTAAACCAACTAATTGAATACTTACACATCCTCTCATATAATGCCTTAATGAAGTCATCACAATACTCGAGTGATAATTATTGTTGTATGTACACTTAGCTAACCACAAATCTATTCCCAACACACACTCATAATACTCAAACAATCATAGTTCTTTTCATCATCTTCTTCTCACAACATAAATTTTCATGAGCTTAAATTACAAACATTTGATCTTTAAACATCATATACTCATTGAGGGATATGTTCAAGCATACAAGCCCTTTAACCACATTATTGAATGTTAGATTTAGTAATTGTAGATTACCTCTTAAGAACAGTAGAATTTGACCCAATGATCCCCACTTTCAACCACACAGAATTGATACATGACCTCGACGACTAGAGGAATATTAAGATTCTCGGACAACCACAAATACGCATGGTAGCACTTCTATAAATTCTCATAAACAAGGTGGTACATGTAGAACCACTAAAATACTTTAACAACTCCAACACTACACCAATTATGTCATTCGAAATAACTAAATCTTCTCAATCTTCCCACTCAACCAAAATAACATCACAGGATTTGGTACCCCTAATCCACCACTAGGAATCTACCCACAAAAGTGAAAGCATAGCTATTGAATCATACTCACTATACCAAAAACCATCATAACACTCCGACCATTTACCTTATTATAACCCAACACTTTTTAAATGAAAATCTTTCTTAGGTACTTTAACAATTAGCAGTAATCAACTTTACAACTCAATCCAAGTGTAAGTCCTTTCAAATGCTTAATACTTGATACAATTGATCATTCCTCACCTTGCAAATTCATACCTTGACAAAATATATCACCACGAATGTAGACTTTTAATGAAAAATCTGAATTGTAAATTCAATTGTATAACATTATCCTCTTATTTATCAACATAAGCTTATACCTCAAAGATTTTTATGAATTCATGAATCTTCGCTTATTATGGATCACATCTCCATCGATATCACAATATCTTTTGCTAACAATTCAATCGTACTCATTACTAAACTCAAAACAAAACAAAATCACTTATTATCACATTCGAGCTAATGTCTATACACTCATTTCTCAAGTCTTTTTCAATTGTTTATAACCAATCTGATGGACTTATGACACTATTACCTTAGCCATAACAAAATGAATGAAATCACGCGTCTCTGAACCCAATTATCTACCCCTCTAAAGATATCTCTTTAGCTTTTGCAATCAATAAAATATTCTAATTGCTCTCGCCTCTCTCTAAAGGTTATACTACATCCTACTATTTTTCTTCATTATAAATCTAGCTCTTTTAAATTCTATTCGAGTGGTGTCCCGCCATCTCTTAAAACTTTCCATACAATCACGTTGCTCACCAAATATTAGAAAACCACAACCTTATATAGTGGCAAGTCGTAATTACTATACACAATTTGCTTAACCAACAATCTTATTATATGGTTGCATTCCACCACAATTCATCACGTACTCTTACTATCATTACGCTCGGTTAGCCTGACTATCACTACAAGTCAACCTTTTCATAGACATGGCACATCAAACTCAGGTATACCAATCAAATTCAAAAGGCTAACCCAATTTTATACACATTTTCCTACTAAAAATCTTAAATTTTCTTCACCCAAGTATACTCAATGGGACTTTCTTTATTTATAAACTTGTCATTCCAGTATTAATCCACTCCCTTATGGATTAAGATAAAATCATCGGTCCTGGTATTACCCTCCATCTTCTTAACAAACAAGACAGGAGCACCTCACGGGGAAGTACTAGGACGGATGAAACCTTTATCAAGAAGCCCTTGGATTCGAGCCTTAAGCTCTCTTAATCCTGTCGGAGTCATATGATATGGAGGGATAGAAATGGGGTGAGTGTTAGTTTTCAAGTCAATGCAGAAATCTATATCTCTATTCGGAGGCATACCAGACAAATCCGTAGGAAACACTCTTAAACTCAAACACCACCGGAACAGACTCAATAGAGGGAGACTCAACCTCAATATCCCAAACATGAGCCAAATAAGCCAAACCACTCTGCCTTACCAGTTTCCTAGCCCGAATGGAGGATATGATTTTAGCTAGCTTAAGCCTGTACACCCCTTCTCACTCTAATCTTTCCCTACCGGGGATCTCTGGAGTTATCGACTTAATATTATAATTAAGCTCGGTATAATAAGGGGACAACCAAATCATGCCTAAGATTATATCAAGCCAGTCATATACAGCACAACCAAATCTACCCAATTCTGAAAATTCATAACCACAACAGGACAACACGATATACATGGGTGACTATGATTGACTTTTCAACTGGATAGAAACATAGATGGGAGCATCAAGTATATCATAATTCATATCAATCCCAAGGAAAGCTGAATGGACACATAAGAATGAGTAGAACCTGGATCAAACAACATATTAGTCATATGGTCACGAACAAGCATAGTACACGTGACCACTGCATCATACACCTCAGCCTCGGTTTTGCCCGAAAGGCATAAAATTGAGCCCAACGATCTTGATGGGCAACTTTCTTGCCTGGTTGCACTGCTCTTCTACCCGCATTACCATTTCTTCGGCTATGCTGATTTTCTTCTCATATGCTCAGGTTCTCCACAATTTTAGCACACTTATAACTTATATTCGATTGCTAAACACCAAATTAGATCGCGGAGGTTAGTTCGGGTACGGTTCGGGGTCTATAATTGTGACTAGGGGAAAACAGGAGAGACAGGGCTAAGATTCTGTCTCGACCTGTCCCGCTCTGGCTGGAGAAATCCCGCACTAGCAATCTTGCCGTAGCAGGAATATCCCTCCCCAGCGGCACTGACGGAAACAGAACCCCTACCATCCATTTTCTGGCTTCCTCTCTTTTCCATATTTCCCCTAGATTTCTCGGCTATAACTAGGCATTTAAGAAAATCCCTTTAGCTAGGACAATCATTGTCTACCCCCCGGTCAATCCAACGAAGTACGCACCTTAGAATCCCTTTACATCGTTTCAACACTACCACACACATATCCCCAGGATACACCCAAACTCTTACACGATTATCAGTTGGTCGCAACGCACATCCATATTTCTTACTTACAAACCACATCGTAATTTATCTAGACCTTTGCACCTAATCTCGTGATGACTTTCTTTTCACTACAATTTTAATGACACTCAAGCAGTTACAACTTGCAGGCAAGTCCAAATTCCTTAATTCGTTCATTCCATAGACAACCGTTACTGATACTTTATGCCTTTTACGTCCCCTAAGGCCAGATACTAATGGAAACATTCTCAGTTCCAATTAACTCATCAGTCGGGACTACGACATCTAGTTCACTTCGTTGAGATACCAATTGAAATTGGAAGATACAAATTGGACTCAACTCATACCACAAGTGAAAATAATAGCTAGCGAGCCTCACAAAACTGCTAATTTCAATCATAACACTTGGTCAAACTTAATTATTAACCTCCTCAATCTTTAACTAAGGGTAACCTGACCTTAAATTAATCTTAGAGAAAATAGATGCACCTTGTAATTGGTTATAAAGGTCATCTATCAGAGGCAATGGATACTTGTTCTGAATGGCGACTCTATTCAACTGTCGGTAGTCTATACATATCCTCTTTTGCTAGTGATATTGTTACCACTTTTGTTGCTATAATACGAACCATAGAGTGAAGAAGGAAAAATACCAATTTGTATCACCCAAATTCCAATTAGATTCAAGTCATAGCACGAAAAAGTAGAAAAAAGTGAGTTATTTCTAAAGTCTTATAGCTTATCGAAGAAAATTACGGACGTCATCGTACCGTTCCGCAAGACCCTACTAGACTCGTTTTAGTACAATGAGATCAATGAACCTAGGACTCTAATATCAACGTTGTCACGACCCAAACCGTCGTGGTTGGCACCAATACTAACCCTCCGGTGGGAGAACCATTACTACCACCCAAACTAAACAACTTAACCAAAAATGATGCATTTAAAGATACGAAAGCAGATTTAAATGACCAAAGAAATATGGAGTTCCCATAAACTCCAAAGGTTTAAATAAACTAGCCAAACTAATGCAGAAGAACAACCCCTAAAACCTGAAAGTCAATGTACCAAAACTCTACTAATGATAAGTCTAAGAACATGTGATACAACTCCAAAACTAAACAACACCATAAACAAAAGTTCGAGTCCGAAATGAGTGGAATTAAACAAGAAAAATTCATGGCAACTTGAAAGAACTGACTCACCCTTGAATTCGGTCACGCTCAATAGCCACCAGTTGAGGTCTATCAATAGCCGTCTGATGATGCTATGTACTCAATAAAGAACAAGCAAGTGCAGTATCAGTACACAACCACAGCATATTAATAGGATCACACGGCTATCCCAATAAGTGAAACATATGTAAGTAACCACAACATTATAAACATGCATATACCAAACATATACAATATTAGTTAACTATTACGAACAACAAACAGTTTCACGATTATCACATATTACAGTTATATCAATTTAGAGCAATATACCATTTTTCAGTATCAATCATCATTAGATATGAACGAAACCTTTACAAGTAGATACATAACACAATTCAATGGTCCTCTCACGGAACCCAATTCAATGGTCCTCTCATGAAATCTGCACCCAAATTTTTAGCATACCAGAACGTGGTACCCGATCCAATGTTTATGTCGAAACATGGCAATCGATCCCATGTTTATGCCGGAACGTGACAACCAATTCCATGTTTATGCCGGAATGTGGCAACTGATCCAAGTTAGTGTGTCGAAACGCAATACTCGATTCATTCAACAAATCGCAATCACAATGTATATTCTCACAATCATACAACAAGAGGTGATTCATGACATACAATTATTCAATTATCCTCAATTACATTAGGGTGATCAATAATGCAACATTCACATATATACATGCATTATAATAAGCAATTACAAACATATATCACACCAACTTGAAATCACAACCATCACCTATCTTGAATCCAAGCTTGAATCCTCTAAGGCACTTGAATCTTCCCTTTTCGAATTTTTCCTGCTTGTCCGTGGTCTAAAAATATACAATTAACACAAGGATCAATAAACGAGGACTAATTACTCGGATCATAATCAATAATATCAACCCTAGGTCAAACATTGATCCCCATACCCAGATTAGGGCTTTTTCCACCATTAACTTCAAGTCCAAACCTTTCCCCACTGATAATTACCCAAGAAAGTACGTTCTACGGATCGAAAAATGAATTCATGGAGTTAAAAACTTACATTTAGCCTCAAGAATGGTGAAAACGGTTAAGAACTCGTCTGGGGTCGTTCCTTAGCTCTCAAAGTCGAAAAAGTGCAAAATAAAGACGTTTAGGTATTTATTTACGACTTTAAGTCGCATCGAACCCGCCACAGCGGTCCTCACCCCGCTACAACGGCCCCGCCCTAGCAGTAGAAATCCCGCCCCAATGGCTTGCACGGAACCAGTGAGCTATTTTAATAACTCCAAGACCCCTATTTCACAACACACCTTCAACCAACGACGCTCAACAAAATACCGTTCACGCTAAGATCGATTTCAGGAGTTCTACTCACCCGAATTCAATTTCGTAAAGTCGTACGAATTTCTTAACGACTTATCTAACCACTCATGTAATCAAAATCATAAATAAGTCACCCGATTGTTACCAAATTTCCCTACACCTTAACGACTCTAATTTCGTCCAAATCAGGACTAGGTTAGAAAATTTCAAGTTACTACCAAAAAGTTTCCTGACCCCATTGTCTTTTCCCTAACGACGGAATCAGGTCGTTACAAGTTCCAACTGCATATACATAATACAAATTACATATACATTTAGTTTGAAGACGTATACATTAGATTGTTATAGAGTTTTGTCTCAATGTATACGATTTCATGTTTCAAATTATATAAGAATCAAATGCTTCTTCAATTTGAATATTGAGGTGAGTTTGCGTGTGGTTAAATCGATATTATTGGTAGAAAATCTTCAAAATTGAAATTATTGTTCATTAGTACCTACAATTACAATTGATGATTTGCAAACTCATAGTCGTTTTTCAGTCCACCCATTTCCTCCAAGGGTTTCACATTGTCGTTGCAATTTTCGTCACTTTCTACATATCTTCTCTTTTAATAATAAAATTACTCTTACCAATTGAAATATAATAAAAAAAGACACAAAAATTTGTTAATAAAAACCTTGCATTCAACTGCAAGATAAAATAATGTAGAAACTCTCAATTTTTTTGAAAAAAAACGCAGACAATCAAATATTATTTAAAAAAATTGTGTGATTTGAGTTACTAACTATGAATAGTTACTATCTAATTGATGTCTGATGGAGATATATAGAAAAGAAGATAGAAATCCTAAGATTTGAAAGAGATAGAAAAATGGAAAGAAAGAGAAAAAAACAGGAAGAGTTAAAAGGTAAGCTATTTTTTTTAATAATAAAATAATATTTTCCTATTTTTGTGCAACTATTTTAGGTCTCATGACAAAAATAGTTGACAAGTAATAAGGAAAGAGGAAAAAAAAAAGAACAACAAGAGAGGGAAAAAAAAAAAAGAACGATAATAAATATTAGAAGAAAAATCATTTTTCAAGGAAAAAATATGGCTATGCGAAATAAATATTAAAAAATAAGCTATATGTTGCTAATTAAATTTATAGATTTTCATGTTGTGCCAATTTTTCAAAATAAATGTGATTAGAATTTATGATTTAATGCTTTCAAATTTTACATGTAGATGAATGTTTATGTTAAAGGAATTATGATATGTGAATGTTTTTGAATCTATTCTAATATATACTTTTGTGTAATATGCTTGTTCACGTCCTTCACAATATTCTATTTATATATTTATTTTTTCTTTTAAAAACTCCAACAAACAAACTAAATATTTTATTTTACTTTTACCATCATATTATTTACTTCAAATGATATGTAAATAGTGTTATGATCTTATTATTAAAATCTTTATACAAAATTGATTTTCTAATATTATTAGTTTCTTTATACTTATTTGTCCATTCAATGAATATTCGTATTATATACTTTTATTTTATTTTATATTGTATTGTTTTAGTAAATATAATGTTTAGATAAATTATATTGTTTTCTATCGTTATATTATGTCACACATTAGCAATAGAAAGGACAAATCTATAAAAAAAAGTAACGTACACGAAGGTGGGATAAAAAATAAAATATGTTTGTTAGATTTTAAGTAAATACAAAAGAGAAAACTTAATAATGTGATGACACGATCACACCAAATTAATTATTTTTATGAGACTTTTCATTGTTACATAACGCTGAATTTAATGATATGATGCAATAAAACTTAAGTAATAATAAAAACAATCATTGTTTTTACATATAATACAATAATCCTCTTACTGAGGAGTTAAAGTTGTTTTGATACTTTAATTAAGGGTTAATGACACCTTTAACCCCAATTCTAATTTTGATCGTTGTGCGTTTGATTAAATATATTTAACTTTAATTAATTGAATTGTGTACTTCTAATTTCTTTACTGGTGATACTATAATTATTAACAACTCCATTACTTAATTGTACTTTATGTTAAACTTGTGTTCTTACTTCATATTTAACAGTAATATAATTCTACAAATCATCAAATATAACATATGTTTTTATAAGAATAAAACCGAAACACACATCTTTACTAATAACTTAGAGAATGAAAAGTTTTATTATCTCTTTAATTAATAAATTTATATAACTACATCTATAAAATCTATAAATTTGGTAAAGACAAGTATAGTAAATTTGAGAACATGACTAAACTGTTCCTTCACAATATGAGCTCATGTTAAATAAATTATAAAAGTCCTTTTCTTTGTCAAAAGATGAACGAATCAATTTAACAATAAATAATATTAAATACTGATTTCACTATCTTTTTAAATTAATCTCATGTATCTTTTTTAGTGTATCAAGATCCATTCATTTAGGAAACTTTAAAAAAGTAATAAAATTTTAAGTGATTCTTGATTTTGTAGGTCACTTATTATTATCATTTTAATTTTATGTTTTTTAAGAAGAGATATTCATTTTATATATTAGATATCTTTATTTTTACACATAATTTTTTTTAAAAAAGAAATTATTTCCTTCTATTTATTTTATAAATGTCAACAAACCTTAATTTCATTGTTCCTTTAAAGATCTGGCTCATCTCCAATTGGTGATCTTTGCAGACTGCAATTCATTCTATAATATTTTAAATGAGTTTTCTAAAAATCGCATATTAGAAGTGAGTCAAGTTCGCCTGCTTTTAAATGGTAGGAGTGTCAATGATTTTTAAGAGCCGACTTAATCGATCACATTGAAATGAATCAGTTATCAGGTTTCTTTTTTTTTTTTTTAAGAAAACTATAGGATCCTAAATAAATTTATAATCATACCCAATAGTTAAATATCCTATTAAATCATAAAATTGCATGTTTTTTCCCATAAATAGATTGATTTTTAATTTTTATTGTTTAACAATTGAATGTATGTAAATTGAAGTAACACACAAATATAAAATATTATGATATGTAAATATAAAGTTATGCTTCGAATATAACAAAAAATATATTTATTATGATGAATAAAAATTAAAAATCAGCACAAAATAGCGGTGGAAGTGCGTATGACCCCAACTAAATAGGTTGGTTGGTATAATATTTGTCAATTAGCGAATATTCTCAACTCACAAGTAATATTTCTTAAATCATATATCACAAGGACAAGAGATAGAATTTAATTACTAATAACATATTATGGACCAAAAGTGCTATTATCTCTAAAACTTTAGTATATAGCCTTAAAAACGTGTTTTTGACTTATATATACGATATTATTTTCTATATACATAATATTTCTTTTTGATAAAAAATATTCACATGACTATCCTTGAATCGATCAATATAACTATATGATTCGTCATTATAGCCCACTAAAAAAATCTAGTCAAATGTAGCCTCTAGGTGGTTTTGATTTTGATGGGTTAATGATCTAAGTTTACTTAATTAGGACTACTAATCATGTATATTAATTTACATTTCCTAAACAGTAAACACGCTTGCTTAATTAGTCAAAATTCAAGACCATAAAGACTTTCTCAACCCCGCACACATAAAAAAAAAAAAAAAAAAAAAAATTAATCATTCATTGTTCAGATATAAAAATAATATCTTAATAATTCAATATTTAGATTTGGATATCTTAAAATAATGCTCAAATAATAGAGCAATCTTTTTCTTCTTCATTTTTGGTGATTATAAGTTATAACAATACAATTTGCCTATTTTGATGGTATGACTTCTCACTAATCATATTTTCATTTAAATTTATTTCAGACCACTGAAACAAATAATACTAATGTAAAAAAATTATTATCACTTATCTATCTAGATAAAAAAAATTAATTAATTACTAATACTCCAATTGAATGATAAAAGGTAACAAAATTAGCATGTCATGATCAAGATATAATTATATTTTATTAACGGGTAATGCTAAATGGTCCAAATGTTTGGCTAGAAATTAAAAAGTCTATAATATCTTTTTTATTTTAAAATAAACTGATCTTTTTTTCATTTTTTTAGTTAAAAGGTATTAAAGTTAAAATGGTAAAAATGTTCAAAAAGGTAAAATTAAATGGGAAGTGCTAAATAGCCAGAAAATTTGGCCAGAATTTTAAAAAAACTATAATATTTTTTTATTTTAAAATAAACTGATCTTTATTTTATTTTTTTAGTTAAAAGGTATTAAAGTTAAAAGGGTAAAAATATTTAAAAAGATAAAATATCATTTTGGCCAAATTTTCTGGCCAAAAAAATTTTTCGATACCGTAAAATATGTTATTTTACCATTCTGACCAAAAAAAAAATTCCTTTATTAACTACTCACAAAATAGGTAATGCCAAAGTCAGCAAATCATAGAAACTAAATGTAAATCAAATATAACAAAATTAAATAATGAAACTCTTAAGGTTTTTACTTTCTTAATTAAAGCTTATCGATGTGAATTCATTTCTCACGGTTAACAAATTTAACTAGATTCAAAGATTTATTGATTGGCACTAAAATCGAGAATGAATGACTGATATATTCTTTTTTTTGAATGATTTTTACCTAACGACAGAGAATAATAATTGACTAGGTAGGTAAAAATATTTAAAGCCATAAAGCCCCAACATCTTTTAGTATTGGCACTAATTCACCAGAAATATGTGTGGATATCACTCTTTCTACTCCTCCGAACAAATTTCCACCAACGAAAACTGCCGGAAACGCCATCGTTGTTCCACCACCACCACCCGTACCACCGCCACCCACGATTATCGACAACTCCTTCTTCACATCATCTTCATCTTCGTTGTTCACTTCGAAAATCATAGGGTTAACACCTAACCCTAGAAGCAAATTCTTCACAACATGGCACATGCAACACCCACGTAATGCTACAACGATTATCGCATTTTCCGAGATGGATTTTGCTACCCTCGTAGTAATGAAGGAATTTTTGTATCGTGATCTCATGTCACCAACATAGTTCATCTCATTGTTGTCACTTGTAGAGTCTAAATATATGTGAAAAATCACTACAATTTCATAAGTGAAATGAATTTATTAACTAGAGGAATTTAAAAGTTGAACCCGTCTAATTTAAATTCTGAAATATCTCTAATGATGACTTGAATATGATTCAAAAAGACAGTGGAAGGATCGAAAAAAGTAAAAAAATAGACGTACATCATCTATAACATCTATTCATCCTGCAATTCCAATCAATTCATTGAATAAATTATTAAACTAACAAGAGCATAAAATATTGAAAAAAGATTCAAATAAGGTCGATATATTCAATTAAACTCATCAAATTTAAATTTTGAATCAAGTCTTTATGATAATTACCTGAACGTGAGTCAAAAGCGGTGGAACCACCACTAGTGGTGGCGGATGAACTACCACCAATCGTCGTGGTGGTAGTGGTGGTGGAGGGAAACCAATTTCTATATGGTAAAGTTTGGTGCATGGTGGTGATTGAAGGGGGGTAGAAAGGGAAGAAAAAATGGAGAGGGAAGTGATGTATATATAATTGATGACGGGAATTATGGTGTAGAGTACCCTAACGTCAACGGCGGTGACGTGAGAACAAACGTCAAGTTTATATTTGGTACGTTTCCAATACAATTAATTTATCGGGCATATTTCAAGCCAAGCGGAGACCTTTTTATGTGTTTTCTTAGTAAGCCGTATCAATATTTATAGAAAAAAGGATGAAAATTTAATCATTTATATGTATCAGTTATATATGTATTATTTATTGAGAGAACTATTGAAAATACTTCTAAATTTAAAGTAAATTATTAATTTTATCTTCGAATTATTGATATTATTAAAAAACACTCTTCTTTACTTGATTAACTAAACTAAGAGACACTCTCGATCTGTCACATGACGACATTTCAAGTGGTCTCAAATTCTTTTAGAAGCATGTAGATCTTAATAAAAAACCGACAGAAGTGTTAAAAGTACCCCTAAATATGACAAGAATTTAGGAGTGTATTTCACTTATGTTAAAAGATGGGGGAGGGTATTTAAGTTAATTAGTTAGTCAAGTAAAAATGTGTTTTTAAGACTATCAATAGATTGGAGATGAGACTAATAATTCGCACCGAGTTTAAGGGTGTTTTCAGTGTTTCTATCTTGTTTCGCCTTCTATCCTGCATAAAATAATGCATAGAGGCGCTTTTAAGGTTGTATTTAAGTTAATTAGTTAGTCAAGTAAATAGGTGTTTCTAAGGTTGTCAATTGGAGATGAAACTAATAATTTGCACTGAGTTAAAGGGTATTTTCAGTGTTTCTATCTTACTTGTTTTACCTTCTATCATGCATATAATAATAATGCTTAGATTCCTCATAACTTATACATGTATTAGACATAAGGATTTCTAAATTGTCAACTAAATGTCATATTAATTTTATACATGAATAACTTATTTTTTATCAACCAAACATCTGTATAAGTTATATGGAAATTATACACGAATAACTCATTTCAATCTAGTAGGGGCAGTTTGGTAGTTGGTTGAAGTTATGCAGGTATTAGTAATGTATGAATTAATTATGAGTGAATCAGTGTATCAGCTTATGCAAGTATTAGTAATACTTGTATTACTTATTCTACCATTTATCCTACATAAAAGAAATACATAGATTCCCTCAAAACTTATATATATATATAAGATTATGGATATGCGGGTTTCTAAATTATCAATCAAACATCATATTAATTTTTTAATATACATAGCTTATTTCTTATCTGCTTATCAAACATCGTATAAAGACACGTGTCATTCATTTAGGATAGGGATGACAATGGGGCGAGGCGGGGCGGGTTGAGCTTAACCCGCAAAATTTTTAATCTGTCCCGCCGCATAACTACTTTTTTCATTGTCAACTCGATCCGCATAAATCCGCCCCACATAAGTTTTTTAATATTTTCTTTTTCCAGTTAAGTTTGATACTAAAAATAAAATTCATAAAATAAATTCATTTTTTTATTAAGTTGTACTAATTTAATAGGATAGTGCCTTAAATTATTTTTTTTTAGAGATCAATTGGGAAACATGTACGAAATTGTATTATTTTTTATTGAATCATTTTCATTTACTATCTTGAATGTTTTTAGTAGTTTTAAAGAAATTATCTTAATAAATAATGTTCTATCACTCTTATAACATGTAAAAAGTTAAATTAAATTTAAACCCACACAAAAAATCACATATACTCGCAAATCACTCCGCCCCGCCCCGCCCGCATTAATTTAAAAAAAACTCACTTTAACTTGCCCCGCATAATCTTAAACCCACTCCACCCCACATAATTTTAAATCCACTCCGCTCCACATAGCCTTAAACCCATCACGTCCCATCCGCCCCAACTCAATGTCATCCCGAGTGGAGGAAATACTATTGGAGAGAAGCCAAGTCACGTCAATTTAGGTTCATCATATAACGACCAATCATAAATTATATCACTTACCTAACTTATTAAATAATTATTACTCTCTCTATTTTAATATATGTGACACAATTCATTTTTTTAGAGTTAAACAGTTTAAGTTTTATTAAGAATTTACGCATGACACCTTAATTTTTTTTAAATGATATATATATATATATATAAACTACCTAAAAAATATTATGAATCACAATAATTGACTCCAATTTTTTTAAAAGATATATAAAAATTTATAATAAAATATAAACTTATTTGAATCTCAAAATTCAAAATATATTACATAAATTGACGGACATTAGTTTGTACAAACTTGATAATTAAGTTTCAATATTTATTACACATAAACTTTACCACTAAAAATTGTACCAATCGATTTCTTTATTATTAACGTGAAGTTTCAGGTTCGGTTTTCACAATTTTTTTTTTTTTTGAAATTTTTTTTCTTATCGAATATCGAGAAATAAAAGGGAAGTGTGCCCAATTTTAGAACTATTTGTTACTGTTATTGCATTAAATTTATAATTTTTTTAAGTCTAGTGACTTCAAGAAAAGAACTCTAAAGCTCAGAAAATATTTGTCTGAATTTCAGAAAGTTCAGTCATTTTAAGTTAAACAATTATTGTATGGACTTTACTCGCATGATACTTGAGACATCGGATATTATTGAATTATTTCAACGGGAGTTAGGGCGGTTCAAAATTGAACCAAAATAGATAACTCGAACTGAAAAAAGTTATTAATTTATCAGTAATGGATTATTGATTAGCAGTTTAGATAACGGTTTTGATTTTTTTTGTTATCGGGTTATCGGTTCTTAACGGTTTGAAGTTTTTTCTTAATAGGTTAACCGATAACCCGATAGTAAATTAAATAATTATATTTTTACCAATTTGTATATAAAGTCTTTGACTTAGAATTTAGTTTTCTACTTTTGTTTTTGGCGATTCCAAAATCTTGGTTATTCTACAATGCAAAAGTGTTTGCTTTTGAACAAGATGCAACTTATGAACTCATGCACATGATTCATTCGATTTGTCACCTTGTTTCTAAGGGATTTTTATTAATTTATTTTTGAGACAAATCTTAACGGTTAAACCGATAACCGAACCGATGACGATCAATAACTGATATGTCAATATCTTAATAGTTCTATAACGGTTTAGCATCTCTACAAACTGATAACCAATAAGTCAAACTGATATACTTTAAAACCGAATCGAACCGACAAATACAAGGCTCTAACGTTAGTAGACTAAAAAAAAATTAAAAATGAGTACAGATTAATAGTGGTGTTCACATAAGATATTTCGTAAATTTTTTATGAAATAATAAAAATATTATATTTATACATTAAGGTTTCTGTTTTTTTTTTTTTTTAATTCTTCACACAAACAACTGCATAGATCAATTTACTGTTAATTTTTTCTACGCGATATTAGATAAACTTTACATAAATTAGATACAAATATTATTTTATTTTATTTTGGATCCTCGACATTGAAGGTCCTATATATATTAGTACGTTCTATGTAGAATAAATCGAATTAATCCTTTCTAGAGGGGTTTATGATTTGGATAAAAATCGATTTAAATTGAATTGAATCGATTTTATTTGGGCTTGATTTAGTTTGGTTTTAGATTTTTTAAAATCAATAGTATTTGATTTTGTTTGAAAAAATTGAAGAAATAACCAAGTCGAACCTAGTAGGGGCCGTTTGGTAGCTGGTTGGAGTTATGTAGATTTGTAATATATGAATTAGTTATGAGTGAATCTATGTATCATTTTATGTAAGTATTTAGTTATACCTGTATTACTTATTCCACCATTTATCCTAAATAAAAGAATACATAGATTCCCACAAAACTTATAATACTATATGTATTGGACTATGGATATGCGAGTATCTAAATTATTTACCAAACATTGTATTAATTTTATACATAAATAATTTATTTCTTATATGCTTATCAAACGTCGTATAAAGATACACGTCTTTCATCTAGGATAGGTCTGGGTGGAGTGGAGGAGATCACTACTGGAAATAAGCCAAGTCAGATCAATTTATTATATAACGACCAATCATATATTATATCACTTTACCTAACTTGTTAAATAATTATTAGTACATTAAAATTCATAGGTGCAGTGACATTATTGTTTGTACAAACTTGATAATTAAGTTTCACTATTTATTACACATAAACTTAACCACCAAAATTGTACCATCGATTTCTTTATTATCATTTATCACCGTGAAATTTTAGGTTTGATTTTCAAACAATAATCTTTTTTATTAAAAGAATTTTTCTTTTTAATGATTGCATTAAGTTTATAATTTTACAGGTCTAATGAGTTGATGCATTAAATTTTTCGCATGCTAGCGACTTCTAGAAAAAAAATTGATATGACTGAATCTTAGACATTTATTTATGGACATAATTACTCGTATAGAACTTCAGACACGATATATTTAAATTATTACAAAGTAAGTAGATGAATTACAAAAGAAAAAATTCTTATGGTCAGAATGATATTTTACTTATGTTATTTTACCTTTTGAATATTTTTACCCTTTTAACTTTAATATCTTTTAATTAAAAAAAGATCAATTTATTTTAAAATAAAAAATTATTATAATTTTTTTAAATTTATGGCCAAATTTTCTGGCCATTTAGCATTATCCTAAAATAAATTAAAATGAGTACAAATTAATAGCGGTGTTCACATAAGATATTCTATAATTTTATTTAGGGAAAAGGGACAAATATACCCCTGAACTATCGTAAATGGTATGTAGATATCCTCCGTCATACTTTTGGGACATTGGTGCCCCTCCGTTCAAAAACTAGAGCATAATTACCCTTTATACAACGGACATACACGTGTCATAATCTTATCCACCGACAGACATTTATTAAATATTGAATCGACGGATAAGATTGCACCCCGTGTCCCTATTTAGTCTTCCGTTAGAGTGAAGACCATATATGCTCTAGTTTTTGGATGGCAGGGGTACCAGTGTCCCAAAAGTATGACGGAGGATAACTAGATACCATTTAAGATAGTTCGGGGATATATTTAACCTTTTTCTCTTTTATTTATGATTTACTATTAATTTTTTCTACTCGATATTAAATAAATTTTACATAAATTATCCTCGACATTGAGGGTCCTATATATGTTAATACGTTATGTTGAATAATAGGGAACTGTATATAGAAAAATCGAATCAACTCTTTCCACTCATAATGGTACCACGTGACATTGTTTAATTAAATAAATTAATTTGATTTGGATTTGATTTGATTTGATTTTAAAAAATATTTACATCGATTGTATTTGGTGTGGATTTGATTTTGTTTGAAAAAAATTGAAGAAATAATTGAATTTAACTGATAAATTACATGCATATATTTTATGATAATACATACGTAATATATTATTTTTACAAACAATTTTAAACATCTTATAGTTTTCATCAAATTTTATCTTTAATCTATTTATGAAAGCAAATATGTCCAAGACAAAAACATTATTTTAGGGAAAATTTTGCGGTTAAGCAAACTTATACTACTTAATTAATTATTATAGCTATAGTTTGTTATAATTACCACTTGTGACTAACATTAAACATTAATTACGTGGGTTGACTTCGAATTTGTATAATTCGTCACATTTGTATGATTGGCAACTAACAATTCTTCGTTTGATTTGTATTTGTATATGATGATTTGTATTTTCATATGACGATGATTTCCTTTGGTTTCTTAGTA
Organism: Solanum bulbocastanum; assembly: GCA_037074985.1. Classification (NCBI taxonomy): domain Eukaryota; kingdom Viridiplantae; phylum Streptophyta; class Magnoliopsida; order Solanales; family Solanaceae; genus Solanum; species Solanum bulbocastanum. Next base: position 4,849,488 of record CM073606.1, on the reverse strand, counting down.
TCACCATATACATTCAATCTTTTTTTGTATAACTTTTTAACGTTTGTGTAATTGTAGTTTTCAGATTTTGTATAATATAATTTATATAATGTAATTTGTATAATATAATTTGTATAACTGTTTAAAGTTCATATGTTTATGTTTGTATTAATTTGTTATTTCGAGTTTTGTCATATTTGTATGATTCCAAACTTTATATTTCTCAATTATACAAAAACACACGAATTATACAAACGTACCCGCAAATTATACAAACGAGATGCGAATTATACAAATTATTGCACTCACTCGCTCGCCTCTCTCCTCTCTCTCCCAATCACGCCCGCCTCTCCCAATCTTGCCCGCCAAATATATAAATACATATGTATATCAATTATATAGATACAATTATTCTGATAGATATACATATACAATTCGTCTCTCTCCAATCTCTGCGCTCTCTCGCTCGTCTCTCTCCTCCCTCTCCCAATCTCACTCGTCACTCTCCTCCTTATAACATGTAGCTACGAATCATAATTAGCAAACTATCACTATGGAGCGTAATTAAACTATTTTTGAGTGGCAATATACGGAAGTTTCCATTTATTTTATTGGTTTTTATGTATTTGAGTATCTATGACAATTTTTTGTAGGACTAGAAATGTATTGTCGCTCATTCTTGTAGGCCAAAATGGTGAATTATAAAGTTTCATTCATAGTAAATTTAGTAATTGAAAGCTTGATAATGTCTTCTAACTATTTTTCATTTTGACTGGATTGTTGTCACCTTTTTCCCCCATTTTCAGTGAATCATTGGTTTTATTTTGTGTATGATTAATAATCGAATAACCGAAATCAATAAAAAGTAAATGTCTATTATAATTGGTTTGGTTTGATTTTGAGAATTTAAAAATCGATTAAGTTGATTTGATTTTGATTTTGACCAATAATCAACTCATAAATACCCCTACTAAGACAAATAAATTATAAGAAAACTTTTTTTTTTTTATCATCATGAAAAGTATACCACTAAAATATACCATAAGAATAATTTGAAGATGTTTTGATAATTTCGGTGGGATAAGACCCTTAAAGAAAAAATATTTTCTATCATAATTATTTTAATTCGGAAAATAGATAAATATCAAAGTCATCACTTTACCGTAACTTTTAATTTGATAATTACATTAATAAAAATAATGCATCAAGCGAACTTAATAGGAAAGTTGAACCAAAACGTATGAAGCTTCAATTAAGGAACAAATAAATTGACAAGATCCAAAAATGACAACTTTGTAAACTTGTTGGAAAAAAAAGGAAATTTCTTATTTATTTTGGTGTGTTCATTATATAGTAAGAAATATTAATCTATGGGTGTATTTGATAGGAATAATAATTCATGCAATTGTTTTTGTTGGAAGATAAGTAAATTTTTTATTTTTTTGTAATGTTTGATAGATAAGAAAAAAAAAATTATTTCAAGAATATTTATATATTATCTATCAAAACACGGTGAAAGTGAGATATAAGTGATGTGTATAGATATTATATACTTCGATCATTAAATGATCAAAGAGTTCATTTACATGAACTCTCCGTTTAAAAGTATTTTTTTTTTTTAACAAAAAAGGAAAAATAACAAGCAACAGCTAATATAGAAAATAATTAAAGTAGTGTACAAATTTTGGACCACTTGGCTTGGAAAAATTAAAATTGGGAATCTTTTGCTTGTTAAAAGGTGGGCATTTTAATCATAGGCTTTCCACATTTAATCCTCATTAAAGTCTCAATTCAGACAATATGGTCCACTTAGGGTATGTTTGGTACGGAGGAAAACATTTTCTGGAAAATATTTTCAATTTTTTCATGTTTGATTGGCTTAAAATGTTTGAAAAATGTTTTTCAAATCAACTCATTTTCCTCAAATTATTTTGGAATAAGAATTTTTTACTTGTTTAGTTTGCTTGACATAATAAGTTATAGTAGAAGATTCTATGGAAAATAGTGTGCAACTTCTCTCATATTTGAATTGATTTTTAATTTGTTTTACTAAAAATTTTGTTAAATCATTTTCCCCTTTTAATTTTGTGTTAAAAAAATCTAGTCTACTTAATTATCGCACGGTTTAACTTCGTTTGCATGAGCTTGCTTACATTATCGATTTAGGATTACGATAAGATGAGCAAAAAGATCAAAGCAGTTAGTTTCACTTAACAATATCTATTGCCTAACATAGTGAGTAGTGACTCATTTCATCTATTGTTTATTGTGTTTAAGCAATCACACTATTTGTTGATATTATTGTTCCTTTTCCGAATGTTCTACATTGTTTTTCTATTCGTTGTCATGTTTTTTACACTATCATTTTTCCTTTTCCTTACTACTTTGATTTGCTACACTCAAGCTAAGATCCTTCGAAAATAGTGTATCTACCTCCACAAGGAGGTACGGGCAAGGTCTGTATATAATCGAGCTCGCCAAGCCTCACTTGTGTGCTTTCACAGGATATATTAATGTTGTATACTGACTCAGTAAAGAGCTACATAATCTTGATAACTCTAAAACTTAGCTACGCCTCAATCCTAAATAAGTCAACCAACAAAATAGTTAAAAGAGTAAGAATTTTAATGAAGGAATATTATTATCAAATACCTATCTTGGTTAACTTTTAAATCAATGAATCTGATTACTAATAGTTACCAAAGTTTACAACTTCCAGATGTCTACCTAATGAAAATGTACAGATTTCTGGCAGTTAGATATTGAGAAAAATCATAGCATCAATACAGTGATGTATGGATTTCTCAGCTAGGCAGACTATAAATGTTAGTAATAGATACTGTTATTTAAATTTAACGTTAAACCCCTTCGAATTGGCTCGTCTTAGAGAGCCTCTAACGCTTTGTTCGTCCTTGTCCATTGACACAGGGGAGTCAGGATTAGATGAAGTAGCATTCCAAGAATCAAGATTAGAAGATGGACATTTCAGAATCCCTTTTAAATGCTTTTTTAGTAGACAAACGCCTTCTTTGTTCGAATCATCATTTAGAGTAACCTCTTTAGCTTTGGCAGATATATGATTTGTGTCATCATCTTCTGTACTGGCCTCTTTAGATTTGTCATATGTAGCTTTGGCTCGGACAAAGTCATCATCGTAATCCATTGCACCACCTCTAACGCAAGGAGAAACATCTTCTAAGTTGGCCTTACTACATTTTACTTGGACATGATGATCGCCATTGGCACGTTCTATACCAGCCCATACATTTGCAAAATCATCACAGAAGGTATCCTCCTCTGTAACTTTGGCATGAATTAAGTCATAACTAACAGCAGCTTCTTCATGTTCGGGTGCAGCATGAACTATGTTGGTGACAAGAAAATCTTCATCATTTGTTGTCCGAACAAGATTATACGTATCCGTTGTTTGAACAGATTGAAACTTGTCTCCCTTTTTGGCTTTAGGCAATTTGAACCATCCTTCTAAAGGGAGAGACAGGTTCTTTAGAAATGAGGATTTCTTTGGAGCTTCTGCCAATTTTTTCTTATCCTTTGTGGTGAAGAATGTTATGGCAATCACGGTGGATATGAAAAGCTGACAGATTGCACATTTGATCTGTTCATGTCTCTCGAAAGACGAAGCCTGTGTAAGGCCAATCATTTTCTTGATCCCAAGAACTTTGCGTGCCAAATCTCCTAGCTCATATCTCTTGTACTTTGAGTCATTGAAAAACTTGGCGGCCAGGTAGCCTATATCAACTTTATCTTTAGTCAAGCCTAGTTCTGCAAATGGGAACATATCTTTCTTTTCTGGGATAGCAAAACCAACGAAACGAATCCTCTTGTCTGTAAGAAATTTGAGGAATGGATCAGGTAACTGTTCCCCAGAATGAAATCTGAGGATCAGGCAACCTACTCCAAAACACAAAAGAACCAAGATTATCTTGGGATCACGAGGGTGGCGCATCACATCAATGCCAACAATAGGTGGTTGTGCCCAAGTCTTACCTTCTGGGAAAAGAATATCAGCTGTGAATAAAGATTCAAACTCTTTTGCCTTAAAGGTTATACCTTCTAATTTAACCTCAAATCTATTGGTTTTCAAGTACACGATTCCTGCCATATCTTTGATCCGACAAATGATATGACTCTAATGTACTGCTGGGAACAAGAATAGATCAAGATGAATCTTACAAAAGATGCAGGAAAAATGAAAATTCCTTAAACCATAATGATGTTTTGCGCAAATATTGCAATGGAATGAGTGATGAAATCTAGCAAGATGGAAAAACAAATTGTGAGTCAATGGTATCCAAAACCACAAATAAAAAAGGGAGGAAAATAATGGAAACTAGTGGTTCTTGAGAAACAAACCTGTAAAAATGGATGGTTCTAGGCTAAAGTTGTTACATTTGAGAGGTTTATGTTTGTCAATTTAGGAGATTTCACATCCACACAAATTAGGAATTCCTCCATGGAAGTTATCTAAAAAATTTGAGGATTTTCAAATGATCTGTTCCACTAAAAAAGGAGATCAGTACTAAACTAGACTTCAAACACCTCTAAGTATTCACATCCAGAAGTGTAAAGATTGGCCATTTACCATAATTTTCATCTTCAAATTAACATCACCACCACCACAACATACCCAGTGGAATCCCACAAGTGAGGTCTAGAGAGGCTAAAGTACACACAAATCTACCCTTAACTTTGGGAGGTAAAGCCGTTGTTTTTTGACAGACATTCAGCTCAAGGATAAGCATATCAAAGCAAATAATATATAAAGTACGACAAAGCAAAGAAAGGAAAAACAAACTACAGTAAAATAGTGTGATAAACAGAGTACAAGAGATAGTAGATAGTAACAGAAATCAAAGGACTAGAAACTACATGTGAAGTACTATTTTAACCAAATTGAATCCAATTTGAGAAGCTGAGATTGTTTAATTCATAATCTCTCCACAGATCAATTGCAATCACGGACATTGTTCAAGCAAGAAAAAGATATACCAAAACTCTCTAAATGCATAATAGTATAGACACAAACTTCAAGGACTTGTCTTAAGGATTCAACATGGTGTAAAAATGGTCATATTCCATTACTTGTATCGTCTGATTAACGTCTTTAGACCACACATTCATGTTTAATACTGGAATTAACTTTGAAGCAGATGGACATAAATTGGATGAAACAGATTCTACTAATCTTAGATGAAAAATACTGAGCATTTAACTCCATTGAAGCAGAATATTAGGGGACACACCCATGGTACCTACGAGTCCTCCTTGAAACCTTCACAAATATTAACTCAAAAAGAACTTTGAAATCTCAGCATATTCAGATTATTAACATCCAGCAAGTTCCATAGAATCTTTCATTTCTCATTACTCATAACAAAATACAACCTGCTTGGAACAGAAGATAATTTGTGCTTGGAAACAATGAACAAACTGCAAGTCCGTCTATAGCTATGCCGAAGAAAACATATGAAAGTAAGAATAATGTATGCAAGAGAAAGAGATAGTCAACTGAACATAATACGCAATACTTCATTGGAATAGTCTTCATACATATTCAGAATTGAGAAAATTCCGAATCAAAACATAAAAGGTTCAAAACACAGAAAAACACCCCCACTATATACTCAAACCCTACAACATTTTAAGCCCTTTCGCCCCTAATTCTCCTTGCAAGTTGAATATCTTTCGGCATAATGGTAACCCTCTTAGCATGAATTGCACAAAGGTTAGTATCCTCAAACAATCCAACAAGATACGCCTCAGCTGCCTCCTGTAGCGCAGCAACAGCAGAGCTCTGGAAACGGAGATCAGTCTTAAAGTCCTGAGCAATCTCACGAACTAAACGCTGGAACGGAAGCTTCCTGATCAGAAGTTCAGTCGATTTCTGATACTTTCGGATTTCTCTCAGCGCCACAGTACCTGGCCTGAATCTGTGTGGCTTCTTCACTCCTCCAGTCGCCGGAGCAGATTTCCTAGCAGCTTTTGTTGCCAATTGCTTCCTTGGAGCTTTGCCTCCAGTCGATTTACGAGCAGTTTGCTTCGTACGAGCCATTTCTTAATCTCAAATTCCAATAGCTTTGTAGGGTTTGTTGATTTGGGATTTTGATACGAAAATTTGATTGAAAATAGGAGAATATTTATAGAGGAAAATTTTGAAAGTTTGGGCGGGGAGAGGTTTAATCATGGCCGTTGATTTTATTGACACGGATCGATGACATGGAAGAATGAGAAGGTGATCATGAGTGGTTTCGAAAGAGTTCATTGTGCAATCAACGGTTCTGATTGATTTGAAATAGATGTGAGTTGCGGATCGATGACGTGGAAAGTATTGTGCTTCTTTGCTTTTTTTATTTGTGAATTTTATATAGTTGAAAATTGAAATGATTAGAGCCGTTCGATAGTGATTTGATCAACGGTTTAGATTGATCTAAGAAGGGATTTATGGATCGATGACGTGGTAGGATTATTTTGGACATTGCTAACTATCCCAATCAATTTTTTGTGGTCACCAAACACGTTTACCAAATAGTCATCAATTACTATCGATAATCATCACCATTAGGTAGCGCTTGATCATAGATTTCTAAATATTTATGGTAAATATTATTTGGGTGAAATTTTCGCATGTGTTTGGACATAGTATTTGAAAAATATATTTAACCTTTTTAAGAAATATGATTTATATCACAAGTTTTTAAAACTATCAAAACTAAGGCACACTAGTTTACAGTTTGGCCATGGATTTCTCAAATAAAATTTGAGAATTTTTGGCAAGTAGTGTTTGTCCATACAATTTACCATTATTTGACAAATAATTTTGACAAATAACCCAAATTTCCAAATACTAGAAAAAACTAGTATTTGGGTCAAATCTCGTTATTTGGAAATTTTTAATAATTCAAATTATACACCAAACGTTTATCTTTTACAAGAACACCTTCTATAGTAATTGTTTGCATTGTTTTACATATTTTTTTACGTGAACACCAAAGTTATGGAATATTCAGTAAATATGAAAGTGATGATATGATTGTTGATGAAAATGATAACAATCGGCTTAGGGTAACAAAGTCGTGTGTTATGTAATACAAATATATGGTTAGTTTTGATAGTTTTTAAAAATTATGGGTATAAATCACATTTCTTAAAAAAGTGAAATTTATTTCCCAAATACTATGGCCAAACACATGGTGAAATTTCACCCAAATTTTCACCCGAATAATATTTGCCAAAAATATTTGGAAATCTATGGTCAAACGCTAGTTTATAGTATTCGAAAATTTGGGTTATTTGTCAAATAATGGCAAATTGTATGGACAAACACTATTTGCAAAAAATTTCCTCAAATTTTACTTGGGAGATTTATGGCCAAATGGGTCTGTCATTACTATATATCGTGAAGACGTCAATCACTACTATCAATCATCATTACTATTAGCCATTACTATCATCCACAGTTATCACCACTATATATATATATATATATATATATATACACACACCACCATGGTTACACACCGATATAGGACATAACAAAAACATTACTGAATAATTTATTGATTTGTTACAATAAAGTTGACAATACAAGAACAATTACCAAAACAAACAAAACAAACGGGGAGCAAATTAAGGAGTTCAATAATGTAAAATTATAACATGACATTCAATTATTACATCACGAGTAGTGGCATTGTACCAATAAGTTCTCGCCGTGACAGTACCTCGTGCTAGCCGGAAAACACCGGAACCACCAACCACCGGCAACTCACGATATTCGCGAGACACTCGGTTGTGTCCGAGGATACTGAGTGTGCTACCATTGTACTTGCCTTGGGTGAACACAAAGTTAAAAGTCATAAGTAGTTCTCTATCTTCAAACGAGGTGAAACCATACATTCCTTGAGCTCGACCAATTACCTGTTAAAAATTTAATTGAGTAAATTAAAAATATTTAATAAGATATATAGTTATAAACAACAATAGTTTGCTTTGAATCTTACTGTCATCCATTATTAAAAAAAAAAGAAAAAAGAATGTTCATGTGCTTGACAATCAAAATGAATCAATCCACAAGCATGTTTCAATGTTAAAGTAAAGGAAAAATGTTCAAATTTACCCTTATGCGTTCCTCCCTTTCACGGTTGTCTAGCTTGACTATGACATTTATCACAATGAAGCCATGTAGATAAATAAAAGATTCAAAATTTACCACTAAACTATCAAATTTGTTTATTTACCCTCTTACGATAATTTAAAGTATGTCCCTAAACAATGGAAATAGTTCAAATATGCTTCCATACATTTGAAAAGATTTAGATATACCTTCACCTGCTATGAATCAAGCTTTTCATGATAGAAAATCATCAATCGAAGGATCATATATATATATATATATTTGAGATGAAAAATACCAGCGAGATCTCTTATGTGCCAAAAGGTAAGCACATAAACTTTAGTATTTTGAATGAGATGATTACAAACTTCAATATTTACCTCGGAATCGATATTTGGTCCAATAGTCATTGGGTTGTCCATCATCCTCACTAACCCAAAAGATGTGGGAGACAAAGAGGTAATATTGGCTTGTGCTATCTGAATTGCTGATGGATCCTTTCCACTCACAATGTCATGAAAATAAAAGTGAAATTTGGTCATTTTTTCCTTTGCATGTGATAAATTCTTGAACCATTTTTCAACTCCTTTTGGACTTAAATTAAGCCCAAGAGTTGTAGGCAAATTAGCAATTGCAATTAACAAGCAAATCATAAACAAAAATTTCTTCATATTTTCTTCTTTTCTTTCTTATTTTGTGTTACATTCATATGAAACTAGCTAGTAAATAACTATATATATATATATATGTGTGTGTGTACAATTACATAAAGGTTTATGTTGACTCTGGAAAAAAAATGAAATTTGAGTTGACCTTGGGAAACTCATAAACAACTAAGTATTGACCAAATAAAAATGTGAAACTTAAGAACCAACTAATCAATGCGACTTCCATATAATATGCAGCTAGAAACGCTCCAAAAGGCATCTTATGGTGAGTTACGTTATATCTAGAATTTCAAACTTGATATCGAAGTAGCTAAATTATAAATAATGTATAAATTTTGAATCGATCTTAAATAACGATACTTCAATCTACTATCACATAACGCCTGTTTGAATTGACTTATTATAAGTGTTTTTAAGTCAAAGTACCTTTTAAAAACTTTTAAAATATTTGAAAAAATTAAAAAAGATGCACTTAGAAGGAAAAATTACGTGACACAACAAACATAGACTTAGAGATTGGATCAAACTTTTAATTTAAATGGGCTTGAAGACCATAGCCTACTTATACTATTTCCTAATTGGATCATTCCAAAATGAATTTCCAGCGCTAACCTTGGGTACACGCAGCAGTTAGCTTATTCCTCAAGAAAATGTATCAACCACCGGACTGGTCAAATTCCGGGGATCAAGCAAGTAATATATATAAAACACAAAATTCCCAGATCAAAGAATTTTACTTTTTAGTGTTAAAATTAAGATAGAGTAGACAAAATCCAAAGTGATGGTCCTTCCATTATTGAAGTTAGGGACACTTGCTTTGAGAACTTTGAGTAAACCCATTGCTGCTAGGCTTAAGAAAGAAGCTCGGTTGTATCCCAAATTCCGTAATTTCATCATCAGCATTGCCCAGGTAATCTCCATGATAAACCCTTTTAATAGTATTATGTAAGTAATAATAATAGTTTGTGATTCAAGTTTTTTTTTTTTTTTTTTTTTTTGGGTTGAGCTGAAGGTTTATTGAAAATAGTATATTTACTTATTGAGCTAGGGGTGAAGTGTGCGTATATTTTATCTTTTTTCACGCCTCATTTTATGAGACTACACTAGGCATGTTGTTGTTGTTGGGTTGGTGATTGGATTGAGCCGATGATCTATTGGAAACAACCTCTCTGCATACATTTATTTTTCTTAGACCCCACCGTGTGGGCCTACACGGCTGTTGTTGTTGGGTTAGTGACTGGATTGAGCCGATGATCTATTGGAAACAACCTCTTTTACCTATTGAGGTAGGGGTAAGCTATGCATACATTTTCTTTTTCAGACTCCCCCTGTGTGGGACTATACTGGTTATATTGTTGTTAGGTTGGTGATTGGATTGACCTGAGTGTTTATCAGGAACAGACTCTTTATCACTTGAGAAAGAGGTAAAGTCTGCATATATTTATCCTTTTTAGACTCCACTATGTAGGACTACACTGGGTATATTGTTGGGTTGGTGATTGGATTGTACCGAGGGTCTATTAGAAATGATCTCTCTACCTGTGAGCTAGGGGTAAGGTCTGCCTAGATTCTGTCTTTTCCAGACCCCATTGTGTGGGGCTACACTGGGTATGTTGTTGTTGGGTTGGTGACTGGATTGAGCTGAGAGTCTATCAAAAGTAGTCACTCTACCTATGAGGTAGGGGTAAGGTCTGTCTACATTCTATCTTTTACAGACCTCATTGTGTGGGACTAAACTCGTATGTTGGTGTTGGGTTGGTTATTGAATTGATCAAATACATGTAAATTTAAAACTAATTGGGGTTGATTATATGTACTCCCTCTGTTTCAAAAAGACTGGCCTAGTTTCCCTTTTAGTCTGTTTCAAAAAGAATGACCCCTCTCCTTTTTTGACAGCACTTTAACTTTAACTTTCCACGTGACATGTTTAAGGACACAAGATTAAAGGGTATTTTGGTACATTTGACATAACTTTAATTTAGAACCACAAGATTAAAAAAGTTTATTTCTTTTATTAAACTCTGTTCCAAGTCAAACTAAGTCATTCTTTTTTAAACGAAGGGAGTATCATTTTTAGGATAAGTGTCATTCTTTGGTCGATCTTGGGTCGACGTTCAAATAGGATGAGTTGGGTTGATGATTGTATATTGATTTGAATTTATTCTATCATGATTCCTTTTCTGGAATACGACAACAATATATCTAGTGTAATCTTACAAGTGAGGTCTGGAGAGAGTGGTGAGTGCGCAAATCATACCCTTATTTTGGGAGGGTAGAGAGTTGTTTCCAGAAGATCCTCAATTCAAACAAAGCAATTTTAAGCAAATAATGGAAGAAAATGAAGAACATAACAATAACAATAAGTCAATAACAAAATAATACGATAATCGAAGCAAAAGAAAACAACATATGATAATTAAAATAGAAAAATAAGATAATACGAGAGTGATAATAAAGCAAAGGGGACAAGTATAATAAGAGATTGTTGGTTTTAGGAAGGAGAGAAATTCTAGGTGTTTTGAGAACATAGAAAATAGTATAGAACAGATCAAATTGAATTGTATCTTGATTCTATGTTTTTGGTGTAATCAGATTCGGTCTAATGATCCTGTATCTATTATTGATGTGTTAGATTCATTATAGACATGGGATCATAGGATATGGATTTACTTGTAAATATGGCCCTAGTACCGCCCATGTACTGATCTGTTTCTATCAATAGACACAAACTTACCAGTTTAAAAAAAAAAAGAGATTGTTGGTTTTAGAAGAATTGTGGAATTTTTTGTATGTGACTGTTTTGGTCATGTTTATGAATGAAAATACTTTTACCTGATCAAAATAAAGAATTGTGGAATTTTGCCGTTAAAATGGTGAGAATTTGTAGATTCTAGCTTTTTCCCAACTTGATATTCAATAATTTGTAGAAGAACTGTTGCGGGATCACCTTTTCTTGCTTTGGTTTTGGGTTGTTCAAGTCAAGAGATTGTAAGTTTTAGAAGAGCTCAAAATGTAGGAGAATCATGTTTTTTTTTTTAATGGAGACGACTTATAACTTCTTGTTTTCTTTCAACGTGACATTCAATTATTTGTAGCAGAATTGTTGGGGAATTTTACCATCTTTTGTTGGTTCTGATCCACATTTAAATTTTCCAGAAGGTTGGATCATCTTAGAAGGTCAACTAAGAGGAAAATTGTTCCCTGTCATTACAATCTCTGTTTAGCTATGAGTCCAGTTGCATCATGTAAAAAAATTTTTTCCTGAAGAGGGTATAAATTCTGCTATGTTTGTATTTGATAGTATGATTAGTAGACGCTAGTGCTAGTTTAAAAGAGTGTGTCCAATTCTAAAATGTGGGTGGCTGCCTCATTGAGTAACGGTCTTAAATTTATATGAACAGAAATGTATCACGTTCTGTCTTTCAAATGTTGGCAAGTCTCTTCTCAAGTATTTCTGGTAGTATAGATATATAAAATTGCAATTCGTCACTGAAAGACTGCAAATCTTAATGCCATGCAATGACATCATTGCTCTGTTAGAAAGACTACCTGTTGCGTATAACATATTTGAAATTGACTCCTACTACTTTTGTTTATACAAGAAAATATACAAAGAAAATGTGATCTAGACATTGACAGGAATATATTGACGTATTGATGACAAAATACAGTGACTAGCAAATGCAATGGTTAGACATCACAAGCATGATGGTCATTTTTTGAAAATATTGTGTCCATTGATGCTTGTGGTATCTCCATTAAGGGATTTTACGTCTTAGAAAGTTTGTTGCATGCACCTCACTTTTGTGGTTAATACTGGTTTGTATTATAGTTCATGAGTTTATCTGAAATTTGTTGTCTACACAGTTCTTCTCGCAAAATAGCAGTTCTTTCACGTGGTCCGTTTTCCTCTATGCTTCATGTGGTTATACATGTAGCACACTTGCATCCCTCTCTGATTGTTCCTAGATATGTTTCAATACATTCCACATATTTCGTTTCAGATGTGAGTACTCTAGTAGACTTCATTCTTTCAACATTATGCTTCACTTCTGTTTTTACTTTGACTTGTTAAGAGTTTCTGCATATATAGATCATCTTTCATTACATACATTGCTGAATCCAGGCGAATCACCGGATAACAACAACCATGCAAAGACGGATATATGGCCATGCAACTGATGTTGGAATACGACCTTTGAATGAAGAGAAAGCGGTTCAAGCCGCTGTTGATCTTCTGGGGGAACTTTTTGTTTTCTCGGTATTGTTTATTCTCCTACTTGATTTTTGCAATAATGTCTGATAGTTAGCTACCCTGATTCTTACCTATTACATTTGTTCATTTTTGTGAAAGCGCAGATAAGCTTTGCTAAGCAGTCGAATGATACAATTTTTTTTACACGTGTAAAACTTTATATGTTCTCCTTAGTTACCCCCAAAAGAAAAAAGGAACATGTTATGTTCTCTCACTCAAATAAGGTACTCCCTCCGTTTGTGGGGTAAAGAGGCTGTTTTTGAGAAACGTATGAAAAAAAATGCAAGAGTAGAAAAGCTATGATGAAAATACAAAGGCTTATAACTCTCATCTTCCATTGATGTGTGCGCTTCGCCTAGAGCAATATGACTTCTAAATCTTTCTCTGTACAACTCCCTTAAAATTTATTCTTCCAAAAAGTCGGCAGCTAGTAGAACAGAAGGCACAAAGAGCCATGAGAGAAGTACCACCTAGTTTAGGAAATTTTCATATGTCAATATACATATCAAAGCTTTGTGCATGTGCACAACATCTGATCTTGGTAATTTAAGAATTATTGCTTTGGGTGATTTGCTTCAATGAAATTAAAGTCTCAGCTGCCTGTCGTGGCAAATTGCAATACAGTTTTGAAGGCCAGAGTTGTCTACGCTATTTCATGCATGTGCCGATGTTTAGAATCTCTACATTGCTTTCTTGCAACATAATTTTCTTATGGATAAATCTATTGAAAGGGCTTTTGACAGAGAACTCTTTTAATTCCAAGCTAGCATGTGCAATAAACATTTGAAACTTTATTAAAATCTGATAGTGTAGTAGCCAAATACGTGTCAGTGGAGGAAGATAAGAGAAGGTGGGAAGTTTTTAGGGTTAGTTTTGGGTGTTTATGAAGTATTAACAGTTCAACAAATGATTCGATTCATTTACTTGCTTGCCCAAAAATATTTGTTCAATGACTGCACTAAGTTCTTGAAAAGAAAAAGCTCCAAGTCTTGACAAATTTTGTCTTGTACTTGCTGGCATAGTAAGAGTTGGCGCAAACATGCAAGGTAAGAATGCATACAATAGACCGCTTTGGCTCTGCCCTTTTGGGCCTTGCACATAGCGGGAGTTTAGTGTGCCATGATGCCCTTCAGTGCTTGCTGCTACTGAATCAGATATTGTATTGTCTCACAATTTCTTAATTGGATGGTCAAGCAGTTTCTAAATTCTTTGGAACTAATATGTCAATGGAAGTGGAGAATGCAATGGAAAAGTTATTAGTCCAGCAGAGCTGGCTGAAGCTGCTATATTGAAAGTCCTAATGCCTGTTTCAGCTGCTCATTAACAGTGTGATAGAGTAATTAGGTTTAAATTAATGTCGATGCATGTTGCATGATGCATCCCGTTATACTAATGCTTGGTCACTGGAACGTACAGATTATCTTATGCCATGACGCACTTTGTGTATGTCACTTTCAGTATAATGACAAGCCATTAGGACTTTTTTTCTTGAATCTATTTATGTTCAGTGGCATCTACACATACACACATCAATGTCTATGTCTTGAATCTCTTGAGACTTGTGGTCAACTTTAACCCTTGAAACACGACCTGCCGTTGCCATCTGCTGCCTTTGCATCTTCTAATTAATGTTTGTGCAACTTTTGCAATGTGCTGAACAGGTCGCAGGTGCTATTGTTGTATTTGAGGTGCAAAGGAATTCTCGGTCAGAGGCTAAGAAGGAGGAACTTTGTAGGAAAGAAATGGAGGTAGTCCTATTTTAGTCTTCTTAGCAAACTCTTAAGTGTGCTTTATCTATTATCTAATCTTCAAGCTTGACTATTTCATCTTCACCTGAAAGTTTTAACATTGTCCTCTTGATATTTCTCTTAAATATGTACTTTATCTTCCCTCTTTGAAGTTTTTCCTTCTATATTATATCTAAATCTGATTGCCTTGGATGACGACATGCATTAGTCTGTTGATTTGTCTCTCCAAATCTAAGTGGCAGGGTATTTTTGCACCACTAACCACTAGTAATGTCAATTTTTCCACTTGTACTGTTGGATATAATTCAAAGTCAATCTCAGATAGATACACCATCTATTGGAGTAGTACATGCTAATTTATTTTATCACTTCTGGTACTAGATATCAGCATGGGGTTCTAATTCGAAAAGATTTTCTTCCTTTGCTACTTTTGCTTTTTATATCTGTTGATTTGATGAACTATGTTCATGTTACATTCCACCTAATTGGAAATTTTAAAAGTTCTATATATCGTATAAGAGCCTGTTAACTTTCTTCCTACATATGTGTTCAAAAGTTATATCTTAGTTCAAGAAGTGTTTTTCAGAAATTGAGACTACGAGATGAAGCATTGGAAAAGGAGATAAAGGGCCTTCAAAGCAAAATTCAAGAGCTGGAACAGCTAGCTAGGGGAAAGGGACTTGCTGGTATGTTCAATTTCAGAATTCCTCATATTGGAGAAGGCAAGTCAGCAACACCAGCATGATTTGTTTGCTCAATTTTGGCTACATAGGAATCATTTTTTTTCTTTCATTCTTTTGATCCAAGTCCTATTTGGCTCATTTTTTTAAAAGCTCGGTCTAAGCTTCTACCGCTCACTGTAAATAAAGTTGAATCTTGAATTAGCCGTTGTTTATGAAAGTTTTTGAATGCTAAATTTGGTGAAATTAGCCTAAATTTTGTTGTGCCACCTTCGTTTTGTGCCATGTTCTTCTTAATTTACATTCATCCACCCAACCTGATAGAAAAGTTGATGTCTGTGATGCATACGCTTAAGAAACTTATCATCTTCAACTAGCATCTGTGTTGATGCTAGTTAAAAGTATGTCTAGATGCCCCCTTATCTGCAGAAATCATTATTGATAGCAGATATTAGTAGTGATCAAGAATTTGACTATCATGGAATCTTGAAGATGATAGTGGGGGTGTACCCTTTATGCCTTCCTTCCCTTGTTCTTTCTCTTTTTATTATTCACACACACAACAAAAGCCCTTTGTGCTGAATGGATCTGGATGCTGCTCATAAAGGCTGAAAAAAAGAGGCCAATCTCTCATTAACAAATCATCACAAAGAGTCATATTCTTCACTTTGGTTCTTGATGAAAAGTGTCAATGGGAATCACTTTTTCCTTTTTTTTGTCAGTAGAAACAACCTCTCTGCTTGCCAAGGTAAGGGGTAAGGTCTGCTTATATATTACTTTTTTAGATCCTACTTACGGGATTACATCAGGTATGTTGTTCTCTTTTTGATTTAGTGAGATTGCAGCTCTTCAAGATTGTTTTGGAAACAACTTGCCAACTTATTACATGACTTATTATTTATTGATTTGATCTAAACATCGAGCGATTATTGACCACTTTCTTTTTTCTAGTCATCTGTTTTAGGAAGGGAATTGATATTCCCACAACATGAGTGAGAATCTCATTGTTAAATTGTAGTCCTCAAACTTCATATTGGGAACAAGATTCTATTTTTGTCCTTATTCCTAGACAATGCAATTGTATTCCATCCACTAAGGCTAGAAAGTTACTTAATTGTTCGATCCATTCAGTAATTTTAGTTTAAATTATATATTTTTATCAGATAATTTATTCAATATGTATAAAAAAAATGAATTGAAAATTTAATTACTGATACCTAATATCATTATATTAAAATTTAGAACGTACAGAATTTAAATTTTAACTTTAACACTAACAATCTCCCACGTGGGCCAGTCCATTTTGTCGGTAATTAACATTATTCTTAGCTATAGAAAAATGGTAATTTAATATAATTTTTAAATATATAAATTTTATTTTTTATTTTAAATGGTAATTTAATATAATTTATTTTTGGAGGAGTAGGAATAAAAAATGTTCCATTGCTTTTTCTAGTCAAATAAATAAAGATGATAAAACAAATGGAAGGGATGGTGAGATTGTTAGAGATCTTTTCGTCCTTGACAAAAGTTTTGTGTTTGAGCTTTGAGAATAAAAAAGTAATTCGTGAAGAGTGCTTTGCTTCTACTGAATGTAAATCAAAACAGTTCATGCGACAAATTTGTTTGCACGATGTCAGTAATTGCTTTTAAATCTTTTACATTATAAGCTAGTGTAAGTAAACTATAAAAAATAATTGAAGTAAATTCGAGACGTAACTATTTTTTTCTTCATTCATATCCACTTCTTCTTCTTTTACGTACTTATTTGAAATTTGGTCTTGACAAGTTAAACATCTGACGTTCAACACCAATAAAATACCAAAAGTTTAACCTTGTTAAGTGAAATTTAGTAAAACTACAAACACATATGTCAGAAGTTTCCATATAAAAATAGCACGCTAAACTTCAAGCAAAACTCTTCACATGCAGAAATAACATGCTAAACTTCAAACAAAACTCTTCACACAAATTCAATCATGAATACTCAACGACATGATCCAAAATCAATGATCGAACATAAATCTAAATTAGTCGAGCTAGTCGGGGAGTGGGGGGTATAAAAGGAAATTCAAAGCAACATCATACATATATACACCCCTTGCCTCATGCTTTTGCCGCGTAGACATGAAATGTCATCAAAATTGCGTTTTTTCTTTCTTTCTTTAGGTATTGATAGTAACCACTAACCAGTCTTCTTCTACTCTTCTCTAAGCTCAAAATCATCAAAATTCCAAGAAATTTACCGAAGCGAAATCCCAATTATTCTCTATATAGAAGGAACACTGAGCAGCATTTTCACTTCCTCTCTATCTTCACTTGCATTTGTTCAGTTTGGTTCACCGCTAACTGGTACAACCCCTTTTAGTTTTTTTTTTGGTTTACTTTTCGAATTTCTTTATGTTTGGAATATGATTCTGCTTTTTTGGCGACTTGGGTGTCTTTTTTTTTCTTGTTTTTATTCTGTTTTTTAATAGATATGCATAAATTTTAGTAGAATCTGATGCTCCAATTGTTTTTGATTCCGATAATTTGGGGATTTCAAGTTGTTGTTTCCAGCTGGAGATCGTGAGGAGCGAGTTTTATTGGTTGTTTTGAGGTTTAACTTGGGTAATCTTTCATTTCTAATTTTGGGTTTCTTTGGGATTTGATGCTTGTGAGAAATACTTGGATTTGGTAAGAAATTGATGTTTGAATTTTAGTATTGTGTTAGATTATGAGTTGGGTTTTGTTGGGTTTTTCTTCTTGTTGTTTGAGGTATTGGGTTTGTAACAGATATTCTGTACTGGTATTTATTTGTTGCATATGGTTTAGGTGTTGTGGTGGGTATGTATTTGAAGAGAAATTGATAAACAGAATGGGATATTTAGAGTTAAGTATGTTTACTTGTTGGTTTTTTGCAGGTGAGGAGTTTAGGGTGTTCTTTTGTTTGATTGGATGAGGAAGGTTTCGAAGAGGGGTGCATGTAAGTCTGCATCACACCAGCTCTTCAAGGACAGGGCAAAGAACCGTGTGGATGATCTGCAGGGTGTGTTAACTAATCTACAATCTGCAAGGAAGGAAAGCCGAACGTATGATGTTGGGTTGCTTGAAGAGCAAGTCCACCAGATGCTGCGTGAATGGAAATCTGAGCTTAATGAGCCATCACCGGCTTCTTCTTTGCAGGCAAGAACAAATATTTACGTCCCTTTTAGCTCCGAGCGCACTTAGAGGTTTTATCTTTTGTACCTGTCCGCGGTGGGTACATTGCAAAGGAAAAAATGCATGTTGGTGTGTCTTCTTATATGTAAGCTTGTGTTTTAATGGTCTCGTGACTTGAAGCATGCTTGAGCACATGCACAAAGAAAGTTTTGGCATATAGCGAGTGCGGATCAATTTCACTATGTTAGTCAAAAGACAGTATTTATGAATATTGTAGGCTCTGTGAATTTATGTTTCATATATCCTTTGTATTGGTTTCATTTATTGAACGTGGTATTGTTATAATTATGTTTCTGTCTTCGGGTATTGGTGGCATAGAGCTATACAATTGTGTGTTTTTCATAATGGCTGCCTTTGCAGGGAGGAAGCCGTGTGTCATCATCAGCAGATATCTATAGACTGCTATTGGGTGAGGAAGAAGATGATGCCACCAGTGCATTAGCTGCACCTAAGCCTGAGCCTGATGCTCAAAAAGTTAGCGTTACTGGTTTTCAAGAGGCATGCATTTTACTTGTAATTTCATCTTCTGCAATTGCTGGACTCTTCTGATTGGCATGATCTTGTGACAGAATGATCTTCCTATAGATTAGCTTGAGTATGACTTGATTGATATTTGATGTTTAGACCTGGTAATTACAAGGAGGTTGCTGCTTCTCCTTGGGAAACCTTTCACAATTGATAAACTTTTATGTCTTAAATAAATGGGAAGATTATTTCTAACCCACATTGATCAATATCAATAAGAATAGCAGTCATATATGTATAGGTATCTCTGATCAAATTTAAGCTTCATCTTAATGGTTTCTCTATCAGGTAGCTATTACATTAGTATTTTCTTCCACCACTATTAATGCTTGGAGGAAGTCACATTTGACATATTGTTAATGTACGATTGAACGACATAGAATAAAACTGAGAGTATCATTTGAATTAATCTAAAAATGAGTGCTATGTACACTTTGGCCTTTTAGGAAGAAATGATGGTTTAATTTGGTTTGAAGTTCATGTCTGTTGTGGCTACTATCTTGCTTGAAGTTTTCCTTAGCAATTATCCTACAGCATGTTTCTCATTTATCTAAATTGCCTCCTGACCCTTCTCTTCATATAGCTTTGTATATCTCCTTTGTTGGTTGATTTCTAACAAGTGAAGATTAGACCTTTTGCAATCTTTTGTTTTTCAGCTGGTTTAGAATGCATATTTAAGTGATCAATTAATTCTTACCTGTTAAGCAATTTGTTTGCTGTAGGGTTTCAATGTAACTCAGGTGCTGCAGGAGCAAGGTTTCCAGTTGGTTGATCAATGCAAAGGCTTGCCTTTAATGGTTAATAACACAGGAGTCAACAATCTTGGCATTGCAACACAATTGGATTACCATTCTTTTGATTTGCATCACGAATATGATCAGCAGTACTTACCTGGATTTGATGCTTTAAATCTCTGCCTAGAGGATGCTATGCCTCCTATTCATATTAGTCCTCCACCCTCTGCTTTCCTGGGGCCGAAATGTGCCCTTTGGGATTGTCCTCGGCCTGCGATGGGGTCAGACTGGTGTCAGAAGTCTCAAGACTACTGCAGCGACTATCATGCTTCTCTTGCACCTAATGAAGGCTATCCTGGGAGGCCTCCAGTTGTTCGGCCAATGGGTATTGGCTTAAAGGATAATTTGCTTTTTCAAGCTCTTAGTGCAAAAGCACATGGAAAAGATGTTGGTGTTCCCGAGTGTGAGGGTGCTGCCACGGCAAAGTCCCCCTGGAATGCACCTGGTGAGGACATATCTGTATTTCTGATTGCTGCGATTTTTTGTGTACTTAGTTCTACACTTTCACTTATAAAATCTGATATCCGCTGGTTTGCTTATGCTTCTGCAGAGCTATTTGATCTTAAAGTTGTTGAAGGTGAAATAATTAGGGAGTGGCTTTTCTTTGATAAGCCTCGAAGAGCATTTGAAAGTGGAAACAGGAAGCAGAGGTCATTGCCAGATTATAATGGACGGGGTTGGCACGAGTCAAGGAAGCAAATGATGAATGAATTTGGTGGGTTGAAGAGATCCTACTACATGGATCCACAACCGATGAAAAATCTAGAATGGCATCTTTACGAGTATGAGATCAACAAGTATGATGCATGTGCCTTGTACAGATTGGAACTGAAACTTGTTGATGGGAAAAAGATTCCCAAAGGGAAGATAAGCAATGTATCAGTTGCTGATTTGCAAAAGCAAATGGGAAGACTAACTGCTGAATTTCCTTTGGACAACAAGCGAACTATGAAGGGCAGAGTGAAGGCCAATATGAAATATGTGGGAAACATCCATGCTGCTCCGGTTCCAATTGTTCCAACTTGTGAAGGATTTGATTATGGGAATAGCGACCCTTATGACTATCTTGTAGACGATCTGGATGGCTACTTCATAACGTAATTATATACGTTCGATGATACACTTTTTCAAACAAGAGGCTTTTTGCCTTTGTATTATACAGCAGTTTCGTCTTGAGACTAACATCCGGTGGTAGAAGTGTTTCCGTTTTTTCATCAGTCGGGGCCAACCAGAGGTCTCCCCTTTCCGCAGGTTTATGGTCAATAGTCCTTTGTCGTGTGAGACGCGGTCCCATCTAACTATGGAGCACACTTAACTGCATGAGAATGAAAACCCTATTTACTTGTTCTCAATCTACATACTTTAGAACCAAGTTGACACTAAATGTATTTATATTCTAGTGTCGAATTTGGTGACCAAATGTAATGGTCATTTTCTTCAACATCTGCTGCTTTCTATGTGTAATGGGGTTCCATTATTATGATTTAATAATCTTTTTTGGTAATATTTGCGTTAACTATGTTCAGGTAGGCCTTCACTCCAAATGGGAAAGATATGCTACTTTTAACATTGACAACTCCAATAAGCTTTGTTATACTAAAGGGACGTAACAAGTGTCCCTTCAACAAGTACTCAGTGAAATGATGGACGAATTGGTTCAGATACTTATGTGCTGAAGATATGTTAATTGCAAGGTTAGGATGATTTGGTTGGCTTAAATTGAACTGGACCAGCCAACTTCAAACTTCTAATACTGCTAAATGACTATTTAAAATTCCAGATATGGTTTGAACATTCACCCTATGGTGAAGGGCTTAACATGTACTTGAGACATCATGTAATGGGAGAAATAAAACTACTTGACATTAGGTAGATACGTCGTTAATCCAATTTCATAGAAACAGTTGTACTTGCACAAGCAGAATATAAACAAGATAGGTTCTGCGTCTATTTCAAACTATTTAGACATAGAAAGCCTCTTAAATGGAGTTACTTATTAGACTTCAGCGAGGCCTGGATAAGTTTCACGTTCTTCTGAGGCAGTGAGACGGAACTATTGCCAACGGTCTACTCATAGTCCTGAGCAGTTCATCAGGATCTATAAGAAACATCTTCTTCTTCGTAGTTGTTGACTCGTTCACACTCGTCGATCCATTCACTATATCTGTGAGTTCCCAACAAAGAGAGACATGAGAAATGCGGAGAGGAGAGATGGTTTACAGTAAATGTGAGTTCCCAACAAATAGACAGTAAATATGTATACTTCTCAAAATAGTTTAATATCTATATCCATCACTGAAGAAATCAATGGCAAGGTTAGGTGCCCTTACATATCAATAGGTTCTGTTAGCGCTGCAAAGACAAAAACACAAAAAGAAAAAACTTGTTAGCAATCCACTTATACTTATGCAAGCAAATGTCAAATGAGACGTTAAAAGGGTGAAAAGACATGAAGGCCAAGGACAAAGTTTTTCACCAATACAAATATGGCATGAGCAAATGCAATATGCAGTCTTATCTGACATAAGGCAGATCCATTAATCCAGAGTCTGTTAGGTAAACTAGAAGATACTCATTCATTGAACACATCGATAAAGATTACTCTTCTATGTTATCCCCATTTCCTCAGACTACTTTCTCATGGAAGTAGTAGGTCGCAAGTTATGCATTATATTTTCCGGCCCAGTAGTTTTAATCATCTAATCAAATGTCATTACAAAACATTAAGCATAGATAAATTAATAGATACACGAGAAACCAAAAGTCTAGGTATACCTGTGACAGTGGTGCTGAAGCTCTCCTGGCAGATTCTGCAATTTGCCTCGCCAATCAAGTTTTTCATATCACTGGATACCAGGAAAGATGAACGTGCCATAAGATTGAGCCAAAAGCAATTACATGTTAAATTAATTGTTGACCAAGAATGAGAAGCAATGCAGTGTCCAAAGTGGTGAGGAGGCGGAGAGGGAAAAGCTCAATCTATCCAATGTCTATGAAGAAAAATAACTTGGACATGAGAATGCTATATAATTAACTTACATGCGACATTCCACGCTGGTGCCATGGCTACAGAAAGGACAGCTGAAAACAGTATCAAGTTTGTCCATCCTCTTCTTTGGAGGTGGCTTCGATTTTGCCTTCCTCTTTCCCATAGCTCAAGTTACTGTCAAGTGCATTTAAAAACACAAGTCAGCCACAAGAACGTTAAAACTAACAACTAAAAGGAAGTATGAATGCTTAACTATTCTATAACCCATCTTAATTAATTCCATTATAATAGATCAAAACTATGAGCTATTAAGCTACTGTGGCTCATTGCACCAAGATAGCAGCAGAGAACAATTCTGCACTAGACTGATATGATACTAACATAGTGCCAACTACCAAGATCGCAAAGAAATAGTTATACACAGATAGCGGTTTAACACAAAGAAAACACGTCCATGCTTATATTTTTCTCTTTCTTTTACCCCGAACAAAGCATAATGCAGTATGATGGGAGATCCAGCTTAGAGTTACAATCTTAAGCATACTTCACTCCATATTCTCCAAATGCAAGTTGAAAACTAGAGTAAACGAAACCTTGAAGAATATTCAGTTTCCCAAAGTCATACGGCAACGACATTCAAAACAAGATCCTCAAATTGTTGGACCCCCATTTAAAATCCTCCTTAGATTGTCCTCTAATTAAGTCATATACCAGAAAATAACAACTTTTAGCAACCAAACCAAGACATAAAACTACAAACATGTGCACAGAAGTAAAAAAATCAATTTTTTACGAAAAAAATTAGCATAACGGAAATCCCAAATCACCCAAGAAATAACAGATTTTCCTGCAACACCAAGATATCTTTTCTGAGCAATTTACAGATGAAAATTGATTATCAATACTTCATGAAACAGAAACAAAATCAACAGATTCCTCAAGGAAAGACAAAAGGGTCTTTGCCAATAACATCAAAAAGTTAATCAAACATAACAATCAACAGATCCAGATTTTCTATACACATACACATTCAAAGTCTTCTCTCTATGCTAGATCGGAAAAAACCCAATCAATTATATGCAAATCGGGATCAAAGGATGTGTTAAAAAATCGTTTTTTTAACAAATCGTAAGAGAAATCAAACCTGAAAACGATTGAACAGCAACAAAAATAAAAATCGCCTTTCAATAATCTGCAAAAAAAACAACAAAATTGAATCTTTTTATACAAAATAAAATCATAAAAAGGATTGAATTAGAAATTCGATAAAAAGGGGTTTCAGAAGAAAAGGGGAATCACCTGGAAACCCTTGGACCTCAAAGAAGAAAGAAAAAAGCTATCAATTTTATGGCGTTGGAAGGCCTTTTTATCACAATCGGAACTGTATTTATACCTTGTCATATTTTTCTTGGCTCTTTTTTCGAGAATAAAAAAATGTATCACGTAAATTAAATCGAATCGAAAGACTCATGCAAAATTGTATGAGGAGTAAGTAATAATTGGTGCAAGTTTTTCTCCGTCTTAATTGCTAAAAGGAAAAAAAGTTTATTGTAAATTATATATGATCTCGTGTGTAAATTATTTGAAAAAATTAAAAGCTCGTAGAGAGTTAGAAACAAGCAAAGTAAAAAATGAAAAAAAAAAAAAAAAACGTAAAGATCGTGCCGTGTAGGACGCATCAATTATGAATATATTTTATTTATGCTTACTATATAGAGATATATTGTGAACGTGAACTATTAATTATTCCTCTAATGTTTCAAAATGTAGATATTTTAAAATTTACCCTTGGAAATAATAAATAATATAGAATTATAACCTCTCCAAAATGGGATGTCAGCTATAACCAGGGCCAAATTCACATGTTAAAAAATGGATACATGACCTTTTAATATCTTTATAAAATTCTTTAAATATTTAATATATATTATAAAATTAATGCAATATTATTTATTGACATATATATAAATTAAATGGTGCAATTGATTAAAAGTTAAATTACATATATACCTAGTGGATTTTTTTATTAATATTGCCTTCTTGTTTGATGTTTTATGAATACAAGGAACTTGATTAAAGGGACACAAATTCAAAATGCTTAAAGATTTTAAAGTGTGATAACGATTACAAATTCGTTTCCTCCTCCTCCTCTTTCTTTTTTTTCTCCAATAAATTTTAAAAGTTATTATAATAATTATCGACTTTAAAATTTATTACAACTATAATAGTTATCGCAATAACTAAAAGATTTGCTGAGTTATTACAACATCTTTTGATGATAATTGATAGTTATTATAATAATTCCATAATTATTGCAACAACTCAAATTTATTATAGCAAATAACAATTAGGTCACTCATCTTTTAATATATAACTTTTAAGTTATCTTTAATTAAAAACACTTAAATAATCAAATATATCTATAAGATGTATATATTGCCTTCATGTGTCCCTTTAATTGGTCGGTCCTACTAGCATGTTAGAAAAAAAAAATGATATTTTTGCTATAAATTCGCGTAAGATAGAGTGTCAAATTAAATTAAATGATTAGATGATCATTTTATTCGAGTCAAATGTATCAAGGGTAACGTTTTATTTATTTGTTATTTGTATCGTATTTCACGATTTCTTAACAAACCATTTATTGACAAAATTATATTAAGATATATCAACTTTTGACATAGACTTGACAATCATACTTATTATCAATGTAAAAAAGTTATTTTTTTTTAAGAATTGAATAAATTTTTATTTTCAACTATTCCAACACCAATTTTTTAATTAATATTCTTGTCAAAGTTCTTTTATTTAGTTGAAGACTTTGGTCGTAGTCAGTTTAAATGCATAAACTCAATTCACTTACAATTATATTGATTAGAATCACTAAGTTTAATGAACTTTGAATTTCTATCAGTTATAAAACCTTATATTATAATATCATTGCACCCACTGATCGACATTCCATTAATCAAATTACAAAAAAATATTGAAGAGTTATGATATCTATATAATTCTATATATAAGAGCATGAAATCAAATATGTTGACATGTGTTTTTCGAAGCGACACATAGCGAACATGCAGTGAAGACAAGTAACACATAGCATCCAGTTGATTAGTCAGCGGGACACATGTCACGCTCTCGAGGAAGAGGGTTCAGGTCACTCATCCTCTTGACCCAGACACGAACTAATCCTTCTCTCTCGAATGTATGCTCAGTTTTCGTCGAATCTTTTTGATCACCTTCAAAAATAAACCGAAATTCCGTCTTGACATGATAAATAGTGATGCCCACCTGCAGAGCGTAGTCCTCCCTGCAGCCTTGAAGTAGACTATAACATATATATGACTATAAGTTTGTTTTTATACCTCACCGATCCACCCTACCTACTCTACTTCCAAATTTTTCGATTTTATAATGCATGTTTAATATCATAGCTACATTTTTTATTTCTAGGGAAATAAATATTTTATTCAACTTAAGAGTTATCAATCATATAATTAAAAAAAACCTTAGAAATAAGCTCATAGCTAGCCACGTGTCTATTCCTATTTTCTCTACTAATTTGTTGCATATGAATCTTGTGATCCTTGACATTTTCCTTTCTGGTATTTTTCTCTGAAAACATTGATTTATCATGCATAAAAAAAACTTCTTTTTTGCCCTCTACTTTCAAATATTGTAGATTTTACCTATTGAATATATCGTTACATGATTAATTTAGATTCATGCTGCGTAAAACTCATTAAAGGAGAAGCATTTCCTCTCAAAAATTTCCTCATTTTCATGATTCGAATCAAGAATTCTGATTGATGATAGAAAAGAATTGGTAATTCTTTAGCCCCTTGTTTTTTTTATTTTTACTCAATGTCTAGTATCTATATTTGGTAAATTTACACAGCGTAACACTCATTTAAATAGAAACACTCCCTGTTAGAATATTTTCCATATTTTGATTAAGATTGGATGGATCCAATTCATCCCATTGTAGCTTTTATTAATTTGTTATTTTGTTTCTTTTCTTGTTAAAAATAGGAAGACCCTATCTTACATTCTCTTTGTGGTTTACTTTGGAATATTTTCCCAAAATTAAAG
The DNA here is from genome assembly GCA_037074985.1 of Solanum bulbocastanum. Classification (NCBI taxonomy): domain Eukaryota; kingdom Viridiplantae; phylum Streptophyta; class Magnoliopsida; order Solanales; family Solanaceae; genus Solanum; species Solanum bulbocastanum. The sequence continues at coordinate 4,822,420 of CM073606.1, read as the reverse complement.
TTTAATAGCGTATTGCCTAAGATAATCCGTTCATACTTACAGATTTGACAGAATTCAATAGTTTTAGCTCAATATTTGTATTTGTGTTAAAAAAAATCTCTATCAAGAACCTAGTAAACAAAAATAATTGTACCAAAAAACCTGCAAACTAAAAATTCTTGCTCCACCTCAGACCGGTTAATTGTTGCATTTGTGGAGTGCAAATTCATTAGAATGAACCATATGAAGCTCACATACTAGATAGTACTACTACTTTTTGTTTTTGCAACTATGGCATTGATGTGTTAGTACAAAGTACTCCCATTTAGTTATTTTTTGTTAAAAAGTGAGGAGTAGTTCTAATTTCTACCTTCTAGTCTTGTTTTTTGATACAAAGAATTTAAGTCACATTTCTTATTTTAGTGTTTTGGAGTCTTGAAATGCGTATTCATGATTATCTAAACTTTACGTGTGTATTAATTAGCACATGAATTTTCTAGAAAAAAGTGATTAATGCTTATCAACATGTTTACTTGTAATTTACATTATAAGCGGTCTGATTTGAGTAGATAATTTACACTGTCAGTATATATAAAACAGTATATAAAACTTAAACTCTGATACGAAATTGTTGATTTTCAGATGAAAGAAGATAAAATGGAGGACAAGAAATTAACTTTTATAATGTATCCATGGTATGCCATGGGGCATCTTACTTCATTTCTTCATCTATCCAACAAACTTGCACATAGAGGCCACAAAATTTTCGTTGTCCATCCTACAAACACACTTTCCAAATTAGAAAAATTTAATCGTTATCCTGAACTCATAAACTTCAAATCCGTCACAGTTCCACATGTTGACGGACTCCCACTTGGAGCTGAAACAACTTCAGATGTTCCTATTTTCAATCAGAATCTTCTTTGTCAAGCATTGGATATCACATTACCAAAGATTGAATCTTTAATTCAAGAAATCAAACCCCATTTCATTTTCTATGATTTTGCTTATTGGGTTCCATCCATTGCTCGAAAATACAAAGTTAAGTCTGTGCATTACTGTTCTATTGCTCCATCATCTGTTGGTTATCTTATGCGTGGCGAAAATTCATCTTCAGAAGCTGAAATGATGGAACCTCCACCAGGTTTTCCTGTTGATTCATCAATCAAACTCCACAAACATGAAGCTCGTTTAATCGTAGCTCTACATTCGATGGGGAAGAATTCTAGTAGCTCTGGTTCTGGCTCTGGCTCTGGTTCTGGTTCTTGTTCTGGCTCTGTATCGTTCACTCAACGTTTGCTTTTGGCTTTTCAAGATGGAGATGCCATTGCATTCAAAACTACTCGAGAAATAGAAGGACCTTATTGTGAATTTGTTGAGCATAAGTTCAAGAAACCAGTTGTGTTAGCCGGGCCAGTCTTGCCCGAACCAATAGAGACTTCAAATACAGAGGAAAAATGGTCAAAATGGCTCGAAAAATTCCTAGAAAAGACTGTTATTTTGTGTGCATTTGGTAGTGAATGTAATCTCAAGAAAGATCAATTTCAAGAATTGGTTTTGGGACTCGAACTTACTGGTTATCCGTTTTTCGCTGCTTTAAAACCGCCTATTGAAGCTGAGACAATCGAAGAGGCATTACCTGAAGGTTTCAAAGAGAGAACACAAGGGAAAGGCATTGTTCATTCAGGATGGGCAGAGCAGCAATTGATGTTATCTCATCCTTCTGTTGGATGTTTTGTCACTCATTGTGGTGGGAACTCGTTATCGGAGGCCATGATTAATGAGTGCCAATTGGTTTTAGTACCAAATTTTGGTGATCAATTCATAAATTCAAGATTGTTTGGTGGAGACTTGAAAGTTGGAGTGGAAGTTGAGAGAAATGAAGAAAATGGATCTTTCACTAAAGATGGAGTTAGTAAGGCAATCAAAATGGTAATGAATGATGAGAGTGAAGAGGGGCGTAAAATAAGAGCGAATCGCGCAAAGTGGAGAGAGTTCTTGTTGAGTAAAGGGCTTGAGGATTCTTACATTGATGCCCTTATTCGGAAGCTACAATGTCTACTGTGATTGCAAGAGATTGTTTCCACAGCTCAAACCTGTAACGCTATAACCTCATAGTAGTTTGCGCAGAGAATTCTTGTTGAGTAAAGGACTTGAGGATTCTTACATTGATGCTCTTGTACAGAAGCTACAGTGTCTACTGGGATTGCAAGAGACTGTTTCCACAACTCGAACCTGTAATTGCTATAACCTGTTAGTAGTTACGTGACAATAACTTTATAAGTTATACGACAGCATTAATATGTTAACTACATAAAAATGATGATATGTTTCTTTCATTTAAGTATGTTGATTAAGGTTGGTTGGTTTCGTTCTTTCTTATTTCTATTTTTAGATGTCGGGTTCTTGTTTCTTCTGTCATGGATAAAAACGGATCCAAACTTACTAAATAAATAAATTTTTATTTGAATTTGATTTGGTTTTATATAATTTATTGAAGCGAACCAATAAATTATATACATAATATATATATATATATATATATATATATATATATATGTTTGAGCGTTAAACATTAAAAGTTTGATAGAAAGTTTGTGCATTAAATCTTTATATATTTTTTAATGAAATTTATATATTTGTAAACTACGTAAGAACATTATAAATCAGAATAATTAAAAGATATAAGAAAATTTTACAATATATGGTCTGAAATATTCTTCTCGAGCTTGATAGTTCAACACAGTAATTCAGCAGTTTGACATGACTCGTAATGGAGATGATCACTCTATATTTTTATCGGCATTCTGCATCAAATGGATGTGTTTATTTTGATTGTTAATGTTGATATTGTTATAATTGACAATGATCCCAATGACTATCATAAGTAGGGTGTGCAAAAATCGAACTCAAAAAGTGTTATTGATTACTTGGGTTAACGTTTATTTAATGGTTTTATAAAAAAAATTTATTAGATTATCGGTTTTATATTTATTTTTTAATATTTGGTATTGGGTTAACTGATAACACATTAAGAATATAATTGTTTACTATTTTAATTTTAGTTATACATAAATATCAAACAAAAAATATTAATACAATCACTATATTAGACTATAACTATAAGGATTCTACACAATTAATACTATTTAGCTCTGCTATCTACATTTACCCTTTATGTTTTAGTATTACTTTAGTCTTTAGGTACATAACGTCAAAACGTAAAGAACTAAGAATGACGATGGGTAGGGTTTGCAACAACGACGAAAAGGGTTAGACAATAACTAGGATTGTAAATTGTGAGTATTTGATATACTTTTACTATACTAAGCAAAATTTTTGCACTCATCAGTAATTTGATTTCTCTCTTTTTTTATTTTGTGTCAAAATTGTTATAGACAAGTCATATATTTGATTTGAAAGCCTTTTCTTATTGCTTAAATTGAAAATTGAACCGTTAAAGACCAAAAATCAATAACAGATATCTTAGTGATTATCTATTTATCATATTTAAAAATAGAAAAACCGATAATACACTCATAATCACAAGGAAAATCATAAACTAACTTACAACACTCACATGAAAAGTGATGTCAGATCTAGTCACTGTGAAATAATTCAACTTTCCAATCAACCGTCTATATCTTTCATGAATCCTAAGTGGCTTTCTTTGTTCTTGAAGGAATTTAACATACGAATTTATAGGAGTGTCAATAGGTCTACATCCCGTCATTCTTGTCTCTTCAAAAATGTCTAAGAGATACTTGCTTTGAGAAATAACAAGTAATTTAAACTGAACTATCTCTATATCAATAGATTTATTCGAATCTTACAATTCGAAAAATGCTACGTAAATTAAGACCAAGAAGTATTTATTTTTGTGTATGATTAATTACCAAACAACATAATCAAATATCAAAACCAATAAATATATAGTACTTGGATTAGTTTTGATTCTATCACCTCTTCCTTAAGCTTCTACCATGGCTGACCATCAAAACCCTAAACCCACCGAGAACTTCTCTTCACCGCCGTCAACAAATCCACCTAGAATCTCCGGTGGATCATCCAACGGTGGATTTCCCGGCGCTCCTCACTTTCCGAACCCGCCGGATCGTACGAACCCAGACGCCGCGACACTGAGAGAGCAATGGAGGTTCGCTATCAAGCAGTACAGCAAATGGTATTCCCACGCTTGGGGAACTGCAATTTTAGCTGGGCTTTCATTTTACGCCCTTGGTTGGATTATCAAAGGCTCTAATCCTTTGCCCTCTTTTAAGCACGAAGAGTCGGATGCTAAAAATGCTTCTTCATCTTCGTCTTCATCATCTGATGATGTTGCTGCTGTTCCGGAGGTTAAGAGAAGTTGATGATGACGATACTTTCATTTTAGGTTCGTTTTAGAAACTTGAATTTATCGTAGTTTTTGTTCGATCTTGTTTTGTTTTTAGGCATAATACATAAACTTGCCTAGTCTCAGCTGGCAAACACTTACATTCATATAAAGTTGAACAAGTAGAAACATACGCCATATGTGCCATAATACAAATTGATTCGAGAGTATAGAGTGTGTGCTCATCTTTGCCTGCTTATGTACGCCCAAAATTGGAGGGCATAGATGTGAGCTGCTGAATCCAAGTTAAAATACACGTGTATGCTTTTTTGTCTAGTTTTTATTAACATGGAGGTTAAATGGGAAGACTAATGCGCCAGAGTAACTATTTTATTAAAAAATATGAGTTTTTGTACTATGCTCGGTTACATTACAATAACAGCTATGCCTGAATCACTTTGGATCAATTAGATGAACTCTCTATATCCACTTTTTATAAATTTCATTTCATTTATAAGAGAATTTGGCTAATTCAACTCTCTTTCTTAGGTTGAAGGCATGCTTGATGATTTGTTTGTCTATTCATCCTTTCCAATTAGTAGGTTCGGGGGTTTGTTTGAGTTTAAAGACAATGTTTTTTTATGATTGTTACTTAAATTAATGACCAATTTGGTGTGATCACGTCATTACCCTATTTTTCTTGTAGATTATGTGTGACATGTAAGGATACAATCTATCCAAACAATCTATCCAAACGTTGTATCCATTAAAACAATATAGTACGATACAATACAGCACAAAACAACACAATATGATACATTATGAAAGAATGCGTAACAACCATCCAAATGAAGTGTAAGGAATGGATTGAAGGTTGATTGGGAGCACCAAAGGACTGTTTCCATGTTTTCTTTGTTGTCTGAGAACGAATTAGAAGCTGTAAATGTGGCTTAGTATTTTAAAATTGGAAGCTTAAAATAATATTTACCACCCAAAAAGTGACAATTGTCTTTTGTGTCTGAATTTTGGCTGCCAAAATGCCCTTTTTGTCACCCTTCTGTAACTCTCATCCAAGATAAGTGAATATCATCTCTAAGGATATTTTGCAGTCTAGAACAAGTTTGAAAAAGTGTGCTTCGTTTACATTCCAGCCTCTTAGAGCTTGCTACTTTACCAGTTGATTTTAAAGAATCAATCTTCTCTTGACAAGGACGGTACCTCAAGGAGAAGAAGTTCAGATTTGAATCCTCTTTCTTTCATTTATTTACCCTTCAATTCAAGTGGACAGAAGTGAAACTGCTGACCTCCTTCCTTTCTTTCTTTTGTTTTATTTTCTTTATTTTTTTAGAGATAAGTTTAAATCTTTTTTGATTGTTCATGTTTTATTCTTTACCTTTTACGCCCAAGATTGCCATTCTTGCGTTTTGTCATCTCATACTGAAATCCTGAAAATCCCACATGTCCTCTTTCTTGTAAATATGCCTCTGAAGTCTTGCAATATCTTTGATCTTTTTATGTACATGCTTGTATGAAAGATCAGGAGTTCTTATGTATGTCTATCATGTCTGTTTGAGACATCATATGCCGAAATCCTCTCTGTTGCTTATCCAATCCCTGACCTTACTTTATAGTTTCATTTGCTTCGTTTGAATGTAATATTAAAAATCTGACCATTTATGCATTTCTATTCACCTATTTTATCCTGCTGAAAACAGAATGTAGCTGCTTTGCTCTTTGTATATGTGAAGGAACAAATAAACATGTAGAGTTAATATACTTCCTATGATCTCTTTATGCATATGTAATGGGAGATCTTTGCTGTAAATAAATGAATCCTGTCTGGAGAAGTGTCAATCTAATTCTGGATGCATTGCCTAATGCCTCTTATTTTCAGTTGGATAGAAGCAAGCAACTAGTAATTGAAAGAAGCATATTATACATGGAAGCTCTTGACAGTAAGGATTTTGACTTTACTCTCCCCACACAAAGAATCTTATCTCCATAACGGCCTCTTGTTATGCTGTGTTACTTTAATCGCCACTGCCTTTTAGCTTTGATCATTAGATGAGCGACTGTGCATATACATTCTATTGACCCCCTAAGTGTTGATTGACATCTTGTTAGTGAAATATCATCCCAAGTGCTAATTGTTTTCTCCTGTCTGGACCACCTCATCCTTGACTATATTTTTTCCTTGTCTATTACAAGTTTTATGCTTTTCCAAAAGAGAAGATGTGATCTCATTACCACATTAGATAGTAAACACCACCATTCTTTGTTTGCGAATATCTACTAGCTACTGTTTCTCTGAATTGCCTTAGTTCTTTCCTTAGCTCTCCACTCGCGTTCCTTGTACCATGTTGGGCTCTAGCATGAACTGGCATAATACATTCTCAGTTTCAATTTCCATGTGGGATCATTATCTCTTGAATTTTTAAAGGACTCATAGGAGGAAAGACGACAAGCTTAAAAGTTATTTCTTTTCCTTGTCTTTGAAGTTCCATGTCTAATGTGTTCAGCTTGTCAATTTGGTATCCTATTATGGTGGCAGAGACCTATTATCCAATTTGCAACATGGGAACAACACATGGAATGGGTGATAAAGAATGCAAAGGAAGAACAATGAGACCTCAAGCTTTTAAAATTGTATACACTAAATGTGTCTATGCCATATGGTTAGAGCGGAACCAGCGAGTCTTTGAGAAGAAAGCCGATTATGAAGTCATTGCCAGAGAGATAACATATATGTGTAGTGCTCAACAAATCTTTAGCTAGAATAACAAGTTGCGTAGAAACTGTGCTCTAACACTACACATATATGCTATCTCTTTGGCAATGACTTCATAATCTCTGGCTTTCTTCTTAAAGACTCGCTGGTTTCGCTCTAACCATATGGCATAGACACATTCAGTGTCATTTTAAAAGCTTGATCTCTCATTGTTCTTCCCTTTGCAATCTTTATCACCCATTCCATGTGTTGTTCCCATGTTGCGAATTGGATAATAGGTCTCTGCAACCATAATAGGATTCTACTCCACAACTGCCTCCAATTCGCAAGTAGTTCAGATGAAGGAACTGAAAATGAGATTAAGAATTAAGAGGTCTCTGGGTTACTCTTTCCATGTAAAGAGGGAGGAGTAAAATGACCTTCCCAAAAACAAAAGAATGTGGAGTAAATATAATGTTTTTAGTTGACTAAGCTTGTAAAGGCAGCCTTCTCTTGCCATAATCTTACCTACCTGATATATAGCATGACCAAGCTTCTGAAATGAACTTATTTTGATTTACGGGAGTGCTTTTACAAAAAGTATTTTTGGTGAGAGACCGTTTGTGTTTGGCTAATCAATTTGAAAAACACTTTTGAAGGACTTGAATTGTATGCTAGCTTTTATCATGAATTGTGTAGTCTTGAATGTGCTCAATGGCTTATGTTGTTTAATCATTGTGATATTTTGTTAAAAAATAAGCAGAGAATAATAATGAAGAAAAATCATGATTGTTAGTGTGTTCTGACTTCTGTCGTTATTTTACTCCTCTTGTCTAATTTGGAGGGACAAGAATACTGTGAATGAACTTCTGCCATTGGGATGATGCAACTATCTCTTTTTTCTTTGTTTTGTTTGGTTGTTCATCTAAAGTAAATTAGTTCTTGTTTCTGAGTATGTTTGTCTTTTGGATGGCACAGACTCTCTTTACTCAATGAAACAAGTTACTCATGAATAGCTGAAGTCTCTCCCTCCCCTCCAACCTTTGCCCTCTGGGCTTCTTAAAATTCACTTGCTGCAAGCTCTATGTGGATGGAAGTGCATTCACTGCTAACAACTAATTCCTGGGCAAATTCAGTGCATCTGCTTCCTGGAAAAAGAAACACCAAAATTGTAATAGGATGTGTACCAAGACCAATATCTGCTGGTGTCTGCTGAGAGTCCAGGCTAGTCAAGTGTGCCTTTTTTTCTTCTACTGTTTGTCTCCTGCAATGAGTACAACAATGCAACACGAAAAACAATAGTATCTTGAGTGTTTTTGTTAAGAAGAGTTTTGATACTTATTTCCTGTACAGTAGGTGTGCATATCAATAATATTGTAGTTTTGAGTTGTTGTCAGTTGACATTCTGTGCAGCGCGGATAAGTTACCTTACCATTTTCACAGCTGAAATGTTCTTAATGCCAATGTACACTTATGAAAAGACAAAACAAATGGTTCTTAAGCAACATTTTACTTCCATCCCCCATTTCTCCTCACCTCAGTTCCTCAAATTTTTCTTTCCGCTAAGTTACAGTCGTAGAGTGGGGAGTGCTATACAATTTTGTACAGGAAACCGGATGTTCTCAGCATTCCTGCATTTTTCTGCAGTTCATATATCTGCATTCTGAGAAATGTCGTAGTGAGTGGTTGATCCTTTCTCAACCGGAACAACAACCACCCTTCTTAACAGCAGATACATCATTTCCAATGTGGATTGTTTGTCCCGCAGGCAAAGATGCTGGATCATCTCCTGCATCAAGAGCCTTCTTGCTAACCACCCGGTAAATCTGAGTCAACACTTCAGTGAAGGCGTTTTCAACATTCAGCGCCTCAAGAGCAGAGGTTTCCATGAAGAAGGTATTCTCTCTTTCTGCAAAACCTTTAGAGTCGTCAGTTGGAACAGCACGCAGGTGGCGGAGATCTGCCTTGTTCCCAACCAGCATGACCACAATGTTCTGGTCTGTATGATCTCTGAGCTCCTTGAGCCATCTCGCAACGTTCTCAAATGTTACATGGCGAGTAATATCGTAAACAAGTAAGGCCCCAACTGCTCCTCTATAATAAGCACTTGTGATAGCCCGGTACCTGTTTTTATAGCCAAAAGCTATTTAGAAAGAACATTGCATTCAAATCTTAAGTAAACCAAGATGCATACGAGGACTTGTCAAAAATTTACTCTTTTTCTTTTAGTTGTTGTTGTTGCTTCACATGATCTGATAGACTTTAGAACAATTAGATGATATCTATCTGATTATAAAATTGATCACTATGATCAATGAAGAGAACCATGTGTTCTTAGATTCAAAACTCAGTGACGATAGAAATACTAGGTGATTTCTTCGACCTGTCTAAGCCTTGATAGATATTGTTATTCGTTAGGTAGATGGTACCATGTGGAACTAATTGAGGTAAGCACACAAGTTCGTCCATACACCATGGTTGGGAAAAAGTTATGGATAGAAGTCGTACAAATGATGAAGACTAATCTTTTTTCTGGTTTAATTATCTTGTAGGCTCTTCATTTTTAGGATTCGAATATGAGACCTCTGGTTAGATTCTTGGTGAGAGAGCAATGTTACATTAATAACTAGGCATACATATACAGTTATGCAATGCATGCTATAAAACCAAAAGGAAATTGGGATTGGGTACCTTTCTTGGCCAGCAGTGTCCCAAATCTGGGCTTTGACTATCTTGTCATCAACATGAATGGTTCTGGTGGCGAATTCAACGCCAATAGTCGACTTAGATTGTTGGCTGAATTCGTTCTTGGTAAATCGCGATAGCAAATTCGATTTACCAACACCAGAATCCCCTATTAACACCACCTTGAACAAGTAATCATAATCTTCCTCTGATCTATATGTTCCCATTATTTCCTTTTTCTCTTAACTTGTACATAAGATCAGTTAATTATGGAGTGTTTTCTCTATCTTCCTTTGAATTAGGGATGAAAGAGAGAAGATGAATAACATGAATATTCATTGATTGATTTTACTATTAACAAATGGCGCATATTTAGCCTCCGTTTATTTTGAACGGTTGAGGGGAGAAAGAGAAGAAATAGTTTTAAGTTCAAGTATTGTATGATTAATAGTAGTTGGTTCGTAGAATTAATTTAAATTACAATTGTTTTAATCAGTGTATATTTTATGTATATCGGTTAGGAAGAGTAAATAATGAATCGTGTGAAGATCCCTTTAATCCGTGTATAATTTAGATAGGAATTATTATAGTTCAAGGAGAAAACAACACCACCCTATTAATTTAATATAAAACTGACAAAATATGGATATCATTAATTTAGGGATTTGTTAGGTATCAACTCTTTAAGATTATCACAAGAAATATTCAATAATTTGGGGATTTTTTAGGTATCAACTCTACTTTCCCACCCTATATTTCAATGATTGGCTCACAAATTGTATAATAATAGGGCTTCCCTTCATTATCTCAATTGTGTGATTTTAATATTTTTTGTCCAAACTCTATCCAAAACACACTTCAATAATTATCTCAATTCTGACCTCGACCTTGACTCGGGATTCGATCTTAACCCCTCAGCTCGAGATCCAACCTCTAACTTTGACCTTGACCTCGACTCGACTGACCTCGACTCATGAACCTTGACCCTTAATCAACCCAAGATTATTTTGACCCAAACCTCAATTTGGGACCTAACTTCAACCCCAACCTCGATTGGGAACTTGACCCCTTGCTTGGCCCAAACCTGGGACTTGACGCTCGACCCAACATGACTTGAGACCCAAACTCTAACCTTCGACGACCCTGATTTGGGACTCAATTCTGATTGCAACCTCAACATGAAACTCGGCCCCGACCCAGACCCAAATATAGTTACTGACCCTAGCCCTCATCGCCTTACTAGAGACTTGAAATTCGATCCTTGACTCGATGATCTGATCCCAATCTCGATTAGGGACATGACTCTGATCGGGGACCTGACCCTAATTTGGAGCTCAACCCTCGATCCAAAATCAAGACTCGATCCATTAGTATATATTTTCGTATCATAATTTCCTCCAAATTATGATCGGAATCATGATCTAAACCATAAATAAGCTATTCCCTTATTTTGTGTTTCTTTAACTTATGTTTCTCATAACAAAAAAATAATATTCCACGAAGCATAAGTATATATTTTGATATTATTATATCTTTCAACTTACGTTTTGCATGACTTCAGTTTCTAAATAACTTCTCCCCCATTTGACATCAAATAAAAATATAGTATTTGATTTGGTGGGATCCTTTTAAAATGATGTGAATTAGTAATGAAAAATATTTTGTGGTTCATGGCTAACAAAATTAATGATGCATGAGAGGTAGGATAGTGTAAAGAAGTGGAAATGTCCTATTGAGTTGTCATTGGTCTTTAAGTCCTTTAAAGTAATGTTTTTTGCTTGTGGGTCAATGCCCCTTTATATCTTTATATATATATATACACACATTATCTAACTACTACACTACAAATTGGTGGTTGTTTTCATTTTTTTGTACCTACCTTATTTATTTGTACTACAAATTAGGTACTCACTAATTTGTAGTTTGATTTTTATATAAAATATAATTTATTGGTTTGTATCTTCAATTTTTGGACATGTATGAAGTTCTTTCATGCAACCTTTTTGCCTTCACAAAGGTAGGAGTAAAGATTGCGTACATATCATTTTCTTCATATTTCACCTGTGAGATTATATTGAATGTGAAGTAATTATTGTTATAAAGTTCTTTCATCAATTCTTGATTAATAAAACTACAAATTCCTTCAAATTAAAGATCACTTACTCAGTTCTAAAAGGACATGAGTGGAAAATTGTCATCTACTTCCGTGCCATAGCTCACAAATAATACATATAGTGTAATCAAATTTCTATTTTGTTTGTCGAATCACATGAAATTTTAATTCATATATGAAATGTATGAAATACATATGTACTGGTGAAACATAGAATTGTTTATTTAAATTGAATTGAAATTTTCAACAAATACATTTTTTTTTAATAAAATACTCCTAGAAATGACTTTTGTAACTTGGGCTTATTATTTAAATTATAGGAATTTGCTTAAAATATCAAAACAAAAATGACTCCATTTGTACTATTATTATGATAATATATATTTCAACCTGCTTGAGTAACTATAAAAAAAAATTGCCCTACTAAATCACATAAAAGATGAATATTGATAGTTGCTACCATTTCATAAATAACAAATGGGATCACAAATAGTTTGAAAAATAAGATAAATTACTTACTACAATAAATTTAAATATATTGATAATGTAATAATTCTTCACATTATCAATATATATACGTTATCAAAAAAATACCCCTAACATTTGTAATATATTTTTATATATACTTTTCGTAAATCTATCAGCTCATAAAAGTCTCCAATATTATTTTCGATTTCAAATACACCATTGGATAATTGAAAATGTCCAACTAATTGTTCGTGGTAATAGTGGAAGTCACGTAAAAGTATATTTGGAACTTTTAAATTATTGTTCAAATAATTGCATTTGATTGCTACCCAATGATAAATAAAATAGGTAGAATCAAGTCCTTATATAATAATGGATGTACTAGTTGACCACAAAGGAAATTTTTAATTTAATTCGGTTTCGACTGAAATTTATGTTTTTAAAATTTTTGATGTGTATATAAATTAACACCTAGATTTGTGTAAAGATGAATAAGTAGACATACAAATCAAGACGAATGCATTTTACGTGAATTGCCATGCAAATCAGTTTAAGTGTTTATTTCTACACACTCAAAACTAGAAGATATAATTATCAGCTAAAACTAAGTTAAAAAAACATGTTTATATATTATAACTCGACCGACTCGATATAAGGCCTCCCTCGACCTGCGCGAAGGTGTGCTGCAAAAATTCGATAGCTTGATACCTTTATAACAAAGTGATGGACAAGTGGAATGATTTTGATTGATATTATATTTTAACACATTCTTTGAATCTTCCACTAAAGAATTTTGTCATAACCACACAAGATATACCACGTATAAGGGGATACAATTATATTTTTTATTATAGACAAAAAAATATAATTAAAATATAGTCAATCGGTGCATTAAGTTCCCTTTATACGCGGAGTCTAAAGAAGCAGAAGTGAATTCATGATTTGAAGTTTAATAATTTCAAATTTAAAAAAAAAAAACTTTTTTATATGTGCTAAAGTAGAATCAGACCATGTACAACAAATATTTTTTTATATATTAATTAATTTCTCAATATAAATATAAAATATACGTAAAAATTACTCGATATCTTAAATTCGCCCCTCCAAAAAAGGATCGGACCATGAAAGCTACTTTTGAGTTGAATAATAATGGAAAGGGAAAAAAACAATTTGAAGAATTCATGAGTTATTTTTGAGATTATTTTTATGTGCTTTTTATGGTTGTATATTTATTGAGAATAAATATTTTTTGTTGTATTATTAATAATAGAAGTGGACCTATATTTGATCAGTTGGAAATAAGAACGAATTTTAAAATTTGTGGTCGACATAAAAGATCACATATTTAAAGGGCAAAAATTAAACATCATTTCAAATTAGGGACACAAGTTAAAATAACCAGATTGAAATTATGTTTAATTAAACGCTAGAGTAGATTCTAAAGCACTATTAATATTTTATAAATTTATTTTGAATCGAGATCTTTTGGCTCAGTTTTATTCCGTTATAGGGGAGCAATTCTATTTTTCATCTTGAATTGGTCAAATATGCGGTATTTCTTACTTTTCAAGAAAAAATCAAATCCTACAACCGAGGGTCTGTCACTAACTCATATTGCCTATCACCATTTCGCTATCATTTTTTTTTTTTTTGTTATTGGTCTTATATATATAGAATTAATTTCAAAATTAAGTATCGTACGAAAGATATGAAGGACTCTAATAAAATTATTTTAATTTATATATAGGTCCACTGCTATTATTAGTACCTACACACAAACATAATTTTTTTTCCCATTATATATACAACACATTATAATAGACCAAAAAACTCAAACTAAATTTTTCCAACATTTTTTTTCTCCCAATTATTATTCTTCCACAATGATTTTTCCTTGTAAGTTTATTCTTTTTTTGCCCATTCTTCTCATTATTATTTTCCAAAATAAAATTCAAGGCCGAACATTATTATTAAACAATAATAATAATAATAATTATAAAAAGTTGCAAAGGCCATTCAACAATACAGTTTCAGCTGTTTTTGTGTTCGGAGATTCCACGGTTGATTCCGGCAACAACAACTACATAAACACCATCGCAAAGTGCGATTTTCCGCCGTACGGTCGCGATTTCGCAAACCACGTTCCTACCGGAAGGTTCACTAATGGCCGTCTCGTCACGGATTACTTAGGTACGTATATACAGTCAAACTTTTTTATAATAGCAACGTGTACATAGTATTATTCATGTACATAGCATGGGGAAATAGTACTTTCATAGAAAACATGATCATTATAATGAAATGTTGTTATAGGGAGGTCTGTTCGTACATTAAAATATTATTTTTGCTTTATCATGTCATTTAGGATGTATTATGATCTACATTTTCATTTTACATATCGATGTTTGACTGATCGAAATTTAAGAAAAAAAAAGGAATACTTTATAAAAAATTGTGGTCGAGAAAATTAATAGGATATATTTATTTAATTTGTGTGATGATAAATCATGTCGTTAGTGATATAGTTAAAAGTTTAAAGTAAAATTATTTTCGAAAAGAGGAAGATATCGTTGTTTATTAAGCGCCACCTAAAAAGAATTTCTATATTATTCACCTTAGTATTTATTTATTTTTTTTAAAAAAAATAATGTTATCTAATCGGTAAGATTTTTTTTAAAAAAATATGTAAACTGACAATGTATATAACTTAAAATAACGTTTTAAATTTTTGTAACAGCTTCGTATGTGGGAATCAAAGATTTTGTGCCACCCTATTTGGACCCAAGTCTTAGCTTGGACGAACTCATGACCGGAGTTAGTTTTGCCTCTGGTAGCTCTGGCTTTGACCCTCTTACTGCTCAATTAGTTGTACGTCTCTCTCATTTATTTATTTATTAAATCTAGTGATATTATCAAAACATTTATTATAACAATTCGAGATTTCGATGTTCTTAGAGGTTGCTAAGGTATTGATATTACTATGTTGTGAGTGTATTGTGACTATAGATTGTCTTCTATGTTTGAAAATGCATATTGACTTTGATGAAAGGATATAATTGACTTTTCTTAAATAAATCATTATAGACTAGTGTAATTGTAACATAATGGTGAAAGTTACAAATAATCAACTTTATAGTAATTTATTAGGTGCATTAATTAATTTAAAAATTATTGCAATCTAGCAAAATTTATTTAAAAAGAATAAGTACACTGTTATAATCTGACACATAATGCATAGTGCATTGAATATTTTATCTTATAAGGGCCTCTTTGGAACGATACCCTGATAGTTGGAATTAGTGTAATTGAGTGTAACTATATTGTCTGTCCTATTTAGTTAGACATGTAATTACTTGGTCAGCAGGTAATTAATGTAATTGGCAAGGGTAATTATGCTCTACAATTCACAGGCAGAGATTGTGAATTGCTAGTAATTACATGGTTTAAACAGAACATGTGTAACTACACTGTGGCATCCAAACATGACATGTGTAATTATACTGTAATTACACTATGACAACCAAACATATCAGTGTAATTACTAGACAGTATAATTATTAGGCTGATAATTACAC
The DNA here is from genome assembly GCA_037074985.1 of Solanum bulbocastanum. Taxonomy (NCBI): domain Eukaryota; kingdom Viridiplantae; phylum Streptophyta; class Magnoliopsida; order Solanales; family Solanaceae; genus Solanum; species Solanum bulbocastanum. The sequence goes on along the minus strand of CM073606.1, from coordinate 4,806,560 downwards.
CAATTCCAATTAACAGGTATAACTAGACGGTAAGGTGTGAACAATCAATCATCATACCGTAGAAATTGAATAGGTTCCGATCTATAGCGATTAGGCCTTTTTTGTTTAATCAATTGATTATTGACAAGATTGTGATTTGACATTGATTATTATTATTATTATTGCAGGACGTAATAACAATGGAAAAACAGCTGGAATATTTTAAAGAATACAAAAGAAAACTTGAAAGTTCAATTGGAAAAGAAAATACAAAATTATTAATAAGCAAAGCAGCATTTGTAATAAGTGCAGGGACAAATGACTTTGCTGTAAATTATTATAACACCCCATTTAGAAGACAAAAATATTATAATGTCTCTCAATATCAACAATTCTTGATGCAAATGGTTCAACAATTTATCCAAGTAAGTATCTATCACATAGTATTAAATTATAGCCATGTGATTCTTATATAAATGTGAAAAGATATAGGACTAATATTTTTATAACAATTGTTTCAATATTTTTCAGCTGTTATAAAAAATATATACTTCAACATAATTTATTATAGACATAATAAATAAACATGACCCTTAACTTGGTGTTAACTGATAACTATGACTTTTAATTTTGAGTGTGCACAAGTAAGCACTTAAACTTGAATAAAATTAAACAACTAGACACATTCGTCCTACACGACACCTTACCTGACAATTTTATGTCCTACGTGACGCCCTACGTGTATTATGTCACGTAGGATACGTGTATCTACTTGTTCAATTTTATACAAGTTTAAGCGCTTATTTATGCACACTCAAAATTAAAAGGCATATAATTGTTTGCCGAAACTAAATTAAGAATTATATTTATCTATTATGTCTTTATTATAATAAAATGTCAAGTACTATAGAAAATGACTACCACAAATGATATAAATATATATTATAATAATTTGGAGGCAAAACATTTATGATGATTTATGAAGTGGGGAAGGGTTGAGTTAGGTGTGGTAACGTAATTACTACAATTATTTGGAGACAATCAAATTAATATGAATACATATTAATTCTTCTTTAGTAACATGTTGTGCATCTCAATTAGTTCTATAGAATATCTTCTATCTTATAATGATCAATTAGTACATGGTGATTTTGTTCACTAAAACTTAAACAAATGAGAAAAAAAAATTATGTAACATCTTTTGTCTTCACTAAAATTTAAACAAAAGATCTTATTATTTCCAATTTATTTCATTGATAACTAGACAACGTACATGGTTCAGTTAGGTGCTTGAATTTTTAAAAATAAAAAACTATATAGGAGGTAAGAAAAAAGAGGAAAATTGGGAAGGGATTACATGATAGAGAATCGATTCTTCGTGTAATCAACCAACTGAACTACTAAAATTCCCCGCTTGAATTTTTATTAGATATGGCTTTTAAAAAAAAATTAAAATTCAAATGGTATATGTATCAATCTAATGTGTTTGATATTAATATTTTGTATACATAAACTTTACGTTAATTGTTCTAGGGTTTGATGAACGAAGGAGCTAGAGTGATTGGCATCGCCGGAGTTCCGCCTTTTGGGTGCTTACCGATAGTCATCACGATAGATTCCGGTGACGCACTTCAACCCCGTCGATGTATTGAATCATACTCCGCCGTTGCAAGAGAGTACAACTCGCTTCTTCAACGTTTATTAAAGACTATGAAAATTCATGGCACAAAATTATTCTACGTCGATATCTACAATCCAATAAATGACATGATACAAAATCCAATTAAATATGGTGAGCAACCCAAATAATTGGTTTTCCACTTTTGGATTTTACTTAGATACACCTTAGGGTGGGCTTGGTATATGTTTTATTTTTCAATTTTTATTGGTCAAATTTTTTTGAAAATCAGGTCTTTTAAATTAGAAAAATAATTTTCTAACAAAAATAGATAAAATAAGTATCATAAATAGCATTTCATATTAATTGTCTCGTCACACCCCCCCCCCCCCCCCAAATATTCCATTTGCCTCCGCCCTCGCCCTCACCCCTCCAGCTCTCCACCCCCCACCCCCACTCCTACCCCTCACTTTTTATGTATAAATGTTTTTGAAATAATTTTTGTATGTTTACTTAGTCAATAACATTTTAGCAAATGGATGTAAGAAAAGCGTTTTATTTTAGGAAAATATTTTCTAGGAAATTTTCAGGGAAAACGTTTTCTTCATATTAAATACATTTTTAAAATATAAAGAAAGTCTATCATGTAATTTAACTTGTTGTAGCAAGTTATCGATTTTAATTTTATTTATTTATTAATTCTACTTATCATAAACAATATTTTATAGTTTAATCTGATGATGATGTAAAAATTATTTAATATTTTTGTAGGATTTAGTGAAGTTACCATGGGATGTTGTGGAAGTGGACTTATTGAAGCATCAATTCTTTGCAATCCAAAATCAATTGTATGCAATAATCCCTCAAATCATATGTTTTGGGATGCAGTTCACCCAAGTCAAGCTACTTATTACACTGTTTTCCAAGCAATGCGTCCTTCTATTGATTTTGCTATCAACCAATTATAAACATCGGGTGAATCAAGAACTAAAATTCAGAAAAAAGAAAAAAAAAAGTGATCATTTTTTTTTCTAGGTTTCAATGATATATTATGGTGGATGTATTTGATGGTGGAGTCAGAAATTTAAATTAAGGGATTTATGATAAAAGATACTCTCTTCGTCTATTCATTTTTTATTTTATATGGTGCTTAAAAAATTATAAATAAGACGATAATTTTACTAACTCACCTCTTTAAAAACTTCTTGAAAATTTTACAAACAAATGTGAACACTTTAAAAAAAAATTAATTGCAATTGATTTAATTAATGTTTTCTTGAATTTGTAAGATGGACAACTAATATGAGACAACTATTTTTAGTATAATGATCAACTAATATAAAACATAGGAAGTAATAAATATGTAAAGGCGATTCAACAATTTATATATAGTTAAAATAATTATTCTTTAACATATGCAATTATATATTGAGAGCCTTTCCCTTCTTTCGGTAATCGATTTACATAAAGCTAATTCAAATTAATTAAACTTTAATACAAACATCACTCCAAAAAAAAAAAAAAAAGAGATTATACTCAACTTGCACAGCAATATATGAAGGATTTGCTCACAAAACCAAAGAGTAGGCATTAACATATTCAACGTGCAACACAATAAGTATAAAATATTTTTTCAATTGATAATATAACTTTCATGTAATATTTCTCTTGAAACATTGTTATTCTTAGATTCGTTTATCAATTTTAACTTTAAATTATTATTATCAAAATAAACATTACTTTATAATGAATATACCAACTTGTTCGCCTCTCTCTTTATTTTTGAGTATCTGGTAACGAAAATACATGATAGAAAACGTAACTCTTAATTAATGATAAGATACGTAATATTTTAGACGTGAAGTATGCCTAATTCTATAATTTTTTCCTTTAGTTGTTAAAATTAATATAAATTTTTATTCCTTTTGTTTTTTCTTTATAGATTTTGAATATGTTAACATTGGCTGCTGTGGAACTGGCTTAATGGAATTTGCACTGATTTTTTTACATCGTGATGATGTAAAGCTGGAGGAAAATGGTTTCGGCTAGTTCAATGTTATAAAATCGAAGGGATCAATACGGTTCCGGCTAGTGATATGATATAAGGTCGAAGGAAAATGGTTCTAGCTAGTAATCTAATATAAATCTTAAGGAAAATAGTTCCGGCTAGTGATAATGGTGTTGAAGGAAAATGGTTCCGACAAGAGTTTGATTATTGTGATTTGATGCATTTGATACTTCAGACTGATCTACTTGATAATTGTGGCTGATATATTTAATACTTGTGATTGACATATTTGATATTTGTTGGTTGTTGAATTGTAATTGTCGGACTATGATTGTTAAGCCTTGTGAACCGTGTATTGTATAAACTGTTAGGTTATGCTGATTTTTGTGCAGGTTGTAGTTTGAGGAGGTCCGATTGGAATAAATGGAGTACTCGTTTTCTATCTTCTATTTCTAAGTCTTGTCGAAGGACCTTGAAAAATAATTGTTTGTCATCCTAGCGGGCCCTCTTCTTCCTTTATGTTTATGCTTTGTTCTATTTGAGAAACAAAGACTTTGAGACTTGTACTTATCTTTCAATTATGTATTACTCCATCTGTCCCTAATTATTTGTCCACTTTTGAATTGACACACCTATTATAAAAACAATAATTGATATAGTGAGTTTATCATTTTACCTCTATTAATTATGAAGTGGATGAATTTAAGATTTTCAAGAAGTTCTACAATTTTTCAAAGTAATAAATTGAGGGTATAATAGAGAAAAGTTTTTTTTTCCTTTCTTGATTTATCAAAATGGACAAGTAATTAGGAACTAAAAAAAAAAAGTGGACAAGTAATTAGGGACAGAGGGAGTAATAGATTAGTAACTTGTACACGTGATAATTAAGTTGTAGAGTTATATTAGAATAACTAAGTTTTCCACGCTTATATTATTCTTGTCTTACTTTTCGCATTTCTTTCGTTCTGTTGGGTTTAAGAATTGAAAATTCGAAAGTAAATGTATAAGCTTTCTACTTTGTTAAGGTAGTTCTATATATGTACCAATGTACATTGCCCTTTAGTGACATTGATTTGCACTTCACTAAATTCTTAAATTTCTTGCCCGCATGCACTTTCTTTCTTAGGAAGTTGTTATTGTTAACTGCATGATTTTCGCAAATAACCACTATAATAAATTTAATTATACTCCATAGCTATATTTTACATATTTACGAGCTGTAGTTATAGTTTAAGTTGTCTTGTTTGTATAATTCGCTGGTGAGTTTGTATAATTTGCCGGTACGTTTGTATAATTGAACTATTTTTGTATAAACTCGAAATAACGAATTTTTACAAAAACAAGCATCTGAATTTTAAATAATTATACAAATTATATTATACGAAAGTTATACAAATTTCAAATTATACAAACGTGTGAATGATACAAACTCGAAACTCCAGCACACGTAATTATCATTGAATTTTGATTGCGAGTGATAATTAACTAAAACTGTAGCTATGATGACTAATTAACTAATGAATGTTTGCTTAATCATATAATTTCCCAATTTTTAAATTATGAGTTCATGTGAATCGGTAACAAAGTTATTATATCTGTCCTGCTCATAATAAGGCAAAAACTTATTTGTTAGAATTTTATTTATATTTTTATTTGAAGTTTATTCTTCTAATACTTTCATTCGTTGCAAAATTATTAGGATTAGTAGTTAACTTTAATAATTACTAAAAGTTTCTAATAATTTTTTTCAATTGACAATATAGCTAATCTAATTCATTTAATTTTGTGAGACATTGTTAATCTTAGATATTTTATCAACTTCAACTTCAAAAACACTTTTTTGTGACAATTGTTATAATAATAACATTATTCTATAAATAATATACGCACTTGATAAGAAATTGAATCTTTTTATCTGATTTAGTATATCGATTGAAGGATTAATTATCTTCTAACTAACCGTATATATAATTTCTCTTACCACTTTTTTATGTTTGATCAAAATATGTTTAAATCATCAATATCAGAATGATTATTATATCTTGATCTACCTCTCCAGTCTCCACTTATATATATAGCACCTTATGAAGTCTACCATTCATTATCCATATCTAATCAAAATGCATTTTTCATATTCTTATATTTTTCTTTTACATCTTCTTGTGCTAATATTCTTCATATTGAAAGCTCATGCTCAGAAACATAATAGTTTAGTTTCTACTATTCTTGTTTTTGGAGACTCAACAGCTGATCCTGGAAACAATAATCACATATTAACTCCTATAAAGAGTAATTTCAAACCCTATGGAAGAGAATTTCCCAACCATGTTTTAACAGGAAGGTTTACTAATGGGAAGCTTATTTATGATTTCATTGGTAATTTTTCTACAAATACTTTTATTAGTTAGTTTGAAATGACACATAAAAATGTTGCAAAAGGAGGGTCTAGGGTGGATTTTGCATGTAGGTTCGACTGAATCCATTAATTTCAGTTCGAGCTATGTTTGAAACGTATTATTATAGATATAATTAAGAAAAAGTGTGTTCTATCTAATAACTTAAACTTCTAGACGAGATGGTAACATAGTCTGAGGCAGGTTCAGAATTTATGATTTAGGAGGTTGCTTCGTATGCTAGACAAGCGTAAATAAATTTGGGAAAAAAATTTAGCTAGGGTGAAGGGTATTTGTATATATAAACAAACAACTTCTTCTTAGATTATGCGATGCATGTTATAATTTTTATAGAACAAACTAAACGGTCAATAAGAAATAATGCTAGGAATAATCTTAGCATAAGTGTATAATTAATCCTATCATAACTTGTCTTCAAACTAAAAAAAACCCATGTGTTCAACTTTTAAGATTCTTAATATTGAATTTATTTTAATTCTTAAACTATGGGTTAATTAAGACCTAATATATATTGGTGATTTTAATGCAGCTAAGCATGTTGGTGTCAAAGAACATGTGCCTCCATATTTAGATCAAAGTTTAAGTATTGAAGAGCTCAAGACTGGAGTTAGTTTTGCTTCTGCTGGAACTGGAATTGACCCCCTCAGCTCACAGCACAACTCTCTGTATGCTATCTCATAACCCCGATATGAATATAATATATTTTACATTTGTCCTCCAAGAAAAGAATTGCAGGAGGAACAACTACTTAAGGCTTAAAATGACATAGAATAAGTGGAATCTCATGCAAACAGTGAGGGAGGTCCGTTGCTTAGAGAACTACCTAGGATGCAGAAGTGAGCGTACCCTAAGGCTCTCCTCTCTCCCCTTTTTTAGCCAACACCATCAACCCCATTTTCACTAGGTCAAAGCCGATAGTATACTATTATCTTCTTTACTTGCCGAGATTAGGTTGACTTCCCCTCATCCAATTCCTAGTTTAATTATAAGCTACTGATGAATCTAGCTATGAGGGATTCCTCATCTCACAGATGAGGGTCGAAACGAAAGAAGACAGGATTTTTATACCTCAACTTGATTTGTTGATTGCTTCTTTGGTTGATTGATTCTTGAAGGCAAGCATACAGACAGTGACACAGATCCATTTCTGCTTTCATTTCCTGCTAGTTTGGTTGCACTTGGGCTTAAAAACGACTTTCCAATCTTAATCTTAAGGCTATTGGTATTGCTTGAGAACTAAGTTTGTTTGATTACCCCTCAAGACCTGAATATCATTAAGAATATCCAACATCTTATAAGTATATTACATTTGTCCAAAACATACATAGTTACATACATATTGGGACAAAACAACTCAAAAATATTTTTAATATGGTGTAATATTATCTTTGTCTTTGTATTTAGATCGTATTCAACAGTACCTTATAATATCATTGACTAATGAGTAATTTCTGAACAAGAAACCTTGATGATATCAATACAAAATATATATATATATATATATATATATACTGATTTAATATCAGTTAACCAAAATTATCAGTCTTAATGATATCAATACAATATATAATATTAATTTAGTATCAGTCCAAGATTCGTTAACAATGATTAATCCCCCTCCCCCCCTCTTTTTTTGTGGGAATTTCAGAATGTGATCTCATTATCAAAGCAAGTAGAATACTTCAAGGAGTATCAAGAGAAAATGGAGGCAGCTATTGGGAAAGAGCAAACAAAAAAATTGATAAAAGAAGCATTGTTCATTATTAGTATAAGCCCAAATGACTTTATTGCAAATTACAAGTTATATCCATGTCGTAGTCAAAACTACAGAGTCTCAGCCTACATTGACTTCATGTTATGTTACAACATGTCCACAACTTTCTAAAGGTTTGTCCAACTAACTTAAGTTGTATACGTTGACAATATAAAATTTTCATATTATATACTCACTTCAATTAATTAATTAAATGCCTATAGTAAGTACTCATAAAAAAAAAATTATGATTTGGGGTTTAAATAGAAAAGTTATGATAACTTAGTTATTCTCTTTCTAAATTAGCTTTCATGTGTGAGTTAAGCTAATCAAGATCGAATCTGATCTGACATGGTTTTATAGTATAGTCAAGCCCAGGAAATCTGACAGTTGTGGAGGTGTGAAAATACCCCTATCTATAAATATGCACGCACTGGATCGGACAGTGAAAATTTAGATAAAGAATGTCTGGATTCAGGCGTAAAGGGGGTTGGCCGTGATGAATGGAATATCCCACATCGGATCTGATGATTTTTGGGCTACTTCTAAGGCTTAAACAATATTTCTTCCTTTAAGCTAGTTTTTAAGGTGTGAATTAGGTACAGCATGAAAAAAAAAATAATAATAATAAAAAAGCTACAACATCGAATTTGACAGATGTTCAAGGATTCGTATATTATAAATCTAGTTGAAATTCTTTGTTGGTGATTTACCTATGAAATATTGAGGAAAATTTTGATTCCACCACTTTTGTAAGACTTATTTATCTTCAATTAATGATGGTGGAAAAGCACCATTATTAGTAAGTAGTGTGATAAAATAAATAGTTATAGGTAGTCTAGCTCGATCCAAGTAATAATGTCCAAATGTCTTTTTTGGTTGGACCAATTCAACTACTAATATCCTGCAAGTCTTTCTTTTTTTTAATCTAACTTTAATTAATTATTTGAACTTAATTTTATGCAGGAATTATAGATCAAGGAGCTAGGAAAATTTCAATGGCAGGTCTACCACCATTGGGTTGTTTACCAAGTGTCATCACACTTAACTCAAATGATGAATTTTCAAAGATAGATTGCATTGATTCCTTTTCTTCAATTGCTAGAGACTACAATCCCAAGCTCCAAAACATCTTAAATGACATGCAAAATAGCTTTGCAAATTTGGGTTCTAGAATTGCTTATTTTGAAGCCTATAAACCTACTATGGACATAATTCAAGAGAAGAAATTATATGGTGAGTAATTGTGATTCATATTTTATATTTTCAAAAAAATTGATATGACCATAACAGATATTTATGCAATCAGATTACTTAAAAAATGACAGTAGATAAAATGATAATAATGACCCCTTGGGTTATTCTCAAAATGATAGTAATGATCAGTTAGGTTAGTTCAAAATGATCCCTTAAATATACGATTTTAATAACATTTTGGTCCTTTAAGTTTGGTCAAAAATAAGTATTTTCTATTTTTGTCAAATATTTAAGAGAAAATCCATAAAAAAAATCCTCCTAAATTTGACAGGACAACTTACTTTAGCAGTTAAACTAAACGGGTGTTTAACTACCTCCTTATACATAATGGAAACTTTGACAAGAAAACATGAGCTCACATGTTGGAAGTGTAACCATTTTCTCTAACTACAGTTATCGCGGGCTAAATTCGCTATAAAATTTCTATTTTTGTTAGAAAAATCATTATTATTGTCAATTAATGCTTTGGAGTTTGTTAAGCGGTTCTTCATGTCAAAATTCGGGCTATCTCGGCATACATATTTAATAGAGGAAAATGTTCACTTTTGACAAAATTAAACGATGTCTAAGTTGATTAAGTATATTTAGTGACCATTGTGAACTTACCCAAAACATAAGGGACAATTTTAAAAAAAATTATTCTTAATGATGATCAATATCTATGTGAACTCCTTCAAAAAAATAAAAATAATATATATATATATATATATATATATATATATATATATAAGTGAATTCGCATGCATATATCTAAGATACATGACAAATCTTGATTGCCTCCCTCTCCTCTCTCCTATACCTCTCACCACTCTCCTATGTATATGGCATCTCATATACACTTAAATCACACCAGATACATACATATACATATTTTTAGTGTAATTCGCATGTATCTGGAATACAAAACGAATCTCACTTGCCTCCCTCTCCAACTAGCTCGCCTCTCTCCCTATTTCCGTGTATCTGGTAACAAAAATATATGATATGAAACTCTTAATTAGTGGTAAAATACGTAATATTTTAGAAGTATAAGTAATAACAGTATATATGACACTGAAATATAACTAATTATATAATTTTTTTCCTTTATTTATTAAAACTAATATAAATTTTTATTCTTTTTGTTTTTTCTTTATAGGTTTTGAATTTGTTAACATTGGCTGATGTGGAACTGGCTTAATTGAATTTGGACTTACATGCAACCACATGTCAAATATTTGCCCAAATGCATCAAAGTATTATTGGTGGGATTCAGTCCATCCAACTGAGAAGGCATATAATCTTATTTCTAAAGCACTTTTTCCAACTATTGATTCCATCATCAAGAAATAATAATAATAATAATAATAATAATAATAATAATAATAATAATAATAATAATAATACTTTGTATAAAAAATATTTTAATAATTTTGGTGTGATAAAATAAAAATTAAATGACCATCTATGAAATCAAGTCAGTTATCGATCACGTGTTATATGAAAATTCAAATATGCACGATGACATGAAAGGACAACGTTACTACAATATATGAAAAATTTTCAAGTTAGCATTATCGCGATAATTTTCATGTTCACACTTATAGCATGATCACAATGCACATTTTCCACCGCGATTGCACAAATATGTACAAATATATGCGTTCGTCAAATTGGCTCATTTTGAAACATGAAAAATTCAAAATGAGAGATTGAATTATTACACGTATAACAATAACAACATACTCAGCGTTATTGAATTATATATTATAATACTTAGTTTGATAAATATGATTGTGTGGGTGTATGAGTGTATATGTGTCAAATTAAGGTTCATAGAAAGTTGACTAAAAGCTCCTATACAAAAAAAAAATAGAACACGCGTTATTAGGTTACACTTATTTTTTTTCTATTTATGAACCATGCACATTCATAAATAGCCGTTTGGTGATCAAAAAGAGTTCGTTTAAAAAAAAAGAATGCTCTCCTTTCCTTTTTAGTTTGTTTAAAAAAGAATGACCTCTTTCCTTTTTTGGTAACATTTTAATTTCAGCTTTCCACGTGACATGTTTAAAGCCACAAGATTGAAGGGCAATTTAGTACATTTGACATAATTTTAATTTAGAACCACAAGATTCAAAAGTGTTCTTTATTTTTTTAAACTTTGTGCCAAGTCAAACCAGATCACTCTTTGTGAACGGAGCGAGTATATATTATGAGACAAGTTAATAATAATTGTATCGACACTTACACCAAACTCTAAGAAATTAATTAATTAGGGATAGTGGTTGAGAAAACTTTAAACAACATTATTGGAAGTGTTTGGTCCATCAAACAATTACAAGAACAAAAGCAACACTGATCATCGCAATAAATATAATTTTTAATGATAATAAATATCATATTAATAAAAAATGTTAAAGTTTGTATCAACATTAATTAATTGTCATTGTTTCCAATGTCGATATAGACTTTAGAAACATTTGCAAAGAATGATAGTTACCTCTAAAGAAATATATATATTTAGCGGCTATTAAGTTATTGTTGTTAATTGGTTGCCTCTAAAATCATTTTTATAATTGAATCCATTTAATTAGTTAATTAAATTCTTAATTAACTAGTCATACTATATATAATATATATATATATATATATATATATATATATATATATATATATATATATATATATATATATATATATATATATATATATATAACTCCTTGTTATAATAAAGTCACTAAAAGCCATAAGATTGAAGCTTTAAACTTTCCAAAATTTTCTTGATCAAATCACTAATTATTAATATGAGCCTTTTATATTCTTTTATTATTCTTATGTTAATTTTCTTCATGTTGGAAGCTCCAATATTAATTCAAGCTCAATCTAAGAAGAATAGTTTAGTTTCTGCCATTTTTATTTTTGGAGATTCAACAGCTGATCCAGGAAATAATAATTATATATCAACTCCTTTCAAGAGTAATTTCTCACCTTATGGAAAAGATTTTCTGAACCATGTTCCAACTGGAAGGTTTACTAATGGAATGCTTGCTAATGATTTCATTGGTAATTAATTCTTTTTTTTTTCTTTTCGATCCTCGAAAATAATCTCTATCATCCTCGTTCTCACTTGTGAAATTACACTGAATATGTTGTTGTAGTTTGTAGACAATAATTAATCAATGCAAAATACTAAATATTTACATTTTAAATACTAAATATTTACATTTTAAATACTGGATCTAGAGTCGGTGGATTCAGAAAGAGTGTCATCTAGTTATATGTATAGATCATGAGACAAAACATATTTTATGTATACATACTATACATAGAAGCCCTTGACACTTTGTATCATCTTAATAAAAATTTTGATTCTGCCACTAAATTAAACCGAAAGCAATGAGTTCAAAGTAGAACCTAACTATAAAACTCACCTTAGATCCGCCTCTATATACATATACATATATTTATTTATTTATTGTGCTTGAAATTTGTGTTTGATTAATGCAGCTAGGTATGTTGGTGTTAAAGAATATGTGCCTCCATATTTGGATCAAAGTTTGAGCATTGAAGAGCTCAAGACTGGAGTTAGTTTTGCATCTGCTGCAACTGGATTTGATCCCCTTACACCAAAAATCAGTGTATTCTATCTAATACTGATCTGTTTTTTTTTTTTTTTTTTGGTTTTTCACCTGATATTTGGTATCCACATTGGAGTTCGACTAAATCCAGGTTCACGCTGGAAAGTCCCACATTAGGGGTACAACACTCCTTAATAAAGATGACTCCATACCCAAGGGGACTCGAATCCAAGACCTCTTGGGTTTCCCACCCGGTGTTGGGTACCCATATTGAAGTTTGACTAAATTCGGATTTACGCTGAGAAGTCTCACATACGGGTAAAACGCTCCCTAACCTCCGTACCCAAGGAGACTCAAACCCGAGACCTCTTGGGTTTTCCACCCGGTGTTAGGTACCCACATTGGAGTCTGACTACGTCGGAAAGTCCCACATTGGGGAAAACCGCTCCCTAACAAACGCAACTCCATACCCAAGGAGAGTCGAACCCAAAACCTCTTGGTTTAGGATGAAAGAATACTTACTACTCCATTATCTAACACTCATCTGATTCTCATTAATCCCCTACTCTTTCATCATTTCTTATTATGGGACGGAAATATAGTGGGATTCGAACCCTCACCATATATACGGAGGAAAACTTATTTTTTCATGTTCAGTTGGTCAAATTTTTTGAAGAATATCGTCTCTAGAGAAAACATTAAAAACAAGGAAAATAACTACTAGTGGAAGTAAAAAAAAAAAACAAATTCCACAACTGACATTGCATAGATTGTGTCATTTTCACTCACTGACACGCCAACAAATCCCACAACCCCTAACCTTCATCCCCCACGTTACATAGTATTTGCCTAGATTATATAATTTTCTTACAATTTTTTTTTTTGGAAATATATACAGAATGTGATCTCATTATCAAAGCAAATAGAATATTTCAAGGAGTATCAAGAGAAAATGAAGGCAGCTATTGGGAAAGAGCAAACACAAAATTTGATAAAAGAAGCATTGTTCATTATTAGTGCAGGCACAAATGACTTTGTTGTCAATTACAACACACTTCCAATTCGTAGTAAAAGTTACACACTCTCAACCTACACTGACTTCTTGTTACAACATGTTCAACTCTTCCTCCAGGTTGGTTACCAAGTTCAACAATTTTTCTCTTATGAATACGGAAAAAAATCAAGTTATATACACTGACAATATATAATTTTAAAGTATTTTATACGATTGATGTGATTTTATTGTTGATAGTAAGTTCTTATGTTGTCTTCCAGGTTATCTTATCAGACTTGATGTAAGAAGTTGTCTAATATTATTATTGGAGGTCAATCTTACTTGTTAGTACAGAAAAAGAGAAATTAATTTGCTCCTAATTACGAGAATTTCATTTGCTTGATTAAGAAACGTAGCAGCATTTTGATTTTAATATGTTGTGAAATATATTGTCGTTGTGTGCATAATAATTGGAAAATATATTGTATTTGCGTGCATAAATAGGTGTATCATGTGTATATAATGTCTCTATAGCGGAATACATTGTATCCATGCATGTAACAATAGTGCAATACATTATATCACGTGATAAATAAGTGTATCCGCACATATACAATATCTCTGTCTAAGTGTGTATATATACACATGAATAATTAGTGTATCTGCTATAAAATCTCAAACTATCGTTATATTTGTGATTTTTTTAAACTACCACTATTTCAAATAAATACAAGGTCTTAGTTTGTTGTGTTACACAATTCATTACTTAATTTATTTCAATTTTTGTGACACTTTTTTTAAGCATGTCTGGAAAATAATATCACATTTCTACATTTAAAACTAATTACGATAAAAAAATATCATATTTTATCCTTAATGAGATGATTTATAGCCACACAAAACAAGACTTATTTCAGAGTATAAATTTCAAAAAGTCTTTTATGTTAGAGCATTACATTTTTATTAATTTGTTCCACAAAGAATGTCAATGATTTTTCTTTTCTTTGGCTTAATTTTGTGTAGAAATTGGTGGATCAAGGGGCTAGGAGAATTGGCATGGTAGGTCTACCACCAATGGGTTGTTTACCAATTGTCATCACCCTTCACTCTGATGATGCATTTTCAAAGAGAAATTGCGTTGAATTCTACTCTTCCATTGCTAGAGACTACAATTCCAAGCTCCAAAACAAGTTAAATGGCGTGCAAATTAAGTTTGCAAATTTGGGTTCAAGATTTGCTTATTTAGATATCTATGGACCATTGATGGACATGATTGTAGGCCACAAATATGGTGAGTATATTCTAATTTTTATTTGTGTAATACGAAAAGAGTCAGGTCATAAACTGATTTTATGTGTAGTCTTACCCTTACACCTTATGAACCTGTGACTTTTCTGATCAAACGGCAATAACTTAACTTACTAGTGTGTTGAGGCTTCCTTTTGAATAATTCTAATTTTGATATGGAAACTTAAAAACTTATTTTCACAAATCTAATAATGAATACATAACAACTAACATGTGTGTGTTCATTCATGCATTATAATCACCTTATTAATTAATACACAATCTTATTTTAGTTTTATCATTAATTTGTAGTGAGTTAATATAATTTGATATAAACGCTTTTACCATTACAATATAATATTTTTAATTACAACAACAACATATGTAGTATAATCATAAGTGAGATCTGAAGTGATATACTGTACACAAATTTTATTCGACCTATCTTGGGATCTTAAAAAACTGTTTTTGATAGACCCTCAACTCTATAAATACTTTTAATTATTATTATTATTCTTTTTTCTTATGATAGATTTTGAAAAGGCTAACTATGGCTGCTGTGGAACTGGCTTAGTGGAAGGTGCATTTTTGTGCAACCCAAGTTCATATGTATGCAAAAATGCATCAAAGTATGTTTTTTGGGATTCAATTCATCCAACTGAGAAGACATATTATCTTATTTCTCAAACATTTCAGCCAACTATTGATTCCATCACCAAATAGTTTAAGTTATATGTAATATCAGTATAAGAGAAACTTTTATATTATGAGGTTATTTTTAATTGTCTTAGCATGTAATCTATTTTATTTTTAAGCTTAATAAAGAAGTTTTGCATTTTAAAAAAAAGTTTATTTGTAGTTTTTAGGGAAAACTACGGAAATCTGATACATCTGGGGGTTAATTACATCCTATCCCAGAAATTTCGCCAATTACAAAAATCTCAGATTTTTCATTACTCTCGGATACATTCCTTAGTTGTTCGATTCTTTACAAATGATACATTACTTAATGGGAGTGATGTATTCTAGAAGGTCTAGGGATGTATCTGAGAGAGATTTTTTGTAATTTTTTTTTTTAAATGATGATAGGAATTTTAGAGATTATAATATCTTAAATTGTGTATTTATGTAGTTTTTCCTTTTGCAAGTGACTTGATAGCGTAAAAGTAATACGCTAATGGTGTAAACACAATAACAAACAAATGAGACATTCAATGGCAATATATATATTTTTAGTGACAATATTTATTGTTGCAAAAATATTTAGTGTCAATTAAGTCATTGCATCTAAAGTCGTTAAAGCCTTTAGCAACGTTTATATAAAGTGTTGGTTATAAATATTTATATTATATTATAACTGCTAAATATAATATAGCAACGATTATATTATTCAAAGATTTCTACATTCATTCACCAATCATCGCTACTATTCCTCGTCATTATCAACTAGTGTATTGCCGTCAGAGGAAAATCCACCTGGTGGCGTGAAGGTGTACACGCATTTGGTAATTTTATTTTATTTTTGTATATATGTGTATAAATAATCTAAAAAAAAAAGAGAGAAGACATAAAGTCACCAACTGAAGTTGTCCCGTATTTGTATAAAGACACCTTAACTTTGAAAGTATCCTATTACCCCACAAAACTTTTTAATATTTTTGTTAATGGGCCATTTTGACCCATTTCCTTGTCTGGGTTGTTACCACGCAGATGAGACGCGTGATGCAGTGTTTTTATTGCCATTAACCAGTTTAAAAGTGCCACGTGTCGTTTTATTTCTTTATTATTAATTATTTAATTAATTTACATCATCTTCCCCAAATTTAAACTGTAAAGAGCCATTGGTAGCCCTAAATTCACAATTTAATCTTTTTCCAAATCAAGATCAACGTTTGTATTCTCTCTTTGACGAATTTATCATCTTCCCAAAGTGCAATAAGGTAGGAATTCGTTTTATCTTTTAATTTCCGTCGATTCCAACTCTCTTTACACTATAATAATCCCTAAAATCATAATAATCGAAAAAAATAAGATCTTTATCATATAATGTAGAGCCCTAACATGTTAGACCTTCAATTCCTTGTCCCTCCAAGAATCTTCACCAAGAAACATCAACAATGAGTTTATCAACACCAAGAGAAAACGAGAAGACTTTTCTATATTTTGTGATTTTAGGAAAAGTTGAGAAATAACAAAAGAAAAGAGAAGACTTTTCTTGAAAAGAATAGGGTCGGGTCGGGTTGAATGAATATTACAGGAGTGAGTATCACGCATGACAACACAGACGAGGGAATGTGTCAAAATGGCCCAATTACAAAGATATTAAAAAGTTTTGTGGGGTGATAGGACACTTCCAAAGTTAAGGTGTCTTTATGCAAATACAGGACAACTTTAGTGGTGACTTTATGTCTTTAATGATATATTTAATTATGCACTCTCATAATTAGATCTCATTTGGGTACAATACTGGTTGAAGCTATGATTGTATATCTTGCATCACTGCGAGTTCGAGCCTAGCCAAAGAGCTACTTTATCTTCAAATCTTTTGTGTGTCTCTGCTCACCGTCCATTATTATCAACTATCACCATTATCAACCACGACCACTATTACTGTCAATCACTATAATAAATTGTCACCATTGCTAGCCACTATTTACAATCATCATTACCAACCATCAATCACCGCCATCATCAATAACAACTATATATAATCAAGCATCATCATCATTCGCTATCCCCATTATATATCACTATCATCCAATTGTCAACGAACAGCAACAACCATTAGTAACCATTATCCAACACCATCCTCAATCTAAATACAATATGTTACTATTTAGATATATTTGTATTCAATATCTGAAACATTAATACATATTTTTAATATTCATCCGTTTTACTCTTAATAAAAATAAACATTGTTCCCTGTTTGGCCCTTTTTTTTTTTCTCGTGTGTATATATATCCGTTTCTTTTCTCACAAATCTGAAACCCGTTTGTCAGCCCAAGTCTCATTTCCCTTCACTTCTACTGTCTCTACTGCTTAAACTTAACAAGCTTAGCAATGGCGGAGTCATCGGACGAGGCCATTATCGAGAAGCTTTACGAGTACGGTGAACGCCTCAACGAGGCTAAAGACAAGTCTCAGGTACGTAAAAACTCAATTTACCTTTTCAGTTTCCCGTCCGTTCTAGGGTTCGAATTTGAATTGAATCTGCATTTTTTTTTCCGGATTTTTATTGAATTGTGGTTTATTGAGTCAAATTTATGTGTAGTAGTTTCAGTTTAGTTTGATTGAACAGCGGTGTATTGAATGAAATTTGTATTTATTTTTTTTGACAAGTTTCAGCTAAGTTTGAGTGAACTGTGGTGTATTCAGTCAAGTTTAGTTTGATTGAAACTGTGGTGTACTGAATCAATTGTTTTAAATATTTTTTCGAATAGTTTTGGTTTGATTGAACTATGGTGTATTGAGTCAAATTTATATATTATTTTTGGATAGTTTCAGCTAAGTTTGATTGATCTGTGGTATTATTTGGTGTATAATGTGGATGATTGTGAGAATGTAATTGACGCAGTGAAGAACAGTATGTGGTGTATTGAGTCAAGGTTGTATATTTTTTCAGTAGTTTCAGCTAAATTTGATTGAACTGTGGTGTACTGTATCAAGTTTATATATATTTTTTGAATAGTTTCAGATAAGTTTGGTTGGACTGTGGAATTATTTGGTGTATAATGTGGAGGACTATGAGAATAAATTAAGGCTGCGAAGAGAAGCATTTGGCGTATTCAATCAAATTTATGTGTTTTTGAGTAGTTTAAGCTAAGTTTGTTGAACTGCGGTGGATAGAATCAAGTTTATACATTTTTTTTTTCAGAATAATTTCAGCTAATTTTGATTGAACTGTGCAATTATTTGGTGTAGAATGTGGAGGACTATGAGAATATAATTAAGGCAGCAAAGAGCAGCAGTGTTAAAGCTATGCAATTAGCAGCTCAGCTAATCCCCAGATTCTTCAAGTATTTTCCTAGTTTATCAGTCCGTGCTGTAGATGCTCAGCTGGATTTCTGTGAAGCTGAGGAGCTTGGGGTCAGTCTTTTGTATTTGCCTTTTTTTAAAAAAATCCTTTTAATATCAATTTGGACCTTTCTCCATTTGTGTCTGTCATCCTGGTCTCATGCTAATATTCTCTATTTCATTTCAAATTAATCAGCTTGTTTCTTTTTCTTATGATTAATAAATTATGATAAGGTCGCTTTGCTGTTATTCCTTAGTGAGTTTTTCTCCGAATAATGTTACTTTTAGGCATCATCATATGACATGTCAAATACTACTAAGACACAAGAATGGGTGCAAGAGATGTGAATTGTCTTGCAGTTTTTAACTGAGATTATGTGTAGTTGGTTTGTCATCCTTCTTTCTTTAAAGCATCTATGTTTTCTCTCTTTCCATATCTTCAAAGCTGTCAGGCTACCGGACAATGCATAAAAAGGTGGCTGACGCAGTCAGGTTCTGCTCCACACATGTTGCATATATTATATAATGAGTTACACTTGTGTATCAAGTTCTCCTGAGAAACACGAGCCTCATTAACTGCAGCCCAACCGAGACAAGCTACTCTAGGAGGCACTTTCACTATCCATATCAACATCAAGTAGAGTTAATTGAAATGTGCTTAAATGTAAAAAAAATTCCTTCATTTTTAGTTGGCCATTTCAGTAGGCGTTCTATTTCTTATTTTTTGTCGACAAGCAGCGATTCAATTGCTTCATAAAATTGAAGGTAATGAATCTCATGATTTGGGAACTGAATTTTTTGCTGTATGTTAGGATTTGGGAGTGTCAATTCATGATTGAACTTTAGAAATGAAAATAGTTGTTTGCAGGCTTGAGAATATGAAAAGTAGTAGGGAAAAAAATGAAATCATGAAATCATGACATTGTGATAATTGCTTTTTCAAAGCCATCCTACGGGTATGTTTATACCGCAAGATTATTGTTGTGTTCTATCCCTGTTGTCTTAATTTTTGTGCTCAAGTGGAAAGATAAGGTACATAAGTTAAGAAAATTTGGCCCGTAAAAGTTCAATACAAACATAAAGAGAGAGGAAAGACCCGTACTCTTTCACCAGGTACATAATTGAGGTAAGCGTAAGCTAAGCCCAAACACCACCATAATAAAATAAAAAGAAACCCTGTATTCCTTGATCTTAATCAATGTCATTTTTAGGTTAGAAAATAGGAAGGTAATGACGAAAAGGTTGTGATGAGATTGACCTTATTCCGCCTGTTACCTATTTTACATTTGGGAATTTCTCTGTTTCCTGATTACGTACAAGACTTATCTTATTTGTAATGGAGTTCCTATAAACATTTCGACTGCGTGATTTAAGTTTCTCTTCACAGCTTACAGATAAAAAAGAAAGGACTTCTCTTAACAGTACTTACGGCATAAATGAGACTAGAAGTTTGTAACATTGATGTTTCTTGATGGGACCTTTGAGCTTTGTTTGACCAGTTACTGTTTGCAGGTTCGAGTGCAAGCCATTCGTGGACTTCCTCTTTTTTGCAAAGACACACCCGAGCATCTTTCGAAAATTGTTGACATACTTGTTCAACTCCTAACTGCTGGTATAGAAATCTCCTAGTCTTTCCATCAAGAAATGTTTATTATGAGGAAAGATATGTGATCTTGACTTCTCTATCTTTCTATTCTTCCAGAGGAAAATGTGGAACGTGATGCAGTAAACAAAGCTCTTTTGTCCTTGTTAAGGCAAGACGTAGAAGGTATGTTGATTCTTTCCCACTGACATTAAAACCAATGCACATAGGATTTTTCTGTAACTAAATTCATCTGAAATTGAGTTAAGAAATTAAATTGCTGAACTTATCAAACTGTGCTTTCTTTCTTCTGCTGGATGCTATTTCATGTTCCTGGTACCACTCTCTTAGCAAAAAGGTAGAACAATTGATACATTAAAGCCTGGTCTACGAAAACAATGGATGTTTTGTTTGGTACCAATGTTTCAGACTTTCAGTGTTTCTTATATATTGCCTTGGTAGGTGTATTGTCTTCAACTTCCTCTGTAAAATGTTATAACCTTCCGTATTTGTTGTGTGAAGAAAATGGACCTTGGGCCCAGCTTAATACTATAAGCTATCTTATGAGGTGAGGATTGTTAAGATTGTATAAGGAGACAAACATCCTATCCCTCAACCACTGTAGGACACTTAACACCCCTGCATGCCCAGGTTTTGACATTTGGAGCATGGTGATGATAACATGGGGTCGCAACATTGCCTGAACCAATAATAAGGATGGATCTGGCGCTGATACTATGTGAAGAAATTGAACCTTGAGCCGAATCAACCCCAAAAGTTGGCTCATGAGGTGAGAAGTGAGATTGCCCAAAACAATATAAGAAGAAAAGCAACTCATCCCTTGTGAGTCACTTATCAACATTTCATTGGCTACATTGGATAAATCAGCAAATTTATTGCTGCAGTGCACATTATATGTTGCATTTGATGCACCATTAGGCATTAACAAGCATGCTCTTCCGGTCAATACCTGGGCAACTGTTTACCGTTGTTCTAGCTTCTTATATACCTTGATTAAGCTACTAGTTCCAGGTTTTTGCAGCATTGGTATGCCATATTAAAATGCATCTTTGTATTACACTTATCTGACACAGGAATTTTATTGATTAAATCCTTCTAGGAAATTTGTTCTTGTCCAAATTTATAATTAGCTTAAATAAGAGCTTAAGTGTTAGCTAGGTGGATATGTCGGCTACAGAAATATTTATACTTTAATATTACACTGCTGAAGGATGTAGTGCACATTTGTGCTTTCAAAAGGTGGAAGAAGATGTCCGCATGAGATGTAGTTATGTGGGTATTTTGGGTTGAAAGGAATAAAGAGCATTTGAAGGACTAGAGAATGAATTTTTACCTTACCATTATTAAGAAAGGACCAGAAATGAATTTGTACCCCCCCCTCTTTGACAGACTTTTGATATGATGGCCAGAAGGTGTTGTGGATGCAGGGAAGTCAATTAATTAAGTATTTAATTATATTTTAAAGTAGACTTATTTATTGGTTAATTATATTTTAGTAGTTTTCTTTATTATTCTAGAATATGATTTATGTTTCATAGCTTCATAAGGATTATGTTAAGCTATAGTCATTCGTTTGGAATAGGATTTAGGTTTCCTACCTTAATAAGAATTAAACTTCCTATTGACATAGTAAGACTCCTATTTATAGGGATTTTTGATGAATAAATCACTTAGTCATATTTCAGCAAAATGCAAGAAATCAGAGTTCTCTCTTTCATTGAACTCTAAGGTTTCAGTCTCCCTTTTAATGAGCTGAAGAGGTTGTAGTTCTCTCTTCCATTGAACTCTAAGGTTTTGAGTCTCCCTTTAATGAGCTGAATATATATATATCTCCATGTGAATTGATCCTTCCCTAAAGATCCATAACAGAGGGCCTTATCTTTGGTTTTGAGTCAATATTGCACCCACGAGGTCCCTGCAAGTCTAGATGATTGGATTTCATTCTTAAAAAACCATGCCCTTTTGCGACCATTTTCTTGTATTCACTTGTATATCGGGGCTTCCCTGCAACACGAATAATATCATTACCTTATTCTAGAAACTATGACACTTTCTCTAGCTGGGGATCATTTGTAAGAGCAGATGGGTTCAAGATCCTTTCCGAATGCTAAGGGTACCAACGTGAAAACTAAAAAAAGTATTAAATTCTAATGGAATTTTAAGCATAAAGCGCAGGCTTTATTGCTTTAATATAGAAAGCGCAAATGATGAGTACCCCCAAAATAACATGTAAATAATAACAACTTTTTTGATAAGAAAGTGAAGATAATTAATACTCCCTTTGTCCCAATTTATGTGACTTACTTTCCTTCTTTGTCATTCCCAAAAAGAATGACACATTTCTATATTAAGTAACAATTTAACTATAAAATGTCTATTTTACCCTTAATGAAATGATTTACAGCCACACAAATTTCTATCATTCATTTTGGACCACAAGTTTTAAAAGTCTTCCTTTCTTTGTTAAACTCCATGCCGAGTCAAATTACCTCATATAAAATGGGAAAGAGGGAGTAACACATACTGAGCTACCAAAAATTGTACAAACTGAGAAGACATTTTCCTTCTATATTTTGAAGGAATATAACAGGTCTACCCTAATAAAGGAATAGTAAGTATTAACAATGAACACACAATAATTTTTTTTTTTTTGAATAGGTAACGGCTTTGTATTATAGACCAGTACTTAGGTAGTAGTACTGAAAACTCCCTTTACATGAACATACGATAATTATTTGGACAAAAGAATTGAAAAAAGTATAATTAGGTGAAATAGTTGATATGTAGTTCTGCCTTCTTCTGAACATTGCCATTGGTAATGAGACGTAAGCCTTAGCAGCTTGGTGCCTAAACTAAATGATAAACCATTGTCTAGGTGAGGCGAAGCACTCTTCCTATGTTGCACCTAACTTCAGGGTATAAGCTCGCTTCAAACAAGCCTCTGACAACGCCCTAGGGTACTATGCAAGTTGTTTTGCTTGAATTTAGCATCATCTTATCCCCAAAATTATCTGGATTAATATACAATCTATGAAATCCACTTCATCGAAAGAGGGGAAAACACGAGAAAAGTAAGAAATCATCTTTTATGAATTTAAAAGGCAAGGCATGATATGTCATGATATGTTTGTGTGAGCAGTTGTAATAGTGCTTAGATGAGAATTAATATGTAGCCTATTTTTACAACTCTAATTCTGATTCCCGTGGTGTGTCCTTAATTAGTCAAAAAGTGGTATGGGATGCTTCTCATATCAATTTTTTGGAGTCTGTAACCTATATCTTCATGAAATTTTTTGGATCTTGGGTGCAAATTTTTCAAACTGCTGTTCCTTTTATTCTGAAGAAGAAAGAAGGAAACCCTAAGTAAAGGAAGAAAATAACCACAATCAAGCCAAAAAGAATCTTATATATATATATATTACATGCACACTTCTTCTTCATAAGGTTGCATGGTATTCAACCCATAGTGCATTATGCAATCTTGAAGTCTGAAATTGAAGAGAGGTTAGAGCAGCATATAGTCAGAGGTGTGAGATCCTTTCCTGCTTCTTCATAGTTTATTTTCGAGCCAAGGGTCTTCCGGAAACAGCCTCTCTACCTCCTCGAGGTAGGGGTAAGCTCTGTGTACACTCTATGCTTCCTGGACCCTGATTTTGGGCATACATTGGGTTTTTTGTTCTTATTGTACACATTGATGGGGTAGAGGGAGAAAGAGAGGAGGACAGAGGCTTAGAAGGGAGAAGAATGCCTGAAGGGTTGCAAGGTTAATAGATAAGCAATCCAAGAAAGGATGCTCTGCAGTAGAACTAGCGTGGTCACTATGAAAACTTTCAATCACTCATTGCTTTGCCTTCTGCTAATTCATTTTCCGTCATTTTTTCTTGATGCTTTAACTGGGACAATTTTTTCTGATAGAATTGTTGCTCTGTTATTAAGGCAATGTGACTTTCTTTCTGTTCCTGTAGCTTCATTGACAGCTCTTTTTAAACACATTGAGACTATTGATGAGCAGATGTCGGATGACAATCTCCGTGAAAGGACCTTAGTTTTTATAAAAGACAAGGTAATAAGGTCAACATTCTCTGCGGAAGCTGTTAATATGTCCATTTATAAGTCTTATGTATTCTAATTGGCTATATGACTTTGTCTGCAGGTATTTCCTCTAAAAGCTGAGCTCCTCAAGCCTCCAGAAAAAATGGAGAGGCACATTACCGATTTGATAAAGAAGGTAGTTAGATATTCTACTCCTGTTCTTTCTGTCCTGTAGGGAGTTAATGAGGAGATTTGTTAAGTATTGCGTTTCAGAAGCTTTGCTTCTTCGATTGTCTGCCAGTACCTGTGGTATCTTGTAGAGTCTACATACTATTTGATTGTTCTCTCCTAGAATATGGAGATACCTGTAATACCAGTGAGGAAAAATTCCTAGATAATAAATTCTGTATTTTCTCAACGCTCTTCAATGAGAATGTGAGAAGATTAATTGCATCTATTGCAGAGCCTACAAGATGTGACAGGAGGTGAATTTAAGATGTTCATGGATTTTTTGAGAAGTTTGAGCATATTTGGAGATAAAGCTCCTCAAGAGCGTGTGCAAGAACTGATTGAGATCATTTCAGGACAAGCTGATTTAGATGCGCAATTCAATGTAAGTGTCTATCTCATTTTAGAATGTTGTAGAAATTTATGGTTTCCTGTTGTTCTTGCAGTCAAATAGCATCACACTGGGGTGGTTGGTTTGTTGTCTACTAATGTATTTCCCTTAGTTACTCAAAGTATTGATTATCCACATCTTTAGAACCAACAGTTGGAAGATCAAAATTTTTCACTGTAGTTTAGTTGGTTTTCATATTAGCAATTTCATCCCAGGGTGAAAAACTTTTACATCTGTCATTGGATTGAAACCCATAAACTCAACACATTGGGTAACTTCTGTCCCAGATTTCACACATCAAATCAACCAAACTAGTACGAATTCCCAAAAGCATTGGAGCTGAACAAATCTGTTTGAAACCCTTTTTAATAGAACTGATCTAAACCTTAATACATGAAAACTTTAAGCATAGAGGTTTCACTATGATCTGCTTTCTTGGCGTGTAGCACTTAAAGCACTACATGAATGAAACCTCTGAATTTTTTTGGATTACTAAAATCGGTATACTAAATGTGGTGTACTTTGTACTTCGTACATCACCTGTATCAATAGAAATCATATGCCGTCCGGAAAGAACTAGATTTCTGCTCTATGTTCTCCGTCTTCTTTCCCTGTTAGTCCAAACTCCTTGTCTGGTAAACTGCTGTACCATCTGTGCGCTTGTTAATCTGCAGGCAGCTGAAGAATTCCTTCATCTGAATTGTTTAAAATTGCAGGTTTCAGACGGAGACCACATCAATAGATTGATAGCCTGTTTGTTTATGGCTATTCCATTTTTCGAGGTTTGTCCTTATTTTTAAGTATTCATTACTTTTTCAGTGCTTAATACAAATTATCATGCCTAACTGATTTCTATGTTTCATGCAGAGGGGTGCCTCAAATAGCAAATTTCTAAATTATTTGAATAAACATATATTCCCAGTATTTGACAAGGTAATACCTGAATTCCTTGTATCGTAGCATAATACTTATTTGGTTCCCTTATCTGCTATGAACTGTAGCTATCTCATTGGGTATAATTTAAGTGTTTAAAACATATTTATCTAGTATAGTTTCAAATAAGAAGCTAGTTTGTCAAAGAAGAAATATAAAAAAACAATCTTTCTTTGCTGTTGTGGATATTAATTTGTTCTTTTGGTAGTTCTAACCTATCTTTGTCATCAGCTTCCTGAAGAACGGAAGGTAGACCTGCTCAAAAACCTCGCAGAGAGCGCACCCTATACAATTCCTCAAGATTCGAGACAGATCCTTCCCTCTGTTGTTCAACTATTGAAGGCAAGTATTTAGTTTTCCTCAG
Organism: Solanum bulbocastanum; assembly: GCA_037074985.1. Lineage (NCBI taxonomy): Eukaryota > Viridiplantae > Streptophyta > Magnoliopsida > Solanales > Solanaceae > Solanum > Solanum bulbocastanum. Next base: position 4,780,122 of record CM073606.1, on the reverse strand, counting down.
TTCTGGTTAGAGGCATCTTTATACATGCAGAAAATTGTAGGGTTGATTAACTTCTATATATTCTAAATGTTTTTCCTAGATCTATATATATATATATATATATATATATATATAAAACTCTACCTTATATTGTTCCATGAACAAGGTGAACTTTTGAGTTTGAATTTGAAAGATTAACCTTTTCAGTTAATCATTTTCCTTATGAAACTTTTTATTCTATTTTAGAAATATATGCCTCGTCGAAAAGCGGGAGAAGAGATGAACTTTACTTATGTTGAGTGTTTGCTGTATACTTTTCACCATTTAGCTCACAAGGTACGGTACGTCTTTCTCTTGGATACGTATTGTGTATCTGCACAGTGAGTTCTCACCACTTATTTGCTGTTGAATAGGCGCCAAATGCCACCAATAGCTTATGTGGTTACAAGATTGTGACTGGACAGCCATCTGATAGGCTTGGGGAAGACTTCTCTGAGAATTACAAAGAGTTCACAGAGAGGTAATTTGTTAGTTAAACTTTTTTCTAAATTTTTGCTCTGGAATATCTCATCCTGCACCGAGTGCATATGTCAAATAATGTTCTTGGAATATTAAAGTCACCAGTTTAAAAAAGAAAAATTATGTTCCTGAAATATTTGTTTTCTTTACCGAGTCAAATGCACACTAATTTTGCCTATTAGCTAAGTTGTTTGCATTGGTTGGTGCATGGAAAGTAGGAATATTCTGCCAGGATAGAGTAATAATCAGAACTTCTCAGGTCTAAGTGGTCATAATGTTAAAATGTAGGCCATCTTAAGTAAGGTTATCTTTGACTTTTGATAGTTAGACCGCAGAATATTGAGAAAGGTGGTTCGACTGCAGTAGATTATAGTGATTCAGTTAGTTATCAATCAGCGCAGGAAGAAATAACTTACTGAAAAAAGCTTGATCATAGTTTGTGTCCTGTCTTGTTCTATAGAGCTTATTGGTAATTGAAGACATGCATTCCAGGTAGTGCTCATAGTTATTGGGGGCTATGTTGCTTGGACTCTCCAAAATTACTGCCGCACCCGTGTTGAATCCTTTAAAAATGTTGTACTTTTGAGGATCCAATATGTACCCGGAGGCATTTTTAAGGAGTCCGAGCAACATAGGTTGGAGGTGCAAGGTGCAAAAAGGAATAGATGATACTAGCAATGAACTCGGGAAAAGAGAGGAATGCACAATATGTTTTCTATTCAAATTGGTTCTAGCAAGTGTGGGAGGAAAAGGAAGAGGATGATGAGACTAGCAATGGCCTAGGAAAAAGAGGAGCACCAGTTGAGGATTGGAAGGAAAAGAGGAGTGGCAAAGCTGGAGCACATACCATAAAGAATGGTGAAAAAGCTCTTTGTTTTTTTTTTTTTTTTTTGGGTGGGTGAGGGTGGGGTGGGGTGGGGAGGGATAGAAAACGAGATGAGTGGAGAGAGAGGGGTCCTAGAGGTTTCTGTCATTTTCTATGCTAAATCAATCATTATGTATGCTTCCATTATTTTTCCTTTTCATTGATCTGCTATAGAAAAAGTAAATAAAACCAATATTCCCAATAAATATATATAATCCAAGAAGAGGAAAGACGTAATTACTGAACTGTACTTTTTCCCTAAGCAAGCTATCGGAACCTTGCTAACTGTTATAGGCTCTAGGTGTGCAGTTCATTGATTGGGTGATGTCGATGATTATGTCAAACTCCCATGTTGGAAGCACTTATCCTTTTAATTTACTGTGCTTTTTTTCTTTTCTTTTTTGATAACCGTGGTGTCCGGGCCAGCTAACTTGATGTGCTTTAGGAGTGGCAAAATAAAAATTAGTCCATGAAAATATGTCCCGCCCATTTATTAATTCAACCCGTTTTGACCCACCCAGCAGCTCATCTAAAAGTTAAAAGTTGGGCTGATATGTAGCTCAAATTGATTCATGAGCTTAAATGAAAAGGTGGAGATTCATATAGCCGATCCCAACTTATATTGGATTGAGGCATAGTTGTATAAGAAAGCAAAGAAATTAAAACTTGGTAACAGCTGGGCTATGTATGACCTATTGTTTTAGCCCACTTGACCCAACTCATTTCAGCCGAAGTAACCTTGGGTGGGTTATTGACCCGTCCATTTCTAAACACAACCTGTTTTTATCCGTCAAAACTCAGCTTAACCCGCTCATTTGACACCCTACTGTGCTTGCATTCCTTCAAGTCTTGAATTCACTTATCTTCTTTGGTATTTGATTCAGGTTAAACTGTGTTGAAGAGCTTGCTAGGGCTACCATTAAGAAATTAACTCAAGGGATGGTGGAGCACAATAAAACATTTGCTGCTGCTAAATCTGATGAAGAAAAGGAAAAAATCGTGAGTACATTCTCCAGGTTCTATCAAAATGTTCTTAAAATGTGACTTAATGATGCACTATTTGAGCTGTAAAATCTTTTGGGTTCTGCAGAAGGCTCAAAAGCAGAATACTACTACAGGGCTGAGGACTTGCAATAATATACTGTCTATGGCACAGGTAATTAAACTGAATTTTAAGATATAGAAATACATTTTGAATTTGCTTATGCGGGACTGTCTTGAATCAACTGTGATCTTTGATTACTCAGCCATTACATGCAAAAACACCTTCATTCATCGGGGACAAAAAAATCAACCTTTCTTGGAAGGAAGTTGTGAAATCTACAACACCAACGACTGCAGCTTCAACTGGGTATGCTATTGTTTGAACTACTAAACAGAAAGAGGGTGTGGTTACCCTAGTTTATCTGACTAGTCTGGTCTCATAATTAATATTGTTGCATGGATTATTAACTGGCTGCATAGTGATATATAATATATTCTAGCACTATTTTAATAGAGCACAAAGACCATGACCCAAGACATAAGCTAGTACAAAAAGAAAGGTGTTCTTGGCTTACTGTTTGTCTATCATCTCAAGATGCTTTTAGGTCTAGAGTGTTAATTGTTTGAACTCAAAGCTTTTTTTGATTTACCCGTCATTTGTTATTTGCCGACTGTTATTATTGGTTATAACTTATACTCAAAATCTCATTCAATATGGAAGACTTAGCAGTGGGTTTATGTTCTTTTAGGATGGTCACTACTCACTAGCTACCTTTCCATACACTCTCTCATCTTACCTTAGTTTTGTCCATTTCTTTATCCCCAGAGTAAAACGACCCTCTGGTGCTATTAATAATTCCAGTAGTTCTGGACCGAAGAAGGGTCGGGGAGGTGGTAGCATGCAGAACCAGCTCGTTGATACAGCTTTTCAAGGACTATCATATGGAGGGAGAAGTTCAAGAGGTAGAGGCAGAGGAAGGGTTTTTCGTGGAAGGGGAAGAGGAAGGGGTTATCGTTAACCCAGTTCCGCCTCAGTGTTACTATGTTACACTTCCCTGTGAACTGAAAAGATGCAGAGACATCAGTTTCGTCTTAGAGATGCATTTTTGAGAAGTAGTCAGATGATTTGTGGATTCGGAAATGTAGTTGATCCCCGTGTACACGTGATGATATATTGACTGTCAATTCTAATGTGGCAGTCGGAAGCTGATCTTTCTCAAAGGTACTCTCACAATTAGCAGCAGTTTGCGCCTTTACTCCGGTCAATGTTCGGTAGCAAAGGAAACGCAAAAAAACGAACTTAGTCACAAAAATGATTTCTAATGGAGATTTTGTAGTATTTGATTTGATTTTTATTTGGAAGACATCGTTTTGTTGTTAATTTGTGACATAATTTATGTTTAATTTATTGACATCGTCGTTTTAGCAAGCTGTGTATTTAGACTGTTTTAAGTGTGGCTAGATACCGTTGAATTTTTTTTCGTATATGACGGTTTGACTGTAATCTATATATCCGGGGTATTATTATCAGTAAAAACTTACCATAAGTTTATTCGACCTGATCAATTCGATTGTACACTTGGCATAAGAAAAAGTCATTGTTCAACTCTTTGACAACATGAAAAATATCAAAAGCTTTGTCCTTCCACTGTATCTATCCAAGGTCTGAAGGACAGAGGCATTTCACGTCCCCTCCAGTCAAGAATTGAGGTCTCACAGTCACTAACCAATATGCTTTTCTCTCGTGCCTTTCTTCGTTTATGATTTGATATTCTATATGAGACAACAATATATATATATATATATATATTTTTTTTTTTTTTAATTTTTTTTTTTTTCATTCAAGTCTCTCTTTCCCCTTCCTTGATTGCTGGGATTCTTTGATCTGGTAAACCCAGAAAGTCAAATCTCAGTTTGAAAAGCCAATACTTGCAACTTAAGCAGAGGCATCTTCCTGGCTTAGAAAAGATCCGCTAGAGATTCCCTTGGAAGCTATTGATGTAGCCTCTTGTCGATACTACAAGTCTTCTCGCTACCTACTAGAAAAATCCCATCAAGATAGATTGAATCGACGACCTATACTTCAACTAAAGGCACAAGGGCGTAGCGAGCACAGAACAGAGGAAATGCACATGGGTCTCCTTGAAGAACGGAGTGACGGGTAAAGAAAGAAAGGTAGAGTGGGCACAGTAAACTCGAGATGGACCATAACAAATCTTTAAGAGGGAATTAGAAAAGTTTATTGTTTCTAAACACTAAATTAATTTATTATGCAGAACATAATTGCAATAAATAGTTCAAATCTATTGAGATATTAAACGATGAGACAATAAAATATTTAATTGGTAAATAAAGTGGTCCTGTAGCTCAGTTGGTTAAAGCGTTGGTCTTATGAGCCGAAGGTCGTGGATTCTCGAGCCCCGCTGGGACCACCATTATATGAAGGTTTAAGTTTAGTCATGTTTTTTTGGGTCTAGCAAACAGATGCACATACACACACATGAAATTCTTTTCTTGTCCAATTGAAAATTTAATATAAGAAAATACTTTTTAAGAAAAAATATATTTAGGGAACTTCACTTTTGAAAAATAGATTTCATGCAAATTGTAAGATTTTAGTATAGATGTTTTGGGCTATTAACTTTACCAAAAAAAGGAGAGGAGTACATATAAATCAAAAATCTCATATTATTCGGACGTTTTTGAAATGCCGCAAATAACCAATGAATGACAAGTGCCTTTCCTTGTGGATCCTATATCAATGGGAACTTGATGAGTCGATCCATCTACACGTCTAAGAGTTAGGTGCTTCAGATTTATCATGAAGGATTTTGCTTGATGATTTTTTTTTTCTATTGACTAATCAGTTTGAAAAATATTTTTATATTAATATAAAAGCAACAATTTGTACTTGATTAAGATTTCAAAAGTTCTTTTTTAGAAAGTAACCTTTTTTTAGCTTTTGAAGAATTACTTCACTCCTATTTTTTCATTTCTTTTTTTAAATAAGCATTTTTACTACTAAAAAACTTGTTCAATCAAGCTATTAATCAACAAAACCAAATAATAAGAATAATTAAGATCTTGTAATTGCCTAGCATGTGTGTTGAATTGTTATCATCACCCTACTTTTGTGCTTGATTATGATTGTTAGCGTTGTTATTTAAGTGGAAATAATTAATATAATCACCCTCTTAAGTTACTACTTAATGAAGTAAATCATATCAAATATTTTTAATTTAATATGATAAAGTAGTTTAATAAAATGTAAATAAACATTAATTGTTCATAATTAAGTGCTAGAAGTTTACGTGCAGATAATATCATATATTTATATTAAAAATTAAAATTAATTTAATATAAATATCAATGTGAATAAGCTTTCATCCTCTTATAATTTCTCTTCATTTTTTTAATCCTACTTGGCTTTGTGATTGATGTCAATTGTTTGAAAATTGAGAGTTTGGCTTAAATGTTTCAATTTGATGTAATTATACTTTTTGACTTTTTACTTTTTAATACTTGGGAATGTTCTAAAATATTCTTTTTTCATACTCCTTATGAGTAGTATGACTTTTAAAAGAGTAAAGTGGGCTCATAAATAAGAAATCTTTTGGTCGGATTTAGACCTTATACCTTATGGGTTAGTTGGTTTACACACTAATTATGTTACATTATAATGTAAAGATCATTTATATAGTGTTTAATAATAATGAAAGGGGCTATACGATGATTAATAATGCAAAATGTTGTCACATATAATAGGGCAATCTAATTATACACAAAATATTCTGCATTAGCGAGGTTTGAGGAAGGATTATACTTTAAGGGATGTGGTTTAGATAGTTTACCTGAATATAAGCATTAATAATTGTTTTTACTGTTTGAATTAGTGACCTATAGGTCACATTAAGATAATATTATTTTAGAAAGATATATATGTCTTTGAATAATCAATTAATCCCTACCTCACTATTGTACATATTCTTATTATTCCACATTTTATTCAACATAAACCAATAAATAAATTTCCGCCTAACATAATGCATGTGTTATTTGATACTATCAATCAACTAACCATCCTTCAATGTATGTGGCTACGCTACCTCTGTTTGCCACAAAAAAAATCCAAATAAATAGCACCTCTTTTGAGTTCTTAATCAACCATTGTATTAATTAGGCTGAATGACCTGTGAGACCTATGTACTTGGCTCCGTTTGTCAGTTGGACCCTCCTACTCATCACTTTGCCTATCAAACCCTTAAACTCACCAGAACATAATATTTTAAACCCTTCTGACCATTCACCGAGCTTATGTGACATTAATATTGGTGAATTGGAAATATGCATGATTACACGCGCTTAAAAATGAGTTAAAATAATATTTTACTTTTAAAAAAAATCAATTTAATAAAATTAAAAAATAAGATTCATTTTCTTCAACCCTCCTTCACCCACACCCACCCTTTCTTCTTCTCCACCAGCCTTCTCTCCTCTACCCCTCACCACAACCCTCAACTTTCTTCTTTCTCCAGCCCCACATTCATTCTTCTCCGCCTCTTTTTTTTTTTTTTTTTTATATATATACAAATCAGTAGCCTCAACTTCTTCTAAAATTTTCGTTTTTTAGGTTTGAAAAATATTAGTATCATTCTTTTATTAGATGGTTTCAACGAGGAGATGTGGATAATGTGAAGGATGATTGTGATTACTGAAAATTTTAAAATTCCATTGATAAGCTTGAAAAAGCTTAAAAAATAATAAATGGGTCTTGTGAATTTGTAAAATTAATTAAAAATTTTGATTAGGATTCATTTAGTTTGTGTTGGTGAACTTGTAGTTGAATTTACAAGTTAAATCAAGAAGAATTTGATCTAATGGGTATGAAAGTAGTCTCAATTTGTGACCAAATATGAAGATGACGACTATTTGAAAAGTTCAAGAAATTAAAAAATTGATCTATAAAAATGATGTGGAATTCCACGTGTAATCGCGTCCATTACACGCACACTGACCGGAGGAGAAAAGGACTTAAAATGTTGTATTTTGATGGATTTAAGGATCTAGTTGGCAAAGTGATGAGTATGAGGGTTTAACTGACAAACGAAACAAGTACAAAGGTCTTTCAAGTCATTTCGCCTATTAATTATATTATATATTATATGCTACTATATATAATAAGTGGCATGAGATAAATCATTATTAGCAGATTTGTTATTTTCCTCGTTTTAATTTACTTGTTACTATATTTTATTAATTAGTTCTAAAATGAATACTATATATTTTTATATTTGAAGTAATTAGCTTTAAATTTTTGTTTTATCTTTAATAAGAATCTCTTATAAGTGACACAAATATTATAACACGTTTAAGATCATAACTCACACATTTAAAAGAAATCCTAACTACCAGAAAATATATTATAACATGTTTTAGACTATAAAAATTTAAAATTGTTATTTGTGTATGAAACTTTATATGTAATTAAATTGTATTACATAAATTAATAAACGGAGCACAAATTTTAGGAGGAAAACAATGCCATAAAGCCGTATCATGGGGGTTAGTTCAGCAGTCGTTGTAGCTGTGTATTATTGACTTGAATACATAAATTAAGAATTTGATTGAGATTTGAGAATTGATGAGAGTCGCTTAAATATAATACAATGTTGTTTGTTTTGATATTGTTGTGTAGTTATAATGAAATATTGTTACAGAGAACATACAATATAACTTAACATGAATGATCGATTTCACAAATTAAAAATAGAAAAATATTATTATGGAGAGATCTGAATATATAAATGAAATTACTATGAAAAAGATGTAACTAATTTTGATATTTAACTAATTTTTTTTACTTTCACTCTTGAATATAGTTTTAATTTGCTTTAATTATTAACTCATAGGAAAGAAAACGTGCCCAAACCTAATTGACTTGACTTTAATCATATTTTACAAAATTTAACTAAGTTTATACTAAAACAATTTTTTTCCAACAAACAATAACATATGCACACCAAATTCATCGTTCAATAAAATAAACTTTGTATTTATCAACCATCCAAACAAGCTGTTATATTCTATAGTTCTTTGTTAGTTCAACTCCTTTAGGGGAAAAAAAATATTCTGAGCTGTTGTTGTCAAGCTGAAGCCTGAAGGGCCATGGACACCCACATATTTTTTTCACACAAATGACAAAGGTATAGTACGTACCCTTTTACTTTTTTCCTTTTCCATTCCTCACATTATTTCTTCTCTATCACTCATACTATTTTGCAATTCCATTGCCGTAATCATTACTCTTTTTTTCTGTGTGTTTTCAGGTATACCCTTTTGCTTGCAAGGGCTTTTGCTACTACTGTGGTATGTTCTTGTACCCACAATTTAATTTTTTTTATGTTCAAAGTTTTCAAGATTACATTTTTATGTGTTCTTGTTACTCAATGGTGTTAATATGTATCTGGGGTACTCTTTGCTTGACCAAAATATTTTGTCCACAGTTTATTTCCTATGTTTAAAGTTTCAAGATTGCATTTTTATGTGTTCTTGTTACTCTATGGTGTAAATATGTATCTGGGGTACTCTTTGTTTGACCAAATTTTTTTGTCCACAGTTTATTTCATATGTTTAAAGTTTCAAGATTACATTTTTACGTGCTCTTGTTACTTTCTGGTGTAAATATGTATCTGGGTACTTTTTATTTGACCAAAATTTGTGAGAAATGTGGATGTGTGTGTGTTGATGTGGGAAAGAAGTCAACAGTAGTGTTTAGCTCATTGGATTATTAGCTCTGTGCTATTGCTTCCTTACTGAAACTATAAGCGAATAAGGGCTTTGATTTGGCTGCTCTGGGTGTTTTTTTTTACATACTAGAAGAGTTAAGAGGGCTAAAGGTGGAGTCAGGATTTGAACTTTATGGGTTCTAAATTCTAGGATAACGATATTAAATGTTAGTTACTGGGTTCTGAATTTCAATTTAGTACATATTTGATTAATTTTCTTAATATAAATACAAGGTTTGAGCTAAAGCTATTAGGTTTGGCCGAATGCGTATGTTAGCTTCTAGCCCTGCCCCTGGTTATGCTCTAAGTACTGCAGATCATCTGCAATGATCTTCCTGCGACCTGTCTGTTTTATTTTAGACATAGGGTCGGGTTCACGTGGTTGGTAATTGGTGGTGGTGGGATTTGTGCACCATGATTAGTTTGAATTTTATTAGATGTTTCTGTGTGTGTTAAGTAATTTGTTAATTATATATTTATGCTAATTCTGGCTCATTATCCTAAAAGAGTAGCGAGTGTAATGGGTCAATGATACTCGTGTTCTGGATCGGCCTCTGTTTAGACAGAATCTTTCACTATCTAGTTGGAGCTTTTGTTGTGTACCCCTATTGATATATGGAGGAATGCATGTTAGACCATAAACATATATTAAGTAAAGCTTGATCAATTTGTTTAGAACACCTCATGGCATCTATGATTGGCGAGGGAATAATTAATTCTGAACAAAATTACGAATAGGTCTGAGTTAGTTAGACATTGCTACATGGTTATATAAGTTTGACCTACAAGGAGTTTCGTGCATAGGATGTGGAGTTCTTTGTATATGAGGCGATTTCTACTACTGTATTGGACAATTATCGTTGCACTTGCTTGATAGTCATTTTTCTGAAAAAATCGTCTTGCATGTACATCACATAAGAAGAAGACTGCTAGTTGCTAGCACAAAGTTTCATTAAGCAGTAGGTAACGTTTTAAGTACATACTTTTGTGATGATAGATGCAAGGTATGAGGTATCGGATTTTTAAGTATTATTTTCGTGAATATGTTATGTAGTCTATAATTGAAACTTTCTAGGTTGTCTGAATGCATGTGTCTATTTTAAGGTTTTGGAATAATTCTTCTTACTTCTTTGGCCCACTAAATCATTGCATCACTTGCACTCACTGGTTGCTTATTCCCCATGAGCTGTAGTTTAATTTCACTTTAAGTATTAATAAAGCATATATATCTTGCTGTTATTAGAAAAGTTCCCTATAATATAACATGTGATAGGCTGGCAGATTTTATTGCAGAACTTTGACTTTGGTTGTTCTGCATAGTGATTGAAAAACTACACTTGAATTCTAAGTTAGTCGTGGTTGCCTCTGCGAATCTTCATTATATCGCTCCGTTTGTACCTTCCTTCAGAGAGTGTAGTCCTCCTAAATCTCCCACTTCAGAAGCCAATGCCTTATTTTCAGTTTTTTCTGTTGAAGTCACATTTCCTTCTATAATAATTGTATTCATAAGTCCAAATCTTCCTTCATGATGCACAACCATTTAAAATATCTTCATTTCTTCCATCCTCGGATTCACATATGTATTAAACGTGGCTTATGAAAAGTAGAAAACTTCATAACTGATACACTTTTCTTTTTCAATTTGTTATGCCCTGCAGGGTAAGACATATATATAACAAGCATCTGCAATGGGTTCTGGATACTGGCTTAAAAATGTGATCAGTTTGAGAAAAGCAAAAGATGGCAGATCAAAAAGATTAAAGGTATGCCTCCCAACGACTTGTTGTATCAACGATTTTTCTTTTAACTTATGGATTTTAGAAGCTGTGGATCATTAATATATCTTAGTTTCCAGACTCAACGTTGAGATTTACATAATGTGATAGGTACTGCCAACTGTGGACAAGTAAAGGCAGTTGACAAAGAATACTCCCTCTGCTTCAATTTGTTTGCTTTACTTTCCTTTATAGTCCATTGCAAAAAGTATGCCTCTTTCCTTATTTGGTAACTCTTTAATTCTAACTTTCCACCACATGACATGTTTAAGAACACAAAATTAAAGGGCATTTCGGTACGTTCAACATATCTTTAGTTTAGGACAATAAGATTCATAGGTTTTCTTTACTTTCTTAAATTCCATGCCAAGTCAAAACCAGACAATCAATTGAAATGGAGGGAGTAGTTTGTTTAAAGGTTTCGTTTGCTCTCTCAGGACTCAGATTGATTCCTACAATGGTGCTTGTTATTAATTCATGTGTGTGTCATGTGGCTTGACTAAAAGGTTGAAAGAGTAATGTATGTCGCTTAAATAAATAAGTATTCTTAAGACGGGAAGTGAAATTATTAATGGATACCCTCTCATACACCATGATTCTATTATAGTCCATTCCTTCAGTTATTTTCATGCATTGCTTTCTTCTCCAGTACTAGACAAGATCAATCAGATTCGTAGTTTTTCTTGAGACAGGGAACTTCTATTGGACGCAAGGAGGATGAACACTCTCAGAAAGAGCCTTCAAGAAGAACAAATGGCACCTCTGTCAAAAAGCACAGAGAAATGGGAATTCCTTCTGAAGATACCGCAGCCATAAGGATTCAGACAGCTTTCCGTGCATATATGGTAACATAAGTTTGGTTAACTCCATAAGTTATAATTTGCAATAGGGATGATCATGAGTGCCTCAACTTGTTTCCCTACAGTTATCCAAAGAAAATGCTACAACTCTTTCTGTAGGTTGAATATATGTTCTCCTTTTCCAGGCAAGGAAAACTTTGCGTCGCTTGAAACGGATATCAAGGTTACATTCTATGACACAAGGCCCTTCTGTGAAAAAACAAGCTTTGACAGCCTTGAGCGCTCTCCATTCATGGAACAGGATACAAGCCGAGATTAGAGCTCGTCATGTTCGTATGGTCATAGAAGGACGTCTTAAGCAGAAGAAACTGGAGAATCAATTGAAGCTAGAGGCAAAGCTTCATAACTTAGAGGTTACACTTAGCCATTTTCTTCTGCTCTTGACTGGTTTTATACTAGATTTTCCGTAGAATATGAAGCTTTCATATCTTTTATTTGCTAGCATTTTTTTTGCTCTCATATACTAGTTTTTTTTTTTTCCCCTGAAAAGGGTCAAAAATGTCCTTATACTATTGCGAAATTATATAGAAATGCGCTCTGTTAATAGTTTGGTCCAAAAATTACCAATGCAGCTGTCATAAACGATGAAAGAAAAAGAAGAAAAAATTTCCACTGTCTAGGTACTCCCAAAAAAGGAATACATATTAGTTATGAGTAGGATCATTTTGAACTACTTCCATGTTCTGAAATCTGAACCTTGTTTGGAGTTAACTACACAGTTACCTGTGATTAATCTGTCTCATATGACTATACATGGGAAACAATAAGTAGTATTTGTATGACAATGACGATACATTTGAAGCAGTGTATCAGAGATCTGATTTGATCATAATTCCTTACCATAAAAATAGTTGCATGTGTGGCAGCGCCAACTATGAGAAATCCTTATCAAATGATAATTCATTCCCTCATAGGAGCTGTTCTTTCGCAAAGAAGCTTCTTTGTGCGCAATAACTTCTAGAAGTGTAGATACATGATTTTTATGCATCTTCCCATTTCCATTCTGGATTTGATTCACACCAAATGAACATTCTAAAACACATGAACAACCACACTTCATTAATGCAAAGGTTGTGCCTTAACGTCACCCTTGGTCAAGGTTGCAAATTTATTGTTGCGACGGAGTTCTGTTGTTTCTGGATAAGCTTAAAGTGATTCTCCCAAAGTCACTTGAAAAGCAAATTATTACAAAGGATATTAGGAGTGGTACTGTAATTTAAAGATATAAAGTGGCGAAGGAAAGCCAAAAACTTGCACAATTTCACATGTAAACTTGGCAAGTGTTCTAAGACCATTAAAAGGTCTGTAGTCACTGGAGTGTAAGTGGCCAGCGGGAGCACAATTGATCCTCCTAGGGGGTGGGTTGGGAAACAAAAAGGCCCATAGTGAAAGAGGTGGGTTTCAGCTAATGCTAATTAGACGTTCCACTCAAATGTTCTAATATTTGAGATAGTTTACCTCCATGTTGCTTGGACTCTCCAAAAATGCTGCTGCACCTGTGTCAGATACTTAAAATATTTCACTATTGGAGGATCCGACATGTACCATTTGATACTTTTTGAAGAGTTCGAGCAACATAGGCTTAACTTCACAAGTTTTTTGGCCCTGCATTATGCAGTATTACTTCTCTAACATGAGCCAATGGCTGACAGGTAGAGTGGAGTGGTGGCCCTGAAACAATGGAAGTGGTTCTATCAAGGATACATCAGAGAGAAGAAGCAGCAGTGAAGCGGGAACGAACTATGGCATATGCATTTTCTCATCAGGCATGTTCATTTTTATACGATTCTCTAGATTATAGTATTTACATTGTCCATTTCAGAACAAGAATCATCATTGTTTGGAATATTACGTCACAGTGGAGAGCCAATTCCAACCCAATGTTTGGATCAAGTATCCATGATTTAGGCAAAGCTAATTGGGGCTGGAGCTGGACAGATCGCTGGATCGCTGCTCGACCATGGGAAAGCCGAATCCCTGTTCAATCAAGTCCAAAAATTGTCAATAGAACAGCAAGCAAGACTCCTAAAAGTTACAAAACTCAAACAACAAAAACACCAGTTTCTGTTAAATCAACTTCTGCCAATCGGAAACGTGCTATGAAGCCTCGAAAGCTATCATACGAGGCAGCTGATAAACTAACTGCACAGAAAGGAATCAACAAAGTTGAAACAAGCATTGACAAACAGGAGGTGGTATCTTAGAAGCTATTGAAAGAAAGATGATATGTTCAACAGAAGACGCGTTTCTACAGTTCCGATGAGGATCAAATGATGCTGAAAAACTTGAAGTTGGATATGTGTCTGAACAGTGAAGCGAAGTTTGCCAGTTTTTCGTTTAAATTTCCGAGCTCTTCCGAGCTTATGTATATGAAAGAAAAAAAAAGTTTTTCATTGGTTATAATGTGTATAGATAAAGTATTTCTGTTCATAGGTTCAGAGCTCAGAATTTTCAAATTTGAATGTTCCTTCTTATTGTGTTTGTTGCCAATTTTTTTGCTCAGAACATCTGTTTTGTACAAAATGTAAAAGATATTGCAGAGTGTTTTTGGTTATAGTAACATCTTATTGCTTGGTGATACTTTGTTTTTGGTTATGTGTATCCCATGTTGGTTTCATATACCATACATAAATAGACACTTTAATTTGGTTTTCACTGCAGTTGAACACTTCAACTTTCATTATAACCATCTAGACACTTCAACTTGACTAATCTGTGTCTCACAAACACCTTAACTTTAGAAATGCATGTCTAGATACCTTTAAGCGGTGCATTCTAGATTGCATTCTCAAAGTTAGGGTGCTAACGGTGTCAAATCTAAACCAAGTGAATTTAGAAAATCATAAAAACCTCTATATCATACCTCTTCATCTTCATAAAAAAATTGCAAAGCACGATCATATTTTTTAGGCAACAGTTCTAAATTTTTTTAAGTTTAGATTATTGAAGAGATGAAAAATGAATTATTAAGGCATCAAAATGAATTATGTGAACAACTTGGCGGGTGGTGAGTGGGTGGAGGGACTTATGACTTTAGTCTTTGTGAAAACGAAATTTTAAAGTTACGTTCGGTAAAAAGACGACATTTTCTAAGTATGGAATAAAAGAAAAAGTATGTCACATAAATTGGAACATCTTATCCGCCTCTATCCAATGCTCACCAGAGGTGGGAAATTGAATCATCACCAACAAAATGAAAATTTAGATAGTCAATCAACTGAGTTACTCAATTTTTTTTTGATATAAAATAATTTAAATTAGACATTAATGTCTTATTCAATAAAAGATAAAAGGAAAAAATGAAAACAAAAACAAAGGACAGAAATCTTCATACAATAAAAATGAAGTAGATATTTTGACTGTTGATGAATAGTGCAAAAAGTTTAATGTGAGCATGCCTATAATAAATATGTAACCTCCATATGACAATCAATCATTGTAACCAAACCAAAAGAGGAAGCCCTAGCTAGGTTTGTTTATTAACTACTCCTACTATCCACTTTATGTGATTCAATAATTATTATTTAGAGTAACAAATTTTTTATCCTTTTAAATATTTGAATAGTAAATTATTATAACTTATAGTATTTTTAAGAGTAAAAATATTTCATTAAGACATTATTAGCTACTTTTTTCATACCTTCTTGTCTTAGTAAACTTCCAACTAAACTTAATAATCATGTCGCTCTGTCGATAAAAGCTAAATTCTTAAAAAGCGCGTTAAGAAGATCTCAACACTTTTATCCAATTCGAATTTTTAGAGCGAACCTAAATGAGTAGTTATTTTGAAAGAAATTAAATATTTTATATCAAAATTTACTAATTATTTTTTTAAAAAAATAATTTGATCTTTATACTCCGAATTGTCTCACATAAAAAGAAGAGAGGAGGGAGGGTGTATTAAACTTGTAAAATAAAATGGCCTAATGAACCTAGTCAATAGTTTTATGATTTTTTTTTTCTATTTTTGGGGAAATCCTTTATTTAAGGGAAAAAGGACAAATATACCCCCAAATTATCATAAATAGTGCGTCTATATCCTTCATTATACTTTCGGGTTGTGATACCCTTACCGTCAATATTTTGAAACGTATATACCCTTAAAATAAATGTAGGGACACGTGTCATGATCTTAATGGTCTATCCAAAGATTGGTTGGACTATTAAGATCATGACACGTGTCCCTCAGTTTATTTTAAGGGTATATACGTTTCAAAATATTGACGGTAAGGCTATACACAACCCAAAAATATAATGAAGGGTATAGACGCACCATTTATGATAATTTGGGATATATTTGTCTTTTTTCCCTTTATTTAATGTCCACCAGATAGAGCTGCCCACATGAATGAAAAGCTACTTTCTTGTAGTCATCATTGCTAGATGGAACTCTTCATATGAAAATCACAATTCCATGGGCTCACATGGTGTCAGCCTCAGGTTTTGCAGAGGCAATTCTGGTTGTTTCCTCCGTTTTAATTTATTTATCTAATTTTTACTTTGATATAATATTTAAAAAAATAATAAATAAAGTTTTTGAATTTCGTGATCCTTAATTTTCTTTTATTTTTTTTTTTTGAACCGAAAAACAAATGTTTCAATAGAGAAATATTATTCAAATGATAACAAATTAACAATAATAATGGGGACATTTAGGTTGGCCTCAAATATTAATTCCCCTTAATGTTGCAAATATTGGTGGCACACTTAGCTCTACAAATTCGCCATTCGTCTGGTTGTATATAAAATTTTGAGCAATGTTGAAGTGAGCATCCAATATTGCAATAATCAGAATTAGCAATAATATCATGTGGACAATTCCATCCACAACGATCATAACATTGGTAATCTTGAGGAGCACAACCCTTAACACAATTCATAAAACAATCATCATTTGTATTAGCACAATTTATTGTTTTCAAAGAAGAAAACATTAAAATCATCATAAATGATATTATCATGGAATAAAAAACATCATTTCCCTTCCTAATTCCCATTATCTTAAAACAAAGAAAAATATTCCTCTCTTATGATAAGTGTTGTAAAAAGAAAATTTGTTATTTTCGTGATCCTAAATTAAAGATATGTAAAATGTATTAAAATGTTTTTTAATCGTATGATATTTAACATGTCATGTAGATGGTTAGAATCAAAGAGTTGTAAAAAAGAAGAAGAGACATTCGCTTTGAAATAGACAAAAAAAGAAAAGTAATAAAAACATATTAAAACGAAGAAAACATTAGTCTATGTTCAAATTAGTAAATCAGAAAATTGAAATAATTTGGAAACCGAAAAATAGAAACTTTGAAGAAAGATATGTATAATGTATCAGAATGTTCTTTAATTATATGATCTTCAACATGTCATGTAGATGATTAGAATCAAAGAGTTGTCCAAAAGAAAAGAGACATACTGCTTGAAATAGACCAAAAAAGAAAAGTAAACATATTGAAATGAAGAGAATATTAGTCTGTGTTCAAATTAGTAACCAGGTAATTAAAATAATCTGGAAACCGAAAAATAGAAACCATGAAGAAAGATGTTTGAGATCACAAAATTCAGTTTGCTTAAGTAATTTAATCACTTCCTCCCAAAATAAAATAGATGTAGATATAGATATTGCCGAAATAGTGATGCCTCAAACGCTTACGACTTCGTTGAACTCAAAGATAGTTTCAAATCACATAAAGACTCAACTTTTTGTTTATAAGAAGATATGCAAAAGTAGTTCGCGATCAAATCAAAACCCGAAGCCAAGTGAGCGACAACAACGGCGTGAGAAGAGACTTTCTTCTCAACTCTTTGTGAACTAGAAGAAGTGCTTCTAGCTTTTAAATATAAACACACTAGTCTTCTTTTTACGGACATTTCCGTTGGAACGAAGTCAATAATGTAAGATTTTCGACAAAAAACATTTCAGACGAACATATTTCCCACAAATTTCATGTCTAGCTATGAACTATCTAAAACAAATCTTGAAACTCCTTGCATTATTATTAATAAATGCACGTCAATCATAGTTCAATTTCAAATGCTAGCTCAGAAAACAATTATCTAAAATAATATAAAGCCACAATAACACAATTCTTTCTAGACAAAGTGAAAAGAAAAGGCAAAAAAAAAAAAGGATACAAATTCAAAAAATTGAACTATGCTTACTCATGAGTCATGAATTGAGTAACACCTACTACTACTACTACTAAAGGAGTGACCACTCCATGCATAAAGTATCCTGTCTTCATACAGAATATAGTGAAAGATTGCGCACCTCAAAACTGTAATATAGACAATCTATCATGATACAAATATTAGTGGCTGATTTTACGTCTCAAACCAGTAACCTATAGGTTATAAGTCACACAAAATCAAATTTATCGTTACTCCAAGACTTGCTTTAAGATTTATTTTTTCCCTTTCTATAATAAGAATTATACATTAATAAATCTAACTCATAAATATTTCAGCTCCAAAAAGGACTCGATGAAAAAACTAATCTTGATAATGTAGAAGAGTAGTGGAAATTGTACCCTGTTCATCTTCTTCTTCTTCTTCTTGTATTATTGGAGCAGTACAGAGTCCCAATAAGCCATCATTTGCAAATCCAATATTATTGGAATAAGATACAGTTTGAGGAAACTTAGAAGTGGACTGAAGGGATTCCCTCTGATAATTGAACATTTGGTTTTGGCCTAAAACTGTGGGGAAATTTTGTGGTGAAAAACTGAAGCCATGATGATGATGATCACCAGAAAAACTGATTGATTCATTTTGATGACATGATTGAAAATTGAAAGAGTTGCCAATTTGATCTGATTGGTTTTTGGTTTGTGAGTGAAAATGGCATTGTGGGTAAGTCTGCAATTCACAAAAAGATTGAATCTTTGCATCTTTTGCTGATTGTCCTTTGGTTTCTGAGTGGAAGTGGCCTTGTGGGTATGTCTGCAATTCACAAAAAGATTGAATCTTGGCATCGTTTGCTAATTGTCTTTTGGTTTCTGAGTGTAATTGACCTTGTGGGTATGTCTGCAATTCACAAAAAGATTGAATCTTGGCATCTTTTGCTGACTGTCTTTTGGATTCTGAGTGGAATTGGCCTTGTGGGTAAGTCTGCAATTCACAAAAAGATTGAATCTTGGCAACATTTGGTGATTGGCTTTTGGTTTCTGACTGAAAATGGCTTTGTGGGTGAGTCTGGTATTCACAAAAAGATTGAATCTTGGCATCATTAGTTGGTTGTTTTTTGGTTTGTGAGTCAAAATGGCCTTGTGGGTGAGTCTGAAATTCACAAAAAGAATGAATCTTGGAACCATTTGCTGAAAAATTCACAATTTGGGTGGCATTTGCTTGACAAACTTTTGAACTCTGTTCTTTATAACATCCCTCTGGAAATTGATCAGCTGAATGCTGCATTGTGGCATTAAGTTTCAAAGAATGGCGAGGCAACTCTTCTAACTCCGTTTTCTTATCAACAGACCAACTTTGTTCAAGAGCAAATTGGCCTTCTTCATTTCGGACATTCAGTGCTTTATTTGTCGAGTCAATCTTATTGGAAAACACTTGAAATGGAGTTTTTTCAAGAGCGTTGATAGCTCTTTGAGCTTCTTTAATCAACCAATCGATTGCCTTACTAGGACGGTCATAGCCAAGACGATCTTGCACGTCATAGAACTGAATTGCCGTGTTAGGAGAGAGCCTAACACGCCTGTCCTTCGGACCAGTGGCTGTTATAACCTTGCTGTGCCTGTCTTTCCTCCCCATGGCTCGAACAATGCGGCTTCCATGGACTTCCATAACATCTTTTTTGGCCCTCTTTGGCTTCCTTTTTAGTGATACTCTCTTGGTTTCCTCTTTGTGACTTGGACATTGTGTGTTGTTTTGGTGTTTTGGGACTAAAGTTGCACTAGGGGGAGTGAAATAATTAGGCCATTCTTGCAAATGTTGGTAATCACTTTGGAGGATTTCATGAAAAAATTCATCTTTATTTTCATCATCATCATCTTCTTGTTGTGATGATGATTTATCTTCATTTTCATTTGATACTTGAAGTTGATGATTCATTGGAGGATCAAGATTTGAAGTAATCTTATTATTGCTTTTTGACTTCTAACTTTTTCAAGTGTAGTTGGTACTTAGCATTTGCTTTTTATAGAACTTCTTGTGACTTTGGACCCTTAAGTAAAAGATTGTACTTGAGTATAACAAATGAATAAACTAGAGAAAATGGCCAAAAGCCCCCCCCCCCCCTCCCCAAATCTATAGCCAAATTTCCAACTATACACTCATACTTTTCGGGGGTCCTATTACTCCCTGAACATTTTTTTTTACTTATTATCACACCCTTATTTGCTGACATGTCCAAGAAGGTGAGACCAACTCCCTTAGGCGCGTAAGAAGTGAAAATCAAACATTAAAAGCTGAAGAAAACTACACATGTGAGTCCAAATCAGCTATATTAAATCTCCAATGGTATAATCTCATCTCTCCCAAAATTAAGCTCTCTTTTTCTTCCTCTTTTTCTCAATTCTTCCAATAGTTGAAAAATCTCCAATGGTATATTCCTTCATTCTCTCCCAAATCAGCTTAAAACTTGAATTTACTTGTCAAAGCATTCAATTGTAGTTTCAATTTCATAACCCTAATCAAACACAATAATCAATATCGTTCAAAATCGCTAGTAAAGAACTAAAAGAACTAACCTTTACTTAGAGAAAACTTCGACCCAACAAACGAAAAAAGCTAAACGAACCTTCCCAACAAACTTCGATTGGAAGGAAAGCTCAGATCATGAAGAGAATGGGGGTGAATTTGGTCAGATCAAAAAAAGGTTAGTGTTTAGAGAAAGAAAGAGGAAAATGAAAAAATTAAGGGAAATTCATGGGTTCTGGGTTCCAGTCATTATGTGACAGCACGTGTAAACAAACATTTTATTATATCTGATTTATGTGGACATGTCAGCAAATAAGGGTGAGATAATAAGTAAAAAAAATGTTCAGGGGGGGTAATAGGACCCCCGTAAAGTATGAGTGTGTAGTTGAAAATCCGGTTATAGGTTGGGGGGGGGGGGGGGGGGGGGGCTTTTGGCCATTTTCTCAATAAACTATGAAAAAGTGGAGATATGTTTAGTGTTTTATTGCTACAATACGTCACATAGTCAGGGTTTTCACCAAAGTGATTTAAAATGTAAAAACTTTTGGGCACACCAAAAAATAGAAGTGGGTGGAGGGTGCTTCCCACCTAGAGTTGGGTGTGGTGGTTAGGGTGAGTTTTCCTACACGGCTGAACGTCATGTTCTAGACAAAGCTGCAATAATCTTCTTAAAATCGATGTGCCTTAAAGTGGTCAAGGAAAAACGCAAATATACGAATAAATCAGAAGCTCCAATATCTAATATATCTACATAAAACTAATTTTAATATAAACTATATAGTATAATTTTTCGATGAAGAGAATTCAAATGAATCTGTTGCACCTCCTAGCTCCATGTGGCTCTTGCAAAGCTTGAACCACTAAAAGAATGCAGTTGGTGGTAAATATTCTTTACTTTTAATTAGAGTTTTCAAATTCGAACGTAGAAAACATAGACCTCTTTTGGAGAAGTGTTAAAATCCCGTAACGAACTTTCTACATATATGGTGACTTTCCGTTGTTGAAGAAAATGAGAATCAAGAGAAAAAATTAATTTTGTAGTATAATAACTATCAATTAAATTGGAGAAATTTGTTCAAGTAGTTGAGTATCTCCATCATCAACGACATGTTGAGGGTTTGAGCTATGCTCGAGAGTAAATGAGAACATTATTAATCCTTCACGGATGGGATGGGAAACATTTTCCTGTGACACTAGCAAGTACTTCTAGTACTGTAGACAACTCAACACACTCTTTTGGATTTACATTTTATCTTTTTGTGACATACATTATGATCAGTAGTGTTCAATATTACTCCCTCTGCATAAATAGTTATTTCTGTTTTCCTGTCACTTCATAACCTGTTTGCCATAACCAATAATAGCCCCTACAAAAAATAAGAGTAACTATGACGGTTATTTTTACGGTGAAGTAATGAAAAATTTATGTTATAAATGATAATTTTTCTATCCATTTCTCATCGAAGTAACTTACTGAAAAACACATTGGTGAAAAATAAATTTTCACTGAAATATGTAAAAAAAAAAATTCAATTTTCTGTATAAAAACATTACCATCAAAATATTTATGAAAATTGAGGACGTAAAAATATGGTAGGAGGTGTAGTGTAAATTAGTAGTTGTAAGTATAATTTTTGTACGTTGAAAAACTCTTAAAAATATGATATGTAAAATTATGAATTGTACGTAAATTTCCCCCTAAAATTAAGGACTCCTAAATATGGTAATAGGTGTGTGTCAAATTAGGAGTTGTACGTGGTTTTGTTTTTAATATGAGGTAGAAAAAAATTTAATACAAGAAAAATTAATGTTAGTAGGGAACCTATATATAAATGGAAGGTGTACATGAAAAAAATTAAGGACTCTTATAATAAAAATCCAACGCCATGTCGAATGTGTCGATTTGTTTAATTTTATATAAATTTAAATGTCAAATTATGCACAAAAATAATGGACAAAGATGTCTGTTGAAGCCAAGTTAAATGACATGTTTATGTATTATGTTAATTTCTTCATTGGCTTCTACACAACATCGTGTTGTTTCAATCCCCAACTAAATTAGAGTAGTTTCAAAAGAAATATCTCAAATGATCAAGAATTCTATGTTTCGACTAATATCGACCAATATTTTTCAGTTTAAAATGATTTTTTACCCAAATCATGAACACCTTTTTTTGTTTAAAAAAAAAAAAAAAACCCTTTAAGTAGGGCCCTCTAAACTAAAGAAACGAAGCAAATTGCATGCGTGCATGTGCTTGGTCTTTATCCCCGAACTTTAACTTGCTAGTACTTTTTTTTAATTATTATTATTATCTTCGTGTTTTACTCTCAATATTTATTACTATAGCTTGTAAAAAAATTCGTTCAATCGAATAGGACAGAGTTAGAGTATAGAAAAGGGTATTTGAACACTTTTCATCGTAAAATTAATATAAACCCGTTTGACCATAAAAATTGAGGATAGAAGGAGTATTATATATAATTAAACCAAAGCATAGAAGATATTATATTAATCTAGTCTAATTAGTCAGATCCTTAGTGTTTTTTTTTCTAATCCAAATCATTATTGTTCCCCTAATCCTTTGCTAAATCTATTGCAACAATAAATAATTCAGCCTAAAAGCTGAAAAAAGGACCTAATTAAAGTACATAATTGACTTCAATTAATTATTAATTAATTACTTGGGTACCTAAGAGCTAACTCGTTTTATGTGTATATACAGACCCTTTTTATATTTGTTGAAATAGTACAATTTATCTTTTTAATGAAGGTCTCATTTATTCAATCTTCTTATTGTTATACGAAATATTATTATAAATTAAGAACTTATAATATAGTACCATAATATGAAAACTGAATTCAAAGAAAATATAATTGGTAATAAACAGAGTTGGTAAATTTTGATGATTGATAAATAATTTGAGCTAAAGGAATTGGACCAGATCAAATAAATTATTAAAATAAAACATGTGTTGAACTAAATGAATAATAAGGTACAATAATTTCATATTCCAATCAAAATATGGACTCGTAGTAAAACTCTTTGAATGAAAGAGTTATTTCAATAACAATAATGAGAATTCTTTGGGAAGATCTTGGATAATATCTCGAGTTTTTTTGGTACGAAGTTGTTTTTGTTAGAGAGCAATGCTTTATTTTCAATGTGGAACTTTTAGATGTGAACTTAGATTTAGTCGGGCATCAATTAGGGTACTGAACATCGAATGGGAAACTCAAAAAAATAATAATATACCTAGTAATATTTCATAAGTGAAGTCTGTAGAGGGTGGAGTATTGAACATTGAGTGAAAAATCTGAAAATAATAATAACATATATACCCAATAAAATTTTTGAAGTGGAGTCTGGAGAGGGTATAGTATACACAACTTTACTATGACAAAAATAATTTTTAATAGCAATACACATTAATAAAGAGTAATGAAGCTTTTACCAACATTGGTATATAGTCATTGGATCCAATATTGATATAGATTTGATGGAGTTTACAAATAGGGTTAATTGTCACTAAAAGAATATATTTAGTGACAATTAAAATATTGTCATTTATTAATTATCGTTAAAGAGCATTTTTGGTGTAGTACCTTGGGACCTCATGACTCACAGAGTTGAAAAACTATTTCTGAAAAAACCCTCAATTCAAGACCAGCAAATCCAAGTATAAAGACAAAGAAAACAAAACATAACAACTAACAAAAAAAAAAATAATAATGCAAATTAAGCCTTAAAAAAACAATAACAATAAATAATCTGATAATGGAAAAACATATTAAAGATATTGAATAATCTTTGCACGAAATAAAACTCTTAAATATAAGTCCCAACTATGTGAAGCAAGGAGTTTGCCTCCAACTCAAACACTATTTTTTCTTAAATATACCTTCGTTCATTTTTACTTGTTAATTTAGATTTTTCACCCCCTTGAAAAATATAGTAATAATTAATATGAATATTTTATTATAATATTTATATTAATTAATGTTTATTATTAAATTTTGAAGAATAAGTAATTAATTCTAAAGGTAAAACATGAAATAAAATAATTATTTTTTTTAATATGTAAAAAGAATAAGTAAAAATAAAAATCTATTTTTAAAATAATGAACAAGTAAAAATAAACGGGGAGTGTAATCCTACTAACTTGCTTTTACTTGTCGGGTAATGCTAAATTGTCAGAAATTTAAAAAAATCATAATATTTTTTTATTTTAAAATAAACTGATCTTTTTTTCATTTTTAGTTAAAAAATATTAAAATTAAAATGATAAAAATATTTTAAAAAGTAAAATAATATAAATAAAATATTATTCTGACCAAATTTTCTAGCAAAATTTTTTTTCATTTACTTGTCATCATAAATATGCAAGTCCTTATGTAATAATTAGCAGGAGGTTATCAGTAACTATCAAAAACTTTATAGTCATTAATTAATACTCTGAACTACTATTATTAATTATTTTCCTTGAAGTACTCTGAACTTATTAGCATTATAATTATTGTAGTCGTAAGGATAGCCTTTTAGATTTTAATTATGAGTTATACCTACATTAAATATTATCAATTACCTATGTTGTACCTAAACAGACTCGAATTGAAATCTTCAATTAAAAATGAACCTTTCTATTTGACCATAGATAAAAAATTAATTTGACATATTGACTCTGTCTATTTTCATTTGTTTGGTATTGACTCGCCTTCATACCCCTTAAAGGAGTAATAAATCGAATAACAATTTTACTATATCGTCTTTTGAATATACAAAATTTAATATTTCAAAAAATGACAATAGTTAATAATAATACTTCATCCGTCCCTAATTACTTGTCCACTTTTCCTTTTTTAGTAGTCACTAATTATTTGTCCATTTTGACAAATTAAGAGAGGACAATTTTTTCTTACCTATTAGACTCTCAATTAATTATTTTGAAAAAGGTAGAACTTTTTGAAAACCTTAAGTTTTTAATTCATCTACTTCATAATTAATAGAGGTAAAATGATAAACTTACTATATCAATAATTATTTTTTAATAGATGTGTCAATTCAAAAGTGGACAAGTAATTAGGGACACATAGAGTAGTAAATTAGATCCTAAGTGATAAATTATCTCTTAATTTTCCAAACGAAATAAGTAAACATAGATATTTATTTTTAGTATAGTAAACACGTAAAAGTGAACTCAAAAAGTAATCTAAGTCTCAAAATAGATAGTATACAAAGGCAGAGCTATATCGAACGAAAGGTCTGGTCAATTGAATATATATATATATATATATATATATATATATATATATATATATATATATATTATTGAGTCAGAAATTTTATTATGAAAAATTAAAAAATGAAAAAATAAACACACGAAGAAATTAAAAAAATTTAACAGGAGTATATTAGACATACCATAAACAATAACTTTAATACACAATGTAAATTAGTGCCCAAGGAAACTCAAATGAATCTCTTACCCTACATAGCTTTACTTTATTATTCATTATCCAAAAATTATATTACATATATTATTAATCAAATATTATTTTTTATTCTACTTGCTTATGCTTTTCTTGTTAAGCTATGATGACACACATGAAGAATTGATGTGTACAGGCAACCCCAATAACGTTGAAGTACAGAGTTCAATGATACATCACAATGAATTGACATGTGGAGAGATCCCACCTTTTATTGTTTAGTCTGAATCTCAAACTTCTTTTTAAGAAAAAAAAAATTCTATTCAATATTTCAACGTTCGATATTTGATATTTATAATGAAGTTTGATTATTTAAATTTGTATCTCATAGGTCCTTAATTAGAAGGAAGCGTTTCATGCTAAGAATTTTTCATATTTATATTTCAAATCCAAGACCTTTAATTAAAAAAATAATAATTTTATTTACTGTACCACATTTTAGATTTGACAAGAAATTCATAGCATAATTTTTTTTTTTAATTTTAGAAAAATATTACTCGGTATGATTCATTCATAATGATGTAAATTTCTAAATATCTTTTTTGAAAAAATTAAAAAATTTATAAAAAAATATCAAACACAGTTTAAAATTTTGTAAGCTATTATAAACATTTCTTTTGTATGTAAATTTTCTCTTTTGTACAATAAATATCCTCTATAATTAGGAATTAAATAACGATATATAAAATTTATCAAGGACACTTTCTTTACAATGTATATTTTATTACACTGAAAAAAAAAATTAACTATTAAGTATACTAAACTCTTGTTATAGTCAATCATGATCAAAATAGAAATTTTTTTCGTTTGAGCTCTTATTCAGAAGGTTGGTATCTCTTTAATTTCGTTCTTTCACAAGATTTTTAACTCTCATAGAAGAGATAAAAATTGTGCGAAAAGGATCTTTGTATAGTATTTACTCCCATATTTGCTAGATAATTTGTTTTCACTTTTTTATAACTATGTTGAAAAGAGAAATTACTTGATCTTTATCTATGTCAATTATTTAATAATGTGTCAAATTAAGCTAAAACGTTCTATTTTTGTAATTTAGGAAAAAGCTTTAAGTCAATATCAATCCTCGATCAAATTTTAAAATAAATTACATGAACGGATTATCTATAAACTGACAAAACTAATTCTTTGATGATTTTTTTATTTTAACTCTAATTACTAAGGGATCGTTTGATAAATCATATTAGTAAAAATAATTCAATGATTCATCTCACAAAATTAAATATAACTATCTTTATTTTTTTGAAACTCAAAAATAATTTGGAGTAGACAAGTCCAATACAACGTGCTTGACTTAGATTACACTGAGAAAAAAACGATTCTAAATTACACCTTCCAAACTAATAGAGCCACTCAAAGTCTTATAAGACCATTTAATAGATAATTAGAAGTAGGGGTGTACATGGGTCCGTTTGGTTTGGTTTTTCATTAGAAAAAAATCTAAACCAATTATGTCGGTTTATTAAATCTAAAAATCAAATCAAACCTCATAAAGTCAATTTTTTTGATTTCAGCTTTAGTCTGTTCTTTCGATCTTTTTCGATTTTTTCGGTTTTTTACAACTATACGGTATTTGAAAAAGAGATCAAATATTTTTTCACTTACCTATGTGATAAACTAAACTTAAAAAATGTTAAATGAATAAATTTTTTGAAAAAATGGTAAAATTCACATGAGTACAATTTTTATTTTTTTTAAATATCAACGTTCATTATGTTAAATTAATATGATTAAAGGCTAGAGGTAAACTGAATACAAAACAAAATATTTACAAAGTAAATTGTTAACTTCGAATTTGAAAAACTATAACAATATAATTGTAACTTTGGATCTTAATACAAAATAAAATATTTACAATTTTTACAAGCCCAAATTTGAAATAAAATATATAAACATTGAAAACTATAAACTAACTAAAAATATATCAACAAAGTAGATTATAAATAATATATATATATATATAGTTGGTTTGGTTTGAATTTTTTTCTTTTAATACCAAATCAAACCAAGAGTAGTTGGTTTTCTTTTTCAACCGCCAAACCAAACCACAAATCATTTTTTTTTTCCGATTTGATTTGGTTTGTCGGTTCGATTTAACTTTACGATTTGACTTGTACACCCTAATTAGAAGTTAAGTTATTTATATACTCCCTCTATCCCTAATTACTTGTTCATTTTTTCTTTTTTAGTTGTTCCTAATTACTTGTCTATTTTGACAAGTCAAGAAAGGACAAAGTATTTTTACCTATTATACCCTCAATTAATTACTTTGAAAAAGGTAGAACTTTTTGAAAATTTTAAGTTTTTAATTTATTCACTCATAATTAATAGGGGTAAAATGATAAATTTACTATGTCAATAATTGTTTTGTTAATAGTGTATCAATTCAAAAGTAGACAAGTAATCGGGAGGGAGAGGGTGTATTAATTTTCTTAAGTATAATATCATATTTAACACACCAAATATTTTCCTCAAAAAGTTCACAAATTATTGAAGAAAAATAATAATTGTTGAGCTTGATTTGAGATTTACAAAAGTATGATTTCCTTTTTGATAAACCCAATACGAATTTATATTGAAATTTATTAACAATGAAAATAAAATGCTATCTTCAATTCGAAGATTGTCAATTTCTTCAATTTCATCATTTCAATCTCCAATTTCACTTCGCAAATTGATCATAATGGATTCTTCTTCATCTTCATCTTCATCATTAGTTGATAAATCTTCTGAGAAATTGTTTGCTTTAGCTCAACAATTGCGTCTTTACAAACCCCCACCGCCATCACCATTTGGGGACGATGATGAAGGTGAAGCTGATTTCGAGGAGCAGAAATTGGAAGAAAGGGTAGGGAAGGTTGTTTCCCAATTGGGTTTTCAAGAATCGGTAACCCCCGTGTCTGTTGTGCAGAAAGAAAGATTTGAACCCAAAAGAGCTGCTGTTTTGATCTGTTTATTTGAAGGGGTTGATGGGGAACTTCGGGTTATTCTTACTAAGAGGTCTTCCAAGCTTTCTACTCACTCCGGTTAGTGAATCTTAGACATTTTTTGAAGAAACTTATGGGTGGGAGGTGGAGTCAGAATTTGAAGTTTATGAGTTCTGAACTCGATACAGCACCCGTATCACAGTTATTTATACATATTCAATTTGAAGCTTATACTGTAGCTCCGCCCCTGATCATAGTGTAGTGTGGTTTTGGTAAATTGTATGCAGAGCAAGTAGTTTATCTTAAATGATAGTTTTTTTTTTAGTATTGGGATGAAATGGGTCTGAATTGATTTGATATGTGATTTGATGCATGTAGTTGATATTGTCGATGGTAATAGTGTGGTTTTGATGTTTGTTTGGAACTTTAGTCAACACAACGGATTCTGCTGAGCTACAATGTATTTTGTCTTATCTTAAGGTAAATTCTTGTGTGTGTTTTGCTTGTTAAAATAGTGTGTAGTTTCTATTAGATTATGAAGAGGATTGTAGTTTGCAATTGGTAATAAAGATGTTTAGTCTATCTGATATCCTTGTAACTGTATATTGTGTTGAAATTCTTGGGCCGTAGGTGAGAAGACGGGTTATGGTTGTTGATTGATCATTATAGTGTAGTGGGATTTTGGTAGATTATATGCAGAACTTGTAATTTATCTTAAAGGATAGTTTTTTTTAGTATTGGGATGAAATGGGTCCAAATAGAATGGTTTGGATATAGAGGTGAAGGATTTTCATATGGGCAACTCCAAATAGTTTCTCAGATTGAGATGTAGTTGATTGATTTCTTTGATATGTGATTGTGATTTGGTACATGAAAGAGGTATGCGGTTTATATTGTCGATGGTGATAGTGTGATTTGATGTTTGTTTAGATGTAAGTCGTGAAATATGTACCATTTTGTTTTAGATTATTAAGAGGGATTATAGTTCATCATTGGTAATGAGATGTTTGCTCTATCCTATATCTCTGTTCTGTCCATTGATTTCACAATGTTAAATTGATAAGCTGGCATAATGGTTTAATTTTTATCTTGTTTTTTCTTTTTTTCTAGAGATTGTGGTTGGATGCTTCTGAAAACCAGTTTGATACATGTATGTGTTGCTGCTAAAAATGTTGTTACTTGGATGTTTAGTCAAATTACTATCTTTCTTGTGATTGAAATTTTGGGGCTTGCAAATTTGTCTAATTGAGCCTCATTTTTGTTTATTCAAGATATGAACTGTCTATAATCTTTTCACCAAATTGCTTAAAGTATTTGTAGTTAATATTTTCTGTTGTTGCTACTGTCCTCTGCTATGTTCTCTAATACTGTGCTAAGGCTAGCTGATTTTACCTAAAATGCTATTCATGCAGGTGAAGTCGCATTGCCTGGAGGAAAAGCAGAAGAAGGAGATGCAAGCAATGCTGATACTGCGACCAGAGAAGCAAAGGAGGAGATAGGACTAGATCCTTCATTGGTTAATGTTGTGACTTGCCTTGAGCCATTCTTGTCTAAGGTATAAGGATATCATCTATAATAGTTTGCAGTTTGCACCAAAAAAAAAAATCTATAATAAGATAAACTGTAGTCTGTCAAGAAACCTTGGGTCATAGCTTGGTTGAAAGACAACTTGCATCCTAACTATCTTGGAAACCGCATGAATTTTATCAAAAAATTTGCTTGTTTGGATAAATGATAAGGGATATGTATCTGGAATGTAATGGTGAATCTGCTTTGAAAATCTTCACTGTTCTCTGTGCTAGCCGGTTGATGAATTTAGTATGGATGACACACTTCCATAAGGTCCAATTTCTTCAACAAGATAAATCTATTTAGAGCTTTCTTCCACGGGGGAGATGTTCTCTACTGACATTAGAACTATGTTAATTTAGCCTTGACATCCTCAAGCACGTGTAGCATTTGACTGTGCGTTCTTTCCTTCTATAACACATTGTACTGTCTCCTGCAAATCATCAATAATGCTGGTTATCTGATAAGTTCGTGTTATATTTAACAGTACAAGTTGATACTTTCAAATCATTAGCTGAACATGGAACCAAAGAAGCCTTATAAATGAGATTTTGAAATGTTATATCAGAAGAATGAAACAATCCTGTTCACTGTTTCTTCCTTCTATGTCCAACTTAAAAATCACCGGGTTTTACGTGTGCCAAATTTATAGATCTCTTGGCGTCTTAAAAGAGCAGTGTTGCAGTTAATGTACATCTAAAGAGAAAGACATCACATGTACTTTTCTTGTATTATCAATTATGCTAATACTCAATTTTGGTTGCTGTAATTTTGTACGCATCTTTGGTATTCCTATTGCATTCCAAGTTTTTGTGATGGTATGAGTATTCAGGTGCTGTTTTTAATGTTGTAAGCTTAGTTAATATACTGCATATATTTTTGAGCTGCACAGAACAGAGGTGTTTTACCTCTCTTGCATCCACTTGATGGACTACTATGCCACACCCTTGGGTGCAGATTATAGAGGTGTTTTACCTCTCTTGCATCCAACCTTATTATCATTAACGTCACACCCTTGGGCGCAGATTATTGAGGTGTTATTACCTCTCTGGCATCCAACTTTATCATTAACAACTTTCAGAACCATTTTCCATCCATAAAAAGGTCCTTGCTTGGTGCAGCTTCTTTTGCTTGTCGTTTGGTAGCAAGAAGTTTATATTTGGATATCTTGAGGAAATCTTTGGTGGACCTCCTTTAAGATTTATGTATAGTTGGCTCATCTGTTGTATTCAAGCTTTACCAAGTTTTTCTTGTCTCAAACTTTGTGCTGGTGTTGAATTTACGCGACAGTGATCCCAAATTCTGACCTCGATGAGATTATTATTGGTGCTGAAAATGACTGTGACACCATTTCACTATCAACGAAACAATGCTGGCTCTAAGATGCTTGATCCCTTTGTACTACCTTTAGCTTGTGCGCATATCTAATACATTTTGTTATTTATGCAGCATCTTCTTAGAGTAATTCCCGTGATTGGGATTCTTTCCAATAAAAAGGAATTCAATCCCACCCTCAATGTTTCTGAAGTAGAAGCAGTTTTCGATGTCCCATTGGAGATGTTTCTCAAGGTTTGTACTCGTGAACATTTCTTTCCGTAGGTCACACGAATAAGTTTCTTGGATACATAAGTGCATTGTCTTTATGCAGGATGAGAATAGGAAATCAGAAGAAAGAGAATGGATGGGCGAAAAGTATTTGATTCATTTGTTCGACTACGAGATGGACGACAAGAAATACTTGATCTGGGGTTTAACTGCTGGGATTTTGATTAGAGCAGCATCAGTTGTGTACCAGAGACCACCTGCATTCTTGGAACAAAATCCTAAATTCAAGCTCCCTAAGGTAGTTGACAAGAATACTACAATGAGTTAAACTGTACTTGATCATTTTTTTTCTTGTATAATCCAGCTTGTGTCATAAATTAAATGCATTACAATGGAGTATTGTGTATTCTTCTAACCATATGATGTAATAACAGCATTTAAGACCATGAACAATAAAATTTTACAGCATTTCCCCCTTCAAATATGAGCACAGTGGAATATTAAGGCCCCATATAAAGCTTTTTCTTTTAGTTTTTTTCATTTAGTATTTAATATTCGCTTTAGAGCCTGATTAATTCGGATTTGCCTTGGAAAGCCCCAGTTGGAGGAAAGTGCTCCCATCAAAGACGACCTCTGTATCATGAGCTTGTTTTGTTCAACCCAGGCGTTGGAGTTCCTAAGCACAACTTTGCTTCCTCATTCTTCTGTATCAAGAATGATCCAATTGAATCTTCTAAAGCTGATACGTAAAATTTAAAGGGCTCGAATTTGCCTTGGAAAGCCCTACTTTGGAGGAAAGCACTCCCATCAAAGACGACTTCTGTATTCTGAGCCTTTTTTGTTCAACCCAAGTGGTGGAGTTCCAGAGCACATTTTACCTTTGCATCCTCATTCTTTTGTGTAAAGAATGATTCAATTGAATTTTTCGAAGCTGATATGTAAACTCTCAAGGGCTCAAAAGAGGCTTATTTATGCTAATCAAATTAGTACTTGTGCGGTCGCTTTGGCCATGTAAAAGGTGTGATATTTTCCCAACTTTATTGACACTCTTGTTAGACATCAACTTTCCTAATTTATCCCGTATCTCAAAGTGACGCTCAACTATACGTGGACCGAGAGGATTCAAACTCCAGACTTTTAATTAAAAATAGAAGGGTAAAGTAGTTACTACTTTATCAACAAGAATTGGTTTCATTTCTGGTGAGGCTACCTTGGCCATAAAGGGTGTGTCAGCCAACCAACCAACCAATAAATGACAACATCTGCCATCACATAATTAATTGGAGATAATCTTTTAAATTGATGGAAAAAACTTGCCACGTTTATCCTGATTCAAATTTTAAAATTTGAAATCGTCTCTACTTCTGACGTGAATATAATCATGTAGATGTTCGCATACTCAAAAGAATACAATTCAAATGAAGTATGTACCTTCATATTGTTTTTTTTTTTTAACTTAGTAACTATACCTTCATATTATTGTTGTCACGAAATTGTGATAAAATAGTTGAGATCTATTATTTTTAATCAAAAGTTTGTTTGAATTTGATTCTGGAAGCCTTTTATCTCGAAATGAATTTATTTGACATAATTCTGAATCAGTTGGATCAACAATTTTAATTTTAAATATCAAATGATCAAATCAAAAATTAAATAGATAAAAAAAAGGCTCCTAACACAGTAAAAAAAACTACACCTTCATCTGGCCACCGGAATAAAAAAAGAAAAAAAAAAGATGGATTAAAAGTATTCGAATCAAAATTTTCCTTAAGAAATTCAAAATATGACCTAGAAAACACACAAAAAGTCGAATGAGTTATACATTAATTTTAACCACATATAAATAGTGTAATTTTCCAAATTCGAAACCACTGGTCCCTTACTAGCTCTGTTTTAATCATTACATATTCAGCTTTCCATTTCTCCTTTCTCCTTCCCAGTGCCCAAATGGCATCTAACAGATCACAGAACCTTGTGAGATTAGCTGAAAGACTTCGTCTTTATAACCCTATAAGTACCCAAAGTTCAAAAATTCAAGAATTTGTTCCCAGAAATCAAGAATTGGGGATAAACCCAATACCTAAATCAAACAGGGCTGCAGTTTTGGTGTGTCTATTTGAAGACCCACAAGGCCATCTTCGTGTAATCCTCACTAAAAGAGCTTCCACACTTTCTTCACACTCTGGTAACTACTCCCTCTGTTTCAAAACCTCTGTTTCAAAAGAATAACCTCCTTTTCATTTTAGTCTGTTTAAAAAAGAATCATCTCTTTCCTTTTTTTATAACATTTTAATTTCAGCTTTTTACGTGATATGTTTAAAACCACAAGATTACAGAATAATTTAGTACATTTGACATATCTTTAATTTAGTATCACAAGATTCAAAAGTCTTTTTTATTTTCTAGAACTTCGTGTCAAATCAAATCAGATCACTCTTTTTTAAACGGAGGGCGTATTTGATTTGTTGAAGTTAAATTTGTACAATGGTGTTCACTTGGTATCATAGTAATCAGAGACGGATTCATGATTTGAAATTTATGAATACTATTATAATGTTAATTGGGATCATTTTTGTATTTGGAAGCTCTTTTAACTTTACCCCCTTAGGGGTCGTTTGATAGCTGGTTTAGATGTGTCGTGTAGGTATTAAATTCTGTATAAGTAATAGTACGTTTGGTAGCTGATTAGGATGTAAGCTATGTATATAGATTTGCTCATAACTAATTCCTACGTTACTTACTGATACTTGCGACATATTATAAGACTATAGCTTTCAGTGCTGTCTGAGATTGTTTATCTAGTTTTGATTTGACACGGAGAATAAGAATATTTGCTAATTGAGCTAATTAACCCCTTTTTGCAACATTCAATACCTGAAGATACCCTTCTCCTCTCTCAGGGCTCAAACTTGTAACTTGCGACTCAAATCTTTCAACCTCTCACTGTAATGTTTTTAGGTGAAGTTGCTTTGCCCGGTGGGAAAGCAGAAGAAGGTGATGCCGATGACATTGAGACAGCATTGAGGGAGGCTGAGGAGGAGATCGGATTAGACCGTTCACTTGTAGATGTTGTCACTGTTCTTGAATCCTTTACCAACAAGGTAATGCATTTGTCTTCATTTGAGTCTTACATTATATTGTGTTCATGCCCTTTTAAGGTTTCTTAGCTCCTTAAATATTAATGACAAGTAGGGACAGAGTTGATACTACACGCACGTCTCTTTGTATCGAACGTGAAGGGATCAAATTTCACGGAACATATATATGCCAAGAACAGTAAGAACAACAATAGTAACACAATGGTACTAAGTAATCAGTTGTTGAGAGAGCACTGTGCAAAATTAGACATGACATTTTAGGTTTCGTGTTGGAAAACCGACAAAGAAAGAGTAATTGAACTTTGTATCTGTGTTGCTCGGACTCTTTGAAAATACAACTGGTATGCGTTGGATCCTCCAAAAGCTTTGTATTTTTGGAGTATCCAGCACGGGTAGGGCAATACTTTTGGAGGGTCTGAGCAACGTAGCTTTTTATCATACTCAAGTCCATCGCACAATCGACACTGCAGCCAAAGTCTTGTTTACCTCAAGAGAAGTAAAGAAAGAGTCTAACTGAAGTATTGGGTTGCAAGTTTCAAATGCTTCAGTTTCATTTCGTGGAACGTTATTCTCAATAGTGCATTGATGCTTACCTTTTGAAATCTGTTCTGTCTTAACCATCTTGTTAAAATCTACAACATTTATATGATCTGGGCTCAAATTGGTGTTTTGTCTTTCCTCAGAAGGGAATTACGGTGATTCCTGTCGTGGGCGTTCTTTGGGACCGAAACACATTCAACCCGTTAATAAATACTGCAGAAGTGGCAGCACTATTTGATGCACCTCTAGAGATGTTTCTGAAGGTTAGTAAGTCTAAAAACTCCCTTTCTTGTTTACGTGTTTCGTCTCGAGTTGCTCTTACGATAACATTTTGGTTGATTTAGGATGAGAATCGACGAGAACAAGAACGTGAATACATGGGAGATGAATATGTACTTCATTTCTTTGATCATGAAACAGAGAATGAGAAGTATATAATATGGGCTATAACTGCTGGCATTTTGATTAAAGCTGCATCGATCGTGTACCAACGTCCCCCTGATTTTCAAGAACGAACACCTAGATTCTGGAGTAGAAATCGCCAATGAAAGACGTTATTGCCAAATCTCTCTCTCGAGAGAGAGAGACTTTTGTCCTTCGAACTTGGAACCTTTAACATAGTTTCGTCTTGTCTATGGTGTTTTGCTTTATCCGAAATTATATTACATTCATCTTATGCAAACTCTCCCACAGCGGGCTTTCCAGCTTCAAATTTATCTTCAAATATCTGTTTGATCTTGAAATTTAATTTGATTCTCAAATGCTTTTACTCATGTAAATTTAGTACATATATTTCATTCCAATAATCCACATAGCATATGTATTTAAAACCACAAACTCAAGTTCTTGATATATAATACATAATAAATACACTTCTTTAGCTATTCAAAAGTTTTTATTGGTTTCTTAATCTTACATATATGAAGGAGTAATATGAACAAATATGAATTTGAGTATTGATATTTTAAGATAAAATTTACATATTCAAAAGCTATCCACAATCTCGAAAAAACACACAAATCATCACTTGAAGCATTCTTCATCAAACTCATGGATGACTAATGACTAGCGAGGTACCATCCTGTTGAACCGCTGCGACTCTTCTCGTAACAAAATCTCTCTACCATGAGAAACTTTGTCAATGTCTAATGTTACATCAACGACAATCTCAAAATCTTTAAGACATTTCTTAGATGTGTTTATAATAATTACACGTATTTTACGTATCATATCTCGTATGACTCTGTCACGAAGATGATTATCAAAGTATTCCACGTCCATATCATCGAGATTTCTTTGAATGACATTGTGAAACATGTCATGTGACATGTATTCAGAAGGGTTGACTTTGAAACAAAGTGATTTGGTATCATTTCGATTATAAAACCAATGTTGTTCATGAATGTGAATATTAAATTGAATGGTTAAAGGTGGTAAAGAAGAAAAATGAGAAGTGATGATATATTTTATATCAATATTTGTGTTAATATTAGAGGAGATAATATTGGGGTATTTTAGTATTTTCCATTTTGAAAATATTTTTATGTGAATTAAACAAAGAAAGTGGTTTCAATATATTCGTATATATAGTTAAAAATCATAGACCTATTTTGTCTTTGATAGGGAAAGTAATTAATTGAATTTTCCTGTTCCCTTTGGGTAATTGTTTTGTATTTAAATTGGAGTTTAATTTTTTGTGCACGGCAAATATGTAATTTTGTATTATTAGGTTGAGTACTTACTCCTAATGATAAATAATTATTTGTAATTAATATAATTGGTAGTTTTAAAAATAGTGTAAATTTATAAGTAGATTGATTGTGTAAAACACTTGGGGTGTGTTTGGTACGAAGGAAAATTAAATGTTTTTTTTTTTTGTAAAATATTTTCTTAAAAATAAGTGGTTTAAAAGAAAATACTGTTCCGAAGCATTTAATATAATTTTGGCAGATAATTGACAATGGACTTGACCTGAGACTTGCAGAATCCCAATTCTGGCTCTCACCCCAAATCTAATTTGATACCTGATTCATGAACCCGACTTGAGATCCCGACCATGTCTCGAGACCCGACTCCCAACTCCCATCCTCTTTGCTGAACTAGTCTCTCAATCCGAACTCCAACCCCATACTTGAGAGTTGAGACCCAACTTCTAATCATGATGCCCAAATTCTGACCGCGACTTCATCCCGAGACTCTGACTCTTAGCACCTGAACCTCGACACCAACCCATGACCCTACCTTTAGTGGCAGATTTAGGATTTAGAGTCTGTGGGTGCCAAATACACTTATCGATTAGTGTGCCAGCTTTTTTTCTTAAAAAAAAGATGCTTGGAGCCTTTTTTTTTTTTCTTAAAAATTGTTTGCAGCAAATTTCTCAAAAAAAAAAAAGGTACAAATAGGATTCGAACACATTAGTCATCTAAAATTGCCCTCCTACCGTGGCACCACAAGCCAATTTTGTTCATTGGGTGGCACGCTTTATATTTATATAAATATTATATATATATATATATATATATATACCTATGTATATATAGAGTTTCCGTCGAAGTTATAGGGTGGCGTGGCACCCCCACTGCCCTTCATAGCCCTTCATAGATCTGCCACTACCTACCTTGACTTGATTTTGGGTCAGGATTTGGATTGCTTGGTTAAGGATCCGGTTAAGTTGGTTGGTTAATAAATTTTTTATTAATTAAAAATTTCAACCAATAAGAAGCTATCACATATGAAATAAAAATCCTAATTTTGAGTCTTCTTTTGGATTTCCCTACCTAAATCATTTTCCTCTTTTTCAGTGCCCAAATGGCATGTAACAGATCAGAGAGACTGATGAAATTAGGTGAAAGGCTTCGTCTTTATAACACTATAAATACCCAAATTCAAGAATTTGTTCCCAAAAATCAAGAATTGGGGGCAAACCAAATATCTAATAACACTAATTCAAACAGGGCTGCAGTTTTGGTGTGTCTATTTGAAGATTCACAAGGACATCTTCGTGTAATCCTCACCAAAAGAGCTTCCACACTTTCTTCACACTCTGGTAACTATTTTGCGAGTTTTATAGCTGAACTATTATAAGATGTTTTTGTATCTATTTGACTTATTACTTTTGACAAGTGTTTTGATAAATAGCTGGCGATAGTTGAAGTAGGAACTTTAGAGAACTTTTGATATTATTATTAATATTGTTATTATTTATATGTATATTTAATCTCATTATTTACTTTTTATTTCATTTTGTATAATGAGGATATGAAATGAGTTTAAATGAAATAGTAAGGGTTCATATAACTAAGTTCAACTTGTTTGAGACGGAGACATAGTTATTGTGATAAAGAAATGGATTTTGAAGCCTAATTCAACCCTAAAAGTTGGCTCATGATGGGAAGATTGTCCAAGACCGTATAAGGAAACCCAGGATCCATCCACGATCGATGTGGGAGAGTCAGTTGCCCAATCAAATAAACGCCATATAAAATGAAACATTGAGATTGCATCATTCAAACATAGGTCCACCAAGGCTGGAGGTCTGAATCTAACTTGGGAATAAAATGCATGCCATTTTTTTATGATCGAGAAACCCGTTTGGAGCTGATCCATTGGGCCAATCGCAACATTTGAAACTCAAGGATGATGGGCTTCCCCTTTGTCGTTCTCCACTTAAAGACTAGATTTAGTTCGCTTGGCTCAAGGCTCGAATTTGTGACCTAAGATACAAGTCTCTCAACCTTTGTAGATTGAGCTTAACCTTTCATTTTTAATGTTTTTAGGTGAAGTTGCTTTGCCTGGTGGAAAAGTAGAAGAAGGTGATGCCGATGACATTGAGACAGCACTGAGGGAGGCTGAGGAGGAGATTGGATTAGATCGTTCACTTGTAGATGTTGTCACTGTTCTTGAATCCTTTACCGCCAAGGTAATGCATTTGTCTTCATTAACTTTGCTCATGCCCTTTTAAGGTAGGGGTAAGGTCTGCGTACACTCTATATTGTGCTTTTAAGGTTCCTCAGCTGCATGAATATTGATGGCCAGTAGGGGCAGAGTTGATAAAACTAACCCGTTTTCTTATATCAAAGTTGAAAGGATCAAACTTTGTGGACCATATATATGCCAAGTACAGTAGTGACAACAACAATAATTATACAATGATACTAAGTAATTAGTTGTCGAGAGCATTGTGGAAAACAGATTTCTTGTTCAAAACCCCAAAAAGAAAGACTAATGAAACTTTTTTTATCAAGTCTATTGTAGATTAGCTGATACTGGATGTCATACTCATGTCCATCACACAATCGACACTGCAACCAAAGCCTTGCTTACCTCAAGAGAAGTAAAAAAGAGTCTAATCAAATGATGGTTCTTGAAATTCTTTTTGAGCACTTGCATTAAACAGGAGAAGCAATGGTCATACAAGCAAACGTCTAGCTGAATGTCTAGTCGATGATCTACTGATTTTCTGTCATTTCTACTTAGAGTGTTACAGTTTCGAAACTTATCTTGATCCGTGCTTAGCTGGTATAAGAAGTTATAGTTGCAAGTTTCAAATGCAAACTATTCGTGGGACATTAGTATATCTAGGAAATTTCTTGATAGCACATTTCTGTTTCATCAATGCTTAACCTATGAAATCTTTCGTTTCTTGATCATCGTGTTAAAACTTGGTCCTGGTCCTATAAGATCTATATGATCTGGGCTCAAATTGGTGTTCCTTTTTTTTTTCTCAGAAGGGAATTACAGTGATTCCAGTTGTGGGCATACTTTGGGATCGGAACGCATTCAACCCGTTAATAAATACTGCTGAAGTAGCATCAATATTTGATGCACCTCTAGAAATGTTTCTTAAGGTTAGTAAGTCTACAAACTCCCTTTCGTTTACAAGTTTCGTCTTCACTTGCTCTTACAATGACATGTTGGTTTATTTAGGATGAGAATCGACGAGAGCAAGAGTTTGAACACATGGGAGATAAATACGTAATTCATTTCTTTGATCATCAAACAGAGAATGAGAAGTATATCATATGGGCTTTTACTGCTGCTATTTTGATTAAAGCTGCATCGGTTGTGTACCAGCGCCCCCCTGATTTTCATGAACGAAGGCCTAGATTTTGGAATAGAAGTCGTCAATGAAAGATGTTATTGCCAAATCTTTTGCCGGACTTTTGTCCTTTGAACTTTGAACATAAGAGATAGTCCCCTCAAAATTACATAAAATATGTGCCTTCATATGTATTTATAGCCATTTGTCATGGACTTAGAGTCTCGCTAATGTTCCGTGTGGCACTTGACAATTTATTCATCAATCTTTCATGAAGTGGCGGGGCATGACAGATTGCTCTGTGTAACACATCTTAGTTTAGTAGCATCACTGATAGTGAAAGTACAGTGTTATTTACATTGCTCCAACTCCAAAAAGTATATAGACTTTTTAAATATAAATAAATAATGGTGGCTGTTTGGGCCAACTTGCGTGCACCTCTACTATTCCAGTTGATATCAACTTTTTTACCTTCCATTAGCACAGGTATTGTCGGGTACCTTTGTCTTCCAAAGCACAGGTAGATGAAAAGACATTACGTAACGTATTTTGTCTCTGCTGGAACTTGAACCGTAAGAGAGTTCTTTGGTATGAAAGAAGTCATACTCCCACCAAAGATTGACTATGGGTTCATTTTCGAGTCAGACAAAACGAGGCCAGAGTTAGAACATTAGGAACCTTAGGCCGAAGCAAGGAATGAATAACCAGAGATTGTGATAATAATCAAATACCAGTAAGTTTAGTTACAGGTAATTCTGAACACATTTCTTAAACACAGTACAAAGACAATCTTCAGTTTTTACAATTGTCAAATCTTTAGATGATTTCAGAAAGGAAAATCAAGACAAAAACAAGTATGTTACTCTATAAAACAGCTTGTGCAGGCAAATCTTACCCAAAGAAGAAAGCCATCTATCTCCTTAGCCGAAAACCTCGTAAAATTTCTCAACAACAAGTAAACCCGAGTCGATAGATTCCAAAGGATCCTTCCTAAGTCTGTGTCTTAAGCAGTTGGGAATGACAGTGGCGATATCTTCTGGGGTTACCTTATCTCTTCCTTTAAGTGCAGCCAATGCTTTTGCTGCTCTGTTAGTGACTATATCACCTCTCAATCCATCGACATTCAGTTCTGCACAGACCTTAGAGATTTTAACACGAAGATCATGATCAATCGTAACAGAAGAAAGCCCGCTCCTGGCTGAGGTGATTTGGTTCTGGAGCTTTTCTTGCTCCCCCTTGTATGATTCCCGGAATTCCTTGGGGTTCTTGTCAAAACGACCTCTTTCTTCGACGATCTTCACTCTCAGTTCTGCATCTCTCACAGTCCCGACTTGGGCATGCATTCCAAATCGATCAAGAAGCTGTGGCCTAAGTTCTCCTTCTTCAGGATTACCTGAACCAATAAGGATAAATCGAGCAGGGTGTGATATTGATATTCCCTCTCTTTCAACAGTGTTCCATCCTGATGCTGCAGAATCCAAAAGAACATCTACCAAATGGTCATCCAAAAGATTAACCTCATCGACATAAAGTATTCCTCTGTTAGCTTTAGCAAGAAGACCAGGCTCGAATGCCTTCACACCCTCGGTAAGAGCTTTCTCAATGTCGATTGTCCCACACACCCTGTCCTCAGTAGCACCTAGTGGTAAATCAACCATGTTGATTTTGGTGAGAGATACAGGAAGCTGCTCTCCCTTCCTCAATTTGTCACGGACTTCAGCGCTCATTACTTCTTGGTCCTCTGGATCTGAATTGAATGGATCACCAGAAATAACTTTTATTTCTGGAAGTAAATCCACCAAAGACCTAACCGTGGTGGACTTCCCAGTTCCTCTATCACCCATAATCATCACGCCTCCAATCTTTGGATCTATTACATTCAGCAAAAGACACAACTTCATCTCATCTTGCCCCACTATGGCGGGAAATGGATACACCGGTCTCTGGCTGTCTTCAGCAAGTTTCTGAGCCTAAAAATTACAACGTAGGTAAAAGCATATCAATATACTTGGTACAACAACAACAACAACAACATACCCAGTGTAGTCCAACAAAATGGGATCCGCGGAGGGTAGAGTGTACGGAGACCTTACCTCTACCTTAGAGGTAGAGAGGTTGTTTCCGATAGACCCTCGGCTCAAGGAAAAAAAGTCCAAATCAGTCCCAAAAAGGAATCGATATACTGGGTAAACCCCCCAAAATAAAAAGGGTTGCAAATACATTGCCTTCCAAATAAATCATTTTGCCCAAGTGTTGGAACTTTCTAAAGCTGAACCTAACAAAACTATTTTGAATTCGACTTTGGATGATCCTTGCCCTCAAACTTAATACTCCCCATGAGCCATTTGGTATGACAATCTTTCCTCTTTGGGACATCATAACATGATTGACATCATCCTTGTAAAACTTTTACAATGTTCAAGAACTTGAATACATTAAAATATCCAAAGTAACTCCTATCGGAAATAGTCTCTCTACATCCACAAGGTAATGGTAAGATCTGCATACACTCTAACCTCCTCAGGCCCCACTTGATGAATTCCACTGGGTATGTTGTTGTATCCAAAGTTACTCCAATATCGTGTTTTCTTTGTCAAACTAATGAAAGAAGTCTTCTTTTAATCAAAAAAATGTCTCCTTTTTTTGGCAACTCTTTAATTCTAACTTTACACATGACATGTTTAAGACCTCAAGATTAAAGGGATCTTCAGTTTAGGATCACAAGATTCAAAAGTCTTCTTTTATTTTCTTAAACTCCGTGTAGAGTCGAAACTAGACAAACAAATCGAAACGGGGGGAGTAGACAAAGGGACAGTGTCCAAGCTCCTCAGCAAACATCTTATATGCATCTTAATAATCTTCCCACCTCTCACACAGTATTGCTTCATACCCTCAACTTAAATTCTGGAAAACTCCACAAACAAAACACCCAAATCCCACATTATTATATAGAAAGTATAAATCTTCCACACAATTTACCCAACTGTTTAGCAAAACACCTGATGAAATTACCATTCAAGAAATACTGAAACGATAAAAAATTAGTACCTGTTCTTGAGCAGGGCTGATTTCAGTTGCAACAATGGAAATTGCCACATGGAATTGGGACCTCCCTTTCTTAACTGGAAGTCTAATTCCTCCATAAAACTTCCTCCCTTGGTTATGTCCTGAAATAACAATGCCCATCAATTCATATTTAACCCATAAAAGTTCCAACTCATAACCACTACCAAGAATCCAAGAACAACATACAGTGAAATCCCACAAAGTAGGACCTGGGAAGGGTCGAGCATACACAGTCCATACCACTACCTCTTCAAGGTAGAAAGGCTGTCTCCGAAAGACCCTCAGCTCAAGCAAGTCAAAGCAGTAATAAAACGAAAAACAAGTGAAGAAACATAGCAAATCAGTAACACTTACATGCAAGGAGCCGTAACAACATCCACAAGGTACGATCACCTAAACACAGTAAACCTCATATAACAACGAATACCAAAATCCAAAAACTACCTGAATACACAGTGCTCTATACTCCCAAGAGTCCAAATTCACACACTCTCAAAAACCAATTCAAAGC
Source organism: Solanum bulbocastanum (assembly GCA_037074985.1). NCBI lineage: Eukaryota > Viridiplantae > Streptophyta > Magnoliopsida > Solanales > Solanaceae > Solanum > Solanum bulbocastanum. The sequence continues at coordinate 4,735,912 of CM073606.1, read as the reverse complement.
ATAGATATCAAAAAAATGTAAACACCCACTAAACAGTAGGAAAAAAATCAGTACAAAAATATAAATCTTTACAATGAAAAAACACTTACCCATCAAAATTCTAGCTCATAATCAACTACCAAGAACCCAAAAATTCACAAAGAAAAAAAAAAAAAAAAAAAACCCAATTCAAAGGAAAACAAGAAATGACATAATATACAAAAAAAATTGAACACCCACTAACAATGCGTAGAAAAAACACATTTATTTATATACCTGAAGATGGGAAAAGGGATAAAACAGCAGATTTAGAGGAACGAGAAGAGAAGGGTGTAGAAGCTAAAATGGCTGCTGCTGCTGAAGAAGAAGAAGTTCCTAATAGTGAAGCCATTTTTGTGATTCTCAGTGAAGAAGAAGAAGAAGAAGATTTTTTGGCATTAGTGTATTGGTCAGTACTTACTACTAACTACTGCTTGTGTTTGCGTCTTTGGATAAGACGATAGATTTCCGGGTCATACTTTATTGGACTTTCATGGATTCATGGGCTCATATAATTTGGACTTTAAATTTGAGTGGTCTTTTGATGATGGTTTTTTTTTTTTTTTGAGTAAATTTTAGGTTTAGCAAATATAAAAATTGTATTATTAGTGCTCTATAGCTATAATTTTGTTATATGTGTATTTGTTATGGAGCGTCAGATTCATATAAAAATCGCAAACAACATCTGATTGTATAAAATCGCAGGCAACAACTGATTTGTATAAATCGGATGTTTGTGTCTATGAAAGTTGTGTTTGTATATGTTCTTTGTATTTGTATATCTGCATAAAATTTAAATTTGTATACAATTAAATGGATTTAAAACAATTGTATTTGTATATCAAATCTCTCTCTCTCGCTTTATACAAATACAAATTATATATTATATAATTTGTGTTTGTATAAAGCGAAAAAGAGAGAAAGACAAAAGAGAACTGGGCAGGGGAGATATTTGTATCATATAATTATAAGTGTATAGGATAAAGAGATATGCATTTGTATTTGTATATACAGTTTTCTTTGCTTTATACAAACACAAACACAATTTATACATTTATGTTTGTATAAAGTGAGAGAGGCGAGAGAGAGTGCCGAGCGAGATTCAGGAAGAGTGGCAAGAGAGATTCTGGGGAGACAGGTGAATGACAAAGTGTTTGCTACGAATTAGAATTAAATGAAACTATGGTTATATCATTTATTTTGAATTAATAGTTTGCTATATCATACAATTTTTCATTTTTCTTTCGTTGGAAAAATTACCTAAATACACATCTTATTTAATTATAATTTCTAAAATTTCCTACCATTTTAAGAAATTTTTGTAATTTAAAAAAGAGTAGGATATAAATGTAATTAGCTCTTAACACAATGGAATTTAGGTAAATTACACTTTTTTGGGGAAAAAAAGACTTATACCTTAAAAAAGTAAAGTATGATCCTTAAATGTCTCATTACTTTCATAGCTCCTTTTTATTTTAAAATGACATATATCGAAAAAAATCCGCATGTTGGCTTTTTTTTCCCTTTATGATATCATCACAGTATATGAATATACTCTGATGATATCAAAGAGTAAATGAGCAATATCTTCATTGAAGGATTGCTTCTTCCTCTTTGATACTATCATAATATACTTTGGCGATATCAATGAGTAACTGAACACTATTTTCATTGAGGTTTGCTTCAGTCCTTCGATGAACTTACTCAATCGTCCATGATACTACTACGGTATATCTACATACTATCATGGTATCATTGAGGTATTTCAATCCTTAAATATTTTAATTATTAAAAAAATATAGTTTCTACTAATTTAAAGTTTAATAAATAAGATTGTGACTTCAATTGTTCTCTTAATTGTTTCTTAAAAAAAGATCCCAATCCGATATGATACTGATAGGATATCAATATATCGACAAGTATCACAAAGGATTAAGCTTAGTCCTATATGATACCGATATGGTATCAATATACTGACAGTGTATCACAGAGGATTAATCATAGTAGTGATGATGATATCATATTGACATCATGCGCGAAAAAAGAAAGGAGAAATTGGGGTAAGCAGGTAAATAGTTTGGGTCGTGGGTCTATTAAAGCTAAATAGTTTGGATTGGATTTAATTTGGATAAATAGTTTCACAATTGGATTTATTTTGTGTAGTTTTCCCAATCTTTTTTTGAGATTTTTTTTTTTAAAAAAAATGATATTTGAAAATTGAAGTTGTGTTTTTCATGAAAATCAATGGACATTGTTTTTCTTTTTACGAGTAATTTGGAGTTAAAAAGGTAAAAACATTTTTTTTTATTATTCTTTAAATTAGTGAAAAATTTGGAATTCAACTTTTTTAATAGCCAAATGTGTGTATTTACAATACTTTTAACAAAATTTAACTTGAAATCAATCACCCAAAAGGTTAAATTTCAAATTTGTTATTTTAATTTATATGAATTTAAAATTTTTCAATAGCCAAATGTGTGTGTTTATAATATTTCGCTATTTTAATGTGTTCTCTCCATCATTCAGTTCAAACCTCTACAAAGGTATATTTGTATATTAGGTTCATAACAATATTCCCATTCTCAAAAAGAACTTTTTCATCAAGGTTTAAGTAAAACAATTTTGATGAATCCTCAATGATCCTTACAATAATTTATCTATTTGATCACAATGAAAGTGGTTGAGTATTTTTTTTGTTTCTCATCTGGTGTCTGAAGTCCATAAGCCTTAACTAAATTCGGATCGCGCACTGTAGGGCCACTCAGGGGTAGCACTCCCAACATGATTCTTTTCCTATCCAGGGCCCGAACCTGAAACCTCTAATTAAGGATGAAACAATAGTCTTACCATTGCACCACAATCCAGGTGGATAGTTGAGCTACCCATATGTTTCAACCTAACTAATTGTACACTTGGTAGTGGTTGCTCTATTTCTAGGAATGCAATAATGTAGGTTATAGCTATCCATTAACACATTGACAAGGTTGGATCACCTACAAATGTGGAATAGGATCACAAAAGTGCTAAGTTATTTACTATCAAGTGCAAATGCAAATGCAAATGTCTGAAAGTTAAATAAACAAATACCAAAAAATGAAAAGGATAAAACCAAAAACAAAGTTACACCACGTAATACTTAATTGAGAGAGGGAAAATATAATGCAAGATGAAATTTTTAGAAGAAACTACCTAATTACACAAATATTTCTATCATATTTACTAATTCCTCTTATAGTTCGAAATAATTATATTTTATCCCACTATTTAATATTTTTTATACCATATTTCAAGTCAGATACACCTAGATACATGTTATTTTGCTACTAGATACACTGAAATAGAGAGACGTGAGCGAGAATAGAAGGTAGGCGAGCAAGATTTGTCTATGTATCTGGGATATTAGATAACCGATCGAGATACGAGAGTGGCGAGCAAAATGGGAGGGAGGCGAGTGAGATTTTTCCATTTATCCTAGAACATGTGAATCCACTTGGACACAGTGTATTTAGAACAAATTACACCTAATTTTAACCCCATGTGTCCTAAGATACATGTATCTTGACGTATTTGGATACAACAAAATCTGATAAAATTCGTAATATTTCAAACTAGTGTGTATTTAAATAATTAACTCACAACACTTGTGAAATTTTTGTGGGGACTTTTGGAGGTAGGTTGAGAATATGGTCTTTTGAAGCATCCAAGGGGCACTCATTGGGCTTCTACACCAAGACTAGTTTTGAACATTTTGCAATAAGGACCACTTTTTTCAAAAGATTGAATTATTACTTAATTAAAGTATTTTATAAATATCTAAAAGGGCCAAGGTCATAACACTTTTGAAGGATTGATGTATTTGATTTTCTTTTTTTTTTTTTTTGGTATGCATTGCTTACATTCTTATGGAATCTTTTAAAGCATGTGATTTTATAAACATAAGAACATGCCTTGTTGGATAATATAGTTTAAATATAACTATGCTCTCTTGTAGTTATTTCTAAAACCTCTTATTTCAAAATATTGCTTTACAATTTGGAGTCGGATTCGGAATTTTTAGGTTATGAGTTCTAGACTTTTGAGAAGACAATTTTGATCAAAATTATTGAGTCTTGCCAAGCCTATAACTAGAACTCTAGCTCGATCCGCTACTCATGTTACTAATTAACGTTTTAAGAACTTAAAACATGAAAGAAATAAAATACATTACAAAACGCATAGCATCTCATTCTTCACATATTGATGCTATAAGAACAAGGTCACCTACAACACGAGCCAAAAATGATTAATAATCTAAGTGTTTTGGTACAAAGTTTAAAAAATAAAGAAAGACTTTTAAATTTTATAGTCTTAAATTAAAAATGTGTGTAGTCATTTAAATCTTGTAGCCTTAGATATGTCACGTAAAATATTAAAATTGAAAAGCTTACTAATATAGAAAACAATACTCTTTTTTAAAGAGATACGAAAAAAGTAAATAAGACACTTGCATTAAAACATAGGAAATAGTATAATATTAAACAAAACGTGGTAAAGAAAAGACACTTTATGTCATTTCGTAGCTTGTTTTTGTTCTTTCCACATAAGCTTGAAGATTAGTTAATTAAATAATCTTAAAACTATGTAATTTCTTAGTACTATATTGTTAAATGCCAAAAGATTAATATATCTTAAAATAGTCAGTTAGATAAAGTAGATTCTCAAGAAAAAACAGTTATTAGTAGGGTCAAGTGACATGGATTATGCAAAATTTTAGGTTTAATGGGCTTAACATGAAAGCAAAAAATTAATTATTTACAAAATCCCATATTCCAAAGTATTTTAGGGTATAAGATCCACAAAATTCTTTCTATATTTTGATAAGTACATTGTTAAGAAAAAACAATTATCGACAACTTGCCTATTTAGGATTATGAAAGAACAATTAATGTATTAAAAAAATCATAATGAAAAAGTGTCCATTGATCAAAAGATTCTTCATTAATTAATGGCCAATGCCATTTTTGGTGCGGCGACTAGAATACACAGGTGCAATGAGAACAATTTCTAAAGAGTCTGAGTCGAGGATTTATTGGAAATAGACTTTTTATTTTTATAAAAATAGGGGTAAGATCAGTATATATTTTACTTTCTCAGATTTTATTTGTGAAATTATATTGAGTATGTTATTATTGTTGATGGTAGTAACAAATAAATTAGTGGATTGAGAAGTATGAGGATTCAGATTCTAATCTCAACAGACACTACTACAAAAACAGTTTTAGCAAAAAGAAATATGCACATTAATAAAGAGTTTTAAAGTCTTTACTGACATTAGTTAATTGCAATTGGATCCATTTAGAGACATTTACAAAGAGTGTTAAATACCTTTAAAAATCAAATTTTACGCAATTAAGCTATTGTCGTTGATTAATTGTTGCTAAAGATCATTTTTGACGTAGTTAGAAGTAAAAATGACATAGGTAATTTCTTTTTTTTGGTTGTAGGAAGCCTTAATGATACCACAACAGTATATGGATAAAGTAGTATGGTATCATTATAGAATGAGTGGTTTTGTAAATAAATGAATGAAGGAAATTTTTGTGCTACCACAACCGTATATTCATATATAAAGATGGTATCATACATGATTTGAAGAGAGTTACATGTTATAAGAAATAGTCCTTAATGATACCATGTCAATATATGATAATTGTGTTGGTATCATCGATAAATTATGAGTTTCTCCCTTGAAAGAATGTTCTTCATTAGTCAATAATATTATATATATATATATTGGATGTATATGAATGAATGTAGGAAATCTTAATGATATCATAACACTATATGTATATATTGTTATGATATCATTAATAAATAAGTAGGATTGGGAATGAAGGAAGGAAGAAAACATTTGTGCTATCAAAATAGTATAAAAACATATATTGATGGTATCATACATGAGCTGAGGAGTATTACTCATTATATGAAACAATACTTAATGATACCATGCTAGTATATGATGGTATCATGGAGGTATCATTGAATGATTGAAGTACACATCAATGATACCATAACATTAGATAGATATAATGTGGTGATATCATTACGGACTGAAGCAAATCTCGATGATATCATGTTCGTATATAGATATATTGCGATGGTATCATGGAGGTCTCGCTAAAGTATTGAAGCATATATCAATGATACCATAAAAGTGTATATGTATACTGTGATAATTTAAGTGTTTGAGTTTAATTAGACACAAAATTTAAGAAATAAATTAGGAAAACTTTAAATTTTATAGTTTTAAATTATTTTAAATATGTGTAACCATTTAAATCTTATGGTCTTAAATATGTCAAGTAATATATATTAAACAAAACGTGGTAAATAAAAGACACTTTAGAAGAACAAAACAAGATTATGTCATTTCGTAGCTTATTTTTGTTCTTTCCACATAAGCTTGAAGATTAGTTAATTAAATAATCTTAAAACTTTGTAATTTCTTAGTACTATATTGTTAAATGTCCAAAAGATTAATATATCTTAAAATTGTCAGTTGGATAAAGCAGATTCTCGAGAAAAAACAGTTATTAGTAGGGTCAAGTGACATGGATTATGCAAAATTTTAGGTTTAATGGGCTTAACATGAAAGCAAAAAAAATAATTATCAAACAAAATTTCATATTCCAAAATATTTTAGGTTATAAGATACAAAAAAAACTCTTTCTATATTTTGATAAGTACATTGTTAAGAAAAAACAATTATCGACAACTTGCCTATTTAGGATCATGAAAGAACAATTAATGTATTTAAAAATTCATAATGAACAAAGTGTCCATTGATCAAAAGATTCTTCATTAATTAGTGGCCAAATGCCATTTTTGGTGCGGCGATTAGAATACAAAGGTGCAATTAGAACAATGTGAAAAGAGCTGAGTCGAGTCTCTATTTTCATAAAAGTAGGGTTAAGGTTAGTATATATTTTAGTTTCTTAGAATTTATTTGTGAAATTATACTGAGTGTGTTATTAATATTGTTGTTGATAGTAGTGACAACTGGTTGATAAATTAGTGAATTGAGAAGTATGAGGATTTAGATTCTAATCTCAGTAGACACTACAACAAAAATAGTTTTTAGCAGAAATAAATATTTACATTAACAAATAGTGTTAAATTATTTACCGACATTAGTTAATTACAATTGGATCCAATGTCGCTATAGGGTTTAGAGAAATTTACGAAGAATGTTAATTACCTCTGCATAACATATTTAGCAGCAATTAAACTATTGCTGCTAATAAATTGACATAATTACTTTTTATTATTTTTGTTGACGAGACAATAACAAGTACTCTATCGTTATACTTATCACTTCATCACCACATGTAAAATATATCTATTATTAATACCTTTTAAATATAAAATTTCTATTTTTCTTTTATTTATTTATTTACAAAAATGAATCCATGAAAGTCCTTGGACCTATTCATATTAGATAAATAGAAATATATATGAACCACGTTTTGACAGACTATTCAATCTTATGTATACCACATGGGCACCACAATAGCTTGTAATGGGATAATAAATCTTTATCTCATGTCACTTCTAAGTCTTCCGTAGAGTTTACCTAGCTTGAATTTTGGGACAATCGAATCAATAAATTGTAAATATTAAATAGTTAAATATAATAGTGTTGATTTTGTTGGGACAAACTTAACTTTCGAAACTGTAGAAGAAATTATAACTTATAGGATAAGAAGACTACTCATCCAATAACTTATAGAGACCAATTCTTATCATAATGGATTAAGGAGACAAAATGCACATCAAAAGTTTTGAGTGTAAAGGTATTACAATAAGTGTGACATAGGCGAAATATCTGTTAGGATGATCGAATTGGTTGAACATAAGATTTTTTTAAATGAAGAGTGTCACATTTGAAATGCTCTATATATGTTTTCTTGGTCGAATTTATTGTACTGGATTTACCTAGTATAATTTTCTTATATGCTTTAATTTATAAACTATTATATAAGAACATAGGGTAATTATTCTATGGACAACCACAATCATTTCTTCGAAAAGTGTGAAGTAGGTGGATTATGTTAGTTTTGGTTAATGGGTTTAACATGAAATTAATTGAAAAATCATTAAACAAAATATCCAAAAACTATTTTTAATGCACATGATTAAAAAGGATTTCACTATTGACATTTTTCTCTTTTGAGTTTTGATTCCCTTATATATTTGCATGATGCTTATTGAATATGCATTACTTGATTTTATTATCAAATAATTGTCTTGAGTTCTAAGTTCCTATCAGCTTAATATCTAGCTAACTTAAATTATATAATTATACCATTTTAGTTGGGAGCACTTACTTTTCTTTAATATACTTAAGAAGTTTTTGCACAGACTGTTAATATTTTGGGGTGATTTTTAATTTTTATCTTTAAATATGATAATCTTTAATTTTTGTTATGTTGCTTGTTTAATGAAAGTTTGTGGACCAAAACATCCTTATCTATGACTTTATTTTGCTAGACATAAGTTTAGAGAACTTTTGTCTCGCTCAACATAATAGTTCTATAGGAATTAAATTATGCAACATAAGTACCTAGGGTAGTATTTCTATGACCTAATTTCACCAGACATAAGTTTAGAGAACTTTTGTCTTGCTCAACATAAATTTAGAACTAAGTTATTACTTTTACGACATAACTTGTTGGTTCTGAACTGAAAGTTTGTCTCTATCGGCATAATTTTTGTTGGAATTAAGTGACATAATTTGTTATGCATTTTAAGACATAACTTGTATTTTATTAAGATAAAAAAATTATAATCTTATGCCGAGCAAAAATTATAGGTTATTTCGATGTCAAAAATATTTTTGACCATTTATTTATTTTTACTTAAAATACTAAAGACTATCAAATTTGAACAAAATATTAAATCTCAAAATTTATGTGAATTATGAACCAAATTTGACTAGCGCAAATCTGAACTAAGCGGTTAAAATATCAAATGATCAAACCTAAAAAATCATCTAATTAATTTAGTGTCCTTCAAACATACTTGAGATTTTATACAAATAGTCTATTTGATTCATAATTTTATAAATGATGCACATATTTTTTATGTATAATTACACCTATTTACTGACTATTCTCATATTCCATTTATGAAATTAGATTGAATATGACATTGTTGTATTGCCTCATAGTACAAGATGACTAGTCATCCAACTCATACAAACTAATCTCATAATGGATTAAGGAGACATAATAAAAGTGAAACAAAAGTTTGAGTGTATTAGTGGGGACAAGTGATCACACGCATTATGAGGAGATTTTAGGTAATGGGCTTAACATGATGAAAGGCAAAAATCAATTAATTAAAAAATATCATTAAACAATACCCCATATAATCCAAAAAAGTATTGAAGTAAACAAGATCCAAAACCACTTTCTATATGCACATGATTAAAATGGTTTCCACTATTGATACTCCCCCTTTGAATTCCCTTTATATATTTGCATGATGTCTATTGATGCCTTACTTGATTATTATTATTACATATAGCTTACAATAAGCTCTTTCACCTATCACAATATTCTTAAGTTTTAATTTTCCTAGCTATATCATCTCAATGGCTAACTCAAATTCCAAATTGAGCTTAGTATTCATTCTATTATTATTATTATTACTCTTTGCAAATGTAAATATTTCAATAGCAACTAGCTATCGTGGAGTTGAAAGCATCATAAGATCAAAGATAGATAGCAAGAAGATTTTACAAGAAATATGTTCTTATTTGGGAAAAAAGAAAATTTGTAATAGGAGGGTATTGGTGGATATTATAGATAGAGTGGCCCCTGGAGGACCTGATCCAAAACATCATTAGAAGATTGCGTCACGACTATTCCATTTCTTATGTATTAGAGTTCAGTAGGTATTGATCTTTAGAAGCTTATGGAATATTCAATTATTATGATTGAGAATATTTTTATTTAGTTCAATCCATTAAAGAGCAAATGGATGCATGCTGGATAAAAATATATTTGTCCTTAAGAAAAAGACAATTTCATATAGTTGTGTATGTCATTTTCATCTTATATATATGTTGTGTTGCATTTGATGCAAGTGGAAGTGCTAAATTTTGTCCAAAGATAATTTCTTTGCTCTGTCTCACATTTATTTTCTCTTTTTTATTTTATGTCTTAATTTGATAAGTAACAAAATTCAATTATAAATTAAAATAAGATAGATTTTAAAATTTTATGGTATAAAATTAAGTATATGTATAATATATCTAAATGTCTTTTAAATTTTTTATAGTCTTAAACATATTAAATCAGTTGAAATTAAAGGAATTGAAGTGAAGTACTTAATATAGAATTGATATTCAATTGAAGTAGATTAAAAAAAAGACATATAAATTAAAACAGATAAAGTATGAGACAACTTGAAGATTGTAAACATGGTGATGAGGAAGCCTTTCATTTCTACAACAAAGGACTTGTGGTCTTAGTATTTGAGGTTGTGTTTAGTATGAAGGATTTTTTTTTATATATCTTGTCGATGTATTTTGATATCCCACAAAGCTTAACTTCTTTTATCTTTGGTGCATGAGTGCTTCATATTTCTCATGTTTGATTGACTTAAATATTTGAAAAATATTTTTAGAATAAACATATTTTCCTCCGATTTAACATAGATTTACATGGCAAAAAGCATCCAAACTTTACAAAAAGTTAAAGCTAGTTGAACTTAAAACAGTATTGCACCCGGGGATCTAAGGGATCCCTTCGATAAGAAATTACACTGTATAATCTTCTGATCATAAAACTAAAGTTTGACTCAGTGATTTAAGTTGTTCAATCTTCACATTGGGATTCAAAGTTTTGATCTCAAGTACTAGAGGTCTAGCTCAATAGTTAAGTGATTCAAAATTCACCTTGAAACTCAAAAACATTATTGTAAGGTACTTTGTAAATTTTTGTTACAAATTTTCAATATTCAATTAGGCACGCCTAAAGTTATTCCAAAACACGTAAATTTGAACAAAAAAATAACAAAAAAAACTTTGGATATATAAATTTCTATATGCACATAATTTTAAAAAAATTGATTATCACATAGTCAAGAAAAGCAATTACCAAAAACTTGCCTATTTAGGAACATGAAAGAACACTAGTGTTTTTAAAAGTGTCCATGATCAAAACTTTATTAATGTAGCTAGTGGGGAATGACATTATCGGTGCGGCGATTCGGATATGGATAAAGGAGGAGTTAATGTACAAAAAACAATGACAAAAGTAACTTTAGGACTTATGCATATACTTTTTGTCATGTTTTAAAATATCATGTCGATCTATTACACATATTTATTATCATAATGAAACGTATAGCATTACTTTCGGGATGAAAGGTATATTACACTTGTGCCACATTAATACTGTCTCAGTATCACATCATATGTACTCCATGTCAAATTTCAGAAGAAAAAAAATTACTCATGTCATTCAATTGCTTCTTCTTCACTGAACATCATCATGGATCCAGTACTATTGCCTCCGTCCCTATACCAAATCCATATGTTTCACCACCAAAAATTAAAATTGCCTCCACAAATTTCACCGACTACAATCAAACTCACCATCGGAGTCACACTATCACCATCATCATCAGTGGCGGAGGCAACATATAATGAGGGGGTCATCCAACCCCCCTCCGCGAAAAATATTACTATTTATACATTGTTAAAATTATTTTTTAGGAATGTATAATAGATGTCGAACCCCCTTCCACTAGTTTGTGTGTTTACTTCTCAGATTTTGAACCCCTTATTAAATTTTCTGACTCCACCACTGATCATCATCCCCCCAAAAAAATGTAAAGAATAATCATAAAATTCAACATCCATAACAAACTTATCACCGAAATCACCACCTTCAATTCCCTCTCCTTTGACACCCGCTATCCACCACCTTAGTTTTAAACTCAACTATCAACAAAGTTGTCATCACCATCAATTTCTTTAACCTCTATTTTATTGCTTTCTTCTTGATTTTTTAGGTGAAAGATCCCTTTTTATAATGAAAGAAGAAAGAAATCGAATAAGAATTATTTTTTTTTTAAAGAAATTAAGTTGTAGAGAATTGTGATGAAAAATAAAAAACAAAAGAAGAATAGAATGGTAGATGGGGTGCGAAAGAAGAAGAGACGTGGAAGGTGGGGGCGGAAGGAGGATTAATTCGGGTTTTAATTTTAATTTTAAATTTTATAAGATGCGCTTGTTTTTTTATTTTATTTTATTGTTATGTTAGTTTTAGGATAACTAAATTTCACTTTTAATTAGTAAATGTATGTAATAGATCATCGTGATAATTTAAGCATGTATTCAACCTTTTGAGACAAGTTTAAGGGAATCAATGCCTTTTTCCTTAATCTAGCTTCATATCTCAAGAAGTCCTTATGTGGGGCCAGTGCTTTCGATCAAAGGTGATTTTATTTTTGGTTCTCGAATTTAAAATCAAAGATTAAGGATAAATGATACTTATACATCTAAAATTATAAGAAAAAATGCACAAGTACCCCCCTCAACTATATGCGAAATTCCAACGACACATTTTAACTATACATGAGATCTATTACCCCCTTGGATTATTTTAAAGTATAATAAACGCACACTTTCATGCTGAGATGGCACAGAGAGTGTGTTCACTCTCTTAGAGGCATGTGAGATACGGAAAAAAAGTATTAAAATCTGATTAATATGAACACATGTTCATTTTTAATTGGATATTTTATAATTAATTAGTAGAGATAATGTTAATTAACTTTAAAACTTAAATTTATTTTTAAAAAAATTAAATTTCTTTTTTTCTTTATGAAATAGAGTCAAATTTTATCATTTTTCACAACATATTTAAATTGTCAGAGAATTCTTTTAAGTGTTTTTCATTAATTTATATAGTTTCGAAATAATTTTTTTCTTTTTCATTTTTTACTCAAATAAATTACATGAAATTCGCTAATGAGAAAAAAATTGCATAGTAGGAATTTAATTTAGGCAACATATAAAGAGCATAATTAAAATTAGAGTTTTTTTTTTAAAAATTATAAATAAATAATTTAATTACCATCCCCTCCTCAATTATACATGTCATACCCCTACCCCTACCCCCTCACCCCGCCCCACCCACACACCCACTTCTGCCCCCCCCCCCCCCCCCCCCCCGGCCGCCCGCCCGCCCGCTTCAGTTCTCCAACAATATGACATTTCACCCCTACCTCAACCCAACTTCCATGCCGCTTCAGTTCTCCATCAATAACACCCCCCTCCTTCTCTTCTCTTCTCACTTCAATTAGCCTTTATCTTAATCCAAATTCAATCAGAAAAATGTGACCCCAATTTTGAATTCTTCTCGAATTAGAGTTCAAAATTTAGGTAGTTTCTTCAATGGAGATTTTGGACCATGTTTTATGAAATTTATTTGGATTATTTGGATTGAAAGAAAATAAAATTGATAGTAGATATTGCATCCGGTGATAGTGAAGGGATAAATTTGGTGGTGGGTTAGAATTCTCATGGTGATTGCTATGAGTTTTAATGGTTAAAATAAGTGGGTTTAGTGGTTATGGAGTGGGTGTTGATAATGAAGAAGAAGTAAATCAAATGACATGGAATTTTATATTTTATTTTTATAGATCTGATCATTTATTGGCGTGACACTGACATAGTTATGACTTGGAGGCAAGTGTAAAACACCTCCCATCATGTGAGTGGCTATATAGGTTTTAGGTTATATTAAGGGGTGTGTTTATTACACTTAAAAATAATTCAGAGGATAATAGGACTTATGTATAGTTAAAGGTGTGCCGCAGAGATTTCACATATAGTTGAAGGGGGTATTTGTGCATTTTCCCAAATTATAACTTAGTGGTGAATAAAATAATTTGAGAATAAAGACATCAGTTTTTTTAACCTCAGTTGAAACAAAAAAAAAATGCTTAAAGTTTTTTTTAAGCATGTATTTAAACGCCTTTTTTCTTCCTTACCAATATTATTATTCTTATATTATCGTTATTATATTCTTCAATTTTTATTATTACTATTATTATTGCTATTACTATTAGTATGAAAGATAGAATATGTACAATGCACCAATTATCATTAAACTTATCCTTTAAAAAAAAAAAAAAAACTAGTGACTACTTTAAAACTTACGTTCAAAACTATCCAAGATACATATATAGTAACTTATCTTACAAGATGACTAGTCATAATGGATTAAGGAGGCAAAAGGTTAAAATTAGGAGGGACAAGTAACATGTGGATGATGTAAGTTCATGGTTAATGGACTTAACATGTAATCAATTAAATTAAATATCAAAAACAAAACCAACAACGATTGTGGTAGAGTACTGATAAGACTTTTTCGTTTTGATCAAGAAATCTTGGGTTCAAATTTCATTTGATACGTAATCTCCTTTTTTAGGGAGTACTTACCCCCAATATTAGACTTTCTGGCACAAATCTAAATTTAGTCGGCCTTCAATATGGGTAAGAGGAATATCAAAAAACTCTTTCTATATGCACATGATTAAAAAGGTTTTCACTATTTGACACTTCCCTCCCTTACATATATATATATTTGCATGATGATTATTTAGCTTACAAAAAGCTCTTTTTCCTCTCACAATTCTTGAATTCTATATTTTTCTATCATCCATATATGGACAACTCAAAACTCCATATTGAGCTTAGTATTCCTTCTATTATTATTATTTGCAGACGCAAATAATTCAATAGCAACTAGCTATGGTGGGGTTGAAAGCATAAGGAGAAAGATAGTTTTACATGAAATAATTTTTGATTTGGGAAGGAAGATGAATAATATGCAAATTAATAATAAGAGGGCATTGGTGGATGAAGATAGACTGGCTCCTGGAGGACCTGATCCTCAACATCATTAACAATAACGGTATAGTCAGAAATTTTGATAAGGGAATTTAAAAAATTCAAAAATGTTACACTTGTGATTTGAACGTGCATTTCTCTTATGTTAAGGGTATTTAAAGTGTTATATTTTTCTCATCATTATGACTTGATGTATTCAGGATTTAGAATTACTGAGGAATGTTTATGATGAGTTTGATTTTCTTATTTGTATATATATCACTTTTTTTCCACACGTGTTAGAATTTTGAGTCTGAAGCAATGAATTTAGTTGAACCAACAAAACTTCTATAAATAAAAGTTTAGATTATTTTTACACAATTTTTTTAAAAAATAAAATTTAAATAATACATAAAAGGACATTTTTTTGGGTATAAATGAGCCTGTATCCAGTACCCCATGAAGCCCACTGGGCCTAGAAAACCAGACTATTTTAACACAATATTAAATACAAGATTTTTTTTTTCTTTAAAAAAATATGAGTATGTTTACCAAAAAAAAATAGCATTTAAAAAAGTGTTCAATTTTTGAATGTTCGAATAGAAAATTTTCAGTTCATGCAAATTGAAGAGTGTAATCGTAATTTTCAATTTCAGCTAATTTATAATTAATCAAATAATTATTTGACCAAATGAATAAGATTCAAATGTACCTCTCCATATTAAATTATTTATCGTAATTTTTAAAAAAAGTTATCTCAAATATTTGTATTATAAATTATTTTCGAAGATTACAATTCAAATATCTTATTAGAATAAATATTGAATTAAAAAAATTATATTATAAGACATAATGAGATTAAAGATAGTCAATAGATATTTCTATAAAAAAAAGATAGGCAGAACCCATCGGTAGCCCCTTAAATTTGGCACCAATTTTCACTTAGACACCTCAAGTAGACTTTGTTCATTTTAAACACCTCAACTAGGGGTTCGTTGTGTCATTTTGACACTTTTCTTATTTTCAAAATCACTTAAATGCGTACATCCAGACGCAAGAAGAAGAAGAAAAAGGTGAGGGCATGGGGTTTGGGATCTGGAATAAGGAAAAAAAGAAAGTAAAATTGAGTTTTTAAAAAATAAAATAAAATTTCCACGTGTCACATATCAATTCGTTTATTTTTCCACATAAGAGTGTCTGAATGTACGCACTTAATATGTGATTTTGAAAATAGAAAAAGTGTCAAAATGACACAATGGACCCCCACTTGAGGTGTTTAAAATGAACAAAGCCTACTTAAAGTGTCTAAGTGAAAATTGATGCCAAATTTAGAGGGCTATCGATGGGTTCCCCAAAAAAGATACAACAAATAATTTGAAGCGGGTGTGTAATTTTTATGTAGCTTCTCAAACCAGCATGTGTGAGTGTGACATGTGGCTTGCTACACGATGTGTTGTTTTCACTAGTTGTTAGAGACACCAAACTTATTCTTTAGTTTATTATTTTTTTCTTTTTTCAAAATGTATTTTAAATTTAGATTTCTCCTAATTATCCCCTTTCTCCTAAAAATCAATTTTCTTCAATAAATTAGAAATGATATGACTTATAATATCGAATTCAAGCTGAATGAGAATATATACTTAATTCTAAGTTGTTAACTCATGGTCAAATGACTTTCAAAGTGAAATCTGAAATTGTTTATCCTGTTTGAATTATTGAGAGGACAAAATAACATAAATTATTTTATTTTTGAAAATTCAAGAAAAAATCATAATAACACGAGTTGTTAAGAAGAAGAAGAAGAAAAGTGCAAATTTGTGATGTCTATCTTTGGGATTGTCATCGATACAAAAGGGTCGATAAGAAAAATGCACATTACTACTTTTGAAATGATAAATAAATATATATTTTGTTTAACTCTAATCCTATACAATGTTGATATTAGAATATCAAAAAAAATAAAAAAATAAAAAAAAATGTTTTCTTTCACTCGATAATTTTATAGGATTTACTTTTTTCACATTATTTTGAGCTAGATTTAAATTATAAATATTGATAGCATAAAGTTTATGCAGACCTCATCTCTTCGTTATAAAAATAGAAACATTATTTTCAGAGAACCCTCAAAATTTTTATCATGAAAAACAAATTAATTTTACCTTTCAATTCAACCCTAACTTTTACTCATCTAGAATTAATCAAACATAAGAAAATAAAAATAAATTGTGAATAATGGAAGGGAGCTTGGAGAAAGGGGTGGGGGGGGGGGGGGGGAGGGTTGGTCAACTAATAAATACAACATAACGTGTTTGGTGAGATGTGAAAATTTCAAAAATAGAATAAAAATAAAATTAGAAGCTGCCACGAAAAAGGTTTTAATTTTGATTACATAAAAATCATATTCTATAAAGGAAAATATCATTAAATTCACTATCACAACCCCGCCCCCCCCCCCCCTCCTATCTATATTTATTATTACTCCCTTTCTCCTTCTCTCTCTTTTTCTCTTCAACAAACTTTAGATCAACCAAAAAAAAAAAATAGAAAAAAAAATCTTGATTTTTTAATTTTGTGGTGAAAAACAAATCTTGATATTACAAGAAGATTGAAAAAAAAAGTATGTGTTGTTGTGGAGATGATTGTCAATGTAGACCTTTAGGTTTTCTATTGGGTCTTCCCTTTGCTTTTGTTGCTCTTCTTCTATCCATTATTGGTGTTATCATATGGATTGTTGGGTAAGTTCATTATTCTCTATATATCTTCTTTCTATTTTATATCGAGTCAGAAATTTAAACAAGGGAATTCAGAATTCGAATTTTTTAAATCCCTTTATGGTTTACTATAATCGTTATGAGAAAAAAAAAAGAAGAATTTATAATGAACGTTCAAAATTTGTCAGAATCGAGCCAAATTTTGATGGATTTTTAATGAGAAGTTCGTTGGAAATTTTTTCTTTTTGTTGAGTAGTTAATTCTTTTGAGTTTAGTTCACTAAAATTTTATCTCGTGTCAAGAAGATTCAATATTTTTTATATAATTATTATTAATACAATATAATTCTTCGATGAAAATAGTGAAAATAGTAGCGGAGCTACATAGTCTGATTAAATTTCTAAAAATAAGCAATTTTTAACTACTTAGCCAAACAAGCTAGTGACATTTTTGAAAAAAAAAAAAAAAATTCTTCTTGATTTTGATCTAAAACAACAATTTATTTTTCTTTAACTTATTATTTTATAATTTTTTTTTTTTTTTGCAGAATTACATTGAGTTGTTTATGTCCATGCTGTATTTGCGTAACAGTATTGGTAGAAATGGCTTTGGCATTGATTAAAGCACCCTTTTCGGTTATGAAGTGGTTTACTGAACAAATTCCATGTTAGAAAAAAAAATCATGTATAAAAATTTAATTTAATTTTTTTAATGTATTTTTTTCTTTCTTGTGAGAAAATAAATTAGGTGTATTTTAATATTGTTAAACTTGTTATTTTTTTTTTAATTCTTGAAATTGGTTACTAGTATTTGTTGTTGGTATTATTACATAATGTATATATTTGTTGTTGTTATTATTCTTTTCGGTGTTATTTTTGATGTTATTGTATTTACTTTTCATATGTTTTATTTAATTTGAAGGTTTATACAAAACAATTTCTCTAACTTCTATCTTCATAAAATAGAGGTAAGGTTATATACTCGTTATTTCTAGTGCATAACGGAGCTATAATTTATATTAAGGAGGCAACAAAATATGAAGAAGTAATATATAAAAAAAATCTCAACATTCACTATAATTACATACGGAATAATTTTTTTAATAATATATCTAGAAAATTTGAATAAACCTTTTGACTTTACCTGACTCCTAATTAAATGAATGATTGCCTTTTTATAGGACCAATTCAATAAAGTTATTGAAGAATTTTTTTAAAAAAATAATAATAAAACACTTGAATTTTGCTGTCAACATTGAATGCCAACGGTGTGGCTTATCTTTAATTGGTTTAACACGTCAAAGACACATTATTTGAAAAATCAAATAAAGATCGTAATAGAGTAATAAATATTTTTAATAAAATAGACTTAAATGTGAAGATATAAAAATGATTATTTTTTTATATTTTAAATCTTTGTTGAATAAGAGGATGTTTTTATTTCTAGTGAAATAGAATTATAAGATTTATATGAATTTAAATTTAGTATGATCGCAATGAATATTTAATACCAAGTGGATATAAAAGAAATAATTAAACGATGATTTTGTCCGATTTTGATTCATTATTTTCAATTATTGATCACATGGAAGATGGAACAGGTAAGGCTTTTTTGGATGCTATCCTCACAAAATTCTATAATATCTTTTATTTTTTGGATAGGTGAGTAGGTTAAATTTGTCAGTAATGATTATGCATCAACTGCAAATAATTAGGATTAATTTTAATCATCATTATCATAAAGCAAGAACAAGAAATTGAAATTAACAATGAAGTGAAAGATATAAAGTTAAACATAAAATTGGTTAAATATTTGTTAGTAATATTTATTTTGGGGGAACTTTTGCAATAGCTACTATAATAAATTTAATTATGCTCCATAGCTATAGTTTGTATATTTAAGGAGTGTAGCTACAGTTTAAATTGTCTCGCTTATAGAATGAGTGTCTACGAATATACAAAAAATTTATTTTGGCAATGCATCTCAACATATCTCAAAGCAATTGAAGAAAACTCATTTCTTGAATCTTTCTTCAATCTTATTGAACCATTGGATCATTGAACCATGTGCTTTGATACCACTTGTTGGGTTATGAAGGGTGAGATTCGGGCGTCATGCGGAAGCTTACAATTTGCAAATCATATGATTGATAAATTAGATAACAAAAAAAACTTATACTAAAAATCAAAATATTATTATATCAAAACTAATATAAAGAAAAACATTGAAACTTTAGAGAGAATAAATCTCCCCATAAGCAAGACTCTTAAACGACTACATTGTGGATGTTATTGTTCTTGTGTTTGAAGAAACAAACCTATATTTATAGAGTCCTAAAACCTTTTCTTATTAGAAAAGGACTCTAGCTAATCTAAAACTCTTTTCCTAGAAGGAAAGAATAAACCAAATATGAAAGAATATTATATTTTCCTTTGAGAAAAAGTAAAAACATTTATGGTAATGTTTTGTCTTTTCTTTAAGAAAAATTAATTCTTAAATTATGGTAAGAAAATCAGGGCAAAACCCTAACAATTTCTTAATCTTTAAATGAAATAATATTTTGCATGTAGCACCCCTAAATGTTAACAGGAGTCATATATTGATTTACCGTCACTAAACTACTTCAATAGGGATTACTCTATTGTTGGAGAATGTTGTATAATTGTAAAAAAGAAGGTGAAGGATATATATATAAGTATATGTGTAGGTATTTTGGGCAGCACACAACACTATTTGGGCAGCTTGAAGGACAGCTGTCCAAGTGATAAATATCACTTTGTGTGGCTATATATTTTAACACTTATCTAGTGAATTTCGTGGCTTTTGAAGACTTGGAACCTTAGAACTTTAACTTACCTTTTGTTCATCAAAATCACAAGAAAAAAACCTTGGTTCTTTTGGCTGGAATTCGATACACACTTTTTGGTTGGTAAGTGGCTGAAATCTGTTTCTGAGCTAGGTAGTGTTTGGTAAATTGTATATATCTTGTGATCTAGAACTCCGTTTTGGGTGAATTAATATGTTTTGGAAAGCTAATTCATGTACCTACAACTTTTATGTTTATGTGAAAGTCTAATTTAGCTGTTATGGATTCGAAAAATGGGACGCAACACCGAACAAGTTCTGTCCAGATTTCTCTGTTTTTGATGCTGAGTAGTGTGTGTTACGTTTAGAATATCTCGTTCTCTAGAACTCCGTTTTGGGTGAATAAATATGTTTTGGAAAGCTGATTCATGTACCTACAACTTTTATGCTTATGTGAAAGTCTAATTTAGCTGTTATGGATTTGAAATTTGGGACGGAACGCATGACAAGTTTTGTCCAGACTTCGGATTTAGAAATCCAATAGGAACCACTGTTAGTGTATTGATGATATCTTTCTGTACAAAATGTATTTTTTGGTGATTCTTGTTGAGTTGCAATCTTAAGAGATTTATCTACATCTTTCATGGAGGTTACAAAGTCTAGTTTTGCCGTTTTCCTATTCAAATCTATTTTACAATATGAGGTACTACACTGGCCAGAATCACTGTTTTAGGAACAAAGTTGTATCTGTGCGGGTTGAGCTTACTTGTGATGATAATCCTGTTTTATTTCGACATTATTGAGATATTAGGAATTAAATAAGTTATTTAATTGTATCTTTAAGGTTATATATATACTTGTGAACAAGTTGAGGACCTTGATATGTTGGTTGGTCTCCGGTTTGAGCTTGCGAAGTTGGTTGGACTGTTGCTACGCCAAAGTATTGAGGTTTTTGTATAAACTTGTACTTGCACTCTTGTAACGGCTGGTATATATGAAATTGATCTTGATACCTCAGCTACCTCTTGTCACTTTGCATTGTCGTGTTGGTATGATGCTCATGTAACTTGCCCACTTGTACGGATTGTTTGATCACTTGGCACTCTTGTTGGGACCATGTCCTTCTTATGGCTGTGACTTTGTCACTATTGGTAGGCCTCTTGATTCGAATCATTTGCCATCTTGACTTTGGATTTGTAGTTCGTCTTAGGAATGGAAGTTATCTATTTTAAGTACGAACTAGAAAGCCATTTTTAATATGGTTCTTGGTTCTCTTGATTATTGGGCTGTGACCCTTCTTGATACAGGGCTTCGGTCCTTCTTGATACAGGGCAACGACCCTTGTTGATACTAGCTTGTGTTGGGTGTGACGACATGAAGTATATATTGGGCAAGCCTTGCTATTGAATTTCTTGGAGAAATGGTGCTATGAGCTTCTTGACATTTGTATCTTTGAATATAGAACTTGATACTTGTTATCTATTGTTACTTGATTTATTTATTATGCTTCAAGTACACTGCTCATTGGCTTGGAAAAAGGGTAGCTTGGTGAAATTTGAGGACTCCGACCCTATAGTCTTTACACCACTAAGCTATATGCTTAGCGATAGTTGTTTCTATCGTAGGGGCTGATCGAGAGGAGGCATGAAGATGGCCATGGGAGATGGAAATTTTGAGAACTTTAAAGAAGATCACATTTGCATATAGGCATATATATTTTGTATAAATTTTGGTACTTATACATGATCTATGTGATGTATATTTGCATTCGATTTTGAGGGCTAACTGTATCATGTCCATGGGTTGTAATCTAAGTATGGCTACACGTTTGGGTTATTTGGGGTGTGTAAGCCCAAGTTTTGTAATATGTTACCTTTCCTACTTGTTTGGAATGATCGTATAAAGCATGAACCCAATTAGTTTGGGTAGTTAAAAGTTGATTTTTTTTTTTAATTATCATTATTTACTTGCATGGGAAAAATATATGCATAAAATATCTCGTAATTCATTTGCGTACGGGAATTGGAAGGGAATGTTACATTGCAACTAAAAACCTTTCTTAATTCCATGAATAAGGATGACACTATAGAAGTCCTAAGAAGATCTTGTAGTTCAGGTCTCAAGTTAAGGAGTCGCAAGTCAAGATTGTTAAACTTCAATGAAAAATCCCAATTTATTATAGTAGAAGAGCCCAAGAACAAGTTCAAGAATTATGGAGAAGAATCGGTTAAATGTTATACATATTCCTACATATTTCATGGTTCAAATTTTCAAGTCCAAGAATAGGAAAATTGGAAGTTCAAGCACAAAAAGGGGTTATTTGGTGTCTGCTTTGAAGCCCAAAATATGGGCTGAAAGTTCACACCAAGTGTTTGAATAGGCGTGTGTTTTATGGGACAATTTCATAGAGTTCGAAGTCAAAAGGACAACAAACATTGAGGATCAAACCAAAAGGTCAACATTAGGATGGAATGATGAATGTTGTTAAATCATTAGTTGGAAGACGCACGTTGACATGAGCCTTGTAAGGCGCACACTGACATGAGCCTTACAAGGCACATGCTGACATGAGCCTTACAAAACTCATGTCAAATGAGCCTTACAATTACAACATTAAAAAAAACGTTTAAAGAATATTAATATTACTCCTCCATTATTTATTCCGAGTATTTGGATTGATTAATACTTCATCCGATCCAAAATAAGTATCGTCTAATGTGTATTACTCTATTGTTCTTTATCTTTCCTTAGATTACTTTTCTTGGATCACTTAACGAGAATAAGGGTAGATTTGAAAGAGAAAAAATAAAGTTCTCTAGATTTTCTAAAGCAACACTTATTTTGGACCATATTAGTTTGACTAAAACACCAACACTTATTTTGGATCAGAGAGGTTAACACTTGAACTTTGTATTATAAGTTTTATACCAAACTATATCGACTTAAACTAAATCAATAAGCCATGATTATGTGTGATAAGTCAAAGAGCAAACATATGCTGTCATCGCGTAAAGTGATGTATCCAAGAATACGAGAGTAGGAATTTTTGTAATTTTTTCAAATAATAGAAAATTTTAAAGAATATAATAAAATAAGTTGCATATTTATGTAATTTTAATTTTTTCATAACAAAAAGCTTATTCGAAGGCCCATTCACTTTTGATATTAATGAGGCCCAAGTTTTGCAATTATAGAAAGCCCAAAATATTTTCTTTGGAGCAGTACAGGCACTAGAAATAAGTTGTTTTCCGATTATAACTGTTGATTATAAATGTGCAATCGGAAGTTTGGATAAAAATTTTTTTTCACTGTAATCAGTACATTAAGCTTTATTGGTACACAACTTCTTTAAGAGTATTTACAACTAGCAGCTAATTGTAAATTTCACATAATTTAAGGATATTTACGAGATTAGCTATTAACTTTTCGTAATAACTAACAGCGCGGTGATATTAATAGTTATTGTGAGTTGGGCACAGAAAAAATTAGAGGAGGGTTATGGGTAGGGATGATAAATGGGCAAATTAAGTATGGATCGAACGGAAATGAGTCGAATAAAAATAATCAAATTATTTAATTTGATTCATATTTCATATGAATAAAAATGGTTATTCATATTACTCATGTTATATATTGTTTTTTATTACGTAGAGAAATATGTACTTTCATTACAATTTTTTAATTCCTTTTCTTCTTTTAGGATGTGTTTTGTATGAAGAGAATTTTTTTTCACGTTTTTCTGAAAAAATATTTTTTGAAAAATGAGTGGTCTCAAATTGAGAACAAGAGGTTAAAATTCGAGTCTCAAATCAGGATAAGGAGTTGGGGTCGGAAGTTGGATCTCAATTCTGGGACTTGTTTTGGTGGTGAGGCTTAAGAAAAGTTTTGAAAAATATTTTCCTGATTTAATAAAAAATTTATGCCCCCAAACCCCCCCCCCCCAACCCCCACCCTATATATGGAAGTCACTTTTTTCTTTAAATTAGAGGAAAAATATTTTTCTTTAAAACTGGGTTGGTTTAAAGAAATGCTCTCAGATAGCTTTTTTTTTTTTTTTTTTTTTCCTACAACACCTTTTCACTTTAAAGAAATTAAAGTTTATATTTGATTAATTTAATTTAATAGTCTGTTTGATTAAGTTTCTAAGAGTAGCAAATGTGTTTTTTCTTCCTACAAAAAAAAATTTATTATTCTAATAAAGTGAGATGTTTGGCCAAACTGCTGAGTGAAAATAAGTGCTGTGGTTGGAAAGTAGCAAAATCTAATTTTTTAAAAACTTTTTTTTTAAAAAAATAATCTCCAAAAGTACTACTACTTTGGAAAATATTTTGAAAAAATGTGCACTTTTAAAAAGCTTGGTCAAAGATAAAAATGTTTTAAGAATTTATATTGGTCAAACCCAAACTGTTTTCACTAAAAGTATTTTTTTTATAAAACAACTTAATTGTAAAAGTATTTAAACAACAGTCAGTGTTTTGTCCGACTTTTAAAAATTCCAAAAACACTTATTTTATACTCAAAGCTTAGCCAAACTCCTCAATTTTCTAAAAACTAGTTTTATTCAACATTTTTGTGTCAATTACTTCTTTTTATTATTATTATATTTTATAGTTCTAATAAACATTTCACATGTATAGAATGCAAGGAATTTCTACAAAATTCATTGATATTGGTGGGAGAAATTGGAGGAAATGATTTCATCTATGGTTTCTTTGGAAATAACACTAAGGAAAAGGTTGAATCATATGTTCCAGCAGTCATCAACTCTATTAGCTCAGCAGGTAACAACAATATCAATAATTAATAAATAAATACATTTTGATACATTTTGCTAAAAATGAATTTTATTTTTAAAAGATACATTGCTTATTATTATTGTTATGTTGTTGCTTTTTAAAACTTTTAAAATTTTATGATCTTAAGTTAATCTTAGACATTTATGTACCTATATATTACTTCATTATGGTTAAAAAGAAAAAATTTAGAGTTAAATTGTTTCTAACAATTAAAAAAATATAATCAGATCCTCTCTATAACAGTAATTCTTTATAATAATATTGTAATATAATCTAATGCTTTTTTTTCTGTGAAAACTGATCTTCCATATTACATTATAAATGTAATAACTTATATTATATGTTCTTTATAATAACATTTCAGTATAATTGTCATTGCCATGTTTTTTTGTGAAATCGATCTTATATATAGAGAGGGGTGTGGCTATAGCCATCCAGGGTGTCCAACTGGACATCCTTCGTCAAAAATTACGTTATATATATATATATATATATCAAATTCTTCATCTAAAGAATATATATATTTAAAGTTCCGCACTTGACAAAAGCTATGCTTTTGGCACAGTGGTGATGGATGTCTATTTGAATGAAGGAATTTTGAGTTTGAACCCCAAATCGCACAATATTATTTTTTATTTTGACAGCCACACATTAATATTCTTGAACACCCTTATTAAAATTTCTGACTCTGCGCGTTTATGTTTTCTGTAACAATATTTTACTACAGCAATCATAAATATACGACGTTGTTGGGCTGCAGGAATTAATTAAGTTTGGAGCAAGTAGAGTTGTAGTTCCAGGGAGTATGCCCCTTGGATGCTCAACAGCTCTTCTAACAATATTTATGGACTCAGATAAGGAAGACTATGATCCAATTATTGGTTGTATTAATTGGCTCAACCAATTTTCCAAGAATTACAATAAGCTTCTTCAAATGGAACTTCATCTTCTTAGACAGCTTCATCCTTTAAATTTTTTAACTTAATCCAACACTAATCCTTCTACCGGGTATACATATAACAACTGCATTGAAATTCACCTAATTTAAATTGTTGGTTCTATGTGTTTCCCATCGAGTTAAGGCATTGAGTGTCCGCCTTGGAGCATGACAAATTAAAACTTGATATTTATCTATTTATTGCATGTAGGATTTAGTGGAGCTTGGGGCAAAGACAATAATAGTGCCAAGTGTGTTACACTTCATCCTATTTGACAAATTTTGAGAGCTTGAATGAAGAAGATTATGATGAATTAGGTTGTCTCATTTGGCCAAATGAATTTGCTTCCTATCATAATGAACTTCTTCAAAAGGAATTACATCGACTTAGAGAGCTTAATCCTCATGTCAATATTACCTATGCTGATTATTACAATGCTTCTATGAAACTTTATCGAGCTCCTAGAAAATATGGTAAGTTTACTTTATAGTTGTTATAATCAGAGGCGGAGTCAAGACTTTCATTAAAGGTTGCGTTGAAAATATGAAGAAGTATATATATAAACCATGTATAAGAGGGGTTTAGATTGACTTATTTTCAAGTGTTTTTTAGTGTTTGGGAAAGTAAAAAATGTTTTTAAACACTTAATTTTAAGTAAAAAATAATAGAAAAATAAGCTAACAGCTAAAACTTGGGTATGACCATCTTATGACTTTTAGCTTATAAACTTTTTTTGAAAAGTTAATCCAAAAACCCTTGAAATAGTGTAATTTTCAGCTAAATGGGGGTTCGAATAAACCCCTTGTCCCTATTTGACTCCACCTCTGAATGCCACTCAATGTTGTCGCGACAGGGTAAGTATTCTCCATTTTTTATCAAAGGTCTGATCCATGGTTTAAGCCCGAAAATAGAAACTACCTCTAGAAGCTAAGGGAGAGTGTTACTCTATGAAAGACGAACTTTCTGGCGAGAATTCGGATTAATCGATCCTCAAAACATATGTTGAACATCAGTGAAAAACAAATGAATGATAGTGCTAATACAACTTTACACAATCAGTGCAATTTTATATTGGTGCGGTATGGAGATAAGTATTCCTGTATCCTTAAATAGAGGTATCCTTTGAAAATAAATTTTCTTTAGTAGGAAATATTTCATCCTCTAAAGTAAAACGTTCTGACATGGATCCAAGTTAGTTGACCCTCAAAGCGTATACCAAATATCGGATAAAAATAAAAATTGTGCAAACAAAGTTTTACACAACCGACAATTCAATTTGTCGTAGAAGGCTACTCACCTTATTTTTTTACAAGTTATATGATTCACTAATTATAGACATTACTTTTGTTTGACATGATATGATAGAGTAAAAAATTAAATAAATTGTATAGAAGTCCGGCTACTTTTTTCCACGTACCTTTGAAAACTATATAGCAAGAACATAAATTTATAGGAAGAAGAACACTAAGATAAAGGTTTGATAATATGAAGAAGGCTTGAAATATGTGCGAAATGCTTTCCTAAAAATGATATTTGCTCTCTCTCATCGGCGAGATTGCTATGGGATATATGACAATTCAATGAATTTCTACACTAAGAAAATAGTGAAGAAATCCTATTGAGAAAAAAGATATTTTTGATTAAAGAACTTGTGCTAACAAAAGAATGAAAGGATACACCCTTTCATTTAAAAGATTCTAACTAAAGAATAAAAAGAAACACAACGACTTCTTCATTTAAATTACTTATTGTTAATAAAAGTGCACACGTTAACGGAGACATGTGTGCTTATACATATAATTTTATAACCATGTGTTATATTTTGTAGGATTTTTGAAGGGTGTACTAATAGCATGTTGTGGAGGTGGAGGTCCTTATAATTTCAATATTTCTGCTCAATGTGGCACTTCTCAAGCAACAAGTTGTGAGGACCCTAACCAATATGTGAATAGGGATGGATATCACTTTACAGAGACTGCTTATAGATGGATGACAAAAAGTTTATTGGAAGGCTCATTCACTTATCCTCCTATGAAGAATTTGTGTCTTTTTGATGCTATTGCGGCCCAAGTTTCCCAAATTTAAAAAGCCCCAAAATAGATCCCTTTAAAATATAAATAAAAAAAGAGAAAATTAGGCGGATAAAAAAACATATGATAGTTAATTAATAGTTGACATAGCTACAATTTGAATTAATTATCATTCGCCACTTATTTATGGGCATAATTATGCGGCCACGTCTGAATTGTATAAGTGTGTAGTTTTCGTAATTTATATAATACAATTTGTATAATTTTTATATAATGTAATTTGTGTAATGTAATTTGTATAAATTTTTAAAGTTTAGATGTTTGTGTTTGTATAAATTCTATCGATTTTTTTGAGTTTTATCATATTTGTATTATTTTGAAATTTGTATTACTCCGAAAAACAGATCCAATCTTAGATCTACTGTTGCACCCACATTTGTATAAATCTGTAATTGTATATTCTAATTGTATATTTCTATATTTTACTTATACAAAATATATAAATAGAAAATTCTACCAACAAAATTATACTTATACAAAATATATAAGTACAAACTAGTTGTTACTGCTCACATAAAAAAAAATAGCTCTATATATGTGAGTTGTTTTGTTCCTTATAAAACTTTATCATTTGAATTGCCTATGTTCATTCTCTTATTCTATTTACAATAAAAAGTGGTAACAAAACCCTGGTATAAATCCAAACATTATATTCCTAAGTGATGGGAGCCTTAACCGTTACAAAAATGGCATACAAATTACAATACCCTTTTATTAACTTATGGATCATTAGTGGGATGTGATTAACATTCGAACAATTAAACTAATACTTGAATTTGTCACATGTCCCTAACCTTGATTCATGACTATTAACGAAAGACAATTTTATATTATTTTACAAAGTATAGATTATGTAACACTCCGAAAATTTCTAAGTTAAGATTCGAACCATTCTTTATTTACTTGTAAGGTCAAATTGGGTGATTCATAAATTACCCATATGTGTAAAGCTAAATTCTTTAGCGTGGGAATGATTTGGACATGAATTAAGGTCACTAGAATCTCCTAGCACAAAGTAGAGTTGAAAGTTTCCTTATCGATTAAGTTTTGATGTAAGATTCTACTTGGGTAAACTTCAAACGACCATATCTCTTAGAATATAAAGAGTTACGTAGCCCATAACGTATCAAATTAAAGGTATTTGAATCTACTTTCCAACTCCACCAATTTCGCGTCAATCCAATTTTTGAGTAAAAAGTTTTGACCATTTTAGTAATTGATATAGTGCAGTGACGAATTAGCCGACGGGAAAACATTAAAAAGGGTCTTTTTGCTTTTTTACCTCCAAGAAAATCCTAAACGAATTTCTTGACTAATATAAGGCTCAAAACAATCAAATTTTCATCTTTTAATCCATCATTCTCTTCTCTCTCAAACCCTAGGGCAAAACCCTAAGGAAAAAAAAATTAAAGTAGAAGACTTCATTCAAGATTCTTTCAATCTTTTTCAAGATTCTTCTTCAAGGTAAGTCTTTATCCAAGAATTCCATTCTTTTCAACCCAAATTCCTCCATACAATTATGAATCACTAATGAAAATCATAATTCTTGGCCTTAGAAATTTGAAGAAACTAATTCAAGAATCTCAAGAAAGGTTTTCTTGATTGTTCTCCTTCAAGCTAGGGTTTTAAGGCTTCTAATCAAGTTCTTCATCAATATTCTTCAATAATCTTGTTCTTCCAGGTATGTAAGACTATCATAGTGTTGGACTAGTTTGTCCTCACGCCCTACATCTACTTTCAAATTAGTAAAAGAGAAATCTAGGATTCTACCCCTAGATTTGAGAATTCTTAAGATTAGTTGATTTTGAGTTCTTGAGTTCATGTTTCTTTTTGAAATTCTATTCTTAATTATTTAATTGCTATATGTTATGCATTAAGATTCTTGGGCAGATTCATTCATGTCTATAATTCAGTATGAACCCTATTTTAAGTTATAAATCTTGAGAAGCTTTTTAATGCCAACGCTTGAGTTTTAAACTGAGTTTTAGAGGAAGTAAAGATGAGTTTTGAGAAAGAGTTGTGTTCATGAGTTTCTATATGGTTATTGAGGTTCTCGAGTTGAGTCGTTCATGCCCATAATTCTGCATGAACCTTACGAATTGAGTTATAAGTTTTGAGAGTCTTTGAAAGTCAATCATTGTGTTTCAAACTGAGTTTTGAGAAAAAGTTTAAAGGTTCTATTTCATAAGTCTTAAGAGTTTCTAATGTTATTTTATTCATTCATACATACATACATACATACATACATACATATATATATATATATATATATATATATATATATATATATATATATATATATTCATATACATATGTACCTATGTAAATTATTGGACTTGAAAGATAAGTTCATAAATGCATGTTTTCAAGAAGAAAAACACGTCTCCTGTTTTGAAAAGTATTTCAAGTAATGTAAGAAATTCATTCTTTGTAATGGGTGAATTGAGCAAAAAGTTATATTAATTATTTTGGGAATAGCATCGAGCACCGAGTTGGGTTATAGTCTCTTATGATTCGAAAGTCCCACATAACTACGTAGCTAGCGTAGGATAGGATATCATTGATTCTTTATGTGACTCCTCATTGCCTCTGAGAAGACATATAGTTGGATCCATAGTCACGATATTATCCTATACCCCGGCAATATAGGATAGGCTCTTGCAACGTGCGGCGAGACGTTGTATCATTGCTAGGCTCATGGTAATTGTTATAGGTTAGGGAAACTCACCACAAGTAAAGTATATTATTTTCATGTTGCTTTCATAGCATATTTTATTGTAAAGCTTAAATGTTTTTCACTTTATGTTCATGTATTGATTTAGTTGAGTTGCTTCCAGTCATTCAGTTCAGTTATTTGTTTACTCACCCATATTACATACTCGTCCATTCCATGTACTGATGTCATTCGACCTTAATCCTTTTATAATGTAGATATAGGTGTCCATGATTATCAACAGGTGCTTCGTTGAGATCACTCTATACTCCAGTTAGCTTTGCTGAGCTTCTTTGTATTCCAGAGGACTTTACAATTACTTTTCAGTTAGTAATTTTGAGATGTCATAGGTCTTGTCCCGATATCCTTTCTTAATAGTAGAGACTTCATAGATAGATAGTTTTGGAGAGTTTTTCAGTTTCAGCTATTTTATTTAAAACTTATGTTTCATACTCAATATATTCAGAGAGTTTTGATTCACTACTTGTTGCGACAATTAGGTGTGTCATCTTCCCCTTTTTCCACCTTGAGAATTAGAGTTCAAGCATCAGTTTGTGTGAGCTTGTAATCCTGAGAATAGATAGATGGATCAAACATCAGTTTATTAGTTGAATACACTGAATCTGCAATCTGCTAGCATACACAGTGCTGCCTGAACTCAAAGTTAATCTATACACAGTGCTGCAATCTGAACTCAAAAAATCTGCAATCTGCTAGAATACACTGAATCTGCAATCTGCTGGAATTCACAGTGCTGCCTGAACTAAAAATATATGCAATTTGCAATCTGAAACTGCATGCTGCAATCTGGAAAATGCAATCTGCTATCTGTAATCTACAGATTTGTTGTTCTCTATAACTGCTGCAATCTGCAATCTGATTTGTTGTTCTATAACTTCTGCAATTTGGAAATTCTTGCCTCTTCTATAATTGTTGCAATCTGATTTGTGTAGGGAAATGGAGGTGATCAAATTTGAAGGGTTGCCACAAGTCAATTTGATCTCATTGAAGTGGATGATGAAGAGTTTTTGAACTATTGTAAAAGTTTGAATACATTATGTTTGATTTTGTGAAATATATTCATTGCTAGAATATATTGAACTATTGTAAGAGTACTTTTAATTTTGAACTATTGTGTACACATATTTAGACTATTGCTTTATAAGTATGTGTACGTATGACATACTATCTTTTGAAGTTTATTGCAAATCTATATATTTGAATTACTTATTAGCCAATTTATTGCTTGAGATTATTTATTGCAAAACAATATTGGGTTTTTTTAATTAGAAATTGTGGCATATAAATATTTTATAGCCAAAATAGTATTACCACACTTAAAAGTGTAGCCATAGGGCTGTAAATTGTGGTATGCACATGGGCAAGGACTGCACTTCAAAGTGTTGTCATACATTAGATAGAAAAGGCAACACTTTATAATTGTGGGCAATATGGAAGCAATGGGCACGCTTGAAAGTGTAGCTGATAAGGCAACACTTTTAAGCGTAGCTGCAAAGCGTGGCCTTTTTGCCTTTTAGGCTACGCTTTTGAGCGTAGCTGAAAAGTGTTGCCTAAACTCTAAGGTTACACCTCTTTTGGCTACCCCTGAAAAAGCGTTGCTTAAAGTCCAAAAGTGTAGCCTTTTATCAAAGGCCACACTTTTTGCTAGTTTAGACAACACTTTACTGGCGTGGCCGCAGGCCTAAAATGTTGTAGTGTTTTAAACACTTCTTCCAATTTGATGCTTATGTATGCTTGAGTTCGTCTTTCGCTTGTAGTCAGCCAAGATGATGATTCGCTTGAAGGCCAACATTGGTTCTCGAGTGTCGACCACGTCCAACGTGTAGGCTCGAATCGTGACAGATTAGGCGCAACTTTGACCATCTTTTTATTCTTTCCTTTCACTCACTATCTTGCATCCTCCAAAAACATCCTTATATATTCACCTTCTCACCAAAAAATCTTTCTCGGTCGTAAAATATTTTCACCAAAAAAAAAAGAAGAAAGATATTTACATGCTATCAAAAATTTACATAATCGTCTCAAATATTTACATTAAATCAATAAATATAAGACATATGTCTTAGGTATATATACAATTTTTTGACATCTAACTATGATTAAGTGATACACATTTTGATAGTCGTTGTTTTCTTTAAAATAATTATCTAGACTAGTTTAAAAATTG
Organism: Solanum bulbocastanum; assembly: GCA_037074985.1. Classification (NCBI taxonomy): domain Eukaryota; kingdom Viridiplantae; phylum Streptophyta; class Magnoliopsida; order Solanales; family Solanaceae; genus Solanum; species Solanum bulbocastanum. Next base: position 4,702,763 of record CM073606.1, on the reverse strand, counting down.
CCACTTAATTTTTATAGAGAAATTATTCTTCAAAAGATTAAAACAGGAAATCAATTGAAAATATTTAAAGGGGGTTCGAAGTTCTTACCAGCATTTCGGAAAGAATTTGAAAGCACCCGAAATGCCCGTTTATATGCGATTATCTGATAATTAACTATTTGGCTAATTTTTATTTGACTTAATTTGAATTGAACAATTTTATGGTTAAGACCATTTTAGGGGAGAAAAAAAAATTGAAATATTATCTAAGTGAAGTATTTTTGTAAAATTATTTATTTATTTCTTTAAGTCAACTAAAAGATGAATAATTTAGCTAAGTGATTAATTCAAAATGGGTGCCTTTTGGGGATTTGAATTTTTTTTTTAAAAAAACCTTAAGATTAATAGCACATAATAATGAGTAAACAAACACAGTAAAATAAGAGAGAGAGTCTTGGGCCCAAGTTTGGTTACCTGTCCGCCTAGGCTAGTACTTGGGCCTAAATTCAACTTTGGGCCATACATTTGCACCTGTCCTAAGATAAGCTAATTTCTCCGTTGGGCTTTAGACCCACTTCTTGCATTTGACACCTGACCTAATAACTAACACATAATAATAAGGGCTTAGGACCCAAACATAACAAAATACTTTATTTTTTTAAAAAAAATATAAGTAGCGGGCCTTTTGATTCCAATCTTTTTAATTCTCCGGTCTGCTTCTTTCCACCTCAGGACCTGTTCATCGACTTTTATAGCTGGCTGACTCCAATGAAAAAAGTTTTGGGGCCTTCATGGCCCCTTTGGAAATGCAAAGGTGGGGTCCATGAGGACTTGGACAGATTTCACATGCAACACAGCAAATAAAACACATAAGAACCGAGTCATGAGGAGTATTGGGCATAATGATAAAGCATACAAGTATTATATACAATAGTAAGTCCAGAATGACTCAACATACAGAACATGACAAATGAAACTCTTAGAGATATGCTTCTAACCGAACAGTAGACTAAAATAGGCCCATCATGGAAGCACAATATTTCAAAGAAAGGAACAAAACTTGAAATTTATTGACGAACCACGAATCTCAAACATAGCAATAGACTTTAACTCCAAAAATTGGCATAGGCATTTGAGACCCTCCAACAGCAGCAGATATGAACGCAGATATGAACAGGGAAGCCAAGAAGTAATTAATCTCACAAGATAGGCACCAACTAACCAATGCAAACGTAGGACGGAACAAGATAAATGAACTCTTTCTCTAACAAGACCAAAATCTAGTAAAATAAAACAAGAAACCCAAATTCTTGATCTTGAAATGGGTTGAAGAAAAAGGTTAGAGTTGGCTATAATTACGATAGAAATTAATTAACAATTTAGTCATACGGATCAAAGAGGTAACCAAAAGAATTAATTTTAGAAGATTCGGCTAGAATTCAAATAGGACGAATTAACATAATTAATTTATGAGCTTCTTAATTTTAACGAAACAAAATAATCAATTCGGTTATAAGCTAAACGATTAAAATGTAAACTATTATATAACTAAACTAATTAACCAAATATTTCATTAAAATAAAATCTTTTGAGGCGGTTTTCGAATATTCATAAACTATACTAATTGTATACAAAATTATATAAGACATATATATTATTTAAAAAATTATAAAAAGTGACAAAACTACTTAAAATAATTTGAAAAGTATTTTGAATTTTAGAGAGTCAATTATTTCAAATCTTTTGAATTTAAGAAACTCAAAAACAAATTATTATCGGGGATGGTCAAAATTGGATGTCAACAATCGTAAACTCATGTCTTTTGTAATAGAAGATCTAGATAAACTCCCCAAAAGAATAGGGAGATTAGATTATGTGAAACAATTACTTGTTAATTAATTCTTGAAAAATACTTATTTAGTTTGATGTAAATACTAAATACTTAAGTATTGTGATGGGCTTCTCTTTTGTTTTCCAACCCCTTTATTAATGAAAAACTATCTTATTAGACATATATATATATATATATACCTATATTTTAAAATAATTACGTATCTTATCGTTGATTAAGAATTTTCTATCATATACTGAGAAATAGTACACCTAAATCTTTTAAAGCAGGGAGAGAGGCGAATGACACATGGAGGGAGGCGAACGAGAAAGTCATGTATTTCAGATACATGTAAATCACACTTGATACATGTAACTTTGTGATTCGCATGTTTCTAGAATATGATTACATAGGAGAGTGACGAACATGATGGGAAGGAGGTGAACAAGATTTGTTTATATATCCACTTATAGTGGATACAATGTATCTATAACAAATTATATCTAATTTTAATCTCATGTATTCTGAGATACATATATCTGGATGCACCAAAATCTGGTAAGATTTGTAATGTTGCAAACTAGAGTATATCTAAGTAATTAGCTCCTAAACTAGTGGGAATTTTGTAAATTTGGCATTATTAATAGTAAGAACCTGTTAGAAATTAGGTTAATTTAAAGTTCATTTTTTTTTTTGGAAAAATTACCTAAATACACAACTTATTTTATCATATTCTTAAAAATTCCCTACCATTTGAGAAAGTTACAAAATTCCTTCTCTCTTCTATTCTCAGATACATCACTTACGCGATATATTGATCAGATACATCACTTTATGCGATGTATCGGAACATTGAGTGATGTATCTGAAATCGAGATGCGATGTATCGGGAAGTTGAGCAATGTATCCCAAACTGAGATGCGATGTATCGGGACGTTGAGCGATGTATCCCAAACTGAGACGCGATGTATCGGGACATTTTGGGATGTATCCGGATTCCACCAAATTTAAAGATTTTTTTGTAATTTGAAAAAAGATAGGATAAAATATAATTAACTCTCAACAGTATGAGATTTGTGTAAAATTTTCCTCTTTTTTTTTGTCAAAAGCCTATTATAGAGAATTTATTTTGAGAATTTTCTAGATGGATGATGTAATGTTCAAGAAAAATTTCACTCGAATTCCGGCCAAAACGTCACCAAAGACACCCTTCATAGTTGATTCATCGAATTTTATGTACTAATTATTTTGCCCAAATAATTGTTTTATTTATTTATTTATTTACAAGTTGTTCACAAAAAAGTAGGTATAAGCATGATATAGGATTTGTATTTGCTTCAAATAAAGTAAGACATGAGCGTGTTTAAGATTGTATAATGTCTTTCCTTCCATGATGTCATTTATAAGATATTTATAATAATTTTTTTGTGATAAAAATTATTAATTAATAATCTAATAAAAATAATGAAACAATAAGTTATAACATGTTAAACTGCACTAATCGTATAAAAAAACATTTATGTTGGTTAGTACGTATAATTTAATCTTCTCTATATATTTTTTTTCATTTTGTTTGTATTAGGTAAGTAAACAAAGTCTTATTTTAATAGTTGAAAAGATTGAAAAATTATATATAAGGTGTAGAAATGTTTTTAATGAAGATAAAATCGATCAAAACTGTATAAATCTGACATAAAGTGAACACTATCAAATCATATTAAGAGAATCATTAGACTAACTTAATCTAACAATTAATCGATGTCAAATCCAATGATTTGACGAATGAGTATTGAGATGGCGAATTAATGGTGTGAGATTAGGTTAATTATCTTTATCATGTTAAAAGTAGCTTAGAGGCAAACACACAGAAGAAGCAAGCTAGGTTTTAGTAGCCATAAAATGCTCAATTACGTGAGTGGTACATAGTGAAATTATAAAGATTCAACGCGTGGATTATGATAATAGGCCATATGAAACTTAGGCCGACTGAGGTGGAGTTAGGTGGAGGTTCATAGGTTCGAACGAATCCACTAGCTTTTTTGTAGACTCTATTAGAAAATTAAATAAATATATGTATATTAACATGTGAACCCCCAAACAAAATTGATTTAGAACCCCTAAATTCCTAATTTTGGCTCCGCCTCTGTTAAGGTCGAGGGAGAGGCCAATAGATCGAAGTGATGGGCCTCATGAAACTTATGTCGAAGGAAGAATCATTGGGTGCGCCAAGAAAGTTCTGTTGAAATTTTGTTTAAATTAAATTATTAATTAGTATGTTAAATGAAAAGATGTGTCATGTGAATGAAAGAGTGTGTCCTTTCATTTTTGGGAAGAAGGATAAATATATCCTGAATTAACGTAAATGGTATGCAGATATCCTCCGTTAGACTTTTGCGATATTGGTGTCCTTTTTCCCTGCCGTCCAAAAACTAGAGTATATATACCCTTTATACTAATGGACATACACGTGCCATAATATTATCCACCGATATGACATTTATTAAATATCAGATCGACGGATAAGATTGCGCCATGTGTCCCTATTTAGTCTTCTGTTAGAGTGAAGGGCATATATGCTCTAGTTTTTGGACGGTAGGGGCACCAATGTCCCAAAAATATGACGGAGGGTATCTGTATACCATCTACGATAGTTCGGAACAGGGGCGAATTTATGTATATTTTTTGGGTCACCCGAACCCAGGTCATCCGACTAAACTCGATATATTACTTCTATAATTATTAAAGAATACATTAAATTAAAACTTGTTGAACCCATTATCAAGATGGCTGGATGGTTCACTGGTACGACTGCAAGATTTCAACACAAAGTTTGCAGGTTCGATCCCAGGCAGCCCCAATTCGCTTCAATTTATTTTTACTAACTAAAAACACGTTTTTCATTAAAAAAAAAAGAAGAAGCTAAATTCTGAAATTTTTGTGGTAATGTAATTTTTATGTATTGCTCGCTTAGTTATTGTTATTATAAAGTTTTTGATCTTATCTTTAAAGCAATGGTGCAGCCATTTTCTTGAAATCCTGGATTTGCCTCTGGTTCGGAATATATTTATCCTTTTTCCTTCATTTTTTGATAACCACCAATTTTATTTAATGTGTTTTAAATAAAAGGCTATGTCCTTTTTCATTCTTTTGCTACCATCAATTCTATTTAAATCTAACTTATGCAGATTCAAATATAACCTCAATAGAGTATCTTTCGTTACAACATTCTCTAAATTTTCTTCTCCATAAAGATCAACTTCAAGTTCTTGCTTTCCAAATAGGATTTCTTCGCTATTTGTTTAGTGCAAAAATTCATAGACTTGTCATATTCACTAAAACTATTTGTGTATATTTCCACAACAATCTCATGGAGGAGATCAATGAACAAATATCATTTTTAGGAAAACATTTTGCATGGATTTCAAACCTTTAATCTATGTTCTTTGTTCATATTATCAAATTTTCAACGCAGTGTTGTTCATATAAATTTTGTGTTCTTGATGATATATATTTTCTAACAAGTTCTACATTAATAATTGAAAAAATTGAAACGCTACATCTAAGGTGCATGTATAATTATTTTTAATGATATGAGGTCTAAATCAAATGACAAGTCAGTAGACATTAATCCTCCATTAAGAGCAGAACTAGAAACTACTAGGAAAAACAGTAATCCACCATTGAGCTAAGCAATTCACAAGTTTTTATTTTAATTGTAAGAAATGTAAATTGCATGTCTAAGCTTTGATTGTGATTTGTGAGGGCGGCTATAATTTCCACTAGCCATAAGAATTGATGACAATCCCTTTTAATTTAAGATAAGATCATATCTATTTAGTCAATATGAAAAGCATATGCAATGTAATTACAATGACTTAGCTTGCCTACCATAAAGAAATAAGAAGGTGACACATATGGTCAATAAAAAGTGTTTCTACTTCATGGCTACTTTTATATATGTAAGGCATAATATAGAAACATACATTTAAATTTGGTTTTAGCTGATAAATAAATATTTTAATCTTATCAGCTACGTACTATATACATCTAATAAGCTATGCATGATGATATGTGATGCATGCAATTGTAATTTGGTCTGAATTGACAATTAAATACTTCAACTCATTTCCATTGAGTTTGGCACCCAGTACTAACGTGATATATAAATTTTAAAAATATTTAAATAATCATTTTATGAGTTAAAGTGTCCAAGTGACTTATAATAAAAATAAGTATCAATCATTATATTATTGAGGTACATTAAAACACATCAAATGTCACTACGTAAAAAATGGTCTTTAGCCGTAATTAACTAACGACAATAGCTCAATTGTCGATAAATATGTATTTATAGCGGCAATTAACACTCTTTGTATATGTTCCTAAAGCCTTTAGCGACATTGGATCTAATGCCGATCAAGACTTTAGTACTCTTTATTAATGTGTCTATTTATTGCTGCTAAAAATTATTTTTATTGTAGTGTGGTTTTTTTTTTTTTTTTTTTTATATATAAAACATAAAACTCATGATGAGACATATTAGTTTCTTCTCCATCACATGATTGTCATGAGAAAAATGTGTATGCCAATTGCCAAGACAAAAACACACTCTTTAGGAAATTCAAAGTGTAAAAATAATTTTTTGAAATTTTGGTAACTAACAATATATTGAATTGCTCTTGTATGCAAGCTAAAGGTGGCCTATATGTAAGCTTAGGTTACAAGAAATAGTTTCTAATTTTTCTAGATCAAAAGTAGTTGAGCAATTTACTTCCTTAATTCAAATGATACATCAAATTATACATTTCGTTATCATCATATATTAAATTTTTTTGGATTATCATATCATATTTGTTATTTAAATTTATTACATGTTATTTCAGATAACTTAACCTGATAGTATAAGAATATTGCACATTGTCTCCGAAAAAAAAATTATATTCAAAAGAAGATATAATGTAAGTAATAAACAGTTGGCAAGTATTCATAATTTGGAACAAAAAAAAAAAAAAAAATAACATGACAAATATGGCTCATCTAATTAAACTTAAAAGGAAATGAAACAAAAAATAAATAAAAATAAAGAAGAGATACAAACGTTTATTTACAGTGTCAATATTACAACAAATCATCAAAATTTAAACTCTGTGGAATTTCAAACTTCATGAAATTACTGAAGTTACTGCAATAACTCTCTTTTTCTTCTTCCGCGCCTGACAAAGGCGTATCAAAGCTGAAATTCTGACTATTCGGATTGTTGTTGATGTTGTTGTTGTTGTTGTTTAAGGACTGAATTATTGAGTTCTCAGATACATCAGATGTAGAATAACTATAGTTTTGAAGAGGTAACATCATATTTTTTTGGAACATTTGGTCATTATTCATCATATAGTGTCCCATGATACCTTGCATGGATTGGGAAGATGAAGATGAAACATTTTGAGGGGTGCAATTTGGTATTTCCGAAACTTGGTTGTGCAATTGATCATTATGTTGGGAAATAGAGGACTGATTGTGCAATAATTGATTTTGTTGAAGTTTTTGGAGCAAGAGTTCTGGTCCTTGAAAGTTTTGATTTTGTAATAATAGTTCTTGATTTTCATGAGTGTGGGATAGTAAAAGGGAATTTGCAAGTTTGAATATCTCAGGGTTTACAAGTGCTTGTAGTCCTAGCAAGCTTGAAAGATTAAGTTGAGTCGAGTTAAAAAGTGATGATAAATCTAAAAAATCAAGACGAGGGCTATGAGTTACTGGATCAATGCCCATCCTCAATAGCCTTTTTCTTATATGCGTGTTCCAATAGTTTTTTATTTCATTGTCTGTTCTTCCAGGCAAGCGTGCTGCTATAGCTGACCACCTGAACACATATACAATGAATTAATGATATGTTGAGAATATAGTTAAGTTAAAAAAATAAAAATATATCATGTCTAATAATCAAAATTTTTAGATAAAATTATCACGTAATTCAACATGTTATCATATCTGACAAAAGTCATTGAGTTCAAGTCTTAATTATTAACACATATTATGAAAAGAGGATTCCACGTCCTTGACATTGAAAAGAAATCAAATTTGCATATAAGAGGCATGTTAAAAATACAATTAAGTAATAAATATGTTATTTCTAACCACTTAAATTATTAAATATGTGTGATCACACAATCTAACAACCAAGAGTAGTAAAGATTAAAGAGAGAATAAAAAAGGGAAAATCTAATGATGAAAAAATGAATTATATGTTTTCGAATCAATCAGACCTTAAAGTGGATATCGAAAAAAAATATTGAAAGAGAAAGAGTGATAAATATAAATCTTACTTGTTACCAAGAACACTATGAAGTTGGATAATAGTTTCTTCTTCTTCAAAAGAGAATCTTCCTCTCCTAATATCAGGCCTCAAATAATTCGTCCACCTAAGACGACAACTCTTGCCACACCTTTGAAGTCCTACATATTATTTTTTTCAAAGTTGAAATATTAGAAACACCTATACATTATTTTTAATTAAGGGCGGAAGGGATTTAGATAAACCTCTTTATCGAAAATTCACATGATATATATCAGATTAAAAGTTTTCTTTTATTTATCCTTTAATGAAAATCTTGTTTCCATCGGTATGACAATTAATTATGTATTATTCTTATGGAGGAGATATAGAAGGGAGGAAAAGGGTTCATCTGAACCCCTTTGCTGGAAAATCACATTGTATATAAAAGATTAATTTTTCTTTTTGTGTATATATATAATAGATATCAAATCCCTTTGTCGAAAAATTACACTGTATATATAGAATTAATATATATTGTTTACCAGCATTCTTGGGGAGGTTTCTCCAATTTCCAGGGCCATGAACTTGAATATATTGAATGAGTTTTTGATCTTCCTCTGGAGTCCATGGACCTTTCTTCAGTCCATTTTTATCAGAAGATGGTGTTCTTCCCATTTTTTGTTGGTCTTTTAGGAATATTGATTTAGAAAATTGTAAATGTTTGAAGAAAATAGAAAGAAATGTGTTAATTAAACAAAGAGAAGAAAGTGAGTATTTTGGATACAAAAGTGAAGTTGTAGGTCGCTATAGCCAGGGGGATTAATGGCACTTATTTATAGATGAGAAATAAGTGCTTAATTTATAAATATTGAAAGTCAATAGGATTTATGCCCCTTATTTATTTTAATAACACCCCTCCCCCCCTCCCCTCTTTTGTCATGACACACATGAGTTGAAATGTTTAGAAGATGTAGAAGTTAAGATAGAAAATTTAAAATATATAAAGTAAATATTGAAAAAAGATAATTAAGAAAATTTAACATCAATGATATATAGATTAAAAATAAATTAATCTTAAATATACCGTTTAATTCTTATCTAAGAAACTTCGGATGAATCCCTTATATCCATGTGACTGCCCCTTGTAAAGATTGATTTAAGTCGTATACTCCATATATATGAATATGGAAAATTTTATCTATGTGATTATATTAATCTATTGTATCAGGTTATACTGCTAAAATCTCACATATAAAGAAAAATTGAAATTAGGAATTATATAAAAGCGATTTCATATGAAATTCCTTTTGAATTAAACTTCAAAGAAAAACATGAAAAAAGTATAATGATCTCACTCCACGCATTACCCATTTTGATATCCTTTGTTGCATATCAGGGAAGTTTCTGAAAATTTCATTTTTAAAACTTATTAAATTATCTTGAGAAAAAAAAATGTGAATTTTGGAAGAATAGTTAGGGACAAGTGGCTGCTAACTAATGGTTTTGACTTTGCAACAATGTCTTCAAACAAAGACTCATTAGTTGGTATGGTTGGTATATTTCCCCTACCAATTATGAGGACAATATTTCATGTTCAATTTTTATGAAAGTGCTTGCTTCTTTGTAATGAAAAATGTCTTTTTTTAATTAAATTACTGTAATACTTCACAAGAGAATATGCATATATTTCATTTATTACGTTGGATATCATCTTCATTCTAACTTGTCACCTTTTGAAGGTTGGGACCAAATCTTGGAGACCAAAGTTTTTATATAACTTAAATTGAAATAATAGTCACAAATTGAAATAATAGTCACATGGACCACTCTATAGGTTAATGTTTATCTGAAAGTTTCATTAACTGCTATAGTAAGGTGATGTTATATATGTATATTGATATTTGATATTGAAATCTCATTTAATTGTTATACATAAAAGTTTACAATAGTAAGAGTATGAATGTTAAAGAGACACACATTAGTAGCTTTTCTTCGTAAAGTTATGATCATAATAAATATCATTTAAATACAATTTAATTATTTTTCCATTTTAGATATCGTACTTAGACTATACTATATATATATATATGTGTGTGTGTGTGTGTGTGTGTGTGTATGACACTAATAATGATAATCCATAAATTTTCATTTTATACATAATATACTTCTTACAAAATATTATATACAATATTTGAGTATGACTATACTAAAAGGATAATTTTACAAAGAGTGTGCAACTATATAATAAATGTGTCATTGTTAATGTTATAGGCAGAATATTGTTATAAAAAAGTAAAGTATAAGATGATTACTAAAATAATTAGACTGTCGAAATAAAATATCATTATAACGAGGTTTAATTGCCATTGTAGTAGTTGAGGACCTTGACATGTCCCCTTTCGAGGAAGCTACTCTCTATGCTAATTAGAGTAACAAGTCCTAAAATGTGAGTAAATAACTCATAATATAAACGTAAGCTTAGACAAGCGTCACACATTTTGGTATTTATTGAAGTGAGTGTCATAAAAGTTGTTTAAGGCCACATCGATGAAAGAAGAAATAAAAAAAATATTAAAGTTGATGAATATTAATTTTATATGGTCATATCAATAGGAATATAATGATATCAAAAATAATATTGTCATTGTAGAAATCTTGAAATTGATTTAGGAATATCACTAATGTCCTCTATTAAATGAGTGAAGGCAATAAGTACCGGGGCGTGGACATGGGTGGGCAGAGCCACTTTAAGGATGATCTGATGCTTATTCTTTGTCGAAAAATTATAAATATTATTAATTATTATAAATATATATTTAATTTGAAGTACGCCACTAAATAAATACAAAGGTGGACATTGTATAAAAAAATACAAAATAATTGACAAGTACATTTATTTAGAGAGAAACTTAGATAATATTGTAATCATTTATTCCGTAGGACTAGTATTTTAAGTTATGTGAAAGAAATTCACAATATTTTGTTATTGAAAATTAGCATAGTGGTGGTGCTTCCAAAAAATAAGTCCGATAATGATCGATTCAAATTTAATTGAATTTCAACACAAATATCATATACAAAATGAGAAATAATCAAGACGCCAACTATCTAAATTGGGTACAAAGTGAGGTCATTTAAAATTATCCAACACCATACACGTACCCTTAAGTATAGTACAGGTGTTAATTGTAATTTCTATTTCAGTGGTATAATCAATTAATTAATTAATTAGTTAATAAACGAACAAGGATCCTTATTTGGTCTCTCATAGCCTCACTCCTACTGTCAGCAGTCTACAAATGTTGATTAAAAGTTTATAATTAATTAATTAATCAGATTAAAGAATTATCTTCTTCACAACCACATATATTACACATGGCCACAATGTAGACAGTTTAATTTTGGTTATCCACATTTCTTCAACTTTGAAATTTTGCAAGTTCAAATTCTTTAGTATATATTGTATACACTAAAGAATGATGTATTTGGTGTATTTGTGTACTCATTTGGTACTCTAAAATCTTAGTCTTTATCTTGGAAATATATAGCTAGGTTTAACTTTAATTTCTATATCGTCCTCTTCCGTTAATGGCAAAGTCAGAATTTTACTATTTAAATAAATCTAAAATTACAAAAAAGTTAACACATAAATAATTCAAGAGGTGAGATTAAGTATATAGTGTATATACATTTTATTTTATTTTCACTAATTACATTAACTAACATTTAGCTAGTTCTAAGGTCAAACTCTCTTTCTTGTTTTCTTCTTCCTCTTTATTTAATTTTATAGTATATCCTTACTATTCTAGAAGATACTCTTCACATATTTTTCTCTATTTTATTACTACTTTCTTCTTTATTTTTACTTATCATTCGACGCTTCGAACCAGTTGTTTCCGGAATGAAATGAAGTTTTGGAATAGTTTAAAAAATTAAAAGATAATTTTGCCATTTAATTTCTAATTTTATTCTTATTATTGACTATATTTTTTTTTTCAAAATGTTAAATTTATTATTATTAAAATGGTCTTTCTATTTATTATTATTTAAAAAATGTGTCAAGTCAATACTAAACAAATAAAAATAGATAAAGAAAAAGTATTTGACTTTATATTGCAATTGCGTGAAGTGTTATTTCTTCCGATACTTTTCAATGAATTTGTAAAATGTGTTTTGATATACTAAAGGGAAGACGTACATGCTTGAGTTTTTAGCAACATGGTAAAAAAAAAAAAAGGCAAAAGTTATCCGCACTTGGTGTATACATTAAATTAATGTAACTTTTTATAGTTACGTGATTTACATGTATTGAGTTGGACAGTACACACCGAATGCGGATAAGTTTTATAAAAAAGAAAATATAAAGGTTAGTATGTGAATGTCGTTAGGTTATTGTTGTGAGTTGTGAGGTGTACGTTCAATAGCCTTCAACAAACTTTGAATTGCAAATCTTCATTTTCTATAAGTAGACATGTGTATTATCTCCAAAACTTTCACATTGTTTTATATATATTAATAATATTTGTATGAAACACATATCAAATCGAATCAAATGTGGATGCATCACTCTTGTGATCCATGAATATTTGTTTAATCTCATGCATGTCTCCATATAATTTTGGAATTTTTATATGGTATATTCGTTTACTAAAATAATAGTTGATGAATATATATATATATATATATATATATATAGGTACTAGTTTTTCGACACGTGCGTTGCACATGATTATCAATTCAGAAAATTTAAGCAAAAATTTGAATAAATAAGTTTTGCACAAAATAATATTTCAGATTCTTTTGTGAATGTTCAATGTAGATTGTCATATATATTTTTATTTACGCGAACTTATGAAGATGGTTAATGAAAAATTTTATTAGTTAAAAGTAATAATGTATATATTTATTTCAATTTGATGAGATTCAATCATGTGATTAGTTGTATCTCACTAATATTACCGTATAGGCGATATTTGTTGTGTATTTTTCTAGTCATCTAACAAGACGTGCTTTGCACGTGTGTTCCACATTAATATGTTTAGACATCATATGAACATATGGAGAACAACTACATTTTATTTTTTAGAACTATTTTTGTCTATTAATTTTTATTTTATAAGTTATAGCACAATAGATGACGTTCTTGTTTTGGCTCTCATATTTGACTTCTCAATTGACTGTGTACATAAATCAAAGATGGTTATTTGACTGTCCATAGTTATCTGAGAAAGGTTTTCTTTTTTTTTATTATTGGGAAAACTAAAAATAAAAATTAAAGAATATATTTTGTAACATCTCGCGATTTGAAATAGATAGGAATAAGCTAAGAACTTGAAATCATCGTTTTTGGAAATAGTGACAAATCTGGAAATTTGTTCAAGTTAGGAAAATTGAGTTTTTGGTCAACTTCACACGGCCATAATTCTTAGCTCAGGATGAGTTAGGTGTACTTCTAGATATGGTTGGAAAACTCTTGGAATGATCTTTCCAACGCCGCCAAATTTGCAAAATTTCGAGTTTGTATGAGTGAGATATGCCCTTTGGAAGTTGGGCTGTTCAAATAAGGAAATGTCCAATCCGAATTTTTAAGGGTTATTTTAGTCTTTTTCTTGCCCTATTATTTTAATCCATTTTTAGGAGTTTAATATGGGTCAAATCAGATTTTAGTCAGTTTTAGAAATTGGAATTTACGCTAGGGCGTGGAGAAAGGAGAAAAGCGGAGAAAGAAGAAGAAAGGGCAAAATTCATCAAGATCAATCCATTTAAGTTGTGGTTTTCGCCAAGAATTTATTCCTATCAGATATGTGAGGCTTTCATAACGTTGGGATCGTTCTCCCACATGTCAAACATATTTATTTCAGCATGGATTCGTCCTAAAAGAATTTGAAAGTTGAAGTTCTTGATATATATTCTTGATTTTGATGTTGTTCTTGAATTTGGTTGATATGGGGAAGTTTCTGAGATCGTTATGTTGTATTATAAGTCGTTTTGAGTTATGTTCTTAGGTACATTTGCTGGGTATCTGTATCTAAAAGGAATTTGAGAAAAAGAATCAAGTTTGGGTGAATTGGGGCTGGAAAACGAAGAAGAAATTTCGTCGGACGAAATTTGACACTAGGGGCGCGTCGCAGAGCATGCTCCCAGATTTAGAAATTTTTGTTTTGCGTCGCAGAGCCGACACAGAGTGTTCTGTCTAAAAAGTTTTTTTCGAAATCAAAAATTAAATATGCCTCCGCGTCGCGGACCCACCCTCATATTTTGATATTTTGGTCTTTTCTCATGATTTGTTATCTAAAACAATTCCTAAACATCATGAGATCTTTCGTATCACAAATCACATTTCTTGAATCCATAATTCAATTCAAGAATCAGTAAAAAGTCAAGTCAAGATAAGTTCTTAAAGTTTTCAAAAGTCTTTCACAAACATTTTAACTTTGTTTTAAGGCTTAAGTACAAGTTAAGCAAAGAGTAAAGATTTGAAGTTTCATTTCTTCAAAGAAGTATATGGGAACTAAGTATTCCCAAGATATTGGAAAATGTTTTCACATTTTGAGAAAGAAAAGGGAACATCGATTCCAAGAGAGCTTTTAAGCTAAGTTTTGAGTAATTATCTCAAACCAAAGAAAGAAATTGTTTTAAAACATATGAGCCAAATATTTTTGGGAGTAGTATTGGGCACCGATATGGGAATGCGAGTTCATATTAACTCAAGTTTCCATAAACCATGTAGGCATCATGGGTATTAATGGGTCATACTTTTTAGATGATCACATAAGTTAAGCTATTGGATCCACTAAGTTAAGTAGTTCTATATGATGACAAAGTATAGGACAGTTTGGCAGCGTGATGGTAAGAAAGTTGTGTCACCACTTAGGCTAGCTCATAGTGGTGGTTGTCGGTTAGAGAACCTCCCACAAAAACCATATTATTTTCTTATATGAGTAAAGTTGAGTTTGTTATTGCTTCATCTTTAACGAACTAAGTTGGTTGCAACTGTTTTATAAGCTTTATATATATTGCATGTGCTTTATTGCTTTATATTTGAGTTAAGTTATTCAGAAGTTGAAAAGAGTCATGCAAGTGTTTCTTTCAGAATCCTTTCAAGCCCATATCTTGTTTTAGCTTTCCAACTCGCAGACTCCTACATTCAATGTACTAATGCCAATTGGCCTGTATCATATTATGATGCAGACGCAGGTAATCAGGATTAGCATCAAGCGCCTCGTTGAGCCAGCTTGAGCATTCAGAGTCTGTTGGTGGGCCTCCTTGCATTCCGGAGGACTCCTTTATTTGTTTTCTAGTCTTTCAGATGTTAGGATGATCGGGGGTCCTGTCCCGACGTCCCTCTTTGTTTTAGAGGCTTCATAAACAGTTAGTAGTCGGATGTCTTTACATTGTCATTTCATATGTTAAGACTTGAGTTGCCATTTTGGTCAAGTTGAATGTTGACTTTTAAACATTCTAAGCTATTTGACTAAGTTATTTGAGTAAGTTCATTTGATCATTGAATTAATCTTTAGAGTCTTCTGCTGAGTCAGTAAGCCAAGCCAATGATTCGCTTGAGGCCAGCAATGGTCTTCAAGTGCCAGCCACGTCCGGAATGTAGGCTCGGGGCGTGACATATACTATCTGTAAAATCATATATATAATCACATGTTTATCTTACACCCAACAAAGATATAGTTCATATACTTGTAAACAATTTTAAATTTATTCAACTAAGAATGATTCTTTCAAGGGAAAATAACAACATTGTGTTATCACATATATAGGGGCAATATAATAATGTGAAAAATTATTGGTGAAAAGTTATTAAAGAAAGATGAAAGATAGAAATAATTAATATAATAACTATGAAAAATCATAATATTATAACTAAATAATGTAAAAGATTGTGAATAATGTTTACAATAATTAGTAATATGTAAGAGAATATATAATATTATAATTAAAGAATTAATGTGCAATAGATGAATTTCTAATATATTTTATACTTACATAAGTAAATAGGTATTTTAATAATGTTACTATTTTTTTGTTTTTGTAGTTATTAGATTTTAATTTAGTGTAGGGATGAAATGAAAATGTTTATTTCATATTAATGAATATAAAATTTAATTTTTTTTAATGATAAATTTTAAATGATTCATATATATTCACATATTTTCACATTTTTTGTGAGTTTTTTTTTTAAAAAGAACTCGTAACATTTTAAAATAATATATTTGAAGTAAGAAGATCTTGTTAACTTGATAATACATTCGTGACATATACAAATATCTAACAAAGTATATTAGATATATATATTTGCATTAATGAAAATATTATCTCAGAAAATTTAGCTATTAAATCAAAAATAAAAATTAAACTAATACAAACTTCAACTCGCATTATTACAAGTTATATGAACTTTTCTTCGTCAAAAATACAAAAATATTAAGACATAGTAAATCAGTAAAACTAAAGGACAATGTTTATATAGTAATGACTTTTTTGATGCAAACTTCTTGACAATATAAATCACATAAAAACATTTATGAATAAAGTCATTCTTTTATCTTGAGCATCAAAAAATCAAATCGTCTCTAACTCTTGAGAAGTTTAATAAATTTGGAATAAGATATTCAGAAGCATATATCTACATCACAATAGAAATTATAAACAAAAACAAATCTATTTAGACTACATCATGTTAACTTCATATATTGGAACATTACATACTAATTTATATACTAAGCGAAACAATAATGATTATATCATCAAAATTATTTTCCTCAAGCACTCAAGTTTAAGAAATATACCCTCTTAGGATAGAACAATTAACTTCATCAGAATAATGGTATCTTATACTCCGTTAATCTTCGAACTCACTCAACGATAATAAATCATACGAAATTTTTTAAAATGCAGGAAGAAAAGTTGAATATAAAAAAAAAAAAATTGGTTGAAAAATGAGATGGATCCCCTCTATTTATAGTCAACCAAGGATAATATGAACAAGTGTTTTTTGTGTCTTATCTAAAAAGTCAAGATGTTTTTGAGAAGTCACATCCCTTTGGAAAAATCAAAACCTATTGAAAAAGTCACAACACTTTAGTAAAGTCACAACTTATCGAAAAATCACAACCCTTTGAAAAAAGTCACAACTTATCAGAAAAGTCACAACTCATCGAAAAAATCACAACGTAAGTTAGGGATATTATAGTAATTTAACATTCAAGTTATATATGAGTTCATGCTTTTAAGGTAGTGTGTGTGTGTATATATATATATATATATATAAGTTTATAAGTTATAATTATTTTTTATCGACCAACAAAACGTATGACTTATCTAAAAATAATGTATATAATTTTTCATAAGAGGTGAGATGAATAATGTGAACGATAGAACTAATTTCATGTGATAACATATTAAAATTCACTAGTCAGTATTTTGAAAAAAAAAAGAATCTATATTGCCAGCGTATATAAATAGGGAATCAAAATTTAAGTTTTACAATATATAATTTTAAATTCAAGATTTTTAGTATTAAATTTATTATATTTTTCAAGTTATAAGTTTATGTCTATTATTTATTACTGTTTTTTTTTATAAATTCTTACCTATAAATTTATATTACATATCAAAATTAATGAACTCTACTAAATTTCGTATCAACTACATCCACCTCTACAAATAAGTTAAATATATCGTGTTTGTGAATTAGGGAAAATAACAACAATGATTAAAAAGAATGGTAGTGGTGATGTTTTGGGGTTGAAAAAACTGATTAAACAAAACCGATTATTAATTATTATTATTATTATTATTACCTTCGTTCACTTTTAATTGTCATAGTTTCATTTTTTAGAGTCAAACTATAAAAACTTTGACTAACATTTTATGATGTATTTTTTTCATCATATTGAATATGGAAAAAATTGCAATTTATAATACTTTTCGTATAGTTTTTGAATATCTAAATTTTTTGTTTAAAATATCGAATTAATGTAATCTAATTTAATTTTAAAAATTAGTCAAATTGACTTTTAAAAAGAGCAACATGACAAATAAAAGTGGATGGAGGGAATATTATTATTTTTTTATTAAAGAACTGATTTATTATTTGGTGTCGCAAAATACGTACGTGGTTACGCTTCATGCAAATACGTGTTGATGCATGTCATTCAATGTTTCTAGATATATATATATATATATATATATATATATATATATATATATATATATATATATATATATATATATATATATATGTCTCCTTAATTTGTTCAAATTAAAACGTAATCACCCCAATATAAAATATGTTATATAGAAATTAAATAGTATTTTTTTTCCACTTTAAATATTATTCCTTCGTCTCAAAGTATCTGTCGTATTTCTCTTATATATATATTTTCAGATACTATTTTCTTTGTACCGATTTATGTGGCACAGTTCAAGAGTCAAATGTCTCAAGTTATCTATTGTACATCGGTTATTAAATATTTTTCTTAAAGAGGATAACAAAAATATTTTGAAATACTTCCTAGATCCTTTTCAAATTACTATTATGGATTCTAAAAATAGTTATTACAAATTACTCTTTCAGTTCACCTTTACTTGTCACATTTTGCTTCTTGAGAGTCAATTTAACTTATCTTCACTGCTAAATAATATTAGATTAATTTGATATTTCATAATTATAATTTAGTTGTTTAAAAACTATACGAAAGCACTATAAGTTGCAACTCGTCTCATATTAATACGATGAAAAATATATCATCAAATATTGATTAAAATCCATATAGTTTGATTTTCAAAAAACGAAACATGACAAGTAATAATATGATGAACTAAAGGAGTAAAATTGATGATATGCGAGCTATTTGGGCTCAATTGGTTGGGCCTTATAGTCCTACTAGTTTTTCGACAAAATTGATGATATGCGAGCTATTTGGGCTCAATTGATTGGGCCTTATAGTCCTACTAGTTTTCGACACGTGTGTTGCACATAATTATCAATTCAGAAAATTTAAGCGAAGATTTGAATAATAAGTTTTGCACAAAATAAGAATGCAGATTCTTTTGTGAATGTTCAATGTGGATCATCATATATAACTCTTATTCACATGAACCTATAAAGAAGGTTAATGAAACAATTTATTAGTTAAATGCAATAATGTTTATTTTTATTTCAATTTGATGAGGTTCAATCATGTTATTAGTCGTATCTCATTAATATTACCTTATAGACAATATTTGTTGTGTATTTTTCTTGTCATCTTACCAGATGTACTTGGCATGTGTATTCCACTTAATTTGTTTAAAAGTCATATGAACTTTTCTTTTTCGAAAATACTGAAATATTAAGAAATGGTAAATTAGTAAAACAAAAGGGCAATATTTACGTAGTAATAACTATTTTGAAGACAACTTCCTAACAATCTAAATCACATAAGTGACATTGCTAAATAAAGTCATTCTTTTGTCTTGAGCATCAAAAAAAAATAAATCGTGACAATTCTTTAACTCTTGAGAAGTTTAATAATTTTAGAAAAAGATATTCAAAAACATATATCTACATCACAAGAGAAATTGTTAAAAAAAAACAAATGAATTTATACTACAATAAAAATTAAACTAGTAGAAACTTCAAGTGGTGTTATTACAAGTCATATAAACTTTTCTTCGTTGAAAATACTGAAATATTAAGAAGGAGTATATCAGTAAAATAAAAAGGCAATGTTTATTTAGTAATAAATATTTAGAAGCAAACTTTCTAACAATCTAAATCACATAAGTAACATTGTTAAATAAAGTCATTCTTTTGTCATGGGCATAAAAAAAAAAATTGTGACAATTCTCTAACTATTGAGAAGTTTAATAATTTTAAAAAAAGATATTCAGAAGCATATATCTACATCACAAGAGAAATTGTTAGCAAAAAAAATGAATTTACTACAATAAAGATTAAACTAATACAAATTTTAACTCGTATTATTACAAGTAATATAAACTTTTCTTCATCAAACATACTTAAATATTAAGAAATAGTAAATCAATAAAACAAAAGGGCAATGTTTATATAGTAGTAACTCTTTTGAAGCAAACTTTCTGACAAGCTAAATCACATAAGTAACATTGATAAATAAAGTCATTATTTTGTATTGAACATCAAAAAACAAATCGTGACAATTCTCTAGCTGTTGAGAAGTTTAATAATTTTTGAAAAAGATATTAAGAAGAATATATCTACATGACAAGAGAAATTGTTAATAAAAACAAATGACATAAGTATTTTGAAGACAACTTCCTAACAATCTAAATCACATAAGTGGCATTGCTAAATAAAGTCATTCTTTTGTCTTGAGCATCAAAAAAATAAATCGTGACAATTCTCTAACTCTTGAGAAGTTTAATAATTTTAGAAAAAGATATTCAGAAACATATATCTACATCACAAGAGAAATTGTAAAAAAAAAACAAATGAATTTATACTACAATAAAAATTAAACTAGTAGAAACTTCAATTGATGTTATTACAAGTCATATAAACTTTTCTTAGTTGAAAATACTGAAATATTAAGAAGGAGTATATCAGTAAAATAAAAAGGCAATGTTTATTTAGTAATAAATATTTTGAAGCAAACTTTCTAACAATCTAAATCACATAAGTAGCATTGATAAATAAAGTCATTCTTTTGTCATGGGCATAAAAAAAAAATTTGTGACAATTCTCTAACTATTGAGAAGTTTAATAATTTTTAAAAAAGATATTCAGAAGCATATATCTACATCACAAGAGAAATTGTTAGCAAAAAAATGAATTTACTACAATAAAGATTAAACTAATACAAATTTTAACTTGTATTATTACAAGTAATATAAACTTTTCTTCATCAAACATACTTAAATATTAAGAAATAGTAAATCAATAAAACAAAAGGGCAATGTTTATATAGTGGTAACTATTTTGAAGCAAACTTTCTGACAAGCTAAATCACATAAGTAACATTGATAAATAAAGTCATTATTTTGTATTGAACATCAAAAAACAAATCGTGACAATTCTCTAACCGTTGAGAAGTTTAATAATTTTTGAAAAAGATATTAAGAAGAATATATCTACATGACAAGAGAAATTGTTAATAAAAACAAATGAATTTAAACTACATCATCTTAACTTCATATTTTGGAACATTACATACTAATGTATATACTAAGCGAAAAATAATAATTATTACATCATCAGAGTTATTTTCCTCAAGTACTCGAGGTTAAAGAATATACTTTCTTAGGATAGAATAATTTACTTCATCAGAATAATGGTACCTCATATTCCGCTAAACTTCAAACTCACTAAATAATAATAAATCACACGAAAATTTTTAAAATGCAAGAAGAAGAAGAGTAGAAGATTAAAAAAAATTGTGCTTGAAAAATTAGAGGAAACTCCTCTATTATAGTCAACAAAGGTAGTATGAACAAATGTTTTTTGTGTCTTATCAGAAAAGTCATGACCTTTCAAGAAGTGACAATCCTTAGGAAAAGTCACAGCATATTGAAAAAATCACTACTCTTTGAAAAAGTCACAACTCTGTGGAAAAGTCACAACTAATCGAAAAATGATAACCCTTTGGAAAAATTACAACTTATCATAAAAATGACAACTCATCGAAAAAATCACAACCTAAGGATATTATAGTAATTTAACATCTAAGTTAGGATTTTATGCTTTTAAGGTAATATAAATAGATAGTTTGGGATTAACAACGCTGAATTGCACAAATAGCCATATTTAAGACATAGTCGTAGTTGATAAATTTTTGCGTGTATAACCATTCGAAATTAACTACTTAAACAATGGTTAAAGTACTAATGATGATTCCATTCCCTTAATTTATACTAGTACTTGATTCTGACGATGATATCAAGGATAAGTTTGATATAATTATGACAACTAAACTTTTGGAGTTTTTCAATTTTTTGAGTTTTATATCTAAACTATTAGGTGTGTCAGTTTTTTATCTGAACTGTCGCCATTTCTGTCATTAATTTATTTTTATTTCAAATATAATTAGAGTTAAATATTTAGAAATGAGCTAATATTAAGAATTTAAATAAATAAGAAAATGTCTTTTAAAACAAATAAAAGAACTAACTAATTAATAAAAGAATTTAATTCAGTTTTATGTGGGTTGAGGGTATTTTTAGACCAAAGGATGAAATGAGGGGTATTTTTAAACCAAAAACAAGGATGAAGGATATTTTTAGACCAAAAGATAGAAAAAGGGTATAAAGGGTATTTCTTTAGTTTTATCCAATAGATTAAAGATAATCTTGACCCTTTTCCATAATTAATTAGGAGAAAATTTTAAGTAGAACAAATTATTAAAACTCTATAATAATAATCTTATTACAAACTATTATTACAAACTATCCTCTGATTTGATCAAGCAAGTCCATACATAACCATATGTTATGGACTTATGGCGTATGATGTTACATGAGTTAGTCTCTGAATATCATGATCTCATCCTATAATAGAAGTACCTCGAATTATGTATGTTATCAGAAGGTATCACAATTATGTCTCCGTAGTTTTTATGTTTTTTTTTTTTTTCATTTCATGAGGATTAATTAGGTATCACAATTGAAGGAAATAAAATTACAAAAGGTAATTATAATATATGCACAAGGGAAAGCCTCAATATTGATTATATAGAAAAACTTATTAATCTACAAATAAGAGGTATGAGATTGTATTAAATAACTCTATAACTCTTGTATTGAGGCCTTATAAGGCATTCATAGTCTCCATGGTCTTGTACAACTTTTTGTTGGGTTATGGAGGGTGAATATGGCGTCATGCGGAAGCTTACAATTTGCAAATCATATAGTTGATAAATCAGATAACAAAAAAAACTTATACTAAAATTCAAAATATTACTATATCAAAACTAATATAAAGAAAAACATTGAAATTTTAGAGGGAATAAATCTCCCCATAAACAAGACTCTTAAATGACTACATTATGGATGTTATTGTTCTTGTGTTAGAAGAAATAAACCTATATTTATAGAGTCCTAAAATCTTTTCTTACTAGAAAAGGACTAGCCACTCCAAAATATTTTCCTAAAAGGAAAGAATAAACCAAATATAAATGAATATTATATTTTACTTTCATGAAAAGTAAAAACATTTATGGTAATGTTTTGTTTTTTCTTTAAGGAAAACTAAATCTTAAATTATGATAAGAAAATCAGGGCAAAACCCTAACACTTTTTATGTTAATAAACATGCTGAACAAGAAAAGGTGCCCCCAGGTTAGTTATAAATTATAAACCACTTAATTAAAAGCATTACGTTGGATTAGGTGCCCCATCCTTAATAAAAAATATTTATTAGGTAGGATTTATGATGCTATTATATTTTCCAAATTTGATTATCTAAGTGATTCAGACATGAAAGACTGTCAAGAGATCCGTTAGATTACCCTAAGTTGTGGGCGGACCCGGAAAAATCCGTTGGATTACCCTAAAGGGCGGACTCGGATAGGTGAAGCTTTCACAGGAAACTCTCTCTATAATAATATAATTTTTGAATGCAGGTCACTAATGGGAAAATTGGAAGCATCCCCTCCAGCCTACTTATTCAGGGAGCAAAACAAAGTTGTTGATATGCTAAGCAAGGAAGGCCAAGCTTCTCAGAAAACCGAATAGGGAATAACTTAATTTCAAGAATATTATCTAGAAGACCATCAACTATAGAAGAAAATCAAGAATTAAACGAAATAATACACATAGATAGAGATTTACAGATTTTTAAACAAAATCAACTAAAACTGTTAAATCTAAAAACATTATACAATGTAAAATACTTATCTAGAAATAATCAATTATATAGATATTATAGAGAAGAACAAATATCAGCAATAGGAGAAAACTTTGCAATTTTAGACTTAGTAAACCCAGCTTTCATAACGATGATAAAAAATCCCAATCTAATGTTAATGCATATGGGCCTAATAGTCATAGGAATAAAAGGACTAACTAGAAAAAAATCTAGGATGTAAAGTATTAATTGTACTATATGATAATAGATGGTCAGATTTAAAGAAATCTATAATCGGATTAACCGAAGTAGACATGACAAATAATGGTGGAATATTTTATATAAGCCCAGACTTTTTAATTAGTCTAAAAGAATTTGGAAACCATATTAAAATAGAAATCTAGACTAAAGGATATGAAGAAATGAATAATGGAAATAATTTATTAATGTGTGTAGGTTTTATTGGAAAAATGACATTAAATAGTAATACAAAGTTTAAACTTCAAGTAAACGATATGGTAGAAATAATGGGAAATAAAGGTATAAAATTAATCAAACCAATAAAAATAAATACAGAAGAATATGCAGGATTAGAATGGAACTTAGATAAATTAAATAAACCAAAAGTATTTGCTCCCGAGCAACATTTAATGTATACCAGCTCAAAAGGAGAAACATCAATTAGGTTTACAGGCTATAATTATACAAATCAAAGAAACTTAGATGATACTGAAACATAAAGTACCATAGCAGCAGAGCAAGAGCAATTTATGAATATAAAATTAATACAAGAAGGGTATGAGGTAGAAAGAGCTATAGAAGAAGCAAAAAGATAATACCAAGAAAATAGTCTTACAGATTTTAAATGTAGAGGCTGTAAAAAAGGAAAAATGGATATAATAGAAACAATACAATATTTTAGAATATGCCAAGACAAAGATGATAATTTAGCATATAGAATAGAAAAACCAGAAGACATAAATGAAGAGAAAATAGATACTTTATCCATAACTAGTTACACTGAACTAATGGAAGAAGCAACTAGTTCACATAGTGCTAGTCCGTTCCAAAGAACTAGTGTAGCTCCGAATATTAGCTATAATACAGGTAATCTACCTAGAAAACCATGGACAAGACCTGATTAAGATATAAAAGATAATATTAAACCAATAGAAAAAAGAATGCCTATAGAAGAACCTATTAGACTACAAGAAGGAGGAAATAAAGGAAAAATATTAAACATAGCAGCACATGATCCACAAATGTGGAATACAGTAATAGAATTATGGAAAGGAATAGTGGTAGCAGATTTTATTAAAAACTATCAAGAAACTGATGCTGAGACTATGTATAATTTAGAAACATTTTTAGGAGAATCCTGTAAAGCATTATGGGAATCTTATAAACAAACCTATCCACAATAATTTCAGAGTTTAATAGAATTAGGACCAAACCCATACAACTTTACAAATAAAATACATGTATTATTAATAGGCGAAGACCCAAATAGTGGCCTAGTAGCACTACAAAGAAATGCTGTAATAAAATTAGAACAATTAAGTATATCTAATTGGATAAACATAAATAATTTTCTTAAAGACTATTTTTATTATTGTACTATTAGTTGGAATACATTTAATGAAGAATTAGGCAAAAAATTATTCAATAAATTACCAAGAGCTTTAGGAAGAGAAATAGAAAAAAGATTGTATAAAAGAGAAGGAGTGGTGCAAAACCCCACACTCTTATGGCCTATAGGACAAAAAACAAATCACATAATGGAAATACTAACAGAAAAATGTACAAATATGCAAATACAAAAACAATTAAAATAAAATGAAATAAATTTTTGCAAGACAATGATAAACACTACCCAAAGTTATGATAGTAAAACAAGCAAATATAAAAGAAGAATCGGATATAACCAAAGACCCTATAGACATAAAAAATATTTCTTAAGAAAATCTTTAGCTAGAAAACCATATCTAAATAGAGATAGACATGTTAGGAAATATAGAAATGATAGGAATTATAAAAATAAATTAGAATGCTATACTTGTGGAATTATAGAACACTTAGCAAATACATGTCCTAAAAGGAATAACATGAAGACTAGAAATTCTCAATTAATAGAAGATTTTCAAGAAACATTATTAAATGTAGATGAATACATGTCAGACACAGAAAATATATACTTAGTAGTAAGCATAGAAACAGAAGAAATAAATACTCGATCAGACACATCTGACCTAGAAGATGATAATTTAATTAATGAAATAGGAGCAGAAAGAAATCAAGATTTCTTAGATAATACAATAATAAATACTATGATGAATATTTCTCAAGAATGTAGTCATGAGTTCAAAAGACTAAAAGGAATAGATAGTAACCAATATAATATATGTAAGTGGTATCCTAGTAAAATAAATAGGGCCAAATGTAAACATTGTTATATGAAAGCCTGTATTAGTTGTCTAGAAAATAAATTAAACCAAAAAATACATAAAAATGAAGAACAAGTTCATATAAAAGATCAGGCTACTAATCTAAGACTAATAACTCTAAAAACAAGAACAAATGACTTAAAACAAAGAATAACTAAATTAGAAAAAGGAAAAGAAAAAATAGACGAAAAGACTACACAGTCACAAGGTACAATACATTTAGATCAAATAGAAAGTGAATTAATGAATATAGAAGAAAATAATACTAGTTTTATATGTAATGAAGATAAAAAGTTTGGAACAATAAAAATACTAGTGAGAATAACAATAAAAGATATAGAAATAAAAACTTTAGCTTTAGTAGATACAGGTTGTACAAGTTGACTACTTAATAAAAAGATACTGCCACATAATTTATTATCAACTCTAAAAAAATTTAAGGAACCTATACAAGCAATACAAATGGACGGAACTTATAATTTCAACGACCAATATATAGAGAAAGCGCAAATAAGCTTTATAAATACATGTAATGAATTATATAAGCCCACATATAATATGCATAAAATATTAGTCAAAGATCTTAATATTAAAACTTAGTCTTAGGTTTACAATTCCTTATACAAAATAACGGGAGTTTTTTAATTTCCAGAGATGGAATAATGATGTTTAGGAATACAACTTATAC
Source organism: Solanum bulbocastanum (assembly GCA_037074985.1). Taxonomy (NCBI): domain Eukaryota; kingdom Viridiplantae; phylum Streptophyta; class Magnoliopsida; order Solanales; family Solanaceae; genus Solanum; species Solanum bulbocastanum. Next base: position 4,675,733 of record CM073606.1, on the reverse strand, counting down.
CCCTGTACAAACTAGAAAAATCCCAACCAAAGAATTAAATAAAAACAATAAAATAAATACAAAAAATACAACTCCATGTTGTGACGATTGTAACAATAATGACAGTTGTTGTTCAAATAATTTATATGAAGAAAAACAAGAAGAAAATGATTCAGACGATATATACCTAGAAGACATAGAAAAAGATTATACCTTAATAAATATAGAAATAGAATTTTACAATTTTCAAAAGGGAATAAATACTATAGGACAAGTAAAAAATCCTAAAGACTTAGAAAATATAGTAGCAATATTAGACGAAATGGAAATAATAGAAGAAAAACCCTTAATACATTGGGGAAGTAATAAAACCATGTGTAAATTAGATATAATAAACCCTGAATATACTATAAAAATGACAACAATAGAAGCAAATAATAAAGACACAGAGGAATTTAATAAACAAATAAAAGAATTACTAAAACTAGAAGTAATAAGAAGATCTACATCTAGACATAGATCAACAACTTTTATGGTTAGAAACCATAGTGAACAAGTGTGAGGAAAAGCTCGCATGATAATAAATTATAAAAGATTAAATGATAATACCAGAACAGATGCATACAAATTACTCGATAAAAGTGAGTTAATTAATAGAATACAAGGTAAAAAGATGTTTAGTAAATTTGACTGTAAATCAGGATACTGGCAGGTAAAAATGCACCCGAAAAGCATAGAATGGACAGCCTTCGCTTGTCCAGAAGGACATTTTGAATGGCTTGCTATGCCTTTTGGTTTAAAGACAGCTCCTCCTATATTCCAAAGAAAGATAGACGAGATGTTCGGAGACTATAAGAATTTTGTACTAGTATATGAAGACGATATTTTAGTATTTAGTAAAAATATACAACAACATTTAGGACACCTACAAACAGTATTTAGATTATTTTTAAAATACAGAATAATAATTAGTAAAAAGAAAATGGAACTATGTAAGACACATATAAATTTCTTTGGAGTAACTTTAGGAGAAGAAAAAATAAAATTACAACCACATATAGCTAAAAAAGTATTAGAAATGCCAGATAAGTTAGATACTACAAAAGAATTACAAAAATTCTTAGGATTAGTAAATTATGCAAAAACTTCATCCAAGATTTAGGAAAAATAGCAGGACCATTATATGCTAAGACAGGTAGTAAGGGACAAAAACACTTTAACATAGAAGATATAAAATTAGTCCAACAAATAAAAAAAAAAGTTAAAAATATACCAGACTTAAAAATACTTTTAGAATCAAATTATCTAATAGTACAAACAGACGGAAGTAAACTAGGATGGGGCGCTATTTTAAAATCTAGACCTAATAAATATAGACCAAAAAATGAAGAAAAAATATGTGCCTACCAAAGTGGACAATACAAAGAAAAAGGTAATATGAGTAGTATAGATGCAGAAGTATTAACAATAATATATGGACTGAATAATTTTAAATTATATATCTTAAACAAACAGGAAGTATTAGTTAGAACAGACTGTGAAGCAATAGTAAAATTTCACAAAAAAATAAATAGTAAAGCTAGCAGTAAAAGACGATGGTTAAACTTTATGGATATAATATCTATGTATAATAACATTGTTTTTGAATACGTTAAAGGAAAAGATAATAATTTAGCAGATAAACTAAGTAGACTACAATTAAAAACTAACTAATTTCTATTTCAGTATGTGATCAAGCATGATACCAACTGGCCAACAGCCAACAGACAAAGGCAAGGGCATAGCCCAGCCAGATACCTATGCTCAGACATTATTAGGAAGACAAAATTTCATACCATTAAGTACAACAGACAACTTAATGGAGAGAATTTATTTTGGTAAGTATAATTTAATTTCATATCCTAAATGTAATTTATCCTTTAGAGTAATTCCAGACTGTAATTTAGAAAAGCCCAACAATGTTTGGTAGATAGCTTATGGATAGCATATAATAAACAAGACACTAAATATTTTATAGCAGCTTCTAATGCTTTATGTCAATATTTTTCAGATAAAAATAGAGACAATAAATTTAAATATTATGTAGTTATGCATGACAAAAATAAAGGTGTTTTTCAGTCTTGGATAGAAGTAGTTGATTCTATAAATGGGGTTAAAAACCAACTTTTTAAAGGTTTCAATAATTTCACCGAAGCTTTAGATTATGCAAGAGGAATACTTGGGCCTAATTATTATATTTCACCAGCTCTCAGACAAAGCCCAAACCAAATACCACAATATAATATCCAAAAAGACTCAGATAAAATAATTTTTCGTGACCATTGTTCATCCATGACCGAGGGTTTCAAAAGACTCAATACAAAAAATGAAATCCTTATTCAAGAAAATATGAGACTTATGAAACAGCTCGTGACCTTTCAGAGTAAATATGTTTCAAGAACAGGCAGTACTCAGACGCAAGACATGAGTTCTCCATCTCCTTTAAAAATGGATGAGACGGGTGTGCATTTCCCTCTGAATGCTAAGAACTCTACTGTATCAAAGCATAATACAGCTAGTTCGGTTCAAACGGTGACCGGTAAAGACTTATCAAATCCGTTAAAGGCTGTTACTTTGCGAAAAAGTGAAGAAGAGGAGTCTTCTTCCTCACGAAGGAGATTACCTAAATATTTTCAGAAAGACTCTTTAAGAAAAGATGAAGCAGTAAAAAAGAAAAAAAAATAAAAAATTAGAAAAAATAATTAAACAAACTTTAGAAAAAAAATTTCAAGACAAAAGCCAAGACAAACATATCATCAAATACATTCCTAATCCAAGTAATGGTTCAGAAGACATTATCAGATGAAGAACAGATAAATAATATTTAAGACTCACAAAAATCTTATAAAGATAAAGACTCGGACATGAATTTTGATACCATTGCATTACACAACTAAGACACTTAACCATTTTTTGAGACTTCAACGAAAACAAAAGTCACCAGATAGACAAGTCACAAATTGCAACAAGAAAACGTTACTAAGATAAATTGACAAGAAAGACATGGGAAGAAAGATAAAGTCACAAAGATAAAATAAGAAAGTTTACAAGAAAGACATGGGAATAAAGACAAAGTCACAAAGATAAGATAAGATAAGAAAGTTGACAAGAAAGACATGGGAAGAAGAAGACAAGAATAGTAATTATAGTGGAAGAAATTTTAAATTAGTAGGTAAGAGTGTTAGGTGGGAATGTCCACTACGTGTCTTGTAAAAATGAGTGTGTTATCACTTTATTATTACCCTCTAAAAGAGGAAAAAACTGTTGACATAACACACGTCTGTCGAATAATTAAGTCTGTAATATAAGTCAAAAGATGAAATTAATGATGCATGTGACGATGGGGCCCAATGTGTACCCGACTTGCATTATTAAAAGAATTTTATCAAGTTGTTGGCCATTAATAATTAAGGCCACGTAGTGTGTCTAGAACCGTCCTTTCTGGTTCTTCTAAGTCTATATAAGAAAGGGAAAAAACAATTAGAAAGGCAGAACAAAAAAGATCGAAAGAGAGTGAAAAAGAGTAGAAAAAACGGAGAGACTACAAACCTACCTACCAAAAAATCCTCCTACTTCCTTCCAACCTTTATGTCTACTACTGTGTTCCTACAACCTTGTATTGTAAAACGTTTGTGAAATAATAAAAAGTGTATTTGAGTTCTAAGTTTTTGGAAATTTCTTAAAAAGCTCTTCGGGGGTTTCCGAAAGGGAAACCTCTCTCAGTTAATCATGTAAGTTTTATGATGCTTATGTCCCTAAATTCCCCCAAAAAATATGTTACTTTTTAAAAGTTTTCTTTATGTTATTTTTTACTTGTTATATTCTAGATTTGTTATAGTTAAATTAATGTAAATTCATGTATATGTGTTAAATGATTACCCTTAGTATATGGATAACCTATTAATTTCTTAAATAACTAGTATGGATTAGCCTGTAAATTTCTCGAATTCGTGGCCTTGATAGTCTGCTTGATAAAAGGATAAAGTTGTTGTCAGATAAATATCCGGGGTGTGGCTAAAGATGAAGTTTATAAGAACAAAGATTAACAGGAAGAGATGAACGGGGTAAGATTAAAAAAAATAAATTATATATATAAAAATGGGGAAATTAGGATATTACATAATAATTAAACATGATAACTCAAAAAGAGAGAGGGAGTACTGAGTAGGATTTACAAAAAATGGGCATACAAAGGATCTAGTTAATTCAAATTCTCAAAGATAAAATTATTATTTGGAAACTTTTGAAAATTTAAAAATTACTTCAAACTTTTATACTTTTTAATAGAAATACACATAATTTATAGTAACAAAGCTCATTTGGACGAAATCAACTTATAATTTGATTAACATCATATTGTAGTCGAAATTTATTCAAAGAAAAACACAAATACAAAGTCAAACAAGAACTAATAGAAATGATTTCGACCATCATCTCTAGAAAAGCAGCAGAACTCTACGTTAGCCCTCTAGGATATTCATGAAATGAAACGGGCTACAGGACGCTGAGTCCATCAGCAAATATAGCAGCAAAAGCATTCATTCGAGTTTTGGGCAAAGACAAACCAATTTCCAAATCTCCATCAAAGTCCTTAGACTTACTAAGAGACATCAATAAATCACTCTCGAAAAAAACAAAGTGCCATTGTTTTGGCTTTCCCCAACCAAAATCAGCTTCATATAAGTCATATTTTGGCGATCCAGTGACCGCAAGATATCTTCCCTTATTTGACACCGCACCAACTTCTTTCAACCAATCACCATTCAACACGTATTCCTCATCCTTGATCCTTTTATAAATAATTTCTGCAATCGATTCCGTTGCAATTATAAATCCTTCATTTCCTACTAAATCAACATGATTTGTACTTGCAATGTACCAAATGATACAATTCCCAAAATAAGATGAAGGAAGTGGAGGATCAAATCGCTCTCTGTAATTTACTGAACATCCAAAGTATTCCATTATGTTCTCATCTATTATTTCAGTCGCGTCCTCTGATTTTACCAAACAACTCCATACATAACCACATGTTACGGTGTATGATGTTACATGAGTCAGGCTAGGTAGTTTTGATAATATTAAATTCTTGAGTTTGTCAATGTGATTTCGTCGTACAGTAAATGTACGACGAACTATATTATTATTATTATTATCAGGAGGAGGAGTCACAATTATGTCACTCATCTTTGCCTTAAGCTTCTTCATTTCTTCCCACATATTATCTCTTAGTCCATAAGGGTCTTTGACAATAGACCGATCATAAAACGAAATCATGAACTCATGATCATGATCATTTTCGTCGTTTTTGTTGAGCAAGGCCCATGACTTTATGAACCCTACTATGGTAGACCCGTCACCAACGACATGATTGCTAATGAAAGAAATAGATATGCCATGATTAGGAAAAAGTGTCACTTGAATAGCTACAACCGGTGCAAATTGGACCCCGGATGCATCCTTAGGTTCCGCAATTTTAGGAACTAAGGGATGAAAATCCTTAGCGTTATGTGTATGATCATTACCAACAAGATAATCGAAACCATGTCAGTACTTTGAGAAAAAGTAACAGATACAGAATCTCCTTTTACATAACGTAGTTCAGGATAACCGGTAGAATTCCATGGACAAACAAGGTTGCCAGCTAGTGGTAGATAGTGTTTTAGAGTGAGTGAGAGTGAACGTTTGAGAGTAGGAATAATGTTTTGAATGAAACTATTTTTGTCAATATTGTGGAGTTTATAGAATAAAATCCTTGGTACATGAAGGTTATGTAACATCCACAAAGTATCAAAGCAAGTTAAAGGGAGTGTTAGATTATATTTGGCACATGTAGGTGGTGCAACTTGGCATTGCTCAATAATCGAAGCCATATTTTTGTTTGGTTAACAAAAGGGATATCAATATGTTTGGCTTATATAGCCGTCAATTTTGCAATTCAGAGTAAATATATCTTTTATTATAAAAAGGGAAAAGGCTCGAATATACTATCAAGTTTTGAGAAAAGTCTTATATATGTTATCTGTTAAAAGTTTGGTTCATTTATGTCATTTTTGTTTGAGAAAAAATTTATCCATGTCATTATTTGTTAAGAAAATAACTTTGGTTATGCAAAATCATTTTTTAGATTTAGGAACTTTTATAAATTTAACATCACCCTGAACTTTTATAACTTTTAGATCTCTTCAGAAAATTTTGTCCACACAAATTTTGGACCTATTTCATTTCAGCGATCACATGGGTTCCACTAGTGCATTTTTACCCCGCAATGGTCTGGTTCTTTGAGGATCCACATGTTAAATTAAATTTTGAATTTAATTCATATTTAAAAAAACTAGCTCAAAAAAAAAGGACGGTTCAAGTCTTATGAATTGAAGTTTTATTTAACTATATATCTTTTGGGTCTAGTTTTGGATTGAGAAATTTAAAATTTTAATTTTTTTATTCTATTTCAAATTTAGAAAAATAAAAACTGAATCCAAAGTACTTTGAATTATGAGTGTTTTACCCCCTCTAAATATTCTTACTTATGGGCCTATTTGTATTAGAGTATAATATAAAACATATAGCCACTCCAAAATAGCCTAATTACTCTCTATAGCTTAATAATTACAATTCGTAGCTACATAGGGAGGAGAGAGGTGAGCGAGACTGAGAGAGACAGGAGAGAGGTGAGCGAGAGACTGCAAAGAGTGGGAGAGAGGTGAATTGTATATGTATATTGGTTAGGTAATTGTATATTATACATATGTATTTGTATATATGGCAAGTGAGATTGGGAGAGGAAGGAGAGAGGCGAGTGAGATAGGGCAGAGAGTGGGAGAGATGTGAATTGTATATGTATATCGGTTAGATAATTGTATATTATACATTTGTATTTGTATATATGGCAAGCGAGATTGGGAGAGGGAGGAGAGAAGTGAGCGAGAGGGCAGAGAGTGAGAGAGATGTGAATTCTATATGTATATCGGTTAGAGAATTGTATATTATACATATGTATTTGTATATTCTTGCGAATTATACATATACAAATGTGGCTAATTATACAAACTCGAAGTCCACATAATTAATGTATAATGTTAGTCGAGTGATAATTACAACAAACTATAGCTATGATGAGTAATTAAGTAGTATAAATTTGCTTAACCGAAAAACTACAGAATATGACAAACATCAATATACATTTAAAATAAATAGCTACAATTTTTTTTTTATGTTATATGGATATAACTACACAATAAATAGAAAAGTTTATTATATACAAATAATTAGGAAAATTATTAAATATCAAATAGGAAAAGTTACTATTACATGCATAATTGATTATGTCTAGGTATGTTTTATGTGCTTGGTTCCCCATGTTTACTCTCATTAATACTTCATCTTTCATCAATATTCTTATATCACAAATTTTCTGTATTTTCCCCCCAATTTCTTTCCAATTTATGATCCTTTTGATGATTCTAGAAGCAATTTTTGTGATTTGAATTCACCAGGCATCTTCTAATTGAATTTTTTTCCTCATTTTTATAAAGATTATATTTATATTCATCTATTTTTATAGGGTTTCGATTGAAGAATTATTTGTTTCTCCATTGCAATGACTATAGTTATATATAAAAAAAAAGGAATACTTGTATTGTAATATTAGCACAAGTTGAAATGGTAATCTGTGAATACAAGTATATCTGGATACATTGGTAATCTATCCAATTTGGAAAGGGTTGACTAGACAATACAAGTATAGTTGGATACATTAATACTATGTTTTTATAAATAAATACATGAGTTAACACCAAGCCTTAAGTATTACACAAAAAACTTGATCAAAAAGAGATTGACGTTTGTTGACCTTTTCAGCTAAATACTTGCACACTTTGATAACTACACATTCTATTATTTTCAATTTATTTTTCTGGGTTGTCTAATGTCTTTTGTTTGACACCAATGTATTTATATGTATACTATATTAGTGTAGTGTATTCATTTTTTGTTTAACAATAGTGTATCAATTTTTCAAATTATTGTGTTTGTATGCTAAATTGTTATACTTTACCTTCTTTGATATATTAATACATTAAGTTTTTATAAATACTTATATTCTTGATGTATTAATACTTTAAATTTTATAAATAGAGATATCAATTTTAATTTGTACAATGACTACATTTTTCTTATTTAGGTCATAGTAATTAAAATTGTATCAATGTATAAATAGAAAAATGAAAAACATATACAAAAATTACAGCTAGAAAAAGACATAAATCATAATCATTTTTTTGTAAATAACATACTTATATCTATTAAACTTTAATAACCCTATAAATATAGTCATTTTTGTAAGTTACCCCTAATAATATACCACCAAACATCTGATTATTGTAGTGACAATTTGAAGTGTTTCTCCTCTACAACTTTTAAAATGCAAGTCTGTGTCACCATTCAAAATCACAGTCGTAATGATACCTATGTCTCCAACCCAACAAATTTACCAATTCAACTTAATAAATAAAGTAGAAAGATAAGCAACAAACAAAATTATCTCAAATACTAAGTCTTTCGAAAGTATAAAATGCGAAAAGTTGAATATTACCCAAGATTTAGGGTGTGTTTGGTATGACGGAAAACATTTTCCTGAAAATGTTTTCGAAACTTCTCATGTTTGGTTGGGTTAAATGTTTTGGAAAATGTTTTTCAAATCAACTCATTTTCCTCAAATTTAAGGAAAATGACTTCTCTTCAAAACTGAAGGAAAACATTTTCCAAAACTCTCTTCCAACTTCAAATTACAATTTCTTTTTGTTGAAAAAATCAATTTATTTTGTCCCTACCCTCAAACCAGCCCCCCCAACCACCACCACCCAAAAAAAATAATTTAAAGCTTGTTTTTAAAAAATGTTTTAACATCAAATTCTTATTTTTTCACCCCTACCCTCGACCCCTTCCCCTGTCAGCCCCCCCCCCCCTACCCCCACCCAAAAAAAAATTTAAGTTTGTTTTTCAACTCCAGAATTTGATTTTTTCATCCCTACCCTCGACCCCCCCCCCCCAAAGCCCTCCCTACCAAGCCCCCCACCCCCCAAAAAAATTTTTTTAGTTTATTCTTAAAAAATATTTTCAACTTCTAATTTTTATATTTTCACCCCTACCCTCGACCCCCCCCCCTACCAGCCCCCCACCCCAAAAAAAAATTTAAGTTCGTTTTTAAAAAATATTTTCAATTTCAAAAATTATTTTCTACTCTAGTAAAAATAAAAGATATTTTCTCAAAAATATTTTTCATTCATAAATCAAACACTAAAAATCTTTTTTGAAAAATATTTTATACTCACCAACCAAACATGAAAAAATAAATCAAAAATCTATTTGTTTTTTAGGAAAACATTTTCCTTTATACCAAACACACCCTTAGTGTAATAAGTACAAGAACTTCTAAAAGAAGATATAAGTCTAAAACTATATGACAAGTCTAGATTGACACATGCAACTTCTGAGTTTTGCCTCAATTGCCCTAATATTTTTTATCGATCTTTTGTACTCTATTTGTTTAGAAACAATTTTTCTTACCCCATTTCACCACGTCCTCTCCGGCCCCTACCCCAACCTTTTTTTTTTTTTTATATATCCACGCAAAACTTTCATATGAAAAACGTACAAGGTGTTATTCTAAATTCAAGAAAGAAAGTAAAAGTTATAATCAATTTACACATTTACTAATTAATTAATATTTCATAAAAAAATTATATCAAGAATAATATCCGCCGTATACGATGGAACCCTAACCAAATATGATCAAAATAAGTAAGAGGGAGTGTCACCTCCGCTGCGCCGCCGGGGGGTGGCGCAACTTGACATTGCTCAATCACGGACGCCATTATTTAGTGCTATAATGTTTTGCTAAGAAGTACACACACCACATACATAAATATTCACGTGTGTACCACTCGGCATATATGTGGCTGATTTTGTATGCCGTACGAGAGACACCATGTGAACAAATTTCAGCCACGTTTTATTTTTTAATAACTAGAAATCAAAATTCTAGAGATTTTAGATCTCTTTAGAAAATTTTGTCCACACAAATTTTGGACCTATCTCATTTCAGCGATCACGTGGGCTCTACTAGTGCATTTTTACCCCGCAATGGTCCGGTTCTTTGAGGATCCACATGTTAAATTAAATTTTGAATTTAATTCATATTTAAAAAAACTAGCTCAAAAAAAAAAGGACGGTTCAAGTCTTATGAATTGAAGTTTTATTTAACTATATATCTTTTGGGTCTAGTTTTGGATTGAGAAATTTAAAATTTTAATTTTTTTATTCTATTTCAAATTTAGAAAAATAAAAACTGAATCCAAAGTACTTTGAATTAAGAGTGTTTTACCCCCTCTAAATATTCATACTTATGGGCCTATTTGTATTAGAGTATAATATAAAACTTATATATTTTTAAACATTATTTTAATGCTTTAGGCATGATTTATATTAAAATATATGTGTAAGAGATTTGACATTATGATTTAATAACATTTGTTCTTTTTCGCCATTCAAATATAATTGTTTGATTATATTAATTATCTTACTTACATGATATGCTGAATAACTAAATCGAACTGAAAATAAATTATCTTAATAAATAATGTTCTATCACTCTTATAACATGTAAATGTAAAAGTTTAAATTAAATTTGAACCCACGTAAAATTACATATACCTGCAACCCGCTCTGTCCCGCATTAATTTTGAAAAAGCCGACTTAAAGTTGCTTCGCATCCTATCCGTCCCGCACAACCTTAAACCCGTCCCGCCCTACATAGCTTTAAACCCACCCAGCTCCGCATCCGGCCTGCCCCATTGCGATCCCTATTGATCTAGTCTCCCCGTGAGAGCTTTTTAGTCTTTGTGAAAGTATTGTTGATGGCTAGATCTTGATCTAATTGGCTCTATTTTATAAGTCTCCACTTCTCTTTTGTTTACGTTATATATTTTTTATATATATATAATATGAGGGAATTTCTAAAGTCAACATGTACGTTTGGCATGGAAGGATAGTATAATCATTTTAAATTACATTACACTATATAATAAGAGGGAATTTCAATGCCAAACAGGCAACAGATCAACATGTTTGTTTTCACATGAAAGGATAAATTACATTATACTTTATATTTTATAATAAGAGGAAATTTACATACCAAGCAGGCAAGCAGATCAATATGCCTACTTTGACATGGAAGGGTAATAGAGTCATTTTAAATAAAATTAAATAAGATGATTGGCTTGAAAAAAGGTAGAAAACTTAATGAATTATTATATGCGATTTCAAGTTGATTTAATCACATGATATCATATCATGAGATGAAATCCTAAATTCTCCAAAAATATGATTTGAAAATTTCAAATCATGATTTAAAATTTTTCGAGAATCTCCATTACATCCTTGTCTATTGTATCTTCCCTAATCGTGAACTTTGACTTTATCAAGCAAGTCCATATATAAACACAAGTTATTGTAAAAGATGTTACATAACTTAGGTTTAGTCATCTTGACAATTTTAAATTCTTAAGCTTTACAATGCTATTTCGTTCTATAATAAATGTACCTCGAACTCTATCGAGAGGAGGAATCACAATTATGTGACCTATCTCCGAAATATTTTGCTTCATTTCATCCCTTGTTCATAATGATCTTTTATTACGGACCTATCATAAAATGGAATGAACTCATTTGATAAACATTGCTCATCACCGCCAAATTTGTTAATAATATAAAATTAGGTTTAATATGCTCAATTTTATTAGGTTTAATAATATTGACACCAGCACGTAGAAGTGGTGGAGATTATTAATACATAGTATTATAATTTTTAAATTATAAGGAACTTCTTGTGTTATAGTTGGCACATAAAAGTACTTTTGTCATTTCAATTAAAAAAATAGTATGATTGGCTTGACACACAACGCATACATAAATATTCACGTGTGTACCACTCGGCATATATGTGGCTGATTTTGTATGCCGTACCAGAGACACCATGTGAACAAATTTCAGCCACGTTTTATTTTTTAATAACAAGGAATCAAAATTCTAGAGATTTTAGATCTCTTTAGAAAATTTTGTCCACAACACCATGTGAACAAATTTTGGACCTATCTCATTTCAGCGATCACGTGGGTTCCACTAGTGTATTTTTACCCCGCAATGGTCCGGTTCTTTGAGGATCCACATGTTAAATTAAATTTTGAATTTAATTCATATTTAAAAAAATTAGCTCAAAAAAATGGACGGTTCAAGTCTTATGAATTAAATTTTTATTTAACTATATATCTATTGGGTCTAGTTTTGGATTGAGAAATTTCAAATTTTAATTTTTTTTATTTTATTTCAAATTTAGAAAAATAAAAACTGAATCAAAAGTACTTTGAATTATGAGTGTTTTACCCCTCTAAATATTCTTACTTATGGGCCTATTTGTATTAGAATATAATATAAAACATATAGCCACTCCACGTAATTAATGTATAATGTTAGTCGAGTTGTAATTACAACAAACTATAGCTATGATGAGTAATTAAGTAGTATAAATTTGCTTAACCGAAAAACTACAGAATATGACAAACATCAATATACATTTAAAATAAATAGCTACAATTTTTTTTAATGTTATATGGATATAACTACACAATAAATAGAAAAGTTTATTATATACAAATAATTAGGAAAATTATTAAATATTAAATAGGAAAAGTTACTATTACATGCATAATTGATTATGTCTAGGTATGTTTTATGTGCTTGGTTCCCCATGTTTACTCTCATTAATACTTCATCTTTCATCAATATTCTATCCCCCCCCCCCCCCCCCCCCCCCCCGCAATTTCTTTCCAATTTAAGATCCTTTTGATGATTCTAGAAGCAATTTTTGTGATTTGAATTCACCAGGCATCTTCTAATTGAATTTTTTTCCTCATTTTTATAAAGATTATATTTATATTCATCTATTTTTATAGGGTTTCGATTGAAAAATTATTTGTTTCTCCATTGCAATGACTATAGTTATATAAAAAAAAAGGTATACTTGTATTGTAATATTAGCACAAGTTGAAATGGTAATCTGTAAATACAAGTATATCTGGATACATTGGTAATCTATCCAATTTAAAAAGGGTTGACTAGACAATACAAGTATAGTTGGATACATAAATACTATGTTTTTATAAATAAATACATGAGTTAACACCAAGCCTTAAGTATTACACAAAAAACTTGATCAAAAAGAGATTGACGTTTGTTGACCTTTTCAGCTAAATACTTACACACTTTGATTCCTACACATCTATTATTTTCAATTTTTTTTCTAGGTTATCTAATGTCTTTTGTTTGACACCAATGTATTTATATGTATACTAGATTAGTGTATTCATTTTTTGTTTAACAATAGTGTATCCATTTTTCAAATTATTGTGTTTGTATGCTAAATTGTTATACTTTACCTTCTTTGATATATTAATACATTAAGTTTTTATAAATACTCATATTCTTGATGTATTAATACTTTAAATTTTATAAATAGAGATATCAATTTTAATTTGTACAATTACTACATTTTTCTTATTTAGTTCATAGTAATTAAAACTGTATCAATGTATAAATAGAAAAATGAAAAACATATACAAAAATTACAGCTAGAAAAAGACATAAATCATAATCATTTTTTGTAAATAACATACTTATATCTATTAAACTTTAATAACCCTATAAATATAGTCATTTTTGTAAGTTACTCCTAATAATATACCACCAAACATCTGATTATTGTAGCGACAATTTGAAGTGTTTCTCCTCTACAACTTTTAAAATGCAACTCTATGTCACCATTCAAAATCACAGTCGTAATGGTACCTATGTCCCCAATCAATAGGTAAGCCAACCCAAAAAATTTACCAATTCAACTTAATAAATAAAGTAGAAAGATAAGCAACAAACAAAATTATTTCAAATACTAAGTCTTTCGAAAGTATAAAATGCGAAAAGTTGAATATTACCCAAGATTTAGGGTATGTTTGGTATGACGGAAAATATTTTCCTGAAAATGTTTTTTCATTTTCTCATGTTTGGTTGGGTTAAATGTTTTGGAAAATATTTTTCAAATCAACTCATTTTCCTCAAATTTAAGGAAAATGACTTCCCTTCAAAACTTAAGGAAAACATTTACCAAAACTCTCTTCCAACTTCAAATTACAATTTCTTTTTGTTGAAAAAATCAATTTATTTTGTCCCTACCCTAAAACCAGCCCCCCAACCACCACCACCACCCCAAAAAAATAATTTAAAGCTTGTTTTTAAAAAATGTTTTTAACTTCAAATTTTTATTTTTTCACCCCTACCTTCGATCCCTCCCCCCGCCTGACCCCCCCACCCACCCACCCACCCAAAAGAAAATTTAAGTTTGTTTTTCAACTCCAGAATTTGATTTTTTCACCCCTACCCTCGACCCCCCCCCTCCCCAGCCCTCCCTACCATCCCTCCCACCCCTCCCTACCAGCTCCCCCACCCCCCAAAAAAAATTTTAAGTTTATTTTTAAAAAAATATTTTCAACTTCTAATTTTTATTTTTTCACCCATACCCTCGACCCCCCCCCCCCCCCCAAAACTAGCCTCCCACCCCAAAAAAAAAGTTTAATTTGTTTTTAAAAAATATTTTCAATTTCAAAAATTATTTTCTACTCTAGTAAAAATAAAAGATATTTTCTCAAAAATATTTTTCATTCATAAATCAAACACTAAAAATATTTTTCGGAAAATATTTTCTACTCATCAACCAAACATGAGAAAATAAGTCAAAAATCTATTTGTTTTTTAGGAAAACATTTTCCTTTATACCAAACACATCCTTAGTGTCATAAGTACAAGAACTTCTAAAAGACGATATAAGTCTAAAACTATATGACAAGTCTAGATTGACACATGCAACTTCTGCCTCAATTGCCCTAATATTTTTTATCGATGTTTTGTACTCGATTCGTTTAGAAACAATTTTAAAGTAATAATGTTTGTACTCATGTCATACTGCTCAAGTTGAAGTCGTTAAAGCAGTCTTACCATGAGCCCCAAAAAATAAAAATAAAAAGTCTATACATAAGAAATATCCTATCGGAATATCAAAACAATCTAATAAATAGAGATAGAGGAAGGTGTGGCCGCAGAGAATAACCAACCAGCTCACCACAACTCCAAGATAATCCAAACTCAGACACAAAAGTTCTATGAGGTGCGCTCGTACTCCAATTCTAATCTGCATCACAAAAGAGTGCAACAAGTGTAGTATAAGCACGAAACCACGTGTACCCAGTATGTGTCATAGACCGACAATGAAGAAGTATAAGTGACAGGAGTATATGAGAAAATCATCACTTAAGTTTATAAGTCTGCATTATACTTATCAGACAAGTTTCATCAAACAGGGATTAGCAAATCTCATGTAATGTCCAAACAACAATGAAACATATAATCAAACAAGAATGAAGGATGTAATGAGATGCAATGCAATGCAGCATCATGAAATGAT
This sequence comes from Solanum bulbocastanum, assembly GCA_037074985.1. Taxonomy (NCBI): domain Eukaryota; kingdom Viridiplantae; phylum Streptophyta; class Magnoliopsida; order Solanales; family Solanaceae; genus Solanum; species Solanum bulbocastanum. Next base: position 4,660,147 of record CM073606.1, on the reverse strand, counting down.
ATGCCTCAAATGTCAAGTACTCTCTCAAACGTATATTCACGATACTTTTCGAAAATACATTGGGAGTATGTGACCTATGCGGGACTCGTGAGATATACAAACATGTTCAATCTCCACGTGTCAGATCTTTACTCATATTCAATGTCATGTCAATGCATGTGGACAATATAATATCAATAAAAGGGGATGCTGATGCATCTCAATCAATCAAATATCAGCATGACATATAATCACCTCAACTATCAGAGATATACGGGTTCAATAAAGAAACGTCCACTCACAAAAGAAACCAAATCAATAATGCGTCAATTAATGCCCATATATTTTGGCATTCTTGGACTTTTACAATCCACGATTCTATAGTAATAAATTATCCGATAGACCTTCATACATTCTTACAAAAAACATAGCCCATGGTCGAATATAGCAGCAAAAGCATTCATTCGAAATTTAGGCAAAGACAAGCCAACCTCTAAATCTCCATCTGAATCTTTGTACTTGCTAATGGACATAAATCAATAGAAATGATCTCGGTTTTTTCTAGCCTACCCCAACCAAAATCAACATCATACAAGTTAAACTTTGGTGATCCAGCAATTGTGAGTGTTTGTTTCATGTCAACAACACAAAATTCTCTATACCAACTACAATTCAAGATCAATTCCTCATCCTTCATTTGATTCTTGATGGCCTCTCCAATGACTTCCACAGCAACTATAAACCCTTCCTTTCCAACTAAGTCGATGCGACTTGATTTAGAAACAATCGTGACTAGGCAATTACCGAAATAAGATTGAGGAAGTGGTGGATTGAGACGCGATCTACAATCCGCTACACATCCAAAAATCTCCATAGCATTCTCATCTATCATCTCTTCCTCAATTACGAACTTTGACTTTATCAAGAAAGTCCATATATAAGCACAAGTTATTGTAAAAGATGTCACATAACTTATGTTAGGTCGTCTTGACAATATTAAATTCTTGAGCTTAACAACGTCATCTCATTCTATAATAAATGTACCTCGAACTCTATCAAGATAAGGAGTCATAATTATGTCACCTATCTCCGGCATATTTTGCTTCATTTCATCCCATATAATCGTCCCTTGTTCATAAGGGTCTTTTATCACAAAACTATCATAAAATGGAATGAACTCATTCTCTAAGCATTGTTCATCACCGCCGAATTTGTTGAGTAAACCCCATGATCTTATGAATTTCATGATGGTTACCAATGAGATGATTGAAATCCATATCAGTCTCAGTAAAAGTAACAGAAACAGAATCTCCTGTCACATAACTCAACTCAGGATAACCACTCAAATTTAGTGGACAAGCAATGTTGCCAGCTAAGTGTGTGTAGTGTTTGAGAGCGAGGGAGAGTGAATATTTAAGAGTAGGAACAATGGTTTGAACGAAATAGAGTTTGGAAATCGGTAGTTTGTAGAATAAAACCCTACGTATATAGCCAAAACCAAACCATATATGATCATATATATTTTTATTCACGCGAACTTATGAAGATGGTTAATGAAAAATTTTATTAGTTAAAAGTAATAATGTATATATTTATTTCAATTTGATGAGATTCAATCATGTGATTAGTTGTATCTCACTAATATTACCGTATAGACAATATTTGTTGTGTATTTTTGTAGTCATCTAACCAGACGTGCTTTGCACGTGTATTCCACATTAATCTGTTTAGACATCATATGAACATATGGAGAACAACTACATTTTATTTTTTAGAAATATTTTTGTATATTAATTTTTATTTTATAAATTATAGCACAATAGATGACATTCTTGTTTTGGCTCTCATATTTGACTTTTCAATTGATTGTGTACATAAATCAAAAATGGTTATTTGACTGTCCATAGTTAACTCAGAAAGGTTTTTTTTTTTTTTTTTATTGGGAAAACTAAAAATAAAAATTAAAGAATATATTTTGTAACATCTCGTGATTTGAAATAGCTAGGAAGAACCTAAGAACTTGAAATAATCATTTTTGGAAACAGTGACAAATCTGGAAATTTGTTCAAGTTAGGAAAAGTGAGTTTTTGGTCAAATTCACACTATCATAACTCCTAGCTCAGGATGAGTTAGGTGTACTTATAGATATGGTTGGAAAACTCTTGGAATGATCTTTTCAACGCCGCCAAGTTTGCAAAATTCCGAGTTTGTATGAGTGAGATATGCCCTTTGAAAGTTAGGTTGTTCAAATAAGAAAATGTCCAATCCCAATTTTTAAGGGGTATTTTAGTCTTTATCTTGCCCTATTATTTTAATCCATTTTTAGGAGTTTAATATGGGTCAAATCAAATTTTAGTCAGTTTTAGAAATTGGAATTTACGCTAGGGCTCGGAGCAAGGAGAAAAGCGGAGAAAGAAGAAGAAAGGGCAAGATTCATCAAGATCGATCCATTTAGTTGTGGTTTACGCCAAGAATTTATTCCTATCAGATATGTGAGGCTTTCATAACATTGGGATCGTTCTCCCACGTGTCAAACATATTTATTTCAGCATGTATTCGTCCTAAAAGAGTTTGAAAGTTGAAGTTCTTGATATATATTCTTGATTTTGATGTTGTTCTTGAATTTGGCTGATATGGGAAAGTTTCTGAGATCGTTACGTCGTATTATACAGTTGTTTCGAGTTAGGTTCTTAGGTACATTTGTTGGGTATCTGTACCTAAAAGGAATTTGAGAAAAAGAATCGAGTTTGGGCGAATTGGGGTTGGAAAACGAAGAAGAAATTTCGTCGGAAAAAATTTGACACTAGGGGCGCGTCGCAGAGCAGGTTCCCAGATTTAGAAATTTTTGTTTCACGTCGCGGAGCCGACACGGAGTATTCTATCTAAAAAGTTTTTTTCGAAATAAAAAATTAAATATGCCTCTACGTTGCGGACCCACGCTCATATTTTGATATTTCGGTTTTTCTCATGTTTAGTTATCTAAAATCATTCCTAAACATTATGAGATCTTTCTTATTACAAATCACGTTTCTTGAATCCATAATTCAATTCAAGAATCAGTTAAGAGTCAAGTCAAGAGTCAGGTCAAATAAGTTCTTAAAGTTTTCAATAGTATTTCACAAACATTTTAATTTTGTTCTAAGGCTTAAGTATAAGTTTTAAAACAGATGAGCCAAGTATATTTTTGGGAGTAGTATTGAGCACCGATATGGGAATGCGAGTTCATATTAACTCAAGTTTTCATAAACCATGTAGCCATCATAGGTATTAATGGGTCATACTTTTTAGATGATCACATAAGTTAAGCTAGTGGATCCACTAAGTTAAGTAGTTCCATATGACGACAAAGTATTGGACGGTTTGGCAGCGTGATGGCAAGAACGCTGTGTCACCACTTAGGCTCATAGTGGAGGTTGTCGGTTAAAAAACCTTCTACAAAATTCATATTATTTTCTTATATGAGTAAAGTTGAGTTTGTTATTGCTTTATCTTTAACGAACTAAGTTGGTTGCAATTGTTTTATAAATTTTATATATATTGCATGTGCTTTATTGCTTTATATTTGAGTTAAGTTATTCACAAGTTGAGAAGAGCCAGGTAAGTGTTTCTTTCAGAATCCTTTCAAGCCCATATCTTGTTTTAGCTTTCCAACTCGCATACTCGTACATTCAATGTACTAATGCTAGTTGGCCTGTATCATATTATGATGCAGACGCAGGTAACCAGGATCAGCATCCAGCGCCTCGTTGATCCAACTTAAGCATTCAGAGTCTGTTAGTGAGCCGCCTTGCATTTCGGAGGACTCCTTTATTTGTTTTCTAGTCTTTCAGATGTTAGGATGATTGGGGGTCCTGTCCCGACATCCGTATTTGTTTTAGAGGCTTCATAGATAGTTAGTAGTCGGATGTCTTTACATTGTCATTTCATATGTTAAGACTTGAGTTGCCATTTTGGCCAAATTGAATGTTGACTTTCAAACATTCTAAGCTATTTGACTAAGTTATTTGAGTAAGTTCATTTGATCATTGTATTAATGTTTAGAGTCTTCCGCTGAGTCAGTAAGCCAGACCAACGGCTCGCTTGAGGCCAGCAAAGGTCTTCAAGTGCTAGCCACGTCTGGGGTGTAGGCTCGGGGCGTGACATATTCTATCTGTAAAATCATATATATAGTCACATGTTTATCTTACACCCAACAAAGATATAATTCATATACTTGTAAACAATTTTAAATTTATTCAACTAAGAATGATTCTTTGAAGGAAAAAAAACAACATCATGTTATCACATATATAGGGGCAATATAATAATGTGAAAAAATATTGGTCAAAAGTTATTAAGGAAAGGTGAAAGATAGAAATAATTAATATAATAACTATGAAAAATCATAATATTATAACTAAATAATGTAAAAGAATGTAAATAATGTTTACAATAATTAGTAATAAGTAAGAGAGTATATAATATTATAATTAAAGAATTAATGTGCAATAGATGAATTTCTAATAGATTTTATACTTACATAAATAAATAGGTATTTTAATAATGTTACTATTTTTTTTTTTGTAGTTATTAGATTTTAATTTAGTGTAGGGACGAAATGAAAATGTTTATTTCGTATTAATGAATATAAAATTTAATTTTTTTAATGATAAATTTTGAATGATTCATATATATTCACATATTTTCACATTTGTTGTGAGTTTTTTTTTAAAAAGAACTCGGAACATTTTAAAACAATATATTTGAAGTAAGAAGATCTTGTTAACTTGATAATACATTTGTGACATATATAAATATCTAACAAAATATAATAGATAGATAGATTTGCATTAATGAAAATATTATCTCAGAAAATTTAGCTATTAAATAAATAATAAAAATTAAACTAATACAAACTTCAACTCGCGTTATTACAAGTCATATGAACTTTTCTTCGTAAAAAAAACAAAAATATTAAGAAATAGTAAATCAGTAAAACTAAAGGACAATGTTTATATAGTAATGACTATTTTGATGCAAACTTCTTGACAATCTAAATCACATAAAAACATTTATGAATAAAGTCATTCTTTTGTCTTGAGCATCAAAAAATCAAATCGTCTTTAACTCTTGAGAAGTTTAATAAATTTGGAATAAGATATTCAGAAGCATATATTGACATCACAAGAGAAATTATAAACAAAAACAAATCAATTTAGACTACATCGTGTTAACTTCATATATTGGAACATTACATACTAATTTATATACTAAACGAAAAAATAATGATTATATCATCAGAATTATTTTCCTCAAGTACTCGAGTTTAAGAAATATACCCTCTTAGGATAGAACGATTAACTTCATCAGAATAATGGTATCTTATACTCTTTTAATCTTTGAACTCACTCAACGATAATAATCACACGAAATTTTTTAAAATGCAGGAAGAAGAGTCGAATATTAAAAAAAAAATTGGTTGAAAAATGAGATGGATCCCCTCTATTTATAGTCAATAAAGGATAATATGAACAAGTGTTTTTTGTGTCTTATCTAAAAAGTCAAGACCTTTTTGAGAAGTCACATCCCTTTGGAAAAATCAAAACTTATTGAAAAAGTCACAACTCTTTAATAAAGTCACAACTCATCGAAAAATCACAACCCTTTGAAAAAAATCACAACTTATCAGAAAAATCACAACTCATTGAAAAATCACAACCTAAGTTAGGGATATTATAGTAATTTAACATTCAAGTTAGGAGTTCATGCTTTTAAGGTATTGTATAAGTTATAATTATTTTTTATCGACCAACAAAACGTATGACTTATCTAAAAATAATGTTTATAATTTTTCATAAGAGGTGAGATGAATAATGTGAACAATAGAACTAATTTCATGTGATAACATATTAAAATTCACTAGTCAGTATTTTTAAAAAAAAGAATCTATATTGTCAGCGTATACAAGTAGGGAATCAAAATTTAAGTTTTACAATATATAATTTTAAATTCAAGATTTTTAGTATTAAAGTTATTATATTTTTCAAGTTATAAGTTTATGTCTATTATTTATTACTGTTTTTTTTTTATAAATTCTTATCTATAAATTTATATTACATATCAAATTACTGAACTCTACTAAATTTCGTATCAACTACATCCACCTCTACAAATAAGTTAAATATATCGTGTTTGTGAATTAGGGATCATAACAACAATGATTAAAAAGAATGGTAGTGGTGATGTTTTGGGGTTGAAAAAACTGATTAAACAAAACCGATTATTAATTATTAATATTATTATTACTATCTCCGTTCACTTTTAATTGTCATAGTTTTATTTTTTAGAGTCAAACTATAAAATCTTTGACTAACATTTTACGATGTATTTTTTTCATCATATTGAATATGAAAAAAATTGCAATTTATAATACTTTTCGTATAGTTTTTAAATATCTAAATTTTTTGTTTAAAATATCAAATTAATGTAATCTAATTTAACTTTAAAAATTAATCAAATTGACTTTTAAAAAGAGCAACATGACAAATAAAAATGGACGGAGGGAATATTATTATTTTCTTATTAAAGAACTGATTTATTCTTTGGTGTCGCAAAATACGTACGTGGTTACGCTTCATGCAAATACGTGTTGATGCATGTCATTCAATGTTTCTAGATTAATATATTATTTATATATATATATATATATCTCCTTAATTTGTTCAAATTAAAACGTAATCACCCCAATATAAAATATGTTATATAGAAATTAAATAATATTTTTTTCCACTTTAAATATTATTTCTTCGTCTCAAAGTATCTGTCGTATTTCTCTTGTATATACATTTTTAGATACTATTTTCTTTGTACCGATTTATGTGGCACAGTTCAAGAGTCAAATGTCTCAAGTTATCTGTTGTACATCGGTTATTAAATATTTTTCTTAAAGAGGATAACAAAAATCTTTAAAAATACTTCCTAGATCCGTCTCAAATTACCATTATGGATTCTAAAAATAGTTATTACAAATTACTCGTTCAGTTCACCTTTACTTGTCACATTTTGCTTCTTAAGAGTCAATTTGTATTATCTTCACTGCTAAATAAAATTAGATTAATTTGATATTTCAAAATTATAATTTAGTTGTTTAAAAACTATACAAAAACATTATAAGTTGCAACTCTTCTCATATTAATACGGTGAAAAATATATCATCAAATATTGATTAAAATCCATATAGTTTGATTTTCAAAAAAAGAAACATGACAAGTAATAATGATGCACTAAAGGAGTAAAATTGATGATATGCGAGCTATTTGGGCTCAATTGGTTGGGCCTTATAGTCCTACTAGTTTTTCGACAAAATTGATGATATGCGAGCTATTTGGGCTCAATTGGTTGGGCCTTATAGTCCTATTAATTTTTCGACACGTGTGTTGCACATAATTATTAATTCAGAAAATTTAAGCGAAGATTTGAATAATAAGTTTTGCACAAAATAAGATTGCATATTTTTTTGTGAATGTTCAATATAACTCTTATTCAGATGAACCTATAAAGAAGGTCAATGAAAAAATTTATTAATTAAATACAATAATGTTTATTTTTATTTCAATTTGATGAGGTTAAATCATGTTATTGGTCATATCTCATTAATATTACCTTATAGACAATATTTGTTGTGTATTTTTCTTGTCATCTTACCAGATATGCTTTGCACGTGTATTCCACTTAATTTGTTTAGAAGTCATATGAACTTTTCTTTTTCGAAAATACTGCATTATTAAGAAATGGTAAATTAGTAAAACAAAAGGGCAATATTTACATAATAATAACTATTTTGAAGAAAACTTCCTAATAATCTAAATCACATAAGTGACATTGCTAAATAAAGTCATTCTTTTGTCTTGAGCATCAAAAAAATAAATCGTGACAATTCTCTAACTCTTGAGAAGTTTAATAATTTTAGAAAAAGATATTCAGAAACATATATCTACATCACAAGAGAAATGTTAAGAAAAACAAATGAATTTATACTACAATAAAAATTAAACTAGTAGAAACTTCAACTGACGTTATTATAAGTCATATAAACTTTTCTTCGTTGAAAATACTGAAATATTAAGAAAGAGTAAATCAGTGTAATAAGAGGGCAATGTTTATATAGTAATAAATATTTTGAAGTAAACTTTCTAACAATCTAAATCACATAAGTAGCATTGATAAATAAAGTCATTCTTTTGTCATGGGCATCAAAAAAATAAATTGTGACAATTCTCTAACTGTTGAGAAGTTTAATAATTTTGAAAAAATATATTCAGAAGCATATATCTAAATCACAAGAGAAATTGTTAACAAAAAAATGAATTTAGACTACAATAAAGATTAAACTAATACAAATTTTAACTCGTATTATTACAAGTAATAAAAACTTTTCTTCATCAAACACACTTAAATATTAAGAAATAGTAAATCAATAAAACAAAAGGGCAATGTTTATATAGCAATAACTATTTTGAAGCAAACTTCCTGACAATCTAAATCACATAAGTAGAATTGATAAATAAAATTATTATTTTGTATTGAACATCAAAAAACAAATCGTAACAATTCTCTAACTGTTGAGAAGTTTAATAATTTTTGAAAAAGATATTAAGAAGAATATATCTACATGACAAGAGAAATTGTTAATAAAAACAAATGAATATAAACTACATCATGTTAACTTCATATTTTGAAACATTACATATATCATCAAAGTTATTTTCCTCAAGTACTCGAGGTTAAAGAATATACTCTCTTAGGATAGAATAATTTACTTCATCAGAATAATGGTACCTCATATTCCGCTAAACTTCGAACTCACTCAACAATAATAAATCACAAGAAAATTTTTAAAATGCAAGAAGAAGAAGAGTAGAAGATTAAAAAAAATTGTGTTTGAAAAATTAGAAGAAACTCCTCTATTATAGTCAACAAAGGTAGTATGAACAAATATTTTTTGTGTCTTATCAAAAATGTCATGACCTTTCCAAGAAGTGACAACCCTTAGGAAAAGTCACAATATATTGAAAAAGTCACTACTTTGTGGAAAAGTCATAACTCTGTGGAAAAGTCACAACTAATCGAAAAATCATAACTTATCATAAAAATCACAACTCATCAAAAAAATCACAACCTAAATTGAGAATATTATAGTAATTTAACATTCAAGTTAAGATTTTCTGCTTTTAAGGTAATATAGATAGATAGTTTGGGATTAACAACGCTGAATTGCACAAATAGCCATATTTAAGACATAGTCGTAGTTTATAAATTTTTACTTGTATAACCATTCGAAATTAACTACTTAAACAATGGTTAAAGTACTAATGATGATTCCATTCCCTTAATTTATACTAGTACTTGATTTTGACGATGATATCAAGGATAAGTTTGATATAATTATGACAACTAAACTTTTGGAGATTTTCAGTTTTTTTAGTTTAATATCTAAACTATTAGTTGTGTCAGTTTTTTACCTGAACTATCGCCAATTATTTCTATCATTAATTTATTTTTATTTCAAATATAATTAGACTTAAATATTTAGAAATGAGCTAATATTAAGAATTTGAATAAATAAGAAATTGTCTTTTAAAACAAATAAAAGAACTAACTAATTAATAAAAGAATTTAATTCAATTTAATGTGGGTTGAGGGTATTTTTAGACCAAAGGATGAAATGAGGGGTATTTTTAAACCAAAAACAAGTATGAAGGATATTTTTAAACCAAAAGATAGAAAAATGATATTTCTTTAGTTTTATCCAATAGATTAAAGATAGTGTTGGCCCTTTTCCATAATTACTTAGGAGAAAATTTTAAGTAGAACAAATTATTAAAACTCTATAATAATAATAATCTTATTACAAACTTTTATTACAAACTATCCTCTGATTTGATCAAGCAAGTCCATACATAACCATATGTTATGGACTTATGACGTATGATGTTACATGAGTTAGTCTCGACCATTTTGACGATATCAAATTCTTGAGTTTCTGAATATCATGATCTCATTCTACAATAGAAGTACCTCGAATTATATATGTTATCAGAACGTATCACAATTATGTCACTCATCTTCGTAATTTTTTTTTTCATTTCATGAGGATTAATTAGGTATCACAATTGAAGGAAATAAAATTACCCAAGGTAATTATAGTATATGCACAAGTGAAAGACTCAATAATGATTATATAGAAAAACTTATTTATCTACAAATAGGAGGTATGAGATTTTATTAAATAACTCTATAACTCTTGTAATTTTGTATATTGAGTATATCTCTCTACATTGAATGTGTCTCTCTACATTTAAAATATATTTATAAATACTTGAATTAAAATAACAAAAGTAAACCAAAATTAAAAATCAATCCAGTCAGGCTCCTGTATCTTTCTAGTTACAGACAAACGTGAATAAATCAGTAAGAAAATCAGCATTAATAAGATACTGGGTATACATTAACAAAGCACTACCTGCAGAAAAATAAAGACACATGTGGAACTTGTGATATTTGACTATACAATTTGTCCTTATTGACAATTATTTTTGACAAATAATTCAAATTCTCATATTCCAGCAAAAAATAATATTATTTGGAAACTTTTAAAAGTTCAAAATTACTTCATATTTTATAAAAGGCATGATATGTAAATATGTCCTTTAATTTAGCTTTAGGTGGTATTTATGCTCTCCAACTTTGGGTGTGTATAAGTAAGCATTTAAATTTGTATAAAATTAAATAAGTAGGTACACACATTCTATATGGCATAATGCACGTTGAACGCTATATAGGACACAAAATTATTATGTAGGACGCCACATAGGACGAATGTGTCTATTTAATACATGAAAATAGTGTAAAAATAGATATACCATAATTCAGAAAAATAGTCCCTTTATTTTTTGGTTACATGAAAATAGTGCCAAAATTTTAAATGACTATTTATGTTTATCCTAAAAATAATACAATTGATTTTTTATGAGGTTAAGAGCATACATCTTAATTGAACTATTTTTAAATATGTAGTTATTTAAATTTAAATCTGAGTAAGTTTTTATAGATTCATCTCTATTAGATTTATTATAAATGAGTCTTATGAACTATCAAAACAATGTCTTATGCTCACAGCTACCTCAAAACAAAGCTAATGAAGCTGTGGAAACCCAGCAAACCTTTAAACTTGATTTATTTGGGATGGGATTTTTTCATCGCGAAATTCAACGATACAGAAAATGCCAACAAGGTCCTGCACAAAGGCCCCTGGTTCGTGGTTGGAAATTTCCTATCAGTTCGAAGATGGGAACCCAACTTCGTACCCAAGAAAGCTACAGATTCATATACTGCAATATGGGTTAGGCTACCATAGCTTCCAACAGAATTCTATGACAAACAAATCCTAGAAAAAATTGGGAAAAAAACTAGGAAGATTGCTAAAAATAGATACTTGCACATTTGCCGTGTTATGCGGATGATACGCAAGAATTTGCATTCAAGGGATTCGGCTTCTGCCATTAATGGGGGTAGGCCTGTGAAGGTCTACCTTGACCTTTTAGTCCACCACCAACGGAAAAGCCCCCATGGAGGAAGATACTCCCTCCTCCCCTCCCGACCCTTCCAGCCCCTACTCCATAGTGGGCAATCATCACGCCAAGGCAGTTGAAGTGACCATGGGTGTCACTTCAATCAACCCAAGTCTAAGCCCCCCTTCAAATGGGGAGGAAGCCACCACTTCCAAACCCATTACTCTGCAAACACAAGCAAATAGCACCACAAAAAATAGCGAACCCACTGGAAACTCCCATCACAATGGTGTCGCAACCAATGCCACCAGACTATGCTCCGTCATCGTGGCTCGTGATGGCGATGCATGGACAATCCATCTCCTTCCACGCAAGGATAATGAACACACCAATAACCTTGACAGTGCAAGACCCCTCATACTTGGCGCACATAGTCAAGAAAGGGCTAGATCATGCGATGGAGAGTCTGGGGAACCATGTCTGGATGCAGACCTTGAGGCAAACCCAACTACTGGGAATGCAAAGCACCCTGTCGCTACTAGAAGTGAACCTCCTTATGGCCCAGACTTTCCAAAATATGTCTTTCATTCCAACTACTCCCCCACCACTGCCAACGACCAATCTGGTGTTTGTCTCATGGACGCAGCAGAACACTACTCCCCCAGAAACCTGCGAACCCAGCAGTGGGAGAAGAATCAATCACAGAAGTTCTAAAAAGAAGCAACGAGGAGCTGGAACTCCTTTTAGCTTCCTTTGGAGAGGAAGATCTTCCGGTTGTCCTGTTGGAAAAACTATTTTTGAAAGAGATTACAGAAATAAAAGAAGAAGCTTTTGTGGTGCTATGGCCGGAGGCAATAAGTGGACTATCACTAAACCTGAAAAGCGAGAAAGGAACAACACCCCCAGCTGTAGCTCTGAAGCCACTCAAGAAGGTACATAATTTATCCTCGATGGAGAAAGGAATGAATTCACTGATAAGCCCACCACCCCCAACAACCGCGATGAAGATCATAATATGGAATGTTAAGGGGGTGAACAGTGCCTCTTTTAGATGCCAGTGAGAAGCCATGGTCAAGACGCATCAGCCCTCCATGCTTGTTCTCCTAGAAACTAAGCTGACTAAGCACAAGAGACTTAAAGAAATCCTTCGATTCGATTCCCAGATCCAGTTTGCTGCCAATGGGCTACCTGGAGGTATAGTGATCATGTGGAAAAAGGATTTCCTCAATATTAGTGACATCTCAATTACTCCTCAGAGTATTCATGTCATGGTCCAGGTAACCCCCGACTCTCATCCTTGGTTCTTTTCCGCCATTTATGCTAGTAATGACTACCACATTAGGACTATGCTTTGGGACCACCTTAAATCCTTTGCAGATAACTATAATAGGGAATGGATGATTAGGGGTGACTTTAATGAAATTATTAATGGTAAGGAGAAGTTTGGAGGCAGAACTCTAAATAACAGTAGAGTCAATGCCTTTAGAGACTGCCTAGACCATTGTAAACTCATTGACCTAGAGTTTAAAAGCTATAAATACACTTGGACGAATTAAAGGTACAGAATTAGACAAGACCTTATTTTGGAAAGACTTGATAGATGTGCTGCTAATAACCCTTGGTTACTCAGATTTCCCCATTCCACTGTGACTCACCTTCCTAAAACCAAGTTTGACCACTGCCCCCTCCCAATCGGACTGTGCTTGGCCCAAGCTGATAGGCTTAAGAAGCCCTTTAGAATAAAGCCCATGAGGTGTAGCCACCCCACTTTTAGTGACCTTATTAAGCAATGCTTTGAGCATACCAACACTCTGAGTAATGCTATTGAATCGTTCCAAAAAGATATCATGTGCTGGAACAAAACCACATTTGGGAACATCTTCCACAAAATGAAAAGACTCTTAGCTAGGCTGGATGGGATCCAGATTCCTCCAAAAGCTAGAGTCTTAACTCCTCATAGAGTATGACTTCATGCTCAAACTGGAGGAATACTTCTGGAAAACTAAATCTATGATTAATTGGCTAAAAGATGGAGATGCTAACACCAAGTTCTTTCATGTCTCGACAATTAACAACAGAAGGAGGAAAAATAAGATTTATAGCATTAATGATGACTCTGGGAACATACTCACTGAGCAGTCCCATATCTCTCGTCATGTTGTTTCCTACTTCTCCAAGCTTTTTTCCACTGAAACTTTCTCCTCCAAGTGGCATACTAACAACTTGGAAACAGAGCCCAACCAATTGCAGCTCAGCTCCAGCCTCCCTCTAAACTCCTTCTCAGGGAAAATGAAATCACTTTGGCTTTAAATCTTTCAGCCCTCTTAAGCCCCTGGCCCTGATGGCCTTTATCCCCTCTTTTACCAAAAATTCTAGCATATTGTGGGGGACAAAACCATCTTTTTCTGTAAAGTTGTCTTCCAGAACAACACCATGCCCAGTCATATGAATTTCACTTTACTGCGTCTTATTCCCAAATGCCAAAATGCCTCTATCATTAAAAGTTGCAGCCTCATTAGTATTGGCAACATTGCTTACAAACTTGTTACCAAGATCATTGTGAATAGAATTAAGCTTGTCCTCCCCCAAATCATTGGCCCTACCTAGGCCAGCTTCCTCTTAAATAGAAGGGCTGCAGACAATGCCATCACTGTCCAAGAATACATATCCTACTTTCGGAAGATGAAGGGTAAGAATGCCAACATGATTCTCAAATTGGACCTTGAAAAGGTCTTTGACAAACTTGAATGGTCCTTTATCAGAGAATCCCTTATCTTCTTCAATTTCCCCAGCAAGCTGACTGACCTTACTATGTCATGTGTCTCCTCTAGCTCCATCTCTGTATGTACTGGGGAATGGTGAGAAGTTTGACTTCTTTAACCCTTCCAGGGGTATTAGGCAAGGTGACCCTATGTCCCCCTACCTCTTCATCATATGTATGGAAAAACTCTCTAGAGCCATCAATAGAGAAGTGGATAAGAAGTCATGGACACCCATTAAAATCACCCCAAAGGCCCCAAACTCTCCCACCTTTTCTTTGCTGATTATCTCACACTCTTTTCCAGGGCTAACACTTAAAATTGCCATACCATCCTATCAATCATAAGTAATTTCTGTAGGAATTCGGGTCAAAGCATCAATTATGGAAAGTCCAAAATCATTTTATCCTCTAATTGCAATGATGATAGCTCTGAGTGCTTCAACATCCTCAAACTCCAAGCCAGTGATTAATTTGGAAAATACCTTGGTTTCCCAATTTTCCAATTCATCACTGATTCCATGAACTCTAGGTTGCATCTGGGCTTTGCAATGTCCAAACAAGATCAAAATCTTCATTTGGCTCATGCACCATAACAAGCTCCCCACCTCCCACTACCTGAATAAAATTAGCCTTGTTGTTAAACCTGAATGCCAAGTCTGTAACCATTACTCGAAAGACATTGATCATATTTTCTTCAAATGCACCAATGTTTCAACCTTCTGAAGTGCCATTGTTTTACTCGAAAATATAAATAAAGGAAAAAATGACTAGGTTTTGAAAAGTCGATTAAACTTATGGTTTAAGAGAAATCGAATTTTCAAAAGAACAGAGTCACCACTTAATTTTTCAGTAAAAATCAAGAAAAAAACTTAAGGGTTTTCAAAAGACTTAAACAAATAAAATCAATTGAAAGTAAAGGGGTTCGAAGTTCAATGTACATTCCGAGAAGATGTTAGGCCCTCGAAATGCCCGCTAACTTGCTGTTGACCAGCGATTTGACTAAAATGACTTTGACTAATTTAAAAATCTTAACTGAGTAAAAGAAACTCATTTCTTATTTATTTTTATATATGTATCTATTTAATTTGAAATTTTAACCAAGTAAAAGGACTTATTTGTTTTAAAACTCATTTATTCACTATTATCATTATTATTATTATTACTATTATTATTATTATTATCTTAAGGGGAAGTGAGCTAAAGAGTAATTCTTAAAGGAGAATAATTTAGATGGCAAGACTAAGAAGAAGGAAAAAAAAATAAAAAAAATAAAAAATAAAATAAAAATGAAATAAATAAATAAATAATTTTTATTTGAACATGATAAAAATTGAAATGGCTATCTATGGGGATTTAATTAAATCAAACCATAATCAAATAAAGTTAGATCTGATAGGTTTTGGGCCCAATGCAGATCTGGGCCAAATCAGCCCTTCTCCCCTTTGTTGAATCTGTTGTATACGCCATTTGTATCACGCTATATATGGTCATTTTTAAGCTGTATATCGGCCTAATCTCTTCAACATCTTGTGCACTTTCTCTTTCTTTTTGTATACTGCTGCATCTACACCTGTATTTTTAGTATTTCACACATATATCAGTGTATACACCGGATATATCGATGTATACATGTGTATCTAGGCCTGTTTTCAGCTTTTTGGAACCTGTACACCTATTTCCCTTGCTGTCTGACTCGAAAAGGATAGAGTTTGAGCCTTTATGGCTCTCTCAAAATGCGGGGAGAGAAAAATAGAAGTTCACGGGGAACTCGAGCAGATTTACATGCAAACAAAACAGAAAAGTAAGTGAAGGAACATCGATTTAACGTAAGGAGTCGTAAATATTAAACCCATATACTAATACACTTTAAATTAAACACTATAAATAGAAAACAAGGCATCCTACATGATTGCTTTAAAAACAACACAAATGACACTTCAATATCCCAACACTACTAAAAAGCTACGGTCAAAATTAAACAATTTTAATGCTCCAATGATGAATGAATCAATATCGTATTTAAAGTTCCCTAAAATATGATGACTAGACTACAATCAACTAGTGACCATATAATTTTGGACAATCATTCCTACAAAACAGTGAGGCGATAATAAACTTTCAAAGCAAATATATTCTAGTAAATAGGAATGCCATCAAAATAAATAAGTCAAAACAACATTTTTATGGCATGAACTGAAATTGTTTAGAAAATTATGGATCTAAAGGCAGCCCATAATTACCGAACATTCAACCTAAGCAACGCACATGAATAAAATATTTTTTTTTTATTAACCGCGTGCTCCCACTAAAGAAGGAAGTGGACATCAGACTCTTATCTACTAAAGAGGCGGTGACAAGTTTATACTATATTGAGGAAAACGCCTACTCTTCAACACGAATTGAGCCAGCAAACCAATTAATGAGTCTAATCATGCTTTATCTTGACCAAAACTAGATCAGACGTTCAATACACAATTGCTAAGACCACAACCAACTAACAAAATTAGCAATGAAACCGTAAGAAAATAGCAAGGAAATCAACTCAAAAACATACAAGGAGTCATCCAAACTTCCAACCAAATGAACTGAAGCAAAATAGATAAACAAAATAATGCTATACTACTTATTTTGCAGTTGATAACGAGTCTAGATGTCTCCAAATTTCAGCAATTTAAGCAACTTACATTGAGCAATGAACAACCTACACCTTAAAAAATGAATGACATAAGCAGGAATGAGGTTTACCTTCCTAAGTGCAGCGAACTGGACAGCAACGAGCAGGACGAGCTCTTCTCCCACACGAATTCGAAGCTCAAGCAGCAAACCAAAAACTTCGAGCTTTTCTTTGAACAAAGGGACTGCTTGCTTCTTCGAATTGAAAGGAAAGAAACATCTAAAGCCTTTAAGTATAAAATTTGCTCAAAGAAATTTCCACCCTTTCTTGACCCCAAATTTCAACCAAAAATCCTCCCTAACAATCAGAACTGAGAAATTACTTATAGAGAGGAAATAGGGCTCCAAATTGGGGGGGGGGGGGGGGGGAATGGATGAAATTCGAACGAGAAATGAGTATTTGAAATTCAAACGCCATAAATTCCTTACACTAAAATGGGACGACACCTTTTTCTAAGATTTTCACCTCATTCCGGAAGGGGAAAGGGGAGATGGACGTCTCGGATTGATTTCGCTGTCCTTGCACTCAATGTGGCATCATCTCGCGCTAGTGAGGACGAAATTGCATGACTTGTTGCTGCTACTGTCGTACTGCGGAGAGGGAAAAGGAAGAAAATGACAAGGGATTTGCAGCGCTGCTCTGTCTGTGAACGTTGGAGCTGGAATTGACCCACTCGCTGAAGTGGCTCACGCGAGAGGGATTGTTGGGGCTGCTGCTGTATCGTGATTTCACAATTGTTTCTGGGTTGGCTTAGCTCTGCGCGTGAAGAAGACAAGGGTACAGGGGTCTGGTTCGGGTAGCTGCTGTACGTTGCTGTTGTTTGCTGTGTACAGCTGGGTTCCTTTGGAACAAGAAATGGAAGAGTGGGTCGGCTTAAAGGAATGGGTCGGTTTGGAATTAATTGTTGTATGTGTGGGCTGTTGTATTGTTGTTGGAAATTAGAAGGAGCTAAGGGAGTGGGCTGGGAATGGGGATGAAAGAGTGGGCTGTTTTTGGATTGTAAAAGGCCTAAAAATAGAGTTGAATGAAATAGTTAGGCTAGTGATAAATGGGCTAGATTTTGTAAATATAAAATGGCTAAATGGATCGCAATTATAGCCACATAAAACTAAGGACACAACCGATTTGAATTAATTTGGTGAATTCGACTACAAGTTAAATAAGATGAATTAACCTAAATCAATTAACTCGCTTCTTAATCTTAACAAAATAAAATAATTAACTTGATTATAAACTAATCAACCTAAAATATAGACTATTGAATAATTAAACTAATTAACTAAATATTTAATTAGAACCAAATCTTTAAAGACGATTTTCGAATATTCGTAAAATATACTAATTATATACAAAACTATATAAAAGACATGTTATTATTTAAAACTTAAAAGGTGACATGCTATTTAAAATAACTTGCAAACTATTTTTTTTTTATTTGAAATTTTATAAGCTAATTATTTTAAATTGTTTGAAATCAAAGAAGCTCGATGATTAATCTATAATGTGGAGGTCCAAAATTGGATGTCAACAGCCATTTCATCCAAGATCTCTACTACCCATAAGCTTGATAATGACTATCTTTCTCACAAAGGTTAGAGGGAAAATTGGGATCACCTCAAAAGGAAAAGATACGACAAACACCTTCACTGGGGCAACCTCTTTCCATTCTGCGTGTGGGTTATTTAGCTTCAGAGAAACCATAACCTCTTCAATAAGAAGAAAGATTGCATCCCCCACACGAATGCAATATATCAAGCTACTGAATACCTTTACATTGTCTGCAATCACGCACCCGCAAAACCTAAGAAGCAAACTATCCATGTCAAATGGGACCTCCCTCCTCATGGTATATTCAAGCTTAACACTGATGGGTTTGTAAATAACAGTACTGTTGAGGGAGGCTTAGGTGGTGTCACCAGGAATTACAAAGGGGATTGGGTTGTGGGCTTCTGTGCTGAGGAGGCCCACACAAACCCCATGCAAGCCAAACTCGTAGCCCTTAGACAAGGCCTCATTATGGCCATCTCCAACAATCTTGTTTCCCTAGATATCAATTTGGACTCTCTCGAAGCGGTTAACATGCTCCACACAGGAAACTCCCTCTATAATAATATAATTTTTGAATGCAAGTCACTGATGGGAAAACTGGAAGCATCCCCGCCAGCCCACATATTCAGGGAGCAAAACAAAGTTGTTGATATGCTAAGCAAGGAAGGCCTAAAGTGAAATGCTTTTGGAAAACCCGGGTTTTTGTTAGTTCTTCCTATGTATGCGAATAACGCTGTTTGAAATGACATCCTAGGAACTACTTTTGTAAGGGAAACTTCTGTTTGTAATTTTTTTAATTTTGGGCAACTACTAACCCAATCTGCTACTACTCACGTTGCTTGCAACGGGCATTCTGTAACTTTTATATATATATTAGATATTCCTTTGATAAAAAAAAAAACAATTAGGAAAATAAACTACATAAGAGGAGAATTGGAGAAATAATATGCACGAGAGAGAAAAACAAAAGAAATGCTAAAAACAAAAAATGGGCATTCAAAGGATCCAGTTAATTCAAATTCTCAAAGATAAAATTATTATTTGGAAACTTTTGAAAATTTAAAAATTATTTCAAACTTTTCTACTTTTTATAGAATTACACATCATTTAAAGTAACAAAGCTCACTTGGACGAAATCAACTTATAATTTAACTAATTTCATATTGTAGTTGAAATTTATTCAATGAAAAGCACAAATACAAAGTCAAACAAGAACTAATAGAAATGATTTCGATCCTCATCTCTAGTAAATCAGCAGAACTCTACGTTAGCCCTCCAGGACATTCATGAAATGAAAACAGGCTACAGGACGCTGAGTCCATCAGTAAATATAGCAGCAAAAGCATTCATTCGAGTTTTGGGCAAATACAAACCAATTTCCAAATCTCCATCAGAGTCCTTAGACTTACTAAGAGACATCAATAAACCACTCCCGAAAAAAACAAAGTGCCATTTTTTTGGTTTTCCCCAACCAAAATCAGCTTCATATAAGTCATATTTTGGCGATCCAGCAATCGCAAGATATCTCCCCTTATTTGACATCGCACCAATTTCTTTCAACCAATCACCACTCAACACGTACTCCTCATCCTTGTTCCTTTTATAAATAATTTCTCCAATTGATTCCGTTGCAATTATAAATCCTTCATTTCCTACTAAATCAACATGATTTGTACTTGCAATGTACCAAATGATACAATTCCCAAAATAAGATGAAGGAAGTGGAGGATCAAATTTCTCTCTGTAATTTACCGCACATCCAAAGTATTCCATTATGTTCTCATCTATTATTTCAGTCACGTCCTCTGATTTTACCAAACAACTCCATACATAACCACCTGTTACGGTGTATGATGTTACATGAGTCAGGCTAGGTCGTTTTGATAATATTAAATTCTTGAGTTTGTCAATGTGATTTCGTCGTAGAGTAAATGTACGATGAACTATATTATTATTATCAGGAGGAGTCACAATTATGTCACTTATCTTTGTCTTATGTTTCTTCGTTTCTTCCCAGTACATATAATCTCTTAGTCCATAAGGGTCTTTGACAATAGACCGATCATAAAACGGAATCATGAACTCATGATCATGATTATTTTCGTCGTTTTTGTTGAGCAAAGCCCATGACTTTATGAACCCTACTATGGTAGACCCGTCACCAACGACATGATGGCTAATGAAAGAAATAGATATGCCATGATTCGGAAAAAGTGTCACTTGAATAGCTAAAACCAGTGCAAATTGGACCCCAGATGCATCCTTAGGTTCCGCGATTTTAGGAACAAAGGGATGAAAATCCTTAGCGTTATGTGTATGATCATTACCAACAAGATAATCAAAATCCATGTCAATACTTTGAGAAAAAGCAACAGATACAGAATCTCCTTTTACATAACGTAGTTCAGGATAACCGGTAGAATTCCATGGACAAACAAGGTTGCCAGCTAGTGGTAGATAGTGTTTTAGAGTGCGTGAGAGTGAATGTTTGAGAGTAGGAATAATGTTTTGAATGAAACTATTTTTGTCAATATTGTGGAGTTTATAGAATAAAATCCTTGGTATATGATGGTTATGTAATATCCACAAAGTATCAAAGCAAGTTAAAGGGAGTGTTAGATTATCTTTGGCACATGTAGGTGGTGCAACTTGGCATTGTTCAATAATCGAAGCCATATTTTTGTTTGGTTAACAAAAGGGTATCAATATGTTTGGCTTATATAGCCGTTTGCGATTCAGAATAAATATGATTTTTTTATTATAAAAAGGGAAAAGGGTTGAATATACTATTGAGTTTGAGAAAAGGTTTATATATGTTATCCGTTAAAAGTTTGGTTCATTTATGTCATTATTGTTTGAGAAAAGATTCATCCATGCCATTATTTGTTAAGAAAATAAGTTTGGTTATGCAAAATGACAATTTTCTTTTAAACAAGATGAAATAAACTAGTACCAAATTAACTACTCGAGTTCAAGAACTAGGTTTCTTAGGCGTAATTGAAAGCAGTAAAGAAAATAACACAAATTCTATCGTAGAGAACCTCTTTGCTTAAGGGAGTAAAAAAACACGACCCGACTTACAAAAGTGTGGAATTTCAACGACCAATCGCCACCAACTTTAACGGAAATATACAAAGGAAAAAGAGGTAAATATACCCCACTAACTTTATAACTTTATGATTTAACGTAAATGTATTCATTATAGTCTCTTACGTCATCTTCTTTGTTTTCTTCTGATTGCTATATTTTTGTTTTTTTACAGCTGTATGTTTTTCTTTGAGACGCTACTCAGATGAAATGATGAATATTTATGACTTTTTTATTTCAAAAACGTCATGTGACATGTTCAGTATCATAAAATTCAATTTTATTTCTAAAAAAATTGTATCAAATCAAACAAACAAATTGATAATGAAAGAGTACCTTGTCGATAGAAAGAAATAGAAATACCCTACTCGTTCCGGACAACATGTGAATAATTCCGTAAGAAAATAAATGCATCCCATATAATCGTCCCTTGTTCATAAGGGTCTTTTATCACGGATCTAACATAAAATGGAATGAACTCATTCTCTAAGCATTGTTCATCACTGTCGAATTTGTTGAGTAAACCCTATGATCTTATGAATTTCACGATGGTTACTAATGAGATGATTAAAATCCATATCAATCTCAGTAAAAGTAACAGATACAGAATCTCTTGTCACATAACGCAACTCAGGATAACCACTCAAATTTAGTGGACAAGCAATGTTGCCAGCTAAGGGTGTGTAGTGTTTGAGAGCGAGGGAGAGTGAATATTTAAGAGTAGGAACAATGATTTGAACGAAATTGAGTTTGGAAATTGATAGCTTGTACAATGAAACCCTACGTATATAGCCAAAACCAAACCATATATGATCAAAATAAGTTAGAGGGAGCGTTAACTCAGCTGCACCGCCGCGGGGAGGTGGCTCAACTTGGCATTGCTCAATCAGTAGTGAAGTCATTGCCGCTTGATACCCAAAGTAGCTAGGTTTGGCTTTTCAATATCTAATGACTTTGAATGTGTGGCTGATGCACAGAGTAGGTTTGGCATATCAATATCTACTCATGACTTTGAATGTGTGGCTGATGCACAAAGTAGGTGTGGCTTATATATAAAAATATACTCCCTCCATTTCAAAAAGAATGTCCTAGTTTGACTTGGAACGAAGTTTAAGAAAAGAAAAAAAATTTAAATCTTGTGGTTCTAGATTAAAGTTACGTCAAATGTACCAAAATGTCCTTTAATCTTGTGGTCTTAAACATGTCACGTGTAAAGTTGAAGTTAAAGTGTTGCCAAATAAGGAAAGGGGTCATTCTTTTTAAAACTAATTAAAAAGGAAATGAGGTCATTCTTTTTTAAACGGAGGGAGTATATACTAGACAAGAATATGAAATTTGTCAAGTGGTTGTTGCTACTTGCGGGCAGGTGCCTGATTCAGAATTTTCATTAAGGAAATTCAAGAATGTTTCGGGTTTGAATTTGAAAAGTAAATTTTTGAACTCCTAAACCACTATTGTCTTGTATTCAAGGGATTCAGAATCTCTCTATATATAAAATATATTAATACCTTATCTACACAATGTAATTACCGTATATAAAATGTTGATCTTTTTAGTCCTTTATAAAAGGATTTCGCATTAGATGAAATTATTTTTTTGTTATTTCTCTAATAATAATTAGAACCTTAAAATTAATTAAACTTTGAACAATTAAACCTTTGTATATTTTTAAAAAATAAAATATAAAAGCCCCTAAATGTAGCAAGTGGAGATGGAATTTGATCATTTTGGTTTCACCACAATAGGTAAACATTAAAAGTAAATAAATAGGTACTTTCTTGGTAACATCTTTAACACGTGCTACGTGCCCTATGT
This sequence comes from Solanum bulbocastanum, assembly GCA_037074985.1. NCBI lineage: Eukaryota > Viridiplantae > Streptophyta > Magnoliopsida > Solanales > Solanaceae > Solanum > Solanum bulbocastanum. Next base: position 4,636,734 of record CM073606.1, on the reverse strand, counting down.
TCTTTTCTAGTTTAATCTTATATTTTCAAATAATAAATTTATATTACCAACCACTCTCATTATGTCAGTTGCATCCTTTAATTTTACCAAACAGCTCCATATATAACCACATGTTACGGTGTATGATTTTACATGTGTCAGGCTAGGCCATTTTGATGATATTAAATTTTTGAGTTTCTCAATGTGATCTCTTTTTATAGTAAATGTACCTCGAACTATGTTATTGTGGGATTTATTTTTATATATTCTGCACATACATAGGAGATATTGAAATATTCTTTTTTCTTTTCTAATTTTGTCATGTATATATTCTTTTGATATTTTTTTCTTTTCCATTTGATCTTAAATATATTCTATTCTTTTAGGGTTTATCATAAGATGTCATCTTAATTTCTTGTATAAATACAACCTAATTGTATAGTTTTATTTATTCAGAAATATAATAAGAAGAAAATTTTCTATATTGTTCTTCATTGATTCTTTCATGGCTTCAGAGCAGTGTTAATTTTAATTTTTTTAGTCTTCCGCTTTCATTTTTTTTTTCTATTTTCAAAAAATGATTGAAATTAAATCATCCAATACTCAAATCACAGAAACGAGTGACAGAGTTCCTGCAATTAATGTAGTGGATTCATCACATGCTTTCTACATTCACCCTTCTAATTATCCCGGCATGAACCTTGTCTCCACTGTTTTTTACGGTAGGAGTTATGGTGGCTGGAGAAAGGCCGTTATTATTGCCCTTTCAGGATAGAACAAACTAGGATTCATTGATGAATCCCTAGTTGTTCCTACTGATATAACTCTTCAAAAGGCTTGTTTAAGATGTAATAATATGGTCTTGTCCTAGTTACTCAATTCTTTCTCAAAAGAAATTGTTGAATCTGTTTTGTACTTCCAAAGCGCCAAAGTCTTATGGTCTAACCTGAAAGATAGATTTGGTCAGGCTAATGGTGCCAAATTATTTCAACTTCAAAAAGATTTAAATGTTATAGTTCAAGGAAATTCTAGTATTTCTGCATATTTCACAAAAATGAAGAGTTTGTGGGATGAGTTAGATGCACTAAACACTTTTTCTGCTTGTAATTGTGAGTGTGTATATGGAGCAAAAGAAAAGAGTATAAAAGCTCATCAAGATGAAAGGTTGCTTCAGTTTCTTATGGGTCTAAATGACACTTTCATAGGGGTTAGAAGTAATATTTTGTTATCTTCCTCTATTCCTACTATTGGCTAGGCTTTTTCTCTTGTTATTCAAGATGAAAAACAAAGGAAAATTCATGCTACTCCTGCTTATCTAGGAGAATTAGCATCCTTTCTTGTTGGTAATGCAGGAGAAAGGAGGTTTAATGATTACAAAACTCAACAAGGAAATCCCATTAAGAAAACTTTCTAGTGTGCAACTATCTTAAGAAGATAGGACATACTATTGACCAGTGCTATAAAATTCATGTTTTTCCTTCAAATTTCAAGTTCACCAAATCTAAGAAGTAACAAAAGGGTACTATTACCAGCAGTGTTTTTAGAGAAGGTACTCATCAAGGAGTGGAAAATGATTCAGATGTGAATTCTCTCCGTCAAGAAAATGTAGCACAACTTCTGCAACTGTTATAGAAACTGAATCAAAGAATGATGGGTCTACTAATGCATCTGCAAACCTCACTTGTGCCGGTATGACCAAGCTTTTTAATTCTTATGCTTACCTGTTTAAAGTTGACACTTGTTCTTGGATATTAGATAGTGGAGCATCTAAGCATATGACTTTTGATAGAAGTTTTTTTTCACTAATTTCAATCTTTTACCTAAACCTATCATGGTAACTCTACCTAATTCTCATAAAGTAAAGGTTACTCATTCAGAAACTGTTTCTCTTTTATCCAACCTAGTTCTACAAAATGTTCTCTATATTACTTCTTTCAGATTCAGTCTTATCTCAATTCACAAATTATGCAAACAACATCAAAAATATGTGTTTATTATTCCTAACGTTTGTTTCACGTTACAGGGCCCTTCACTGAAGAGGCCTTTGGTGCTTGATAAAGAACAAAGAGGTCTATATATCTTCAAGTCAAGTCAGCCAACAGTTTCTACAAAGAGCCAACCTAGTTCCAGTCTTCATAGTCTATAGTTTTCAAGTTCTTTAATAAATGCGTTTACTTCTTGTTCTAGTTTCTTTGATTTCAATGTAAAAGAGAAACTATGGTGCTATAGATTAGGCCATATGCCAATGAGTAATATCAAGAAAGTTTTTTAATTTTCTAAATCTCGTTCAAAGTTATCTTCTCCTTGTGTTATTTGTCCTATGGCAAGGCAATCAAAAATATATTTTCCTTCTAGTGATATTTGTACCAAGGCTTCTTTCGACTTAATTCATGTGGATACTTGGGGTCCGTATAAATCTACTACACATGATGGGTAAAGGTATTTTTTTACAATTGTTGATGATTTTTATAGAGCTACTTGGACTCATCTACTTGGGACTAAATCAAATGCCTTATCTGTCCTTCAATCTTTTATTTATATGGTAGAAAGACAATTCACTTTCAAAGTTAAAATTATCCGAACTAACAATGCTTTTGAATTAGGTTGTGGGAAAATTCAATCTAATTTTTTTATTTTCAAAAAAATTATTCATCAAATTACTTGTGTCCACACTCCACAACTCAAGAGTATATTGAAAACATCAAGATCTCTTTTATATCAATCTCACCTGCCTATTGGTTATTGGGAGAACTAATAACTAGATTTTCTTCCAGTGTTTTGAATTAAAGAAGCCCTTTTGAGGTTTTGTTCAAAGTTAAATCATCTTATTCTCATCTATAGTGTTTTGGTTGCTTGTGTTTTGTCTCTACTCTTCCTTTACATATAACTAAATTTGATCCTAAAGCTTCACCTTGTGTGTTTATAGGATTTCCATATGGAAAAAAGGGCTATAAAGTGTTGGATCTACAACTCAAGAAAATTTCAGTTTATAGGAATGTTATTTTCCATGAAGAGTATTTTCCTTTATCTTCACAATCTGATTTACATTCTACTTTATTTTCTTCTATTACTACCATTTCTTTTGATTATTCCTTAGAATCTCATTTTTCCACATCAAATTCAAATTCTGATTGTTCTTCTGATTTTGATAATGTCCACATATCTATTAGTCTTCTAAATCTCTGTCTCCTTCCAATGTTACATCACATATCAATTCCTCTTCTGATATATCCCTTATACCTTCTTCTCCATTACCTATTGTTCAAAATATACTCAGAAAATCTTCAAGAAATATGATTACTTAGAGGACTATATTTGCAATGCTCTTCATCTTATTGATGTGACTTCTTCTTGTTTCCTAAGTTCCATTACTCATAAGATTTTATTTTTTTTAGTGATTTATCTTCTAACAATCAAGTCATGCTAATTCCATTACTACTATACAGGAACCTATTAGCTATATTTAGGCAGCTCACCATTCGGATTGGCAGGAAGCCATGGATAAAGAACTTACAACTTTAAACCTTAACAACATATGGGATATTGTTGTGATGCCGAAGGTAAGAAGGCCTTGCCATCTAAATGGGTTTATAAGGTAAAGCAACATGATGAAAGTATTGACAGACTAAAAGCTAGATTAGTCATTAAAGGTGATGTGCAGAGAGAAGGTATTGATTATAATGAAACTTTTTCTCCAGTAGTCAAGATGACCACCATTAGGTGTATTTTAGCTATTGCACTAAAGAATGGATGGGGTGTGTTTCAATTAGATGTGAACAATGCTTTTCTACATGGTGATTTAAATGAAGAGGTTCACATGAAATTTCCTCCCGGTCTTACACCTCATTCTCCTAACCATATCAAGGGATTCCCATAAAAGATCCTACTTTGTACAGGCGTTTGTTAGGTAAGCTCAATTATCTCACACATACAAGGCCTGATTTATCCTTTACAGTGCAACATCTAAGTCAATATATGCAAGATCCTCATGAACCTCATCTTCGAGCTGCTTTACGGGTTCTTCGTTATTTGCTCAAAAATTCAGGTCTTGGTCTATTTATGTTTGTATCTGCTTCTTTCAAATTGATGGCCTTTTATGACTCCGACTGGGGTATTTGTCCAGATTCACGAAGATTAGTGAGTGGACTTTATATATCTCTCGGGTCTTCTCCTATTTCATGGAAATCTAAGAAACAAACATCAATTTCTCTCAGTTCTACTGAAGTTGAGTATAGATCTATGAAGAGGGTTGTGGCCGAGTTTGCTTGCTTGGTTCGACTATTTGATGATGTCTCAGTTCCGATCTCCTTGCCAATACCTCTTCACTCTGATAGTCTTGCTGCGATTCACATCGTAAAATTCAGTCTTCCATGAACGGACAAAGCTTGTCGAGATTGACTGTTTCGTCCGTCGACAGTGTCTCATCGGCAAGTTGGGGGTTTCTTCCTCCCTCCAACTTGAGGGAGGCTGTTGGATTTATATGCATATATTCTGCACATTCATAGGAGATATGGCGATATTCTTTTTCCTTTTCTAATTTTGTCATGTAAATATTCTTTTTGATATTTTTTCCTTTTCTATTTTATCTTGAGAATATTCTATTCTTTTAGGGTTTATCATTAGATGTCATCTTACTTGTATAAATACAACCTAATTGTATAGTTTTATTTATTCAAAAATACAAGAAGAAAATTTTCTATATTGTTCTTCGTTTATTGTTTCAGTTATCAATGATTATCAATGTTATCAGGAGGAGGAGGAGTCACAATTATGTCACTCGTCATCTATTCTTTCTTATATTTCTTCGTTTCTTCCCATATATAATCTCCTAGTCCAGAAGAGTCTTTGACAATAGACCGATCATAAAACGGAATCATGAACTCATCATAATCATTTCCACCGTATTTGTTGAGCCAAGCCCATGACTTTATGAACCCTACTATGGTAGACTCGTCACCAACGACATGATGGTTAATGAAAGAAATAGATATGCGATGATTTGGAAAAAGTGTCACTTGAATAGCTAAAACCGGTACAAATTGGACCTTGGATGCATCTTTATTTAGGTCTCGCTATTCTAGGAATAAAGGAGTGAAAATCCTTGACATTATGTTTATGATCATATCTAACAAGATTATCAAAATCCATGTCAGTTGCAGAAAAAGTAATACATACAAAATCTCCTTTTACATAACGCAGTTCAGGATAACCGGTAGAATTCCATGGACAAACAAGGCTTCCAGCTAGTGGTAAATAGTGTTTGAGAGTGAGGGAGAATGAATTACCATAAATTAGATGATGATCCTTTTTAATCCTTTATAAAAGGATTTAATTTTGCATTAGATAAGATTATCCTTTTTTTTTTTATTTCTCTAATAATAATTAGAACCTTAAAATTAATTAAAGTTTGAACAATTAAACTTTTTTATATTTAAAAAATATAAAAACTCCTAAATGTATCAAGTAGAAATGGAATTTGATCATTTTGGTTTCACCACAATAGGTGAACATTAAAAGTAAATAAATAAGTACTATCTTGGATACATCTTTAACACGTGCGACCTTATGTTCTTTTCTAGTTTTATTATATATTTTTCAAATAATAAATATATATTACCAACTACACTCATTATTTCTGTGTTGAATCAACTTTTTATTCTTCAACGCCCTCCTTCAAGCAAGATAGAGAAAGATATTATTCATCTCAAAAAAGAATGGATTATAATTGAGGAGACTTGATGTATTTTCCTATAATTGAACCTTAAGAAGCTAAGGTTGTCAAAAGAGAAGTATAATATATAGTCCTCCTTCCGTCTTATTTTATGCGAGATAGTTTGACACGGCACGAAATTTAAGAAAGAAAGGAAGACTTTTAAAATTTGTGGTACAAAATAAATGATAGAAATTTGTGTGGCTATAAATCATTTTATTAAGGGTAAAATAGATATTTTATAGTTAAATTGTTACTTTATATAAAAATATGTCATTGTTTTTGAGACAGACTAAAAAAGAAAAGTAAGTTACATAAATTGAGACAAATGGAGTAGTACATTAAGTCACATAAATTGAGACAGATGAAATAGTATATTAAGTCACATAAACTGAGACAGATGGAATAGTACATTAGTTTCTTTTAGAAGAAACAGTACACTCTTGATGGTGCAAAATGCATAAACAAAACAAAAGAACTTATAGGGGTCCTGCCAAATTCTCGAACACTCAGACTTGGTATAGAAAGTTAAGCCCATCAGTGAATATAGCAGCAAAAGCATTCATTCGAGTTTTAGACAAAGACAAACCAATCTCTAAATCTCCATCAAAGTCCTTAGATTTACTAAGAGACATCGTAATTCCACCATCCTCATTGTCAAGAGAAATGAATTCGAACTTCGCGGCCTTTCCCCATCCAAAATCAGCAGCATATAAGTCATGTTTTGGTGATCCAGCAATTGACAAAAATCGAATTAGGTCTACGTTGTCAAACACTTTTAACCAATCACCATTAAGGACCCATTCTTCATCCTTCATTTTTTTTTGAATGACTTCTCCAATTAATTCCACCGCAATTTCAAAACCTTCTTTTCCAATTAAGTCAACATGCCTTATTGATCTTGCGACACACCCAACTATGCAATTCCCAAAATAAGATTGAGGAAGTGGTGGATTGAATCGCGCTCTAAAATCTCCAGCACATCCAAAGGACTCCATTACACTATTATCTATGATCATTTCTTCTCCAATCGCGTCCCCTGATTTTATCAAGCAAGTCCATACATAAGCACTCGTTACAGTAAAAGATGTTACATGAGTTAGAGTAGTGCTACCCTGTCTTCTGGAGTTCAATATTAAACTCTTGAGTTTCTCAATATCATCTCGTTTTATAGTAAATGTACCTCGAACCTTGTGTTCAGGAGGAGTCATAATGTCACGCATATCTAGATTTTTTTTCTTCATTTCTTCCCACAGGAACATCCCTTGTCCATATGGGTCCTTTACTACGGACCTGTCATAAAACGGAATTAGCTCATTCGATAAGAATTGTTCATGTCCATCGAATTTGTGGAGTAGAGCCCACGCCCTAATGAACCCTACAATGGTAGCTCCATCACCAACAACATGATGGTTAGTGAAACCAATGGATACACCAAGATTCGGAAAAAGTGTCACTTGAATGGCTAAGACCGGGGCTAATTGGACCCCGGGTGCATCCTTAGGTTCCCCTAACTTAGGAACAAAGTGATAAAAATCCTTAGCATTACGCGGATGGTCACCAATGAGATAATTGAAATCCATATCAGTCTCAGAAAATGTAACAGATACAGAATCCCCTGTCACATAACGTAACTCAGGATATCCATTTGTATCCAGTGGACAAGCAACATTTCCGGCTAAGGGCGTATAGTGTTTGAGAGTGAGGGAGAGTGAATTTTTAAGAAGAGGAATAATGTTTTGAACGAAATCGGGTTTAGAAATAGGGAGCTTGTAGAATAATATCCGCCGTATACGATGGAATCCTAACCAAACATAATCAAAATAAGTAAGAGGGAGTGTCACCTCCGCTGCGCCGCCGGGGGGTGGCGCAACTTGACATTGCTCAATCACGGACGCCATGTTATTTAGTGCTATAATGTTTTGCTAAGAAATACACACAACACATTTATAAATATTCACGTGTGTACCACTCGGTATATGTGGCTGATTTTGAAATATCGCCTACCAGAGACACCATGTGAACAAATTTCAATATTATGGCATATTTTATTTTTTAATAACTAGAAATCAAAATTCTAGAGATTTTAGATCTCTTTAGAAGATTTTGTCCACAACATCATGTGAACAAATTTCAAAAAGCAAATTAATTTATTTATTTTTGGTCCAATAATTAGTGCTATTTAAAAAAAATAAATATCAAACTACATTTTGGACCTATCTCATTTCAGCGATCACGTGGGTTCCACTAGTGCATTTTTACCCCGCAATAGTCCGGTTCTTTGAGGATCCACATGTTAAATTAAATTTTGAATTTAATTCATACTCAAAAAAACTAGCTCAAAAAAAAATGACGGTTCAAGTCTTATGAATTGAATTTTTATTTAACTATATATCTTTTGGGTCTAGTTTTGGATTGAGAAATTTAAAATTTTAATTTTTTTATTTTATTTTAAATTTAGAAAAATAAAAACTGAATCCAAAGTACTTTGAATTATGAGTGTTTTAGCCCTCTAAATATTCTTACTTATGGGCCTATTTGTATTAGAGTATAATATAAAACTTATATATTTTTAAACATTATTTTAATGCATTAGGCATGATTTATATTAAAATATATGTGTAAGAGATTTGACATTATGATTTAATAACATTTGTTCTTTTTCGCCATTCAAATATAACTGTTTGATCATATTAATTATCTTAGTTACATGATATGTTGAATAACCAAATCGAACTGAAAAGAAATTATCCTAATAAATAATGTTCTATCACTCTTGTAACATGTAAATGTAAAAGCTTAAATTAAATTTGAATCACTATAAAATTACATATATCCGCAACCCGTCCTGCCCCGCTTTAATTTTAAAAAAGCCGACTTAAAATCACTTCGCATTCCATCCGTCCCGCACAACCTTAAACCCATCCCGCCCTATATAGCCTTAAACCCAGCTCCGCATCCGATCTGGATCTAATTGGCTCTATTTTATAAGTCTCCACTTCTCCTTTGTTATATCACATTACATTACATACGTTATATATTTTTTATCTATATAATATGAGGGAATTTCTAAAGTCAACATGTATGTTTGGCATGGAAGGATAGTATAATCATTTTAAATTACATTACACTGTATAATAAGAGGGAATTTCAATGCCAAACAGGCAACAGGTCAACATGTTTGTTTTCACATGAAAGGATAAATTACATTATACTTTATACTTTATAATAAGAGGAAATTTATATACCAAGCAGGCAAGCAGATCAATATGCCTACTTTGACATGGAAGGGTAATAGAGTCATTTTAAATGAAATTAAATATGATGATTGACTTAAAAAAAGGTAGAAAACTTAATGAATTATTATATGCGATTTCAAGTTGATTTAATCACATGATATCATATCATGAGATGAAATCCTAAATTCTCCAAAAAATATAATTTGGAAATTTCAAATCATGATTTAAAATTTTTCGAGAATCTCCATAACATCCTTATCTATTGTATCTTCCCTAATCGTGAACTTTGACTTTATCAAGCAAGTCCATATATAAACGCTAGTTATCGTAAAAGATGTCACATAACTTAGGTTTAGTCATCTTGACAATTTTAAATTCGTAAGCTTTACAATGTTATTTCGTTCTATAATAAATGTACCTCGAACTCTATCGAGAGGAGGAGTCACAATTATGTCACCTATCTCCGATATATTTTGCTTCATTCCATCCCTTGTTCATAATGATCTTTTGTTACGGACCTATCATAAAATGGAATGAACTCATTTGATAAACATTGTTCATCAGCGCCAAATTTGTTAATAATATAAAATTAGGTTTAATTGGCTCTATTTTATTAGGTTTAATAATATTGGCACCAGCACGTAGAAGTGGTGGAGATTATTAATACATAGTATTATAATTTTTAAATTATAAGGAACTATAATTTTTATAGTTGGCACATAAAAGTACTTTTGCCATTTCAATTAAAAAAATAGTATGATTGGCTTGACATTGATATTAATTATTTATTTTTTAAAACTTAAGAATGGAATATTAGTACTCCATTTCTTTTTCAAATGAAATATGATTTTCGTGTGGATAGAGATGAATTTTGCTGCGAATATTATTGGGCCCGTCGTTTTTGTTTTAGGAACTTTCACATATAGCCACTATAAAATAGCCTAATTACTCTCTATAGCTAAAGTTTAATAATTACAATTCATAGCAACATGTCATAGGGAGGAGATAGGCGAGCGAGACTGAGAGAGAGAAGAGAGGCGAGCGAGCAAGAGCAAAGAGTGGGAGAGAGGTGAATTGTATATGTATATCGGTTAGGTAATTGATATATCATCTCTTCCTCAATCGCGAACTTTGACTTTATCAAGCAAGTCCATATATAAGCACAAGTTATTGTAAAAGATGTCACATAACTTATGTTAGGTCGTCTTGACAATATTAAATTCTTGAGCTTAACAATGTTATCTCGTTCTATAATAAATGTACCTCGAACTCTATCAATAGGAGGAGTCACAATTATGTCACCTATCTCCGGTATGTTTTGCTTCATTTCATCCCATATAATCGTCCCTTGTTCATAAGGAGAGAGGCGAGCAAGATTGGGAGAGGGAGGAGAGAGGCAAGCAAGATTGGGAGAGGAAGGAGAGAGGCAAGCGAGATTGGGCAGAGAGTGGGAGAGATGTCAATTGTATATGTATATCGATTAGATAATTGTATAGTATACATATGTATTTGTATATATGGCAAGCGAGATTGGGAGAGGGAGGAGAGAAGTGAGCGAGAGAGGGCAGAGAGTGAGAGAGAGGTGAATTGTATATGTATATTGATTAGATAATTGTATATTATACATATATATTTATATATTCTTGCGAATTATACATATACAAATGTGGCTAATTATACAAACTCGAAGTCAGCCCATGTAATTAATGTATAATGTTAGTCGAGTGGTAATTACAACAAACTATAGCTATGATGAGTAATTAAGTAGTATAAATTTGCTTAATCGAAAAACTACAGAATATGACAAACATCAATATACATTTAAAATAAATAGCTACAATTTTTTTTATGTTATATGGATATAACTACATAATAAATAGAAAAGTTTATTATATACAAATAATTAGGAAAATTATTAAATATTAAATAGGAAAAGTTACTATTACATGCATAATTGATTATGTCTAGGTATGTTTTATGTGATTGGTTCTCAATGTTTACTCTCATTAATTCTTCATCTTTCATCAATATTCTTATATCACAAATTTTCTATATCTTTCCCCCAATTTCTTTCCAATTTAAGATCCTTCTGATGATTCTAGAAGCAAATTTTGTGATTTGAATTCACCAGGCATCTTCTAATTGAATTTTTTTCCTCATTTTTATAAAGATTATATTTGTATTCATCTATTTTATAGGGTTTTGATTGAAGAATTATTTGTTTCTCCATTGCAATGAATATAGTTATAAAAAAAAAAAAAAAAAAGGCAGTACAAGAAGAACATGAGCAAAAATGGATTGAGGTTTGTGTGATTGTCAAATTTGTATATAGTACAATATTTATATATATAAATACTTGTATTGTAATATTATCACAAGTTGAAATGGTAATCTGTGAATATAAGTATATCTGGATACATTGGTAATCTATCCAATTTGAAAAGGGTTGACTAGACAATACAAGTATAGTTGGATACATTAATACTATGTTTTTGTAAATAAATACATGAGTTAACACCAAGCCTTAAGTATTACACAAAAAACTTGATAAAAAAGAGATTGACGTTTGTTGACCTTTTCAGCTAAATACTTACACACTTTGATACCTACACATTCTATTATTTTCAAATTTTTTTTCTAGGTTGTTTAATGTCTTTTGTTTGACACCAATGTATTTATATGTATACTATATTAGTGTATTCATTTTTTGTTTAACAATAGTGTATCCATTTTTCAAATTATCATGTTTGTATACTAAATTGTTATACTTTACCTTCTTTGATATATTAATACATTAAGTTTTTATAAATACTCAAATTCTTGATGTATTTAATACTTTAAATTTTATAAATAGAGATATCAATTTGAATTTGTACAATTACTACATTTTTCTTATTTAGTCCATAGTAATTAAAATTGTATCAATGTACAAATAGAAAAATGAAAAACATATACAAAAATTACAGCTAGAAAAAGACATAAATTATAGTCATTTTTTGTAAATAACATACTTACAGCTATTAAACTTTAATAACCCTATAAATATAGTCATTTTTGTAAGTTACTCCTAGTAATATACTACCAAACATCTGATTATTGTAGCGACAATTTGAAGTGTTTCTCCTCTACAACTTTTAAAATGCAACTCTATGTCACCATTCAAAATCACAGTCGTAATGGTACCTATGTCCCCAACTGATAGGTAAGCCAACCCAACAAATTTACCAATTCAACTTAATAAATAAAATAGAAAGATAAGCAACAAACAAAATTATCTCAAATACTAAGTCTTTCGAAAGTATAAAATGCGAAAAGTTGAATATTACCCATGATTTAGGGTGTGGTTGGTATGCCGGAAAACATTTTCCTTTTTCTCATGTTTTGTTGGGTTAAATGTTTTGGAAAATGTTTTTCAAATCAACTCATTTTCCTCAAATTTAAGGAAAATGACTTCCCTTCAAAACTTAAGGAAAACATTATCCAAAACTCTCTTCCAACTTTAAATTACAATTTCTTTTTGTTGAAAAAATCAATTTATTTTGTCCCTACCCTCAAACCAGCCCCCCAACCACCACCACCCCCCAAAAAAACTAATTTAAAGCTTGTTTTTAAAAAATGTTTTTAACTTCAAATTTTTATTTTTTCACCCCTACCCTCAACCCCTCCCCCCGCCAGCACTCCCCCCCCCCCCAAAAAAAAAAAAATTTAAGATTGTTTTTCAACTCCAAAATTTGATTTTTTCACCCCTACCCTCGATCCCACCCACCCCCACCCCCAAAAAAATTTTTAAGTTTATTTTTAAAAAATATTTTCAACTTCTAATTTTTATTTTTTCACCCCTACCCTCGACCCCTCCCCCCCTCTCATACCAGCCCCCCACCCTAAAAAAAATTTAAGTTTGTTTTTAAAAAATATTTTCAATTTCAAAAATTATTTTCTACTCACCAACCAAACATGAAAAAATAAATCAAAAATCTATTTGTTTTTTACGAAAACATTTTCCTTTATACCAAACACACCCTTAGTGTCATAAGTATAAGAACTTCTAAAAGATGATATAAGTCTGAAACTATATGACAAGTCTAGATTGACACATCCAACTTCTGAGTTTTGCCTTAATTGCCCTAATATTTTTTATCGATGTTTTGTACTCGATTCGTTTAGAAACAATTTGAAAGTAATAATGTTTGTACTCATGTCATACTGCTCAAGTTGAAGTCGTTAAAGCAGTCTTACCATGAGCCCCAAAAAATAAAAAATAAAAGTCTAGACATAAGAAATTTCCTATCGGAATATCAAAACAATCTAATAAATAGAGATAAAGGAAGGTGTTGCCGCAGAGAATAACCAACCAGCTCACCACAACTTCAAGATGATCCAAACTCAGACACAAAAGTTCTATGAGGTGTGCTCGTACTCAAATTTTAATCTGCATCACAAAAGAGTGCAACAAGTGTAGTATGAGTATGAAACCACGTGTACCCAGTATGTATCATAGACCGACAATGAAGAAGTATAAGTGACAGGAGTATATGAGAAAATCATCACTTAAGTTTATAAGTATGCATTATACTTATCAGACAAGTTTCATCAAATAAGGATTAGCAAATCTCATGTAATGTCCAAACAACAATGCAACATATAATCAAACAAGAACGACGGATGTAATGAGATGCAATGCAATGCAACATCATGAAATGATATGCCTCAAATGTCAAGTATTCTCTCAACCATATATTCACGATACTTCTCGAAAATACATTGAGAGTATGTGACTTATGCGGGACTCGTGAGATATACCAACATGTTCGATCTCCACATGTCAGATCTTTACTCATATTCAATGTCATGCCAATGCATGTGGACAATATAATATTAATAAAAGGGGATGTTGATGCATCTCAATCAATCAAATATCAACATGACATATAATCACCTCAACTATCAGAGATATATGGGTTCAATAAAGAAACGTCCCCTCACGAAAGAAACCAAATCAATAATGCGTCAATTAATGCCCATATATTTTGGCATTCTTGGATTATTACAATCCACGATTCTATAGTAATAAATTATCCGATAGACCTTCGTACATTCTTACAAAAAGCATAGCCCGTGGTCGAATATAGCAGCAAAAGCACTCATTCGAATTTTAGGCAAAGACAAGCCAACCTCTAAATCTCCATCTGAATCTTTTTACTTGCTAATGGACATAGATATACCACCACTATTATCAATAGAAATGATCTCTATTTTTTCTGGCCTACCCCAACCAAAATCAACATCATACAAGTTAAACTTTGGTGATCCAGCAATTGTAAGTGTTTGTTTCATGTCAACAACACAAAATTCTCTATACCAACTACAATTCAAGATCAATTCCTCATCCTTCATTTGATTCTTGATGGCCTCTCCAATGACTTCCACAGCAATTATAAACCCGTCCTTTCCAACTAAGTCGACGCGACTTGCTTTTGAAAGAATCGTGACTAGGCAATTACCGAAATAAAATTGAGGAAGTGGTGGATTGAGACGCGATCTACAATCCGCTACACATCCAAAAATCTCCATAACATTCTCATCTATCATCTCTTCCTCTATCGCGAACTTTGACTTTATCAAGCAAGTCCATATATAAGCACAAGTTATTGTAAAAGATGTCACATAACTTATGTTAGGTTGTCTTGACAATATTAAATTCTTGAGCCTAACAGTGTTATCTCGTTCTATAATAAATGTACCTCGAACTCTATCAAGAGAAGGAGTCACAATTATGTCACCTATCTCCAGCATATTTTGCTTCATTTCATCCCATATAATCGTCCCCTGTTCATAAGGGTCTTTTATCACGGACCAATCATAAAAGGGAAAAGGCTCGAATATACTATTGAGTTTGAGAAAAGATTTATATATGTTATCCTTTAAAAGTTTGGCTCATTTATGTCATTTTTGTTTGAGAAAAAATTCATTCATGCCATTATTTGTTAAGAAAATAATTTTGGTTATGCAAAATGACAATTTTCTTTTAAACAAGATGAAATAAACTAGTACCAAATTAACTACTCGAGTTCAGGAACTAGGTTTCTTAGGCGTAACTGAAAGCAGTAAAGAAAATAACACAAATTCTATTGTAGAGACCTCTTTGCTTAAGGGAGTAAAAAAACACAACCCGACTTACAAAAGTGTGGAATTTCAACGACCAATATCCACTAACTTTAACGGAAATATACAAAGGAAAAAGAGGTAAATATACCCCCACTAACTTTATAACTTTATGATTTAACGTAAATGTATTCATTATTGTAAAAATAATATATATATATATATATATATATATATACACACACACACATCAAATGATGAATATTTATGACTTTTTTATTTCAAAAACGTCATGTGACATGTTCAGTATCATAAAATTCAATTTTATTTTTAAAAAAATTGTATCAAATCAAACAAACAAATTGATAATGAAAGAGTACCTTGTCGTTAGAAAGAAATAGAAATACCCTATTCGTTCCAGACAACATGTGAATAATTCCGTAAGAAAATCAATGTGTGGCCTATATTGATTTGGTATAAAATTTAAAAGGAAGATTTTTAATATTTATTTTCTAAAATTATTCATATATATATGTACAGTTTTTTTTTTTTTTTTTTTTGGAACCCCAAGATAACTGCAGTCGCTACAACCTCTGTCATAGCCTATCCCCTTCGGGTGAGCACTGGGTAAACCCTTTTTTTGGAACCCCAAGATAACCCGCAACCGCTACAATTTCTGCCATAGCCTCTACCCTTCGGGTGAGCACTGGGTAAACCCCACACAGGGGATGTACAATTTTTTTTTTTGGAACCCCAAGATAACCCGCAACCGCTACAATCTCTGCCACAGCCTCTACTCTTCGGGTGAGCACTGGGTAAACCCCACACAAGGGATGTAAACATCACTATGCAAGCCCTATGCGACAGACTCAACTCAGAAGGCATTGAGGAGGGATCGATCCCGAGTCATCTGTGTGGATAACCACCCTTCAAACCAACTGAGTCATCCCAAATGACTATATTTATACAGTTATAAATCATTTTATTAAGAATAATGAGTGTATTTTAAAATTAAGTTCTATCTAATCATAAAAAAGAAGATAAAATATTTAAACAAAATCAAAGAAACTAGTACCAACTACTTGAGTTCGGGAATTAGGTTCCTTATGCCTAACAGAAATCAGTAAAAACAATAACACCAATTTTATCGTGAAAAATCTCTTTGATCAAGGGAGTAAAAAAAAAAAAAAAAAGACCTAGAGAGTGTGGAATTTAAGCAACCAATAACTTCAACGAGCAATTTCAAATTATACAAGTAATGTGTTAATATGATACAACTGAGACCTTTTTTGAATTGTCAAAGTCATAATATTCTATTATACGAATATATATTAGTCGAAGTTGAACAAACTATGGTTACCGATTTACCATACTGCAAAATACCAAAATCAAAATTCAAAATACTGAACCATACCGAATTAAATTAGTATGATAATGATATAATAGTATTAAAAATCAAATACCGAAATTACGGTAGTGAAGTTTCAAATACCATACCATATCATGCCATGCCTGCTCTGAGATACAGATACTTTAATTTTTAAATACTAATACTTTGTTTAATTTTTGTTAAGGTAGAATGTTTTATACGTGTGGAATGCATTTGGCAAGGTTTTTTTTTAAAAAAAATAAAAGCGAGTATGTGTTACTCAAGCTAATGAGATATGAAATTCAAACTCTTAGTAGTTTAAATATGAAACTAAAAAAAATGAGATAATTTAAATATGTTTCCGTAGCATTCTCATCTATCGTCTCTTCCTCAATCACGAACTTTGACTTTATCAAGCAAGTCCATATATAAGCAAAAGTTATTGTAAAAGATGTCACATAACTTAGGTTAGGTCGTCTTGACATTCTTGAGCTTAACAATGTTATCTCGTTCTATAATAAATGTACCTCGAATTCTATCAAGAGGAGGAGTCACAATTATGTCACCTATCTCCGGCATATTTTGCTTTGTTTCATCCCATATAATCGTCCCTTGTTCATAAGGTTCGTTTATGACGGGCCTATCATAAAATGGAATGAACTCATTCTCTAAGCATTGTTCATCACCGTCGAATTTGTTGTGTAAACCCTATGATGTTATGAATTTCACGATGGTTACTAATGAGATGATTGAAATTCATATCAGTTTCAGTAAAGTAACAGATACAAAATCTCTTGTTACATAACGCAACTCAAGATAACCACTCAAATTTAGTGGACAAGCAATGTTGCCAGCTAAGGGTGTATAGTGTTTGAGAGCGAGGGAGTGTGAATATTTATGAGTAGGAACAATGGTTTGAACGAAATCGAGTTTGGAAACTGATAGCTTGTAGAATGAAACCCTACGTATATAGCCAAAACCAAACCATATATGATCAAAATAAGTTAGAGGGAGCGTTAAATCAGCTGCACCGCCGCGGGGAGGTGGCGCAACTTGGCATTGCTCAATCAGTAGTGAAGTCATTGCCGCTTGATACCCAAAGTAGCTAGGTTTGGCTTATCAGTAGCTAATGACTTTGAATGTGTGGCTGATGCACAAAGTAGGTTTGGCATATCAATATCTACTCATGACTTTGAATGTGTGGCTGATGCACAAAGTAGGTGTGGCTTATATATAAAAATACACTCCCACCATTTCAAAAAGAATGTCTTAGTTTGACTTGGAACGAAGTTTAAGAAAAGAAAAAAAAATTTAAATCTTGTGATTCTAGATTAAAGTTATGTCAAATGTACCAAAATGTCCTTTAATCTTGTGGTCTTAAACATGTCACCTGTAAAGTTGAAGTTAAAGTATTGTCAAAAAAGGAAAGGGGTCATTCTTTTTAAAACAGACTAAAAAGGAAATGAGGTCATTCTTTTTAAACGGAGGAAGTATATACTAGACAAGAATACAAAATTTGTCAAGTGGTTGTTGCTACTTGCGGGCAGGTGCCCGATTCAGAATTTTCATTTAGGAAATTCAAGAATGTTTAGGGTTTGAATTTGAAAAGTAAATTTTTGAACTCCTAAACCACTAAGTCAACCTATAGTCTTGTATTAAAGGGATTCAAAATCTCTCTCTCTATATATAAAATATATTAATACCTTACCTACACAATGTAGTTACCGAATATAAAATGTTGATCCTTTTTAGTCCTTTATAAAAGGATTTCGCATTAGATGAAATTATTTTTTTGTTATTTCTCTAATAATGATTAGAACCTTAAAATTAATTAAACTTTGAACAATTAAACCTTTGTATATTTAAAACAAATAAAATATATAAGCCCCAAAATGTAGCAAGTAGAGATGGAATTTGATCATTTTGGTTTCACCACAATAGGTGAACAATAAAAGTAAAAAAAATAGGTACTATCTTGGTAACATCTTTAACACGTGCTACGTACCCTAGGTTCTTTTCTAGTTTAATCTTATATTTTCAAATAATAAATTTATATTACCAACCACTCTCATTATTTCAGTTGCATCCTTTGATTTTACCAAACAGCTCCATATTATCCACATGTTACGGTGTATGATTTTACATGTGTCAGGCTACGCCGTTTTGATGATATTAAATTCTTGAGTTTCTCAATGTGATCTCTTTTTATAGTAAATGTACCTCGAACTATGTTATTGTTGGATTTATTTTCATATATTCTGCATATACATAGGAGATATTGAAATATTCTTCTTTCTTTTCTAATTTTGTCATGTATATATTCTTTTGATATTTTTTCCTTTTCCATTTGATCTTGAAAATATTCTATTCTTTTAGGGTTTATCATAAGATGTCATCTTAATTTCTTGTATAAATACAATCTAATTGTATAGTTTTATTTATTCAGAAATACAATAGGAAGAAAAGTTTCTATATTGTTCTTCATTGATTCTTTCATGGCTTCAGAGCAGTGTTAATTTTAATTTTTTTAGTCTTCCGCTTTCATTTTTTTTCTCTATTTTCAAAAAATGATTGAAATTGAATCATCCAATAGTCAAATCACAGAAACGAGTGATAGAGTTCCTGCAGTTAATGTAGTGGATTCATCACATGCTTTCTACATTCACCCTTCTGATTATCCCGGCATGAACCTTGTCTCCACTGTTTTTACGGTAGGAGTTATGGTGGCTGTAGAAGGGTCGTTATTATAGCCCTTTCAGGAAAGAACAAACTAGGATTCATTGATGAATTCCTAGTTGTTCGTATTGATATAACACTTCAAAAGGCTTGTTCAAGATGTAATAACATGGTCTTGTCCTGGCTACTCAATTCTTTCTCAAAAGAAATTGTTGAATCTGTTTTGTACTCCCAAAGCACCAAAGTCTTATGGTTTGACCTGAAAGATAGATTTGGTCAGGCTAATGGTGCCAAATTATTTCAACTTCAAAAAGATTTAAATGTTGTAGTTCAAGGAAATTCTAGTATTTCTGCATATTTCACAAAAATGAAGAGTTTGTAGGATGAGTTAGATGCACTAAACACTTTTTCTGCTTGTAATTGTGAGTGTGTATGTGGAGCAAAAGAAAAGAGTACAAAAGCTCATCAAGATGAAAGGTTGCTTCAGTTTTTTATGGGTCTAAATGACACTTTCATAGGGGTTAGAAGTAATATTTTGTTATCTTCCTCTATTCCTACTATTGGCCAGGCTTTTTCTCTTGTTATTCAAGATGAAAAACAAAGGGAAATTCATGCTACTCCTGCTTATCTAGGAGAATCCGCATCCTTTCTTTTTGGTAACGCAGGAGAAAGGATGTTCAATGATTACAAAACTCAACAAGGAAATCCCATTAAGAAAACTTTCTAGTGTGCAACTATTGTAAGAAGATAGGACATACTATTGACCAGTGCTATAAAATTCATGATTTTCCTTCAAATTTCAAGTTCACTAAATCTAAGAAGTAACAAAAGGGTACTATTACCAGCAATGTCTTTAGAGGAGAAGGTACTCATCAAGGAGTGAAGAATGATTCAGATGTGAATTCTCCCCGTCAAGAAAATGTAGCACAACTTCTACAACTTTTGCAGAAACTGAATCAAAGAATGATAATGCATCTGCAAACCTTACTTGTGCCGGTATGACCAAGCTTTTTAATTCTTATGCTTACCTGTTTAAAGTTGACACTTGTTCTTGGATATTAGATAGTGGAGCATCTAAGCATATGACTTTTGATAGAAGTTTTTTTTCACTAATTTCAATCTTTTACCTAAATCTATCATGGTAACTCTACCTAATTCTCATAAAGTAAATGCTACTCATTCAGGAACTGTTTCTCTTTTATCCAACCTAGTTCTACAAAATGTTCTCTATATTCCTTCTTTCAGATTCAATCTTATCTCAATTCACAAATTATGCAACCAACATAAAAAATATGTGCTTTTTATTCCTAACGTTTGTTTCATGTTACAGGACCCTTCACTGAAGAGGCCGCTGGTGCTTGGTAAAGAACAAAGAGGTCTATATATCTTCAAGTCAAGTCAGCCAACAGTTTCTACAAAGAGCCAACCTAGTTCCAGTCTTCATAGTCTATCGTTTTCAAGTTCTTTAATAAATGCGTTTACTTCTTGTTCTAGTTTCTTTGATTTCAATGTAAAAGAGAAACTATGGCGCTATAGATTAGGCCATATGCCAATGAGTAATATCAAGAAAGTTTTTTAATTTTCAAATCTCATTCAAAGTTATCTTCTCCTTGTGTTATTTGTCCTATGGCAAGGCAATCAAAATTATATTTTCCTTCTAGTGCTATTTGTACCAAGGCTTCTTGTGACTTAATTCATGTGGATACTTGGGGTCCTTATAAATATACTACACATGATGGGTATAGGTATTTTTTTACAATTGTTGATGATTTTTATAGAGCTAGTTGGACTCATCTACTTGGGACTAAATCAAATGCCTTATCTGTCCTTCAATCTTTTATTTATATGGTAGAAAGACAATTCACTTTCAAAGTTAAAATTATCAGAACTGACAATGCTTTTGAATTAGGTTGTGGGAAAATTCAATCTAATTTTTTTCTTTCCAAGAAAATTATTCATCAAATTACTTGTGTCCACACTCCACAACAAAATGGAGTAGTGGAGAGAAAACACAACCGTATATTGAAAACATCAAGAGCTCTTTTATATCAATCTCACCTTCCTATTGGTTATTGGGGGAATGCTTGTTAACAACTACTTATCTAATAACTAGATTTTCTTCCAATGTTTTGAATTAAAGAAGTCCTTTTGAGGTTTTGTTCAAAGTTAAACCATCTTATTCTCATCTAAAGTGTTTTGGTTGCTTGTGTTTTGTCTCTACTCGTCCTTTACATAGAACTAAATTTGATCCTAAAGCTTCACCTTGTGTGTTTATAGGATATCCATATGGAAAAAAGGGCTATAAAGTGTTGGATCTACAAATCAAGAAAATTTCAGTTTATAGGAATGTTATTTTCCATGAAGAGTATTTTCCTTTCTCTTCACAATCTGATTTACGTTCTACTTTATTTCCTTTTATTACTACCATTTCTTCTGATTATCCCTTAGAATCTCATTTTTCCACATCAAATTCAAATTCTGATTGTTCTTCTAATTTTGATAATGTCTACATATCTATTAGTCTTCTAAATCTCCGTCTCCTTCCAATGTTACTTCACATATCAATTCCTCTCCTGATATATCCCTTATACCTTCTTCTCCATTACCTATTGTTCAAACTATACTCAGAAAATCTTCAAGAAATCACAAGAAACCTAATTACTTAGAGGACTATATTTGCAATGCTCTTCATCTTATTGATATGACTTCTTCTTGTTTCCTAAGTCCCGTTACTCATAAGACTTTATTTTTTTAGTGATTTATCTTCTAACAATCAAGTCATGCTAATTTCATTACTACTATACAGGAACCTATTAGCTATATTCAGGCAGCTCACCATTCGAATTGGCAGGAAGCCATGGATAAAGAACTTACAGCTTTAAACCTTAACAACATATGGGATATTGTTGTGATGCCTACAGGTAAGAAGGCCTTGCCATCTAAATGGGTTTATAAGGTAAAGCAACTTGATGGAAGTATTGACAGACTAAAAGCTAGATTAGTCATTAGAGGTGATGTGCAAAGAGAAGGTATTGATTATAATGAAACTTTTTCTCTAGTAGTCAAGATGACCACCATTAGGTGTATTTTAGCTATTACACTGAAGAATGGATGGGGTGTGTTTCAATTAGATGTGAACAATGCTTTTCTACATGTTAATTTAAATGAAGAGGTTCACATGAAATTTCCTCCCGGTCTTGCACCTCATTCTCCTAACCATGTATGTTTGCTTAAAAAATTCATTTATGGACTTAGAGCAAGCATCCAGACAATGGTATGTTAAACCCATTTCTTCTCTCAATTTTAAAGGTTTTAGTCTTTCTATGAATGATTATTTCTCTTTTTTTTTAAGAAATATGTCGATTATATTTCTATTGTGGCAGTATATGTGGATGACATATTGTTGATAGGAAACAATGAAGCTGAATTACAGACTTTAAAACTCTTTCTGGACAAAGAATTTAAAAATAAAGATCTTAGTCAGTTGCATTATTTTCTTGGGATGGAGGTTGTGAAAAAAATTACTGGCATGATTATTTCCCAAAGGAGATTCACATTGGACATACTACAGGAGTTTGATTCTCTACATTTATCTCATGTTTCTTCACCTTTGGATCCTAATGTCAAGTTACTAGCAAATCAAGGGATTGCCATAAAAGATCCTACTTTATACAGGCGTTTGTTATGTAAGCTCGATTATCTCACACATACAAGGTTTGATTTATCCTTTATAGTGCAACATCTGAGTCAATATATGCAAGATCCTCGTGAATCACATCTTCCAGCTGTTTTACGGGTTCTTCGTTATTTGCTCAAAAATCCTGGTCTTGGTCTATTTATGTTTGTATCTGCTTCTTTCAAATTGATGGCCTTTTATGACTCCAACTGGGGTACTTGTCTAGATTCACGAAGATCAGTAAGTGGACTTAATATTTCTCTCGGGTCTTGTCCTATTTCATGGAAATCTAAGAAGCAAACATCAATTTCTCTAGTTCTGCTAAAGTTGAGTATAGATCTATGAGGAGGATTGTAGCAGAGCTTGCTTGCTTGGTTTGCCTATTTGATGATCTCTCAGTTTCAATCTCCTTGCCAATACCTCTTCACTCTGATAGTCTTACTGCGATTCACATCACAAAAATTCAGTCTTCCATGAACAGACAAAGCATGTCGAGATTGACTGTTTCGTCCGTCAACAGTATCTCGTCGGCTTAATTATTTACCATGTCCTTGACCAGACCCATGCATCATCAACTTTTAGGCAAGTTGGCGGTTTCTTCCTCCCCTCCAACTTAAGGGAGGCTGTTGGATTTATATGCATATATTCTGCACATACATAGGAGATATGGAGATATTCTTTTTCCTTTTCTAATTTTGTCATGTAAATATTCTTTTTGATATTTTTTCCTTTTCTATTTTATCTTGAGAATATTCTATTCTTGTATGATTTATCATTAGATGTCATCTTACTTGTATAAATACAATCTAATTGTATAGTTTTATTTATTCAAAAATACAAGAAGAAAATTTTCTATATTGTTCTTCTTTTATTGTTTCAGTTATCAATGATTATCAATGTTATCAGGAGGAGGAGGAGTCACAATTATGTCACTCGTCATCTATTATTTCTTATATTTCTTTGTTTCTTCCCATATATAATCTCCTAGTCCAGAAGAGTCTTGACAATAGCCCGATCATAAAACGGAATCATGAACTCATCATAATCATTTCCACCGTATTTGTTGAGCAAAGCCCATGACTTTATGAACCCTATTATGGTAGACTCATCACCAACGACATGATGGTTAATGAAAGAAATAGATATGCGATGATTCGGAAAAAGTGTCATTTGAATAGCTAAAACTGGTACAAATTGGACCCTGGATGCATCTTTAATTAGGTTTCGCTATTCTAGGAATAAAGGAGTGAAAATCCTTGGCATTATGTTTATGATCATATCTAACAAGATTATCAAAATCCATGTCAGTTGTAGAAAAAGTAACACATACAAAATCTCCTTTTACATAATGCAGTTCAGGATAACCGGTAGAATTCCATAGACAAACAAGGCTGCCAGCTAGTGTAGATAGTGTTTGAGAGTGAGGGAGAATGAATGTGGCGCAACTTCACATTCTTCAATAACTAAAGCCATTTCAATTTAGTTAATAAAAGAGATCAATATGTTTGGCTTATAAACATAATACTAATAGTTAATAAAAGAGATCAATCTCCACGTGTCTGTGCGGACGATCTTAACGCAATATCATAAAATCAAACAATCCCAAGCATGAAAGATCTTACCGTGCCCAACTTATAATCATAACTCGATCTCCACGTGTCAGACCTTTACTCATATTCAATCACATGTGCACAATATAATATCAATAAAAGGGGATGATGATCCATCTCAATCAATCAAATATCGGTATGACATATAATCACCTCAACTATCATAGATATATGGGTTCAATAAAAAAACATCCCCACACAAAAGAAACCAAATCAATAATAAATCAATTATTGCTCATATGTTTTGTCATTCTTGGATTACAATCCACTGTAGTAATAAATTTTCCGATAGACCTTGGTACATTCTTACAAAAAGCTTAGCCCATGGTTGAATATAGCAACAAAAGCACTCATTCGAGTTTTGGGCAAAGACAAGCCAACCTCTAAATCTCCATCCGAATCTTTGTACTTGCTAATGGACATAGATATACCACTACTATTATCAATAGAAATGATCTTTATTTTTTCTGGCCTACCCCAACCAAAATCAACATCATACAAGTTAAACTTTGGTGATCCAGCAATTGTAAGTGTTTGTTTCATGTCAATAACACAAAATTCTCTATACCAACTACAATTCAAGATCAATTCCTCATCCTTCATTTGATTCTTGATGGCCTCTCCAATGACTTCCACAGCAATTATAAACCCGTCCTTTCCAACTAAGTCGACGCGACTTGTTTTTGAAAGAATCGTGACTAGGAAATTACCGAAATAAGATTGAGGAAGTGGTGGATTGAGACGCGATCTACAATCCGCTACACATCCAAAAATCTCCATAACATTCTCATCTGTCATCTCTTCCTCTATCGCGAACTTTGACTTTATCAAGCAAGTCCATATATAAGCACAAGTTATTGTAAAAGATGTCACATAACTTATGTTAGGTTGTCTTGACAATATTAAATTCTTGAGCTTAACAATGTTATCTCGTTCTATAATAAATGTACCTCAAACTCTATCAAGAGGAGGAGTCACAATTATGTCACCTATCTCCGGCATATTTTGCTTCATTTCATCCCATATAATCGTCCCTTGTTCATAAGGGTCTTTTATTACAGACCTATCATAAAATGGAATGAACTCATTCTCTAAGCATTGTTCATCACCGCCGAATTTGTTGAGTAAACCCCATGTTCTTATGAATTTCACGATGGTATTTCCATAACAAGCGACATGATGGTTAGTAAAACCAATAGATATGCCAAGAATGGGAAAAAGTGTCACTTGAATGGCTAAGACCGGAGCTAGTTTGACCCCGGCCGGTGCATCCTTAGGTTGTGCCGATTGAGGAATGAAGGGATAAAAATCCTTAGCATTTCGAGGATGGTTACCAATGAGATGATTGAAGTCCATATCAGTCTCAGTAAAAGTAATAGATACAGAATCTCCTGTCACATAACGCAACTCAGGATAACCACTCGAATTTAGTGGACAAGCAATGTTGCCAGCTAAGGGTGTGTAGTGTTTGAGAGAGAGGGAGAGTGAATGTTTAAGAGTAGGAATAATGGTTTGAACGAAATCGAGTTTGGAAATTGGTAGCTTGTAGAATAAAATCCGACGTATATAGCGAAAACCGAACCACATATGATCAACATAAGTTAGAGGGAGCGTTAGCTCAGCTGCGCCGCCGCGGGGAGGTAGCGCAACTTGGCATTGCTCAATCAGTAGTGAAGTCATTGTCGTTTGGTTAAGTGATACACAAAGTAGCTAGGTTTGGCTTATCAATAATATACAAGACTTTGAATGTGTGGCTGATGCACAAAATAGGTTTGGAGTATCAATATCTACTCATGACTTTAAATGTGTGGCTGATGCACAAAGTAGGTTTGGAGTATCAATATCTACTCATGACTTTGAATGTGTGGCTGATGCACAAAGTAGGTGTGGCTTATATCAATATATATACAAGACAAGCATATGAAAATTGTCAAGTGGTTGTTGCTACTTGCAGATCCGTGTCAGATTTAGAATTTTCATTAAAGGAATTCAAGAATATGTCTAGTTTGAATTTGAAAATTTTAAACTCCTTAATCAAGTCAGTCTCTAGTCACGTTCAACGGATTATATATAGAAAACATTAATACCTTACACACCCAAATGTAATTACCATGAATTAGATGATGATCCTTTTTTAATTCTTTATAAAAGGATTTAATTTTGCATTAGATAAAAATATCTTTTTTTGTTATTTCTCTAATAATAATTAGAACCTTAAAATTAATTAAAGTTTGAACAATTAAACTTTTTTATATTTAAAAAATATAAAAACTCCTAAATGTAGCAAGTAGAAATGGAATTTGATCATTTTGGTTTCACCACAATAGGTGAACATTAAAAGTAAATAAATAAGTGCTATCTTGGTTACATCTTTAACACGTGCGACCCTATGTTCTTTTCTAGTTTTATTATATATTTTTCAAATAATAAATATATATTACCAACCACACTCATTATTTATGTGTTGAATTAACTTTTTATTCTTCAACGCCCTCCTTCAAGCTAGGTAGTATGAAGATATTTTCATCCCAAAAAAGAATGGATTATAAGATTTTTGCAAAGTTTAAGTGTAGGACTAATTTGAGAGGAGATTTGATGTAACCTTAAGAAGGTAAGGTTGTCAAAAGAGAAGTATAATATATAGTACTCCTTCCTTCTTATTTTATGTGAGTTAGTTTGATTCGGCATGGGGTTTAAGAAAGAAAGGAAGACTTTTAAAATTTATGGTACAAAATGAATGATAGAAATTTGTGTGGCTGTAAATAATTTCATTAAGGGTAAAATAAATATTTTATAGTTAAATTGTTACTTAATATAGAAAAGTGTCATTCTTATTTAGACAAACTAAAAAGGAAAGTAAGTCACATAAATTGGGACATATGGAGTAGTACATTATTTTCTTTTAGAAGAAACATTATACTCTTGATGGTGCAAAATGCATAAACAAAACCAAAAAACTTATAGGGGTGGTCAAACTTGGTAGAGAAAGCTAAGCCCATGAGTGAATATAGTAGCAAAAGCATTCATTCGAGTTTTAGACAAAGACAAGACAATCTCTAAATCTCCATCAAAGTCCTTAGATTTACTAAGAGACATCGAAATTCCATCATCATCATTGTCAAGAGAAATGAATTCTAACTTCGAGGCCTTTCCCCATCCAAAATCAGCAGTATATAAGTCATGTTTTGGCGATCCAGCAATTGAAAAAAATAGAATTAGGTCTACGTTATCCAACGCTTTTAATCAATCACCATTAAGGATCCATTCTGTTTCTTACTTTCTTCCCACATGAACATCCCTTGTCCATATGGGTCTTTTACTACGGACCTATCATAAAACGGAATTAGCTTATTCGATAAGAATTGTTCATGTCCACCGAATTTATGGAGTAGAGCCCACTGTCACATCCCACCACTTCGCAGTCAAATTTGGCATTCGGATAGGGGTGGAAGAGTCTAGAATTGTAGAGAGGTTTATAGCGAACTCTAAAAGCACCTAGATATGTTTCAAGAAAACCTTAGAATATCCTAGAATGTGTAGAGTATTCTAGAGATAGGACCAGAGTGTAATTATTAGAGGAACTTGTAAAGTCATTTTTATTTGCACTTAGGCCCTTAGGAAGTAGTATAAATGGAAGGGCCTCTCATTTGTAAATCATTGAAGCTTGAAGCAACCAATCAAGCAAATTGTAAGCAATCTTCCAAGCAACACAAAGCCTTCTTCCAAAATTCTCTAAGTCTTTCTTTGTATTCTCATAGAAATCTAGTCTTAAAGACTTACTTGAGCTTACAAGATCGTGAAAGATTTGTGAGTACGTTGCCAAGTGTTGCACGGAACGTTAGTAAGGCTCTAAGTCCATGACAACATGGTATTAGAGCGAAGTTTGATACTAAGGGAATGGCTAATGAAGGAGACGTGAACGCCGCTAGCACTACCAACGTCCGTTTGGATAGTGGAAAGAAAAACTACAAGGGAAAGAAGCACCAAAAGAGTAATGAGAAAATGCTGCTCGACCTTACACCGAGCGAGGTGCTAACATCTCATCCATATTCGACCACCGAAGCAAGTGAATATGAATTTGACGATGAGGCAATAAACATCACCGCTGGAGAAGAATGGGTTGCAAGGTTTGAATTGGCGAGGCAGGCCGTGGAGATATTAGGTCGGTGCATGAATGTGGCCGACAACAAGCTCAAAACTCTTGAAGACTTCACCCTTGAGGAGACCAAAAACATTCGTAAGGAGTTAGAGGGACATCAGCTGGCCGAGTTCAAGATAAAGAAGGCCATCACTTCCTTGGAGTGCCGACTCATGGAGGTGTTAAGCACAATTGAAACCACGAAGGCCGAGATGAAGATACTCAAGGAAGGCATAGAAGCTGGAGGATCGGTGTCACCCGATCATGACAGGAAGGCTAGGGTCAATGCTCCCAAGCCACCTATATTTAAAGGCATTTGTGACCTCAAGAGGTGGAGAACTTCTTGTGGCACTTGGAGAATTACTTCAAGTGTAGTCGGCTGAAGAGCGAAGAGAACAATATCAACACTGTCGTGTTGTATCTTTTGGAGATGAGCATGCTATGGTGAAGTCACAAGGAGGCCGAGACAGGGAATGAGACATGCACCATCAACACGTAGGAGCAATTCTGAGAAGATTTCAACAAAGCCTTCTTCCCTAACAACGCCATCTATGAGGTGAAGCGCAAGTTTAGGGAGCTAAAGCAAATGGGCAGCGTACGCGCATATGTGCAGGAGTTCACCACCCTCACACTTCAAATTCCTAACATCATAGATGATGACATGTTGTTCCACTTCATGGATGGGCTGCAAAATTGGGCCAGGACGAAGTTGGAACACCGACAGGTCAAGACTATGGATAAAGCCATCACGTAGGCTGAAGCTTTGACAGACTTCAGGTATGAGAATCCCGAAAAAGCCAGAGAAGAGAGGTAGTCATAACCATGGTGGGGTAGATCATGGCAAAGTCAATGAGCAGCGGCCACATCTTAAGAATCATGATACCCATAGGTCCGATGGCAAGAAATTTGGACGTCATGGAGACATGAAGAGAAAGGTAGAAACTGCCAAAAGAGGTGGTTGCTACATATACGGTGGGCCTCATGGCTATGCCAAGTGCCCCAAACTGAAGGGCTTTGGTGTTATCTTGCAAGAGCAAAAAGAGAAGGATTAACAGGAACAAAGTCAAGATGTAGAGACGACGCAATTGGGCTTGATAGGACTATGCGGAGCCATCATGAAGTAACCTGGGAAGCCAAGAGGACACAACGCGCAATACGTTGACCTCACGATCAATGGGAAATCCGCTTGTGCTATGGTCGACACGGGTGCAGAGGCCAATATCATGACCAATATGGCAGCGACAAGGTTGGGGCTGAGTTACAGTCCAAGTAACGCTCAACTAAGGATGATCAATGCACCACCGACTCCCGTGTGTGGAGTAGTGCATGGAGTAAGCATCACACTAGGCGAGTGGCACTGTAACAATAACTTTATTGTCACTCCTTTAGATCTCTTTGACATAATTCTTAGGCAAGAGTTCTTCCAACAGTGCCACGTTGTGATTGATCCGTACCTCCAACAACTCTTAGTCATGGAGCAAGGAGGACCATGCATGGTTCCCTTGGTTAAGGCACCGAAGACGGAAGGACAAGTCTGAATAACGGTCATGCAGCTCGAGAGAAGCCTTAAAAAGAAGGAGTCAACATTCATAGACACCATTGTAAGTTCAAAAGAAGACAATGGTGCTAAAGGGTCCTTGACACCATGTACAAGGAAGAAGAACAACATCGTGATGCCAAATAAGCCGCCAAGGCGTGTGCCTCCAAGAAAGAAGGTAAATCACAATACTGAGCTAAAGGAGATCAAAAAGCAACTGAAGGAGTTGCGCGAGGGCGCTGATCGAGTCAATAGACTATTAGTCGTGCATGTACAAGACTCGAATGACTATGCAGTAGCAATGCAATGCGGCCGTCGCATCAATAGGCGGGGGAGAGTGTCACATCCTGCCACTTCCCAATCAAATTTGGTTGAATAATACTATTGACACACTGATTTTTCAACTTAAAAAAACTTATATCCATTCCATGTCTTTTTGCATTTCTCCTTTTCCACAATTCCCATATAATAATGATTGATATTGCTTGGAACACGAATTGCATTTTGATAGGAGTGTTACACTTCCATCATTCTGTTATCATTTGTTTTAAATTTCCTTGTTGATGAATACCTGAACATTGAAGCAAACTGTTTTCATAGCTTTTGGGCTATGGGAGCTGTTAGAAAAAGATGTTGTGTAGTCTCCTCTTCAAAAACATCACAACAATAGCATCTTGATGCTATAGTAATTCCCATTCTTTTCAGATTTTCCTCTATTGCAATTCTTCCCCTCCAAATCCTCCATAATAGAAAACTCATCTTAAAAGGGATTTGTTTGCACCACATATTACCCATCTATTCCTCATTTTCCTTTCTACTTCTCAGCAGATCAAAGGCTGATTTTCCCACTTGTATTTCCCATCCACCAAGGCTTACCCTCTTCCTCCAATATACATGGATTAATGAATTCATCGATATACTCCACCAGAGCTTCTGATAATACTTGGCCTAATTTTTGAATATTCCACCCCTTATTTGTGATGAACTTTTTCACCTTTATCTCTTCCTTCCCTACTGTATGGTCCTTTAAAAAATATAACGCTACTTGCTTTGTCCAGTTATCGAACCAAAAACTCATCTCCCCTGATTTTAGTTTCCACCAAATGTTGTGTTCAACTTCTTCCCTTAACTCCACCATTCTTTTCCAAGCATGAGAGGCCCCTCTATTCATGGCAAATAATGGATGTTGTTTCTTACAATATTTCGCCCACATATAATTGCTCCATAAAGAAGTAAAGGTTCTGAAATTCCACCATAACTTACTATATAGAGCCTTCGATACATCATGGAACGACCTCACTCCTATTCCCCCTTCTGTTTTGGGATAACATAATTTTTCCCAGGCTACCCAATGTTTTCATTTTTTTCCTCCTACCTTACTCCAGAAAAAACTTGCAAACGGCTAATCTAATTGATGAATGACTCGTTTTGTCGGATTCATGGCTGAAAGAAAGTATACTGGCATTGATTGTAATATACTAGTACTAAGAATTACTTTCCCCCCATATGACAACCATTTATTCTGCCAGGATAAGAGTCTCTTTTGTATTTTCCTCAACAAGTATTCATAATATATATTCTTCTTTCTGCCATAAAACAATAGGCACCCCAAATATGGGAAATGGAAGTTTCTTTGTCTAATCCCTATAATTTTGCTTAATCTCATTGCTACTATCAGGGGTGTATTATCATGTAGATAAAAGGAACTCTTATTAAGATTTATCAACTGGCCAGAAATCTTCTCATATTCCCTTAGTATTCCCATCATCTTCTTAATAGACTCCTTTTCCCCTGAACAAAATAGTATGGTGTCATCCGCATAAGATAAATGATTTATAGGAGGGTTCCATTTAGGCATGTCATATCCTTTAAATTCCTTATCTTCATGAAGCTTATTCAAACCCCTCGTCAAAACCTCTGCTGCAATGATAAACAAAGTAGGGGATAAATGATCCCCTTGCTTTAATCCCCTCGTTGACTTGAATAACCCATATGATTGCCCATTCACCAAAATTGAGTACTAGTTGTTAGATATCAATCTCCATACCATATCAATGATCAATTCCAAGAAATCAAATCTCCTTAATACTTTGGTTAAAAAAAATCTTGACACTCTATCATATGCTATAGCCCTGTCAAGCTTCACCACCACATTCTAAAACTTCTTTCTTATGTTAATGGCCCGTATTATCTCCTGGGCTAACAAAACATTCTCTATTATACTCCTCCCTTTCACAAAACCAAACTGATTTTGAGATATGAGACTTGGTAACAATTTCTTTATACTTTGATGGATCAATCTTGAAAAAAATTTTGTTAACAAAAGTAGTAAGACTTACTGGTCTCATATTAACAAAACTCCTTGGCTTATTCTTTTTTGGCAATAGTACAACATTCATATGTATGATAAATCTAGGCAACTCATGCCCACAAAAGAAAGCCCGTACCATCCCTGTTGTATCTTCCCCCATAATTTGCCAACAGCTCTGGAAAAATTCCCCTAAAAATCCATCTAGACCACTTGTGCTATCCCCATTAAGCTCAAAGACAGCCTCCCTCACTTCCTCCATATTAAGAATTCTTACCATCTCCTCATTTTGTTCCTAAGTGATAATTTTCGGAATCAAATTAAGCATGCTATCATCAACACTTGTGTTTGGTTCCTTAAATTGATCTACGAAAAATGACATTGCCTCTATTCCAATATTCTCATTCCCAGTCATTGTATCCCCTTGAGCTATAGTGATTTCAGAAATGAACAATTCCCGTCTCCTTCCTTTCACATAATTTTTAAAAAAAATGTATTTCTATCTCCATCCTTGAACCATCTCATTCCCGACTTCTGTTTCCAAAATTCCTCCTCCATGAGCCTGTGCTTTTTCAATTCTGCTTCTGTTTTGTTTAATTCCTCTCTATTTCGAGGTGACGGGTTAATCTTCAGTTGCATCTCTTTCATTCTAATTTCTTTCTCCAACCTCTGAACTTGCTGGAAAATGTCCCCAAAAGTCTCTTTACTCCAACATGTCAAAGCTTGTTTAACCTTTTTAACCTTTGCTTGAAATTCCAAGAACGGTGAACCTTTAAAATCCACCTTCCATTTCTCCTTCACTATCGTTCTGAATTTTGGATGTTTCGTCCAAAAATTAAGAAACTTAAATGGGAATTATGGATTCCTCATCCGAGTTACACGTCAAATGTAAAGGCGCATGATCAGATCCTTGCTTTATCAAGTGTTGTACTTTGCTACTAGGAAAAATTTGTCCAAATTCCTGATTGCATAATTTCCTATCCAACCTTTTGAAAAAGGATTGCATTCTCCTTCTGCTCTGCCATTCCACCAGGTGAATTTACTCCCCGAAGCTCTGACCTCTGACAATGCACAAATATTGATACATTGTTGAAAATCCTTCGCTTCATAAATTGAAAACTCCCTTCCCCCTTGCTTTTCTTCTTCATTTAAAATAACAATAAAATCCCCCCAACAAGCCATTAATATTGATTTTGTTCGGCCAGACCCTCAAGCTCCTCCCACAGTTCTAACCTCTCCAAAGCATTGCACCTTGCATAAACTGCTGTAACCATGAACTTAACACTTCCAACTTCAAACCTCATTGATAGATGTTGAACGTTATCTCTTACCACCTCTCATATCCAATCCTCATCCCAGAATATCCATATCTTGATTGAACAATTACAAAAAGCATTTTGAAAGCCCAATCTCCTTTTATATTGTTCTAACTCATATGACCCTTGAAAAGGTTCTATCAGAGCTATATATTTGTAACGATGTATTTTGTTGAGATCTATCAGACTATCGAAGGCCTTGTGAGACCTAACCGACCTGATATTCCAAAAAAATGCCTTCTCAATCATTAAGAAACACCCCTAGAAGTATCTTTATTGCTCCTTGTTTTAACTTGAAGAGGGAGATAGGGGACAGTCTTCTTTACTCCGCTCTTTAAATTATTTATTTGTCTTGGTGAAAGATCTCCCTCCCTTGCTATTGTATCAATATTCCCATTCACTTCCCCATCCTCCTCTGTATCACGTTTATGCTGTATTTCTTCATTAGTATGTTCTTGTAAATCATTTATCCTTTCTTCAAAGAAAGTGGAACTTCCTTCATTTTCCAATTCTTCTGGTACACCTTCCCCTATATTCCCCATTTTACTGCCCTTGTCCTCTCTCCCTACTTCAGCATTGTATG
Organism: Solanum bulbocastanum; assembly: GCA_037074985.1. NCBI lineage: Eukaryota > Viridiplantae > Streptophyta > Magnoliopsida > Solanales > Solanaceae > Solanum > Solanum bulbocastanum. The sequence continues at coordinate 4,602,491 of CM073606.1, read as the reverse complement.
CCTTGTCTACTGTCAGAGAAGTTTCTAAGGCCTCAATATCATTTATTGTGTTTCCTTTCTTAGACCCCGTCGGTCCTCTTTGTTTTATTTTAATACTACAACTTTCTTCAGTCCTCTCTTTATCGTTGAAAACTTCCACCACCCATTTTTTTGTTGAACCAACCTCATTTTCCATATTGTTTTCCCTATTACCCTCCCTTTGTAGAGGATCAACATCCTCCTCATTATCTAACCTGCCCAAAGCGTCAAACATATTCCCCGTGTTCTCGTCCGCCCTTTCCTTTTGACTTTGTTTTGGATTCCACACCTGCAATTTATTTTGTCCCGTCTTCCTTTCCCAAGCACCCTTTTTCTTTTTTTGTTCTTAGAATATAACCTCATCAATGTTTTGTACTGTTTTCCTTTCTCTCCACAGGATGCTCTGCCAGCTGTTTCTTGTATGTATCCCCCTTACCTCCAGAACATTCTTCAGCCTCATTCCCTTCCTCCTTTGGGTATAACTCTGGATGTATTATATAACATTCTTGTTCATTATGTCCTTGAATACTGCAATTTTTACAATACTTCGGAACATAATCATATTTAATACGGATCCATTTCTCCACCACTTCCCCAGATTGTTTTCGTAGGCCCATATTAATTCTCTTAGGAAATTCACCTAAAAGATCCACCTCCACTTTAACCTTTGCACAACTAGGCATAGTTTGATTCTTCGTAGCCAGATTTACCTGTAATGGTTTCTCCACCGCAGCTGCCAACAAGAAAATAACTTCCTTGGCGAAAAAATTTGGTGGTAACGCTGGAAAAGATATCCAAGCAATTGCCCGTGAAGTTTCCTTTTTCGGGTAAAACATTGGATCCCACTTTAGAGTTTGCATTGGGTAGGACCATCCCTGATGTGATAAATAATAAGCAGATTTGGATAGTAGACTTACATAGTCTTCCAAACATGAGGTCCTAATGAGTACATATCTATTGCTTAATAATCCAATGTTACATTCCTTCCTCATTTCACACTGTTTTGGAATCAATTTTCGTAATTCCTAAATCTCCGGCCAGCCATATGAGAATTTGCCTATGACAGCAAAATCTAAATTCTCCTTAATGATCATATTTTCGACTTCCTCCTCCTCCCAAACTATTCTAGGTTCCCCATGTAAATATGAGATAGGTTTCAATGGTATAGGTTTATCTATTTGTGTTGGGGGGCATAAGACTGCAACATATTGCCTGTTTTTCTTTGGTTCAATCGCTGTTTCAGTGTGGCCTATCCCCAAGAGGGGTTGACCAGGTGAATTGGTGGTCATAACCACCGGAAAATGGTGATAAGGTAAACGGCGGTGGTGCCTTGACTGGAGTGGTGTTTGAATTATAGTATAATTTAGTGGTAGGTCCTACGTGAATATTCTTTAGTTATCATGAAATCTCAATTCTTGTTCATTTTCTTTTGCAGGCCCATTTTGAGAATCAAATTCATTAGTTGCGTTTGAATTTATAAATTCACTAATTATGAATTGGGCGCTTTATTCATGGATAAGATAAGCTGAATTTTAAGGCCTAATAATTTCACTTTAAAAATAAAAATATTTTCTTGGTTACTATTGGAAATTGAAAGCTTACCTACCTAGTTCCAATAATTTAACTAATTGATGTCGTACTTTATGTGACCCTAATTCATAATAGTAATACTAATGATGCTATTCCACTAATTATTAACTTTTAAATAATACTAATTTTAATATTTTTATTAATGTAGAATATAAATTTATATGTAAAATTTTGCTTAACTTATAATAATTACAAATAAATTTGATCATGATGTGTTTATCATTAATTGGATGTTTTGGGTTCAGTTCTTTGAAAATCAATAAATTTTTATTGAGAATATCGTCTCCATACATAAAGCTCAATGTAGATACCGAATAATGAGAAACCAAAATAATACTAATAATAACGAGAAAATGGCCAAATGACCCCCCAACATATTACCGGATTTCCAACTACACACCTATTCTCCGCGGGAGTCCTATTACCCCCCTGAACTACTTCAAAATAGAATAATAACCCCTTAAGTGCTGAGTTGGCATAAAGAATGTATTTCACTCTTTTTGAGAGAGTGAGTTGCCTATTTTATTAATTTCCATTTTTTTTCTAATTTTCTTTTTTTCTTTCTCTTTCTTTCTTCTTATTTATCTATACAATTATACATTTTTCACCATTATCATTGTTGACGCTTTTTCAATGGATGTTTGGAATAAAAATTATCAACAACAAATGCATTTAATGAATAAATAATTTTTCAATAAACTTATTTAGAATATATCTAACAAATTAAATTTATTTTTTAAAAAAAACATACCCATTAATTAATATTTTTTAAAGTGATGGATTCAAGAGTAACAAATCAAACTAAAGTAATTGAATATTTAAAAATATTTTCAAACTTAATAAAAGAAACTAAAACAAAACAATTTCTTCTACATTTTAAAAGAAGGATCCTATATGTTCTCCTAAAATCCATGACAAATCACAATCAAAAACTCAAATTATAAATTAATCATGAAAATTTTAGAGGGAGGAATAATAAAGAATGGGGAAGAGAGAGAGGTTTCTCAAATTGGTGTTACAAATTGATCTTCTCATCCGGGATTATTTTGAGTTGTCAGTGGAATCTTCACAGGATGAATCTGATCTCGAATGTTCATGGCCCATTTAATGTGTATCTAAAATTGTCTAAGGAATAAAATCGAACCAAATGTAAAAAAATATGGAAAAATTGTTGAATTAGTTGGATGAAAGATTTGATTAATTAGGACCACTATCTTCTAGACTCTAGATGAAAAGGTGAGTTGAATTTTCGTTTTTATAAAATGTTAGAGATATAGAAATTTATTAAGGTAAAAAATGGTGTTTAGTATAGTTAGGGATGAAGAAATGATTGGGGAAGAAAGAAAGAGGAAGGAGGAGAACTTTTTTTTAAAAAATAAATCATTAAATGGTGAAATACACGTGTCAAGTGCGTGTATTTCACCACAAGACAAATGTCTGGTAATGACATTTCAGGGAGGAAATAATTCCACTTTAAAATAGCTTAGGGGGGTAATAGAACTCCCGTAAAGTATAAGTGTGTCGTTGGAAATTCGGTTATAGATTGGAGGGTCATTTGGCCATTTTCTCAATAATAACAATTGAGGGAATACTCTTGAGTCAACCAACTAAAGCATACATCATAGAGTTTGTGATCGAGTTACAAATATTCTTTCATTTTTAATTAAAAATTTCGAATACAAGTCAAAATATGAAGTTGAGCACTTTTACCTCTCAAATTAAAACTTTTCGGCACGAATCTGGATTAATCCATGGCCAAATCAGTCAACCCCTGCCCCCACACATACTTTTTTTCATTCTCATTGGATACTTTTAGATCCAATTCTTTTTTTCTCTCTCTACGAAGTAGCTGCATTTTCTGTTTCAGTTGGAACTTCTCACCCAATCCTTTGTTTTCTCAGGTAAATTCTCTCTTCACTTGCTAGTTTCTCATCCAAATTCATTCGACTTGCAATGTTTTTTTTTATCGTTGGAATAAAAAAGTAACAGTTAATCTCTTTGTATTCCTTTGTGATCGTGTTTTTTTATAATCTGAATTGCGTTTAAGATGTAATAGCTTGATTTCCTCAATGAGAAAATGTTGATGTTTTGGGCTTTTTAGCTGTTGAAATGATTGCTATTTTGTATGGGTCCATGGGCGGAGCTACCTTAGGCGAAGAGTGATCCAGTACACACCCTTCAATTGAAAATTATGTGGTGCATAGAGGTTAAATGTTAGCTATTATAAATGTATATTTAATTTTGCACACCTTTAATGTAATTGAGATGAATAGTTGCACGCCCTTCAACAATATGGGTCATACTTAACAACAACAATATACTTGTTGTAATCTCACAAGTGAGGTCAAGAAGTGTAAAATGTAGACAGATCTTACCCCCTACCTTTATGGGCTAGATTGACCCTCTTTAATGGACCCTCATCTCAAAAAAAGTGAAGTTATTCGGGAAAGAGTTGTGAGAAGAAACACTCTTCATTGCTTTGGATGTGGTAAATGAATGCCAGCTTTGTATGGGTCACACTCTTTATTGCTTTGAATGTTGTAAATGAGTGCCAACTTTGTATGGTTAACTCTCTTTATTGTTTAACAACATCAAACAACATATGCAGTATAATCTTATAAATGATATTTGGGAGGGTAAAATGTAGGTAAATTTTACCTAAAATTTACTCTTATTTATTTATGCAGTAATTATTATTATAATTATCATCGTTTTATTGTTTAAGAAAAGAACCTACGATGTCATAATCCTTTCTTGGATCAGATAAATAGCTTATTTGTCAACCTTTTAAAATTATCTTATTTTAAGGAATAATTTTTTCTTCAAAAAAGTATTTTTAGCGAAAAACAATTTATGTTTAACAAATAAATTTTAAAAATAATTAATATTTGATCACGCTTTTAAAATTTTTTTTAGCGTATTTACTTCAAAAAGTGTTATAGAATATATATTATATAATTTAGTGGTAGGTCCTATGTAAATATTCTTTAGGTATCACAAAATCTCAATTCTTGTTCATTTTCTTTTGCGGGCCCATTTTGAGATTCAAATTCATTAGTTGCGTGCAAACTTATAAATTCGCTAATTATGAATTGGACGCTTTATTAATGGATAAGATAAGTTGAATTTTAAGGCCTAATAATTTCACTTTATAAATAAAAATTTTTTATAAATAAAATTTTTTTTGGTTACTATTGGAAATTGAAAGCTTACCTACCTTGTTCCAATAATTTAACTAATTGATGTCATACTTTATGTGACCCTAATTCACAATAGTAATACTAATGATGCTATTCCACTAATTATTAACTTTTAAATAATACTAATTTTAATATTTTTTATTAATGTAGAATATAAGTTTATATGTAAAATTTTGCTTAACTCATATAATTACAAATAAATTTGATCATGATGTGTTTATCCTTAATTGGATGTTATGGGTTCAGTTCTTTAAAAATCAATATATTTTTATTGAGAATATTGTCTCCATACATAAAGCTCAATGTAGATATCAAATAATGAGAAACCAAAATAATACTAATAATAACAATTGAGGTAATACTCTTGAGTTAACCAACTAAAGCATACACCACAAAGTTCGAGTCACAAATATTCTTTCATTCTTAATTAAAAGTTTCGAATATAAGTCAAAATATAAAGTTGAGCACTTTTATCCTCAAATTAGAACTTTTCGACACGATCCCGGATTAATTCATACCCAAAGCAATCAACCCTGCCCAACACATGTTTTTCTCATTCTCATTGGATACTTTTAGATTCAATTATTTTTTTCTCTCTCTACAAAATAGTTGCATTTTCTGTTTCAGTTGGACTTTCTCAACCCAATCCTCTGTTTTCTCAGGTAAATTCTCTCTTCACTCGCAAATTGATCGTTGGAATCAAAAGTAACGGTTAAATCTTTGTATTCCTTTGTGATCGTGTTTTTTTATGATCTGAATTGCGTATAAGATGTAATTGCTTGATTTCCTCAGTGGAAAAATGTTGATGTTTTTGGCTTTTTAGTTGTTGAAATGTTTGCTACTTTGTATGGATCCATGGGTGTATAGATTTTACACACCTTTAATGTAATTGAGAAGAAAAGTTGCACACCCTTCACCAATATGGGTCATACTTAACAACAAGAACATACTCGTTGTAATCTCACAAGTGGGGTGGGGGAAGTGTAAAATGCAGGCAGATCTTACCCCTTACCTTTGTGGGCTAGATTGATTCTTTTCAATGGACCCTCGTCTCAAAGAAAATGAAGTTATTCGGGGAAGAGTTGTGAGAAGAAATACTCTTTATTGCTTTGGATGTTGTAAATGAATGCCAGCTTTGTATGGGTCACACTCTTTATTGCTTTGAATGTTGTAAATGAATGACAACTTTGTATGGTTCACACTCTTTATTGCTTAACAACAGCAACAACGTATGCAGTAGAATCTCATAAATGAGGTCTGGGAGGGTAAAATGTAGGCAAATCTTACCCCTACCTTTGGATAGACCCTTGGCTCAAAAAAAAGCGAAGTTATTTGGGAAAGGGTTGCAAGAAGAGATACTCTTTATTGCTTAACAACAACACCAACATACCTAGTGTAATTCCACAAGTAGGGTCCGTGGAGGGTGAAATGTACGCAGATCTTACCCTACCTCTGTGGGGTAGAGAGGGTGTTTTCAATAGACCCTTGGCTCAAAACGCGATGTTATTCAGTGAAGGGTTGCAAAATGAAACAGTCTTTATTACTTTGAATGTTGTAAATGAGTGCCAACTTTGTATTGGAAACTCTTAATTGCTTGACTTTTGGATGGAAATGTTGACCTAGTTGATATGAAATTCAATGTTTTTTGTTAGAATCCTATGTTGCTTGATGTTTCGGATCATAGTCTCTTTATATGATTTTGGGCAATGTTCGCCGCTTGAACTAGCAATGGGGTTGACTTATGTCCAAGGTTTATTTTCTTAACATGTTTCCAAAACCCATCCTGATGCTTGGTTACCTAATGTTGGGGTCCCATGTTGACTGAGTTTTAGCAGGTTGACAAGTAGATTATTAAGTTGCACAAAAGTGGCCCGAATACCACCATTGCAGAAAAATGAATATAGAGGATTCATTTAACTGATTTTAACTAATTTGAGAATGAGGGATAGTTGATTAATTGATTGATTGTATATATAACAAATTGTAGCATATTCATGTACTGAACTGGTGGTGGTTTTGTTTTTTCATCTATATTCTTTTCACCAACTCTTTTTGGTTTGCAGGTACAGCTAGTTATGGCCACTTCTGAAGGCAATTTTGATGAGGACATCAAAAAAGATTTCTATATCCCTACCTATATACTTTCAGAGGATGCAAGTCAGAGTGATGATGTAAAATTGCCTGATGTACCTACATGTCCCGTGCTAGTATTCATCAACTCTAAAAGTGGAGGTCAACTTGGTGGAGATCTTCTTAATACATATCAATCACTTCTTAACAAATATCAGGTATTGAAGCTGGTTGCCTTGATTCACATAGCAAAGCTTGGTGAACATAAAGTGTGAGACAAGATTGAAAAAAATTCTTTTTGGGTCATCTTTACCAATTCTCAATTGAAAAGTTAGACCTTAAGTCAGATTGTGACAGTACCACTAAACTTTTAATGGGATATAGAATTTAGAGACACCACTTCACTTTTTCCTTTTAAGCTTGATATATAAATTGTATGGCTCTCTTTTATCATTTTGTCTTTTCTGTTTTCGTTCTGTGGTTTCAGGCAGATCCCTCATATAGTTGCATTTTAACTTTTCAGGTTTTTGATTTGGGAAAAGAAACTCCTGATAGTGTTTTACACAGACTCTATCTGAATCTAGAAAAACTAAAGAGCAATGGTGATGAATTTGCCGCGAAACTTGAGGAGAGATTGAGGATAATTGTGAGTACAACTCTTTTTTAAGTAGTTTATTATATTTACAGAGTTTCTTATAAATTTACCTGATGGTTACTTTCCAGCATTTAGCCTTGACACATTTGTTTACTAGGTTGCAGGTGGAGATGGCACAGCTGGCTGGCTTCTTGGAGTTGTATCTGATCTCAAACTATCTCAGCCACCACCAATAGCTACTGTGCCTTTGGGAACTGGAAACAACCTTCCATTCTCTTTTGGCTGGGTAAGGATCCTTAGCTGAACAGTGCAACTCACCAATATGTGCTGATTATATTTTTCTGTCAATGATTGCTGCAAATAGAGTTGTGTGACAACTGTTAAAATGTTTACTGCTATTTCATTGAGTGATTATAATTTTTAGTTTAGCTTATGCTATCACATGAAATTTCGTAGACAAACCAGCTCATTTACGTTTTCCACTTAAGTTAGATGCTGGATTTCAAGTTTATCTGATCTGTGATACATTGATGAGAATTCATCATAGAGGATGATACACCATATTAATATGCATTTTTTGTAAATGGCAGGGCAAGAAGAATCCAGGAACCAACCAAAACTCGGTTATCTCATTCTTGAAGAAAGTAATGGATGCAAAAGAAATGAAGATAGACAGGTTATTCCATTCAAACGATTCAAATAGTTAGTTTGTGTATGTTATAGTGGCCTCTGGGCTCTGTGAGCTTTTCTAAATTGAAAGTTGATTCCTTTAAAAGGCGTTCAATTGTTCACTAAAATTCTTGCCAGTGTCTGATACAAACTAGAGATATTGTATGCTCTAACCAAATATAAGTATCCCATTTAAAATTATTGAGATGAGCGTTAGTAATTATAGTGAATACAATGCAGGACCTGTCAGGCTCACAAGTAATAAAATGTTTCTTTTTTCTTTTTCCCGAGAACAGAAAGAAAAGGGAAAAGGTAATATTGAGAAGTAAAAAAGTAGCCCGGATAGATAAAAAGGAATAGTTGCAGTGTTTTCATATATATTTACCTGTATAGTTTATCCTGCAGTAAAGTAAAAAAGTGATACTGGAAGCATACAGACCCTTCTTTTAATTTCTTCCGTGCACTATTATATTTGGGCAACATTTTGTAGATATTATATTTATTGTGAGAACTGTTGATAACATGAAAGTTTAATTCACAAAATAGAAGTAGCATTAGCAATGTTGATATTTCCAAAAACTCTTTTGTTTTATGGGTGTGTTAAGGAAAACTATATATTCAAAAGCTGATAGATCTGTGTTTCAAAAGTATCATTTATGTCGATTATTTTAAAACTTTTTGGTTAAAATATTGCACAACCATAATAAACTATTTCAGAACTTCATAAACTTTTAAAGCTTTTTGGAAGTTCTGATCTATAGAAGTTTAATGGAAGTTTTAGTATTGCTATATCCGATATTCTTATTAAGGTTTGATGATTTGCCTCATTTTACACCGTACTCACAATATTATAAGTGATTTTATAGTTTAATTGATGACACTGATTAAGACCAATCAGCAAATATTGAAAGATTTGCTGTTTAAACAGTTGGCACATTCTAATGAGGATGAGAGTACCAAAAGAGGGTTGCTGTGATCCTATTGCACCACTTGAATTGCCTCATTCGTTGCATGCGTTTCACCGGGTGTCTCCTTCTGATGATCTTAATGTGGTAAGAGATGTACATAAGGAAACTTCTATTGTTTAATATGAAAAATTACAGTATCATACAAGTCTAGCTCTATCTTTCATGCCCACCTAAGGTCCCTGTCATCTTTACTTTTCTTTCTGTGTTACATTCTTTGTGAGACTTGTGGAAAACCTCTGTGGAGCACTGGAACTCCTACTCATAAACTAAGTTGTGGTATTATCTTACTTTTTTCTTTTGTTTTTGTTCTTTTCCTTTTTCTATACTAAGGCGACTTCAATTTGAAAAGAGCGTATGGTCGAATTGTAATATCATATTTTACAATTGCTTGCAGTGTGCTAATTCATTGACCTATGTTCTATCTGAATACAAATCATTTACGTAAAATATTCTGATATAATCTTCACAGAGAAGAAGGTGCAAATTGAAAGACTACAGTACACTTAAGAACCTGAATGCCTCTTCCACATTCATTACTCTTATAAAATTTTTGAACTTAATTTTTATGTATTTACTTGCATATATGAGGTCCTGCTTCAGGCTAGGTATGTAATTTCACTATGAAATTTCTATACAAATTTCTAATTTGATTATTAAATGACAGCAGACACAAGCATGCACAATTTGTGTGATTTGAGAATCATATTCTATTTTATTGTCTGTTACAAGCTTTATCTTTGTTGAAATTGAAGAGCATAAGCTCCTCTTTTTTAATTTTGCTTTTTATAGCTATAATCAAACTACTTATTTAATATCTCACAGGAAGGATACCATACATTTCGTGGAGGATTCTGGAATTATTTCAGCATGGGTAAGGAATATTCTCTTGAATATGAAATACGTTCCTGAAAGCCATCCAACATTTTCATTTCGTTCCTGAAAATCTACCTTCTTGTGTCAAAATAGAATAATCTCTATTTATTTTTTAAGATGGTGTCCTTCTTAATTAATTCAAAGTGTAAATTTTGAAACCAGGAAGGAGGTTCTTTGTATTATAAAGCTAGAAAGAATCAATTGATAAATTTTTGAAATAGTTCAGAGCTAATAAGTTTGTGAAGGCCTACATTGGACAATGATTTAACTGAATGACAACCTGTATTTGGATACGAAAGCATCCTAGTATTGTAGTTGACATGAATAAGGTGGCTACAAATTATGTCTCAAACCCGAAAAGGAAAGCTGAGTGTATTTTGAAAGTGCTATGCTGCTTTTACTATTGTTTATCTAGTAACACATCTAATCTTAAATTCTGTGTTTCATCAGGGATGGATGCACAAGTATCATATGCATTTCATTCAGAACGAAAGATGCATCCTGAAAAATTCAAAAACCAGCTTGTCAATCAGGTATTGAAGTGCATGAAAGGATTAAGATGACTTGGTTCCATTTTTATACATTTATTCTTGAAAGGCGAGGAATTAAGATGACTTGGATCCATTTTCATATATTATCTGACTCATTGTATCCTTTTGTAGTAATATCTATCTTGAACTCAATAGATTCTAGTTCTGTGATACCTGAAAAGTAGAAAAAACAAACTTATTATGAACTTTAGCAATTAACTTATCTGATAAAACGATGGGTGAGATGTAACGGTTCTTTACAGAGAGGGAAGGAAGGGATTTGTGGAGATCCTTAATCTTTTGGAAGGGCTCATTTGCATCTTCATTTTTCAGACATGCGGTAAAAGAGAGGTTTTTTAAAATTTCAAATTGTTACAGAACATTGAAAATATTTTTGCCATCACATTGTGTACTATCAGAAAAGGGATATATCTTTTTCTGCTCAGCTTAATATTTATCATGTAAATAGAATTGATGGTCTCTACATTCTATTGCCAGTGTTCGTGCTTGAATGAAGTTATTGTGTACTTTTTCCTTGAGGTAGTAATTTAGCATTCTCCGAGATTAAGCCTATGGTGTCCTTCTGTACTCTAGGCTTATAAAAATGCAATACCCTGGATTATTTCTTGAAAAAAAGCATTTCATTTTATTTGAAACTTGGTGGTATTATTTATGGAAGTTTGACTTATGGATTTCTGGCTTTCTCATTAGAGTACATATGCAAGGCTTGGATGTACACAAGGATGGTTTTTTGCTTCCCTTGTTCATCCTTCTTCAAGGTGAATCTTCAGTGTGCTTAATTCATAACTTCTTGTAGATCTTTTCTTACAAGAATTGTAATGGAATCTCTCAATTACATAAGGAAATTAATTAGCTAGATATGATAAATTTAGTTAAATCTCCTGAGAACAACCAAGAGGACTTCGTTATATTTACATGTTTAATTTCAGAATGGTGGTGACCATGCCAGAATTTATAACTTCGTATAAATAGTCAAAAACGTTGTGTGCATTTCCAATGAAATGAACTCCTAACTTAACATTCAGAAATTTATTTGTAATCAACTTCTAACGTAGTTCTTTCTCCTTTTATACTATCCTTAAATAGCCATTTATATTTCCTCGGGACTTCTATAACTCGAACATGAAAAAACAAAATTTGTGGAGAACTCAGTAATTAGTACAAGATTTATCTGATGCATAACTTGTGCCGATAAATTTATGCAAATCGGAGAGACATCATGCTTTTTTATAATATCAAGAGGAAAGAACAATGGTTCAAGTAAATATTAATAGGATTCATTATCTTTACTATTGCCTCTTTGATAGTATATATTATGAGCATATATGGATTTACATTTACTGCAGGAACATAGCTCAACTGGCCAAGGTTAAGATAATGAAAAAGCACGGCGAATGGCAAGACCTTGACATCCCTCACAGGTAACATCAATTAGTTGTTGTTACGAGGAAAGTTTAGAAGAGATTATGGCTCTTCTCCTGTAGCATAATTCTGGTTGTATCATGTTGTTGTCTCTATGTTTTGCTAGTTGATTGCTAAACATGACAACATCTGAGATATGAACATATGTCCTCTTCTTTATCCCATTGTACTTGCAGTATCAGGTCAATTGTGTGCCTAAACTTGCCTAGCTTTTCTGGTGGACTAAATCCTTGGGGAACACCAAATAGCAACAAACGCCGAGATGTCTGTACTCTATTTACTTCTTCCACCATCTACTGTTTTTTCCTTTCTTCTGTTTTCTATGTGTGTGTCGCCTGTAGTGATATCAATAGAGTTCTGTCTTAAAAACCATTTTTTCACTTTCACTTTCCTTTTTTAATCATGTATTTATCAATGTAAATGGACAGAGGGACTTGACTCCACCATTTGTTGATGATGGCCTCATTGAGATTGTTGGCTTTAGAGATGCTTGGCATGGAATGGTTCTTCTTGCTCCAAATGGGCATGGGACGCGGCTTGCACAGGTTGGGGATTTTAATATGTTCTATTGAATATAAGGTCGTGTATATATTATGCATGCACATTTATAGACATACCATACAGTGATATTCGTATGTAAACTTCACGTGTTATCAATTTAGTGATCAATTGTGAGTTGGTTCAAGATGGTCCAAATGTTAACTTTCGTATTGCATATAAGATCCATAAGTTTCCTGTTTGTAGGCACATTGTTTGACTCATTGCTAAAACTTGAGCTGCGTTCTTCTTTTGAATATTATTGTTACATTTCCATGTTTGTAGGCACATCGTATCCGGTTCGAGTTTCATAAGGGTGCAGCTGACCACACGTTCATGAGGATCGATGGTGAACCATGGAAGCAGCCTCTCCCTGTTGATGATGACACAGTTGTGGTAGAAATTGCGCATCTTGGCCAAGTTAAGATGCTTGCTACCCATGATTGCAGGTCCAAAAGTGTACACGACCCTTCAAGTCATGTCAATCATGATTGTGACGACGGAGATAGTGATGGTGAAGAGGAAGATTCGGTCGTGGAAGAACAGAGGAAATTCGGGGCAGCAGACACATTCAAAATTCCTGAGGAAGTTGACATTTCACATATCAGTTGATTCTTTAATCCCAACATTTTTTCCCAAAATCTTCACCATATTGATTTCTGTAATATATATAGTAGATGGAAAATGGTTCATGTGAGTTGTGAGATATATTATGACATTGACATTTCAGTATTTTGCATACGAATTTCTTGATCAATTACAGTGTAAATGTGAGTTGAATTTCTAAGTATATGATTCTGGAAATGATGGGAGATATATCTCTATTGTAACTTGAAATTTCAAGAAAATCACACTTTTATGCTATTCATTATTATGTGCTATCTGATTCTATGATTTGATAAGAGACTTACAATATGATTTTATTTACACGAGTTACAATCTCATTATTTTCTATGTCCTCTTTACTTCTGTATTCTACTTGTGTTAGCTGCTCTGATGTTCATTACTTGACCCGAGGGTCTTCCGGAAACAATTTCTCTACCTTCTCGAGATAGTGTTAAAATTTGTGTATATTCTATTCTCTTCGGACCCTGTTTTCGGGACTATACTAGGTGGTTGTGGTTTTTATTGAGTTGCAATCTTAAATTATTACTAGTAAATGTTTAGTATATGAGATTGTTTCGTTTCTTGTATGATACATCTACGCCGACAAGCAAAACTGTCTAAAAGATAGTACGAAAATTACAAAAATAAATAAATTGATATCTTATGATATGTTAGGAGTTATATTTTTTAATTACACTAACTACACACAATATCATTATCATATTCTGGATTATTAATTTTGAAAAACATTATAGAATTACCCTACTAAATTAATAAAGTAAAAGTATACCGTAATTAATCAGGTGTGTTTAGTATAGCGGTAAATATTTTTCATGAAAACTAAAAATATTTTTTTGAAAAACAAATAAAGGTCTTACTTATTTTCTAATGAATAATATGTAAGAAAAAAAGTACAGAGTGAAATGCTGTGGGGAGTAAGCGTTCGAGGACTTAATTTTCTCCTCTGAAGTATTTGAGTCAATGAATAACTTCTATCCAAAACTTACGATAATGGGTATAAATCGAAAAAAAACCCTCATAAGTAGTTATATAGAATATAAATATCCAATAGGGATAAAATTTTACACTTAGCAAACATGGATATTTTCAAGTTATATGACATGTCTATGTGTCAAGTCTTATCCTTTAACAACACCTTGATGAAGTACAACAATTATAATATTTTATGAAAAAGGTTTCACATGCTTATATCCTCATTCCTCCAATACTTGTGGAGACAACATGGGTGCAATCTTGGATAAACTTCAATTGAAGATAAAAAGGTACCGAGTTAGTTCGAATCCCACGAACCCTCACTTAGTTTCGCCTCTGCTTATAGAACTGTTACAAATGGTGATTGAGTGTTAATGTTTTGCTTTCTACTTTCTAGAGTAGGAGGAGAGTAGTTTTGAAAAAGATTGTTGGAATGGATTTGATTGTAAATGTGAAAGGTGCTAGAGTTAATCTTTAATTATAAAGTTATAATTCAAAATTACTCAAATTTTAAAGGAAATTGGAGGCAAATTCTATACCCAAAAAAAAAAATATTTTTACCCCCTTAAATAAGGAGATTTTCACAATAAATTTTTTTATGTTCCTATATTTCTAATTTATTTTTTATTTAGTAACTAAAGAATTTGATTCTTCAACACAATGGTTAATATGCTAAATGGAACACCCTTCATTCGCAATTTTAGTTCTTATATATTCGTAGTTGAAATTTATCATTTCGACTCTAATGTAAACTTAACAAATCAGACTAACAAATTCTATACTAGCATAAAAAGTTACTTACGAATAAATTGACTCGAACATCATCATCGTTATAAAAAAAAAAAAGAAAAGCAACATGAAAATATACTGCTGCAAATGTATATAAATTGAGTACTCAGACAGTAGTGATAAGGTGGAATCTTTTGACGAGCTGCAAGCCTTCAACTGTTTTCTGACCAGAAAATATATTAATCTTTTATAATATAGATCCTTTCTCCAACGTTTTTAAATTATATTTAACTTTTATATATATTTGTAATTTTAAAAGAATGTATTTTTCTTTTTTAGTGATTCTTTAATTAATTCAATTTTTTGCTTGATATCGTTAAAAACTAAAATTACAAGATTATATTTTACTAGTGAGGTCTGAAAAAGTAGAAAGATGAGGTAGAAAGATTCATTTCAATGACGTCCAACTCAAGATAAAAATAATCTGAAAAACATACGAAAATGCAAGATAAAATAAATAGTATCAAAACAATACTTTAATAAATTAATACTGCAAACAAACTACACGAAATAATAGATCATAGTAACAAAAATCAAAGAAAAAAAATTCTACAAGTATATAGTCCTATGACTACTAGTAAAGCCAACAAGACAAAATACTATCTACTAGTATGGACATGCGCACTTTAATTTCACATATCTCTAATTTATGATTACAGAATTTAAAAAACTTATTTCCTTTTTAAAATTTCATAATAAATCAAATGGAAAAAGAAAAAATATATCTTCAAACTATCGTAAATGGTATGCAGATATCTACCATTATACTCTTGGGACATTGATGTGCCTGCCTTCCAAAAACTAAAGCATATATGGTGTTCACTCTAACGGAAGACTAAATAGGGACACGTGGTGCAATCTTATCCGTTGACCCGATATTTAATAAATATTGGGTCGGTAGATAAGATTATGGCACGTGTATGTCCGTTAGTATAAAGGGTATATATGCTTTAGTTTTTGGACGACATGGACACCAATGTCCCAAAAATATAACTGAGGGTATATGCATATCATTTACGATAGTTCAAGAGATATATTTGTCTTTTTTCCCTAAATCAAAACATAACAATTGAAACGAGTGTACTACATGATGTAGCATTTGCATATTTGAAATGATGCATCGACTCCTTTATACAACTATATATATGAAGCAAACTTGACTTCATATTATATATCCTCTCAAAATTAAACAATTTTATTTCCAGCGCAGAAATATATATGATCAAATTAATTATTCCTAGAGCAAAAAAAATAGCAGAAGAAGCAATTACAGAAGTGAAAGATAAATACAAGAGATGTGAATCTACTAGTAGCAATATCAATGATACGACACCGTCAGATAAAGGGGAATTTGTTGAAGAAAGGATGAAAAAGAGGATAACAGAGGAATCACTAAGAATTGTTATGTATTTGAGCTGCATTTGGGGTCCTAACTAACTACTCCTTTTGTAGAGAGCCATCTTTCAAATTTCGAGATTCAAATAAGTTGTTTTATTTTTTCATGTCTTTTAAGATATCTTTGTGAGCTATACTACTTTTTACGTAGGGCTTAAATATGTAAATTTTATTTAAAAAAGCTTAAAGACTTCATGCATGAATTCACATCAAAATTAAATTGTTTACTTTCATAAATCGAACTATGCCATACAAATTAAGGGCGAACTTAGCTGAGAAGTATAGATTCATACGAGTCCAGTTATTTTCATCGAGATCCTTCATATATATATATATATATATATATATCAAGAAAATCATTAAATATCTATAATTGATTGTAAAGCCAATTATTATTGCTTATTAACTTGAAGCCGATATAAAAATCCATAAATTTCAAATCCTGAATGGATTTAAGAATATTAAATCCAACAAATCATGAATTTTTTAGCAATAATATTTGCTTGAAAGAGAAGTATTTAATTTAATACGATTTCCAATATGAATATCATAAAAGCATCATTAAAGAAATGAAAATTCACCGAGTACAATAATAATTGTAATAACGTACTCAAATACAATAGCTTTCACTAATACAATGTTGTTTCATACTTCCTTTTTTTTTATTGCTATGTTTTGGTGTAAATATTTTTCTCAGAATGAAAATTATCAAAGGTTTTTTTTCTTGATGTGTAGTTCAATCCTTTTTGTGATGTATAATATGCAGAGGGAGACTCAGATACCAAAATGAATTACAATAATCTTGGATTTATTTATTTATTTATTTTTAACCCCTCCTTGTAGGAAGCTTCCACTTTTTTATTCCGTAGGGTGTTTACCGTCTGTTTAATGACAACTGACAAATGTATTGAGATATATTACAATTACAACCAGAGTTAGAAGTTTCAATTCAAAGTCACTTCTCTTGGGTAGAGAGGCTTAAGCAGAGTCAAAATTAGAATTTGACATTAGGGCATATCAAATGGTGACATGTAGCAATCAAGATATAATCGAATCCAACTCAGTAGGAATGACACCGGGCACAAAGATTGATTTCTACAACGGAAATCCAAATTAATCAGGTCAATAAATTTCAAACACCAGAGGCATGAATCTACAAAAAAAGTTACAATCTAATTAACAATCTGAGTCACTTGCTAAAGAACAAGTTTATACATTCAAATTTGCAAGATTCAAGGTGTATTTCTCCAGAAACTGATCATGGGAAATAGATATAAATGCAATGGCATGTAACCGGATACAAGCATAAACATAACAACCCAAGCATGCCAAGCAAAACAGTGAAGAACACGCACCCGCCTTCTATGTGGAGTTGAACTCATCAAATCCGGCTTGAATCTCTTCCGAAAATGTATCTTCTTACCCAATCACCAACCACTATGTACCTCTGCGCCAGCTAAATTGCTTGCTGAAATGTAAATAAAAATACCAGATTTAGACTCTTTGAATACAGAAGGAAGAAACGATACACTCCCTCTGTTTCATTCATGTCTTGGTTTGACTGGATAACGAAGTTTAAGAATGTAAATAAGACTTTTAAATCTTATCGTCTTAAACTGAAGTTGTAACATACCAAAAGATATCCTTTAAATCTTGTGTCATGTCATTCTGAGTGTAAGTATGAGTAAATTCCAATGTTGAAATTAAAAACTTAATAACTAGAAAGATGGATTATTTTTTCTAGAACAGACTAAAAAGGAAAGTAAGACGCATCTATTAATATAATAAGCAAGTCATACGAAAGTTGTCGATTATTACCTTGCATACACTGAGTACCATAGTCACTGTGTGCTGTGGCCCATAGAAACCCAGTCCCCGGGAAGTTCTGCTGCTGCTTGATCTCCACCTAAAGGAGCGAATTGCCCTAAATGCCGATACCTGAAATGGAACATATCATTAAGCCAAGGACCACTGAGAGAGAGAGAGAGAGAGGATTGATGCCTATGTTTGAAACAATTAGATATTCGATCATGGTAGCATTATGAAATTATTGTGAATGAGGATGTATCTATTTACTGGTAGGAAAATGAGGTTAGAAGCCAAGATCATAGAGTCAATAAACAACATGAGCAGCTAATAACATCAAAGAAGTTGCTGATAAGTGTAAATTCGATGGTTCTCTAAACAAAACACACTGCAGAAAAGAAGGCTGAAATGATAAAGGGCCAGTGACCACATTTCTGAGCTTTTTGTCAAAGTCACGAATGTTTTTTATAAAAGTGATTGAACTTATGGTAAAAACACACCAAAACTATCCCTTTTTCGCGAATTTCATAACTCAACTATCAATTGGTCCTTATTCCTCTATAATCATATATATATATTGAAACACAACTAGCGGATTAGGCCAATTATCAGTTGTTCCCTTTTCCTTCCTAAACTTTCACAATTTAAAGGTTAAACATTCACCTTGGACAAAAGTGGCAACCCAAGTCTTAACAATAAGAAATGATAGTGAAAAGACTCAAAGGACTAACATCTGACTGTCTATGAAACCTCTAAAACAACTGCGATGGATGTTGGGACAACCCCACAACATCCGAATGAACTAACTAGAAAGCAATGAAAATAAATCCTCCGGAATGCAAGGAGGCTCACCAACTGACTCTGATCTGCTCACTGGATCAACAGTGAGAAATGCCGATCCTAGTTACTTGTGTCTGCATCATAAGACGATGCATGCCAATTGACATCAGTACGTTGAATGTACAAGTATGCGAGTTTGAATGCTAAAACAACATAGGCTTGAAAAGAAATCAGAAAGAAACACTTACCTTAGCTCTTCTCAACTCATGAATACTTAACTGAACTCATTTCAATATAAAGCAGTTTAAAACAGGTGCAATATAAAGAAAAGCTATTTAAAAACATGATGTCAACTCTATGTATATACAAGGATACAACATAACTCTGAAATGCATGTAAAAATACAATAAACTAATGTATATAAAAATACAATAACTTCTGTGAGAGTTTCTCTAACCGACAACCATCACATAAGAGCTATAGTGATAATACAACGATCTACTTCACGCTGCCAGCGCATCCTATACCCGGCCAGAGGTATAGAACCTGAACTACTAAGTGGATCCACTAGTCTATTGTGAAAAAGGTTCATCTAAAAAGTGTGACCATTTTCTACCCATGGTGGCAACATGGTTTTATGGAGAATTGAGTTATCTGAACTCATGCTAGCCCCCAATTCGGTGCTCAATACTACTCCCAAAATATACTAGCTCTTATGTTTTAAAAAAAAACATACTTCTTCTGTGATTTGAGATTAGTGCTCAAAAACTTATCTCAAAGGCTATCTTGGAAATCTCAGTTTCCCTTCTTGCTTCATTTAGAAAGCTATGGCTCTTTTCTGAAAACTAGCCCGAAGGCTCTTTGGAAATCTCAGTTTCCGTTTTTATTTAAATGTGAAAACATTTTAAATCTCTTTGGGAATACTTAGCCCCCATACACTTTTGAAAAAATGAACTTCAAACTTTACTCTTTACTCTTTACTCAACTTGAACTTTAAGTCTTAAAACAAGTTAAAAAATTTGGAAAAGACTTTTGAAAAACTCTAAAAACTTCTCTTAACTTGACTTGATCTTAACTTTCCTTGAATTGGATTATGAATTCAAGGTTCATGATCTCATGTTTATTGATGATTTCATGATGTTTATATGTACCTTAGAATGTTGGAATCAACTAGAAAACATAGGTACATTGCTAAGGAACGAGTACTAAAAGGTGGGGAACGAATGGGGAGAACTGGCGTCCCTGGCGCTCTGAGAGGCGCGGGGCGCCAGCCCTCAACATTCAGAGGTTGGTCTGGGGCGCGCTGGCTGGCGTGGTGCCCCAAGGGTGAAGATTCAGAGACTCTTTTGTGGCGCGCTGGCTGGCGTGACGCCCCACCCCTATCCCCAGGTGTTTGACTGCTTTTCTTCTCCGTTTTTCATCTCTAAATTCTCTAAACTTCAATGGTTCATTTCCCAAACACTTAGGATCATTTATACCCTCAATATATGATAGATTCAAACTGAAATTACACCCAAAAACATGAATCAAATCGCAAGAAACTTCAACAAAACAACCCACAAGAATTCAAACGAATTTCATCAAGAACTCAAAGGATTTACTTTCAAATCACACATATTTTGCTAAATCGAATCATGATTGGCGCGTGGGTGAACTAACCCAACGCTATGTGATCTCACATACCTTTTAGGGATCACCCCCGAAGAAATCCACAAGCTATCCTTGAGAAATCGACGAATCTTGCTTCCTCTTCTCCTTTCTCCTCTTTTCTCTTTTCTCCAAGCCCTAGCGTGAACTCTAACTTTTCTAAACTGACCAAAATCTGGTTTTACCCCAATTAATCTCCGAAAAACGAATTAGAATACTTAGGTAAGGAAAAAACTAAATTACCCTTCTAAAATCCGGATTAGACTTTCCTTAATCCAACAGTCCAAATTCCAAAGGGCATAACTTACTCATACGAACTCGAAATCGCGCAAACTCAGCGGCGTTGGACATATCATTCCAAGAGATTTCCAACCATGTCTGGAAGTACACCTAACTCATCTTGAGCTAGGAGTTGTGTCCGTTTGAAGTTGACCAAAACTCAACTTTTCCTAATTTAAACAAATTTCCAGATTTTCATTCTTTCCAAAAATGACTATTTCCAATTATTCGCTTCTTCCTAGTTATTTCAAATTGTGAGATGTTACAGTTATCCCAGTATGCTTACATGCAACAAGGCAAATAAGAAAAAGAAAGTTTCAAAAAAGGTGAGCCATATATACTCGAAGGGAAAAAATTCATGACGTCCAGAGCTTTTAAAATGGCGAGGTCCTTCAGGATTACTTTGCATTGATCCCAGCGGTTTAAGCAGCAACCTAAAGCATGTGAAAAGATAAGAAATCGAACTAAAGCAGAATACTGAGTGAAAAGCTATGTTGCTCGGATTCTTCAAACATATCCTCGAAGAGTTGTGCATTTTTTTTATAGAACCAACAAGGGTGCGGTAAAAATTTTGGAGAGTCCAAGCAACATAGGTGAAAAGAGAATCAGGGATGAAATACGAACAATGGAAGAAGTACCTGAGCAGTGGCAGGTAGACTTTTCATCTGAGAATCTACATGAGAAAGGGCCAACTTAAAACCTTCAATATCTACCTCCTCTCTTTCATTTCCCTCTGAATCCCAGAATAAGTCTTTCGCCTCTAACAAATGTTTGTTCTTCAGATATATGTCCATTTGAGGATAAAGGATAATTATGTCTTCCAAAACATCTCGGAATTGCTCGACGCTTAACGTTCCAGAATCATCCTTATCCGCAGCTTTAAAAATGGCTGAAATATCTTCCTAGACCGCGTAGTTTCACAGAAATGAAATTTTAGGGGGAAGATATAAAGCCAATATAAATAGTATCTTGAAAACATAATTGTGGAGAATATAAGATGTATGATCATCCTCATGCAGCATATATTTCATTCTTCTGTAGTTTCTTTTCCATTCATCTTAATAATACTGTTAAGATGCCAAATATTCTAAGCATGGTCAAAAAGTTTGAAGTGATTAACTGCAAGGACAGTAACTATTGGCCTCTTTATATAAAATCAACTTCATCGAATATTTGGTCCATTTCTTACATTTATAAGGCATGGACACTAAAAAATTATTGTACGTTGAGTAACATCAAAAACATTGGTTTGACATGACACAACAAACTAGCATTATTATCCTTATGGACCATAAATCATGGACTATTAACTATCAATATCTGGAAAAAATTTACCACAGATAAAGAATTGAATGTACTACAGATCAAAGATTGATTAAATATTTGAGTACAGTTATTTGAACTAAGGCTTCTTTACCATTACTTTACGTTGATCTACAGATGCACAATCACCTAGTGCGGACACGTTACTACAACCCTTCACTCGCAACCATTCATCAGTTGCTAGAATACGTCTTTTTTCCTGCAAAGGGGAAATGAAAAAAGCTAAATGGTGATTTATTAATGAAACTCAAAAAGAGTAACTTTTTAAGTATGCATTTAGTGCAGAAACCTCCATGAAACACTAAGAGAAAGGGAATGCAAGATACCTGGCCAACTTGTTCCATGAAATCCATCACAAATGGGCGGGTACCAACTCCAGTTGACCATACAACCATCCCGTAGGGTACTTCAACGTGTTTTCCTGTAGATTTTACTTTCATGTTGATGAAATGATCAGAGACACTAGTGACATGGCAACCTGTCGAAACCTCACTTCCATCTCTTTGAAATTTCTGTTCAGCAAATGAGCTTATTCTTTCATCAAATCTGCAGAGACACAAATTTGCGATTTCAGGGTTGTAGATTAAAAATGCTTCTGAAATTGTCTCTCAACCGAGTGGAAATTACAACAACAACGCCTTAGTCTCAACCAAGTTGTCGTCGGTTCTGTGAATCCTCACTTCTTCATTTAAACTCATTCTAGCTCGCGAACAAGAAATATACTTTATTGGGAAGTGTATGCGAAGTATAACAAATGAATGCCCACAAGAAGCACATTGTATGAATTAAACTCTCTTCACACCTCTGTATCTTCCTTACTCTCAAATCTTTCAGCACAACATCTATATCAAAGAGGCTGTAGCATGCAAAAGTTCAGTGGTAAAATCACTCAATATTTATGCTAATGAAAGGTCAAACATACACCATTATTTTACTATGAAACAATCGACATGATAAATAAATTGACTCAAACATCATCGTTATAAATAAAAAAAAAAAGGCCATATGAATATGCTCTTCTTTTGTTTGAATCATTTATTCAACAGAATATATACTGCTGCAAATGTATATGAATTGAGTTTTCAGACAGCAGTGATTCTTAGATTTAATACAACTTTTTGCATGATATCGTTAAAAACTAAAATCAGAAGATTATATTTTATTACTGAGGTCTGAAAAGGTAGAGTGCACGTAGACTTTATCTTCACCTCAGAGATGAGGTAGAAATGTTGTTTTCAATGACCTCCAACTCAAGACAAAAAACAATCTGAAAAACATAACGGAAGCAGAAGATACAATAAATAGTATCAAAACAATACTACCATAAATTAATACTGCAAACAAACTACAGGAAATAATAGATCATAGCAACAAAAATCAAAGAAAAGAAATTCTACAAGCATAGCCAACAGTAGTATGGACATAAGTACTTTAATATCACATATCTCTAATTTATGATCACAAAATTCAAAATCTTATTTACTTTATAAAATTTCATAATAAATCAAAACATAACAAACAAATTGAAACGAGCCAGTACTGCATGATGTAGCATTTGCATATTTGAAATGATGCATTGACTCCTTTATACAAACTATATATATGAAGCAAACTTGACTTCATATTATATATCCTCTCAAAATTAAACAATTTTATTTCTAGAGCAGAAATATGATCAAATTAGTTATTCCTAGAGCCAAAAAAAATTAGCAGAAGCAATTTGAGCTGCATTTGGGGTCCTAACTAACTACTTCTGTACCGCGCCATCTTACAGATTTTGAGATTCAAATAAGTCATTTTATTTTTTCATGTCTTTTAAGATATCTTTATGAGCTATAGTTCTTTTTACGTAGTGCTTAAATATGTAAGTTTTATTTCAAAAAGTTTAAAGACTTCATGCATGAATTCACGATCAAAATTAAATTGTTTGACTTTCATAAATCGAACTATGCCATATAAATTAAGGATGAACTTAGCTGAGAATTCATACGAGTCCAGTTATTTTCATCGAGATCCTTCATATATATATATATATATATACACACTAGATTTCTTTTACAATGTCTTGATGCAAATATAAGGATTTCATCCTGATTTAAAGATATTTCCTTAACTTCACAGAAGCAATAGATGCTACACACTGGTAAAAAGGATTTAACAAAGAAAAAGAATTAACCAAAAATCAAAAGATACTAAGGAAATAGAATAACTTACATCTATTGAAGTACCACTTGTTTAAATCATTACTGGTTCAACAATAGACATTCCACACTGCTCAACAAGATTTCAAAAAGGAAAAGAATTAACAAAAAAGCAAAGTGAAGAAAACAAAAATAAAAAGCTTCTGAGGGAAAAGAATAACTTACATTTGTTAGAGAGGGAAGAGGGTATCCCTTTTACTGGAAGGGATTGGAGACTATGGCAATGGGAGATCTCCAGCTGAGAGAGGGAGGAGGGCAGTGCTGGTTCGGAGAGTGATTGGAGATCATGGCAATCTATGATGGTCAGCTGAGAGAGGGAGGAGGGCAGTGCTGATTTGGAAAGTGATTGGAGATTATCGCAATTCTTGATGATCAGCTTAGAGAGGGAGGAGGGCAGTGTTGATTCGGAGAGATGGAGATTGGGGCAATTTCTGATGGTCAGCTGAGAGAGGGAAGAAGGCAGTGCTGATTCGGAGAGTGATTGGAGATTAGGGCAATCCATGATGGTCAGCTCAGAGAGGGAGGAGGGCAGTGTTGATTCAGAGAGTGATTGGAGATTAGGGCAATCATCTATGGTCAGCTGAGAAAGGGAGGTGAGGCTTTTGAGAAGTTGGCTGCTTAATGTTTTCAGATTGTGTATCTCAAGTCTTTTAATAGAGGAAGGCAACTCCCAATGTTGGATCTCTTTGTCACTGCCATCATGTTTGATCACTAACTCTGTGAGACAGGGGAGTCTCTGTAAACACCACTCATTTCGGTCGTTCACTAGTTTCTTGCAATTATTGATGTTAAGGACTTGCAAATTGAAGAGCTCTATTTCTGGTAGACACTTGAGCTTCTCACAATTCAAAATATACAAATACGTCATCGCAGACTCATGGGTTCCAACTGCCACCGAAAGTTTTTCAAGATTCTCACATCCCCAAATACTGAGACTTTCAGTCACAGTAGGAATCAAAAACCTAGTAAGGTTCTGGCAATACTCAACTGTCAATTTGCGTACTGTTGGGAGCAACTCAGGTGATATATCATCTATACAATCACATCTCATCAGACTCAGTTCCTTGAGAAACATGTTACAATAACCAACTGGCTCCTCCAATTTCAATTTCTGACAACCACATATCTCTATTCTCTTCAAGGATCTGGGCAGTATGCTAAAAGGTAAGGAGGTAAGAGAGTTACAATCCCGAATTTCTAATTTAACAATCTGCTTCATTCCCTCAAGTTGGGATCTAAACATTTGAGCTTCATCAAAAAGAGGTGTCTCTGAAATTCTCAATTCTGTCAAAGAACAAAGATTTTCAGGCAACTTCCCCATCAACTTCCGACATTTTTCAATTGAAAGGTACTCAAGTATAGGGAACTCCCCACTTCCTAGTACGTGCCATTGCTTCCACTCCGGCATATCTTCAAATCTAAGCTCCTCAAGAGAGTTAAAAGGCATTTTGGAGGATGAACTGCCATAGAATTCTTGTGTCACCTCTGTTATTCCATGCATCCCTCTAATGGAAAGGATTTTCAAACAAGGGAGTTGTCCTAGAGCTGGCAAGGAATAACAGTCCTTGCAGTTGCTAAGAGAGAATATCACCAGCTTAAGAAACAAAGGATCAGCTAACCAATTTGAAAATTTTGTCCCTCTATATCCGGTGATTTGGAGTTCTTTTATATTTGTATGTGGGTGTAGCTCATCAAGTATCTCTCTTTCAGTTTGATAATCGTTGGCAGTACTTCCACTCCACTCCAATGATAACTTCTCAACATGATTCTTCTCCATCATCTTTGCCTTCACAGCTTCCCTTTTATCAACCACATTTTGCAACTCTAAAACTGATAGAGATCCATATAAGTTCTGTACTTCACCCAAATCTTCCATTCTCAAACCACCACAACCACCTACAAGAAACTCAGCTCCCACTAGAACTTGGAGGCTTTTCAACTTACACAGATGTAGCGGCATCTTCAAGCGCCAAGTGTTGGTTATGTCGAGGTGATGCAAGTTGATCAACTTCTCCATCTGCAGCGGTAGCTCCACAAGATAATAGCAAGATGACAAGAGAAGTGTCTTCAAGTTATACAAGGCACAAATAGAATCTGGCAACTTTCCAATATGTGTCCAAGAAAGGTCCAAAAAACTGAGGAGCTTTAATTTGATAAACAAGCCATTTGGAAACTCCTTAATCTCATAACCTGACAATGATAATGCCCTTAAGGATGTCAGTCTTGGAAGTATGTTATGCAACACCCTCTTGCTTAGCTGAGAAAAGTAACTGATATTGGTTGGAAGCAATGTCCTCAGCTGCTCTGATTTGGAGAGTAGTTTCAATTTCTCAAAGTCACCTTCTTGTCCCATGGAATAGGACATGTGCCGAGTTTGTTCCAACATATCATCAGATCCTTCGTTCTCTTCCAATCTAATACAAAGTTTTGAAGATGCAGTTTGGGCCAAATCATTGATAAGGTCATGCATTAAGAATCTATGTGATTCCCATTTAGACTTTGGGACCCTCTCAAACAATGATCTTGATCTCAACTCGTCAAAGTATTTGTTACCTAAACAAAACTGTTGTACAAGACCATTAGTAATCCACAAGTGAATAACTTGGTCTTTGCAGAATTGATAATCTTTGGGATATATTGCACAAAAAGCAAAACATCGCTTCAAATGTGCCAGAAGATCATTGTCGCTCAACATCAACGCTGGTAATATTTCCTTCAAAGAACTTGGTTGCTCCCATATTTTACTACTTAATATGTCTCTCCACTCATCTACCTCTGATTTGCCACGTAAAGTACCAGCAAGTGTCTTTAGAGCTAAAGGCAACCCTTTGCACTTGTCTGCAATTTTTTTCCCAACCTCTTCAAGTTCTGGATGATCCCTATTTTCTAGTGAATGTCGTTTGAATAAAGCCCAAGAGTCTTCACTAGACAGAGTCCCCATGGTGATTGCGCAACAATCAGAACACATCATCTGAGCAACACTCTCCTTACGTGTAGTTACAATGATCTTACTTCCCATATCTCCTTGTACAAAAACATTTTTCAGGTTATCCCACTCACTATAGTTATCATTCCACACATCATCAAGGACAACAAGAAACTTCTTTCCCTTCACGCTTTCCTTCAATTTGACCTGTAGCTGATTAAAATTGCCGTCATCCTTTGAGTCAAATGAGCCAATTTCTTGAAGTAACCCTTTCGTTATTCTGAAAGCATCATATGGCTCAGAAACACAATACCAAGCTTTCAAACTAAAATGTTTCTTCACCTTCTCATCATTGTAAGCCACTTTAGCAAGTGTTGTCTTACCGGTGCCACCCATTCCAACAATAGGAACTACAGTCAGGTTTCCTCCACTTGCATCTTCAGACAATAAACGGTCAATCAAATCCTTTTTTTCCTTGTGCCTACCAAAGATATCAGAATCATCAACCAAACAAGTTGAAGGTGTTCTAGTTTCTTGTTTAGTCGAACTAAAATGCTCCTTTAAGCCAAGGCGACCTATTTGCTTTTCCAACACCTCCAATTTTTTAATTGTGTCTTCCAACTTAAGAAAGAAATCATTACTCAAGCACCGGTTGAGGTCACTTACTTGCTGGTTGCTTGTTTCTGCAAGATTTTGATGCTGACGTTTCACCTTAAGCCTTAAAGCTTCGTAGTTGACTTGTTCTATTAAGTTTTCAGCAGATTCCAGAGCACTCTGAAGCTTATTTAACCACTTGCTCACTAGTCGATTTGATGCTTGTTTATTCTCTGCATCACTTAGCACAATTTGAAGACCAAGCAAAATGTCCTCCAGCTTCTCAAAGAGCTGAACACCATCCGTATGCTTCTGAAACACCTTAAGCAGAT
Organism: Solanum bulbocastanum; assembly: GCA_037074985.1. Lineage (NCBI taxonomy): Eukaryota > Viridiplantae > Streptophyta > Magnoliopsida > Solanales > Solanaceae > Solanum > Solanum bulbocastanum. Next base: position 4,574,327 of record CM073606.1, on the reverse strand, counting down.
CACCCTGAGGAGCAAGCCTATCAAAGAGAACATTCAAAGCTGAAGAGAGAAATGTACCACCCACTGCTAAGCCAATCTCCATTTTTGAAATCTGAAAAGCAAAACAAGGAAACAGAAAATGATCACTGATCACTGATCACTGATCTCTATCTTTTGCTAATGGTCTTCTCTTTTCACCCACCAACAAGAGTCAATAATTGAGCCTGTTTTTTATTTGGTTGGGGAAAAAGAATCATAACTCCTTTGATGGGTTAGATTGTTTTTTAGGGATTAAAAATTCATGTGGATCAATTGTTTAATTATTTGATATACCTATTTAGTAAATTTTTTCGAGAAAGCAGTATCACGTGAAACTTCTTTCACCTTTCTAAACCCGCCCTTGATATATAAATTACGTCAATAAATGCATGACATATGTTTGTATATAGATTTTTAACACTTAATTGAAGTTAATAAACATGCATCTCATATCATTAAATTACTCAACTATAGTAAATTTAAGTGATTTGATGCAATATTGGATACAACTAAGTACTCTCTTTGTCCCTAATTACATGTCCACTTTTAAATTGACACATCTATTAAGAAAATAATTATTAATATAATGAGTATACCATTTTATCTTTATTAATTATGAAGTGGATGAATTAAAAATTTAAGATTTTCAAAAAGTTTTATCTTTTTCAAAGTAATTAATTGAGGATATAATAGGTAAGAAAAAGTTGTCCTTTCTTAATTTGTCAAAATTGACAAGTAATTAGAGACAACTATAAAAGGAAAAGTGGACAAGTAATTAGGGAGAGAGGGAGTATTTACCTTAAAATAAATCGGGTCAGTGCAGTTATGGTGCATAATTTAATAATTAATGACGTCATCTTGACTATTGACGTGGAAAATATGAGGGTGGTCCCACATCCTAATTTTTTCTCCTTAATGGCGAAAATTTTTATCATGGTAGAGGCACAAATAACAAAAAGTGTATGAGCTTTCATTTACTTTTTGACACATTGATAAGTGGGTCATTTATGCACTTTTCTACTTTAAAGCAAGAGTTTTCTATAACTAACAAGAGAGAGAAAATATATTTGCATATAAATTGAGTTGAACAAATATAAAAAATGGAAGAAAAATTTTGTGTAATCATTATTAATATTATATTAATTTGTGGGATTATACCAAATATATTATTGTTGTTGTAGTTGTATGTTAGTTTGACAAATTTATTTTGATATGATATTTTTTTGGTGTATTCATGTTGTTTTTTTTAAAAAAAAAAAAAAGTCTTTCATAATTATTGTGAATTTAAAATGTAGTCATTTTATTTTAATTGTTACGATCTGAAATATTGATTGTTACCTTATTTTTAAATTAGACCTTTAGAAGGAAAGTAAAAAAAAAAAAGTTAATTATATTATTATTGTGGAGATGATTGTTTAAAACAAAGTATCACTACTCAAAGAAATAATTTTTAAAAAGTATCGTTATCCTAATAACATTTTTCCAGTTCAATTTGTGGAAAATTTCAGTTGATGTAGAATTTAAGATTTAATATAGTTTATATTTTATTTTTATCATCATTACAATTTAATCATTAATTTTTTTACTAAAATAGTATTTAAAATATTCTCTCGAGTACATCTTGTTTATTTTAATTTTTAAAAAATATTGTATGATTATTGTTAAATTTGTGAAATAATAAGATTTTAATTAAAAATGGCTAGATATAAAAAGAGAATCAAGATCCGAAAAACTAAATTTTTTTATTTCTTTTCAACATCAACGAGAATGTCAACTTTTTTAAAACTTCAACGAAAATGTTAGTTTTTTATTAAAAAAATACACATTCAGTTTGAACATCAAAATATGTAATTTTGATTTTTAATAAAATTAACAAGACCATGATTTGATTTTAAGAAACAACCTTACGAAGAATTGATTAAATGAGCATTCAACAAGTAAAAATGTGGACCCAACAGTCATTTTTTATTATATTTTTATAGTTATTCAATGAATTGTATTATATCTGATAAGATATAAATTAATTATAAATATGATTTTACTTTTTGTTATTTTAGTTTAGGTTTAAAGTACATGAATAGCCCACTTATCCATGTGTCAAAAAATAAATAGAGCCTCACACACGTTTTGTTGATTGTGTCTTTATCATGATAAAAATTTTCTTGTTAGATAATTAGTTTTTGGGAATGTGCGTTGTCCGTTTATCCCTTGTAATTACTACAAGATTTTTATATACTTTAAAAAAATTGAATTTCAAAATAGAAAATATACGTGTATTGCACGCTATTTAGTATAAATATTTGTAAATGATTTAGATACAATTACAATATGTATAAATAATTATTCATAAAATTAAGTAATCAAAAGAGAATGAGTGTAACACCAAATTAAAGCTTATTATCAAATGGACAATTTGACAATCATATCAAATGGTTTTAAGAAATTGCAAATTTTACTTGAATTATTAGTTGTGAAGATCTCACATAATGTTTGAAGAGAATGTATAAAAATTTATCAATATCCATTACATTATTATAGCATTACAATTAATTATACAACTTCAGATGTACGTTATGTGCATCCCACACATTCGAAAATAAGACGAAATAGAGTAAACTAAATACAATACAATAGATAATGAATTTTAAAATTTTTAAATAACAAAAATTAAAGGGAGAAACAGTTCCAGTGTAAAAGAATGGGGGAACTTCCTCAATAACTAACAAAAGCATAAATAGATTTACCTCTTTTTTATTGCATATGTGATGAGCAGTTACATCCATCAATAATCATCCATCAACAATTATACATTACAATAACTAAGTGGATGCATTAACATAAAGTGATTGTGATGAGCAATGTAATTACATCACCAATAATCATCCATCAACAATTATACATCGAAATAGCTAAGTGTATGCATTAATATAAAGTGATTTTGAAAAAAAAAAAAATTGTGGTATGTATAATTATAAGTCAGGAATTATAAAAGTCATTTAAAAATTAATGATATATATAATACTTATGAGAATTAGATTGGTTAAAGTTGGGATATGTAAAGTTTCCGACTAAAATCTAAATATGCGTGCCATATTAAGATGTATGGTAATTCAAAGGACATTTTTGTTCTTTATTGTTAAAGGATATTTCAATTTTTAAAAGATATAATTTATTGTCTTTTGTTGTTACGAAACACTTCATCTAACAAACTCCATTTTAGAATAAAAACAAAGTAAATATTCTGTTAATTAATTTTATCTAGAGATATAAAGAATTAATACCATATAATTATTATTTAATATTTTATTAATTAATTTTTTAATAATATTTAAATTTAGTGAAGGGGTAAAATCTTAATCTAACTTTGAAGTTAAGATCTTCCCACTTATTTTATATACTAGATTCACCGCACGTGCGTTGCACGTGATTGCCTAGTCTCATGATGCGTTCAATTGTGAAGCAGTAAAGCATGAATACTCGCTTTGTTCAATATATGAAATATGTCTTTAAGGAATTTATCGGTATGGATGTTTCTTAGCTACTAAATATTAGTTCATGCCTACAACTGTGAAGCAGTAAAGCGTGCACACTCTCTTTGTTCAATATATAGCATACATCTTAAGGAATTTGTTTGTATGGATGTTTCTTAGTTACCAAATATTTGTTTATAAATAATACTCCATTTAGTCCGATAAATTGTCTTGAATTAGATGCATTTAATGGTGTGAAAGCACAAAATAATAAGCGGATATGTAATATTGCTCGAAGCTACATTTGGTTCTGTTTATGACATTGTTCCAAAATAGCGGATACCTTTCAAGAGTTTGAAGTCATTTGTATCCTAATTATCAATATCAAAATTTTCACAATAGTTGTATTTCCTTCAGAAGTTACATTCTGATGGTTAGCTCATCTCTTTTTCGACCGGACCTATAAATATGAACAAAGACGTTTTGATTAGCTTCATGGAATATGTTAGTTTTGTTCCAACTTGATTATGCTAATGAAGATTGAAAGCGTCGGTAGCCCAATACTCCCTTGCATTGCACGTGATTACCGATTTCAAAAATATACGTTATGGTAAATAGAATTGCTTATTTAAACGAAGATTTGAATAATAAGCTTAGCAAAAATTATATTGCACATTCTTTTGTGAATGTTTAATGTGGATCGTCATATATATCTCTTATTCACGCAAACCTATGAAGATGATCAATGAAAAAATTTATTAGTTAAATGCAATTATGTATATATTTATTTCAATTTGATTATGTTCAATCGTGTAATTAGTCTTATCTCACTAATATTACCTTATAGAAAATATTTGTTTTGTATTTTTCTTGTCATCTAACCAGATGTTCTTTGCATGTATATTCTACGTTAAATTGTTTAGATGTCATATGAATATGTGAAGAGAACAATTACATTCTATATATTCACATATTTTCATATTTGTTGTGAGTTTTTTATTTTTTTAAAAGAAGAACTCAAAACATTTTAAAATAATATATTTTCAAGTTAGAAGATCTCGTTAACTTGATAATACATTTGTGACATATATAATACTTTAATTTAAATACAAATACCTGCCCAAATATAAATATATATTTACATTAATCAAAATATTTATCTCATAAAATTAGCTATTAAATAAATAATAAAAATTAAATTAATACAAACTTCAATTGGCGTTATTACAAGTCATATGAATTTTTCTTCGTCTAAAATACTGAAATATTAAGAAATACTAAATAAATAAAGCAAAAGGGCAATGTTTATATAGTAATAAATATTTTCAAGAAAACTTCCTGAGAGTCTAAATCACATAAATCACATTGATAAATAAAATCATGTTTTTTGTTTTGAGTATCAAAAATAAATCGTGCCAATTCTCTAAATTTTGAAAAAATATATTCAGAAGCATATATCTACATCACACGAGAAATTGTTAAGAAAAACAAATGACTTTAGACTACATCATGTTAACTTCATATATTGAAACATTACATACTAATGTGTATATTAAGCAAAAAAATAATTATTATACATCAAAATTATATTATTTTCCTCAAGTACTCGAGGTTATGGAATATGCCGTCTTAGGATAGAACGACTTACTTCATCAGAATAGTGGTACCTCATATTCCGATAAACTTCAAACTCACTCAAACGACAATAAATTACACAAGGAATTTTAAAATGCAAGAAGAAGATGAGTAGAAGATTAGAAAAAATTGTGGTTGGAAAATGAGAGAAAGGTCCTTCTATTTATTGTCAACAAAGGGTAATATGAACAAATGTTTTTTTGTATCTTATTTGAAAAATCATGACCTTTCCGAGAAGTTACAACACTTTGGAAAAGTCACAACTTATTGAAAAAGTCACAAATCTTTGGAAAAATTACAACTCGTTGGAATAGTCACAACTCTTTGAAAAAATCACAACTTATTGAAAAAGTCACAACTCTTTGGAAAAGTCACAACTCATCGAAAAATTTCAAACCTTTGAAAAAAGTCACAACTTATCTGAAAAGTCACAACTCATCGAAAAAGTCACAACCTAAGTTAGGATATTATAGTAATTTAACATTCAAGTTAAGAGTTCATGCTTCTCTTATTCACGCAAACCTATGAAAATGGTCAACGCAAATTTTTATTAGTAAAATGCAATTTTATATATATATAAATATATATGTGTGTGTGTGTGTGTGTGTGTCAATTTAATTTAGTTCAATCATGTAATTAGTCTTATCTCACTAATATTACCTTATAGACAATATTTGTTTTGTATTTTTCTTTTCATCTAACCAGATGTGCTTTGCATGTGTATTCTACGTTAAATTATTTAGATGTCATATATACATGTGAAGAGAACAACTACATTTTATATATTAACATATTTTCATATTTGTTGTGAGTTTTTTTTTTTAAAAAAAAAAAAAGAACTCGAAACATTTTAAAATAATATATTTTCAAGTTAGAAGATCTCGATAACTTGATAATACATTTATGACATATATAATGCTTTAATTTAAATAAAAATACATACCCAAATATAAATATATATTTGCATTAATGAAAATATTTATCTCATAAACTTAGCTATTAAATAAATAATAAAAATTAAACTAATACAAACTTCAATTGGCGTTATTACAAGTAATATGAACTTTTCTTCGTCTAAAATACTGAAATATTAAGAAATAGTAAATAAGTAAAACAAAAGGACAATGTTTATATAGTAATAAATATTTGGAAGCAAACTTCCTGGGAGTCTAAGTCACATTGATAAATAAAATCATTTTTTTGTCTTGAGCATCAAAAACAAATCGTGACAATTCTCTAAATTTTGAAAAAATATATTCAGAAGCATATAGCTACATCACAAGAGAAATTTGTTAACAAAAACAAATGACTTTAGCTACATCATGTTAATTTCATATATTGGAATATTACTTACTAATGTGTATATTAATCAAAAAAATAATTATTATATCACCAAAATTATATTATTTTCCTCAAGTACTCAAGGTTATGGAATATGCCTTCTTAGGATAGAACAACTTACTTTATCAGAATAGTGGTATCTCATATTCCGCTAAGCTTTGAACGCACTCAAACCACAATAATTACACAAGAAATTTTAAAATGCAAGAAGAAGAAGAGTAGAAGATTAGAAAAAATTGTGGTTGGAAAATGAGAGGAAGTCTCTCTATTTATAGTCAACAAAGGGTAGTATGAACAAATGTCTTTTGTGTCTTATCTGAAAGATCATGACCTTTCCGAGAAGTTACAACACTTCGAAAAAGTCACAACTTATTGAAAAAGTCACAACTGTTTGGAAAAGTCACAACTCTTTGGAAAAGTTGCAACTTTTTGGAAAAGTCACAACTTATTAAAAAAGTCACAACTCATCGAAAAATCACAACTTATTGGAAAATTCACAACCCATCGAAAAAGGCACAACCTAAGTTAGGGATATTATAGTAATTTAACATTCAAGTTAGGAGTTCATACTTTTAAGGTAATATAGCTATACATATATATATATATATATGGGGGTGGTTGTTCGGTTCTTCGGTTCAGTTTAGTCAAATTTCGGTTCAGTTATTTGGTATTCAGTTTTAGAAAAGTGTGCACCATATTTCAAACCAAACTAGATCGGTTCGGTTCGGTTTAGTTCAGTGTTTTTAAATAGGTTTTTCAGTCTGAATAAAAATAAAGAGGAAATATGATAAAGTAACAATTGTTGTTCACTTCACACTTCAAACTTTGAACTTCAAGTAACAAGAGAAACAGCTAACAGTCTAACAATGAAAGTTAATAATATCAAAATAGTTTTGTTTAGGCTGGGTGCCCTTTATTGTTTTGAAGTGTAAATGATAAAGTGTGCCCTTTACTGTTTTGGTTAGGCTCCAAAATTTAAAAATTGAAATGGGACAGGTAAAGTTAAAAATTGAAATGGGCCAGGTAAATATTTTGAGTCAAAATATATAAGTATTATTAAATAATATAATTTAAATATTTTTAAATTTATTTAATAAAATTTCGGTTCTTCGGTGCACCGTAGTTTCGGGACCCTTACACCGAACTCCGAACCAAAGAACCAAATTTTCAAAAAAAAAGAACCGACACCGAACCGAAACACCGAAGAATCGAAATAGTTCAGTTCGGTTTAGTTTTTTTGGTTTTTTGGTATTTATGCCCACCCACTTCCCTATTTATGTATTTTTTACTTACTCTTTTGTCATATTTTTTCTATTAGATTTGTAATTTTTCCAAGATATTTTCTTTAATATATTTTATTTCTATTTCTATTAATTAATTTTAATAGAAATAGAAATTAGAACAAATCAAAACGGGAAAAAAAAAATTAAAAGGAGAAGACTCAATCACCTAAGAGAGCAGATTGGAGAAAAATGTGAAGTACCTTAGAAAAAAGAGAGTAACTTCTTCCGTCTGGGAAAAGTACTTTTATATTAAAGAGTGAATGTAAAATAGTGTGTAGGTCACTCTTATGTAACAATATTATGGAATAAAGAGTTTTTGTTTGAATATATCTCTTGGAAAAATCATCAAAAAGTCATAAGTGAAGGTTGCGATCTTTTGCCCAACAGTGAACAACAATACTAGCCATTGAAAGACGTAAGGTCATGAAAGGCGAAGGTTGTGTGGCACTTAGGGAGAACTGCTGATGCGGTGATACAACTATTTGACGAATAAGAAGAGAGAGGGATACACACACAAACTCTATATTATTTAACGTTGTTATCATAAGAATTAACCATATACTTGTTGTAAGACTGAGTACCTACAGGGAATCAAAATATTATCATGTTTACAATAATCAAGCACAACACATCATTCATGCTAATAGCATAAAATGAAAATACTCAATATCATTTACACTTAGTAAGAAAAAAAACATGGAAACATCGCATAGCTCTATACAACTTGGACAAATCCATACAAGATTTAGAGAAGGTTTTTTTATCTGTAAGCCTAAAATCTATAAAATTGATTGTAGCAATCAATGAGATAAAAATGATAAGAATACAAGAGTATTTTGAATACATAAATGCAAAAGATATATTGAAAAGAAATGACCTTTATACAACATAAAAATGCTTAAAGCATACAAATTCCGCATACCATGTATTAAGATACATCACAGTTTCCAGAGGGGAGAAGTTACTCTCTTTTTTCTAAGGTACTTCACATTTTTCTCCAATCTGCCCCCTTAGGTGATTGAGTCTTCTCCTTTTATAGATATAAGGAGGGACTTCATTACAATTTTCTTTTTTTTTCTCGGGTCACCCCTAAAATTGTATAATTTATTTTTCTCGTCCTTCAATAATGTTCCAACAAGATGTTGATGTTTTTTGACCAGCTGGGTTGGTCTTGCTTTTTGAAGAGATAAGATTCTTCTTTATGTCTCTTTCTTCATGACGTAAGTTCTTACGTTTTATTTTTGTCTATTTTGACTGTCTACATCTCTGTTATCTTTATCTTGTCTTCTTTATCCTGACTCATCTTTGTCTGAGTGTTTGTGATCTAGAAACTTGCAGGCAAGCTTCCATGTTTCTTCAGTTGCTTCGAATTTATGAAGCTCAAAATCAAGGATCTTTTCTTTTAGTATTTTGGATTTAGACTTTCCTTTTGTCATTAAAATCCAATTTGAATTTTTGTCTATGACTTGATAATCTTCATTATAGAATCTTTTGAGAATAAAATATAAGGCTTTAATTCCCAAGGCTCTTCTGGTTTGTATCCATTTTTTATTTAGGCATGCCACATCAACGAGCTAATATTCAACTTTATATATATATATATATATATATATATATATATATATATATAGATAGATAGATAGATTTTTAATCCATCCTTGTAGGAGCTTCCACTTTTTTATTCTTCGTGATTCAAGGTTGAAAGTGAAGGGTGGAGGGTGCTTATCGTATGTTTAATGGCAACTGGCAAATGCATTGAGATGGATTACAATTACCATTAGAGGTTGTGATGGAGCAGTAGAAGTACTTTCGCCTTTAGTTAGAAGTTTCAGTTCAAGTCACTTCTGTTGGGTAGAGAGGCTTAAGCATAGTCAAAATTAGAATTTGACATTTGGGCATATCAAAAGGTGACATGTGGCAATTAGGATATAATCGAATCCAACTCAGTAGGAATGACACCGGGCACAAAGATTGCTTTCTACAACGCAAATCCAAATTAATCAGGTCAATAAATTTCAAACACCTGAGACATGAATCTAAAAAAAAAGTTGCAATCTAATTAACAATCTGAGTCACTTGCTAAAGAACAAGTTTATACATTCAAATTTGCAAGATTCAAGGTGTATTTCTCCAGAAACTGATCATGGGAAATAGATACAAATACAATGGCATGTAACCGGATACAAGCATAAACATAACAACCCAAGCATGCCAAGCGAAACAGTGAACAACACGCACCCGCCTTCTATGTGGAGTTGAGCTCATCAAATCCGGCTTGAATCTCTTCCAAAAATGTATCTTCTTACCCAATCACCAACCACTAAGTACCTCGTGCGCCAGCTAACTTGCTTGCTGAAATGTAAAAAATATCAGATTTAGACTCTTTGAGTACAGAAGGAAGAAACAATACAGTCCCTCTGTTTCATTTCATGTCTTGGTTTGACTGGATAACGAAGTTTAAGAATGTAAATAAGACTTTTAAATCTTATCGTCTTAGACTAACGTTGTAACATACCAATATCCTTTAAATCTAGTGTCATGTCATTCTGAGTGTAAGTATGAGTGATGCCATTGAAATTAAAAACTTAATAACTAGAAAGATGGATTGATTTTTTCTAAGCAGACTAAAAAGGAAAGTACGACACGTATATTAATATCATAAGCAAGTCATACGAAAGCTGTCAATTATTACCTTGCATACACAGAGTACCATAGCCACTGTGTGCTATGGCCCATAGAAACCCAGTCTCCGGGAAGTTCTGCTGCTGCTTGATCTCCACCTAAAGGAGCAAATTGCCCTAAATGGCGATACCTGAAATGGAACATATCATTAAGCCAAGAACCACTGAGAGAGAGAGGATTGATGCCTATGTTTGAAACAATTAGATATTCGGTCATGGTAGCATAACAAAATTATTGTGAATGAGGATGTATCTATTTACTGATAGGAAAAGGAGGCTAGACACCAAGATCATCGAGTCAATAAACAACATGAGCAGCTAATAGCATCGAAGAAGTTGCTGATAAGTGTAAATTTGATGGTTCTCTAAATAAAACACACTGCAGAAAAGAAGGCTGAAATGATAAAGGGCCAGTGACCACATTTCTGATCTTTTTGTCAAAGTCACGAATGTTCTTTAATATAAGTGATTGAACTTATGGAAAAAACACACCAAAACTATCCCTTTTTCACGAATTTCATATCTCAACTATCAATTGGTCCTTGTTCCTCTATCATCATTTATATATTAAAACACAACTAGAAGCGGATTAGGCCAATTATCAGTTGTTCCTTTTTTTTTTTTCTTTTTTTTTTATAACCGAGAAATCCGTCTGTGACCCGCCCTTTGGACCAATTACAGCCTTCTAAACTCGGTGGATAATGGGCCCACCCCTCTACCCTTCTCCACTTAAATACTGGGCTTCGCTTTACTTGGTGTGGGGCTTGAACCTGCGACCTAAGCCACAAATCCTCCACCTTTTGCCACTTGAGCTAGGCATTGGGGGCAATCTACCTTATCAGTTGTTCCCTTTTCCTACCTAAACTTTCACAATCTACTCACCTAGGTATGTTTTAATACATAGATGGTGATAGATTAGATAGAAAAGTGGAACAATTGGTAATAGTTCAGGTCGGAAAAGGGAACATATGATAGTTGGGGTGTGAAACTTGCGAAAAAGTGATAGTTCAATGTGTTTCTGATCATTATCTCAAAAAGTTTCTATTGTATGGAAGAACAATTTTCTCGAGAATGAAAGTCTGGTCATACTTCAGAAGTCAGTTATCCCAGTATGCTTACATGCAACAAGGCAAATAAGAAAAAGAAAGGTTAAAAAAAGGTGAGCTATATATACTCGAAGGGAAGAAATTCATGACGTCCAGAGCTTTTAAAACGGCGAGGTCCTTCAGGATTACTTTTGCATTGATCCCAGCGGTTTAAGCATCTAGCAAGATATGTACCTTGTTGAGCAGCAACCTAAAGCATGTGAAAAGATAAGAAATCAAACTAAAGCAGAATACTGAGTGAAAAGCTATGTTGCTCGGATTCTTCAAACATATCCTCGAAAAGTTGTGCATTTATTTTATAGAACCAACAAGGGTGCGGTAAAATTTTTGGAGAGTCCAAGCAACAAAGGTGAAAAGAGAATCAGGGATGAAATACGATCAATGGAAGAAGTACCTGAGCAGTGGCAGGTAGACTTTTCATCTGAGAATCTACATGAGAAAGGGCCAACTTAAAACCTTCAATATCTACCTCCTCTCTTTCATTTCCCTCTGAATCCCTGAATAAGTCTTTCGCCTCTAACAAATGTTTGTTCTTCAGATATAAGTCCACTTGAGGATAACGGATAATTATGTCTTCCAAAACATCTCGGAATTCCTCGACGCTTAACGTTCCAGAATCATCCTTATCCGCAGCTTTAAAAATGGCTGAAATATCTTCCTAGACCGCGTAGTTTCACAGAAATGAAATTTTAGGGGGAAGATAATAAAGCCAATAAAAATAGTATCTTGAAAACATAATCGTGGAGAATATAAGATGTATGATCATCCTCATGCAGCATATATTTTCTTCTGTAGTTTCTTTTCCATTCATCTTAATAATACCTTTAAGATGCCAAATATTCTAAGCATGGTCAAAAAGTTTGAAGTGATTAACTGCAACGACAGTAACTATTGGCCTCTTTATATAAAATCAACTTCATCGAATATTTGGTTCATTTCTTACATTTATAAGGCATGGGCACTAAAAAATTATTGTACGTCGAGTACCATCAAAAGCATTGGTTTGACATGACACAACAAACTAGCATTATTATCCTTATGGACCATAAATCATGGACTATTAACTATCAATATCTGGAAAAAATTTACCACAGATAGAGAATTGAATGTACTACAGATCAAAAATTGATTAAATATTTGAGTACAGTTATTTGAACTAAGGCTTCTTTACCATTACTTTACGTTGATCTACAGATGCACAATCACCTAGTGCGTACACGTTACTACAACCCTTCACTCGCAACCATTCATCAGTTGCTAGAATACGTCTTTTTTCCTGCAAAGGGGAAATGAAAGAAGTTAAATGGTAGTTAATAAATGAAACTCAAAAAGAGTAACTTTTTAAGTATGCATTTAGTGCAGAAACCTCCATGAAACACTAAGAGAAAGGGAATGCAAGATACCTGGCCAACTTGTTCCATGAAATCCTTCACAAATGGGCGGGTACCAACTCCAGTTGACCATACAACCATCCCGTAGGGTACTTCAACGTGTTTTCCTGTAGATTTTACTTTCATGTTGATGAAATGATCAGAGACACTAGTGACACGGCAACCTGTCGAAACCTCAATTCCATCTCTTTGAAATTTCTGTTCAGCAAATGAGCTTATTCTTTCATCAAATCTGCAGAGACACAAATTTGCGATTTCAGGGTTGTTGAGTAATGCTACTGAAATTCTCTCTTAACTGAGTGGAAATTACAACAACATCGCCTTAGTCCCAACCAAGTTGTGGTCGTTTATGTGAATCCCCACTTATTCATTTAAACTCATTCTATGTCGCGAACAAGAAATATACTTTATTAGGAAGTGTATGTGAAGTATAACAAATGAATGCCCACAAGAAGCACATTGTATGAATTAAACTTTTTTCACACCTCTTTCTTCCTTACTCTCAAATTTTTCAGGACAACATCGACATCAAAAGAGGCTATAGCATGCATTAAAAGTGCAGTGGTAAAGTGAATCTAGGAATGGTGCATCTTACGTGTTCAGGATATGATCTCCGGACTGGATAACCGTTATCTTCACAAAATCCTTAACAGAAGGGTATATTTTTACCAAATCCTCATAAACATAGTCATGTAGCTCAGCAGCAAATTCTACTCCAGTTGGACCCCCGCCAACAATAACAAAATGGAGGTTGGTCCTTCGCTCTTCTTCACTTAGGCCAGGAATGACAGATTTTTCAAAACAATCTATTACTGTCCTCCGTATCCTTTGAGCATCTTCAACTTCCTGTACGAGACATGATTCATTTATTTTCAGAGAAAGGAAAATTTAGCACCTTGAGAAAAATATGAGATGTCACAATCCAATCAGGTTCAAAAATGCATATAGACACCTCCCTTGCGGGAGTAAAATATGTTGTTCGAACTCTTAAGAAATATCGCCAGGTGAGTGTAGGATCCTCCAAAAGTAGTGTATTGTTGAAGGATACAACACTGTCCGGCAATATTTTAAGAGAGTCCGAGCAACATAGGGAAGAAATGACATGCATCCCCAACTAAGTTAAGAAAGGCTTTATGGAAGAGAATCCTACCTTCAGAAAGTGGCAATGTTCCATCACACCAGGTGTGTTAAAAGTATTTACTTGAGCACCTACTGCGACAACCAAATAGTCATATTGTAGGGAGAAATCATTATGTCCTGCCAAATTATCATTGATACCAGAACGGCAAGATACTGTATGGTTTTCTGGATCAATCTTTAAACATTCTGCTTCCCAGAATTGAATTTCTCCACTTCTCTGCCGGACCAATTAACAAAAATTAAACAATAAGAGACAGAAAAATCTTCAAAAGAAAACAAGACACCCTTGGAGAAACTTTAGTACATACTAAATGTAATATTCCCGGGATCAGGTTAGAACAATCGAAAACCAAGTGAAAGAGGAAGCATTGAAGGGGCAAAAGAATCTTTCTAAGATGCAGTGCACAAAGCTATACCATTCATTTCAATTCTTGTGACTACAACATAAAATTACAAACGAAATGCAAGCAAGTTCCTTATCATAACTTCCTTACCTTCTTTATTATGTTCCGAACCGGCTCTACTATGCTTCGTGCCTCAACTGTTCCACATGTGACACTAGGTAAAAGCGGTGTAAATGCAAAATAGTTTCGTGGCGAAACCACTTGAACATCATATGAAGAAATATCAAGATCTTTTAAGAAGCTGGTACCACCCCATCCTGTTCCGAGCACCACTACTCTCTTCTTCTTAGACTCTGGTTGATTCTGTTCAACAACTTGTTTTCCACTCTCTACATTCGATTCTGCATATACCAATAGACCTCCAGTACTGTAACAACCAGAAGAAAAATATAAGTAGCAAAATCATCTACCAAATATGGATGAAAAAGATCAGTTTTTAAAGGAACCACAACATTTCATTCATTAAACATCAATCCTTCAAGTGAGTCGTTATAGTTTAGTAGGTCTGTTTATAAATGCATTTGCTCCCGTTGTGAATTCTATAAACGTAATTCATTGTATACAACTTAAGAGGCATATGTCTAGGACTATAGAAACAGAAACGACGAAGTAAGAAATCCATAACAACCTAGTAATCAGAGAGAGAAGTTTCCAGAGCCAAACCAGTTCATGTCTAACTTATTAAAAGAAATTGTTATCCACCATGTTTTGTCAAGCTCAGTTCATTAAAAACTCTATTCCCACTTTTAAATCCATGCTACACAATTTTACCTTTGTAGAGCATCCAATTTACTCACTCCACAAGAATTAAAAAAGAATGGCCACTAAGAGTTTACATTGTTATATACAAATTCACATTATCCAAACCAGCATGTGGAGTCATAACAACAAACGATCACCTAAAAAGATATAGCACTTAGACCTAACTCAATCTCGAAAGTTAACTAACAGGAAGGATTGGCAAGTCCATATAAGCAAACCATTAGTCCATTTCCTAAAAACTCTAACTCACTCTAACACTTTCATTTAGCTTCTCTGGATCTAAGAGTAAATGACAATATGTTCAAGTGTCAAAACAAATTCAGAGATTCCCCTTTCAGTACAAAATCAAGAACCCAAAAGGAAGAGATGAAGAAAAATGGCTACCAAGAGCTTAGCTAAAATATGTGAAACCCCTCATCTTCTTTTTGTTCAAAGATTGAAACTTTATCAATATTTCTGTCAAATCTTGATTGAAGCTAACTAGCTAAGAATAAAATGAGTAATGAAACAATGGAGTTTAACGTGAATAAGCTCTTAGGAGTTGTTTGGTTAAAAATCAGAGTCATATTACACAAATAACAAACAAGTTAATGAAAAATCATCAAGAAACAACAAAAACATGAAGTCACTAAAAACTTTAACAAAAATGAAGGGATCAAATAGAATGACCTGACAGAACAGAGAACCAAAAGTTTAGAATAAGAAGAATGGCTATGAAGAACTTTGCTTAAATATGTGAAACCCCTCATCTTCTTTCTTTTTCCTGTTAACAGAAATTGTTCAAAGATTGAATCTTTTCTCAGTATTTCTGTCAAAATCTTGATTTTATGGATAAAATGAGTAATTATGAGACAAAGGAGTGTTGAAAAACAAGAAAGGAATACTACTACTCGTCTGTTCCATATTAAGTTAAGTTAATTTTTTAGGTATTTTTTATTTTTTAAATTAATATAATTATTTAATTTTTAAGACTATTTTTAAAGTGTTTTTTCAATTTTATCCTTCATTAATTAGTATTGAAAATTAGTGATTAATAAATTTTTAGTTATTTTAATCATAAATTTAATAATAATTAATAAGAATAAATATAATAAAATAGGTTTAATTTATATTTTTATCTATTTTTTTTTAAAGAATGTGAAATACCTCAAAAATTAATTTAATATAGAATGGAGAGAATACATTAGTGTCATTGTATGGGTTGTCTGAAAATGTTACAAGTCTGACAACTTTAAAAAATTGTGAATTGTGGGTCCAAACTATGGGATTTGAGAATTGGTTTATCAAAGTTTTTTTTTTATTAGCTAATCTTTTTTCATAGTCTTATTTTTTAAAGGCAAATTAGAAAAATTACATATTTTTAAGGTAAAATAATAATTTATCCCTTAAAAATTTATAATTACAGAAATTTCTCAAACAGATACAATAATATAAGTGCTGATACATTAATCTGATGTGCGAGATACATAATCGTTAAGTAAGATACATTACATTTTATACATGATATTCTAATTTAATGTACATTTTATACATAATACATTAATTTGATGTGCCATATATATTAATCTGATGTGCGAGATACATTAATCTAATGCGCGAAATACACTAATCTGATGCGCGAAAATGAGAGATATTGGAGATTTATAAAACTTATAGGGAATAATGGTGATAAGAAAACTAAAAGTTATTTCTCTAATTTTTTTCTTTTTTTAATTAGATGATCCCAAATTGATGGTTTATCTAAGGTTTATACATGTGACACATCTTACAACTTATAATTTAATATTCCTTTGGTTCACTCACGAGCAACCTTCTCATATATTGAATTTGCTTGGTATAATTTATAATAGGGAAAAGGGTAATGACTTTGTGTGAGGAATTATTTTATTGTGAGGCACAACTATTAGTATTAGTTGTGTGAGGAATTATTTTATTTATATTATATTATGATCTGTGGAATTCATGTTTTGTTTTTCTTCTTGGCCTTTTGTTTTTCTTTCTTACTCTTCTTCTATTTCCTCATTTTTCTTGTTTTTTTTTTTAAATTTAATTTTGAAATCAATTTAATAACACCTCTTAGTTTGTAAATGAAAACAATAATTATTATTTTACTTATTTATTTTAACAAATTATAATTTTCATTATTATATAATTAAAAGTGATGAGCATAAAAAAATTCAAGTTAATTCTTTCAATGGTCACTTATGTCATGAAAATTGACCATTGAAATTATTTTTATTTCTTTTCCTCTCATTTTTCATTTATTGTGTGTTAAAAATTTCTGCCTTTATATTTCGTGTCTTTTTAATTTCTACTTTTAGGACCCATTTAAATATAAAAATTTATTTATAAAATAATTTTTCACTTTATTTAAAATTTGATTTTTGATCATGAAAATTTGAAACACAGCCTTTTCTTTTTGAAAGTATATTTTAAATTTTGGAAAACATGCTGGTATAATGTGTTTTTCCAACTCACTTTTCACTTTGAAACTGTATTTAAGTATAATATGAACATTATTTTGAATATTTTTTTGCAAAAAGAAAACATAACTTTATTTTCAACTCTAACTCCATATATTTCAAATACAGTAGAAAAAATATATGAATTCTATAGTCAAATGCTTAATGATAATAATAATCATAATCATGCTTTCTATGTTCATAACTTCTAAATATTTAATGTATAATTTAATAACAAGTGTTTCATTTTGTGTGTGTGTATATATATATATATATATATATATATATATATTATGCAGTTACTTAATTATCAATATCTTATGCAGTTACTTAATAATAAAAATAATAATTCTTAAAAATATTTTCTGTTAAAATAAATAAGTAAAATGAGAAAAAAAGAGGAAAAAGAAAAGTAAGAAAGAGAAACAAAGGCCAAGAAGGAACATAAAGCATGAATATCACGTGTCAGAATATAATATTAATAAAATAATATCTTCATACAACTAAGCATAAGCTGTGTCTCACACGTAGTAAGTTTTTCCAGGAAGTAATGGTCTAAAATATGAAACTCTTAGAACCGCTATTTTAATATTCTTTGTATTAATTTTACAGGTGGGGTAAGAACTATGGGAGAAGACTCGAAGTATTTTTGCAGTTAAGATTGAGTTGCACCAATAATCGGTGTTGAGTTTGCTTCTATTTGTCTTCATAATGGATAAATTGACGCGGCATATTCAGAATGAGACATCTTGATGTATGTTATTAACAGATGACATTGTTTTAATTGAAAAAAGGCACATCGGAGTCAATAATAAATTGCAGATGTGGAGACAGACTTTGAAGTCTAAAAGGTTTAGAAAGAGTAGGTTCAAGACAGAGTATTGAAGTGCAAATTTGAGACGTATAAAACGGACGTAAAAGTGAGACTTGATATTCAAGTTATCCCAAAAGTGAAAGATTTAAGTATCTGGGGTCCCAGATCAAAGGAGATGGAAATATTGACGATGATGTCACACAATGTATTGGTAAGACATGGATGAAGTGGGCTTGCATCCGACATCTTGTATGACAAGCTAAGAAGAGCCACCATCGATTTGAATTAAGTTTTGAGTAAGTATGAGAATGAGAAGAGTCGTATACATGAGTTCTTTATTGATATTTTGACCCTTGAGTCGAGCCGTTCATACCCATAACTTCCGCATGAACTCCGTTAGTTGAGTACCTTTGAGAGGAGTAGTATCTTCAAGTTCTAAGTCTTGAGTATTGAGTTCCTAATCCCCTTTGAGATTATATTTCTAATCATGGGACTACTGCATATTACCCATGAAGTCCTTTAATTGAATTGTCCATGCCCATAATTGTGCATGAACCCTACAAGTCGAACAGTCTTGAGATGAGAAGTATCTTTGAGTCCTTGAGTTGAGTAGTTCATGCTCTTAATTCCGCATGAACCCTCTGAGTTGAGAATTCTTGAAATGAGTAGTATCATTGAAGTTCTTGAGTTCCAAGTATTGAGTTCTATCTATGGTTATTGAAAACTTTGCATTGAGTCGTTCACGTCCATAATTCGGCATGAACCATATTTTAAGAAGTCTTTTACAAATATTTTAACTTTGTTTTAAGACTTAAGCTTTGAGTTGAGTAAAGAGTAAGAGTAAAATTCATTTCTTCAAAGATTATATGGGAACTAAGTATTCCCAAGAGTTAAAATGTTTTCACATTTGAGCAAGAAAGGAAACACCGATTTTCAGGAGATCTTTTAAGCTAAGTTTTGAGTAATTACCTCAAACCAAAGAAAGAGTTTTGTTTTTAAAACATATGAGCTAAGTATATTTTGGGAGTATAGGGACGAGAGCTCATAATAACTCAAGTCTCCATAAACCATGTTGCCATCATGGTAAAAAGGATCATACTTTTTAGATGACTCCTTAGTGTTTTTTAGCATAGACTAAGGGATCCACTTAGTTAAAGCGTTCTACATGACGGCAAAGTATAGGACAGTTCTGGCAGCGTGAGCAAAATGTTGTATCATCACTTAGGCTCATAGTGGTGGTTGTAAGTTAGAGAAACTCCCACAAAGTTATATTGTATTTTTATATACACATTGATTATTATTGTATTTTTCAATACATTGAGTTGCTATCCACGGTTTTACAGCTTTCCATATATATTGCATCTTTTACTATTACTTTATCCTTGAGTATCATGAGTTGAGTATTTCGAGTTGAGTATCTTGAGTTGAGTATTTTGAGTTGAGTACCTTCGAGTTGAGTCTCTTGTGTTGATTTGTGCTTCATTGTGTCGAGTACCTTATTGATGAGTTTTACTGAGTTGAGTATCTTATCCTTGAGTACTTCTGAGTTAAGTAAGTTTGAGAAGTTTTGAGTATCCTTGAGTATTCATTGAGTTGAGTAAGTTTGAAAAGAGGTAAGCATGTTTCCTTTTTATCAAGTTCAAGCTTATGTTATGCTTTAGAATTCCCCTTACATGCTCGTACATTCCATGTACTGAGCCATTTGACATGCACCCTTTCATGATGCAGATTCAGGTATTCAGGATCATCAATATGAGCTTTGTTGATACCACCTGGGGTTTGAGTTAGCTATGGTGAGCCTCCTTACTTTCGGAGGATTTCATTTACCTTTCTGGATGTTGTATGTCTTGTCCCAACTTTCATCTTTGTCATTTAGAGGCTTCATAGATAGATAGTAGAGTTTGAGAAGTTTGTTTCATTTATCTTATTAAATGTATTAAAGACTTGAGTTGCCTATTGTTGGCTAGTTGAATATTATATTTATTATTCAGAGTTTTCTTTTGAGTTAAAGCTTTGTATTGTAGTTTTCATGAATTTTATTTTGTTTTAAGCTTTGTATGTTTAAGTTAGTCTTCCGCTTGTAGTCAGCCAAGATGAGGGTTCGCTTGGGGATTAACAATGGTTCTCGAGTACCGGCCACGTCTAGGGTGTAGGCTCAAGTAGTGACAAAGAAGGTCTAAGAGATTGGTTATAGTGGAGTTAATGAGAGAGAGATAGACCAAAGAAGTACTAGTAGATGTGATTAGACAATACATGACACACTTTTAACTTACTGGGGACATGGCCTTAGATAAGAGGTTATGAAGGTCGCATACCAAGGTAAAAGGCTACTGTTAGGGAATTGTTGTATTTGCTTTTCGAGGGTTTTGGCTTGTGGTGTTTGTCGTTGTACTAACTGTATTATTCTTGCTTAGGTCATCATCTTTGTTGTTTAATGTATTTCGACTATCACATTATTTTATTGTTCTTGTTCCTTTCTTATAGGCTTCGTGTTGCTTTCTTTGTTAGTTCCTATGTTTTCTACACTATTTTCTTTTTCTTTGTACTTGAATTTACTACTCTAGAATTGAAGGTATTTCAGGAACAACCTCTCAACATCCACGAGGTAGTAATAATGTTTGTATACACTCTACCCTTTGTAGTCGTCACTTTCAAAATTATACAATATATATTATTATTGCTGTTGTGATCATCCAAATAATTCTAAAAATAATATTTCATAAAATGTGAGATTCAAAAATTTTAAAATAGGATGCATTACATGTAAAAGTTAACTTAATTGGTATATAAATTATGTACACCAACCATATACATTGCTTAATTAAACTCATATTATGTTGTTTTGTCCAAAATGTGCAAGTTGTCCAATAAAAGGAGGAGAAATTGAGAATTAACGAAATCGAAATTCATACAAAAGGGGTGAGATAGCATACGTTTAGTTAAACTTTCATAATATATTTATTTTGAAAAATATCTTTTGTCCCAAATAATTTTCGAAAGCGTATTTTAAAAAAATAATCGAAAAAGTTATTTCTTTTAGCTTCTGTTACTTTAAAAATGCTTATATCTTTTCTACAATTTTCACTAAACACTTCTAAGATGAAAAAATTATTTGCAAAACACCTCAATTCAAGTAATTAAATATTCTTTAATTAAAAAATAAACATTTTAGACAGCTCCAATTGTCGTGTAAATATGCTTGATTTCTCTTGTCAAGTATTTTCTTTTGTCATGTCTCAAAGTAAAAATGACTTTCATCAGAATATTTAGCCACAAATTGTATCTCCTTGATGTCAACAGTAGAGGCGTATCCAAGATTTCAATATGATAGGATGCACTATTATGATATATCAGAGGTTGCTAACGATTCAATTTAATTTTAAAATTTATCATTATCAATTAATCATTAAAATTTAACAAAACAATATATTAGAAAGATACTTAAAAACAAAATGACAAACCAAATAAACCATACACATAAAATTGACAGATTACATCTAGCTCAAAAGTAAACTTTGTCACATTAAAGAATAATCGAGAATGTTTAGACAACCAAAAATAAAAGAATGAATAAGCGAGCCCTTAAACTTGTTCATATTTTTCATTTAGAAACTTAAATCCCGATTGAACACTCAAATAGGGATGGCAGTGGGGCGGAGCGGATGCGGGGCGGGGTGGGTTTAAGGCTATGTGGGGAGGGTTTAAGGTTGTGTGGTGCGGGTCGGATGCGGGGTGGGTTGAAGTGGGTTTTTTAAAAATTAATGTGGGGCGGGACGGGGAGGGTTTAAGGTTGTGTGGGGCGGGTCGGATGCGGGGAGGGTTGAAGTGGATTTTTTAAAAATTAATGTGGAGTGAGACGGAGCAGGTTTAAGGTTGTGTGGTGCAGGTCGGATGAGGGGTAGATTGAAGTGGGTTTTTTAAAAATTAATGTGGGGCAGGACGGGTTGCAGGTATATGTGATTTTATGCGGATTTAAACTTAATTTTAACTTTTTACATGTTATAAGAGTGGTAAAACATTATTTATTAAGATAATTTCATTAAAGCTATTAAAATATTCAAGATAATAAATGAAAATAGTTCAATAAAAATAATATAATTTCTTACGTGTTTCCCAATTAACCTCTAAAAAATAAATTTTTGAGTCATTATCCTATTAAATTAATACAACTTAATGAAAAAATGAGTTTATTTTTAGTATCAAACATAACTAAAAAAAAAATATTAAAAAAATTATGCGGGGCAGATTAATGCGGGGCGGGGTGGGGCGGAGTGAAAATGAAAGAATTGTTATGCGGGGCGGGACAAATTAAAAATTTTGCGGGTTAAGCTTGATCTGCACCGCCCCCACCTCGTTGCCATCCCTACACTCAAACTTAAATCCCGATTGAATCTTCTCAGTATTTCTGTCAAAATCTTGATTTAATGGATAAAATGAGTAATTATGAGACAAAGGAGTGGTGCCAAAAAAAGAAAGGAATCCTAGTACAATAGTGTCATTATATGAGTTGTCTGAAAATGGTACAAGTTTGACACTTTAAAAAATTGTGAATTTTGGTCCAAACTATGGGATTTGAGAATTGGTCTATCCAAGTTTTTTTTTTTTTTTTTAGTTAATCCTTTTTCATAGTCTTATTTTTTTAATTAGATGTTCCCAAATTGATGGTTTATCTAAGGTTTATACATGTGACACATCTTACAACTTATAATTTAATATTCCTTTGGTTCACTCACAAGCAACCTTCTCATATATTGAATTTGCTTAGTATAATTTATAATAGGGATAAGGGCAATGACTTTGTGTGAGGAATTATTTTATTGTGAGGCACAACTATTAGTATTATTAGTTGTGTAAGGAATTATTTTATTGTGGGGCACAACAATTAGTATTATTAGTTGTGTAAGGAATTATTTTATTTATATTATATTCTGATTTGTGAAATGCATGTTTTATTTTCTTTTTGGCCTTTTGTTTCTCTTTCTTACTACTCTTCTCTTTCCTCATTTTTCTTGTTTTTTGTTTTTTTTTTTAAATTCAATTTTGAAATCAATTTAATTACCCCCTCAGTTTGTCCGGATGAAAATAATTATTATTATTTTACTTATTTATTTTAAAAGAAAATATTTTTCAAATTCTTATTTTTATTATTATATTATGAGCATAAAAAAAACTCAAGTTAATTCTTTCACTGGTCACTGATGTCATGAAAATTGACCATTGAAATTATTTTTATTTCTTTTCCTCTCATTTTTCATTTATTATACGTTAAAAATTTCCACCTTTATATTTTGTGTCTTTTTAATTTCTACTTTTAGAACCCATTTAAACATAAAAATTTATTTATAAAATAATTTTCACTTTATTTAAAAATTGATTTTTGATCATGAAAATTTGAAACACAACCTTTTCTTTTGAAGGTATATTTTGAATTTGGAAAACATGTTGGTATACTGTGTTTTCTCAACTCACTTTTCACTTTTGAAATTGTATTTAAGTATAATATGAACATTTTTTAAATATTTTTTTGCAAAAAGATAACAAAAATCTATTTTCAACTCTAACTCCATATATTTCAAATACAATAAAAATATATATGAATTCTATAGTGAAATGCTTAATAATAATAATCATAATCATGTTATCTATGTTCATAACTTCTAAATATTTTATGTGTAATTTAATAACAAGTGTTTTATTAATAATATATTAAAAATTAATTATCAATATATTATGTAGTTATTTAATTATAAAAATAATAATTTTAAAAAATATTTTTGATTAAAATAAATAAGTAAAAAAATTAATTATTTTCATTTATACGAACGGAGGGAGTAATTAAATTGGTTTCAAATTAGATTTTGGAGAAAATAAAAAATGAGAAAAAAAGGAGAAAGAGAAAAGTAAGAAAGAAAAACAAAGGTAAAGCATGGGTCCAACATGTCAAATATAATATCAATAAAATAATATTCTCATACAATAAATATAAGTTGTGCCTCACACATAGTAAAAATTTTAGGATCTAATTGTCACGGACTTAGAGTGTTGGCTAAAGTTCCGTGCAGCACTTGACAACTTACTCACTATTCTTCTAAGAGTTTATAAGCTCAAACAAGCCTTTGAAAGTAAGATCACTAAGAAAACACAAAGAAAGACTTAGAAAAGAACAAGAGAGCTTTTTGGAAGAAGGCTTTGTATTGCTTTGTTGAAGTTTGTTTACAACTTGCTTGCTTGGTTGCTTGGTTGGTGCCTTGCAAATGAATGACCTCTATTTATAATAAAATCTAGGATCCTAAGTGTAAATAATATTTACTTACAAGTCCCTAAGATATTTACACTTTAGTCCCCTCTCTAGAAATCTCTACACTTTCTAGGAAATTTCAAATCTTTCCAAGAAAATATCTAAGGGCTTCTAGAGTTCTCCATAAACCCCTCCATAACTCTAGACTCTTTCGCCCCTATCCGGATGCAAAATTTGACTGTGAACTGGCGGGACGTGACATAATGGTCCAAAATATGAATAATCTTAGTATTCTTAGAGAGTCAATGACTCACACCTCTTAACTAGAATATTAGATTGTGTATATTTATAGGGAAAAAAAGATAAATATATTTCTAAACTATCATAAATGGTATATTATATTCTGATTTGTGGAATTCATATTTTATTTTTCTTCTCGGCCTTTTGTTTTTCTTTCTTACTCTTCTTCTATTTCCTCATTTTTCTTTTTTTTTTAAAAAAAAATTAATTTTGAAATCAATTTAATAACCCCACTTAGTTTGTAAATGAAACAATAATTATTATTTTACTTATTTATTTTAACAAATTATTATATGATTAAAAGTTATGACCATAAAAAAATTCAAGGTAATTATTTAACGGTCACTTATGCCATGAAAATTGATCATTAAAATTATTTTTATTCCTTTTCCTCCCATTTTCATTTATTGTACTTTAAAAATTTCGCCTTCATATTTCGTTTCTTTTTAACTTCTACTTTTAGGATCCATTTTAATATAAAAAATTATTTATAAAATAACTTTTCACTTTATTTAAAATTTGATTTTTGATCATGAAAATTTGAAACACCGCCTTTTCTTTTTGAAACTATATTTTAAATTTGGTAAACATGTTGGTTTAATGTGTTTTTTCAACTCACTTTTCACTTTTGAAATTGTATTTAAGTATAATATGAACATTATTTTGAATACTTTTTTGCAAAAAGAAAACATAACTCTATTTTCAACTCTAACTCCATATATTTCAAATACAATAGAAAAAATATATAAAATCTATAGTCAAATGCTTAATAATAATAATAATAATAATAATAATAATAATAATAATAATAATAATCATGCTTTCTATGTTCATAACTTCTAAATATTTAATGTGTAATTTAATAACAAGTGTTTCATTATATACATATTTGAGATTCATTTTACTAAACTAGTTTTATTAATAATATTTTAAATTTAATTTGCAATATCTTATGCAGATATTTGATGATGAAAATAATAATTTTTAAAAATAATTTCTGTTAAAATAAAAATTAAAAAATAAATTATTTTCATTTATACAAACTGAGGAAGTAATTAAATCTGTTTTAAATTAGATTTTGGAGAAAACAAAAAATGAGAAAAAAAGGAGAAAGAGAAACAAAGGTCAAGAAGAACATAAACCATGGATCCTACATGTCAGAATATAATATCAATAAAATAGTATATTCATACAACCAGTATAAGTTGTGTCTCACACGTAGTAAATTTTTTTAGAAAGTAATGGCCTAAATTTTGAAACATCTTAGAACCACTATTTCAATATTCTTTGTTTTAATTTTACAGGTGCGGTAAGAACTATGGGAGAAGACTCGAAGTATTTTTTTTAGTTGAGATTGAGTTGCACCAATAATCAGCGTTGAGTTTGTTTTTATTTGTATTCGAAATGGATAAATTGACATGACATATTTAGAATGAGCATCTTGATGTATGTTATTTATAGATGACATTGCTTTGGTTGAACAAACGCACATTGGAATCGATAATAAATTGGAGACGTAGAGACAGACTTTGAAGTCTAAAGGGTTCAGAAAGAGGCTGTCACGACTCAGACTGTCATGATTGGCACTCACACAAACCCTCCGGTGGGAGAACCATTACTACGACCCAACTACACAACTTTAACGAAAAACTAGGCATTTACAGAAGCATGTTTAAATGCAGAAATTATATAGAGTTTCCATAAACTCAAAAGGTTTAAATAAATTAGCCAAATTAATGCGGAAGAACAACCCTTAAAACCTGAAAGTCATTGTACCATAACTCCACTAACAACAAGTCTAAGAACAAGGAATACGACCCCGAAGCTAAACAACACCTTAAACAAAAGTTTGAGACCGAAAAGAGTGGACTTAAGCAAGAAAAATCCATGGCAGCCTGAAAGAACTGACTCATTCTTGAATCCAGTCATGCTCAATAGTCACCTAGCTGAGGTCCATCAATAGTTACCTGAAGATGTCATGTACTCAACAAAGAAAGAACAAGTGCAGTATCAGTACACAACCACAGTATATTGGTAGGATCACACGGCTATTCCAATAAGTGTAACATACATTAGTTAATACAACAATATAATCACATGTATATATCGAACATATACAATATCATCAACATATACGAACAATGAACAACTTCACGATTCTCACATATCACAGTTATATCAATTTAGAGCAACATATCGTCTTTCAATATCAATCGCCATTAGATATGAACGAACTCATCACAAATAAATATACAACATAATTCAATGGTCCTCTCACGGAACCCAATTCAATAGTCCTCTCATGGAACCCACACCCAAATAGTTAGCATACCAAAATGCGGTACTCGATCCAATGATTATGCCGAAACGTGACAACCGATCCCATAATTATGCCAGAACATGGCAACCGATCCAAGTTAGTTATGTCGAAACGTGGCAACCGATCCATTCAACACACCACAATCACAATCATAAGTATATCCTCAAGATCATTCATTTAAGTCATGATTTCATGATAACCATCATTCATCTATCTTATTTACAACAAGTGTGATCAATAATGCAACATTTATACACATACATGTATCATAATGAAGCAAGAACAAACATACATCACACAATCATAGAATCACAATCATCACCTACCTCGAAACAAGCTTGAAATCCTAAGAAACTTGATCCTTCCCTTTTCGGATTGGTTCCGCTTGTTCTTGGTCTACAAATAATCATAATAACACAGGAATCAATAAATAATCACTAATTACCCAAATTACTAACAATTCTAAGAACCCTAGATCAAACTCATGATTCCAATTATCCAAATTAAGGTTGTTTCCACCATAGAATCTATAACAAAACCATCTCCTATTAATATTCACCCATTCTATTATGTTCTACGAATCGAAAAATGGATTCAGGGAGTGAAAAATTTACCTTTAGCCTCAAGAATAGTGAAAAACGAGTAGGAGTCGCCTGGGGTTCATTCCTTAGCTCTAAAAATAAAAAAGTATCAAATAAGGTCACTTAAGCGGCCTAAAGTGGCTTGCACAGAACTAGTGAGCTATTTAAAGAATTCCAAGACCCCCATTTCACAACACACCTCTAACTAACGACAATTATAAAATACCCTTTACGCTAAGATTAATTTCGAGAGTTTTACTTGCCCGAATTCAATTTCGTAAAATCGTACGGGTTCTTTAACGAGTTATCTAATTATTCATGTAATCAAAATCATAATTAACTTACCCGGTTGTTACCAGATTTCCCTACACCTTAAATACTTCGATTTCGTCCAAATCTAGACTAGGTTGGGAAAATTCAATTACTATGAAAAAGTTTTCCGACTCTAAATTCTTTCCCCATTGACTTTTCCATAATGACGAAAATCAGGTCATTACAATAGATACTAATTTATCCATCACTCTTCCCTAAGTGATCAACTAGGAAGGACTGGCTAAAGTAAGGATAGAGTAGTATCTGAATCGTCGAATTACTAGGGATACTTGTATCACATGCCCTTCTTATCAAATTTCATTACCCCTAAGGGTTTCACATCTCCAACCTCAAATCAACCAATTGAATACCTACACATCCTCCCTTACAATGCCTCAATGAAGTCATCTCAACACTCGAGTGATAAATATTGATGTATATAAACCTAACTAATCAACAAAACGATTCCCAACAACCACCAAAATTGATCGTACACATGTCTACCACATGTTATCAAGGATCTTGACACAATCATCCGGATGAATCCTTTAGCACTTAAGTATGATAAAATTCCAAATCAATACTCGCTACAAATATAAGTGAACCTGAATCAACCAACACACACTCATAATACCCAAACAATCATGGTTCTTAACAATATCTCCATCCCACAACATAAATTCCCATGAGCTTAAGTTATAACAAATTTGATCTTTAGAAATCAGATACTCATCGAGGGATTTGTCTAAGCATATAAACCCTCTAACAACACTATTGGGAAGCTAGATTTAGTAATTGTAGGTTACTTCTTAATAATAGTAGAATTAGACCCAATGATCCCCACATTCAACCACACATAATCGACACATGACTTCGACGACTAGAGGAAAATTAAGATTGTCGGATAACCACAAATATGCATGGTAGCTCTTCTATAAATTATCATAAGCAAGGTGGTACATGTAGACCCACTAAAATACTTTAACAACTCCAAGACAACACCAATAATGTCATTCGAAATAACCAAATCTTCCCACTCAACCAGGAGAACATCGCAGGATTTGGTACCCCTAATCCACCACTAAGGATCAACCCACAAAAATGAAAACACATGAGAGCATAACTAGTGAATCATCTCACAATACTAATAACCATCATAAACACTTCGACCATTTACCTTATTATAAACCAACACTTTTAAATGAAACCTTTCTTAGGTACTTTAATAATCAATAGTAGTCAACTTACTACTTAACCCAAGTGTAAGTCATTTCAAATGCTCAACACTGGATACAATTGATCATTTCTCACCTTAACAATTCATACCTTGTCAAAATATATCATCACGAACGTAGCCTCACAATGAAAAATATGAATTGTAATTTCCACCATATAACACAATCTCTTTCTCTATCAACATTAGCTTGTATCTTGAAGATTTTTATGAATTCATGGATCTCCGTTTATCATTGATCGCATCTTCATCGATCTTACAATATATTTCGCTAAAATTTCAATCATACTCATTACTAGACTCAAAAACAAAACCAAGCATTTATCATCACACTCAAGCTAATGTCTGCACACTTCTTTCTCAAGTCTTTTTTAATAGTTTTTTTTTACCAATCCAATGGACTTGTGACACTATTACCATAGCCACAGCAAAATAAATGAAATCATGCGTTTCTGAACCTAATTATCTACCCCTCTGAAGATACCTCTTTAGCCTTAAGAATCAAATAAAATATTCTTGCTCTCGCTTCTCTCTAAAGGTTGTACTATTTTTCTTCATTATAACTCTAGCTCTTTAAAATTCGATTCGAGTGGTGTCCCACCATCTCTTAAAACTTTCCATACAACCATTTTACTCACTAAATATTAGAAAACCACAACCTTAGGTACTCGCAAGTTGTAATTACTATACAAAATTCGCTTAACCAACGATTTTATTATATAGTTACATTTCGTCACAATCCATCACAGACTCTTATTACCATTACGCTCAGTCAGCCTTGACTATTTCTACGACGCCAACATTTCATCAACATGACACCTAAAACTCATGTATACTCATCAAATTTTAAAGGACTAACCTAATCTTGGTACGCACTTTCTTACTAAAATCTTCAATTTTCTTTACCTAAGTATACTCAATGGAACTTTCTTTATCCATAAGCTTGTCATTCTGGTATTAATCCACTCCCTTATGGATTAAGATAAAGTCATCAGTCCTCACATTACCCTTCTTCTTCTTAACAAACAAGACAGGAGCATCCTACTCGGAAACACTAGAACAGATGAACCATTTATCAAGAAGCCCAGCTTTAAGCTCTCTCATTCTGACACCACTGGAATAAACTCAATAGAGGGAGACTTAACCTCAACATTCCAAACATGAGCCAAATAAGCTAAACAACCCTGCCCCACCAGTTTCCTAGCCCGAATGGAGGATATGATCTTAGCTAGCTTTGGCTTGTACTACCCCTTCCCACTCTAATCTTTCCCTACCGTGGATCTCTAGAGTTACCGACTTAGTATTACAACTAAGTTCGATATAATAAGGGGACAAACAAGTCATGCCTAAGATTATATCAAGTCAATCATATCCAGCATAATCAAATCAACCCAAATTTGAAAATCCATAACAACATGACAACACGATACACATGGATGCCTATGACTGACTATTCAACTGGGGTAGAAACATGGATAGGGACATCAAACATATCACAAACCACATCAAATTCCAAGGTAATTGAACTGACAAATATGAATAAGTAGAACCCAGATCAAACAAAACAATAGCCATCCAGGCACATACAAGTGTAGCACTAGTGACCACTGCATCACACACTTCAAACTCGGTCTTGCCCAGAAAAATATAAAATTAAGTCATGTCCTCTTGACGGGAGACCTCCTTACCTGGTTGCACTACTCTTCTACCTACATTACCATTTCCTCGGCCTTCACGGCCTCGCTAATTTCCTCCTCATATGCCCAGGTTCTCCATAATTTTAACACACTTTATGACTTATATTCTATTGTTGAACACTGAATTAGATCACGGGGGTTAGTTCGGGTACAATTCAAGTTCTGAAATTGTGACTAGGAAAAACATGAGAGACAAGGCTGAGATTATGTCTCGCCCTGAAGGAAGAAATCCCGTCCTGACGGGAAAAATCCCACCTCAACGGCCTCAACAGAAACAAAACCTCTGTCAAAAAATTTCTAGGGTTCTTTTCTTTTCTAAACTCCCCAAAGGTTCCAGACTATAACTAGGCATTTAAGGAAATCTCTTTAGCTAGGGCAATCATTGTCTACCCCCGATCAACCCAACGAAGTGCGCACTTTAGAATCATTTTACATCATTCCAACACTACCATCCACCTATCCCCAGGATACACCTAAACCCTCACACAGTAATTAGTTGGTTGCAACACATGTCCAGATTTCTCGCTTATGAACCACATTGTAAATTAT
This sequence comes from Solanum bulbocastanum, assembly GCA_037074985.1. Lineage (NCBI taxonomy): Eukaryota > Viridiplantae > Streptophyta > Magnoliopsida > Solanales > Solanaceae > Solanum > Solanum bulbocastanum. The sequence continues at coordinate 4,542,589 of CM073606.1, read as the reverse complement.
CTAGACTCTTGCACTTTATCTCGTGATGACTTTCTTTTCACAACAAGTTTTTCAACACTCAAACAGTTACAACTTGCAGAATAGTTCAAATTATTAAATTAGTTCGTTCCATAGACGACCATCACTGATCATCTAGGCCTTATACAACCCCTAAGTCCAGATACCAATTTGAAACTTCTCAGTTCTAATTAACTTGCTTGTGTCCCTTCATCCAGGACTACGACATCTAGTTCACTTCGTTGAGATACCAATTAGACTCAACTCATACCACAAGTGACAATACTAGCTAGCGAGCCCCATAAAACTGCTAATTTCAATCATAGAAGTTGGTCGAACTCAATTCTTAACAGCCTCAATCTTTAACTAAGGGTAACCAGACATTAAATCAAGCTTAGAGAAAACCAAAGCACCTTGTAATTGGTCAAAAAGATCATCTATACAAGGCAATGGATATTTGTTCTGAATGGTGACCATATTCAACTATCGATAGTCTATACACATCCTCTCTTACTAGTGATGGTGTTACCGCTGTTGTTGCACTAGCTCGAATCATAGAGTGAAGAAGGAAAGATATCAATTTGTATCACCCAGATACCAACTGGATTCAAGCCATAACACGAAGGATTAGAAAGAAGTGAGTGATTTCGAAAGTCCTATAGCCTCTCGAAGAAAAGTACGGATGTTATCGTACTGTTTCGCAAGACTCTACTAGACTCGTTTTGATACAATGAGATCAATGGACCTAGGGCTTTGATACCAATTTTGTCACGACCCAAACCATCATGATTGCACCCACACAAACCCTCCGGTTGTAGAACCATTACTACGACCCAACTACACAACTTTAACAAAAAAATAGGCATTTAAAGATACAGAAGTAGGTTTAAATGCAGAAATTATATAGAGTTCTCATAAACTTCAAAGGTTTAAATAAAATAGCCAAACTAATGCGGAAGAACAACCCTTAGAACCTAAAAGTCATTGTACCATAACTCTACTAACGACAAGTCTAAGAACAAGGGGTATAACCCCGAAGCTAAACAACACCTTAAACAAAAGTTTGAGTCCGAAAAGAGTGGACTTAAACAAGAAAGATCCATGGCAGCTTGAAAGAACTGGCTCATCCTTGAATCCGGTCACGTTCAATAGTCACCTAGCTGAGGTCTATCAATAGCCACCTGAATATGTCATGTACTCAACAAAGAAAGAACAAGTGCAGTATCAATACACAACCATAGTATATTTGGTAGGATCACACAGCTATCCCAATAAGTGTAACATACATTAGTTCATACAACAATATAATCACATGAACATATCGAACATATACAATATCATTAACATATACGAACAATGAACAACTTCACGATTCTCACATATCACAATTATATCAATTTAGAGCAACATATCGTCTTCCAATATCAATCGTCATTAGATATGAACGAACTCATCACAAGTAGATATATAACACAATTCAATGGCCCTCTCAAGGAACCCATTTCAATAGTCCTCTCATGGAACCCACACCCAAACAGTTAGCATACTGGAACGTGGTATCCGATCCAATGATTATGTCAAAACGTGACAACCGATCCCATAATTATATACCGGAACGTGGCAACCGATTCATTCAACACACCATAATCACAATCACAATCATAAGTATATCCTTAAGATCATACATTTAAGTCATGATTTCATGGTAACCATCATTCATCTATCTTATTTTACAGCAAGTGTGATCAATAATACAATATTTATATACATATATGTATCATAATGAAGCAAGAACAAACATACATCACACAATCATAGAATCATAATCATCATCTACCTCGAAACAAGCTTGAAACCCTAAGAAACTTGATCTTTCCTTTTTCGAATTCGTTTTACTTGTTCTTGGTCTACAAACAATCATAATAACACGGGAATCAATAATCAATCATTAATTACCTGAATTACTATCAATTTTATGAACCCTATATCAAACTCACGATCCCAATTATCTAAATTAGGTTTGTTTTTACCATAGAATCTATAACAAAACCCTCCCCTATCAATATTCACCCATTCTATTACGTTCTACGAATCGAAAAATGGATTCGGGAATGAAAACCTTATCTTTAGCATCAAGAATGGTGAAAAACGAGTAGGAATCGCCTGTGGTTCATTCCTTAGCTCTAAAAATTGAAAAGTGCAAATAAGGTCGCTTAAGGGTTTATTAACGACTTTAAATCTCGTCGAACCCGCCACAGCGGCCCTTTCCCCGCTGCAGTAGCCTCGCCAGAGCGACACCAATCCCACAAAAGGGCTTGCACAGAACCAGTGAGTTATTTAAAGAATTCCAAGGCTCCATTTCACAATACACCTCTAACAACGACGATCAGAAAATACCCTTTACGTTAGGATTGATTTCGGGAGTTCTACTCGCCCGAATTCAATTCCGTAAAATCGTACGGGTTCTTTAACGAGTTATCTAACTACTCATGTAATCAAAATCATAATTAACTCACCAGGTTGTTACCAAATTTACCTACACCTTAAAGACTCCGATTTCGTCCAAATCTAAACTAGGTTGAAAAAATCCAATTACTACAAAAAAGTTTTTCGCCCCAAATTCTTTTCCCATTGACTTTTTCATAACGATGGAAATCAGGTCATTACAGAGGCAAAGAAGAGGTTCAAAATAGAGTATTTAAAGTGCAAATTCAGTGATGTAACGTATAAAACAGGCGTGAAAGTAAGACTTGATACTGAAGTTATCCTAAGAGTGAAAGATTTAAGTATCTGGGGTCTCAGATCAAAGGAAATAGAAAGATCAATGATGATGTCTCACATTGTGAGAGACATGGATGAAGTGGAGGTTTGCATCCGACATCTTGTATGACAAGAAGATACCATCAAAACTTAAAGGTAAATTTTATAAAGTGGTAGTTACACTGACTTTGTTGTATAGGACTAAATATTGATTAGTCAAGAACTTTTGTGCTCTGGAAATGTGAATGTAAAAAATGAGAATGTTTTAAGATGGATGTGTGGGCATTCTAGTAGTATAGGATTCAGAATGGGCATATTCGAATTAAAGTGTGAGTGGCATCTGTGGTGTACAAGATGAGGGAAAAAAATTGAGATAGTTTGGACATTTGAAAAAAAGATGCCCATTAAGGAGATCTGAGAGATTGGATATAATGGGGCCGATGAGAGATAGAGGTAGGCCGATATTAGTAGATGTGATTAGATAAGACATGACACATTTTTAACTTACTGAAGACATGACCTTAAATAAGAAATTATGAAGGTCGCATACCAAGGTAGAAGGTTACTGTTAGGGAATGACTGTTTTTGTTTTTTGAGGGTTGGTGTTTATTGTTGTACTATCTGCAGTATTCTTGCTCAGGATTTCTGTCATCTTTGTTGTTTATTGTATTTCCACTATCACACCATTTTATGGTTATTGTTCCTTTTTTATAGGCTTTGTGTTGCTTTCTTTGTTAGTTCATATGTTTTCTACACAATTTCTTTTTTCTTTGTACATTAATTTGCTACTATTGAGTTGAAGATCTTACAGAAATAACTTCTCAACATCCACGAGATAATAATAATAATGTTTATATACTCTCTACTCTTCATAGTTGTGATCATCCAAATAATCCTATAAATGATTTTTCTGAAAATGCGAGATTTAAGAATTTTAAAATAGGATACATTACATGTAAAAATTAACTTTATTGATATATAAATTATGTACCCCAACAATATACCAATTAATTAAACTCATATTATGTTGCTTTGTTCCAAAATGTGTAAGTTGTCCAATAAAAAGAGGAGAAATTGAGAATTAACGAAATCGATTTTCATACAAAATGGGTGAGCCTTCCATATAATATATTTATTTTGAAAAATATCTTTTGACACAAATAATTTTTCAAAGCATATTTTAAAAAACTACATTATATAAAGCTAATCAATTTAAAATTAACTTTTCTAAATATTAAAACAATTACTTGTGTTTGATCAATATTTCAAAAATGTTTGAAAAAGTCTTTTATTTTAGCTTCTGTTACTTTAAAAAAGTTTATATCTTTTCTAAAATTTTCACTAAACACTTCTAACTCTCTAAAATAAATAATTTTGCAACAATAATATTACGTTTGGTGTAATCTATCTTATTACTATCCAATAAAGATGAAAAAAATATTTTCAAAATAACTAAATTCAAGTAATTAAATATTCATTAATTAAAAAATAAACATTTTAGACAGTTCCAATTGCCGGGTAAACAGGCTTGATTTCTCTTGTCAAGTATTTTCTTTCGTCACGTCTCGAAGTAAAAATGACTTTTTATTAGAATATTTAGCCACAATTCGATTTTAAAATTTGTCACTATCAATTCAATTATCAGTTAAAGCATTAAAATTTGATTAAAAAACAAAATAAACCATACACATAACATTGACAGATTACATTAGCTCAAATGTTTAGTAAACATTGTTATCTACCTATTTTACTATCCTTAGTGGATCAAATATATCAATCATGTCTAATTTTTTTAACCAAAATAATAAAATATCATATTCTAGCAAATTGCAATGTCTGTCTTATTTGGCCTTCCTTAAGATCATTCCATCACTCCAGCCCTAAAGTAAAAAAAATCAACAATGCATTAATTATATAATTGGTATACTCAATTCATCAGCATTGAACCACAACAACAAAACAACCAACAATTTTATAGAATCCGAACAACATATCATACAACCTCAAAATACTTACTCAGAAGACAAAAAATGTAGTGTTGTTATTTAACTCCAAACATGTTTATGCAAAAGTAGAAGCTGATGACAACACTCATAACACTATATGAGTTTATCAGACCCTACACCCAAATTTAAAGGAGTAAGGGTATAGTGAACTCAAATATTTCATCATCAAGAACTCAAACATAAAATATTACAAATCGAAACGATTAAAAAAGGCCTCAGAAGAATCCAATATGATCATATGTAACGTAGTTTCACCAAGTGGTTCTCCCTGCAAAGCAAGGTCTTGGATCCACTACACCTCATTAAAATGGATTATTTCATCATAAGCAAAACTAAACAAACACAAATATAAACTCTTTACAAATTTTACAAATGTAGCTGCTCCATAGTGAACTCCAAACACAGTTGACAAAAAGGGGTTATGAAAGGAGAAAAATACAACAAAGCAACACAAATACTATTGCTTCTAGGGAACGAGTTGATCGACAATGGATTCTGTTTCGATCACCAGATAAAGAAGCCTTGAAAATCATAATCATTGTGTACAACAAATAAGGGATAATAATCTCGATATATTATCTATTCCACCATTTCTAGAGCCCGACTAATTCAAATTCACGCATTGACAAGCTCATTACCAGAGGATTAGAGTTCGACTAATCCAAATTCACACAAGGAAAAAAACTAAAAAGGCCTCAGAAGCTAAAGGTAATATAACATCAATGCAGCTAAAAGCTCCTCAAATGGTACGGACAATTACCATACATCACTGGCCTCTAATTAACAAAAATTATCATCATAATTAACAGACATTTTGCACAACAATTAAGATAAAACTCAACTAATTTACACTGTAAAACATAAATTTTTAGGCTCAGAAATATGAACAGCTCTATCAATCACAGAATATCAGAAGCAGAACTGGCATTAAAGCTGAATTTCTATCATCACTGCCAAATTTCAAACTACAACAAAATAGTACCAAAAAAAAAAAAAATTAGGCTCATATTAAGAAATTCAACCATTTTTTATCATATGCTTCATAGATTACTCTCAGAAGCGCGGATAAATCTTCTAATCATAGCCAAAATAGAAAAAAAAAATATTTTTGGAGAATCCGACACGGACTATCAACAATTTAGCAGTGGACTTAGGAGTAAAATAATAGGAAAAAATGCATAAACCCCACGTTGACACCGCAATTTGCTCTATGCCTCGTTGACTAGCTATAGTTTTCATTGAATTAGAAGAAAAGCTAAAGGTGATATGAGGCATAATTAACAAAAAATGTTGTAAAAAAGGGATTTAGCCGTTAATTTGACACAGATAAGCCATGGATTAAAGGTACAAAAGGGCTAATACTGCAACACTAAACGGCAAAAAACTTATAGCACGAGCTTTGGGGCTTCTAACTTCATGTAAAAAAAATAAATCAGATAAGCCCGGGAGGCTACGTGCAGAGATCTACATTTTGCTTGACAAAATTGGAAAAAAAGAAACACAAAAATTATTGAAACGCCATTGAAGACCAGAAGAGTAAGGGTGTCAGTAGAGGAGGCTAGATTGAGAAGTGATATTGAAAAAGACGAGAGTTTATTAGCATTATATAGAGGAGAAAGGGGGCGGTGAAACCCTAATTGTGTTGTTCATGATCTCACTCGGTCCAACCCATTTAAGATTGGGATGTCGGCCCATCAAAGTTTGGGTTGACACGTAGTGTAGATTGATTTATGAATTTTTTTGTTAAATTATTTTTAAAAAGATATTTTTTTATTTGATATTGAGTCATAATAAAGAAAATTAATAATTCTATTAAATACTAAAATATATAAAAGAACAAACAAAACAACTAAAACTTAGTGAGAATTGAGGGAATGAGTTTTTTCAGTTCAGTCTATTTTAGCCCAAGTAACTTTTGAACGAGTCATTGACTAACTTATTTATTAAGGAAGAACTATCTAATTACACATGCTTCCCTTTCCAAAGTATACATTCCTATCGTATGTACTAATTCTTCATATAGTTTGAAATAATTATGTATTATCTTACTAATTAATAATTTTATATTAGATTTTAAGTCAGATACACCCAAATATGTGTATTTTTTCTACCAAATACACTCTAAAATACATATACATAGGAAGAGAAGTGAACAACATATGAGGGAGGCAAGCAAGAGAGTCATTGTGTTTCAAATACATGTGAATCACATTAGATACATAAATTTGGGATACTCGATACATTCTAAAGTACATATAGAGATGGAGAGAAGGGTACGAGAGAGGGGAGGGTGAGAGTAAACAGGGGCGGATCTATGTATCATGGTGGGGGTGCCACGGCACCTAGGGGTCTCGGTTGAAATTTTATATTTATATCTGAATAAAAAGCTTATGAATAATAAACTTGCCACCCCAAAACACAAGTAGGCGCATGGTGCCCATGGTTAAGAATTGAGTTTTCAGCTTTCGGGTTGCAAGTTTGATTCTCAATAAGCTCATTTTTAATGCATTTTCCCTTTTTGTTGCAAAATAAAAATGTTGGGGCGTGGATTCGAACCCGCAATCCACACATAAAAAACAATATTAATACCATTAGGGCATGGGCAACATTTGACTTTAATAAACATTATAATAACATACTATACGTGATCTTTAATATAATATAGTAGTATGCGCAATTCAAATCCATATGATATCAAGTTATAGAAGTTCTTCTAAATTTGATTTTTGCTGACATTTTTTCGTTGTAATTTTTACTTTTTTTTTCAAGTGTAGAAAAGTACTTCAATCCTCCATTTAAATTTATGTGACACAATATTTTTTAAGTTTATCATGCTAATTAAAGAATTGGGACAGAGGGTGTAATAGTTAGACGAAAGATACAAACGATTGAGACTTAACGAGTAACAATCAACCTAACAATATGGCACCCACAACCTTCAAATGTGTATTCATAAGTAGTGACAATTAGCCTATAAAAACTCATGTTTTTTTTTATGATTATGATTATGATAAGTTTCCTTAACCAAGTCATTTTCTTATTATTTAAAAGTTGATGTTAAGGATTTACCAATTAAGCAAATAAATCATATGATTAAATTTTTTAAAATAGTTAAAGTTGCAACAAAATATATAAATTAATAACATTGAATAGTGAAATAACAGCTTTTGAAATAGACATATTTTTCTCATATCAATAGTTTTATGAATACCAAATTACCAATCAAAGTTCAAACATCTGTTTATACAATTAAAAATGAAATAGGGTGTGAATAGTTTTAAACGTATACAAGCATAATTTATTAGGGAAAACGATATTATTATATAAAATAGCCAATAATATAATGGGAGTCATTTGGCACGTGGGATAAAAATTATAATCTCGAGACAAAGTTTGGGATTAACTTTATCCAATTTTTATTTGAGATATTTTCTGATCCCGAAAATTATTTTATCCCACGGTGGGATACTATCCTATATAGAAGGTGGGATAAAATAATCCCACCGAAAGATAAAATTTGACCTTTTTTCTCGAACAATTTGGACACGTGGAGTTCATCCGTTTCACATTGAAGTTTCCATTAATGACAATGATAAATACAAGACGATTTGCTAATAACAATGGTATGAATGGACCAAAACTGTAACAGAACTCAAAATTGAGAAATTTCATATATGTAGAAGGCAAAAAAAACTACAACTTTAGAACATTCAGAGCAAAATTTGAAAGAAAAATAAGCTTTAAGTTGTACAAAAAGAACTGGACAGGCAATAAAAAGAGAAACAACAAGCAATTTGGCCAAATGAGAGAACATGCTGTCACTGTAGAAACTAACAACTAAGAATGCTCTACCAGCTCGAAAAAGGAGCAAGCTTGTTGAATATCAAACGATCATCCAAGTCAAATGTCGATAACCAGCCCATTTTGCAGCAAGTCGGACACCAATGGCCAATGCAGCACATATCAGAGGAACCGGGACCTTCCTAACTGCACCGGTAGTTTCCCCTTCACTTTTATTCAAAGGTGTTTTAGAGTGTTGCAGAATGGCCAAAGCAGCGTAAGAGACCATTACTACCAGTCTAACCCAAGGCTCTCCCACAGCAGCTAATGCAGCAGCAGCAGGCATTGCGGAAGATACATAATCTCTTTTTTTGATAAATCGAGCAAAGAAAAACAAGCCTAAGAGTGTAAACCAAAAGAACAGCTCGGAAATATAACCTCTCACAGCAGCAAATCCCATTATTCCAGCTACTGTAAGAAGGTATGGTTGGCTGTTCACAGAATCTGGAACTGCCGCTTCACCAATAGCAAGAACACAAGATGCCAAAATGATGATTGTTGTTAGCTCTAGTACTGGTGCATATGCAACTACACTGGAGTAGAAAGCTCGAATGGAGTAAATTGATGATTCAATAAACCTAATTACAGCTGTGATCTGATCCCCTATGAAGTAGTATACAACAGCCAATGCAAGTTTCGAGATGTAACCGAGAAATCGGAAGACAGCACCCACAGCCTTTTTCCAATTATCCAGTTCCCACAAGACAGTCCTCCAGGCATATAGAATAAAGGCCAATGCTGCATATTGACAACAACTACAGAGTTAGTGAAGTACTCTATGTTTATAGCTGGAACATTTTATTCATAAATAGAGAGCTACACATGAAAAGTGCAGAACACGAATGTGAACTACAACTTAAATGAAAATCGTACGGAAATCAAATGATCAACAAGTACACGATACTCTAACAGCAGATAATGTTCCCAGCAAGTTCTCCCCCAAAACTATGTGGTATCTTGGGCTTTCTTTCTACTTGTATCAAAAAAAATATATTATCAAGCAGCTTATGTACCTCTCATGTGGTCCAAACAAAGACATAACAGTAAACCCACATCAATTTTGAAGAATTGTTGAAAATATTGTGGCATTCATTGGATTAAGAGAACAGTGACCTCCTTACTGAAGGCTCGAAAATATAGCTGCACTTCCATTAATATCACCAAACAACTCAGCAGCAGCTATACACAACTACATAACCCTCTGCCTAGACTGCACATTCAGCTAAATCAGTGCCCACAAATAGAAAATTGACAAATTAGCTTTTATATATATATACCTACTTTGCCAAGAGGTGGCAGGAGCGCAATGACCTTAGCCCAAACCTACTTAAACAACCTAAAGGCTTGGCCCGGTCTGAAAGTAGACCATGTAGAAAGTGGATAGGAAAGATAGCCTATAGACTAAAGCAATCATCTCGGTGAAAACGAACCCCGTCTCCTGGGAATTCGGTTTGCAACCAAAAATGAAACTTGGTAGCACTCTAATCAGCTGGCAATCGTCACTCGACAGCTCAAAGCTGACCGCTTGGGAGGCATCCTATTTAATGAAGATTCTTCCTCTAGTCGAATAGAGTGTCCATTATATAAAATATGTGTGTGTTTTAAATAGAACAATGAGAGGGGGTAGGGGGATTGTGATTCTATGGAGTTAACTCATCGTACCTATTATACCACTCAATAATAGGTACTCAGTCCAGATGATATTATAGGTTGTTCACCTGTCCCATGGCTCAAGATTTAAACTAGTTCTCAAACTTAAGAATACACCTGTACTGCAGAATCTATCTATGCATGCTGATTGCATGAACGAATACATTTGCCGTTTATTCAGCGCTGTTGAAGAAAGTGGACTACCTTGTATTATATTACAAGAGGAGAACCTTAAAAGACAAGAACACAAAAAAACTAGTACAAAAAATAAAGGTAACTGAGGCACCTAGAACGGAGTGTAAATAGTGAAAAAAGACCCTCAAGGAAACAATTCTGTCAAGCAGACATGAATGAGTTTGTATCATGCACATGGCTTTATAGGGTGACTGTTGAGAGCACTTTTAACTAGTGTATGGTTTTCTGGAATTGTGTAAAGTTCAATTCCTCCTTCTGGTGCTTTTCTTATAACAGCTACTTTACTAAATATAAAGAGAAGAGAGGCTAATAGATAATCCACGTTTTAGGCTATTAAGACTTTCCCCTGGAAATGTCTATAATTTCCATTTTAGATGAGAGTTAACCAGAATCAAACAGGAGGATAGGTAGTCCTAGTTTACCATTATTAAGCTATTATCATAAGTCATTGAACTGCTAGTAGGAAATAACAACATTCACTTTATAAAGATCACATTTTTTCCTGCTTCATTCAAATAAGAGCAGGAGTTGTTCAGACTTCGTCCATCGCACAGAATGATCTCTATCCTCATCTCAATATCTTTTATCTGTTCCCATTATGAATTCTCTTATCACTACACTAGCAAACACCAACATGAAACATCAAACCAAGTAAAACAGAAAAACAAAAGCTAGAGTACAATCAGACTGTAAAAAGATTAGTTTCACAGACATCAATCAATCAACTAAGCCTGCTTGGGGTCGACTATATATTTATATCAACTTTGTTGGTGGGAGGTAAAAGGTACCCCGTGGAATTAGTCGAGTTGCCAGCAAGCTAGTCCAAACACCACTGTTATCTAAAGGAAGTAAAACAGAAAAAAAAAAAGCGGACTTCTATTCTTTTTGCAAGGGCAATTCAATTCTCATACATCAATACCAAAGCCAGATTACAATCAGACTACCAAAATATTAGTTTCAAAGACATATCAATCAAGCAATCAATTATGCCTTCTGGGGTCGACTATATGAATCATTTATAACCATTCTACTTTATTTGGGGCAATTTTTTTCCCTACAAAAAGAACATATGATAGAGCTTTTTTGATATACCTATGAACCAAGGCCATCTAACAGGCTTATCAAGAGCTTCTTTAGTCAAGTATCTGAATCTATCAGGTATTGTGCTCTCTCCACGAACCTCATTTCCATCTTTGTCGACACTATTCCCATTATGTACACCACTACTTTCAGCTTTCGCAATAAACCCATTTTTCCTACGTAATTGAAATCCACAATTACTAGTGAAAATCCCGGAACATTTGTGTTTCAGTTCGAGTTTGAAAGGCTTAATTCTGGCAACAGATGAGGGAAAATCAAGAATCTGATTATGAGAGGAAGCATTAAAAGGAAAATTTGAGGAGATTTTATGGGTTTTCTTGAGAGTGGGAATTGAAAATGAGAGAAATGAGAGAGTAATTGACATTGTTGTTAAGGGTTTAGAGTTTTGCCATTACCAGAAAATTTGTCACTCAGAAGAATGGAGTTTGGGGTTTTGCGAAATCCGGTAGCCCACCAGAAAACCCGGTGACCCGACCCGCAAAATTCATACATTTTTAAATTGAAAATTTTTAGCATAAATTATGTAAAAATTAGGTGAGATGACCAATTTTAGGGTCTGCTGTGTGTTTCAAGTAATAGGAAAATAATTGTATTTTAGTGCAAAAAAAATTTTTTTTGGTACAATCAATTTTATTTTTGCAGATGTGTTGTATAGTTTAGATTTCTTTCTTTTTTCGATATAACTATTTTTTGATTGGTATGACTTGATCAAAAATATTATTAATATCATACCTAGTGCAGTATCATATTAACAATTGTCTATATTTTTCTTGTGTTTTATGTTATTATCATTAAATAATTTATTTTATTTATTCATAAATGTGTTGAAAAAATTCTTCAATCGGTAACATATGACGAGGGCTTTGACATAGCTTTAGGGAGCGGAACATGGTGGCGGATCTACTTGCGAAAGAGGGCCTAGAAGGAAACTTTTTGAAGCATAGTTAGGAATTACTTTTGCTAGAGATTTTTTTTACTTTCACTTGTTATAGTAACTTAGCTACACATCTTGACTACGTTACTCATTTAGTCTCTCCGATCCTACTTTTTGTTATGAAACATAATTAACATAGTTATCTTATTTCAACCAAAAGAATTATGATGAGGAGTTACATTTTTATTTTACTCATAAAGAAAATTAAAGATAAAATAATTTATTCTATAATATCATTGCGTATTCTTTTGCATATGTAACAATTTGTTTTTGTCTCTATTTTTTTCTTTCTTGAAATGTATTATAACTTTTTCTTTTTCATGTTTTATTATTTTGTAAATGTAATAATGTAAGTTATTTTTTATGTCTTAGTTACATAACTATGAAAACTTTAAGGCTATCTATTATTTAATTGTGGCCTTTAAAATAGTAATGTGACACATCTCTTATGCAGCCAAATCATTTAGTATCATTTTTCTTCTTCTTCTTTTTTGACCCCCTTTATTTTTGCCATTCATTTATTCATTTTTACAAATAATATCATTGCATAATGTATTTGATGTCTAATAAAATTATATATTCAAGTTGTTAGTAACTCATATCTCTCTATCTTCTTAATAACTTTACTCTAAAATAATAGTCCCAACTCTTGTTTGTTCATTTTCATATTTTAAAAAATACTTATCAATGTGTAAAAGAATGTAGTAAACAAATGTAATAATAAAGCCACAACATAGAAGTTCTAAAACTTTTTTTTAAGATTGGTTGTTGCATAGAGGATCAAGTACTCCTACAAAAGATAAGAGGAAATTAAAACAAAAAAAAAAAATATTTTCAACTTAATATAATAAATTATTGTTTCAAAATATGACCTCTTATTTCATTTACTTTACCACTCATATATCCTAAATTTCTTGCTTGCTATGTACCTATGAAAGGTTTGTACTTTAAAAGAGGCAAAGAATTTCTATTTTGCATATTTAAAAAAAATAAATTAAAGAACATATCATATCCTAGATGAAGACAAGATCTACATTGTATTCTCTACCACTGACATACTACATTATTAAAATAACTATCAATCTATAATTTTTTTAAAAGATATATACATATATCACACAGAAATATATTAATTTATTAATTTTTCATATAGACGCACAAAGCAATAAAGTTTCCCCTAGTATGCTATAAGAAGACTAAATGGTGCATTCGGTTAAATGTTGAATAATTTACCTAGAGGACTAGGGATCCCGCTAGTTAATTCAACAGTGGCTGTCTCACATAAAGCTCTCAATCTATCCAATAATTGCAACAACAATTTACTCAGTTTAATTTTCATAAAGCGGGTTTGAAGGATGGTGTGTACGTAATGTTTCTTACCTCGTGAGGATAGAGAAACTATTTTTGATAAATCCTCGGTTCGGATTAAGCAAATCAAAATCTACTCTACAATATATATAATCAAAACAGGGCAGCAGTAGCTACAGGAAATGCATCTTCATCGAGTCTGCACACCAACTATTTGATGAATCTCCTGAGAGAAATATGATCATTTGGAACTCAATGATCTCGGTTTACGCACATTGTAAAGATATTGGGAGTGCATTGGAGTTGTTTCGAGTGATGGATTTGGAGCCTAATTCTTCCACTATTAAAGCAATAATCGCGGGGTTGGCAGAGATGGAGGATGGGTTTAGTAAGGCCATTTTGTGTTACCGAGAGATAGGGAGGATGGGTTTGAGGCCAAATTTGATTAGGATTCTTGCACTGTGTGACATGCTTGTCTTGGTATGACAGATATGAATTTGATCAAACAGATTCATGAGTATTCGATAAGGAATGATATTGGTCCAGATCAGCAGTTGAGGAGTGGATTAATTGAGGCTTATGGGCGTTGCGGGTGTCTTAACAAAACCTATCTTGTATTCTTAGTATGAGAAACAGGGATGTGGTTGCTTGGAGTAGTTTGATCTCAGCTTACACGTTTCAAGGGAAGGCAAGAACCGCACTTAATATTTTTGATCAAATGGAGAAAGCTCATGTCAGGCTTGATGGAATTACTTCCCTTGGGGTTTTGAAAGCTTATAGTCATGCTGGACTACCTGATGAAGCACAAAAGTACTTTTCTCATATGAGAGTTCGATATGGTGTTGAAGCAAGCAGCGATCACTATGCTTGTTTCATAGATGTATTGAGTAGCGCAAGGAGATCGCATCAGGCATATGACGTTATAAGGAAAATGCCAGTGAAGGTGACTGCAAAAGCTTGGGGAGCACTACTTGCTTCTTGTCAAACTTGTGGAGAAGTTGAGCTGGCAGAAATTGCTGGAAGAGCTTTGTTTGAAGTAGAGCCTGAGAAAATTTTGTGAAACTGGCAAGACTTTATGCTAGCAATGGATGAATTGAGGAAGCAGGAAGACTCAGAAGAGAGATGATCAAGAGGGGGATGAAAACAGCCCCGGGTAGCCTGGGTAGTACATCAAGATTAACTTTATCTAGGTTTCCTTTTTGGTTGGTTCAGGTGACAATTCACTAAAATTTCATCTTTGTGAGACGTCATTATTGTATTGAAGGCATCTTTAGAGTACGGAAGAAACAGAAAGTGAGTTTCAGCTTAGAAACAAGACAAAGGAGCTGGTAATGCAGGGTTATGATAGAGAAGATTTCGAACCCCAGTAGCAATCATGCTGCAAAGATTCAGTAGTTTTCTTGTTATACATAAAAGAAGAATCTGTCTTTTCATGAACACCAAAGGATATATTTGTTTCCATTTCATCCAAATGAAATTTTCATTGAAACAGAGACGTCTCGTAAACTTCCATGTAACTTGAGCTTGAAAACCTCAAGCTGTATTTGCTTTGGATAGTGTTCATTGACCTGACACTAAAACTTACACTGGGTTGTTTCTGTTGGATGTTTCAGCTTTAATAGACGGATATCGGACTAGAGGAGAGATTGTGCATATAATTGAAAAGAAAAAAAATAACCAAACTCCATTTCCTCCAACAAGAGACAAATCGACATAAAGTATTCATTCAATTCCAACTAGTTAGGATTGATCACTGGGAAGTAGAAAGAGTTACTCTTCTGTTGCAAGATTTAGATAGTGAACACATCATTATTATCAGATGATGCAGGCTCTATAATCTGGAGAGGACAGGGGAGTGGTACCTATACAGTTGAGTCCTCTTATAATATGCTTAGGTTCAGCTTACGAAGTGGATCCATGTGGCCATGGCTACAAATATGGAGAACCAAAGCACCGTATGACGTTAGATGGTTTTGCTGGATTTTGATCCATGATGCTTGTCTAAATCAAAATAACAGAGAAGAAGAATGATTTTTGGTAGCAGGTGTTGTATGTGTGGAAGAGAGGAGGAAAATACTAACAATCTTTTTATTCATAGTTCAGTTTCAAGACAAATATGAGACCTATTTTTTCAAAATACATTAGGGAATTAATGGGTGACACCATACTCAATCAAGGATCTATTTAGCTGCTGGTAGGGTTGCACTGGAGCAAAATGTATCAAAAAGATAAAGAGAAGCTTGTGTTGTTTGGACAATCTAGAATGAGAGAAATAGAAGATGTTTTGAAGACAAGGACGCAGCAACGCATTGGGTTGTTTGGACAATCTAGAATGAGAGACATAGAAGATGTTTTGAAGAAAAGGACACAGCAATGCATACTTTGAAGTATAGATCCTAAGGACTTTTGGCCGCCCTTTGCAGCACTGATTTGGTACAGGGCTCTCTGTCTCTCTTTTGCTATTGTACAGGGTCCAGTACTTTGTAATGCCCAGCACTAGCTTAGTACTTGGTTTGAAAGTGAAGCATATGTCTGTGCTTGCAAAAAAAACTAGTTTGGTTGAGCTAAATTTGGCGTAATGTATTTCCTGCTAATGCTGGATTTGGGTATTTGGATTGGCTTTTGGCTTTTAAGATTTTTTTTTTTTTTTGGGAGGTGTTTGGGAAAGACAAATAATGCTTTTAAGCACCTTCTTTTGGGCTGAAAAAGTACAAAAATAAGCTAAAAGTCAAAATTGGGTATTCCCAACTTATGGCTTTTAGCTTATAAGCTACTTGAAAAAAAAACAATCCAAACACACCCATAGTAACCTTAAAAGAGCTAACCATATTGAGCTCAAAAATACAAAAACAACGAAACATCATAAGCAACATGTAGAGAACTAGAAGGATTCCAAATGGAACAAGACTTGGCATGGATGGGTGATTACTATAGGGAATCGAATCAAACTAGAAACACTAATGGAAATTTCCTCCACTTCAACTATAGATAAAGGCAAGGCACATTGCTTGATTAGGATAAGGAATCACAACAATTAAACTGGAAATACATCAAAAAGCAACAAGAGTACAGTAACAACTAATGTAAGGCAAATAAATGGAAAACAAAAGTTCAACATTTAGTACATAATAATTATCAGATAGCTGTAAACTAGGTCTACCAAATTTGATAAAACATCTTTCTCTTCCACTACCTTAAAACAACCATGAACTTTGGTAAAATACCTTACCTTCTGATCACATTTTTCTTAATTCTATCAATAATTCTGTAGTCCAGCTACTCATCAAGTCCATTAACCTCCCATTCCTTCCAAGAACCCACCAGAAACGACACTGTTCCCATTGAATAAAATAAGTGATTCCATGTAATTCTGAACATAAAACGGGTGAGAGCTCCCTTGAATACCAAGACCCCTATTTTGTCCACTATCTGGATCATAAGAAACCAGATCATTGCTCCTAGTTGAAAACAAAACTTCACCATTGTTCCTAAATCCAACTACTTTCACCATATCTGCAACCAAATTTATACAATACAATCTACTCCAAGATTCCAAAACTCTATACCACTTCATCACCCATACTTCACATGAAGCACCACTTATCTCCCTCACATACTTAACAACAGCAAGTGATTCCTCAAACTTCTTAATTGATAAACTTGTTGAAATTGCACCAACTAAGCATCCAGCAACATAATCTCCCACAAACACCTCATCAGCTATACTAAAAGACATAACTAAATTCCGCTTTCCACCACCATTTGGAACCACATCATACGCAATCCAATGTACAGCTCCATTTACAAAAGCCTGAGACCACCAAAACTCCACCATACAATGCTTAATCTCAAACCCCATTACACTCCTCCAAACCCCAGTTTTAATCGAATAAATTTCAACCTCAGGAGGAACATTATACCCGAACGCACCATTCATATAATACACAAGTCTAACCCGACTTATAGTCCCCAGTCTTAGGCAAATCAGCACCAAATCCAAAAACATACATATGAAGCGACTGAGGCTTAATCGAAGACAAAGGTAAGGTTATAGACTTCTTAATAGAAGGGTTCCACAGAACAAGATTCTGCAACACACCAAACAAATCATCGGACAAACACACGATGCCATTGCAACTGTCAACAATTCTGAAATACCCAAGTGGGCATTTGAAAGGGAGATTCAGTTCCAATGTAAAATCCAAGGAAAAGGGTCAATTCTTACCGTCTTGAAACAATAAATAGTGCTCTTTATTGTGAGTACTGACGCAACGCCTAACAAGAAGGGTGTTGGTATGTGAGGTTTGAGTAAGGTGATCGGAGATGAAAGGAAAACTGGTGATAAGGAAATGCCATGATTTGGAGACAACTATGAATCGAATTAAGGATTTAGCAGGAAGTTCCAGTAGGATTTCTCTCAAAAGTTCGGGAGGAAAGTAGGAGTCATATCCAGTCATTGATCAATTTTGAGAGAGAGAGAGCCAAGAAGAACCCTAGTTGTAGAAAAGATTTTTGGTAAAATCTTTTTGTACATATTCAAATAGTTTTTCTAAACTATCAAATACTTGTCTTTTGATGCAATGTTTTACAGCTATTGCATCAGTGATGTTTTTCTTTGCTAGAATAATTTCAGTCATTCCAAAAAAAAGTCTTTTAAAAGGAAAACAATAATAAATTCTGTGGGACGGGTTTGGGCGCTGCTGGGCAGGTTGAAAAGAGAAAATTATGCTACATTCTTTCTTTTCTTAAAGAATGTCAATCACAATCACCTATCAAGAAACTAACCGTCATGAATGTCAATCACATTCACCTATCAAGAAATAAGGTTCGTTGATGATTGAGATACACACAATAGTGAAAAAGAAAAGTTAAAGAGAACTGCACAATTCAGTTGCCTACTTAGAAGTTTTCTTTTTGACTATTATTTTGTCAATATTAAAAGACCGACTTCAGTTTGAACTTCAATCTCCCTTATGTCAAGTCTTCTCATTGTCTTCTATATCTGCTGAATTTAACCCTATGATTTGTACGTTTTAAATAATTCACATATATATCATATAATTGCAGTATGTTGAACAATATCTTTATAGCAGCATTGTGTGGCATGTGTTATTTGTACTATAGAAGATGAATCTTTTGAAGATATTCCTTATGCTTTCTCATCTAACTGTCATACTTACGGATATGCACGGATTAACTTATCCTAATGTGCATAGATTTCTTGTTTAGACAATAATTTCCATCTTAGATGAGAGTCAACTACAACCATACAAAAGGATAGACAGTTCTATTTTACCATGATTAAGCTACATTATCATAAGCCATTGAACTTCTGCTAGGAAATAATAAACAACCAAGTCTCAGCTCCAAACAAGTTGGGGCGCTTTTATATTACAAAGATCACATTATTTGCTTTGTTCAAATAAGAGCAGCACTTGTTCAGACTTCGTCCATTTCACAGAATGATCTCTATCATTTCAATTTCTTTTATCTGATCCCTTTCTGAATTCTCATATCATTCAATTAGGAAACAGCAGCATTTGAAACATCAAACTAAGCAAAACAGAAAAAACAAAAGCTCACTTCTTTTCTTTTTGTAAGGGAATCCAGTTCTTATTTTATAACCATGGTATCCGTGTCAGCTAGCATACCTCGATAATTCCACGAGGTACCTGCTACCTCGCGATAGCACACATGCTACCTCGCACTAGCACACATACAGAATAACTCTGTCCACAAACGCTTGGACAGATGGGAAGAATTCAACTTAGTGTGGAACTCAAACTTGAGACCTAAGGGCAATCGAATTCTCATACAACAATACCAAAGCTAGAGTACAATCAGAATACCGAAAGATTAGTTTCAAAGGCATATCAACTCACCTACTCAGGGTAACTATATGAATCATTTATATCCATTCTGCTTTATTAGGGGCAAATGTTGTCCCCAAAAGGAACACACAATAGATCTTTTGATGTACCTATAAACCAATCTAACAGGCATATCAATCGATCAACTACGCTTACTTGGGGTCGACTATGTGAATCATCTACATCCATTGTTCTGCTTTATTTGGGGAAAATTTTGTCCCAAAAAAAGAACACACAGTAGAGCTTTTGACCTATAAATCAGGGCCATCTAAGTTCTAACAGGCATATCAACCAATCAACTAGCTTACTTTGGGTCGATTATATGAATCGTTCATATCTATTCTTTTTACTTGGGGCAAAAAAATCTCAGCAAAAAGCATACTCCATCTGTTTTAGTTAGTTTGTCTTTGTTTTCATTCTCGTCTATTTAAAAAAGAATGCTTCTTTCCTTTTTTTTGACGACTCTTTACTTATAACTTTCCACGTGACATGGGACATTTTGATACATTTTATATACCTTTTAGTATAAGAGTACGAGATTCAAAAGTCTCTTTTAGCTTCTTAAACTTTGTAACAAATCAAAACCAAACAAAATACTCCAATAGAGCTTTTTTAACATACCTATGAACCAAGGCCATCTAACAGGTTTATCAGGAGCTTCTTTCGTCAAGTTCCTGAATCTATCCGGCATTGTGCTCTCTCCACGAACATCAATTTCAGCTTTATCAACACTGTTTCCATAATCTACTCCACTACTCTCAGCTTTCGAAATAAACCCATTTTTCCTACTTAATTGAAATCCACAATTACTACCGAAAAGACCGGAATAATTGTGTTTCAATTCAAGCTTGAGAGGCCTAATTCTGGCGACAGATAAGGGAAAATCAAGAATCTGATTACGAGGGCAAGCGTTTAAAGGAAAGTTTGAGGATAATTTATGGGTTTTCTTGAGAAATGGGGTTGAAGATAAGAGAGCTGAGAGGGTAATCGCCATTGTTATGGAGAGGTTAAAGTTCAGAGTTTGAGTTCCGCCATTACCAGAAAATTGCTCACTCGGAAGAGTGGGAGGTTTTGCAAAATTCGGTAACCCGATGAACCCGGCCCGCAATCAATTCATGCAAAATGGGAAGTTATTAGTTGTGGTTTGTGAGTTGGGCAATAGAAATATCATATTTCATGTTCATATTTTTTTTTTCAAATTATGAAAATTCCTTAAAATTTAAGGATTTCGGATACATCACTCACACATCGCGTTTCGATTTCGAATGCATCACTCAACATCTTGACACATCGCTTCCAGTTTCAAAGACGTCACTCAACGTTCGATACATCGCGTTCCGATACATTATTTTTGTTGATACAAGACGCACCTACTTGATACATCACTTAACGTCTCGTTAAATTGCCTTTGTTGATACAAGACACACGTATCTCGATACATCTAAGAATGATGTATCCGAGAATAGGATGGAGTAGGAAATTTTGTAATTTTTTTAAATGGTAGATAATTTTGGAAAATATGATAAAATAAATTGTATATTTAGGTAAGTTTTGCTTTATTTATTGTGTTTGATATTATGTAAGTAGAAAATATTATTTAAAAAATAGTTATATTTTATTTAAATAAATATTAGAAATTGAAAGTGAGAGTAGGGGCGATAGGGGACGAGGGCTATGGTGTTAGAGAGGGGGTGGGAGTGGATTAAAGGGTGAGGTTGAGATAGTGTGAAATGCTATTTGTAAAATTTATTTAGTAATTTATGCCTCGTTAAAAAAGGATCAGGAGTTAGAAAGAATGGTTTTATGTGAATGGTAAAGAAGTTGTTCATTTCTCTCATCTTCTTTTGAGTGTCTAATCTTTCCATTCTTATTTCTATCTTTATCGTCACTTCGGTAGGATGAAGTATAGGTCTATTGAAGTAGAGAAGGTCGATTAAGGAAGAGAATGTAGCTTCAAGAATGAGGCAAGGTCAGGCCTAAGTCTAAGTTGAAGTTACATGGCTAGGAGGAAAGAGTTTTTTTAATAATGAATGTAGTTCATTTTTCCATCCTATCCCATTCACCGGTACTGATTATTGATACTGTAAAAGTAGTTTTCTTGCTTTTGTGCCAGCTCATGATCTAAACTTAGTTATTTATTATTTCAGTATTTTTTATTGTAATTTGATAGTTAAGTATTGTTGTTATAATTTGATTATCGGTAATTATATAATAATTGGGTAATTGTGTCGAGAATTTGGGTTTGTTACATATATGATACTTTTATTAGTACTAACTAATCTGTTTTGGAATTTTAATCGTTGAATGAATAAGAAATGTTAAATCATATGGTATTTAAAATCGGCAAACTCAATTAATTCAACTTCACATCACATCGAGTACATTAAAGAGAAATACACCCTTACCTGAAATTTTTCTAAGATTTCCGACTCAAATTTTTATTCATTTGACCATGTTCAATTCATTTGAATCCACGTGGCATCTTTCTTAAATTTCTTCATTCCAAAATTCAAACTCTATTTTTTTGTTCAATCATACCGTATTTAAAAATACACTAACTAAATCTTTACATCATGTAGGGTTCATTAAAAAAAGAAAATGCACTCTGCTCAAAATTTCGACTCAACTTTTTCTAACCCTTTAAAAATTAATTCGAATAAACACCACATATAATCTATCAAAAGGGAAATGCAATCTATCCAAAATTTAGATTCAAAATATCTAATTAAGAAAATATATGACCATAGAATTCTCGAATTCAACTTGAAGTTAAATTTTCAAATTCTTAAGAACTTGAAAAATAATAACAAATTTATTTCTACTTTTTCTCTATACAAATTACTCACAAAAAGTTTTTTTTTTTTAAAAAAAAACTTCAATTTATATCCATAATTGAACATAATTTCAATTTTCAGATATTTTTTTTTACTTTAAAAACAATTTCTTTTTTTCAAATTTCACAATAGAACATAATCACACCAACTAAATATTTGAAAATCTCTCATTCATCCCGTTGCACTCTCCAACTGTGGTGGAACTCACACCTTTTTGTTCCTTTAGAGGGAGCACTCACAACCTCAAAGTTAGAAGTGAAAAGTATTTATCATTTGAGCAATTCTCTCTCATCGTAGTAATAAATTCATTTGTGTGTTTCATATTATTCACTTAGAGGTCATTTTTTTTATTGGTTGTTTGGTTTGTCAAGTATTAATTTCTAAGAATAAGTTGTTTGTTTACAAAAATATCCTTTAAAAATAAGTTATTTGTTTATGAAAAAAGATTTAAGGGAGTATTTTTATTATTTTACATTTTTATCCGAAGATAAGTTATCTCGCAATTAGTATTCCACCCACAAGTAGACAACTTATCTCAGTCATAATTATTAATCCTGAATAAGTTATCTCACACATTGTAACCAAACAACAAATTAAGGGATACTAAAAACTTATCCCGAAATTATTTTTCTTTTATCTATCACACCAAGCGGTTCGCTACAACTTTGTTTTGTATATATATATATATATATATTCAAAACAAGGCGGCAAAAAGCACAAAGCAATGAGTTATTTTTCTTCAAACTTCCAACGTTTGCTTTCTTACACAAAACTCTTAACATCTCATGTCAATCAAGGCAAACATGAACAAGCCCTTTCTCTTTTCCACCAAATCCATTCAACTCTCTCCCATTCACTCGACCCCTTCGTGTTCCCTCTCGCCCTCAAATCTTGCGCCGCGCTGAGTTTCTCTCAGCTCGGCGCAACCATTCACGCACACACAACCAAAGCCTCTTTCATTTCCAACCCCTTTGTCGCTTGTGCATTAGTCGACATGTATGGGAAATGTGTCTCCGTAGAGTACGCACGCCAACTGTTTGATGAATCTCCGGAGAGAAATGTAGTTGTTTGGAACTCGATGATCTCGGTTTACGCGCATTGTAATGATGTTGGGAGGGCGTTGGAGTTGTTTCGAGTGATGGATGTGGAGCCTAATTCTTCTACTTTTAACGCAATTATCGCGGGGTTGGCGGAGACGGAGAATGGGTTTAGTAGAGCTGTTTTGTGTTACAGAGAGATGGGGAGGATGGGGTTGAAGCCGAATTTGATTACGGTTCTTGCATTGTTACGTGCTTGTCTTGGTACGGCGGATGTGAATTTGATCGAACAGATTCATGGGTATTCGATAAGGAATGATATTGATCCAGATCCGCAATTGAGGAGTGGATTAATTGAGGGTTATGGGCGTTGCGGGTGTCTTGAGAAAGCTCATCTTGTGTTTCTTAGTATGAGAAACAGGGATGTGGTTGCTTGGAGTAGTTTGATATCAGCTTACGCGTTTCACGGGCAGGCAAGAACTGCACTTGAAGTTTTTGAGCAAATGCAGAAGGCTAATGTCAGGCCTGATGGAATTACTTTTCTTGGGGTTTTGAAAGCTTGTAGTCATGCTGGACTAGCTGATGAAGCAGAGATGTACTTTTCTCGAATGAGAGTTTGTTATGGTGTTGAAGCAAGCAGTGATCATTACGCTTGTTTGATAGATGTATTGAGTAGGTCAGGAAGATTGCATCAGGCGTATGACGTTATTAGGAAAATGCCAGTGAAAGTGACTGCGAAAGCTTGGGGAGCACTACTTGCTTCTTGTCGAACTTATGGAGAAGTCGAGCTGGCAGAAATAGCTGGAAGAGCTTTATTTGAAGTAGAGCCTGAGAATCCTGCTAATTTTGTGATTCTGGCAAGAATTTATTCTAGTAATGGGCGATTTGAGGAAGCAGAAAGACTCAGAAGAGAGATGATCAAGAGGGGCATGAAAACAGCCCCGGGTAGCAGCTGGGTAGTACATCAAGATTGACTTATCCTGGTTCTTTTTGCTGGTTCAGGTGACAATTCACTGAAATTTCGACGTCAATATTGTACTGAGGTGTCTTCAGAGTATGGAAGAAACAGAAAGTGATAAACCCCAGTAACAATCATGCTAGAAAGATTCAATGGTTTTCTTGTTATACATAAAAATGATTGAAACAGAGATGTCTATTGTGAAGTTTCATGTAATTTGAACTCGAGCTGTATTTGCTTTTGGATAGTGTTCTTTGCCCTGACGCTACAACTTAGATGGGACTGTTTCTGTTGCATGCTTCAGCTCTAATAGACGGACATCGGACTAAAGGATAGTATTTCTATGTTCCAGTAGCATGACCAGCTTTAATATAGATGGTCAATTAAACTCTCAGACAGTCAAGACTGTTGATAGTGAACCAAGTGAGAAGTATGTAAATTTTGCCTATCAAATCACACCCCTAGTTGCAGTTTCAATTGTGATTATTCGTCTTCTGTGATTGTGTTCGTCATCAAATTAGATCTTCCGGGAGTCATCCTCGAAGAATCAAGCCATTGATATATATATATATATTCACATTCATTGAGCCCTAGATGTGTGGTATCAGTGATATATATACAAGTTCAAGTGAAGTACGTACCTATCTCGTTTGGTAAGGCTGACTTTTATAGCAGCCTTTAGTGAAGCTGCTTCTAGCCCTAATAGGAAAATCCTAAGGGTATTTCTTTCAACCAAGAATTTATATTTATTCCTTGATTGAGTATACACGTCCATTGGTATATATATTTGCACTCATTGAGCCTAAATGTGAGGTATCAGTGGCAGAAAAGAAATCAAGTCTTTCGAGTATGGATCGTTCTGAAAACATTTGATCGATATACAAAGAAGAGTAGCAGCAATATGTTGATTGGACTAAACATTCATACAACAAAAGTTGAATCAGAATGGCCCTGAGAAATTTTCGAACTATGTTCCTTGAATCATATTGAAGAAGCTACTGTATTGAGTACTTGTAGCAAAATTGAGATATATGTTACTGCGATTTACAAAAATTGTGAAATTAAAGAAGTGACTAAGTGAATATCTAAGTATAGCGGTGTTTCAATAACAGAACTCCGCCAACATTGATTTTTTGTCGTCCAATAAGGATGGGTGATGAACAACTCTCCGAAAATAACAAGAAGGCGATCTATGATCTCGGTCTAGGGACAGTAAACAAACTGCTACATGGAGCAATGTAGCATATGAAATCATGTAATGTAATTCGAAATCAGACTTTGTGTGACATATACTTGAAAAATATGCAACAAAATATTGACAACGCACTCAAAAATATCAAGAAGGTAAAGGAGAACTATCCCTGCTTGTGTTGTTTAGACGATCTGGAGAGCATAGAAGACGTCTTGAAGACAAGGTCACAACAATTCATACCAAGTATAGATCCTTGAGACTTTTGGCCCTTTGCTGCACTGATACTGTACATGCCCCTCTCTCTGTCTTACGCTATTGTACAGGGTTCATTACTAGCTTAGTACTTGGTTTACAAAGTGAGCATTTACTTCATCACAGACAAGTATGAAAATTATGACTATCAAATCACACTAGAAGTAATGACATGGTAATTAGGTGCATAACTGCATATGCAGCCAAATAGCAGACAAGTGCAATTGATGAGACACATAACATCTTATTGACCGATTT
The DNA here is from genome assembly GCA_037074985.1 of Solanum bulbocastanum. Classification (NCBI taxonomy): domain Eukaryota; kingdom Viridiplantae; phylum Streptophyta; class Magnoliopsida; order Solanales; family Solanaceae; genus Solanum; species Solanum bulbocastanum. Next base: position 4,516,397 of record CM073606.1, on the reverse strand, counting down.
AGCAACCTTAAAAGGACGGATCATATTTAACTCCAAAAAAAAAAACAATGAAACGATCTGATAGTAACATTACAACAACTACAAGAAGATAATATGACAATCAACTGATAAAGAGAAGAAATCCCAACAATTAAACTGAAAATACATCAAAAGGCAATAGGAGTACAGTAACAACTAATGTCACACAAGTAATGGAAAACAAAAGTTCATCATTCAGAACATTATAATTATCAGATACCAAATTTGATAAAACGCCTTTCACTTCCACATTACCTTGAAACAGTCCATAAACCTCCTGATCACATTCTTCTTTATTGTATCGATAAATTCTGAAGTCCAGCTACTCATTAAGTCCATAAACCTCCATTCCTCCCAAGAACCCACCCGAACTGACATTGTTCCGATTGAACAGAATAAGTGATTCCCTGTAATTCTGAACATAAAACAATGAAGAGATCCCTTGAATACCAAGACTCGTATTTCGTCCACTATTTGGGTCATAAGAAACAAGATCATTCATTCTAGTTGAAAACAAAACTTCACCATTGTTCCTAAATCCAACAACTTTCTCCATACCTGCAACCAAATTTATATGATACAATCTACTCCAAGATTCCAAAACTCCATACTGCTTCATCACCCATACTTCACAAAAATCACCACCTATCTTGCTCCCATACTTAACGACTGCAAGTGATTCCTCAAACAACATAATTGATAAATTCATTGTAGTTACACCAACTAAAGCATCCGGCAACATAATCTCCCCAAACATCTCATCCGCTATACTAAAAGTTTTAACTAAACTCCAAAGGTCACCGCCATTCACAACCACATCAGACGCAATCCAATGTACAACTCCATTTACAAAAGCCTGAGGCGACCAAAACTTCACCATACAATTCTTAATCTCAACTCCTACCACTCTTCTCCAAACCCCACTATTAATCGAATAAATTTCAATTTCAGGAGGACCACTATATACGAACCCATCATTCATATGATACACAAGTTTAACCAACTTAAAGTCATCAGTCTCAGGCAAATCAGCACCAAATCCAAGAACACACATATGAGGCCACTGAGGCTTAATCGAAGGCATAGGAATACTTATAAACTTATGAATCGAAGGGTTCCACAGAACGAGACTCCGCAACTGACCAAGCAAATCGTCAAACAAACACACGATGCCATTGCAACTCCCAACAATTTTGAAATATCCTAGGTTCGATTTGAAAGGGAAATTCAGTTCCGATGTAAAATCTAAGAAAAAGGGTCAATTCTTAGAGTCTTGAAACAATGAATAGTTCTCTCTTTTGCGAGTTCTATCGAAATGCCTAACAAGAAAGGTGTTGGAACGCGGGGTTTGGGCGAGATGAGTGGAGATGAAAGGAAAACTAGTGATGAGTGAATGCCATGATTTGCAGACAACTGTAAATCGAATTAAGGATTTAACAGGAAGTTTCAGTAGGATTTCTCTCAAAAGTTCAGAACAAAAGTAGGTGGAGTCGGAATCAGTCATTGATCAATTTTGAGAGAAAGAGAGAGAGATAGGAAGAACCCTAGATATGGAAGACATTTTGGTAAATTTGCTTTAAATATTGAGATGTCGGGTCAGGGCGGGGCAGGACATGCTTAGATTTTTTAAATAAAAATCATGCTGTGTAGGGCGGGTTGCAGGTTTGGAATAAACCCAATGCTAAAATCGCTAAGCTATTTCTTTCACTTATCTTTTGTTTAGGACCTTTAGGCCAGAAAATCCAGAAATCATATACATACCGGCTTAACCTTTTATTTGCATTTTATTAGCTTAATAATCTTATAACTTATTCTTAAAGAATCAACAATAATGTTTCTTTTGTCTTTGTGTTATGTAAGTGAGAATTACATTGTTTAGTTATTGTTGGGGGATCGCTTCAAGACTATTTCCAAATATGGGTGAATTTATAAAGTAATTATGTGGTAAGTTAAGGTTGGATGAGGATTAATATATGGTATTTATGATTTATGAACTAGAACTCTCCATCATTATTTTATTACTAGTTGAATTTTCAATTATGGCAAATGATTGGAAAACTTTGTCTCCTCCTCAAATGATCATTGAACATCTAATATTTTCTAACTTTAATTCTTTGTTATTAACTGTTCTATTGTGATAAGTGTTACTGTTAGCCCTAAATACTTATAAATTAGTCTTAATAATGACAATTAACCAAAAGTCACTTCGTAGGAAAAGAAAGAAAGAGACACATAGGTGAAATTCACCCAAGGACAAGAAGGGAAGAAGATAAGCCATAATCAATCAAGGATTTATAATACAAGGAAGAACCATTCAATTGAGCTAAATCGAGCTTTCTGTATTTCCCTCATCACACGCCAATTTCAACATTAGGGAGAAGTAGGGAAATTCTTTTTTTTTTATGACGACGGTGGTGTTCGAATCAGCTTTCGCTCACTTCAATACTTTCCACCTTCCACCAAGTATGGAAATTCTGCCTTATCAAATCACACTAGATGCAATGAGAAGATAATAATGTGCGTATAGCAAATAGTCAGGCCACTACAACACCTTATTGCCTGCCAACTTTAGGTGAAAAGGGGTGCCGGATTTGGTAACCTTAAAAGGGCTAACCATATTTAGCTAAAAAAAAAAACAATGAAAACAAGCAGATAGTAAAATCATAGTAGCTACAACAAAATAATATGATACTCGACGGATAAAGACAAGGTCCATTGCTTGATTAGGATAAGGTTTCACAATAATAAACTGGAAATACATAAAAAGCAACAAGCTTACACGAACAACCAATGTAACACAAAAAGTGATTCCATGTAAGTCAACATTCAGTACAATACCTTCTGATCAAATAGCTCTAAACAAGGTCTACCAAATTTGATAAAACATCTTCCACTTCCACTACCTTGAAATAGCCATGAACTTTGGTAAAATGTCTTGCCTTCCGATCACATTCTTCTTTATTGTATCGATAACTTCTGTAGTCCAGCTACTCATTCAGTCCATAAATCTCCCATTCATTCCTACAACCCACCCGAAACGACATTGTTCCCTTTAAGCAAAATAAGTGATTCCATGTAATTTTGAACATAAAATGAGCGAGAGCTCCCTTGAATACGAAGACCCCTATTTCGTCCACTATTTGGATGATATGAAACCAGATCATTGCTCCTAGTTGAAAACAGAACTTCACCGTTGTTCCTAAATCCAACTACTTTCTCCATACCTGCAACCAAATTTATACGATACAATCTACTCCAAGATTCCAAAACTCCATACTGTTTCAGCACCCATACTTCACATAAAGCAACATCTATCTCCCTCTCATACTTAACAACAGCAAGTGATTCCTCAAACAACATAATCGATAAATTCGTTGCAATTACACCAGCTAAAGGATCCGGCAACATAATCTCGCCAAACACCTCATCCGCTATACCAAAAGTCATAACTAAACTCCGAAGGTCACCACCATTCGCAACCACATCATACGCAATCCAATGTACAACTCCATTTACAAAAACCTGAGACCACATAAACTCCACCATACAATGCTTAATCTCAACCCCAATCACTCTCCTCCAAACCCCACTATTAATCGAATAAATTTCAATCTCCGGAGGATCATTATACATAACATCATCATTCTTACAATACACAAGTCTAACCAACTTATAGTCATCAGACTCACGCAAATCAGCACCAAATCCAAAAACAAACATATGAGGCGACTGAGGATTAATTGAAGGCATTGGTAAAGTTGTAAATTTCTGAATAGAAGGATTCCATAAGATAAGACTCCGCAACTCACCAAACAAATCGTCTGACAAACACAGGATGCCATTGCAGCTGCCAACAATTCTGAAATACCCAAGTGGGCAATTGAACGGGAAATGCAGTTCCGATGTGAAATTCAAGTAAAAGGGTCGATTCTTAGAGTCTTCAAACAAGCAATAGTGTTCTCTATTGCAAGAACTGTCATAACGCCTAACAAAAAGGGCGTCGGATTGTGGGGTTTGGGCGAAGTGAGCTGAGATGAAAGAAAAACTGGTGATAAGGGAATACCATGATTTGCAGACAACTGTGAATCGAATTAAAGATTTAGCTGGAAGTTTCAATAGGATTTCTGTCACAACTTCAGGAGGAAAATAGAAGGATTCAGAATCAGCCGCCATTGATTAATTCTGAGAGAGAGAGAGCGCGCAAAAGTGTGTTTTATTTAAAAGGAAAGTACAATAATTAAACCCTAAAAGCTAATTAATTATATTTTTAACTCTAAACTTAATCCTATGATATCTTAATTAATCCAACGTATTAAATGATTCCTAAAGTATATTGCTTTAACTAGTACTCTTTTTGTTCTTATTTATGACACCGTTTAACTAGATACAAAATTTTCTTGATTTTGATTCCTTATAAACTTGATATCTAAATTATGGATTCAATTTTAAAATTGAATATGATTTTACTAGTTTATATGAGGATTAAAGAGCCATAAAGAATTGGAATAATCTTCCAAAGAACTTGTTTTATTTGACCATGGGAAACAACCACTGAAAAGAAGCAACATAATTATATCATTCACTACGTAAATTGACAAAAAAAAAAAAGACTAGTGTTGCTATAAAGCCTCAAAATTTATGTTTTTATGTGATCGCAACATCAAAAAAGGAAGTTTGAATTTTCTACGGAAACTCTTGATGGCGAGGGTCCTTGTATCCATTGTTCCTGTCTATAAAAAATTCCTAATTAATTTGATGAAGCATATTTTCATGATCCTAAGATTCTTCATCTCCAACATTCGTATAACTAGTCTCTTTACTCAGGCAATTAATAAGGTCGATGAACATCTTCCTACTTGTGAGAAATGGATAAATCCATCCACGCCTTATTCAGGATTATATAAAATGTCAATTGTTGAAGAGTTTCACATCGAATAAAAAAGGGATGAGTGGTCACCTTTATTATAGTCTCAAACAATATATTTTTCAAAAGCTAACTTTTGAGGTTGAGTTAGGTTCAAAATCCATTTCTAACAACAATACGTTAAAACTTTTGACAAGTTGCAAACTATAGTTGTGACATTTTAGTTTCTTTAACGGAACACCCACAATTTAAAAGATCAATCACGATCTTGATACCTTATCAACACTGTTCCAAAAGGGGTTCAAGCATTTTAGTCCATTCAATGTCAACTAAGGCCAAATTCTTTAGCAAGCAGCTCAATTTTGTTAATTTTGAGTTAGTTTTCTCATATAATTCAAAAGGCAATGAACTCCTCAAAATCATAATGACTCGAGAGTCCCGTGTGGAAGGATTTTCACTCAACAAATCAAAGGTAGGGGGGGGGGGGGGGGGGGGGGCAACATGTTGATGACTCCAAGAGCTCGTATTAATGATATTGTTTGGTACTTTGATGTTGACTCATTACAGGGATAGCAAAAGGTCCTAGATACAAACAAAGAAAAGCCGACCCAAAACGTCATATATATGCGATATTTCATCATCAACTTGTGAGCATATATTTTTTAGAATCATATCTCAAATTAATCAAAGGAAATAGTATTAATCAATTATAACTAAGTAACAAATTTTGTATAAAAAATACACACCCAATTTTTATAAGAATTAAGTACAAATTAAAAACCAGTAATTGTTAAAACAGTAACAAGTCGTTGTAGTATAGTGGTGAGTATTCCCCCAATTTTTATAAGAATTAAGTACAAATTAAAAACCAGTAATTGTTAAAATAGTACCAAGTCGTTGTAGTATAGTGGTGAGTATTCCTTCCTGTCACGCGGGTGACCCGGGTTTGATCCCCGGCAACGGCGTTTTTTCTACTTTTTATATGTAAAAATTTCATTTTGATGGAATATATATTCTTTTTTTGTCTGTTCTCAAACGCTTACTTATTGTGTGTTCTCAAACGCTTACTATATAGATAAGTTAACATTGTGTGTTCTCAAACGCTTACTATATAGATAGGTTAATATTGTGTGTTCTCAAACGCTTACTGCATAGATAGGTTAATATTGCGTGTTCTCAAACAATTACTACATAGGTTAATATTATAAATTGGTTTGGTTCGATTATAAAATATTTCGTAAAAGAAGTTAAAAAACATTCCGACTTGCCAGACGCTTAATATTGCGTGTTCTCAAATGCTTACTATATAGATAGGTTAATATTGCGTGTTCTCAAACAATTACTACATAGGTTAATATTATAAATTGGTCTGGTTCGATTATAAAATATTTCGTAAAAGAAGTTAAAAAACATTCCGACCTGCCAGACGCTTAATATTGCGTGTTCTCAAATGCTTACTATATAGATAGGTTAATATTATAAATCGTCTGGCTCGATTATAAAATATTTTGTAAAAAAAATTTAAAAAACATTCTGACCTGCCGGATTCGAACCAGCAACAACTACAGTCCTCCGCTCTACCATCTGAGCTAAGGTCAGTTTTGTATTTTATTTAGCTCATAATAATATACATACTCTTATTTCCAATAATTTATAAGGAAGATTATACCAGATAGACCCCTCCCCCAATAAAAAAATTTACATGAATATACTACCAAAAATTTATAAGATTTTCAACATCATATCACTTTAATTAGATGCGATTCTTTTTTCAAAATTTTATTCGAACACAAAATGTTTTGTATATCAAAACTATTATCTTTTAAGTAATCTGAAGAGTTATTCGTGTTAAATGAAGTAGTAAGTCTTGTTCTAACGTATAATATGCCTTGTATCTTATTCTATGTCAATATGTGTTTGGCAGAATTTGGAAAAGAAATTAAAGATTTCTTTTTTGAAAAGAAAAAAAAATGTAGTTTAACTATGCCATAGATTCATATCATTAATGTTAAAATGAAAAATTTAAAATAAAATTATTTTTAATATACATAAAATATACAAACAGAATTCCATAAACATCTTACTATTTTCACTTAATACCGTATTTTGTATATAGGGGAGACAGGTTAATATCTTGACATGCATCTAACTTATGTATTCATGCATTACTCTCTCACCACTAAATTAAATTCGTATAAACTTTTTTTAATCTAATTTTATATGAAATTTATGAAATAACTTAATGGTCTTTACTATTATCACATATATCTTCAAGTTAAAAGGGCAATTTAATTTCCTATTTTGTCAAATAATTAATAGAGGCAAGTTTCTTTATGTAATACCAAGTGGCCAAAAAAACAACAAATCTTCCTATATTATCTACTGTCCTCAAGTTTGTTTTTGTGGAATTTTAATTACTACTAACAAGTGACTGGTTCACCTATAATAATATTACTTTCAAATCTTCACCAAACAATGAGCTTGGTTTGTTATTTTCTCTTAATGAAGGCATTTCTCTTGTTGCCTTCTCTTTCAACTCTGGCGACGATTGATGAGAGAAGGCATATACAAGAGAAAAAAAGTAAAAAGTAATTCAACCTACTACGAAAAGAAATAAAAGAAAAGGTGAGTATAGTGATAAAATGAATGACTTATTCTCTCCTTCGCTTAAAAAGTATCAGGACCTAAAACAACAGGTCGAGATGGATGATTTGGAATTAGGAACTGGGGGCACCGGTCCTTCTCAGAACGAAAGCATTGATCTGGCTAAGTTCTTCGAAGATGTAGAGAATGTGAAAGAGGATATGAAGGAGGTTGAGAAGTTACATAAACGATTGCAAGAATCAAATGAAGAGAGCAAAACCGTCCATAGTGCACAAAAAGTAAAGGATATTAGGGCTCGAATGGATTCTGATGTGACACTTGTTTTGAAACGTGTCAAGATCATCAAAGGAAAACTTGAAGGCTTAGAAAGATCAAATGTAGCAAATAGGAAGAACTTGGGTTGTGGTCCAGGATCCTCTGTTGATCGAACAAGGACTTCTGTAGTTAGTGGTTTAGGGAAGAAACTAAAAGTTCTCATGGATGATTTTCAAGCATTGAGAGCGGCGATGAATTCAGAATACAAGGATACTGTGGCAAGAAGGTGCTATTAGTAGAAATGTGATCTCTTTCTCCATAAACCATATCAATATCCATTTTTCAATATGATTTACCTAATTATGTCTTCAACAGGTACTTCACCATAACAGGAGAGAATGCAGATGATGAACTTATAGATAATTTAATATCAAGTGGAGAGAGTGAGTCGTTCCTCCAAAAGGCGATTCAAGAACAAGGAAGAGGACAAATTATGGACACAATTTCAGAAATTCAAGAAAGACATGATGCTGTGAAGGAAATTGAGAAGAATTTGATTGAACTACACCAAATTTTCCTAGACATGGCTGCACTAGTAGAAGCACAAGGACAACAATTGAATGATATAGAGAGTCATGTGGCACATGCAAGTTCATTTGTTAGAAGAGGAACAGAACAACTCGGAGAGGCTAGGGAGTTGCAAAAAAGTTCAAGAAAATGTACTTGCATTGCTATTCTCCTTATCATTCTTCTTATTATTGTACTAACATTTCCACTTTGGTCACCATTAATTACTAGTAGGTTGTAGAAAATATTCAAAATTAAAACAAGAGAGACCCTTTTGAAAATATTTTTCTTGTAAGAATTTTTATTTTATTTTATTCATTGTCATCTCACCTTTTATTTTTGTGACAATACTTATAGAAGTCATTATTTTATGTCTTGTTGATGGCTTCCCTCATTTTGTACATATATATTGTAATGCTTAAATTAATGTGTATAAAATTGTGTAGTTAGAGAACAAACAAAAAGGCAATACAACTTGTTTTGAAGTACACAAGATTTTATGCAAAGTAATACCGATTTATTATCATGTTATTTATTATATATGTTTTCTGACAAAAAAAAGAAGTTATATATGTTCAATTAGTATGGTTGTCGGAGTGATTTTTAGGTTTTATCCTCGTTCCACTTTTTCTATTAGGACACGAGAAAATACATAAACACAATTCTTTATAATTTGAATGAAAAAAATAGTCTCGTAGCTATCTCATGTGTATTGTTATTATCAAATATCTAAAGCTCTTTTATCTCATATTCGATAGTATTTTCTTCATTCATTTTTAATTGTGATGTTTTGATTTTGAAAAATCAAATCTTATCAATTTTGATAACTAATATTTTAAGATGTATTTTTTATTTTATGAATTGAAAGATTGCAATATAGCTTCGAAATTAGCCAAGTTGACTTTTGTAAGAGTGAACCAATCTTATAAAAGGCCATCAGAGAAGCGCTAAATTTAAAAAATTCTTCTTCAGATAGTGTCAATGTTCTTGAAATTATTTGTTCATCGCCATTACAGCTCTGTTACTTTCTTCACAAATCCTCACTCTAAAGAATCAGAAATTATCCATCTTTGCAGGTCAGGTTTACTCTCACAAGCTATAAAGCTTCTCAAAACCACAGAAAAAATCTCTTCAAAATCAATAGTATATGCTACATTGATACAGACATGTAATAAATCTCACTCGTTCAATCACGGGATTCAATTCCATACCCATGTCATCAAAACCGGGCTCGAAACGGATCGTTTTGTTGGCAACAGCTTACTTGCTCTCTACTTCAAATTGGGTTCAAATTTTCTTGAAACTCGGAGGTTCTTTGATGGAATGGTGTATAAGGATGTTGTTGCTTGGTCTTCGATACTAACGGGGTATGTTCGTATTGGGAAGCCTAAGATTTCACTGGAATTGTATGGGGAAATGATTGATTTGGGTTTTGAGCCAAATGGGTTCACTTTATCTGCTGTAATTAAAGCTTGTTCTGAGATTGGGAAGTTGAAATTAGGGAGTGCATTTCATGGGGTTGTGATAAGCCGTGGATTTGAAGAGAATATTGTGATTGTGAGTGCGTTGATTGATATGTATGGTAAGAATTATGCATCAGGAGATGCACTTAAGCTGTTTGATGAATTGCCTGAACCAGATGCTGTTTGTTGGACATCGGTTATTTCCGCTCTCACGAGGAACGAATTGCACGAGGAGGCTTTGGGGTTCTTTTATACAATGCATAGGAAGAATGGGTTGGCCCCGGATTTGTTTACGTTTGGAAGTGTGCTGACTGCATTGGGTAATTCTGGTAGGACGAGGCAAGGTAGAGAGGTTCATACTAAGATTGTGACTGCTGGTCATTGTGGGAATGTGATTGTCGATAGTAGTTTAGTGGATATGTATGCAAAATGTGGGGTGGTTGATGAGTCTCAGCGTGTTTTTGACCGAATGGATAAAAGGAATTCTGTTTCGTGGTGTGCGTTAATGGGTGGCTACTGTCAAAAGGGTGAGTTTGACATTGTTATTGAGCTCTTTAGGACGATGGGGGAGGTTGATCTTTACAGCTTTGGGACTGTTCTTCGAGCCTGTGCAGGGTTGGCAGCGTTGAAGTCCGGGAAGGAAGTTCACTGCCAGTATTTGAGGAGAGGTGGCTGGAGTGATGTTATCGTGGAATCAGCTCTAGTTGATCTCTATGCAAAATGTGGCTTTGATAATTATGCCTATGTGATTTTTCGCCAAATGAGTGTTAGGAACTCGGTTACCTGGAACTCAATGATATCTGGATTTGCTCAGAATGGGAAAGGCGCAGAAGCTATTGCAGTATTCGAGGAGATGATTAGTGAAGGGATTAAGCCAGATTATATCAGCTTTATCGCGGTTCTTTTTGCTTGTAGTCATAGCGGTATGGTTGATGAAGGGCGAAAGTATTATCTCTTAATGATTAATGAATATGGTATCCAAGCTCATATCGAGCATTATAGTTGCATGGTTGATCTTCTAGGTCGAGTTGGAGAGGTAGAAGAAGCTGAAAGCTTGATTCTCGGTTCGGAATTCAGAAATGATGCTTCCCTTTGGGCTACCCTACTTGGTGCTTGTACTAGCAGTACAAATCCTACTGTTGCAGAGCGAATTGCAAAGAAAATGATGGAACTAAATCCTGATTATCATTTAAGTTATGTTCTTCTAGCAAATGTGTACAGAGCAGTAGGCCGGTGGGCTGATGCTCTTGAGATTCGGCGACAGATGAAAGAAAAAAGAGTGAATAAGATAACCGGGAAGAGCTGGATTTAAACAAATACTGTCAAGCCTTTTCAGTAAAGAGCTCTATCAGGACACCTCTACAAAGAAACATTCCTGTAAAATGCTCAAGCTGACAATGCAGATACATAACTCATAGCACATTTATCAATTTTGTTCCTGTCAGGGTGACCCTTGTTTCGAGATGCAACTTGTATTCCTCTCATGTATGGGTGATCCTTGTTTCGAGATGCAACTTGTATTCCTCTCGTGTATGGGTGACCCTTGTTTCGAGATGCAACTTGTATTCCTCTCGTGTATGGGTGACCCTTGTTTCGAGATGCAACTTGTATTCCTCTCGTGTATGGGTGACCCTTGTTTCGAGATGCAACTTGTATTCCTCTTGTTTCGAGATGCAACTTGTATTCCTCTCGTGTATGCATCCTTTGACCGGGTAAGCTTGCATAGTTGCAGTACGAGAACTATTTATCAGAGTATCTAGCAAGTAGCATTACAAACGCATACAAGGCCTTTGTAACAAGGGGGATATAGAAACTTCTTAGCTCAAAGGGTTCTAGTGACACAAGCCTTTTAACAATATTAACTAGGTGGCGAAATCAAACCCAACCCGTCCAATCCGACCCAACTCATTTAGGTTTGGGTTGGTTACTGATCCGCCCATTTGTTAGCTAAATTAAGTTGATATGTAATCCAAATTGATTTATGAGAAATTTTGTCATGATATTTTTTATTTTATTTTTTTGATTTTACATGTTATATATAGTTATAAAAAAGAAAGAATTTTTTTATTAGGTACTAAAAGCTTATAAAATAATAAAGAGTAAAGGGTTAAAAGTAGTCTCAACTTATTAGAAATGGTTTAAAAATGCTCCCCTTCCACCTATTGATTTTAAAATGTCCTTAACGTTTGACTCATTTTGATCAGCTCAAATTTAACTCAATCTGTGCAATTGCCACAGCGAAATTCGACCAAACTCGGGAGCAAGGGCGGCTCAAACCTAAAGCCACTAAAGTAGTGACTTTAGGCCCCAAAAAATAAGGGCCTCCAAAGAACCAAAAAACCCCAAATTAAGTTATGATAACATATCGAAGATGCACAAAAAGGAAACAAATTTCAATAAGAGGCAAGATTAAACGAACAACCAAAAGCAGATGAAGGAGATAAAAGAGACAACCAGATCTTATGAAACAAAATAGCAAAGTAGAATATAAAGAAATTATGTATTTATTGTTACTTCTCTCTAGTTCATTTTTAGTTGTTATGTATACTATAAATACTTGTTATAAAAAGGAACGGAGGCAGTATTAATTAAAAAAAATTAATTGTTTGTTGTTAATCTCTTACTAACTATTATGCACATATTTTTTGAAATTTTATTATTGATGTAATTATAATTAAAAATCACACACAATTAAATTTATAGTTACTTTTTATTTCTTAATTTCTCTAATTCATTTCAATTTTAATCAACCATGCTTTAATATTGACTTTGTAAGATTGTCTTCAATTCTTTGAAATGTTTAATAAAACATTTCAAGCTCAAACTAATTAGATTATCAAATAATTAAGTTTAAAAAAAATATTGTCTTTAACTTTGAATGTCTTAGGAAACAATCACTATAATATTGGTTTTTATATTGAAAAATATTATGGAATATTATATAAGTAAAAAAATGATACCCTAATTGACATATTCAATGAAGTGAAGTCTTAATTTTATTTTAAACATTATTAGAATAAATTTGATAGTTTATATAATAATTTATTCTATTGAAAAAGTTTTCAAAATTATAATCAATAAAAGAGATTTAAATATTTGTGTTGTTATATAACGTACATTAATTTATATATGCTTATTATTTCCTTACAAAATATTACAAGAAATGTTATATGCACAATTGAAGAAAAACAAATTAATTATTAAATTATAATTAATTATAATTTTTCTCAAAAGTTATGAGAATAATAGATATATATATAAAATATTAAATAGATGTATCTGTCTTTTTCTAAATTTTGGCTTTACGCCACCCTATTCAGGGGTATGTTTTTAACTTTTTATAAATGTAGAATTAACAAATTCTTTGAGATTATTTTCAATGTCAGACATATGGTGACAATATGTATTGCCCTTCTTTATGCGCTTACACAATAACACGTATTGTTATACGTATTGCCCTTCTTTTGATGCGCTTATATAATAACACGAATTACTTAGTTTCTCCATAATACTTGTTGTATTAAGCTATGTTTCAATTTTATAATCATATTTTCAATATATATTTTATAATCGCAATTAAATAAATTGTAGATATAAATATCTAAGTAAGTTCAAATTATACTATTTTTTAAAGTTTCTCATTTAAAAACTTTAAAATATTTGTATATATAAATAATAAAGTAAAACAAAAAACTTAGATGAGGAAAACGAATTGAATTCATGTTTTTTTTTTATCACTAGATGTCCGAAGCCCACATTGAAACTCTAACTAAATTCAAATTGCGCACTGCAGGGCTCATTCAAAGGTAACGCTCCTAATATGATTATTTTCATACCTAAGACTTGAATCAAAATTCCTAATTAAAGCTCAAACAATCTCACCACTGCAACCGAACCAATGTTGTAGAATGAATTTATGTTGGGCGGAGCAAATTAGGTTCAAATTGACTAAACCCAATCAATCTACACCAATCCTACTCCGTCCTATTGTCATCCCGGCTCCATAGAGGTCCCACCTTCTTTATCCCAAAAAAATACTTTGTAATGCAAACGACGTACGCCTCTTAAAATAAACTTTTCTCATCCCTCGTGTTTTGCACATGCCTCACCACTTTTTCCTCTTAATCTCCGTTTTCGACATTACCAAAGCTCCAAATTTTCCTTCATAAAACTTCTCAATCTTCCTCTTTGAGATTCACTTCCATAACCAAAAATATCACAATGAAGCTTAAACCTCCTCCAACTTCTTCTTCTTCTTCTCAGACGCTAACAGCAACGGCGGCATCATCTCATGATGCCAAATTACTTGTTCGTGAAACCCTCCGTATTAGTGCTGATCTTGCTTCTGCTCCTTCTGTGCCGTCGGTTGGTTCATTACCGGAAAATGCTAGTTTTGGAGTTTTAGATCGGCAATTTGTTGATTCAAGCTTGAGATTGCTTTGTTGTGAAGAGATCGATGGTCGTAGATGGAAGTATTTTGCTGATGAGAGTGTCGGTTCTGAACAATTGAAGTTGAAGAAGAAGAAGAATGTGATTCGTGCTGTTAGTTTGCACTCTCCACAAGCTCCTGCTGAGGTTTGTTTGTTTGTTTGTTTTGCTTCCTCAACTATAATGATGTGATTGATTTGTTTAGTATATGTACTAGAATTGGAGATTTAAATTAGCAATTCTTAAAAAACTAATACTAGTTGTATAAACAATGTTGTCACTTTGACATAGAGTTTAAGAAAGTATGACTTTTGAATTCTGTGACTCTTAAACTAAAAGACGTGTAGGATGTAGGAAAATGTAATTTAATCTTGTAACGTTGAGAGTTGAAATTCAAGAGTTGCAAGGAAATGGAAAGAGACATTCTTTTTTGAAACGGATTTAAAAGGAACAATTTGAGATGGAGGGAGTAGTTGCATACCTCATTTTTAAAAATGATGGTGGTGTCTGAGACAGCTTGCGGGACCTTGACTAATCAATCAGAGAACCTGTTTTTGTATGACAATCCACAATAACAGGTGCCTGGTGTACCTATTCACCAACATAGAAGCAGCTCTGTCTCATCATGGCTCCCTAAATCTTTTCAGAAGTAAAAAGGAAAATGAGACTTTGTTTAAGATTCTTAAATGAGGAAGATTACAGTATCGTGGCTTTCACATCAGTGACCAAGAGCTATATTATGCGTCTAGTAGTTTCAAATTTCTGGTGAAGAATATATACTCTTTATCTATAATAATTCAAATAGTCAGAGAAATATGTTGAAAAGAATTTTCAGTTGACCTTAAGGAATCAAGTGGAAAATTAACGAGTGAGCTAAAAATCAAATTGCTATAGCAGAAATTCTCTAAATTGTTTCATGAGCACCTTGTTAATATAGTGTAGGATACTGAAATTCCAACATTAGGCATATTTTCAGCAAAGTGGAAGGGTTTTCTCTGGTGTGAATCATCAGAACACTGTCTCTTGTTTTATAATTTCTGTAAGCTACTAAAGTATGTCTCTATGAGGAGTGCCTAGTAGTATGTTGTAAGATGGCCGTTTGAGTAGGACATTGTGTGTGAGAGTAAGACATTGTGCATGAATCTTAATAGACAAGGATTCTCTATTCAAAATGTATTTTTCTTAATGTTCCTATTGTACACGTGGCGCAGGAGTTCATGGCATTCATAAGATCCTATGTGGTTCCAGAAGGTTTTCCTGACAGCGTTACACCTTCTTATGTACCATACATGACATGGAGGGCACTAAAGGTACACACCTACAAAATATATGCTCTGTCTTGATTGCTCTTTTGGTTAATGTTTCATAACATGTTGTGGTTATTCACCAACTACCTCTTGATTTCCACTTGTAGCACTTCTTTGGTGGTGCAATGGGAGTTTTCACGACGCAAACACTCTTAAATTCAGTAGGAGTCTCCAAACATAGAACTACCCCTGGTGCTGTAGCCATTAATTGGATTCTCAAGGTACAGCATGCTCTCTCTTGACATTTTACCTAGATATGGGACTTGATATAAGAATGTGGAAAATATTATGCAAAAAGTTGGAATAAGTTTTGTGAGTTAGGTTGTTAGTTTGGCATTTGAGTCTGCATATCAGATACATGTTATTTGAAGCTATTCATATGCTAACGAAGTCCAATATTTTCCCAAAGATCCTAATAACACATATTATTTTTGTTACAAACTTAAAATGAACAAATGTGCTCCTTCTTGAGCTTGAACTTTTAGATGAGGTGGTTCACACAATTTGATGTTACATGAGCTGACAAAGGTTTTGGGTTAGAATCTTTATCATTACCCATCTACAAAAATATTGTCATGTGCTTTGCCCAAAACAATAGGCCTACACGTGCCGGAGTGTGTTGCATACTTGGATAAATAAATGTGTCCCTTCTCTATTGGCTTAAACTTTACTTTTAGATGAGGCGGTTCACACAATTCAATAGTTTTCTTTCAATTTCTCCCAGCAGCCACTAATCCTTTTTTACGGTCTTATAATTCCATAAGTTTTTCCAATATCTATAGGTTAGGTTGTTCTTGCTGCCATTGGTCACCATATGAGATGAAACATTATCCAAGAATCCCTGTCACCCAAAAAGCAGATGCTTTCTTTAATTTTTTCTGACTGAGAAGCAGGAGTGCCTGTTCAATCATGTGGAATTATTTTCCAGCAAAGCTTCATTACCTGAATCAAATCCATCTTGAAAATTGTGATGAGACAACGGACTAGGAAAAAAACTTAGTTTTAATTCTTTTTGGCTTGAGTGTCTCTGTGTGTGTATGTGGAGGGTCTTCATGTATCTAAAGAAGTCAAGAATGCTCAAGATCCAAGTCTAAGACTGTTCTGTTGCTTCTGATTCTCTCAGTGTTGAATAAACCCAAATCAGATATGCGCACATTTTTTTAACCGTTACATGTTCATGATATTCCATGAGCTCAAAATGGATTTAAGAAACAGCTCCTTTCATGTTCCAAGAATTCAAACTGGAGTATATGCAATTTTCAGGATGGTGCTGGTCGGGTGGGGAAGATGCTTTATGCACGGCAGGGAAAGAAATTTGATTATGATCTAAAACAGGTATTCACCATTGTTTCCTCTCTAAATTTTCTTTTGGTTTGTTTTGTGTTTTTGTGTTGTTCATATTTTGTTTTCTTGGTTTGGGCTATGGGATGGGTAAGGGTTGATCTTTAACTTGTAATTTTGTTAAAATAGTTCATTTTTCCTTATAATTCTTGTTTCATCATGTTTCCCTTCAGCTAAGGTTCGCGGGTGATCTTCTGATGGAGTTGGGAGCTGGTGTTGAACTGGTAACTGCTATCGTGCCGCAGTTTTTTCTTCCTTTAGCCTGTGCTGCGAATGTCGCAAAGGTTTGCCACTGTCCTCTTTTCCATATTTTTTCCTGTTGCATGGACATATATATAGTTAGCTAAGCCCTCAAGGCTTATTTTGAATTGCTTGCAGAATGTAGGTGCTGTCACTTCTACTTCAACTCGTACTCCTATATATAAGGCCTTTGCTAAAGGGGAAAATATTGGGGATGTAACAGCTAAAGGGGAATGCGTTGGAAATCTAGCTGATTTAGTAAGCTTTTCTAATCTTTCTTTCCTTCTTTTTCTCTTTTTCTGGTGCTGAAGATATTGATTTGATCTTAACATAAAAAGGGTAGCCCCGAGCACAAAGCATCCCAAAGTTCACATTGCATCAAATCCAATGGTTAACAAGTATATTGAATTGGCAATATGAGTATTCTGATTTCAATTGCATGGCCTCTTGAGACCACTTCTCAAAACAAATTTTATCCTGGTCCAGCCACGGTTGTGTAATATACTAAATGTTGCATTAATGGTTCAAGTTCATTGCCACAAAAAGTAGCAGTTCTATTATTTCCTTCTTTTGAAAGGGAAACGTGGCAGAAGAGGTAGTCACTATATTTTATGGCCATTGTTGCTGTTTTAAAAGTGATGGGGTCATATACCTACTCATTTTCTCACTAACTTTTCACTCAATTTTTCCCGTCCAAGTGCTTTGGTGGAAGGCAAACTGAAACAAAGGGCAAGTAAAGTTTGACATAGCAGGGAAGCTGCAAATTGACTTTGTGATCTACTGTTATGTTGTATCTTCATATTGTTTCAAAGAATTTCACTGAAATTGTTCACTTGCTTATTGGTGAAAGTGACACTTGTGAGAAAGACGGGAAGGAAGAGAAACACTGCCTGATTAAATCCTCAAGCTATTGGAGTTTAAATTATTACAATCCTAGAAAGGAAAGAAAATCAATACATAATTACAATATCATTACAACAGAGTAAATTAAGCTATTTAGTATACCAATGATATTTAATATTCATACTAATCCTATCACTTTTCCTTAAGCTGGTGCATATATTTCATCTGCCTCAAGCTTGCTACATATATAACTTGTTCAGGGACTGATGAATGAATTGGTAAATATATTTGCAAGCTGATCATTCGACCGTTAGAACTTTGTGACAGTGTCTCTTGAGGGTATCTTTTCTTTGACAAAATCACAATCAATTTTTATGTGTTTCTTCCTCTCATGAAACATTGGATTTGATGCAATGTGAAGTTTGGCCTCATTATTACACATAATGGTGGCAAACATGTGGATTGGGTTAAATTTGGGCGGGTTAAAAAAGGGTTGAATAGGAAATGGGTCATAACATAAGCCACCCATATTTACGCAGCTAAAAATGGGTTGGGTTAGAGTCAAAGCGGAAATAAAGAAATCATTGAACCAGGTAGTTTCGGAGATGTTAAGTATGGTGAAGGTCTTTACTATGATTTACTATTTGTTGGGCTACTGTACCTTTTTTTTTACACTAATTGTCGGGCTACTGTACTTTCATTCCACCTTATCATTGGTAATTGAAGTATTTGGTTAAAGGACACGAATCAACATAGTGAAACATGTTACTTGTGTGATGTGTATAACTTTGTACAAAAATATGGTAATATTTACAGTAATAAAATATCAGTGTTTTACTGTTATCTTTTTTATTATTATAGAGGTATTTCAAGCTGAATTTTGATGACTTATGCTATTGTAATTAGATTATACTTGGGCATTGCAAAATGGCTAAATTCCTAGATAGCCCCTTAAACTTGGGCATGATTTGTAAGTTAGAAACTCAAACTTAGCTCATGACTAGATAGACACCTCAACTTGTCTTATATGTGTCTTTTAAACATACCAGTACTACATGGCATATTGTGTGTTGTGTTGTAATATTAGACTTCTTTCTCAATCAATGTGTTCTATATAAATTTCAGTGTCTGGGCCTTGATTTTTCACAATTCAGAAGCTAAAATATTATTCACATTGAAACACCAATTTTACCATCTTTCATCTCAAAGGGTCTATTGTTCATAAGGTGCACTCCTCTCCAAACATATCAGTTTATGGTAATGAGAATATGTAAGATTTCTCTATGATAAAAATGAAAATAAAAGAATATACAATAGTGAAGTAAGAATTATGAGAAACAAAAGAATAACAAAAGCAAGTTTGACAATCCGCAAAATGTTTCCTTTTTTTCTTTCAGGGGAATTGAAGGGCTTATTTTCGACTTGAATAAGAGTTCAAATTTATCTCTTTAGTTGTTTCTATTATGCATCTTATTACTAATGTGTTTGAGCTGAAATAACTTATGTGAATTGTTTCTTATGAAGCTCGGGACAGGATTAAGTATCTTGATTTCCAAAAGGAATCCATCCTTGGTCAAGACATTTGCCTTCCTCTCATTTGGATATGTCTTCAGCTCTTACCGAGAGGTTAAATTGTGTGCATTAATTTATAGTTCTGCACCTTCTTAACAAACTCTTTTGATTCCTTTCCTTTTTCTTTTTCCCATTTGACTGAAGTGTCTTATTGCTTTTGTATGTCTTAGGTGAAATCTGTTGTGCTGCATACCCTGAACCGTGCAAGATTCACAGTAGCAGTAGAATCTTTCCTAAGGACAGGTTGGGAGCAGTCTTCTCTCCCTCCACAACTCCTCTTTTTCTGTTATGATTGAGCCTCCTTTCATACCATGATTTTATTTGCTGTTACTGACTGTCATCACAACTGGATGGTTCATCTTACAAATTTGTGGTGAAAATAGGACATTCCAACATTTTATTAACTCAAATCTAGCGAAATTATGTGTTGCCTCTTTTACCTTTTCTTCTCCATTTTGATTTCCCGTGGAGCTATCCAAAAATGTGAAAAACTTACTACGAGTGAAGCAAAGCAGGAAAGGGACGATAAATTAACAGCCATATATCTTTTTCCTCCGAGTTGATGTCTTATTGTGCTACTTACTCTTCAGGGAGAGTTCCAACACTGCAGGACGGAAATTCAAGGGAAGACATATTTAATTTTCCATGGAGACAGCACAGGCCCATTGTTCTTGGTAATTACAAGGAAAATACACTGTTTCCTTTGTCACCTAATCATAAATTCGTCAGATGTATTCATTGTAGATTTAAACTAAATGGTTGCAGGACCTCGATTTAAAGAAGCTTTCCAAGATCCAAACTCATATCTTGCTGTCAAGCCCATCTTTGAGGTATGTTTCTAGGAAGGATGAATGTCAAGGCACACTTTCATCTCTTGCTTGTTATGTGGCAAAATATTTCTTCTACCATTTTCTTGTATTCATGCTCATGAATTGCATGTCAATCTTGATCAACAGAAGGAGCATTATATAGTGACATACAATCCTTCCAAAGAAAACATATATGTGCTGCTCAAAGATCAAGCCAAGTCTGATGATGTACTGAAAGCAGCATTTCATGTAAGACATCTGACTTACCCATGTGATGAATGCGGAACTCTTAATTTACCATACCTAATTAACTTTAAAATACAGGGCCATGTGCTTCTGCACATCATTCGTTCATCCTCCAACAAACAGTCTTCCTCCAGGAAACAACATGAAGATGAACATTCAGCATCCTTGCTATCAACTGCTGATCTTCAAGCTCATGTTGCAGAATCTTATAAAATGGTCTCTGCTTTATATTTGCCTTTCAAGAGCAAAGCTAAAGAACAGGTGAAGCGAAATTCGCCACTTCATTAAACTATTTCGATATATCCTCTTTCTTTCTAAATTTTAAACAAATTGAAACATAGAGATGAATAGGTACTTCTAAGTGCAGCTGACCCTTCTGTTTGTACCTCTAATCACATATAATTACACTTGAAAAAAAACACAAATAAAGCTGAGGAAGTATCAGGAAGGGCTTAGATGAAATAAACCAGAATATCTGAGTTTTCAATCTCATTCCTTTAGTTCCTGCTCCTACTCCTCTCCTCAGTAAGAAAGGAAAACGGAGTTGGGAAATAAGAGCTGGAATATAGGGTGTGTTTTGCACGGAGGAAAATGTTTTCCAATTATCCTATGTTTGGTTGGTCAAGATGTTTTAGAGAACATTTTCCCTAGGAAAACAAGTTCAAAATAAAAAGTTAGACAAATGACTTCACTACTTGGAAGTATGGAAAATTAGTTCAATAAGAGTAGCATTCCGTGATGATTGTCTCCCTCCCAACTCCAAACCCTTTCTCCCCACATCCCTCGGACCCTATATCCCTTCCCCCAAATCCTCCACCCCACCCCACCCCACACCACACACCTCACCTCCACCCCCATAGTCTTTGTCTAAAGTATGTATATAAATTCTCTTGGGACAATATATTTTATTTTTTGCTGAACACTAGAAAATAAGTAACAAATCCTAATTGCCACTAGTGATGAACGTGATTTTAACACCATGGACACACAATTATACATGTAACAAATCCTAATTGTAAAATATTGATGGAATTAGCACAGTGGGAATGATGGTAGTGAATTCGTTGTTTGTCTGCTCTGCCAGTTTGATTATGGCATACTTGCAAGAGCCTGTTCCTTTTATTTTAGTTATGCAGGTTATTGATCATTTTACATCTTGCAGGGTTGGGTGATGTCGGAATCACTACTTAATCTTGGCCGAGCTCGGCTTTGTGAAATGGCCACATAAGATACATAACAGTTGGAGTTGGTTGCAGGGAGATAAAAAAAAAATTGTTTGTTGACACAATTATTTTGCATGGCGCCACTGATGGGCATTGCAAGACGTTTGTGCATCTAGTGAAATTTGCTACGCGGTGGCAAATGAGGTCAGAGATTTGAAGTAACTACCAGATATTTATCCTGATGTTCCGTGAGACGCAATTCACTACATGTTCTTTCTACTTTGTGGTACGATGGTTTACCTGTACATCAGCAGCTAGCTATTAGCATAAGCAAGAAAGTGCATTCCGCGAAAGAGATTTCAGTATACTTGTTTATTCTGCCATAGTCATCTCTTCTTTCTTGCATATATATTTTCAGTTTAATGCATACAAGGTTGTTTTTTTATAGGCGGAGGCGGGTTCGCCTGCTGTTGAGATAAGCTTCTATCCCCAGTTTCCTGTTTTTCATACTTTATTTACCTAATGTAATATCTCCATCTGGTGTTCCTTTTTTCCTTCTCTACCATTTTGATTTTCAATCATGGAAGAACAAGCAAACACGAGGGAAATGCTACTTTTTATAATTGGGAGGGATAAAACACAAGTACCCTCTAGACTATAACTAAAATTTTAGAGACACTTTAACTAAATTAAGGTTCTATTACCCTTGAATTCATATTTTTTTTGTAATTTTGTAAACCTTTTGGCTACAGTAATTTTGTTTTTCATCAATTAACTTGTGTGATTGCTAATATTGCCGGTCCCAAACTCAAATAAAGGAAAGGAGGATGTTTGTCGAGTGTCAATCGCAAAAAACCTTGATATCATTTAACTCTTGTGAGTACTAATATTGTCTGTCCCAAACCCAATATTATCTGTCCCAAACCCAAATAAAGGATGATGTTTCACAAGTGGTATTTCACATTGATTGTGTTTTCTCGCCCTCTTAACATACCTCATTTCCAACCCATCCTCGTAGCCCTCCCTCATCCCCACCACCTTACACCCTACCTCTCATGAGATTTGTCTAGATTATACACAAATATGTTAAGGATAATATTTTTTTCTTATATGCCAAATACAAGAAAATAACTAAGAACACTTATTTTTTACCCTATACATGCTGAATTTTTACAAGTATAAAGACACCTTTATCTTTCAGTCCAAATACCTACTGGTTTTCCTATTTTAATATCGTGAATCTTTGTTGTTTCTACTCTTAATTTTACACTAAAAGAACTAGTTGCATTCTTGGAGACATTTACACCAAATAATATGGGGAATCTGTAAGGACAATTTAAATAAAAAAAACATTAGAAAAACTACATAAATGGGCCATAGAACTCAACTCAAAATAATTATATGCTCATACCCCAATTCATTAAGGTTGATAATTTCCATTTAACTAATATTAAATTAGTATCATATATTAAGCGAGATTAGTTGAGAAGTATATAGTGTAATTATTTAATAGGGTATGAATGCAAAAAAAAATATATATTTGTAATTATATTATGCATTTACAAGACATTTGCTTGATTTCCCCAAATATTTTAACTTGAATTGGTGGGGTGCGCCTGGCCTGGGCTGTAGTGCCATGCCTAGGCGAGGCATGAAGGCCTAAGTAGCAAGCTACTTCGATGGACCTCCCCTTAAAAAATTGAGTTAATATCGTGTGAGTCAATGACCCACATATCAGATATTAAACTGATAAGAACAGATACTACACTTGATCTTAGCCAAAAGGCCGAGAAAGGTATGATTTACTCCATCCACAAACCTCGTCTTTTATACTGCCTCTCAACTCTCTACGTCTCATTTTCTACTGATGTGGGACGACAAATACTTAGTATAATACCACCTTGAATAATTTTTTTCATTTCGAGGTATAAATGTGAGTTCAATTCTCATTGTTGATTGACACCAAACACACACACATTGTAGAAACTAAAAATTGAGCAATTTCATAACTCTCTATATTCATACAACTTTGTTCCTATAGAATGCAAAAAAACTCCATGAGAAGGGGAAAAAATGTACCAATTAACATTAGTTATGTGAAAAATAGTTTTGAGATTTTAAGAATTAACACAACACTAGTATAGCCAAAGGCCATTACACCACTATGTATGTACTTGAGAAGTCACATTAACAAAAAATAATAACTCATCTAAAAGGCTAAGGTGTGAGAAGAAACAATGAAAGAATACACTTGACAAAAGTTCAAAACTCCATGAATTTCTTGCTCTCACATGGCTGCGTTAATCGTTGATCTTGCAGCTTCTTTCTTCATCTCCGCGGCTTTTCCACTCCCTCGGAAATATGAGAACACTTGCTGCATATTGTAGATCATGAAAGGTGTTAGGTTAGAGCAGAGACGGTTTTTATGTTACACGTTCAACTAAATCCAGTACGTGAATAAGAATAACCACTTGAACATGAAAAATAACTTTTTGGAGGAGCTAGAAGTTAACACAGGAAGAAGTCAAATGGGGTTCAACATCTACTATATATACATAAAAAAAATATTTTTAACCATGTATAAACAGTGTAATTTTCCGTTGATCCGAGTGTGTACACATGACAACCAATTTGACGTGTGTCTATTTGTTCACAAGGATAGTTAAGGTATCTATCTAAACAATTGGTATCAACTTTGAGTGTCTATCTATGCATGGATTTAGCCAACATGAAACTTTGGACGCATAATTTCAAAACTACAACGTGTTTAGTACTAAGAACTTTACAGGATGAACCTATCAAGTTTAAATCCTGGATCGACCTGTAGGTAAGAACGATACTAGAAGAAATGAACTAAACCTGAATAACCCATATGCTGATCAATGATTCAAGAGCAAAGAGTCCAGCACCAATGAAGTATAATATCTGCAAGTAAAATCAAGATTTAATTTAGTAAAACATGGCAAGAGTTTCTTGATTTCCGCGATCTGACATTCATCTGAACACGCGCAAAGTTCAGAAGACGATTGATCAGATGAATTAACAGTATGAAAATCGGTATATCCTTACCCCAACTATCGAATTCCAGCCGATAAGATTAATTGCATTTATGAAACCACTGTTGAACCATAGAATGTAAAAAGGAGTTAGTCATATTATATGAAATAGAAAAGATCAAAAGAGAAAAGGGCAAGTTGACTCAGACACCACGATTATAGAAAAAACACGAGAAAAACATTCAAACTAGTCTCGTTTCACACACAAGAAACTCAACTTACGTCATGGATTGCTGCCTGAAGACGAATGGAGGTGCTGCTGTGGCTAAGACACAGAATACAATGTGAATCTGCAATACATATCGAGTTAAAAAGAGGCATAATACATAAACAGACACTCAAACTTGACATCAGCACACAAGTAAGCACTCTAACTTCAATAAGCACCTCTCAAGTGCAAAAAAAAAGAAATGAAAAAGACGAAGAATGTGTGTTCACCGCATAACATAAGAAAAACCACCCAAAATTCAGCACGCTATCAGACCTGCAAACAGAAATAAATATGTGAAAATAGTCATCAACAGGTAGAAGAACATTACAAAATTATAAGAAAACAATAACAACAACAATATACTACCTCATCGCACGATAAAGAGGACGATACCACAAAAAGTAGGCTGATGGAATACCTAAGAAGTAGACAAGAGAGAAAAACCAAGCGCCAACGTCTATAATGATACAGAAAGGTTAAGTTAGATAGTTGATTTATACTGAAGGATTAGAGTTGATTTCTCTAATGATCACGCAACTAATAGTTATTACTCTCTCAGAAAGTCATCTTTAGTTGAGTGATCATTTGAGAAATCAACTCTGAGGGATTAGAAAGATTGTAAGATTTAGTTTAGCAGCAACCTCCTCCTTTGATCCAAATACAGGTGGTTGCCATTATGTTCCATACCATACAACCCGCCAAACCTGCAATTCACAAAGTTTAAAGTTAAAGATACTTGTCTGATTCAACAATCAAAGAAGCACCAAAGCTCGTCCCCGAAAATCATTCTAACAAAACAATTTCCTAAGACTATAGACACTCTTCATTCAAATATCATTTTGAACATGATATTAGAGCAGACAAAGGTCATGAGTTTGAGTCTCACCAACCACGTTTTATCAAAAAGTAACTTCACGTGCTTGATTCAATGAAAAAAAAAGAATCTAGTCAACATGTGAAGGGGCGTGTTGAGAATATTACTGATTAAATCAACGTACCCAACAATGTAGTGAATGCAACATACTGCATCTTTTGTAGATGGATTGGAATTTCATTCGCAATATCATGATGAATGATTGGGAGGAATGGTGGCCAATTACGATTCTCTATAACAACACCAGCTGTAGAAAGAAGAAAGGTAGATCAGAAATAAATACCAAATTATTCATCGATCAAAACTTTGATTATTAGCTCAAGAGCGCGCAAAGACGTATTAATGTACAACGGAGAAAAAATATACCTCCTGCTAAAGCTTCTTCTCTCCTTCTCACATCCTATAAGAAACAAAGAAAACAGAGAATTACTAGTGTATAAAACTCGGTGACAAATGTTTCCGATGGATGGTCCTTCGTAAACTTTTTCTTTTTTGTGATGGATCAATATGTCCATCACAAATTTGCAACTAAATTTTGTCCAGACTCTCCAAAAATGTTGTTACACCAGTGTCGGATTCTCCAAACATGCACTACTTTTAGAGAATCCGACACACATGTTGTCATTTTAGAAGAGTCCGAGCAACATGGCCATATAACGTGCTATGCAAGCCTACCTGTTCTCTTCTTTTCAGATCAGCCTCTTTAGCTTGTAGTTCCTTCTCTTTCTTCTTCAAATCCTGAATAGTTACACAAGTTAAAAAAGGATCATTAAACCATAGTATCGCAATGAAACACGCGATTACTCTGTTCATTCGTAAGCTAAATATACAGAGTTCAAATTGTCAACTAACTAGTCTCACCTTTGCACTATCAAGAGGAATATCGACTGTTGAACCACGAGCTGAACTCCCATTCTGAACATTTTAGTAAGTAAAATAATGCATAAGCAAGGTGTGTGTGTATATATATATATATATATATAATCATAATAAATGGCAACCCGATCCACAAAGCATCCCGTGTTTACACAGGGTCAAAGGAAGGACATACCTCAAGGGAGTACAATATAGGCTAGCTACTATGACTCGAACTAGTGACCTAGAGGTCATAAGGGGACGACTTTACCATTACTCCAAAGCTCCTCTTCACCTAAAAACGACTTTATGGTTTAATATCAAATTTTGTCATCCTTTGCTTAATCTCTTCCTTTGGGCAGTTACAAGGCCAGGATCCATTGATATAGTTCAAATTGGACATACAAATTTTCAAATAAAATTTCTTTTCGGGTTTACGAGCTGTGTTAGGTACCCATTTCAGGACACTAACCAATCCAATTTCATGCCTTATAAGGTTCATTAAAGAGGGAAGCGCTTCCTACCAAGATTTTTTCCATTCGAGGGCTCGAACCCAATAGATTTTCAAACAAAAATAATTCAAAAAAAAAAAAAAAAAACAATATTCTAACTCCATGGGCATTTTTATCGTTTCTAACAAGAAAAAAAGACAACTAAAAAAAAATGGAAACCACACCATCAACATGAACAACTCTTTCCTCCAAACTACAAATCAAAACCACAACAATGTATCAAATTACTCAAAAGTGGGGTCTGAAGAGGGTAGAGTGTACGGACACCTTACCACTACCTCATGGAGATAGACAAGTTGTTTCCAAAACATCATAGCAACAATACAAAAGTAAAGAGGACATAGAAAATAATAAGGAAAACATAACATACCACAAAGGGGGCAACAACCATATGTAACCAACTAATGTGATAACTGAAACACAATAAATGAACGAGGAATAACAAAGGCAATTACGAGACAAATGCAACTACTATAGGAAAACAGATACAATGCACCAATCTATCGTGCTAGAGACGTACCGCAAACGGATTTACGTTAGCTTCTTCTGCAAAAGGATTATCATTATAGGCCATTTTTTTTTTCAATAATAAAAAAACTCTATGCTCCCAAAAGCAAACCCAAAAAATGCAACAGAAATATACAAATATATGCAAAAAAAAAAAAAAATTAAATCTGTAGCACTAATTGGGAATGTAGAAAATGTGCATTGATCATACAATGCACAATTATTATTGAATTAAATTAAGAGTCATTAGTGAATATTTGTTTTCTTTGTAATTTTCTGTTATGTATTTTTTGTTTATCATTCATTTGGTCATTTTTTTGCCCTTTTTTTAGCAGAATAAATTGGGGACATTTATGTATGAGAAAAAAATGTAAGAAGGCATTTGCGGGTGTTCACAGGAAAAAAATATGGAGGGATTTATATAAGTTTGAAGATTTTGGACCTTAATGATAAGTTTGATTGGTTGAGATGTGTGAGACTCACCTAATACTAAGGTCAATTAACTAATGCCGATAAAGGTTTTAGTCTTCGTTCTTATTGTGTATATTTATTGTTGCTAAAAGATGTTTTGTTCTAGTGTGAGATAGTGGTAAGGTCTGTGTACATTCTATCCTCGCTACACCAAAACTGATCTTTAGCGGCAATTGATTAATAACAATAACTTAACTATCACTAAATATGTATTTTTAGCGGCAATTAACACTCTTTGTAAATGTCCATAAAACCTACAATGACATTAGATCAAATAAGAATTAACTAATGTCGGTAAAGGTTTTAGCTCTCTCTTTGTTAATGTGTATATTTATTGATACTAAAAGTTGTTTTTACTATTGTGCATCCCCAGACACCCCTTAGTAGTTCCCTCGCCTCCAATTAGGTGGTTGTTGGTTCGAGTCATCAATAGAGCAAAAAAGGTAGAAGCAAGGTAGAAGCTCTTGAGGAGGGACAGAAGAAAAAATGTCTTAGTTTAATTGGACACGAAATTTAATTAAAAAATCTAGTAACCCTATCTTAAATATGTGTATAATGTACTAAAATGTTCTTTGAATCTCTTTCGCTAAATAAATTATAGGGTAGAACCTCAACACCGACACAAACAAAGATCAACACTTGAAGGTAGGAGGGAGAGATCATTGGGTTCAACTTCCATTGGTGATGCCAATTCCTTCTTGAAAAACGTATATATTAGATCAAAATTACTTTTATAATTATAAAAAAAAATAAAATTGCTTAATCCTTTTGATTTCTTCGTGTGTTTACTTTATATTTGGAACGCCTTACTGAAATCCTGGTTGGAGCATATCCTGTAGTGAAGAAAACCAGTAGTCAAATCATATTACACTATATGTGAATACAATGACAAGTTCCTTAAGGTAAAAAAGCCCTTAAATTTTAATGTATGAGTGGACATTTTTCCTAACAAATATCTACTTTCACATAGAGGTTTTTGTGACAGTGACAACCATAAATTTCATTCATATCTGTATTGTTGTCAACTGGAGCTATGACTAGTAGAAGTTGAGGCTGGACTTGAAGGAGACGCGTCGTTTTGATGATGAAGGGGTTGAGATGTACATTCCATAGGAGAAGGAGCGGGTACAGGATGTGCGATGAAGGTAGGAACTTCTTCCCCAGGCATCAGTACTGATACTCCATTCGCGTAAAAAGTCATCTGTAAGTATTAACAGAAGAACATTATATAGACAACTCCAGATAGGTGAGAATCATCAACAAAAGAAAATGAAATTTAACTTATATACACTGTCAGTATAAAAAAATTCTACATTAGCCATGCGATTTAACCTTTTGTAGACTTATTATAAGCCGCCAATATTTATGAGCAGCAGTCCTCTGACTATAGATAGGAAAAGATGTAGAAGTGTGAGCTACACTCATAAGGGATTGAGAAGTTGACGAAGTAACCAGTTAAATGAGAGGCTAGAGTCAAAGGCAATAAGTACGTTTAGATTTCTCATGGTAGAAATTGCAATACTAAAATATGCAACAACAATAACAATAACGTATCCAGTATAATCTCAGAAGTGGAGTCTTGGAGAGAGTGGGGTGTACGCAGCTTTACCCCTATCTTGTGAAGGTAGAGAGGTTATTTTTGACAGACCCGGACTCAAGTAAAAACATATTAGTTCTGTTTTAGAAAAGAAGCATGTTTTTTGATAAAACAATTCTCTCCACACCAATAAGCATTTTGGTATATATAAATATGATTATAGCCATTAATTAAAACATTTAAAGCAAAAGAATCTTAGCTTTAGCAATAATTTTGGGAAGAATACTACAAGTGTACTTAACTGAAAAGGAACAATTAATAAATATGTCATAATGCAGCCCACTATAGAAACTTCAGATACTCCCACTCATAAATCTTTCAAAATTGTGAATTTTTAAATCCTAATTCATTGATCTTCTCCCAAAAAAGGTAACATGTCAAGACAATGTTGAATCCCAGCATTGGCACCCAAGGGTGTGGTCTAAGGGTGGATACACCTTACCCCGAGGACAGAGGCGGAGCCAGGTAGGGTCAAGGGGTCCATCCGAACCCTCTTTACGGAAAATTAGATTGTTTATATATGCTATTAGAATTTTCATTAAGAGGGTTCTAGATATGAAGAACACCTGAAAAAGTCAAATAGGGTTCACCATCTATAAAATTTCAGCGAAGGCAAAAATGACAAAATTATTCGATACCTGCTAGTTGCTAAGGGAAAATAGCAGGTACCTTGTAGATTTAATAGAAATACACACAAGTTAAACCGAACACCACGATTATAAAAAGAATATTGAGTCCCAACATAAACTCATATGTCATCATGGCCTCCAAAGTCAAAATATGGTGGGATGTCATTGGAAGCTATAGTTTCTCTTTTGACAAGATGCTGGAACAAGAATGACAATAAAAAAACCATTGTTCTGAATAACTCTTTGTATAAAATAGCATATCATGGGGCTTTAATGTCTTCTAATATGCATAAAAATGGGACACACACAACATGGGCTTCAACCAGAAAAGTCTTTTTCTAAAAAGTCTTTTATACTTGGTAGTGTACCATGCAGAAAACACAATGGGGGCCATCATGGAAACCTCTTGCCTAATAAATATTTGGCTTTAGACAAAAGAATAACATGAATACATAGGAATGAGATGTTTCCAATAAATTTAAGTTTCATTGATGAAAATTATGAGTCCCTTTGGGTTAGCTGATTAAAAATAGTCGATAAGTGTTAAGGTATTGAAGTTGAATTTATAAATATGTGTTTGGATAGAAGTAATGAATTTGATGATAAGTCGTTCGTTCATTTGACCATCTCATCTAAAAGTTTAAGCTATTAGAGAGAATATATTTTTATTATTTAATTATATTCTCAATACTCCCACACATGCGGGCCTGATTTTTTTTCATAAGTCAAGCCGGTGGGATTCGATCTCAGAACCTTTGTCTGCTTTGATACAATGTTGAAGCGTATGACTATCTCATCTAAAAGCTTAAGATATTAGAGATAACAAATTTTCATTATTTAATTATATTCTCAATATTCCTTACGTGCGGGCCTGATTTTTTTTCTCATAAGTCAAGCACGTGGAAATTATTTTTGACATGGGTGGCGGTGAGATTTGATCTCAGAACCTTTGTCTGTCTAATACCACGGTGAAACATGTAACTATCTCATCTAAAAGTTTAAGCTATTAGAGAAAGCACACTCGTAGTATCTAATTATATTTTTAACAAAATCCTCAAAAAATGCATTACCTTTTAAAAAATTTGAAATGTACATGTTGATATTTTTGAAGAGCACGAACAACATAAATCATTAATGTATTTGATAAAAAGATGTTCATAAGCATTTTTTTTTCCTGCTAAAATGTCTGCAATATTCTTTAAACTATTTACACAAAAAGTTAGTGAAAAAGGACAATAACTAAAATAGAATAGAGAAATAATTTAAAATTACTGTTTTACAAACGATATTAGGGATAAAACTATAAAAGGCTCGATCATACTAAAAGTACTTTTAGAAGTTGTAGAATCATAAGTTGAGAGTGACCCATTTATATAATTTTTGATTGATTTTGGCTTATAAACACTTTCAATATTTACCAAAATGCATATATAAGTTAAAGTAGCGGATATAAACTAGTTTAATCAGCTTATAAGTCCAGTCTTCGAAAAATAAAAATATAGTGCCTGAAATTTGAGCTTAGAACCTAAAGGTGAATTTTAAATTCCCTAAACCACTGAGCCAACTTCTAAAATTCAAAAAATACCTTATATAAACCATAGAATTTTTTACTGAAGAGATAGAGTGAACACCCTCGCTCCCTCTTAAATCCGCCCCTAATCTCATCACTCTATATTTTGTGATACTTGACACATTTTCTTTTCCGGTTTAAGCATTTGTTGTCCGAAGCTTGTGAGCCTGACTAATTCAGATTTCCGTCTGATAAATTATGACAAACTATGTTTAACTAGAATAATGTTAATAACTTTTTCTTTTTGTCTGAGGGTTAAAGTTAGATTAATTAAATAAAAAATTCAAAAATAAATTTTCCAAGGACATGATGATCAAGAATGATTCATTCACTAAGGTCTACAAAATGATAATTATGAATAGAATCGCATTCAAATAATCCAGCTATAAGTTATTATTGTAATAGCCATAATTATGTGAGAAGCAATAATGACATTAAGGAAAAAAGCAATTAACTGTCACAAAAAAGTCAGTTAGCCTACTCATTGCGGTCCTAAAAAATAAAGTATTTCCGTTTCAATTTATGCGTCTTAGTTTGATCGAGACAGTCATATAATTTAGTATAAAAAATCTAGAATAATAGGAGTAACTTGTTTTTCCTTTGTTCATTTTTACTTATTCATATTTGATTTGATACATCTCTTAAAAAGTAATTAATAAAATGATGAATTTATTATATCACCCTTTAAATATAATAAATTTAATATTTTAAAAAATACATTAAAAACCAAATGATAAATAATTTTTTTATTTTCTAAATTGAACAAGTAAAAGTGTCATCTATTTTTAATACTTCCGTTGTTTTCTTTTTAGTTGTCATAATTTCCTTTTTGAGAGTCAAACGATATAAATTTTAAGTAATAGTTTAAAATGTATTTTTTCATCATATTGCTATGCAAAAATTTATAAAATGATAAGTTATGTTTTGATTTTTTAATTGAACAAATAAAAATAAATATACAATTTTTAATATATGAACAAGTAAAAAATGGACAAAGGGTAATGATAAATATTTCATTTCTCTTAGGAAATAATACTTGCTCTAATTTTCCAATGTTTAAAAGTTCTAAACTTTAAACTTCTCATTTTATCTTGATAATGACATGCAACAGATTTTCTCTTTTATTGTGTTTCTAGCTTTTATATTTACTTCAAAATAATAATTTTCAACATAATCAAAATGATATTGATTATTTTTAATAGAATTTCCTACTTATTTTAGTTAAGTGGATTTTACATAATCAACTACAATAATAACAATAAATTCAATGTAATCTCATAAATACGATCTGAAAATGCAAAACACGCATAGATCATCTTACCTCTAGCTTGTAGATTTTACATAACCAAACCATTTTAATGAGAATGCAAATAGAAAGAAGGGAGTAACTACTATATCACGTTTAAAATCACCAATTTTATATAATGGATAATTCAACTCTCACTAATAAACTAACTTAGCTACTAAGTGAGTTAATATTATTTTGATATGTGAGCATAAAGCATTTGGTTATTTCATAAATTTTACGTTTAGTTAAATACGATCATATAAAACGAAACGAATCACACACATTGCATTTAAATAAAAAAGTGAGAAAATAAAAGCATACCTCAGGAGAAGGGTAATCAAGTTTCCTCTGGACTCTCATTTGATCGGAACTATTCCGATCACCACCGGATGACGATGGTCTTCGCCGGAGAAACCTCTCAAAAATCGCCATTACTAAGAACATAGAAATAAGAATAGCAGTCGCAACGAAACCAAACGATACAGCATTTACAGAGTTGTCAAAGTTTCTCCAATGATCTTCTCCTTCTAGTCCACCATTTGCTTCTGCCGGAGGCATACTCGGCGGTGGCACAATTCTCCAAAAATCAACACCACCATTAATTTGTCGTCTTCCCATTGAGTAAAAACAAAGTAATCTCTTTCTGTATCATCACCAATTGACCCAAAATGTCAGCTCATTGTTGCACTCTATGTGTTTGATATTTTGCCTGAAAGAACTCAACAATGAGGTTGCAGCTACAGTTTAAGAAACAGAAAAGACCCAGTTTTTCTTTCCTTCAACAAGACTGTAGGGGGTAGTGGTGATGAATTTGAGGTGGGTTTTGTTGTTGCACTCTATCTGTTTGATATTTTGTCTGAAAGAAGTGAACAAATGGTCTGAAGCTATAGTTCAAGAAACAGAGAGGTGGGGTGGGGTTAGTAATGATGGATTTGAGTTGGGAAATTTGAAGGAGCAAAATTGGTTAGTTTAATTAACTAGTAGCTTGGAAAAGCTAAAGCTTTTCTTGGGTTCTTGTAGAAGTGGACAAAAGAGTGAGGGAGAAGAAAAAGCTTTGAGCTTTGGGATGGGCAAATGGGGGAGGATAAAGGGGAAGACTATAGTAGATAATCAATGTAAAATGACTAGTTTGTTTAGGAATAATGTTGTTTAATTAGAAGGTAACTATGGTTAGTTGGATATAATACATAGATA
Source organism: Solanum bulbocastanum (assembly GCA_037074985.1). Lineage (NCBI taxonomy): Eukaryota > Viridiplantae > Streptophyta > Magnoliopsida > Solanales > Solanaceae > Solanum > Solanum bulbocastanum. The sequence continues at coordinate 4,481,913 of CM073606.1, read as the reverse complement.
GATAGACATCTTTTTGTGATAATGTAGGTGTTCCGTGGATATTTGATATCGACATGAGACATAAATTTTGAAGATGCTTAAATGACTATTTTATAAGTTGGAGTGTTTAACTGACACAATGTAGACAAATTGATGTGTCTGAATATATATTTTCAAAGTTAAATTGTTTGGTTGATCCAATATTTCATTTATCATTTTAAATACTACAATATAAATCACAACTATGAATTGTACGAGCACAAACTTTAGACTATTGGACATACATAGTTTATCAAGTTCTTTATTAAGATTTATAAGAAAATTTTGCTGTAATATTATTAATGCGCTATCTATTTAAGAATTTTTCCAAGAAGACATTTTTCAACTACTCCATTCATTTTTGTTGCTAGTTGTCATCATCATTTTATCATTATTATCAACTATCATCCTCTATTGATCACAAAATTATTTTTAACCACAATCAGTATTATCATTGTTCACCACAGTTAGTCACCACCACCATCAACTATCATTTATAATTGCAATCACCAACCATCATTATCACAACTATCAGCAATTACCGTCACCAATCATCACAAACATTATCAATCACCATCATTTACCACAAATTACCACCACTCCAATCACTATTGTCAACCATCATTATCATTAACCAATTAGTTTTACCACCACCACCACAAACTACCATCTATAGTCTTCTCCCATAACCATCGCCAATATTAGACATTATCACAACGATCATTATTGAAATTTATCTTTTCTAATTTTTTTTATATCACAAACTACCATCTACAGACACGTTGACGGGACGCACGTCAATTGTGGCTTATATATAAATAGAAATATATATATATATATATATAGTTCAACTTCATTAAGTTTTAGTCTTAAAATTTTACATATAATTTACCCCATGATATTGTTCCCAAATCTCCACTACACATCCCCACTATCACGTAAACCATTTTACACATCAAATCTTTTCAAAAGTACATTTACTACATACTCCCTCCGTTTCACAAAAAATGACCTCCTTTCATTTTTAGTCAATTTTAAAAAAAATAACCTCTTTCTTTTTTTGATAATATTTTAATTTCAGTTTTTCACGTGACATATTTAAGGTCACAAAATTAAAAGACAATTTTGTACACTTGACTTAATTTTAATTTAAGACCACAAATGCAATTTTTTATTTATTTTTCTTAAACTTCGTGTCATGTTAAACTAGACTATTCTTTGTGAAACGGAGGGAGTACCATTTTTGTTCGATGCCTAGGGCCTACAAGCCCTTAGTCAAGTAGAAGACAAATACAAAATTATGTATTAATTAAATACTTCCTCCGTCCCATTTTATTATGTGACACCATTTTTTTTTTGTCAGTCCCAAAAAAACATGTCACATTTCTTTATATATAAGTATTTAAAGATATAATTCCTCTTTTACCCTTATTGGTCCTACTTAATTTTAAAAATAGTACTCTAATACATTTATGAGGAGAGAGAAAAATTAATTATTTTTTAAAGGGATAATTTGATAAATATTTCAACGTCTTTATTTATTTCTTAAACTTTGCGTTTGATCAATGGGACGGAGGGAGTAACAGATTAGCATCCCAACCAAGTACTGTTTAAGGTTATGGTGACAGGTGCATTATTATTATTATTATTAGTGATCTCTCTCATATTTCTTTGTCGTTTCTAAAATTGTCTTTTTATGGCACACACTGCAAAATCAGAAAATTGGCAATTGGCTCTCTTTTTATGGTTCTATTCATCATCTTTGACATTATGTTACACCAACCGCAAATAAGTTATTTCTTTTTTAATTAAAAATTTTAAATAAAAAAAAATCTTTAATAGAGAGTTTTTTTTTTAAAGAACTCATCCCATTCATAATTGCCTAAAATTTGAATTAAATTCTTCAAGGATAAAATAGAACATTATTTTACAATACTGATAATTTAAATTGCTGAACTTCAATCAACTCAATAAACAATAGCAAATCACATTGACATTTAGTTTTGCTTTTGCTTTTGAAATGATGCACATAAGACGGGAAGAAGATGATGAATTTTTGGTGTTTCCAAAAAGAATATTCTTGTTTCTTTTTTCTCAATTTTTAGAAAATGATATTTTTATACTCAGTAGTAATTTTTTAATTTTAATATTTCGCATGACATATGTGAAGGTCATAAGATCGAAAGAATAGTTTAATACACTATACATATTTTTAAAATATGATCACAAAATTTAAAAAACGATTATATTTTTTATAAATTCTGTATTCAGTCAAATTATAACAAAATAAAATATAACGGAAGGAGCAAAGACAACTGCAAAATCGAAGTTAAAAATAATGACATGAATGAACCTTTTCTCAAACGACAATGACATAAATGAGTTAAACTTTTAACGGGTGACAATTCCATTTCTCAAAATTCGATGATATATTTAAATCTTTTCCCTTTATAAAAAATAGTTTATTCAATTTTATCGAATTCGTAACCATAACTAGTTAGCTCTATCCAAGAAAGGGAATTATTTTTTAAACTCCACACCTTGTTGATAAATTTATTTAATTCTTCCAAGGTATTAACTACTCTATTAAGCGTAATTATCGTGACACGTGGCACGTTGGTTCCCTCAGACAAAGAAACCATAACTGAAACAACTGCTAAAGTTACGCTAATTTAGTGGACACGTGGCATATTATTATTGGCTGATTCCTACTTTTTTAAAAAAAAAAAATTGTAATACAATTATAGATGTTAATGTGGTATAAATTATTTATTAAAAAGAAACAAGAAATTCAATTCAATTATTTCTAAATTAAAAGTATGTGCTAATCTTTTTTAAGAACAACCTATGCAGATTGTTTTGTCTCCTTCAAGTTATTCTTAGCTTGTAGTTGAATTTCAATTTATACATAAATAATTACTTTCAAAGACGTTGAAATAGTTATAATTCGATCATAATTTCATACTCGAACACGGTAAATAATCATTTTTGTTTAGAAGGAAAAATGATCTGATATATATCTTTTAATTTTGTCATTTAGATCTGATAACTCTCATTATAAAAGTGATTTACATATACTTCTATCGTTATAAAAGTGGTTCACATATATCTCTATCGTTACAAAAATAATAAAATTAATTTTAGTTTTTTTTTTTAAAAATAAAATCATATATTTGATCTTTTTAACATATAAATTATTTTTTTGACTTTTTTAATTATTATTGTTTGAGTTTCTTTCAGAAATGTTATATTTTAAACATATGATAAAAGGTGATTTAAAATTTATTTATTTAATGATAAGTTTAAAATTATGGTTCTGTCTGCTTCACTTAATAAAGAAATGAACAGTGTAAACAAAGACCGTCATATTTTCAGAAATATTTCATTTTAAACATTTGAAAAATGTAAAAGTAGACAAAATTATTTTTTAAAGGAAAAAACTCAAAAATATGTCATCGAACTTTGAGAAAAGACTCATTTATGTAATATGTTAAAATTTAACTCATCTATGTCATTTTCTTTTGTGAAAAGGCTTATTCATGCCATTATTTGTTGACTAAAAATATTTTTCATTATGCAAAATATTTTTTATAAGTGATCAATTATGATTCGATCACGTCATTAATTAAATCATTTTTTTAAAAGGGAAAAGGTTCAAATATGTCAACTTTGAGAAAAAACTAATCTATGTACATCAGTAAAAAGTTTGACATGAATGAACTTTTTCTCAAACGGAAATGCCATAGATGAGCCAATTTTTTAATGGATATCATAGATGAACCTTTTGTCAAAGTTCGATGACATATTTGAGTCTTTTCGCTTTTTTTTTTATAAAAAAAAAATAAGGAAATAAGTGGAGGGGCGACCAACATAGATTGTGATGGATGATTAAGATTTCCCACCTCTAACTAAAAATTTTTAGTTCGAGTTCTAAATATTAAAAAAATATATATATTAAGAACATTATTTCTAAAAACAAATCATATCATATATGATTTCAGCTTAATCGATCTCCAATATAAATACTCGAACGGAAAAAAAAATTGAAGTGGGAGGATTTGGACCACCAAGAAAAAGACGAGAGACCCGTGCAAGTCGGGTCACGTGATCGGGTCCAACTTTTATTTCTCTGATTTGCTTTCTCTTCTTTTTATGCTATTGAAAAATTCCAATTTGAACATTACGTGTCGAGTAACGAATTAAAAACAACTTCCATATAGGCAATTTTAGAAAATAGGTCAAATTAGAAGATTATTGATTTAATTCAACTTGTTATTGAATCAAATTATAATAAAATCATATTTATTCGGAATATTTTACTCGTTGCACTATGATATACTTGAATGTATTAATAATAAGACTCTTATGAAGTGAACGTATAGCATCATCTACTTATAAGATATATTATTAAAGATTATAATTATTTGTTAAGGACCAACTAAATTACGATTAGACATGTCGGCAAGGTGTCAAAGCGAATTTTCTAGTAATCAAAACAATTTTAATTAGTTATACATAGCTTTGAAAGAAAAGTCAATGTAATATTTGCATTCAATGTATCGATTGTCAATTCTATTTTCGATAAGAATAATAGATAATTGAATTCATAATTTTGACGGTTATTTAACAATAGTGCAACCAAGCCAAGATGAATAGTCAAGTATCCAATTTCATAAAACAAGAATGGCTACAAAGCTCTTTTTCCCCTTGTTCCTCTAATGGTTCAATTAAACTTCTCCATCCATTCCCATTTGTTGTTGTTTCAAAAACATGTACTTCACTTCTTGTTGTTGATATATAATTATCACCCAACATATTCTTATAACCAGCCAAAAAGTACAACTTTGTCCCTATAGGAGCCATAGTGCAAAACATTCTTTCCAAATTTGGCCAATTATTTTGTGTGTCATCTAATATAGAAATTGGTGAAGTTGAACCATCCACAATGTACCATAAATTGTGTTTCCCATCATAGGACTCAATATGTCCCTTCCATGTATTTAAGCAATCACCTGAGCTATAAAGCTTCCCATCAATATTCACTATTTGATTAGGTGGCACATCTAGGTCCCACATCCTTGCCACGTAATTCCACGTGTCGTGTTCCGGATCATACACTTCAGCAGAACTTCTTTCCATAATATAGGGTCCTTGATGAGTGTCACTGTTTTCTCTTCTGGCAAATCCCCCAACCACATAAAATTTCTCTTGCCATGACACACCAACACACTTGTACCTGTTAAGACATAATTTAATCAAGTAATCTTCTTAATAATAATCTTTTTGATAAGATGGTTACGCAACTCAACATGGATGATATCAAGATTTTCACTCACCTAGCGATAAGTACCATTTGTAACCATCGTGGTGCATGTATACTCATTGTATAACAAGTATATAATGATTGTATACTATATATACATTGTTGATAATGTATATACACATATTATGGAATGATTACACTGGCTAAAATTTGTAAAAAATAAATGAAGATCATATTGGTTTTTGTTATTGTATTTGTTAGAACTTCGATATGTTGTGTAGTGAAACTCCAAAAAGTATTCCATTTGGTGTATAAAAAAAAATTAGGTCTATACAAAGAGTACTGTTTTGAGTCAAAATAAAACATAAGTAACTAAAAATATATTCAGTTCGTAACAACTTAAATCATTTGACGAGATTGTCACACACTTCAATCGTACCTCGTGGTGCTCATGTTAGGTAGTTGTTTCCATTTATCTAGGATAGGATCATAAACCTCAGCCAAAGAGGTACCCTTAGCACCATCAAATGTTGTTTGTCCACCAGCTACATAAATTTTACCCTCTTTAGAAGTCATACATGCAAAATTAAACCTTGGAGTTTCTAAAGGTGCACATTTAGTCCAACAATCTTTACCAACATTGTACTTAAGGACCGAAGGAAGAATTTCTATATCAATTTCGTGAACGTTATTAGTTTCCGAACTACCAATTACATCCTTGTAACATTGTCGTCCTCCAATTATAAAAATTTCCTCACCAATAACCATCATCGCGAAATCCTTGAGGACGTGATTCTCCAGAAGACCTGGAATCGATGTGACATGAGTATTCCATGAATTCGTTAAAGGGTAGTAACATGATATCCAATTCGACATGTTATCATTAGGATCAGTACTACAATTTTTGCCACAGAACGAGACATAAACACGATAACAATTTATGTCATTTTGTGAATCATGAGAAGAAATGAAACTCATAGTGTTGTTCTTGACTTTTTTTTTTTTTTTTTTGTAATATAAGACAATATTGGACTTAGGAAGTGGAGGAATTGTATATTGTGTAATGAAGTGGAATATATAGGTAGTAAAATTAATAAATTAAACGGAAAGTACTAAGATTTTATAGGGGGGATTATTTCTATGGACTTTCTTGTTAACTATGAATCTCCAATGTTTTGAATATTCACTTTTTGGTTTGTTTATTTCATTATTTTTTTTATTGTTCAATAAGGATATTTTTTTTTTGGTGAATCACGAGGTAAGTTTAATATTCATAAAACAATTCTTAAAAAATGAAAATAAATTATGATAGCAAACTACAAACTATAGTATTTTTGAAATTCATTAATGTGGTAATAATATAACAAAAGTACATTATCTAAACGCGTTTTCAAGATTTTGAAAATGATCAATAATTGCATCGTTGCAGTGAGGTATGTTGGAGGGTGGGGTGGACACAATCAATGTGAATGTCATTTGTCAAATTGGTTTTCCCTACTTTCACTAGATAAGTCATTTTCTTCATCTTTAAAGAACTTGTTTTCCTAAACAAAATATTTTCTAAAAATCTTGACCAATCGAGCTTGAGAAAATTGAAAAATATTTTTCTCCCTACAGAAAACACCACATATTATTTAGATCCATCAATATAATTTAACATGTTACACCAAATTCCTTCCTATTTTTTTTTTTTTTTGTTACCATTCAATTATAATAGATTTAATTACTTTTAATTACATATTAATTACTTAACTATGTAAACAACTTTTACACGACTACTTCATGAAAACAATTTTATAGTTGGATATAACACAACTAGATTTTGCATATGAATTGGGCCTAACCCATTTACTATTTTGGGCTTCTTGAAAAGAAAGTTAATATGAAAAGCCCAAATGTAAAATTAAACTCAATTTTCGATCTTCAAATCACAATTAAACTCGAAATTGAAGATTTTGAGTAGTTTTTTAAGTGGGTGTGGTTGGGAACCACCGGGAGGACAAGGCCACATACAAACGCTAAGGAGCATTGCCGGAGATTTCGATTAGTATAGAATCGAAATTTAGACCTAAATTGATCTGGAAAACATTACCTCGACAATGTATATTACATATACATATCATGTATATTTGCAGATCATATATAGATTTTCAATTGATATACACAAACATACATGATATATATGCGAAAAATAACTATAATACCTTTTTGGTGATCTAATTGTGTAAATAACTTTTACGTTGCTAGTGCATGAAAATAATTTTATGGTTACGCGTTACTAATATAGAACTTGTAGTAGTTTAAATAATGTTTTTAATTATCTTAGTAAGTTGTATTACTTAAATCTAGAAAAATGAAAATAATTAATTTGGTAATGAAACACGACAAATAGTAATGTTTGATTATTACTCCTTTTTTTAACATCTAATTATACGAAAATATTCCAGCTGTATGATCAGATAACGAACATTATCATTATGAAATCTTATCAAATAATATGACAAAAATGTACGTTTTAAAATCAATCAAAATCAATAAAGTGGTGATCAATCCTAGTTTTCAAGTATCAATGATTGAATTTACTGTGTAAATTAAAACGAGTTTCACAGTACAAGAATAACTATTCATTTTTTTAAGAAAAAATTGATAGGATATGTGCTTCCAAATTGTCCACGTTTTCGTTTTTAAATTTTTTTTTTTTTGCATGGCTATGGCTATTTTGTCGTGTAATATTTATTTATTTTTTAATTTTAAGTTCTGATAATAAAAAATATTTAAATAAAGTGTATTATCTTTTCAACCATTGACATTTAATTGTAGTCTGATTAATTTGAATAGAGAATGCTTTTTTTTTTTAATTTATATTAAAATTCAATTTATTTGAATTCATTAAAAAAAATATATAAATAAATATAAATTTAACATCTACTATACATAAATAAATTAATTTTGACGTAACCGCTTACGCCTTCTAAATATGCACCGTCCATCTTTAACAACGTGTACTTTTGTCTTTAATAATTTTTTCTCATTTTCTCCCTCATTTTAATGGTGGAGAATGATTGAATATTCAACTGTCATAAAAGTTTTTTTTTTTTGTTTTTAAGATTACGCGGTTAAACAAATTTATACTATTTAATTAGTCATCATAGTTATAATTTGTTATAATTATCACTCACGACTAATATTAATCATTAATTACATGGATTTTCGAGTTTGTATAATTCGTCTTGTTTGTATAATTCGCAACTAATAATTCTTCTTTTGATTTGTATTTGTATACGATGATTTGTATTTGTACATGACGATGATTTCCTTTGGTTTTTCAGTTTTAACATATACATTCAATCTTTTTGTGTATAATTTTTTAAAGTTTGTATAAATGTGTAGATTTTTGAATTTTGTATAATATAATTTATATAATGTTATTTGTATCATATAATTTGTATAACTATTTAAAGTTCATATGTTTATGTTTGTATCAATTCATTATTTTGTGTTTTATCATATTTATATAATTTCAGACTTTATATTACTCAATTATACAAAAACATGCAAATTATACAAACGTATCCGCGAATTATACAAACGAGATGTGAATTATACAAATTATTGCCCTCTCTCGCTCGCCTCTCTCCTCCTTTCCCAATCTCGTTCGCCAGATATACAAATGCATATGTATACCAGTTAAATATAGACAGTTATCTAACCAATATGCATATACAATTCACCTCTCTACCATTCTCTGCCCTCTCTCGCTTGCCTCTCTCTTCCCTCTCCCAATCTCACTCGCCACTCTCCTCCCTATAACATGTAGCTACAAATCCTAATTAGCAAACTATAGCTATAGAGCGTAATTAAGCTATTTTTGAGTGGCTATATGCGAACATTTTCTTTTTTTATTATATAGAAGACGGTGTTAAAATTTAAAATTTTATTTTTTAAAAATAAATATAAACTATTGAATTTGACTGAATTAAATTAATTTGATTTCTATTATTATGTTAGTTCTTGTGTTTTGAGTTCTATTATTATTAGTACTAGTCTCGCATTATTTTATCGTTGTTCTAGATGTAATGTTTTTTCCATTATTTATTATATCTGATTTACTTTTTAACTTTTCTTTTCAAACAACTTCACTTTATTTGAAGCGAGCTCTATATCTACAAGATATGAATAAGGTCTAAATACAATTTAATTTTCTTATACTTTATTTATAGAATAACATTAAATATATTATTTTTATTATTATTATTTTATTTTTAATCTGAAACATAAATTTACATTATTATTTTTGTAAAATTGTAATAAAAAGTAGAGTTGATCCTTAAATATAAAAGTATAAAACGTTTGATATTTAAAAATTTTAAAAATAAAATTCATAAATTTTAAATTTGAAATTTACTCGTCTTCATCATTTAACTGTTGGGACCTAGATGCGTTGGCAGCAACTAATTAAGTAGTGAATTCATTATTTCAGAAAGCAACTGTATGATTGACTTTTTTCATATTGGTTAGTTGTATTTATTGTAATTATATTAATTGGTCCTAACAACTTGGAATTGTGTTGTCATATTCATGCACCCTCCTTTAGTGTCGTATAGTTTTATATATGTTGTTATTTAATTAAATATTGAAAAATATACATAATTTTGTTTTATCATTTTTCATAAATTTATTTTCAATTTTTTGTTATATAAAAAGATATTCTTACACATAAAAGATCTTTGTAGGATTTTTTTAAATTTTAAATTATAAAAAATCATGTTACACTCATTTCAGTACAAAAAAATAAACTTATAAGTAAGTGCAACAAAATATAGATTCATGACATTTTTGTAGTAGTAGGCACCTAAGTACGTAGGTAGACATCGAAATTTACGGGATTTAAAATAATATATTACGAGGTGAGTTTAATTTATTTTTAAATTTTAACGTCTTTTAAATTTTTTTGAAGGCTACTAAAAATTGGACTTTCTTTAAATAGATACTTTCTTTAAATAGATCAAGATATCAAATATCGTCTTTCTCACACTCGAGCTGATTAAAATATTGTCTAATATTCTTGGTGATCAAATACATCACAAGAAAGTTCAAAACCTTCCATGTTTGAAAAATATGCTACTAATTATAATGATCCTCAAATATTAAAGAATATTTAGAAAAGAAGAATCAAATGAGTATATAGATCTATTTCTTTTGTGATTGCAGTATATTTTTTATATTTATAAAAAATTATTGCAAATTATTCTATCTATACAATATAACTTTTAGACGAAAGAGATTCAATTGAACTATCTCTTTTGTCCTTAACTACTAGTTTCAACCTATAGTTAGAGATTCAGAATTTTCGTTAAAAAGAGGTTTGGAAAATAAAAAAATATAGTGCATAGAGTTTGAAGTTAACACTTCAAGTAGATTTTTAAACCTCCTAAATCATTAAGATAACCTTTAATTTTGTCTGTCTCCATGGAATTTAAAATCTATACACATACAATTTTATTTTTATTTATGATATTTTAAAATTGATTATTATTATTTTAAAATGTAGCTATTTAATACTATAAAAAAGTTTAATAAAATTCTTTAAATTTATTTTAAATTAGACAAATAAAATGAAGAATTTATTTTTAATATGTATAAAGGTTAAATAATATGAGATGAAGAAAGTACAAGCGGTTGAAAGTTCAAACCACTTTTGGTAAGTGATGGATAAGCTTTTAGGGACTACAATCCCTTAAATGGTTCACATTTAATTTGGTCCCATGATTAACAATGACATGTTCATCAAGATTGGACTATTCATATCACTTGTTGAGTAGTCCTTCCATCCATTTTTAGTTGTACACTATATTTTCTTTATATTTATTTAGTTATCATCATTTTAGATTTCACGTCTTTAAGAAACTAGGTAAGTTTATTATTATACTCTTATTTAAATTCTCTTGAAGTCAAGTTTTAAATAAATAAATATGAATTAATTTATTTTGATTAATTAATTTGACCAATGAATATGAATTAACTTTTTAGTTTTTTTTTATATTAGACAAATTTATACTTTCAAAACTAATAACTTTTAAATGATAAAATAAGAAGAATAGTGTCATTTATGCATTGATTTTGTGAAATGACAAATATTAAGGACCATCTATTTTTAGTAAGGACGACATATAAATACTCTCTCTGTTTACTTTTATTTGTCACTTATTCCTAAATTATATTTTCATTTTTACTTGTCATTTTTGACGTATCAAGAAAAAAAAATTATTTCATGTTTTACCCTCAACATTAAATACTTATCCTCCAAATCATTTTTTCAAGACCTAATGCTAAACATCATTTAGTAGGGATAGTGTGGTAAAATACATATATCAATAATTGTTTTCTTAATGGGTGTCAAATAGTGACTAGTAAAATGAATAAACGGAGTACTATTTTGAGTATTAAATCACGACAAATTTAAAAAAAGATATATTTTTATATTTATGTGGTTCTCTTTTATTTTTAAAATACAATATAGTAGAGCTGGACATTAGATAATTTGGTTTGATTTGGTTTTTTCGATTTTCGGTTTTTGAGATTGTTGTATTGAACACTGAACCAAATCAATTTGGTTTGGTTCGATTTTTTGTGAATCAATTTAATTTTTTGTAATTCGATTTGGTTTATTAAATTTAATTTTAATTGCCACTGAATATTTTGAGGCAATAAATATTACCACAAAAAAAAAATCTATTGTCACTTAACTTAATGTCTCCTTTAATTTAGTTTAGTTGACAAGTAAAAGTGCACGAAGGTAGTACTTAGCTCGTCAAGTACAAACTAGCTAGTACTTCCTCTAGACAATTTTACTTGTCATATTTTTTATTTATACGTCCCTTAATTCATCTTCAATAGATAGAAAGAAAGCTAATCTAAACAATCACAATATTTAAGTATGCGTATGTGTTCTTCACTTAAATTTTCTATACTAAATAGTTAATGTTTACTACTTTCAAGAAATACTATTACTAAGAGCAAAATGAGAAAAATGTTCTCAATTAGATATATCTTGATTTTTTTAAAATAAGACAACTGATTTGAATCATTTATTTTTAATAAAAATGACAAGTAAAGTAGATATCAATGCAAATTCAATTATGTTACAAACATTCTATCACCCATAGGCTGTGCTATAAAACCTTTTAATGGTACATACATTAAGGATTCTTAATAGGACTTGGTTACTAGTGCATCTAGGAGTTTTGAATTGGCTCAATGCTGCTCCATTTCCAATAAAATGTTCCAAAATCTTCTTGAAAGTACCTCTTTCAACAATGCAAAGTTCCAATGGTCCAATTGAATTGGTCTTTCTTGATACAACATATCCATGATCAACAAAAGAAGCATCCATTTCCCTACAACACTCTCCAAGAACATTTTCCTCAACATCTCCTTTGATTTCCCAGTAGATCACATAATGGCCTGGTCTTTTTGATACATTTGCATGGCTTGTGAAGTCTACTAGCTCAGCTCTTGACTTGCTTATTAGTATTCGAGAACCCCTCTCCACCACTAACTGGAGGTCTTGTTCAGTATTCTTATCGATATTTACTGTTAATATCAGCTTTCTCCTGCATATAAATTTGAGTTTGGGGGTCTTCTTGTGAAAACCGGCAACTTCTACTACATCCCCTAGTCTATATCGATAAAGACCTACATATAAAGGTTTAGTTAGTTAAAAAAGATTAAATTTAAAGTATATACACTAACATATGTAACATGATGAATCAAATTACTTGTCTTCTTTGTTTTGTTACTATTCAAATTATTATGAACGATTATTTATAGTTATCATTTAGTAATTTTGTAATTTATTTCCCAAGTCCCCCCACCCCACACAGTCACACACCCCCCACCCCTCCTTTTTTTTTTTTAATAGGGAAATTTTGTAATATGAAAAGGACAAGATAAGTCCCTTGTTCTTGGAATCTCAGACACACCACGTTAGTATTTAACTTGATGATATACTCACTGTCTATGCCACTACAAATAATTGATGTATGGTGGTTGATGTAGTCTTAATTTAGAGTTCAAGTACTTCAAGACATTATAAAGATTTTTTTATATCATCAAGTCTTCTAAAAAAATATAATAAGTTATTTACTATAACATATTAAAGTAAATTATATATATATAAAATTTATATTCACCAAAAAAGTCATCCAAATATCTAACTTACATGGTTGGTGGTACGTAGAGATATATTTTCATGACAATGACAATCAAAAAAGAATTAATGCTATATGTATGGGGCATAATATATTGGAAAAAGTTAACACTAAAAGTTGGTCACCACGTGTTACGATGGAATGTATAGAGTATTTTCGTCTTTATCACAGGTTCAAGTTCTAGTCTAAAAAAAAAAAAAAAAAAATACTGATGGAGAGTTATTTCCCTTTGATAGGCCTCATGCGATACGAAGATACATGGCAGACCAAAATGCACAAATATCCTATTTTAGTAAAATCACTTGAGTCATACTCACAAAGCATATAATTGCAAGTTTATCAACTTCGGAACAACTCTAGACATTTTTATCTGAAGTTATGCTTGACTTCAGATACCACATATTTTGAAGTTGGTAAACACACAATGATTTTTAAAAAGTGAGTATATGTTAAATAACAATATTACAAATAATATACCCCACAAAACATTTTATCACAAGAAAAAAAAGAAGTAAACGTTAAATAATAGAGTAGATAGTACCTGTGAAAGTAGTGAGGACAATTTCATACTCTTGTCCTATCTTGACTTGAGATAAGGGAACAGGCTCATCTTCAATGAAATCATCATTGGCTTGAAGACTAGCATCTTTGTGGCTATTATTGAAACTTTGTGACTGACTTCTATGTAGTGGTATGAATTCAAAGTAAGAAAAAGTGGGTATAATTGCAAAAGTTACTTTCTCTGGTGGAGATGAAGGTTCCACATTCACTCCAATCCAACTCTCTGTGGACCCATAATCAGCACTAACCAAAGGCAAATCCCCACCATAATGTCTCAATTTGTTTAAGTATGGTTGCATTGAGCCAGTCATTATTGTGTAAACATATTTAACATTTGGCCATAATTTTGGGATTATACTAAACCAATCTTCCCTTTCTACTTCTTCACATATCGATTCAATTCTTGATGCCAACTCTGGATTAGGGACAATGATATCTGTTCAAGACATAATAAAGTAATTAAAAGCGTATTTTTTTGGTAATACATTTTAACATTGATATCAGAGCAGATAGATGTTCTTCTGTTCAAGTCACACAATTACTCATTACTAAAAAAATAATTTTCACATGCTAGGCCAAAGAATAACGAGGTAGACATGTGAAGGGTGTGTTGGAGACATAATGAAGTAATTAAATGTATCTGGCTTCCTTAAAAGTTCAAGTTTTTAAATGAGATGGTAATGTATTTCAACACTAACATCATAGTAGGCATATGGTATTTTGTTTAAGTTACACAATTTAATTCACGTGATAGGCCAAAGAAAAAAGAGCCAAGGCACATGAAGGGCCGTGTTGAAGACATAATGAAATAATTAAAAATATACTCTTTCTAACCGTTAATTTTTTTTAAAAATGAGATGATTACATGCACACTTCAACATTAATATCGGAGTAAGCATAGGGTTTTCTGTTTAAGTTACACAGTTACTCATTATTTAAATAACTTTTTTTACGTGACAGGCCAAAGAAAAAAGAGTCAAGGCACATGAAGGGGCGTGTTGAAAACATAGTGAAGTAATTAAAAATATACTCTTTCTAACAATTTTAAACTTTTAGATGAGAATTAATATCGGAGCAAATAAATCCAGAGAATCCAATATTCAAATCTCACTACCGCCATCACTAAAAGAACTTCCATGTGGTAGGCCCGAGAAAAGAAAAAAAAAAGGTCAAGCTCACACGTGAATTGGTGTGTGATGAAGTAAGTAACTCTTTCAAACTGTATAAACTTTTAGATAAGACAGTAACATACCTAAGACGACTTTTTGAACTTTGGTTATGTTGATTCTTGAACTAAGAGTGCCTTCTCTTATATCATGACACAATTCCTTCCACAACTCTTCAAATGATCTGAATGCTTGAACTATACTATATGCAAAAGTTGATGTGACAAATTCAATTTCATCACAATAGTATAAGCCAAGAAGCAGATGGCAATATGTTGATTGTTTATAATCTCCACTTGAAATAACTTCCTCAGGGCTACAAGTAAAAGACTTTGTGTGTTGTTGCTTAATCTTGAATTCTTCACTAGCATAATAATGTGTTGTGGCTGTTCCTGCTATTAATCCCCCTTTTGTTTTGTATAGTTTGCTGCTGTATATAAATTCAAGAACTTTTCCTCCTTCTCTTATTGGATAAATCCTGTTTTATTAAAACAGAGGAAATTTGTTAAAAATTAAAAAAATTGAATATTTTTCAAGATTTGAATTATATACCTTGATCTATAAGCTGCTGCCAATTTGAAAATTTGAAGAGTTGTTTGGGAACTATGGTGAGTAAATGGTACAAATTTCTGTCTTCCATCTGTGGTTCCAGAACTAAAAAGAATAAAAGAAAAATCATTATGTCTCAATTCCAAACAAGTTGGATCCGATATATGAATCAACACTATCCATATCGCTTGACATTATTACATACATAAGATGAAAAATATTCCATATTATAAACTATTCCATTGCCAAAAGGGTGCTTCTTCAGTGCTATTCCAATATTTTTGAAAAATAAAGAAGAGTTTAACTTTTATACACTTTAGAGACTTAGAGACAGATTCAGAATTTATCCTAATAGGTTCAACTTTTAAGTCTTACGATTTATACATTATATTTTTAAAATTATGAGTTCAAATTTAGTATCTTTTGACATCTAGTGATTTTTCATCTTACAAATTATACTCAATTTACTAAAAATATCCAAGATCTAATATATATATATATATATATATATATATATATATATGTATAAAAAAAAAGTAATTTTCGACGTGTGAACTGGTGTTTAGTCGACCACCCTTCGATTTATGTGGCACCGTCACTGCGTGCTGTAAATGATAGATTAAGTTAAAACAATCAATCACCTGGTACATTCGCCTCTATATACATTAATAGTATAAAAAAATTATATCCAATCAAAATTAGAGGAAAATATGGCTTATAGTGGAGTGTAGCTCAAATAATTAATATATATGTATAAAAAGTAATTTCCGACGCAGTGAACAAATATTTAACCAACCATCCTTCAATCTATATAGCTCCGCCACTGAGTCATCAGTGTCAGAAATGAGATTATCGAAAATGATATTGTTCCATTAAAACCATCAAACACGAGGTACATCTATAAAATAAATTCTATAGAGTCAAAAATTAGAGAAAGATGTGACTTGACATATAGACTGATATAGCTCAGTTGATGAGCTACCTACACCATCACTCTAATGATAGTGATAGAGGTTCGAATCTCACTATATCCACACACACCCCACCCACACACCCAAAAAAAGTAATAGTACTTCACCTTAAGGACCAAGTTTTCACAGGGTCTTGAGTGAGTAGAGGAGCTTTTTCACCATCAGCAATTCTCTGTATATAAGGCTCAAAATCTGCATGAGAAGCAAGAGGAACCATAGTAGCATAAAGTGATTCCATAGCATTTTCATCTTGAAGTCTAATATCTCCAAGCCATTTTTTTAGGTACTCAACAGAATGGTTGAGTTCAAGAATCCGCCGAAGCGTCTGCCGCTGTACAGCGACAGCATTTTCGGCAGATTTCTCGAACCAATTGATCATCTCATCAGTGTCAGAGTAATAATTGGACTTCTCTACTGATGGTTCCATTTGCTAGGCTAAAAATGTAGCCACCACAAGACATATATATATATATATACATGAAGTGTTTTGGGCTAATAGTTGGTGAGATTAAATGACACTTCATTGTGAGGTTCAAGTTATTTATATGTCACAAGTAAGTCTAGCTATTGAGTCCAGTGGCGTACACATAATTTTTACATAAATAATATTGATATTTGATTATGTGTACAAATTAATAAATTTACTGTAGAAACAAGTTGTTTTGTTTTCTCTATTTATAATATACTAAATATCTGCAATGGAGTTTGATTAATACAAATTTACATCAGATTAGGCTTATTCGACGGTAACACTCCCTATCAAAGATATTTCCATGCCAAAATGTGAAATGATCGAAACCTTTAATTAAAAAAAAAACAGTTTCATCCACTATAAACAACGTATCCTTTGGTGGTGCCATGATATCAAAAAGTTAAGTATCCACCAAACTTTATCATACTATTTATTAGTATTTCATCTTATTCAAAACTTTTTCATTTTCAGTTCCTTCCCTCCAAGGAAAAAAGCACGTTTTTTATATTTAAAAAATTTCATACTTAATAGTAGTTAATATCATACTCTTATAACTATATCATTATTGTAACATGTTTAAAATTACAAGTTTTTAAAGTATCTTTGATACAAGCTAGAAAAAGTATTTTATGCATAACTAACTCTACTCTTATGAATTTTCATAATTAATGTTGTAATAACATACTGAAAAAAAATATTTCTCAATATTTTCAAATTAGTAAGAGTTTGCAACAAATTTTAAAATAATGAAACATTAATAACAATCACAAGTAAAATACAAAGAAATATATTTTTATTAACAAACACTGTGAGTACAATTCTATTACTCTCATAATTCTTCTTTTTGAATTAATTTCTCTATGATAGGAGTGTTTTTCAGTTACATATTTCTCGAACGTAGGATGATTGAAATTTTTTGAGATTTATTTGATTTGATATAAAGAAAAAAAATTCAATTTTCTTGAAGTATTTGATTGTCAAGATATTTTTTGGGGGAGTTTCTTATTCGGTGTTTGGTATTCATAATGGAGTCTGATTAGTAGGGATTCGTGCAGAGTAATACTCATTCAAAGGTAGCGTTCCTTACAAATGTTTTTTCCATATGGTGGATACTTTTGATTAAGGGAGAAATAATTTAATCCACTACACCAAATCTTTTGGTAATACGATGTCACAACATCAAGTTAAGTATTTATTGAACTTTATCATGCCATTTGTTTCATTTTATTCAAAAAAAAAAAAAATCTTTTTGGGCCCCTTCTCGGATTCCTCTAAGGAAAGAAACACATTTTTTATATTTTAAAATTATTTATTTATTTTAAAAAAGGTTTTACACTTAATGGTTAATAACACTCTAATAACTATAATCATTATTGTAACATGTCTAAACTCACAAGTTCTTTTAAGTATGTTTTATTTGATTTATTGATTTGATGCAGTTTATCAATTTTCCACTACAACATTTTAGGCCTACGGCCACCCTGGTAAAGTGTAGCCTAAACTAGCAAAAAGTGTGGCCTTTGATAAAAGGCTATACTTTTGGACTTTAAGCAACACTTTTCCAGGAGTGGCCAAAAGAGGTGAAATCTTAGAGTTAAGGCAACACCAGCTACGTTTAAAAGCGTAGCCTAAAAGGTAAAATGGCAACGCTTTGATGTACCTCATATAGCAACATTTCTATCTCATACAATTACACTTTCAAGCGTGACCTTTGCTTCCTTATTGCCCACGATTTTAAAGTGTTGCCTCTTCTATCTAATGTATGACAACACTTTGAAGTGTAGTCCTTGCCCGTGTTCATACCACAATTTACAGCCCTATGGCTACACTTTTAAGTGTGGTAATACTATTTTGGCTATAAAATATTTATGTGCCACAATTTCTAATTAAAAAACACCAATATTAATGTTTTGCAATAAATTGGCTAATAAATAATTCAAATATGTAGATTTGCAATTAACTTCAAAAGATAGTATGTCATACGTACACATACTTATAAAGCAATATTCTAAATATGTGTACACAATAGTTCAAAATTAAAAGTACTCTTTCAATAGTTCAATATATTCTAGCAATGAATATATTTCACAAAATCTAACATAATGTATTCAAACTTTTATAATAGTTCAAAAACTCTTCATCATCCACTTCAATGAGATCAAATTGACTTGTGGCGACCCTTCAAATTTGATCACCTCCATTTCCCTACACAAATCAGATTGCAGATTGGTTATAGAGAACAACAAATCTGTAGATTGCAAATTGCATATTCCAGATTGCAGCTAGTATGCAGTTCCAGATACAGAAGTTATAGAACAACAAATCAGATAGCAGATTGCAGCAGTTATAGAGAATAAAAAATATGTAGATTGCAGATTATATATTCCAGATTGCAACATGTAGTTCCAGATTGCAGAAGTTATAGAACAACAAATCAGATTGCAGATTGCAGCAGTTATAGAGAACAACAAATCTGTAGATTGCAGATTGCATATTCCAGATTGCAGCATGCAGTTCTAGATTGCAGAAGTTATAGAACAACAAATCAGATTGCAGATTGCAGCAGTTATAGAGAACAACAAATCTGTAGATTGCAGATTGCATATTATAGATTGCAGCATGCAGTTCTAGATTACAGAAGTTATAGAACAACAAATCAGATTGCAGATTGCAGCAGTTATAGAGAACAACAAATCTGTAGATTGTAGATTGCATATTTCAGATTGCAGCTGCAGTTCCAGATTATAGAAGTTATAGAACAACAAATTAGATTACAGATTACAGCAGTTATAGAGAACAACAAATTTGTAGATTGCAGATTGCATATTCCAGATTGCAGCATGCAGTTCCAGATTGCAAATTCTTCTTCCAGAAGTTCAAGATCACTCATATAATCAATCAGCAATAAGTAGTGAATGTAAGTCATGAACACTTCTGTTATACATGTGATTGCTTACTCTTCTCTCTTTATGTATTAAATTTTCTGTGAATTATTGATATAAGTATTCACTATACAACAGTGTGTAACGAAGAGAACTCCAACGAGTCAAACACCAAGAATGAGGAATGTGATAAGGCATATAAATCTAGATGAAGGAATTGAAGTATTATTATAGAAAACATTGACAACCCTCATGAGAAACAGGAAAACGAAGATATGGGTCATGAAAAAAGTTGAGAAGAAAGGCCATTGTCTTCTGCAGAAGTTAGATGCAGTAATTGTCCTCTGCCAGAAGCTGCATATAGTAGCAAGCACTTCGAGTGACAAGGGATCAATTGAAATAGATGAGTTTGGTGATTCAAATGATGATTCTCTAAGAGGAACATCTTCTACTATCTCAAACTTAGGCAACGACGGTGATGAAACAGAAGAAAATAACATGAATCTCTCTGAATGTGAGGCCACAGAGAGTATTACTATATCTAGTGATGAGAACAAAAAGATAACAGAAGCAGAAGACGAAGACGGAACATACAAGAAACAGGTGAAAAAACAAAAGCACATCAGCATGTGGCATTTGATATCACAGCACATTCTTTCAGATGTTGTACCAAAACTAGGGAATGAACAACTCGATGAGAAAAATAACAACAAAACACTAGCTGAAACAAATACAGACAACTCTCTTTAAGATTTCTCGAAAGAAAACCATGATATAAGCCACAATGGGAGAAGTTGTAGCATAAATGATGTTGTTAATCTCATAAGAGAAGCAGTTAGTCAGATCCTAATAACACCGACTCAAAATGATTCATCCAATACACAGAGTGTCACTAATGACATTGTTCAAGATGAAGAGCCACCAAAAACTAATCATACAGATGGCAGAGAACAAAATAGTACAAATTCACTCTACGAAAGCTTGAGACATAGTGACAGTTAATTATAAACAACAGAGAACTGGAGCAAGCTGAAGAAATTGATCCTCCTTAAGAGATCAATAAAGGTATTGGAAAGAGCTCAAAAAGTCAATCCACAACCCCTCAACTTATGCCCTGAACTAGCTCCCTATACTATTATCCAATCGTTTGCTGCTCGACTAAGACAAAAATAAAGTTAAAAATGATATAACTATTGGCCTTGCGACTCCTATTATCACTACCTAGCAAGGACTGCTGGCTAGAGCCACAACTACACACACAAATCAGGAACCAATGGGAAGAAGAACTACTCACATAAATTAGCAAACAATGGCATGGGAAAAAGAGCCACCACACTATGGGAAGACTTGGTTCACCACAAGAGAAGACAAGGAAAGACCAACAATATCAACCTAAGGCATAGTCAGGTAAGACACTCAACTCTTCTATTTCTACTCATAATAACTATAATAATCATATTGTGCAGGAACAAACCAACATACAAGAAGAACAAGAAAACCATATTCATAATTTGATACATCAATAAAGGAAATACATCAATAAATAAAACAAAGAATGATTTGAATGAAGAACAACTAGACAGAGTTGAGGAAAATATAGTTGAGAGGTTCAGAAGAGAGAAAGAGAGAGCAAAGCCTCAAGGAACCAATAACACCACAACCCATGGCAATTGAAAACCTTCAGAGGTTTCTCAATATAAATTCCAGATCAATCATGCCAAAACTAGACCTACTTTGAACGATTCAAACATGAAGTTAGAAAGCTTGCAAATTAACTGCATTAATAAGCCAATTACCACAAAGAAGACTTTCAGAAAAAATGAGAGGACTAATTAGCCAACTATCACAAATTTACAATCACATGGGATATAGTTCTTTAGGATACTAATTTTCTAACTTATTGCTCTAAAAAAAGAACATTTGAAAAAATACAAAATACCTTTTGAAGAAATGGATCATGAGTTGAACCGGAAGAATGTGGAAGATTTTGGCCTTTTACAGCTTGTGCACTACTCGCATCAATAGGTGAAGCAATGTTAGATTGAACACACCCTGGCATATCTCGAACATTCAATCCAGGGTTGTCTTGAAGCAATTGACTAAAGAAATGTCGCATTTCTTCTCTCATTTCATTCATTTCTTCTTTTAGAGAAGTGATTTCATTGGCATGTTTCTATTTTAGCTCGTTAGTTTCCTCATCTTTCTTAAAAGAACTTGTTGTCACTGATCTACCATAGCACCTAAGTCGATCAGGCTGCTCCTTTCCAAACACTGCCATAAAAGCATCATCTGTTGTTTCCCCGAAATTTTGGCGATTCTGAAGTTCAGCCTATTGAATAAAATTGACATCCATATTAAATGTAAGTACTTCTTTCCTTCCACCTTAAATGAGTTTATGATTCATTAAGTATATTTAATTGACATCCCTTCCGAGCAACAGTCCAGCGACTCAAGCATATAAAATAAAAATATCACCCTCCCAGCAATATATAACTTTTAAACTTGAATTAAATTCATCACTAATCCACTTTAAAATACTTACTATTGCAACTTGAGTATCGGTCTGAAGATCCTTTCCCGTCTTTGTACGAGTTGCAATAAACATTTCAGACTTTGATGGTTCCTCATCGTTTTCTTTGGTTGCACGCTACAAATTATATCAAAAGAAATTTAAAAAAATGTATCAATATGTTCTAAAGAAAGCTTAAGATATGGTAAGTTGAGATTTTATAGAAGAAGTGCTAACTGGATTTGGTTTCCCTGACAAGTTCATTAGATGAATTATGTTGTGTATAAGTACGACTATGTTCTCATGAAAGTGAATGGGGAAAACCATGGGTACTTTGCTGGGAGGAGAGGGCTTAGGAATGGAGACCTCGTCTCTCCTTTACTCTTTGGTTTAGTGATGGATTACTTGTCAAGAACACTCGAAAACATGAGTCTGCTGCCAGATTTTAGGTAGGATTGGTCTATTTGGATAAAGTTTGTCATCATAAAAGACAAAGTGGATTGGTCTCCTGAAATTCAATTTTTTTACGAAATATCTGATAAGTATTACCAATGCCACGCGTACTCTTGCAAAATTAATAGGTCCCATTCGATGCCTCCACTTTTGTTTTTTCCTGTTTCGAGAATTTATCTCACACATGGCCTATAATTAAATAAAAAGAGATCTTTGAATTAATTAAAAAAAAAAAAGAATAGATATGATGCAAAATAAGTTAAAGAGTAGAAATGCACTATTTTAGCCTTACTTGAACAGTTTGGTGTTTCCAATACTCGATCAATTGACGGAATTGTTCTTCTGGCATGTCATCAGGACGTTTTGCTAGCATATCCTCAATGGTACTATTTTTATCAAATAATCTCTCTTTAATTTTTTGTTTGTGTCGCCTCCAAGCATCACGAAGAGTAGTCATCACCCACTTCTTTCCTTCTACTGGAATTAGGAATTTGGACTATGCAAAATAAAATATATTTAGCTTCAGTCAGTAAAAACAAACAATAAAATATGCAATCTCAAAATTGATTGTTCTTACATTGATATATTCCCACATGCGCTTTTTCGTATCTTTTGGCACCGCATGCCAACTAGTGTACATTAAGTTGATGAATCTAGAGTTCCTTGAAATTGTTCCAATAAAGTTGGTTAATTCCGACACTATCTTACCAGTTGGTCCCACTGCTTGTCCTTTATCAAATGTCACCTCCTTTCTTTCTTCCAAATTTCTTACATGAATATCCTTACATGTTGTTTTTCCTCGAACTTTTTTCGACTCCAATATTCCTAGATTGATGTAACAGTAAGGAAATAAGAAATTTCTTTTATATAAATAATAAATCTTACAACGTTTAAGACATACTTTTTGTACCACAATCAATGCCAATTTCCTCGTCTATAGCACACTCATCCCCACCGATTTCTTCTTGATCCACAAGATCATCAGCTACTTTGTGGTTAGCAGTTTTTGTTTCATCACCTATGTGTATTGCTTTTTTTTTTTGAAACTGATCAAGACTAGTAGCTGGTATGACCGACTTCCTCTTTACTTGTTTGTGGTTTGGTAGATCATGAATATCATGTTCTTTTTGTAGCCGTTGTTCTTCCAAAAACTGATCAAGACTTGTGGCCGGTAGGACCGACTTTCTGTTCACCTGTTTGAAGTGTAGTAGATCGTGAATATCATGTTGTTCCTCTGCATTACCAAGTGTTTCCCCACTCACATATACTGAAGCAGTAACGCCTTTATTGGAAGGCGTTTGGAACCTAAAGTTGTGCATAGGAAGTTTAATTCCTTTCTCTTGAATGGACTCTCCAGATTGAAATAAGTTCTTTTTAGTTTGTCCTTTCCCAACAACCATATGTGAGGTACCAAGCTCTGCCCTCGAAGACGAATGAATTACTGATTTGTACTCAAGCAATTTACTCTTTTCTTGTTGTGGAATCAAATCCTCAGAATTCTTTCTTTTATGTGCTATTGGTGCATGCTCTTTCTTAGCTTTATCATTGCGTTCGTTAGCAAGTTGTTCTCTCTTAATCTTGAATTGGTTAGCCAATTCAGTACTTGATTGGTATTGCATATCAAAGTTCAGATTCTTCAGTGGACTTTGAGCTTTGTTCGGATTTGAACCCTTTTTCTTTAGTGCTGCTGATTGACTCATTCTTCCCGCTTTCTTTTAATCTCTTCATTTTCTTTCCCTACAGTAAGTTAACCTACAAAACAATAATCAGGTGATTGTTAAATAGAAAATTCAAAAAAGAGAAGAGGTTCTAGCCTCATAATCATATACGTTCTAGGATTGTTAGATAGAAAAAGCTACAGAAATATAACTTCAAAAGATTTAAATGTGCTGCCTTCATTGTGCTAATGAGAATGAGTAGTGAACTAATCATTAGCTTCCAGAAATATAAGGGAGTACTACATACAGAGGACTGATTTCATTGTGCTTCCTTCACTGCCTTCACTGTGCTGCCTTCACTGCCTTCTCGATGTTTATCAACCTTCACATCATCCCAGCTAAATTATGTTCCAACAAAAAAATTATACATTAGGAACACTACAAAATAGGACAAAAGTATAACAACTTGATCCTACAGAAACAAAAAAGAAAGAACCTCATATGTCATCTATAAAAAAACTTCATTAAGCATGTCTGAATTAGAAAGCATCATAATTCAGAATTCTATTATGAGAAAAGTAAGTATAATCATTGACTCTAGGAACAACAAGAAAACTGACTAGATCTAGTATAATCATGTTAATTTGTTGGAGCACATGCATGATTCACCCTATGCAAACAGCAAATACCACAATTTACAAGTAACAATAACAATAACATACTTAGATATCTTAAGATATTTGTACAAAAACAGTGAAATAACAAAAAGAGTGAGTTAGCAATATATGGTCATCGCAAAAATATTAAAACTCATGGTGTGTCATCTTTAAACTCGTCTTCAGACTCATCTTTCGACTCATCTTCAGAATCGTCTTCATACTCATTTTCAGACCAGTTTTCACACTCTTCTTCAAACTCATCTCAAACTCTTCTTCAAACTCATCTCAAACTCTTCTTCAGACTCATCTTCAAACTCTTTTTCATACTCGACCTCAAGTTGTTGAGTAACAAATTCCTCCGAAGGCATATCAATAACAGTTTCTGGTATATCAGTCCTTACTAAGGTAACTTCACCGTCATCTTCTGGTATGGATGGTCCTATCAAGTGTTCAAACAACTCATTTTCAAAACTTTGTGCGAGATCAGATTCAAATTCATTACTCATGCTAAATAAGTCTCTCGGAATAGTCTTCATAATATAATGTCTATCTTGATCATATGGATCTTGCACATAGAAGCATTGATGTACTTGAGATGCAAGCACAAAAGGCTCTTCCTGAGAGCATCTCTTGTTAAAATAGACATAAGTAAGACTATAAATATCTTTTTCAACCTCATACCAATCGCACTTAAACAGAACAACCTTAAAATGACCATAATAGTCTAACTCAACTATATCAACTATTCTACCATAATAAGTCAAATCTGCAGCAATTGGGTTGTTATCCTTTGAGCTTGCAAAGCTCGTAGTTGAGGCAACAACTGTAACACCACTATTTTGTGTTTTACGCCTTGCATCATGTTGCCTAATATGGAATCTATATCCATTAATGAGATTCCCAGAGTATCTTTTAGTAACCCAATTTGGTCCTCTAGACAATTTTTTTATCAAATCAGGCACATCCTCTTACAAAGCACGAGTTTCAAACCATTGAGAGAAGTTTTGACAATGATCCTTAGCCTTGCTCCATTTAGATCTTCGCGGATGATTATTAACCTCTTGCTCATGATCTCTACACGACATGTACTTTTTTTTTAAAAATGATAAATAAAATAAGTTAAAAATTAATTATACAAAAGAAAATACTATATAAAATTAAAGTACCTAATATATTTTTGAATCTCATCACAATTTCCCAATAAGTATGCATGTGCCTGACTTAGTGACTTCTTATCCAAAATAAATGGATCAGTTTTCTTTGCTCCTAAAGGACATCCCTTTTTAGGAAACAAACTCACTGTTTCTGCATCACTTGGGTCACATTCATCATTATTTCGGGCTCTTTTATTAAATCTCGTTTGTACTGCACTATGCAGATATCTAGAAAATAAATTCATACAGTCTATTCCCACACGTGCCTCTGCTATGCAACCTTCTGGATAACGTCTGTTACGAATATATGATTTGAATGTACCCATTTCTCTTTCAGTGGAATACATCCATCGGTTCTGAACTGGACCACCTAATCTCACTTCATTCACCAAATGAATAGGCAAATGAATCATTATATCAAAAAATGACGGAGGAAAAATTCGCTCTAACTGATTTATTCTTTTCTCTGATCTCTACTTCTAAGCAATCTAGTTCTTCCAATGTGATAACTTTTTGACACAAACGTTAGAAGAAGGAACATAGACGAATCAAAGGAATAGCCACATGATCTGGAAGGATGCTTTTAATTGGTATTGGAAGCAAGTAATGTAACATGAAATGAGCATCATGGGTCTTATAACCAGACAATTTTCTTTCATCCAGTTGCACACACCTAGATATATTGGAGGCACTGCCATTAGGTAGCTTGGCTGTCTTTAAAACTCTACAGAAAACTGATTTATCTCCATTTGTCATTGAGAAGCAAGCTTTTGCAAACTTTGTTCTCTTATTATCTCCTGTATCTTTTGGATAAAAATTCGTCCTGATTCCCATCTCTTTCAAATCATATCGGGCTTTTGCATGATCCTTTGTTTTGCCAGGAATATCCAAAAGAGTTCCAAGTATGCTATCAACTATGTTCTTCTCTATGTGCATTACATCAAGGTTGTGGCGTAACAAGTTGTGCTGCCAATAAGGTAATTCAAAAAAGATTGACCTTTTTTTCCATGGGCCATCATTTGATATCTTTCTCTTCTTTCCAAACACATTTTCAAAATCTTGTAAGCTATTAAGCACATCAATTCCCTTTAATAAAGGAGGAGGAGGCCTGAATTCAGTTTTTCCATTGAAAGATCTTTTGTTAGATCTCCATGGATGATCCATGGGTAGAAAAACACGATGATCCATAAACACATTTTTCGACTATGCTTAAGATAGCGAGAATTAGTGTTATAGTTACAGCAAGGGCAAGCAAACTTTCCTTTTGTACTCCATCCAGACAACATAGCATATGCAGGAAAGTCATTGATTGTCCACATAAGAGCTACTCGCATTTGAAAAGTTTAATTTCTTGAAGCATTATATGTTTCAACCCCAGAATCCCACAACAATTTTAACACATCTATCAATGGTTGTAAGTAAATATCAATGTCATTTCCAGGTGATCGTGGCCCAGATATAAGTAAAGAAAGTATAGAATATTCAGATTTCATGCACATCCAAGGCGACAGATTATACGCCATCAACATAACTGGCCATGTGCTATGAGATATATTCAAGGCTCGAAACAGATTGAACCCATCACTTGCTAATCCGAGTCTCACATTGTGAGAATTTTGTGCGAAAACTGGATGCAACCTATCAAAATCTTTCCATGCTTGACCATCAGCGGGATGCCTTAACTTTCCATCTTTAGAACGTTCCTCGTCATGCCACCTCAAAGAATCTGCCGTCTTTGAGCACATAAATAACCTTTTGAGTCTAGGAATTAATGGAAAGTGTCTCAAAGTCTTTGCTGAAACTCGATGTGATTTCTTAGAAGGCTTAACCTCACGATCAACTTCAGGATTTTTAATATATCGTGAAGCTCCGCAAATATGACAAAATTCATTATCCTTATGATCATTCCTAAACAACATGCAATCATTTGGACATGCATCAATTTTCTCATAATCAAGACCGAGATTCTTAACCATAGACTTGGTTTTATTGTAAGACGGAGGAATGTTCAACTCGGGCATCGCCTCTTTTAATAACTCTAAAGGAGAAGTGAATGATTCATTGCTCCATCCGTGTAGACACTTCAACAAATATAAACGAAGTGTGAATGATAATTTAGAGAATCCTGTACAACTAGCATATAATTCTTGGCTTGCCTCTTCAACTAAGTTATAGTATTTCTTGGCATCTTCATTTGGACCATCATAAACTCCTTCGACTTGTGTAACATCTCTAAATTGATCATTTAACAACCCATCAATATCATCATGCGAGTAATCCATATCATCGTCAACATTTAACTTGATATCCCATTCCCCATGATTGATCCATCTAGTATAACCTTTAACAAATCCATAGCATATTAGATGATCATACACTACATTCCTTCGAGTCCAACGAATATTACAATATTTTGCACATGGACATTGAATTTCTTGTCCTTGAGGATCTCCATAAGAGTAAGCAAAATCTAAGAATGATTCAACACCATCAATATACAGTTTGCTATACCTTGCTAAATTCATCCAATCCTTTGATGGGATATTTGAATTCCTAGAAGAAGATATCAATATTTAATTTTCCAGTAACAATCATTAAATCATTAATTACTTCACAAATAAGTTTTAAAAGTCATGAGTAAGTTACCAAAACCAGGTGTTATGAGATGATAATAGTTTCTTACCTAGTCATGGCGCTTGTGCTATGCCAAATCAATCCTTGAATCCTCCACAAATGTTTCTGAATGTTAATTATACTTCTAAGGAAAAATAAGTAAAATTAATAGGATAGACACAATTAAGAAAGAAAGTAAATTAATAGGATAGACACAATTTAATGAACTAATCAAGTTTAAGCAAACATCTACTACCATGTTTAAACATTCAAGCAAACATTACAATGATCCTATAATAGATAGTTGATCACACCAAAAAACTTAAAGTTTCATACAATTTATTCATTCTAAGTTATCCCTGACCTGAAGCAAGATTAGCTATAATCTTGGATCCTAAAGGGTGAAATATTACTTATAGAAGGACTTTGAATAAGAAGAGTTGTGAAATTTTTCAAGACTCTAGAACTGTTCAAGGCTTAACAGAATCCTGTGATAAGGTTTACTAGAAACCTGAATTTAAAAAGAATTCATTAATTTTACTTCAAGTGTAATGTAGCCTACCAAGTTCTAAAAATAGGAAGAAAACAATTAACACGATCTAAAGCAGGCAAGTTGAACCAGATTTTAAGGCTAAAGTTGACTGCATTTTAGATAAGGAAAAACATGCCCTGATGAATGTTATATGTGCCATCAGACAATGTTGGAGAATGCTAGGCATCTATTTTTGCACTGTAAAGTAGCAGCTGGCATATGGAGTATGTTCTTATCAGTTTTCTTATCTATTGTAGTTAACTGCCAAGACTTACCCTATAATCTGAACTTGCCAGGACTACCAGATCACTCAACTTCCTTCATCAAAAATTCTATAATCTGAACCTATGCATCTCGCTTATTCAGAAGCATACCAGTCATATTCAACCACTCTGCATCAGAGTTCTGCCTCCTAAACCTTGTGTTCCTAAGCAGTCAGACTATGTCCAATAGCATAACAGAGTTCTGCTTCCTGAATCCTTTCTTATTCAATTCTTTTGTGTTCTGTTTTGTATAGAAGATTGTTGCTTTGGTATATTGAGTAACAATATTTTTTTGGATTTTGTTTTAGTCTTGTTAGAAATTTACAATAGAACCAACACTTTTTCATACACAACTTTATATTTACAATAACAGACTGTTCTAGAGCTGAAAAGCTTAAACTGGTAAAGGTGTTAATCAAGAATATGTTCATCTAGTGAAATAAACATGTTCCTTATGCAAATGAGCATCATTCAGAAAAACAAGACGAGCTTCTAGTCACAAAATAGGAGAAACTAACAGTGGAACTCCTACTCCTCTAAACGTCCAACATGGAGTATGGCTACACATCAAAAGAGCAGACTCAAATTTGGAAAACAAAGATAGATACTTACTGACTCAAATGCTTTCGAGTAGTGATTCCCTCTGTCTCGTCTGCTCAATATGCCTAGGGCTAACTCTGACGTTCAGATTTTTGGCACTTTCTTCCCCTAATTTGGAATTTCAGCTTTAAGAACTCCAAAGTAATCAATTCCTTCTAAACACAAAACAAAAATTCAATTAATTGACTGTTTTTAGTACTAGATGATTAGTAGAGAATAAAAAGGAATCTCGGTTGTACCAAATCGGTACTTACACTTGACGAAATTGATACAAGAGAAATCTTCAGCTCAGCTCTTCAGTTCTTCAGCTTCCGCTCTGATCAGTTCTTCGATCCTCAGTTCTTTAGCTTCAGCTATTCATCTCTTCGAGGTTTTGGAGAAGATAATCTTCAGCTCAGCTCTTCAGACGTACTTCAGCTTTCCTCTTCGATCTTCAGTTTTGGAAAAAACCTTGTTATACAGACAAAGTAAAGCTTAACGTCAAGGAAAGAAAGAGAAACTTATGTTCTAGGAAAGAAGAGACTTAGAAAAGTTTTTATTAATGTTTTATCAATTATTTTTTTTGCCAATAAAAATGGGAGGGAGAGTTAAAAATATTGGAGGGAATATAATATTTTAGTGAAAACTTTTAGGTCATACTTTTAATGTGTTGTTTTTATAATTATAAAGATAGGACATTTTAAAAGTGTAGCCATATATGTAAATAGTTGTTGCCATTTATTTCATACTATGACAACGCTTAAAAAGTGTAGCCTATACCATTAAACAGTACGCTTTACAAGTGTTGCCAATATTATCGATGCCAAAAGATAAAAATTTAGGCTACATTTTAAAAGCGTTCCCAAAAAAATTTTAGGCAACACTTTACAAACATTGTCTAGATTTAGTGTGGCCGTATGCCTAAAATGTTGTAGTGTTCCTTGAACATCCCTAATTTTTGGGACCGCCAAGTGAAACTTCATAAAAAATATTTGAAGTTTATTTACTCCCAAATTAATCTAAAATTTGACTTTAACAAGCTTAATTCAAGTATACATGTCTGAAGTTATATTTATGTCTGGTCGATATTTTAAAAACTCTAAAATTCATGCATTTGATGTAGATTTAAAACGACTAGATTTGTAAAAATTTATGAACTTTTTACTATCTCTTAAAGATGATAATGAAATCGGCTATGTGAGCACTTCTCCTATTTTTAGTTTTATTTATTTTTCAGGATTTAAATTTGAGATCTCTATAAATATGTAAAAAAATAATTTAAAAATTCATCTTAGATTCTCTTCCTAAACACAATAGGTATAGTATTTATATAAACATCCCAATTTATTAATTAAAAAGAACTATGGCTTATAAGCAGTTCATATATATATATATATATATATATATATATAAACATCAAGTCTACTTATTTGTCACAAGAAGAGTGGTTTTAGTACGATGGTTTATACACCACACAATGGGCTGTCATCTATTAAGAGGAGACCAAGATAAAAGATAGAGAAATGAAAATCTTTTTTTTTTTTTTTTTTTTGTATTTGATAGGTAAGTGGGTAAAAAATATTATTCTAAAAGAATTCGTATATAATCTTGGCAAATACTGTTGGGGTGGGATGGTGGGAAGGGGTGAGGGTTACAGGAGTGAAGATGAGGTGCATTTGAGGGTGTGAAAGACACAATCAATATGAAGCCCTAGTTGTGAAATTTAATTTATCTACTTCGACTAAAAAAGTTATTTTTCCATTTTGAAGAAACTTATTTTCTAGAGAAAGTATTTTTCTAAATTTTGATTATTAAAACATGAAAAATATTTTTCAAATGTTTTCCTATCATTTTCGTCTTCTATTTTCAAGTATTTTTCATATCAATAATCTATACTTAGTTCAAACTAGCAACACAAGTCATTTGATAAGAAAGACAAGCTTAAAATAAAGGTAAAATTACCTTCTGTATAAGGTACATATTATAAGTGTGAGTCATGAAATTCGTCACTAATATTTATATCGAAGTACATGTTTATATTACACTCTCTTGAAATATAGACCTTTCCTGAACTAGATGTGGAGCAACAAATGGGAGAGGGGTACAAAATTTATCCTAAAATTATCGAAAATCAAATTCCATAATATTTATTTATTTGTGTTTCTTAAATTTTATTGAGTTATAGTAAATTTAATTTCTATTGGTACCAATTGTGTCAGGATAAGTTGGGACCTTTATTGATTGTTTTGCTAAAGAAAAGAACAAAGCTCATTTGAGTTAAAAGACGATATGGATTAGGAAGAAGTTACCCTCACCATACATTGTGATATTCTAGAGATAAAAAGGGAAAATTGTAGGCGTAGCTTTTTTTAAATAAAAATAACGATAGATATTTGTGTAGTTATAGATTATTGAGAGATGAGAGATTTTTTCTATATACACAAACTAGACCATAATTATATTTTATCTGTCTATTTTTAATTGTCATGTTGTGCTTTTCGAAAGTCAATTTGACTAATTTTCAAAGTTAAATTAGATTACATTAGTTCGATATTTTAAACAAAACATTTAGATATTCAAAAACTATATAAAAAGTGCAATAAATTGCAATTTTTTGCATATCAATATAATGAAAAAATACGTCATAAAATATTACTCAAAGTTCTTATCGTTTGACTCTAAAAAGGATAATTATGACAATTAAAAATAGACGGAGGGAGTAAAATATAACAGGAGATGGGAACGCTCAAAGCTGCTACATTTAGTAAGTCTTATTATGTTTGGTATATATATATGATTTTATTTAGTTATGAGGTGTGTTTTTTCCAAATTATTTCAAAAATAAAATAAAAGCTGAAAAATCAATTTATTTATTATTAAAACATTACATCATTCTTTTTTTATACAAAGAAAATATGAGAGAAAAATCAAAATAAAGGCAACAGATAACAATCTTAGCTAAAAATAATTCTTTATATTCGATTAAGGAAAAAGAAAATTTCATCTTCTTTGAGGATATCGAAGTAAGTTTACCTCTAACATAGGTTGTAGTGCAATCAGGCATGGAATTGCTTCATTCTCAATCAGAAGTCTCAACCCTTAATCAAAAATTTCAAGTTCGAACTCTGAATATAGAAAAAATCTCGTTGAAAGTATCATCTCCAAAATGAATCCTATATTATGTAATAAACATTTAATTAGAGCTTCAATGCACACCAACTAATTGATTATGGCTTCAATTCATTGTACTTGGAGCCGATAAATATGTCCCTCCATACATAGGTTAGTGCGGGTAGGCATTCTT
The DNA here is from genome assembly GCA_037074985.1 of Solanum bulbocastanum. NCBI lineage: Eukaryota > Viridiplantae > Streptophyta > Magnoliopsida > Solanales > Solanaceae > Solanum > Solanum bulbocastanum. The sequence continues at coordinate 4,448,097 of CM073606.1, read as the reverse complement.
TTCCTCTTTTCCCAATACGCAACGAACTTTATCGAGAGTAGAAAAAGTTATATGTACCCAATATTTACACCATACTATATTAACTTATTACGATTATATAATAAAATGATGTGAGAATATATATTAATTAGTAAAATTATTCGCACTTTGCACGAAAATTTAATATCACAGAATTTATAAAATAATACTTAAAATCTATCAGACATTAAAATTAAAATATTATATTATCTTACATATAAGATTACATAGTAACACACATTAATAATATAAAGAAAAATGAAAATTATTACAGCTTGTCATTTATCCTTAATAACATAAGCATAAATTAATAATTGTATAAATACATACCAGGATCTGTAACGTAAGCAATTGTGTCAGTGAGCCACTCAACAGAAGCAAAGTATACAAATACTTATTTAATTGTGAAGAAGAATAAGAAGAAGAAGAGGTTCAAAATTTTCGTTGTTTTAAAATGAAAAAATTCCTCTATTTATAGACAACAAAAGGTAGTGTGAATAAGTGTGTATTGTGCCTTATCAGAAAGGTTACAATTATTTGGAAAAGTTGCAACTCTTCGAAAAGGTCACAACCTTTTATAAAAGTCACAACTTTCATAAAAGTCGCAACTCTTCATTAAAGTCTCAACTTTTCATAAAAGTTGCAACTTTTCATGAATGTCACAACTCTTCATTAAAGTCGCAACTTTTCATAAAAGTCACAACTTATCATAAAAGGGAAAGGCTAATTTTGAATATAAATAAATTAACAAGGAATTCTGATTTGTAGTGACGCCACATAAGTGGGCCTAAGATTCTCTTTTATATATATATATATATATATATATATATATATATATATATATATATATATATATATATATATATATATGATTAAAACAAGTTAATCAATAAAATTTTAGGTACAAACTCATGTCATGCAATTAGTAGTGTGTACAAGCACATCTATATTTTATGTGGGGTAGAAATAAGAAGAATGATTAATCATACTAGGGACCATATTGAATTTCATTTACTAGAATATTCTAGAGATAAGGTTCACGTATATCTGACGTTGAGAGGTCACACACACGACTGAACTTCATGCATATATGGCTAATACTTGGATATTTTTGCACGAACCTCAAGCACATATGACTGAAATTTAAGTAATTTTTTTGCATAAACTTTATACATACATGACCGAATGATGTTTAGGCGTTTATGTCTGATGTTTCAAATGGGCTCAAATTTGAGATATAAGTTTCAAATATCATAAAGAAACAAATCATAAATTATCAATTTGTCAAAACTAACTCATTTTGCTATAATGATGATTGCCAAATGATGTAAGTTTTTCCAACAACATCTACTTGATTTAAACTTAACTTTCATATTCAAGATTCACGACCACTTCATCAAACTTCTTCAAAGCTTTATACTTCAATTGCTATAGATTCAAAAAAGTTACTATTGAAGAAGCAGAAGTGTGTTTTCTGTGATGTTTGCCAAAACTGTGTACACGTTAAATAATTCAAAAAAAAACTTAGGTACAAACTGAGTATGACATGAAATTTTACCGTACTCTGACCCCCCACCCCCACGCGGCAGTGGGCACAAAGGGGACGGAACAAATCCATGAAGATCCAAGTAGCTATTCAGGAGGAAGCAAATGACAAATCCAGAAAAATTTGCAAGTGGACTGTAAATCAATTTCAGGAGGTCACTGTCCAGAACAATACAATCAACTAAACATTGTCTCATACCATAAAGAACTAAAGAGATAAAAGATACCAAAACATATACTAAAAGTAAGGTATTTCCCCATATATTCTTTACTCTTTTCTTTTTCATGACAAGGGAACCCACAGTTTTCACTCCTGTGAAATAGTTCACAAACCACACAGGAGAGGTCAACCATTTGAGCCCCCATTATGGAAGTCCCAAGCCAAACCATCTGAGCCAGCCCGAAGGGTATATATTCTGAACTTTTATTTGGAAGTAATATCACATTATCATGCAGCAAGATTTCAATATCCAGCAGAATCTGATAAGGATCAAATTATGTTGGGACTTAAAACGCAGTACTAAATCCTCTATGTCTCTCCAACATAGGCTATTGAGGGGAGTTTTTTTTTTTTCTCCTTTGCCGACAATCAATGAGCTTTGTCCAGAAAAAAAATACTTACCCCCACCACTGTTCACATCAAGTTATAATGACTTATTGCAGTTTTATGATACATAAATGACTATTCATAATAGGGTCCATGCACTTACTCTTGCCAAAGCACTAGTTTCAGGACCACTGGGCTCAATTGTAATTCATTGACTAGTGACGAGTGTACTCTATGGAAAAGGAGTAGGGACGCAGCCCATCATTTCTGAGTTCCAAAGGCAGTTGTTGGTCCCAGACCGATTTTTCGGTCATCAAAAAGAAAAAACACATGACTAGCATCTGCATAGTTCAAGTGGAGAACAGCATTTACAGAAGAAATCATACTCCATATGTAGACGCACGTTCTCCCCATCCTAGAGGCAAACTAGAGCAGATGATATCCCCAATCATGTCTAGATTGTCCAGTAAATTCCCAAATATGTAACACTACACACAACAGGTAACTTGCACAGACCCCGTCCCCCTTGAAGGAGTGGGGGTAAAACAAGAAGAAACAAATACATAAATATCTCTCTAAGTAGCTAATAAATCTGCAAAAAGCAAATCCAAAAAAAATCTGCAAGTGGCCTATAAATCAATTTCAGGAGGTCACTATCCAGAACAAATGCACATATTTTTTGCACGTAAGACAGAGTAATCAACTTGCCATTGTCCCATAGATTCATACCACAAAAAACTAAAGAAATAAAAGATACCAAAATCTATACTAAAGGAAGGAATTTCCCCATACATTATGCATTTCTGTGGAGGTAACTTCCAAGATTCAATGATCCAGCAGAATGTGAAAAAGATATGTGCTCTTTTCAAGATATATATGGTTTAGCTTTCACCACTATTGAAAATTTAGATACTGTATATTTCTTGTGATCCTAATAAAAAGTTAATTCACAAAACAGATACTCCTAATGATAAGCATCTTTCTTGATAATGAAATGTATCTATATAATAAATAAATACAGATCACGATGGCTCGTCCATGTGGACACATCTTTCTTGATAACAAGGAGCTTAAGGCCGTTAAAACATGCCCCTCCATTTAAAAAAGAATGACCTACTTTTCTTTGTAGTATGTTTAAAAAAGAATGACCCCTTCACTTTTTTAACACTTCAATTTCAATTTTTCACGTGGCATGTTTAAGGCCACAAGATTAAAGAGCCTTTTTGTACATTTGACTTGACTTTAATGTAGAACCACAAGATTGAAAAGTTTTCTTTATTTTCTTAACCTCTGTGCAAGTCAAACTAGGTCTTTCTTCTACAAATGGAGGGAGTATGAAATATCTAAAGTTGTGCTAAAAGATGTCTGCACACCAAAACTCATTACTTTTACCTATAAATCAAAATTGTCTTTGGGATCAAGGAATTTATGTTGCTCGGACTCTTCAAAAATATTTCCACGTATGTGTAGGATCCTCCAAAAGTAGTTCATTTTGGGAGGATTTGACATAGATGCAACCATTATTTAGGAAAGTGAGCGCTTCATTGCTTTAAGCGACGAAGCGAAGCGAGGGTGAAAAGAAGTGACTGCTTCTGGGATTGAAACGCGATGTGACCAAAAGTGGTGAAGCGAGAAAAGCAACACTTTAGTTTTTTTTAAGTAATAAGTAATCGATTTTAAAGAAAAAAAGAGGCATGACTTACCTAGTTCTTCTTCTTCTTACTGGTGAAACTAGGAATAGGATTTGTCTTCTTTTTTTCCACTTTGTTTTTTATTCTGTTTTCCTTTGCCCTGTTTAGCCTTGATTATTTAAATTATATGTTGCTGAATTTTTTGTCCTCACAGTGATTAAAATATACATTGCTGAATTGTTTTGTTTGTTAACAATTTCTAGAATGTTGTTGATTTTTTTCTTAATAGTGATAAAAATATAATGTTAGATTATTTTTCTTAAATCTTATCCGTGATTACAAATGGCTGACCCGGCATGAGAATATGGGAAAAAAGTTAGTGAGATCAATAGGACAACAATTGTATGTCTGTTTTGTGATAAGACAACTAAAGGGGAAACTTTTTCTAGTTTTTTAATATGTATTTTTGCTTATATATTTTGTCTCTATTTATTTTGATCTTTTTTCTTTTAAATTGTGCTTCCCTTCAATGAAGCAAGCACTTAGCTTAAAGCAAGAAGCAGGACCTTGTCGCTTTTTAGCGTTTTGCGCTCCCCTAAACATTGGATGCAACAACATTTTTAGAGAGTGTGAGCACATAGCAAGCAAGCAAATTTACGTTGTGATTACCAAATATTGTCTTTGGCATATCCCATCAAATAATAATTTCCATATGGTGTGACTGAATGAATATGAATGGATCAGTGTAATCAAAAGCAAAAAGCACAAAATAAACTTTGAGGTCAGATGAGGTTTTAAGCACAAATATTTGAAAAGAAATTACAATAAAGTAAAATACAAATTGTTTATGTCGTCTCTTAGAGAGGCGAATTGGAAAGAAAAAAATATGCATTAGAATCGTGATGACCACACTAAAGCGCACATTAAGCAAAGCAAAGCGCTCTACACGTTTTGAGCTTCACTTCAGGGCTTAAGCGCGCCTTTGACAAAACTGGAATGGATAAGCAATAGAGGTATGTACCAACAAAATGTCACAGATGGTAGAACATGCAAATTGGTCCTATTACAGTAACTGCAGTTGTGTACGTGTTTAACTGAAAAGCAGCTCCTTCGAGTGATGCTAGTCGTTAGAACACAAAGATGACAGAGCACAGTGCAAAATTCTCTTTGCCACTCATCCCTCGTAATGTTCTCATATGTGCCAATAAATTTAATTAGCCATCCTAAATAAAACATCTCAAGAACATTTTACCTCAGAAATGGCTTGGAAACAAACAAGTTGGTCACATTGCTCCAGTCTTCATAGGTGCACCAAGGGTCCACTCCAAGTTCCAAAAGAGAATGTATCTTTATTACTTGTACAGGAAATGCCTGCTGAAAATATTAGCTACATCTGCTACTGGGTTTTATCTCCCACTTCCCTATCTCCATATCAAATGATTCTTCTTGCATGCGAGCATCTGTAAAGAAGCAAATTCTAGGTCATCCGTGTATGCGGACATCTTCCTGCGCCAAGCAATATGTGATAAATAAATTTACAGCAACTACAAATACATATTCCCCAAAAGCCTACACCCTGATTGGAATTGAGACATTCAGATAAGTAGCTTCTAACATATAAGCAAGATTTCGATAAACAAAAGCATGGTTTAGCGAAGGAAGAAAAAATATAGCAACTAAAACATGAGCGTCAAAGTGCAACTAATTACACAATTGATGTTGTAAAGAAGCATAAAGACAACAGAATCAATTGCCTGCATATTATCAAATGGAGACATTAATCGAAGTAAGTGTTGAAACTAATCCCAAGGGTGTGGCCTAGCAATCAATAAAGAGAGATGAAAACAATCGAAGACCAGTGTTCAAATTGCACCAGAAGCAAAAAAAATAATAATAAAAAATAGGTGATTTCTTCACATCTACCCAAGCTTTACCAGCAGGTATCCTGTGAAAAACGAATCGACATTTCGATGTGATACAATCCTTTCAATTTTAGTTGGGAAAGAACGGTGAAATACTTCAAGTGTGTGTAAGTTGACAAGGACACTACCCTTGTCAAAAAATAAATAAAATGAAGTGTTGGACAGCAAGTGCTGAAGAACAAGTGAATCAGCATTACAGAGAATCAAAGCCACACTCTACATTACTATAATTGTGTAAAACAAAAATGTAGAGAAAGAAAATATGGAGGATACTAAACGGGACAATTCCAAATGATAAGAAATCATATGTTGAAGCCACACTGATGTAGTTATGAATCATTTGTTGTAAAGAGGATAGAAACCACAGATGTTTAGAAGACTCTGTACATAACTTGAATTCAAGTGCTTGTATGTAGTCACTATCTGATGTAATCTTCAGAAGGTGTATGAAGTGGATACCTAGTGAGATTTCCGACCTCACTACAGGATTAGTTAGGAAAACCTGACTGAGTCAGCTTTTGCACACTCCCATCATATCTTATTAGCTGGTTTTTGTAATTAGTAATATTCTTGCTGAGTTATCAAGAAAAAATTTACATTGCTTCTGAGACCCCTATTGGAGAAGTGAATTTAGTCTTTTGTCAATGCCCATTACTCTTACCGGATATGCATATAATTGTACAGATAGTCAAGATGAGTATCTAACACACAGCTCACATCCTTGCCCTCAAAATTGATAAGTGAAAAATTGGAAAGGAAGGAATTATGCTCAAAATAGAAGAATCCATAGTGCTGCTAGGACACCCATTAAAAAAATGGTGCCACCACCTTTCTGGACTCCTGCTCGTCAATTATTAACCCAATTCACTATAACGGAGCAAGAAACTGAGGCAAATACTGTTGCTATAGAAAAGCATTCTCTGATATTGACCAGAAAAATAGCCCCTTACTCCAGGCAAGTAACCAGAGTTCTATTCCTTCTTCCGTGTTCTTTATTTCTTTGAATAGGTAGGTAAACATTTATCAAAAATATAGCAGCCTAAAACCATGATAGTGCAAAGGCAGTACACTGGTTAGAGATCCTTTATTACAAAAAACAAAAACAGAAGGAATCCTGCTCTACAAATACCCATTCCTGTAAAGGTTCTATGAAATTTAGCATGCTATGTTCGTCCTTTATATTATACATATTACACCAACAGCTGCAAACATTTGAATTTCAGCATCTGTGTAGTATCTGGCAAGGAAGGATGTCCTTAAGTTCAATACATGGTTTAAGATTGTTCATCCTTTACATCATATATATTACACCAAAAAAGCCAACAGCCATAAGCATTTGAATTTCAGCTTCTGTGCAGTATCTGGCAAGGTAGGATGTCCTTAAGTTCCAATACATGGTTTAAGATTAAGGCACAGTTATGTGTGTATGACTTACCACCTCCACGAAGAAACATAAGCATTCTACCAGCTGCTTATTACTTCAGCAACTGGAGCTTGGAACTGTGATAGTACCTCTTTTACAACAAATATGAGATAAGTTGTCGGGGAGTACCACATTTGAATTAATTGCAAGAACTGCTGAATCAACTGATAGAAAGCATAAGGTGTAGGCATAAATCTTATGAGAAGAATCTTTGAAAGATAGTAACTAATATGAGTGGTATATAATCCCATCCATCAATTTTAGGTGTCGCTGAGTTTGATAAAATATTTAAAATCAACAGAGGGGGTCAGCGTCTTCAAATATCTCTCAGGCTTAACCAGAATTACGGAAAAGATCGCACTTCAGAATTTGTGAGTTGACTGTCACGCTACCCTACACTACTTCCACTTTCAACAAAAAGAAGGCAGATCTAACGCAAGCAAAATGAATTGTCAGACACTCTATTGACAAAATTTTCAATCAACTTTACCTCTTGCTTTGCTTGTTAGAACTCCATAAAGTGGCAGATATGCATAGCTTTGTCAAATGACATGTTCATTGATTTTCTGATCACATCTTTGTCTATTTTGCCTCAGAATATTTCACTAATAACCAAACATGACAGCATAATAGCATACTTGAATGTCCCAATAGAAACCCCAATATCCAGCTTTCCCCTCACTTTTCAACCAAAGCTCGAAACTTTACTCTCCTTTTAATGCTACCCTTTATCCAATGCCTCAGCTTTCAACCAAAACTCGAAACTTTACTCTCCTTTTAATGCTACCCATCCTGTCATATCCAATGCCAATCTTACTATGCATCAACTTCACTGCCATATCAGCATTCCCTGTCTTTCTCAATGTATTAATCAAAACAGTACGAACTTTTCCAGGAATTTCTCGACCTCTATCCACAATCCCATCAGCTAATTTGCAAGCCTCTTTTATACGACCTGCCTTGCATAGAACATTTATCATATCTTCAAAAGCTGTCTCCAGGATAACACCCATTGGTGCCAGCTCATCCAATATTTTACATGCTCTTGCCACCTTGCCAGAAAGACAAAGCCCGGTTGAAAGGGCTCGAAAAGAAGCAGCATTTGGAGTTATACCCTTATCAATCATCATATGCCACAATTTAAGTGCTTCTTCATTTTGATGTTCTTTAAACATGCCGCTGATCAACATTGTGTATGTATAAACTGTTTGATCACAACCTTCATCTTCCATTCTCTTAAAAAGCACCAAAGCTTCATCAATTTTCCCATTTTTGGCCAAGGCATCGATAAGTGCATTATAACAATAAGAATCACGTGTGCATCCCTTCTCAGCCATCTCCTCAAAGAGTTCTCTGGCCTCATCAACTCTCCCTGCCTTTCCTAGACCATCAATAAGACTTGAATAAAACATGGCGTTGATAGCTATATTGTTATTTTTACAGTACTCAAGCCACTGCATGGCCTCATCCAACTTCTCACTCTTGCATAAACCATTTACAATAACCCCAAATGTTACCTCGTCCGGTTCAAATCCTTCATTCTTCATTCTATCAAAAAGTCTCATAGCCTCATCCAAGTTTCCATGTTTCATGTATGAATCAATTAGAACAGTATAGATTGACAGATTAGGTCTAAAACCTTTCTTGATCATATTTTCAAAAACAGTAAACCCTTCCAAAACCTTCCCCATTTTACAAAACCCTCCAATCACTAACGTATAAACGTGTGGTGGAATATCCAAGTCCTTTTCCTCCATTTCGTGATAGAGTCCCAAACAAGAGTCAAAATCTCCCTCCGCGTAACACGCTTGCATCAGAGTCATGTAGGTAATCTTGTCAGGCTCCACTTTCCTAACCTCCATATCTTTAAATTTCTCCATTGCTTTTTGAAGCTTACCAGATCTGCAGTACCCCTTAATCATAGTATTATATGTAACAATATCCGGATTAACTTTCCCGCTTTCCATAACCTCAAAAACGCGTTCAGCAGATTCAATAAACATGGAATTCACCAGTCCATTCATTAAAAAGTTATAGGTATATAAACTAGGCTCAATACCATTTTCTTTCATTTGTCGCCACACAAATAATAATTCTTCAACCATCCCAAGTTCTCCAAAACTCCTAATCAAAGAATTAACAGCTGCCACATTCATCAAGAAACCTTTATGCTTAAATTCACTAAACACATGCTTAATCCTATCCAATTCACGTGAAGCAGATAAAATCTTAACTAAAAACACATAGCATTCACAATTATGAGCATAACCTTTTTGCTTACCAGCCCAATAAAAGAAACGAAACGCGATATCAGGTTTACCTGTAAGGTAATCTGACTTCAACACATATGCAACAAAACTAGGCGATAATTTAATGAGAAATTTGCAACAATAAACATCTAAACTCTGCTCCATCAATGGTGAATTGTCTAAAAGATTCAAAATTTGAGACACCCATGGCGACGGTTTGAGATCTTTGCGGTCTGTGACTAGGTCAGAAAGATCAATGAATGGCTGCACCCATTCTGGAGGTGGAAGGTTAGAACCAGTGAATACCCACTTGGGTTTTGAAGTGAAATTTACATAAAAATACGGTTTTTTGGATTTGGGAACTCGAAAAAGAGGAAAATTCACCCATTCTTGAGATGGAATGTTAGAATTAGTGAATACCCATTTGGGTTTTGAAGTGAAATTCAAGTAAATACATTGTTTTTCCGATATGGGTATTCGGAAAAGAGGAATCTTTTTAATGGAATGAGTCTGACTTGAGCGAAATGGATACAGAGGATTGATGTAATCGATCCCAACTTGTTTGAAACTGCCAAGTATTTGATTGAGTGATTGGTTGTGTGAAGGGTGAAAATTTGTTTGTGCCATTGCTGAGGTTAGTGGCGAATCTTGGAGTTGCAGCAATGGCAGAAAGGGTTTTTTTCTCACTTCTCAGTTTGGGGAAGATGAAGATTTTAACAATCAGCTACACATCTTTTAACTTATTTAAGTTACTTTCGTTAATATTCTAATTTTAAAAATTAAATAAATAATTTTTTTTTTTGTTTTTTTACCAAATGATTGAAGCTCACATTAGAGTTTCGATTAAATTTGGATCCCGCATCGCAAGATCTATTCAAAGGTGCACCTCCCAACATTATTTTCTCCACATAGCACTCGAATTCAAGACTTATAGTTAAGGTGAAACACTACCCTCGGTTCTTCAAATACTTATTCTGACTAGTTACATATATGATTATCTATGTTAAGTTTGAAAATTTTATTTAAAAAAGATCAAAGTTAGAGATAAAAGTGTCTACAATAAAACTATTTTGTCATGTGGTTTTATTTGATGAAAATGTTATAATTTATAGGCAAAAAGGGTTCTATGGTCTAGTGGTTAGGACATTGGACTCTGAATCCAATAGCCCGAGTTCAAGTCTCGGTAGAACCTAAATACTTTTTCTAATTTTTTTGGTAAAACACTATTGTATTTTTGCAAATAAATGTTCATGAAATACTTATTTAGCATAATATATAAGCTAAATCTCTTAATTTTTTTAAAACTAGACAAGTAAAAGTAAATATATATTTTTAGTATTATAGAAAATAGGGGCAAAAGTTAAAATTTAAAATTTATAAATTTAGTATACATATAGTTGCTCTTTAACTTGGTTTTAGCTGGCATGTATATTATTCAACTTTGAATATACATAAGTAGGTACTAGAACTTGTATAAAATTAAAAAAGTACAGGCACGCATCCTATGTGGCAAAATATACATAGAACATCCTGTAAGATGTGAATTGCTACCTAAGACGCCAGGGGCGGAGGCAGCATACAACGAGGGGTTCATCCGAACCCTCTTGGCAAAAAATATTACTATTTATGCATGATTAAAATTATTTTTTAAGTATGTATAATAGATGTCGAACCTCCTTCCACTAGTTCGTGTGTTTACTTCTCAGATTTTGAACCCCTTATTAAAATTTCTGGTTCCGCCACTATAAGACACAATGCGTCCACTTATTTAACTCTATATAAGTTTAAATACCTACTCAAAAGGCATAGATATCCGTTGACGTCATATTAAAGGACATATTTATGTATTAAATTTTGAATCTTAAACTTTTTAAGTAAATAATTTGTACATGATGAATAAATTTTTTTTCAAACCAAATATATATGTTTGAGCTAAAATTATTGAGTTCGATTAAATCCGGATTACATTTTCTGGTTTTTTCTAGGAGTAACCCCACCCCCAAATACCTACAAAGCAAATTACTTTGCCCTTTCAAAGTCTTTTTTTTTTCTTCTGCAATAACAAACCAATCATGTCGGCACTCAACAATTTTGCTACTCGTATCCTCTCTTCTTCCTCAAAGAGATCCCTTCAAGAATCCAGAAAGACTCAAACTTTATCCATCAACTTTTCTCCAACTTTCACCATACAAAATATACCAAAAACCCCATCAAGAATACGTTTTGTTTGTCCAATAAATGCTGCGACAGAAGATAAAGAAGCAGAGGCCAGACAAGAAAATGAAAAGAAAGAATCAAATGGAATTGAAATTGAAGAAAAACTCAAGAATAGCTTCTTGTCCATTTTGTTGGATAAAGAGAGATTTTTTAATGCTTCAATTGTACTTGGTGCTGGTACACTTGCCATCACAAGGTTACTCACCATAGATCATGAGTATTGGCATGTAAGTTCTATCATTTTGATCTTGTTTGCTATTGGATATTTCATACCAGGAAGGAAAAAAAAAGGGGGGGGGGGGGGGGGGGGAATTATTCAAGTGCCCCCCTTGTGATCAATTCAGAGTCGGAACTAGGATTTGAAGTTTATGTGGTCTGAATTTTCCACAGAACCCATAGCTTGTGGATTTGTAATTAAATATGTTTGTCTTGTTTTGACTTGACATGGAGTTTGATAAAATAATTAAGACTTTTGAATGTTGTGGTCTTATACTAAAGATATGTAGATTGTATCAAAATGTCTTTCAATCTTGTGGTGTTAAATATGTCACGTAGAAAGAATTAAAGAGTTGATGAAGAAAAGAAAGAGCATTCATTTTGAAATGGACTAAAAAGGAAAGTATGCTAAACAAATTGAAAAGGAAAGATAATATATATTTTATGGATTTTCTGTATAAGCAAAAGTTACTCGGTTCGTCTGAACCGGGTACATAGTATTGTAGCTTTGCCCCTGGTGATCATAAGGGTAATAGTAGGATTGGGTTTGTCACTGGGATAAATGATGACAAAAGGAATGAACTAAGTTGGATGCTCATTACTGAAGTGATAATTAAGTAAATAGAAGTTTATACTTCATAGCAATTTAAGTTTTTAGATGAAATAGTCAAAAAATTCGACATGCTAACAATGCTGGGTTGAGGTCCAAATCTCACTGCCACCCTTTATCAGAAACAACTTTTACGTCCTTGAACCGTGGAGAAGAATCAGGTCTGGATGTGAGGGCGCGAGTTGAAGATATATAATTAAGTAAATAAAAGTGTAGTGTCTCTGACAATTTAATCTTTTAGTTGAAATGATCGCACAATTCAACATATAGCAGCCTGCTCCCCTGTATGGTTTTAATTTTCTTGATTGTGTACTCAGGGATGGACCCTTTACGAGATACTGAGGTATGCCCCGGAGCACAACTGGATTGCATATGAAGAAGCACTGAAAGCAAATCCTGTGTTAGCTAAAATGGCGATTAGTGGTATTGTCTACTCTGTAGGAGACTGGATCGCTCAAGTAAGTACCATCTGAATAGTTACATGTAGTTATCTTTTAGGTGATTTGATAGTGTAAAACTTTTGCGTACCATTAGTTTATGGAAGTTAAACTCTTCCAAAATATTGGGAGCTGTTTTCATTAGTCTAAATTGTTTCATTTTGTTCTGTTAATTTACAGTGCTATGAAGGAAAGCCTCTTCTTGAATTTGACCGGGCTCGCATGTTTAGATCTGGTCTTGTTGGATTTTCACTTCATGGTTCCCTTTCCCACTACTATTACCAATTTTGTGAGGTGATGCTTCTGGCTTGTATCTTGATTGATCAACCATATCTTTTGACATATTTTGATGAAACCTAAAAGGTTCAACTCTAATGTACAGGCTCTTTTCCCGTCCAACGATTGGTGGGTGGTTCCAGCTAAAGTTGCTTTTGACCAAACCATTTGGTCCGCAATTTGGAATAGCATCTATTTTGTGGTCCTTGGTTTCTTGCGTCTCGAATCTGCATCCAATATTTTTGGCGAACTGAGAGCCACGTTTTGGCCCATGTTAACAGTAAGGAATTCTTTCGGTCTATCTTAAAATGTTTGCAATATTTAATGATCTGAAGTTGAATATAGCTATAACGGGAATAACCGGGTATTAGCTCAAGATTTTGAGTTGGTTTTCGCTGTTTCAGCAGAAGTTAGTCCATGTTTACTGTTTGATCTGTTAAAATTTGGTTCGATATGAAGCTGAATATATCCTCAATTACGATTTATCCTATTTAGCATTGCCATGAGGTACTGGAAATTTCAAGAATGATGATACTTATCAATGCTACTTGAGAGATCTAATATGACCTGCATGTTTCTAACAAAGAAAATGTTTCAGCGGCCTAATTTCCATCTTCCAATCCACCAAAAGGAGAAAAGTGAGCTTTTTTATTACTTAGAAAAGAAAGAAGAAATTGACTTCATCAGCACAGACAGTACTCCATGTCTTCTCGCTTACCTATATTAGTGTGTAAAGCTATTTAAATTTGAAGTTTTGGATCGATATATCATTTCAGATGAACCACAAAACGTTTCGAAACTGTTCTTCTCTTAGACCTTGCACCATTTCAAATGTATTCTATACAGATTATAAGATTACATTCCAAACAGTTATGTGATATGATACTCTGAAATAGTGGTGTCCTTTGAGGTCTATGCCCGTCTTCCTTGAACTGTTTATGAACTTTTCTTGAACTACTATCAACTTGTGGACAATACATTATGAAAAACTAAACACTTGTGCACACGTTGGACTGGACAACACCGTCAATTAAGAGAGAGATTTGTATTTGTTAGACTATTTCACTAACTAATCATAAATTTCTTTTAATACAACTCTTTGTTGTTCTGATACTTGTATAAACTCTAGTTTAGCAGAGATGATTTCTTTGAGCATACTAAATCAGTTCTTAATTCTTTCAGGCAGGGTGGAAACTTTGGCCATTTGCTCACCTAATAACTTATGGCGTTATTACTCTTGAGCAAAGACTCCTTTGGGTGGACTGTGTCGAACTGGTTTGGGTTACTATTCTCTCAACGTGAGTTTCTGATTCAACTTTACAATTGCTTTTATATAACCAGTGACAAAATTAGTTGTGGAAATTGTTTGTATTCTCATCCTTACCAATATTAAGGACGAACTTACTGGGACATTATATAAACACACCATAGATGTTACTTGTGTTTCTTTTCAACTTCATCTATGGATTAGATAGTCTTCTGCGAAAACTATGTATTATTTTATTGGCATAATGCATAAACAGACACTCAAACCTAGCCTCAGCTGGTAGGTGCACTCCAACTTTGAGAGTGCACATCTAGACACCTCAACTTGGTCTCAACTCACAGCTAAACGTTCCAACTCGTCCCCATTGTGTCTCGTGGGCACCTAATGCTGATGTGGTACATAAATTTTGGAGGTGTCTAAATGATCATTTTGTAAGTTGGAGTGTTCAACTGACACAGTGGAGATGAATTGAAGTGTCTAGATGTGCATACTCAAAGTTGGAGTGTTCAACTGACACAGTGGAGATGAATTGAAGTGTCTAGATGTGCATACTCAAAGTTGGAGTGTTCACTTGCCAGTTGCGGCCAAGTTTGAGTGTCTGTGTATATATTATGCCTATTTTATTTGTCTTATTTGCCATATGTATAGACTGTTTGTGCTGCGTTGGATCTTTCTGAAGTAGAAAACCTCTCGAAATAGTGTATGAACAGAATGATGTATCATAGTTTTGTTTGCGTTATGGACCTCCTGTCCATCAGCGGAGGCATATTTTGTTTTTGACAAGAGTCTGACATTATAGAACGATTTGCAGATAAATGGCTTGCAGGTTAAGCACTAGAACTTAAGTCGGAACCTTCAATATTTTTCTGTGCTAAGGACCGAGTTTAAACTCGAGAAGGGAAGGAATGGGAGAGAAGTGAGGACATCCATGAGGTAGAAAATAAGATAACATGAATCTAGAAACAAGAAGTTCACAATTTTTTCCCCTTCTTTCCATTTCGATCATTGTTGAAACTTTGCAATGCTAAAGTGTCTATGCATGTCATATTATATACTCTAGAACATCATAAAAAAAAGGCATATATAGTATCTTCCTGACACTTGAAATTCGTATTTGCAGCTACTCTAATGAGAAATCAGAGGCGCGGATGTCTGAAGAATTATCGGAAGCTAAATCTGATTCATCATCGAGTAAATTGCCCGAGGTACTAGTCCAAACTAAACTGCCCTCTTCAATCTTGAAGTTCCCTCACTTTTAATGCACTAAAGCTTATTCTTCTGTTTGCATTTGCAGGATTGATCAAGCTAAACAACTTAAGAGATTCTTAAGTTATATTATCAATTATAGTAAATAATTAACCAGCCTTTGAGAAAGCAATTTGTTTAGGAAATTGAAAGTGTATATATATAGCCAGATATATGTACTCTCCTTGGCCTTACCCCTTGGTGAATGGGGGAAAGATATAAAAAGAGGAGTTTAGTGTGTGGAGAGAAACATCATGTAATATAATTCAGTCAAAAACATATCTATCTTGTCCACAAATTTATCTTCTTGTTGTTTTGGCTTCTTGTTATTTCTTCCTTTCTTCATCTATTCTTTAGCTGAGGGTTTTCGGAAACAATCTCTCTATTTTCACAAGGCAGGGGTAAGATTTATTGCTGCTTTCCTTTTTTACCTGTCAGTTTGCTGAATTGTTACTGCTTTCCTTTTGTACATGTCGGTTAGCCGAGGGCTTTTGGAAACACAACCTATCTTTACGAGGTAGGGGTAAGATGTGTGTACACACTAAACACTACCTCTTCTCAGTCAACTAGTGAAATTACACGGATTTGTTATTGTTGTTGTTTGAAGTCAACCAACTTGATTAGTTCGAATTCATGCTGCATAAGGTCACTAAAGGGGAAGTGTTTTCTATCAGAAGTTTTTATTGCCAAGGCTATTTCTGGTCAAAGATAAAATGAACATATTCAAGCCTGCATGGCCTTCTTGTTATTGAGAACAAATATTTGGTCAACTCAACATTGAGGCGCATTTTGAAGTATGAAAATCGTAAAAAGACCGATGACATTTACTCTGTTATAATTTGTTTGTCTTAAAAAAAAATTTAATCCATAAATGTTCTTCATATATGCAAATTCCAGTAGATCTCTTGGTGTATTTGAGATTATTCTTTTATTGCTGTGATATGACAATGAAAATTTGAAACTCAATTTATAACTATTATTATCATCTTCATGATCTTGTTAGTTAACCAAATATGAAGGATTGGTCTTATATCCATACTTGGTCTTATATCCATATTTTTAATGAATTCAATGCTAAGAACCTTATGCCTAACATTGAATTCATCAACTAAGAAAATTTTAAATTTTGAGGTGTATTTTGTCAAATAAAAATTTACAACTACTATAGTAATCCTTTTTCCACCATAACTATTACTTATAATATACTACATATATCAAATTAACATCTGAAACTTTCGACTCAAGGACAGCTCAGTGCACAAAGTATCTTAAGATGAAGCCAATTTCGTGAACAAAACAAAGCCACAAAAACCAACACAAACATGCTAAGATAAGCATCGCTTACCCCGTGTATGAAAGTGATCTCTATCAGACCAAGAGTTGGAGGAGGGTGGACATATACACGGTCTAGAATACAACAACAACGCCTCAATCCCAAATAAGTCGGCGTTGGCTATATGAATCCTCTATGTCTAGAATGTTGCACCAAGAATATATTTGCATGGAATGTAGAGGATGGAACCAATGCTACTTTCTCTATCGACACTTTGAGATGAAAGAATTTGTATATAATAACAATCATAATTGAATAACACAAAATTAAGGTCCTTGCCTCTCGTCGGAAAATCTTGGAAGCTGAACCAGAGAGTTGACTCGCGTAACGCCTTCCAATCCTGACCATTTCTGATCTTCTGTCATTGCGGTTTCTTGATCTGTTTCTGCTTCTGCTTCAGCTACTGCTCGTTTATAGATATCGTTCTCTTCAGCTGATCTGACAGTAGTGTTTCTCTGTAGAGATGGCTCGGAGTTGTGCCCGTCATCCGATTCAGCAGCAATACCAGAATGGTTACTCTGAAGTGCATCAGAAGAGAGACATGGCTCCTCCTCATTGTCAGATTCCAAGTCCATCTTTCCATCCAAGAATAAGCAAACAACAGCACAATCATCCATTTTTGAAGTCGGATATTTGATTTTCCATTCGCGTGCAGCAGAGTCAACTAGGATTCTGGCAGCTGATGATCGTGTAGGCGCTGATGACACTATGTCGACCACTTCCTCATTGCTCAAGACATCCCAAACCTGCAATCAAGAGTTTACATTAAATCACTAGGAGTTCTTTTCCCATGATAATCTTTGTTTCCTCAACTACAACAACAACTATATGGCAATCTTAACCAAGCTAGGTCGGCTATATGTATCCTCACTGATCATGTTGCTCTATTTAAGTTCATCTTATAGACCAATATTATACAAAATCAAATAAAAATAGAAAAACTACTAGACGTTCTCAATATTTTCTACCAGTATATACATTTCTAACCGAACTAAAGGACTTATAAAAAACATAAGACCTAAAGCAAACGTATTAACATGACTAAAACATATTCTAAACAGCTCATTGGTATCTCCTGTATAGATCTTTTTCTTCCATTGTGTCCTATTTTTGCTAGGTTGCATAGATTTTAAGAGCATGTAGGTCTTTCGAGATAACTTCCTTTCATGTGCTTATAGGTCTATCTCGTTCCCTTTTAACACTTTACTAAACATGGCTTCATACCCACGCACTGGTACATGTGGAGGTCGATGCATGAGATAGATAAACCATAGACAGACAATGTAAAAATAAATGTCTCTGAAGCCAATCGTCACAGCCACTTGGAACGGACAGAAGGGTATGAAAGAATTAAGAGTAACTAACTATGCCATTAGCCTTAAGGAAACTGAGAGAAGTTCCTATTATCCTTCAAGGTGCGAATAACATGACTAGCACAACTCCATTATGTTAATATTGATGCTTGGAACTCACATTGGTAGATTATTGTTAATGAGTACGTAATCTCCAAAATCTTAACAATGGACAGAGGAAGCAACAATAAGTGATCGTATATGATTAATCAACTTTCATGTTCATTCATGTAATTATAAAACTAAAAGAAAATTTTTTTTTAACTTTCTAATGCATCATTTTCCAATTTTCTCTTTTCTTCAAGTTACAATCAATGCTTCGTTTAACCTATCAAACACATACACATATCCGGAAAAGCATATATTAAGGGGTCGTTTGGTACGCAGGATCCAGGGATATATCACCTTATCCCATCCAACTTGGGATTATTTTATTCCATCTCCTAGGTGGGATAAATTAGACCAGGGATTATAATCCCATGACAATTTAGTTTACGTACCAAACAACAGTATATATAATACCAATTCAAAATATTACTGGAAAATTGAAGGTTGTAAATTAGAGCTAGCCAAAAAGGATCAATTTCTAATTGAATTCTCATTTAGGCTTTATTCACGTATACTTAAAGCAGCTTAGCAAATACCATTTCAGGCTGGCTCCAGCATTTCTAAAAGGTAATTTAAGCTAGCAAATTATATAGAGATTCAGACATCGTAACATACCCCGTCAGAAGCAAGAACAATGAACTTGTCTCTCTCTGTAAGAACCCGGTGAGAAAATTCTGGTACAGATATTACCCCATAGTCCTTCACACAAAAATCGCCAAATGCTCGAGCCATTGCTAATCCAGGGGCATTATCAAATGGCAACCAAACTCTCTGCACTTCTGGCTCATCTTGCAATGCAAAAACCCGACCTTTACACTGTTTTATCCTCTCAGCTTCCTCTGGCAACAGAAATACTAGATTATCTAATAGGAATTCTGAAATGGTTAAATGTTATGGAAGATTCACTATAAAAGAGACATACTAGGTAAATCAGGCTTCAAATCAACAGTCAACTGGACTGCGACCATCGAATCATTGTCATCCTTTGATGCCAAGATTGCCCGTGAATCACCAATATAGCCCATGTAAAGGTTTGAACCCTTAAAACAGAAAAGAACTATAATAAGCTCAGAAATGGAAGAAATAGCATGAGGAAAGTAATGACAAATGTCACTCAACTTACCTGTTTTACTAGAGTAATAGCAGTGCTACCACTGCAAAAGCAATCTAAATTAGGTTGGGACCTCAATTCTTTGTCCATTGCCTTATATGATTGAAGAAAAGCTTCTCTCCGCTGAATGTCCACTTTATCCGCGTTCACTTGATCTTTATCAGGATCCACAACTTCCAATTCTGGATTCCCGTTGCAGCAATCGGCAGCAGAACCATTGCCCTTTGATTCAACTGACTGCAAAAAGGACATTAACTTCAGGGGCAGTGCATCCCTTACTTTGCGAGCAACAAGATGACCATGTGGACCATGGCCATCAAATACCCCACAAAAGGTCACATCTTCCGCCATGAAATCCTACATAGGTACATTCATGTAAAATATCAGATTTTTGAAAGATGCAAAAAGGTAGTTCTATGCATAAAAGCATGACTTACTTCCCACACGATCATCGCATCCTGGTTAATGCCTTTACGTCCTTGTTGTGTGTATATGCAAGAAGTGCGGCTCTTACCATTTGTAAAGATCCGATTGGGAATTGAACTTAGATGCTTCAATGCAATGACATGATCAGAAAAAGTTCTTCTACTCCTTTTTCGGCTAAACATGCTTATTCCCAAACATTCAGGTGAAACTTTTTCTCCATTGCTCCTGCTACTACAAGTACTACTGCTCGTCGACACACAACCCCCCATTTTGCTCAGACTGACAAAGCGACCATCTGATTGACAGCAAAGCTAATAAAATGGATCTCACAGGATTCACAGATCAGATTTATGATCAAGCAAAGCAAAACAATGTTGAAATGACAAGATTCCAGCAATGCAAGAAAGGTGCTTTTGGACTTAATGGAGATAACTAAGCTCTCTTTGTCCTTGGTCAAATATCAATTCAGTCAACTGAAAAAACAGATAAACAAAAGAAGAAGAAGAAGAAAATATTACTTAATGCAATTGTTTATTTAAAAGTACATAAGAAGATGGAAATGCCAGCAAGTATAGCAACCAGATTAATCAACCAAATCATTGTTTAAAGGGAATTGCATGTGAGCTATGAATATAATACTCCCTCGGTCTCAATTTCATTTGTTTGTCTTACTTTCCTTTTTACTCTATTTCAAAAAAAAAAGTCTCTTTCCTTGTTTTGGTAGCTCTATAATTCTAACTTTCCGCATAACATGTTTATGACCATAAGATTAAAGAATATTTTGGTACATTTGACATATCTTTTTGATTTAAGACTACAAGATTCAAAAATCTTTTCTACTTTCTTAAACTCTGAATCAACTATCTCTATTTATACAAGTCAAATTGATAGAAATTATGGACTCATCATCAATAAAAAGACAATGAAGTTATGAAGACATAAAACATGGAACTTTGAAAAAACATAAAAAAAAAGACGAGAAAAACAGGAAACAATATGCCCTCATAAGTTGTCAAGGCTTCACACTTTTCTATAGCTCAATTACCAAAAAATGAGAAGTAAAAAGTCCTAAAGATAAGCTCGCATTTGGCATAAATTTTGAAAGTTTATCTTCAAATATCTGTCTGACCGTGAAATTTGATCAAATTACTTCAAATATTTTCAAGTTCCCAAAAACTAGCTCAAACCAGTTTTCGGACTTTGTTGACTTCCACTCGTAAAACTTCAAATTGAATTTTTTTCAAATAAAATGCATGTCCAAACAAACTTCAAAAACTCAAATTTTTAAGTTTACAACTTTAAAATCTACGGTCAAACGGGAGCTTAAGGAATGCTGCTATAAAGAAGAGAAAGATAGATTCTGTACACAAATGCAAAATTTTAGCCTTTTCAGATTGGGTAAAAACTAAAGAAAGTGAAAAATGTGAAGATAAAGAAAAGAAAACAGTATCTTTGGGAACACAAAAATGTCAAAAGCTCCAAAAATAAAGCATTATAACTTTGAAAATGAACAAAACAATTACAAATAAATCTAATCTCAGCTACACATAACCAAAACCAAGTTGCTAAAAACCACAAAACAACATAAAATACAAAATCATTTATGGGATTTTACCACATTAAGCAAAAAGCATTGGCACCCAAATTGTAAAAACTGGAAATTAGAGCATATAAAAGAGATAAAGGACCACAAAGTAACTTTTTAATACAAAATCATTTCTGGGTTTTGCCAGATTAAGCAGAAAGAGTTGACACCCAAATTGTAAAAATTGGTACAGATGAGAAACAAAGGTGAAAAAAGATGAGATTTTTAAACCTAACAAGCAAAATATGAGTGTACACATTGAAAATTTGTGGCGGCAAGATGTGTTCAAATTTTAGTTGGGATTCTACAAGATTTATTTGATTTCAGTTAGTATTCTCGGAGCTTATTCAATCATAATCCCTAGTTCATGTCTATGTCTATATAAAGGTAATACACATCTCGAATATTCCGCAAATTTATGAAGATCGAGATCATCATACTCCACTGACTACCCATCTTTTATGACAGAACAATAAGGTAGGAACAAAATTGTACTCACAATCTTGATCAATAAAATTATATTTATTCGTATTTTATTTATGATTGCAATTTATTCAGAGAGCTTTAAGATTGAAGAAAATATGGACATATTGGTAATAGTAGTACCTTTTGAACTTGGTTCTGCTGAAAATTCAAGATTTCTGAAACTTGGGGATTCAACTATGTAGTTCCAAGTAGTATATGAATTCTCTCTTCTTCTTTTTTCTTTTTTAAGAAAATTTTCAAAAAAGAATGGAGAACAGTAGTAATAGTAAGAAGCAAGAGAGCTGGCACATTAATTGCAAAAGTAGAAAGTAGGAGAGATTTTTAGCTCTCAATTTTCTTCACTTTCCACCAGGAAATTATGATTCAATCTTCCTCAAATTCTATTTTTGAGGGACTATAACACTTTGTTATTACTTATTGTTTCATGTAATTATATTGTATTGTTTTATTAAATACAATGTTTGAATAGATTGTATTGTTTTTTATCGTTAATTGGATGATGTTACATATCCATAATTTGAATGATAAATCTACAAGAAACTATAGTGTATGGGATAGAGATGCTATGAAATGGCATGATAAATGATTGTAAAATGGAATTATTTTTATAATAAGTAGAGACAAAATGAGAAGAAAATATTAATGTAACGATGCGATACCATTATATATGGGTCATTACATAAAATGGGTTTTTTCGTTGTTACGTAACGATGAATTTAAGAGATACGATACAATAAAATTTAAGTAACAATCAAAACAAATATTATATTTAGACTAACAATACAATATAATATAACGAGTAACAACCATCCAAACAAGGTGTAATACTTCCTTCATTTTAATTTGATACAAAATTTAAGAAAAAATATTATGATTTTTAATTAAAATTATATAGAGTATATTAAAATGTTTTTAATCTTATGTTTTTAAATATGTCGTATGAAAAATTGTAATTAAAAAGTTATGACATTTGAATTCATGCATTGTAGAATTTATTCAATCTCCAAACCTCATTGCTCTCAATCACTTTATTAATCATGAGGACATACCATGAATGTTGAGTGAAGGATTCTTAATTAATAAAACTTTGAAAAAATCCTTTTGAAAAAAACTAATCAAATATAAATATGATAGAAATGGATATGTGAATTTAGTCATGTAGCAATAATGACCTTCACATGTATATATATAATTTTTGGTCCAATTGACAAGTGTATTTTTTTTTTTTTGGGTCCAATTCACATTCACAAGTATATTGTTGTCCAACCACAAACCCCAGAACTACTCTCCTTCTATGAGCTGTGTCTATATATTTTCAGTCTCAAATTATTTATCGTTTTAAAAATTTTATACAAAATTAATTTTTTATTTTATTTTATTTTATTCTATTCTTAAAATTATTTACTCTTGAGTACTACAATCACTTCAATAAAATAAATATTTAATGAAAAAAAAAATTACTCTACTTAACTAAAATATAAAAAATTCTATTTAAGAAATATGTAAAAGAAAAATATAACATATAATTTGACACGAAAAGAGTAATATAAGTATGACATTGGACAACTTGTAACTGTCTAGCTGTGGCCATTTCTTGTGTGGACCAAAAAAAAGATTTTTTTTTCCCCACTTAATACATTCTTTTTTACGTTATTAAATCATGATAAGTTAAAAATAATTTAGTATAAATACTGACAGGTAATAACCTTTTTTATGGTTGTTATTGTTTTTATTAATCATTATCTTATAACAACCTCTCCCCGATCTAGAGCCTCAAAGCCGACCCAAGCAAAAACCAACACTTGATGAGGACCTGAGTTTTGGGCTTGTTTGGGATAGAAACTTGGAGCGACAGAGCTGATCCAAGTGAAGATCACCACTTGAAGCCCGGAGGTTTGAGGAGGAGCAACCCGAAAAAGGAAAAGTCATGGAAATGGTAAACTCGCTAAATATTACTGAGTCCCCGAAAAGAAAAAAAAAGAAAAAAAAGGGAAAGGGGACTAAATTGTTGGACTTGCTTGTGACATATTGGACTGGACCAAGTTTTCATGCTTGGGCTAATTTCTTGATTTCCAGTCCAAAAAAATTGATATCCAAACCATTACCTAAGCCCAATACTAAATAGCAATTAATAGTCCCAAAAAAAAGAAGCACATAATAGCCTAAAAGGAATATAATGACTTTTTATAGTTTTTTTTTAATCATATGCAACCAACCAACATTAATTAAGGAGATATGAATTATTTTTTCTTCCTTATTTTTAACTCCTATAATTAATGAAGTTATCTTTTCAGTTTCTTTAATTCTCAAACTCAACTTTATTATCACTCTATTTTTCAAAAAAAAATATTAAACACAACTTACAACAACATAAATATATATTTGATTGTAATTTTATAATTTATGTTTTTACCAACCGATAGTAATTAGTTTATTAAAAAACAGTTGCCTACTTTTAAGAAATGCAAAAATAAATTAATTAACTCATTAAAAAGAGGTTATATCAACTTTTAAGGAAGGGTTTTTTTAATTCTTTAATTAACTTATCAAAAGGCGGTGACTACTTTTAAGGTAAAAAATATATATTATTAGTGCTCAATTAACGTGTATTAATTATCAAATAATTGACAATAATTAATCAAATAATATAAGAGGCAATGTTTTGTATTAGAAACTGTAATAACACGTATGCAAAAATTATACAATAATTGAAGTTGCAATTACATAGTGTATACATAAAAAAAATTTATATGTATATACAAAAAATCATTCATAAAAATAGACGTGTAAATTTTATTGATGTATACAATAATTGTAGCATGTATACATAAACTTATAATGTGTACATAAGAATATTACCAACAATTATAGGTTATAACTATAATGAATACAAGAATGAAGTTAATATGATAAATGTATAAATTAAATTTTATTCATAAATTGTACATGTGATTTTTGTTGTGTATATGGTAACTACATTATGTATACATTGGTTCGTATTCATCTATGTATTCATTGGTCTGTATTCACCTAATAAATTTTTTTACATTTATTCAAATTGAGATTGACATTTATTGATATACATAGGTTTGTATTATCAAAATCAACCTTCTAATTTTTTATGAGGATCTTATGAGAACATTTATTACCCATGAAATTGGAAACAAAAATTCCAAATACTATAACCTAAATTTTTTCCAAAAAAAGTTTAAAAAATTTTAATTTCACAAATCATGAAATTTCAAAATTAAGTGGGAAAAAACACTACATACTTATATATTAAAAGAAGATTTTGGGAGGACCAATGGATAAACATACATTTGATTTGCATAAACAAAGTAAATTAAGGAGAATAAAAAAAAATTAGAAGAGCAACAAATATATATATGAAAAGATTTTAGAATGAAAATAAAAAAAAAGGATTAATAACCTAAATTTCGCAAAAACAAAATTGAAAAAATTTCAATTTCACAAATCATGAAATTCAATAATTAATTGGACAAGAACAAAATTATATATATAAGATTATTATTAGAAGTATCCATGAATAAACATATTGTTATATCTGATTTTCATAAACAAAGTGAATTAAGGAGAAGAATAGAAAATTTGGGAGAGAAACAAATATACGTATAAAAAGAATTCTAGAAAGAAAATAAGGAGACAAAAAAGAGAAGAAATCTATTTTAAAATGGTTGACAAACAAAAAGGAGAGATAAAAAAGAAATAATAAATCAATAAATTTTACCTTTTCAATAAAAAAAAAAAAAGAAGGAGCAATTAAACGTGTTTAGAAAAAAATAAGGGGAGCAAAAATACATTTTTTAAGAAAAGAAAAAGCAAAATAACTATTGAATGCCAAATAAAAAAAAGAAAGTCCTTTTTTTGTCAATAAACTAAAAATGAGTTATTTTTTGCCAATTTAGTCTATAGATTGTCATGATATGCCATTTATTCAATAAATAATGAGTTCAATTCATTCTGATTAACAAAAATATGAATATTCCTTGCTCATTCGCAATGGAAAAATTAATTTTTATCATCCAACTCATGAATAATCATTTCTAGCTTTGCTCAACCTTATATTTTCTAGAAATGTTTTAGTAACACATTCTATAGGAATTAAATAATCTTATCTGATCAAATTTCTAGGTGACAAATTTCTATATTAATTTAATTACGATATTCCTTGCATAGATTCTATTAAAACAGGTGTCGCAGCCAAAATAGAGTTAAATTTATATGAAATTAAATATAAATAGAGAAAAGGGAGAAAGAAAAAATTGGTCAAAAAGATGATGAAATAATTATACATTGGAACCCAAGATTTGTAAATTGGACTGATTCTATAGTCAAAATTTGATATCCAAACAATTACCTAACATAAATACATAATATGTAAGACCACTTCCCCTTGACTGGGAAACCTTCTCAAACAACATTTTTAAAAATAATAAAATAATATAGGAGATTTAATAAAATGAGATCTTATTCCCTTAATCTAGTCAATAATCTTATCTTTTTCTTCAAGTTTCTATAGCAAGAATATTCTTGTTTTAATTGTCCTTTGCCTTTTAATTTATACGATATATTTTTCTTTTTATAGTTTAATTTTAAAAGAATGTTACTTTCTTCGTCCCATTTTATATGTCATATTTTTACTTTGCACTTGCATTAAGAAATTATATAACTTTACTCTTCTATCCTTATTTAATTTTTTTGGAACTCAAGTTTTCAATTAATGAATATGAATTAATTTATTTTGATTAAATAATTTAACCAATGAACATGAATCATTTACTTAATTTTTCTAAGTTGATCAAATGTATGTTTTCTATGCTAATAACTCACAAGGGTAAAAAAGGAACAATATGCTAATTTATGCATTGATTTTATGATGACAAGTATTATGGATCAACTATTTATAGAAAGGGATGACATATAAAATGAGACGGAGGGAGTATATTATTTCACGTAGAAATAGCTTAATTTTAACGGAATAAATTTATAGTCACACAAATATTTATAACTTGTTTAAGATCATATATTTTAAGTCTTTATTTATTTTTCTTCAATGTCATGCTAGTATTGTACCATTACACACTACAATAATAAAGGATTTTACAACAATAATATAATTGCCGCTAATATTATATTTAGAAACAATAATAAATATAATATTTATAATCAACACTTTATATAAATATAGTTAGAGGCGATTTTGGATGTAATGACATGCTCAAGTTTAATAATATATAAGCCACACTAGACAAGTTTTGCGTGACGAGCTCGGACGAAAAAATATGCAGGATGTTTTCGAATCTGTGACCATTTAGGGGTGGACCTACGTGGGTTCTAAGGGGTTCACCCTGACCCCATCGACAAAAAATTACACTGCATATAAAAGGTAAATTTTCTATATTTATGTAGATATATGAGTTTTGAACCCTCTCATGAATAAAAAACAGGTTTTGACATAGTGGTAGATCTCTTTTTAAATTGACCCTTGCGTTCTTGGGTTCGAATCCCATTGTAAACATTTAATTTTATTAGCATCTCTTCATTTAGTTTCAGGATCAATCTTTCACATTTTTTTAATTTTATTTATTTAAAATAATGTTTTTTTTAGCTTCTCTATATTTAGTTTCAGGACTAATTTTTCACTTTTTTTTTTAAAAAAAAAGAAAGTGCTAAAAGAGTAGATTTAACCCAAAAAAATTCAAACGTGCTAGAAGGTCTCTTGTAACGGAACTAACTTTTTGTACCTATAAACTATAAACTACTAGTTTTTTGGAATTGTGTTCTGTTGGCTTATTCATAAATTTATACTTTTATTTTTCAAACCCCTGAATGAAAATCCCAGATCCATCATTGCCATTAGTGACCCTCATTTGAGAGATTACATGTATGTTCAACCGACGCGATTACCCTTGCAAAAAATTATATTATGTATATAAAATTAAAAATTACCTCTATATACTACTAGATGAATCTACTGATGAAAGAATTATTGATTCATAATATTCTTCTCTTGATAGTTTTCTAGCGCAACAAGTGTTCTAAAATTCCTCAAAATATGAGTTTCGCGAGAATTAACCTAGATATCACTTATATTAGAATAAATAAATTATGTAACGATAAATTCATAATTTAAAGTTTATAAGTTTAGAATTTTAAGCTTTTTAAGTTACTTGTGATATTGAATTAATTATTCGTACACTTTAGGATTTGAATGGGTTACCTAAGACATTTTAGTATTAAAAAATAATACAACACATGTTAAAAATCTATCAAGTGGCATGTTAGTTAGGTTTAATAGTTAAATTATATGCAGTTAATTAAATTTAATTGGTGAATGGAATTAGGACATCACCGCACCATGTTACATGTCCTATATTGAATTGTTTTCTTTATTTTTTATACAATCTTGAGCAATTTTTATCCACTATAAGGAAAAAAAAAAACTATAAAATTCAATAATAACCTATCACTAAATAGTCTATGAGGTTGATAGAACTCTCGCATAATTTAAATGTGTAATAGATAATTTCACCATAATAGTACTTATGTTGTCGTCGTCTGGAGCTTTCTGTCCCATCTTCGGGGCATTAGTAGCGTAGAGGAACTATTGGGCGAGATTTTCTCAATCACAACTTCTCGCTTAAATAACTCCGTATGTTATATCAAAATTTCGTAAGGACATATCTCGGAAACTCTATAAAGATCGAACTAAATTTCAACGAATAAAAAAAAGTGATTATTAAATTTATCGTAGTTAAAATGGATAGAATTACTCAAAGTTATCGTAAAAAAATATAATTTTTAAATTTTGAATTTATCTCAACACATGATATACTGAAATCCTTTTAAGATATGATTCATGCACATAAACAGTAGAGCTTCACAAGGACTATATCCTATATAGCAGACAAATTAAAGTTTACATTTTATTATGTAATGCCAAAAATATGTCTCTGTAACTATAACTATATGTGGTAAGTTACTTATTGATCAGTTCAAATAGATCATATATATATATATATATATATAGATCCTTTTCTGGTCACCTAGTACTCTCATATAGCTCTATAAGATTAGTGAAGTTAGAATTTTTCATTAACCAAATTCAAAATACAAAGAAGTAAAATATGCAATTAATAATATGGTCCCTTTATTATGCGAGGAAAAACGTGTTTTTTACATATAGATAAGATCCTACTCCTTGCCAAGTCACTTTTATAGGTCCATTTTGTACAAATCTCATGTTAAATCTTATGTACAAAAGAAAACAAATAGAGAAAACATATATAGTAATAATAATAATAATTATAGTGGGAGAATGGTCCCTAATTTAATTTGTCTCGACGTTCTAACAATTAATAATCACACATATATTTTAGTCAGTGTTAGGGTTTTGCCCTGATTTTCTTACCATAATTTAAGATTTATTTTTTCCTTAAAGAAAAGACAAAACATTACCATAAATGTTTTTACTTTTCCTGAAAGGAAAATATAATATTCTTTCATATTTGGTTTATTCTTTCCTTTTAGGAGAAGGTTTTGGAGTAGCTAGAGTCCTTTTCTAATAAGAAAAGGTTTTAGGACTCTATAAATATAGGTTTGTTTCTTCTAACACAAGAACAATAATATCCACAATGTAGTCGTTTAAGAGTCTTGTTTATGGGGAGATTTATTCTCTCTAAAGTTTCAATGTTTTTGTTTATATTAGTTTTGATATAATAATATTTTGACTTTTAGTATAAGTTTTTTTGTTATCTGATTTATCAACTATATGATTTGAAAATTGTAAGCTTCCGCATGACGTCCTAATCTCCCTTCATAACCCAACAGTCAGTTCGTACTAGTGATTTATTGTAAGCCCTATGTATTTTTATAGTGACAAATTAATTATAATAGTGTCGTAGGTACTGTTAAGTCTCTTATATCTTATTACCAAAAAAAAAATGGTCTCTTGTAACTCTCAACTTTTCAAAATGTCTAAATTAACTCGTATTTTTGTGGAAAGACAAGGAGGGTGGGTAATAAATTAAGAATGATGTGGTATTTCATATTTTAAGTGTTCAAGGGTTGTATCTCAAGTTTTGAAGCTAGGTAAGTGGCAAAATAAAAATTAGCGAAAGTTATCGTAAGTTCCTTTTTAAAGATTTCTCTGAAATTTGGGTCAAATGTCTTGGATGTTTTCTCCTAATATATAAAGAGTTAGAAGTCCTATCACCCATTAAATCGAAGGCCTACAGTCTAGTTTGCAACGCACAAAACCCCGTATCCAACCGACATCGGAGTAAAAAGTTATGAGGGTTTTACTACGGACTACCGGGGTAGAATTCGGATCGGGTAAAAAAAAAAAAAGTGGTATGTCGGCTTACTCAACGTTTTAAGCCATGAAAACATCTCATTTCACGTTCAAACCAGAAAGAAAACTTAAGAAAGGGTTCCTATGGAGTTCTTGCATGATGAAGGTTAGTTTTTGAGGATTTCTACCATTAAATGTTGCCCCCGTGCCTAGAAACGTGATCTCTACATGTGGCAATCGTTTTTCCCTTCTATTAGCTGTGTTTGGAGCTGGTTTTTGAAAATATAAATTTGTAGTTATTGGTGCTTCTTTAAGGTTTAAACTTGGTTAACTAAGGTAATCATCTTAGAACTCTTTTATGATTGTTTTTATGGATTTCTATAGACGTTTCAACAAGTTGGGGCAATATAGTAAATCTACCGATTTAAGATTAATTATGAACTATTTATAGATATGTAACAATTGTGTATATATAGTGTTTGTAAAGCTTAGGACATAAAGAACAACTTTCGTGAAGGAACTGCGGTCTTTCGAGCGTTCATTGGAAAGGTATGTTAAGGTTATTCCCTTCGTTCGACATGTTTCCTTAGAGGTAGTTAACGTTGGTGATCTTGTAGATGTAATTGTGAGTGGTTGGCTATTGAGTGGTTATAAACCCTCATTTTAGGGACTCATAATCTGTTAAGAACAACCCTATGTTAGGAACGACTTGGAAATTATTCATATATATTATTTATAGCTAAATTGCTCGTCTTTAGCCTATTCAATTGTTTGTTGTTGCCCTTAGGGTTATTGTGGTTAGTTGTTGAGCTATGAACTGTCTATGGGCGCTATGATGTTCTCTAATAGGACTATGTTATTTCCAAAAAGGGCTATGTGTTGCCCACGGGGCTATATTGATGCCAAAGAGTGTTATGTGTTGCCTACGGGGCTATTTTGATGCCAAAAAGGACAATGTGTTCCCTACAGGGCTATGTTAATGCAAAAAAGGGCTATGTGCAGCCCACAGAGCTATGATATTGTCTAAGAGGGCTATGTGTTGCCTATGGGGCTATATCGTTGCCAAAAAGGGTTGTGTGACTTCTTACAAAGACAAGGGGCTATCGATAGGGGCATGTAGATTGATTTGGCACCTTCTGGGCTTATGGGGGCCTAGGTAGGTGGTATGTTGTTTGTACCTGCCGAGCTTATGGGGGCTTGGTTAGGTTGATGTTTGATCATTTTTGTATTTTTAGATTCAGTAGCGGGTTAGTATGCTTATCTAAAATTTTGATTTCCTTACATGATTGCTTTTGGTATATTATGATACTTGCTCACTAAGTCTATAACCTTTCATACTATATACATTATTTTGTACTGCCTCCCCACTGCCTTGGGGGTGCTGCATTCATGTATGCAGGTCCCAACAGACGATCCAGTAGACCTCTTCAGCAGCAGGATTGACTTCTATCCGATCGGCTATTCTTTTTCCTACGGAGCTACCAGAGTTGGAATGTTTGTTGCCTTTTGTTGTATATATCTTTATGGGTAGGCTGGGGCCCTGTTCCGCCAATCTTTACTACTCTTAGAGGCTTGAAAACTAGTGTGTGGGGTGTATAGCTACGTTATGGCCATAATGGCTTAGTTTGTTGGTTTGCTGAAGCTTGTGAGCTGTTTGATGTATTGTCTTGATATATACATGCTTTTAGTTTTGGTGTAGATATCATGGTGGCCTTGACAGCCCAATCAGGACTTCTATGCTAGCTGGCTATTTATTTATATGATCTCCTGGGAGTAGCAGTTTTTTTTATAGATCAATTGACAGGTGCCTTGCCGGCCGAGGGCTTAGTTTTAAGCCGAGATATACTTGTTTCTTTTCTTAATTGTGTGTGGTTGCCATGCACTAGTAGCAAATGGTTTAGCAGGATCGGCTCGGGCCTGAGTTTTGACATTAGGATCTAGTTGCGCTCCTCGAGTTTAGGGCGTGACATCTCTTATATCGATGATCGATGGATTTTTTTGTCTATTTATGTGTGTAGATATTGAAATTTTGTGAGACTCTACAAGACGTATACAATTCAAATTGGGACTCTAGAGGGTGTGTTCAGTTTCAATTAGAATTCTTAGAGGCAACTCAACCACAAACCCTAGTTTATGTCTATATAAAGGGTACTAAATTCTCTTAAAAGGCATCTCGAAATATTCCACAAACTCTTGGGTATTTATAGAGATCAAGATTTCAAATATTCCGCAAATTTATGAATATTTATAAAGAGATTAAATCCAAATCATCTTAATTCGAGAAGTTCATCACTAACGGCCCTCGAATTATAGAAATCAAGTCCAAATCATTCAAGTTCGAAAAATATGCCACTAACATCCCTTGAATCATGGATAAATCTTAAGAGAGTAAAATCAAGGGATCAACAAAATTGTACCCGCAATCTTAATGAATAAAATTATGTTTCTTTATTTTTTTTAATTGTAATTTATTTCTATCACATTAAATATGTTGCAAACAAATTGACACGCCCAGTGAGACCAAATCTGCCTTTCATCTCTTCTCTCATAAATTAAATCTAAAAATCTGAAGATGTAAAGGTGGAAGAATGAGTACTTCAAGTCTCGTCTTTGAGTTTCATCAAGTCTACAATCTGACAATCCTTGGAGTAGGGTGTAGACATTGAAATTTTATGGGACTCTACAAGACGTATTCAATCTGAATTGAAACTCTAGAAGGTGTGTTTAGTTTCAATTAGAATTCTTAGAGGCAACTCAACCCTAAACCTAGTTTATGCCTATATAAAAGGTACTAAATTCTCTTAAAAGGCATCTCGAAATATTCCAAAAAAGTCATGAAATATTCATATATATATATATAGAGAGAGAGAGGTCAAATCTAAATCATCCTAATTCGAGAAATACACCACTAACATCCCTCGAATCATGGATAAATCTTAGGAGTGTAGAATCAAGAGATCAACAGAATTGTACCCGCAATCTTGATGTAGAAAATTATGTTTCTTCATTTTTTTGTAATTGTAATTTATTTTTTGTCACTTTAAATATGTTGCAAACAATGCGGACTTAGATAATCCTCATTTTACCTGTTAACTTTAGTTAAGCTAGATTCAAGTGTTATTATATATGTTAATATCTATTATGATATACGTTTGTAATTGCTCATTATAATGCATGTATGTATGCGAATATTGCATTATTGATCACCCTAATCGTAAATAAGGATAATTGAATAATTGTATGTTATGAATCACCTCTTGTTGTATAATTATGAGAATATACATTATGATTGTAATTGTGGTTTATTGAATATATCGGGTGTTACGTTCTGGCACACTAACTTAGATCAGTTTCCACGTTCCAGCATAAATATGGGATCGGTTGCCACGTTCCGGCATAAACATTGAATTGGGTAGCACGAACCGATACACTAATAGTTTGGGTTTGGGTTCCATGAGAGGACCATTGAATTGGGTTCCATGAGAGGACTATTAAATTGTGTTGTGTATCTATTTATGTTGATTACGTACATATCCAATGGTGATTGAGGTTGAAAGACTGTTTGTTGCTCTAAAATTATAACCAAATTGTATATCTTAAAAATTGCGAAATGCTCTGTTATTCGTAAGTGATGTTAATATTGTATATGTTTGGTATATGTCTGTTTTATAATGTTGTGGTTACTTGCATGTGTTTCACTTATTGAGATAGCCGCGTGATCCTACCAGTACACTGAGGTTGTGTACTGATACTGCACTTGCTCTTTCTTTGTTGAGTATAGGGCATCTTCAAATGGCTATTGACAAACCTCATTTAGAAGAGTAGTGATCATTCGAATTCAAGCGTGAGGCAGTTCTTCCGGGCTGCCATGAGTTTTCTTTTTGTTTATGTCCACATTTCGGACTTAGAATAGTTCTTTAGATTTCTTATGCTTAGTATGGGCTTGTACCCCTTCTTGTTTAGACTTATGGTTGAACCTTAGATGTTTTGGTACATTGACTTTCAGGTTCTAGGTATTACTTCCGCAGTGTTAGTTTTGGTTGTTAGACTTTTGTTGGAGTTTATGGGAGCTCATTATTTTTTCCATAGCATTTAAACTTGTTTTCGTACCTTAAATGCTTTAGTATTTGATTATGTTGGTTAGCTAATTAGTATGAATGGTTCTCCCATCGGAGGGTTGGTGTGGGTGTCAATCACGATGGTCTGGGTCGTGATAAAGTTGGTATCAGAGCCCTAGGTTCGTTGATCTCATTGTACCAAAACGAGTCTAGTAGAGTCTTGCGGAACGGTACGAATACGTTTGTACTTTTCATCGAAAGGCAGTAGGACTTTAGGAAAAATTCACTTCTTTCTACTCCTTCGTGCTATGACTTGAATCTAATTGATATATGGGTGATAGAAATTGGTATCTTTCCTCCTTCAATATATGGTCCGAACTAAAGCAACAAAAGTGGTACCACCATCACTAGCAAGGAAGGATGTGTATAGACTACCGATAGTAGAATAGGGTTACCATTCAGAACAAGTATCCACTACCTCAAATAAATGATCTTTTGACCAGTTGCAGGGTACATCAGCTTACATTTTGCTCTTGTACTGAGAGACTGATAATGGCTATTTATAGAACAAACTAATTTAAAAATCGGGCTTGTCTGTGAGTTGTAACTTGAAAATTGTGAATGTGTGTTCCTTGTTGCCTGAATTAACTATGAATGTGGAAGTTGTATTTGCTTGGACGTGATGATATGATCATGTGCACAAAAAGTGTGGGTCTGATTCTTGATATGTGCAATACGCTGGCTGAATTGATTGAAACTATGCAAGTTGTAACTGTTGAGTATCGTGAAACTTGTTGTGAAAAGAAGGTCACGATTAAGTTCGATGTAAGGGTCTAGATAATGTACGAGATGATTCGTAAGAAAGATCTGGACGTGTTTTGCGATTGAGTAATAACCGCGTGAGTGTTTGGGTATATCATGGGGATGTATGGGTTATAGTGTTGAATTAATGGGAATGAGTTGGATTGTGTATCGTTAGATTGACTTGGGGTAGACAATGATTATCCTAGTTTAGAGGATTATCTAGTAAAGCTGAAACCCGTTGGGATATTTAGAAAAGAGAAAAACCCCTGAAAAACTTATTTCCTGGGCACAGTTTTTGTCTGAGCCGCTGGGGCAGGATTTTTCTGCCAGCACAAGGCCGCCAGCTGGACAAAGCGAGACAGAACCTCAGCTATGTATCCTCTGTTTTTCCCAGGTCTCCTTATAGAACCCGAATCGAATTTGAACTAACCCTTGTAATCCAATAAGTGTTTAACAATCTAGGATAGACTATAAAATTTTGTAATAAAACGAATGTTGTCAAAAACAGCAGAAAAACTGGTATCTATGTGATTACAAAAACAAAAGGGGTGTGCGAAATTTTCTAAGTATGAATTTTAGTTGACTTCGGTTGCCTTTTTAGGGTATGTAGTTCAAGGGAAGAGGTAATGGTAGATCTCCAAAGGATTGAAGCAATCAGGAATTGGGTCCGACTTAGTTCTGGGACTAAAATTGAGAGCTTCGTGGGACTCGTTAGCTACTATCGTCGCTTGTGAAGGGGTTAAGGTCAGATTTGCAGATTCAAGTTTATAGGTGACAACATTCAAGAAGTTTTGGTAAGGGACAGTTAGATAATAAACATCATTACTTTAGAAAATGCATTTAGTATTATTGTCATAACATGTATGAGTTGTTTAGCGAATGATAAAATTAAGTTATGGCATTTGAGGTTCGAAGTTATACTACGATTTCATGGATTATTTGTATATCAAGACGAGGCCAGGATACGACTGCTCCAATAACAACGAGGTTTACCTGGTTAAGTTATTAAGTGTGTTACAATTGTGGAAAACCTAGGAATATGAAGAGCAATGCATCCAGGCAAGGAGGTTGCCCGTCGAGATGACATGGCTCAGTTTTATACCTTTTCAGGCAAGACCGAGGTTGAGGCGTAAGATGTAGTGATCACATGTATTATTCTTATATGTGATCGGATGGCTACTATTTATTTGAATTCGGGTTCTACTTATTTTTATGTGTCCGTGCGATTTGCCTCTGAATTTGATATGACTTGTGATATACCTGATGCCCCCATCCATGTTTCTACCCCAGTTGAAGAGTCAGTCATAGTCACCCATGTATATCGTGTTGTCCTATTGTGTTTATGAATTTTCATATTTGAGTTGATTTGATTATGCTAGATATGACTGACTTGGTATAATTTTAGGCATGACTTGGTTGTCCCCCTATTATGATGTGCTTAATGATAATGCTAAGTTGGTAACTCTAGAGATCTTAGGTAGGGAAATGTTAGAACTGGAAGGAGGTACAAAAGGTTAGAGCGGGAAGGAGGTACAAGCCTAAGTCAGCTAAGGTCATATATGTCGTGCGGGGTAAAAAACTAGTGGGGTGGGATTTTTTGGCGTGATTGGCTCATATTCGGGATGTTGAGGTCGAATTTCTCTCTATTGAGTCTATTCTTGTGGTGTCATAATTGAGAGAACTTAAAGCTCAAATCCAGGAGCTTCTTGATTAAGTCATCCCTTTTAGTGCTTTCCCGTGGGGTGTCCTACTTGTTTGTTAAGAAGAAATATGGTAGTATGAAGCCTGTTGATTTTATTTTAAGCCATAAAAGGGGATTAATACCTAGATGACAAGATTATGAATAAAGAAAGTCCCATTGAGTATACTTGAGTGAAGGTAATTGAAGTATTTTGGTAAGAAAGTGTGCATAAAAATTGGGTTAGTCCTTTAAATTTGATAAGTATATCTGAGTTTGACGTGTCGGGTTGATGAAAAGTTTGACTTGGTGGTGATAGTCAGGGGTAGCTGACACACAGGTAATAAGAGTTTGTGATGGAATGCAACTAAATAATAAGATTGGTTGGCAACTATTGAAAAAGACTTGAGAAAGAAGTGTACAAATATTAGCTCGATTGTGATGATAAGTGCTTGGTTCTTGTTTTTGAGTATAGTAATGAGTATGATTGAAATTTTAGCGAAATATATTGTAAGATCGATGGAGATGTGATCAATGATAAACTGAGATCCATGAATTCATAAAAATCTTCAAGGTATAAGCTAATATTGATAGAGAAAGGGATTGTGTTATACGGTGGAAATTACAGTGCAAAATTTTCATTGTAAGTCTACATTCATGGTTATGTATTTTGTCAAAGTATGAATTAGCAAGGTGAGAAATGATCTATTGTATCTGGTATTATGTATTTGAAAGGACTTACACCTGGGTTGAGTCGTAAGTTTACTACTGTTGATTGTTAAGTACATAAGAAAGACTTCATTTTTTATAAGTGTTGGTTTATAATAAGGTAAATGGTCGGAGTCTTTATGATGGTTGTTAGTATTGCGAGTATGATTCGTTAGTTATACTCTAGTGTGTTTTCACTTTTTTGGGTGGATCCCTAGTGGTGGATTAGGGGTACCAAATCCTGAGATGTTCTCTTGGTTGAGTGGGAAGATTTGGTTATTTTGAATGACATAATTGGTGTTGTTTTGGAGTTGTTAAAGTATTTTAGTGGTTCGACATGTACCACTTACTTATGAGAATTCATAGAAGAGCTACCTTAGTGATCATGGTTATCCAACAATCTTAATATTCGTCTAGTCGTCAAGGTCATATATTGATTGTGTGTGGATAAATGCGGGGATTATTGGGTCCAATTCTACTGTTTTTAAGGGTAATCTACAATCATAATTGCTAAATCTAGCATTCGATAATATGGTTAGAGGGTTGTATGATTGGACATATCCCTCGATGAGTATCTGATGTCTAAAGATCAAATTTTGTAACTTAAGCTCATGGAAATTTATGTTGTGAGAAGGAGATGTTGATAAGAACTATTGGGTGAGTATTACGAGTGTGTTGGTTGGTTCAGGTCCACCTCTAATTATAACGAGTATTGATTTATAATTTTATCATGCTTATGTGAGAAAGGATTTGTCCTGATGATTATGTCAAGGTCCTTGATAACATGTGACAGACGTGAGTACGATCAACTTTGGTGGTTATTGAGAATAGCTTTTGTTGTAGTTAAGTTTACATACAACAATCTCGAGTATTGTGATGGCTTCATTGAGGCATTGTATGAGAGGATATGTAGATCACCCATAGAGTGGTTTGGAGTTAAAGATGTAAAACCTTTGGGAGTTGATTTGGTAAAGGATGCTCATGAAAAGGTGAGAAGTATCCAAGCTAAGCTTTTAGCAGCCCAGAGTTAACAGAAAAAGTATGCGGGACAAGTATCCCCAGTGATTCAATGATTCAGATACTACTCTACTCTTACTTTAGCCAGTATTTCCTAGTTGATCACTCGAGGACGAGTGATGGATAAATTGGTATCTATTGTAACAATTTGATTCCGTCGTTAAGGAAAAACCAATTGGAAAAGAATTGGAGCAGAAAAACTTTTGAGTAGTAACTTGAAATTTCCTAGCCTAATCCAGATTTTGATTAAATCGAAGTCAGGTGAGTTTAGGGAAATCTGGTAATGAATGAGAAGTGTAATAATGAAATTGATTACGTGAGTGGATAGCTAAGACGTTAAGGAACCCGTATGACTTTATGGAATTGAATTCGAGCAAGTAGAACTCCCGAAATTAATCTTAGCGTGAACGGGTGTTTTTTTTAGTGTCGTGGTATGAATGTGTGTTGTGAAATAGGGGTTTGAAGCTCTTAATTCGACATTCTATTTTCGTGCAATCCGCTGTAGTGGGATTATTCCTGCCAGGGCAGGGCCGTTGTTGTGGGCTGGGGGCCACCATAGCGAGACAGTCGCGATTTAAGTAAAAAATAAACCCCAAAATCATTTTATTCTGCAAGTTTCGACTTTGAGAGCTAGGAGACGACCCTAGGTACTTTCTTGACAGTTTTCCACTGTTCTTGAGGCTAAAGGTAAGGTTTTAACTCTCTGAATCCATTTTTTTTATCGGTAGAATGTAAATTTGTGGGTATTAGGATCTTGGGTTTTGATCAGGAAATTATGGTAGAAAAAGCCCTAATCTGGGTATTAGGATCTTGGGTTTAGTCTAGGGTTATTGAGTTTGTTATAATCCGGATAATTAGACCTTTGATTGTTGATCCTTGCGTATATTAATTGTCTGTAGACTTAGAACAAATGGAAAGAATCCGAAAAGGGAAGATTCACGTGTCTTAAGGGATTCAAGCTTGGATTCGAGTAGATGATGGTTGTGATTGCATGTTGGTGTGATATATGTTTGTAATTGCTCATTATAATGCATGTATGGATGCGAATATTGCATTATTGATCACCCTAATCGTAAATGAGGATAGTTGAATAATTATATGTCATGAATCACCTCTTGTTGTATGATTGTGAGAATATACATTGTGATTGTGATTGTGGTTTTTTGAATGGATCGGGTCTTACGTTCCGACATACTAACTTGGATCGGTTTCCACGTTTTGACGTAAATATGGGATCGATTGCCACATTCCAGCATAAACATTGGGTCGGGTACCATGACCAATACACTAATAGTTTGGGTATGGGTTTCATGAGAGGATCATTGAATTGGGTTTCGTGAGAGACTACTGAATTGTGTTGTGTATCTATTTGTGTTGATTACATTCATATCTAATGGTGATTGAGGTTGAAAGATTATTTGTTGCTCTAAAATGATAACCAAATTGTATATCTTAAAAATTATGAAATGCTCTGTTGTTCGTAAGTGATGTTGATATTGTATATGTTGGTATGCATGCTTTATAATGTTGTGGTTACTTGCATGTGTTTTACATATTGAGAGAGCTGCGTGATCCTACCAGTACACTGTGGTTGTGTACTGATACTGCACTTGCTCTTTCTTTGTTGAGTGTATGGCATCTTCAAGCGGCTATTGACATATCTCGTTTAGAAGATCAGTAGTTCGAATTCAAAGGTGAGTCAGTTCTTCTGGGCTGCCATGAGTTCTCTTTTTGTTTATGTCCACATTTCGGACTTAGACTAATTCTCTATATTTCTTATGCTTAGTATGGGGTTGTACCCCTTCTTGTTTAGACTTATGGTTGAACCTTAGATGTTTTGGTACATTAACTTTTAGGTTCTAAGTATTACTTTCGCAATGTTAGTTTTGGTTGTTAGAATTTTGTTGGAGTTTATGAGAACTCCCTATCTTTTCCTTATCATTTAAACTTGCTTTCGTACCTTAAATGCTTTATTATTTGATTAAGTTGGTTAGCTAATTGTATGAATGGTTATCCCACTGGAGAGATAGTATGGGTGTCAATTACGATGGTCTGGGTCGTGACAACAACCAATCATTATAAGAGCAGATAACACTATAATAAATAAAAAATATTACAGTAATTATTTAGCGGTAATAATATAATATAATATTTATAACCAACATTAGGGGTGTAGGAACATGCAAGTTAGGGTGTCCAATTGGACACCCTTCGTCGGCAAAAAATATTGTATATATAAGTAAAATGATACACGGAATGATTAAATAACATATTTTGGACACCCTTCATATAATAGGCTGTTGTAGCCTATTGTTTTTGGACCTTTTTAATGGGTTTAAAACACCTTAAATGAGTTAGTGGTCGCATGTTCGAATCTCACTAGCAATAATTTTTTTCCTTTTTTTAAAAAGACCTTTTGTTATGCAATTTCTGGACACCCTTAGTGAAATTCTCAATGTAATGACGATACCTCATTTACTGCTAAAGATAATTACAACACTAAATATTGTCATTAAGAAGAAATTTTTTCCCACTGAATATCTCTTTTATTACTGTGGGACGATGTTTATCTTAAAGTACGTACGATGTTGACAACTTATATGAATGTTAGATTTGGAATTTTGGATTTATTAGTTTTGTACTAGTCTAAAAATATTTTGATAATAGGACATACTAGATCCTATATCATAAATTTAAATTAAATTAATAATACATGTAAAGTTTTTTGAACGACATAATTTTACAGAGAATTATAAAATATACACTTGATACTGAAGACATTATATACCATATATAGAGAAATTTATAGTATGTTCGGCCAATTTAAAAATTTTACTTATTTTAATTTATTAAAGTTTAAATATTAAATATATTTAAAACAAATATAATGCATTATATGCTATTGGTTTTCTTAAACCGAGTCTATCAAATGAAAAAAAAAAAAACAATAATTATTTTTTAAAAAATAAATATAAATATTTAAAATAAATAGATAGACAAATCTTACACCTACCTCAAAGATAAAAAGAGTGTTTTCAATAGATCATCAACTTAAAGAAAATTAATCCAAGGCAATCCAAAAAAAGTAACAGAAATACAAGAAAAATTAGATAGTAGCAATAAATAATACATAGTAAAAAGGGTAACAACTACAACAAAATAAAATGATAGTTAAAGTACAAAAAAAAGTAGTAACAGATATTAAAAGACGAACAACTACCGGAGCAATCCTACAACTACTACCTATTACCCTTCTAACTTAATTTGTACTCTCCACAACCTTCTATCTAAAGTCATATCCTCAGTAAGCTGAAATCCGAAACCCTGTCATGTTATTTCTAATCATCCTCCCCTCTATGCTTCTTTAGTCTACATTTGTCTCTCCTGAAACCATCATGATCAACATCTCACTCGTCGCACTGGAGTATCTGTACATCTTCTCCTCATATGTCCAAATCATCTCAATCCTTGCATCCAATCTCTTGTCCTCCATCAAAACCACTCACAGTTTGTCTCAAATATCCTCATTACTAATTTCTTTTCTCCTAATATGCTCATACATTTATCGCAACGTCCTCATTTCTTTAACTTTTAACTTCTTAATATGAGAGTATTTTGTTCCTGATGTAATTAACAACTAAAATAAAATTCTTTATTTTGATTGTTATTAGAAAT
The DNA here is from genome assembly GCA_037074985.1 of Solanum bulbocastanum. Taxonomy (NCBI): domain Eukaryota; kingdom Viridiplantae; phylum Streptophyta; class Magnoliopsida; order Solanales; family Solanaceae; genus Solanum; species Solanum bulbocastanum. The sequence goes on along the minus strand of CM073606.1, from coordinate 4,405,839 downwards.
TTTTCTAGCTATTGTTCATTAGTTAAATAGTTTTCAAAAGGCAATGAGTTATCTCATTCTTCTGTCCTTAACATGAAATGTTAGGATTCAATTTTTTTTTCTAGGAGAGCAATTTCCTTCTAAATGAACCTTGAGTTAGTATAAGTTTAAATTAGTCAGAACTCTAAAACAGATATAATATAGGTTGGACATTGATCATCAGAAACCCACCCACCCACTCCCCCACCCACCCCCCCCCACCCAAAAAAAAAAAAAAAGAAGAAGAAAGAGAGAGAAAAGAAAAGAAATTGAAGGATTGTTTACTCCAATTATTCAATCAATTTGCTTTGGTTTTTGGCAAGATTCGAAGAATCAATAAAAGGAAAGGATTCCAATATTATTAGAGAATCAAGAGAAAAGCTTTTCCCAATTATGTTCCATCACAAACAATTCTGTGTATAATTGATAGTATTATTTTGTAAGAAAATAAATAAAATATCACTTTAATTTATTTTTTAAAAATAATTTATATTTGATGTGTAGAGATTGTTTGTACCATATGAAATGGTTATCTTAAAGTATAATAGTTCCTACTATATATTGTTAATTAGTAAATTTTTATAAAATTATGTGTATTTGAAAATTTGTAATCATTAATATTTATAAAAAAAAAAAGCATACGGAGATATGTAATTTATTAATGCATTGCCTCTGAATATTTCAATATCTTATTTTATGAAGTATGATTTGTTCATTTGATAAAATTGTATAGAAATTAGGAAAATTTTGATAGTTTACATAAATGGTGAGGTTTTCATGTTTAGAAGATAGAATGCAATTTAAAACTTATTGTTGAATACTATATGCTTATGAAATTATAAGTATCTAAAAGTTTTCAATAACACACATTTATTTATGAAAGAAACAAAGAAATATGTTATTTAATTTATCAATGCAATATTTTAAGATTTTTCAATATCTTGTCTATGAATTATAATTTGCTCATTGATAAAATTATATAAGAATTTGAAATTTTTTACAACTTATAAACTTCTCATATATACAATAAAAAATACAGCATGAAAAATTGAAATTTTATATTCAAATAAAATTTTTAATTTCAAATCAATCTGATTTTAAATAAGACAAAATAGGCCTAAATATCTCACACAAATACAAAGTCGTTCAACACATGTCACAAAAGTTACATTACTTTTTATTCAAAATAATTTGTTACTAATATAAAAAAGAGAGTATTTTATTTCTTGTCTCGTTGTTTGTGTTGGCCTAAGTTAACCAATTTTAAATGTAAAATATTTCTGAATTTTTAAATTGCCATTTTAAAAATAAATAGATTAAGATTAAAAACATGGGAACGTGAAATTAATGTGCTTTATGTATAGTTACCAAAAAAGAGTGTTCTATATTATGGTAGGTGAAGGATAATTAAGCACAATAATATTTTCATTTATAAAGTTCTCAAAACATAAGTTTATAGTTGATAAATGAAAGGTAATTTAATAGTTGTTGAATTTATATAAATTCGTAAATGATCTTCTAGATCTACCTTTATATAAAAAATAATGCAATTACTTCCCCATTTCAAGTGATTTTTTAGCACTTTCTAATTTATTATCTAAATAGTATTTTTTTTAAAAAAAATCAAGAAGATATTAAAAATATTCTACAATTATCATTGTTTAATAAATGTTAAATAAATTTCTAAAAAGTATTTCTTTTTTTTTCATTTTCTATGCATATTAATATACATTAAAGGGACCTTTTTGATAAATTTTTTATTTATTTTATATTATTAAGTTTTTTTTAGTGAATGTGTTGAATTCTTAAAAAATACTTTAAAAGGAAATAGAGGGAATACGAAATATTTGGTAAAAAGATTTTCTACTTTATGCTATATTTCAAAAGTTTCCAAAAGTAATAATAATAAAAGAAATAAAACCATAAAAGAAAGAAAGAAAGAAACAGAAGTATAAAACAAAACATTCATCAATGATTGAAATAGACATGCAACTAATTAATGTTAAATCTTCAAAACTCGTCTTATTTACACACACCAATCATATAATTTAATATACTTAATCATCAATTAATAACAATATGTAATTTAAATTTTTAAATATGTTATATTTTGACCATAATTGAATATATTACCTTTAAATATGAAGTAAATGTATCAATTTTACATATCATGAATGATTAAATAGTTAATAATTTATAAATATTCGTAAGTAAGGAAATTAAAAATGTAACTAAATGTGTCTAATTTAAGGGACCAAAAATACTAGTAAATCAAATTGTCTAATCAGTACTAGTAAATCAAATTGTCTAGTCAGTCAAAAGACATATTTGCCTTTGTTATAGAAGCCTAACATGTTTTTACAAGCCCATGAACGAGCTATAATATAATTAGAGTCAATAGAAAAATTTATATTGATTCAATATGATTTATGAGTAATTTTCAAATATTTTATACATAATTTTAAATTTTATCAGTTTGTCATACTTTGTGTGATACTGCTATTAAACTTGAAACCATAACAATTGAAAAGAGTTTATAAGTTTGACAACATAATAACTATAGATTGAATGTAGCGTAAAATTTTATTGATTTATTATAATTTTATATCACAACTATCGATATTATTTTATTATATTTGACACTCAACTAAGGATATTTTAATTTCAAATTTTATCATTAAACATAAGAAAAATAATTTGCAAATAACTTTTAAATACCAATACAAAAAATAATACATTTATGTAATCCCCTTCTCTTCTGTATATCTTTGTTTCTTAATCTGTTTGATATTTATATTAAAATTTAAATTCATATGCTTCCAAATAAAAATAATATTTTTATATAAAAAAATTAAATTCAAAAATTTCAATTATAAATTTTAAAATAGACTTATCATTGTATCTCAATACTTATGGATGGATTCCTTTCCTTTTTAACGAGTCTTGATCACACTCATAACTCGTTATTATCCGAGCAACACTCTCTTGTCTTAACGAGTGGTACTCGTCATCCCTTTATATTAGAATGAGTCTAATAAAATTTCATCTCACCACCTTAATTTCCGCTGTTTTTTTCGCGTCACACAAATGTCTTCCTAAAGTCCGAACTTTTTCTCATTTTCTTCTTAAATCTGTTTGCCGGAACTCGCGGGTAATATTTTTGCTTTGTGGGGTTGTGTTAATTTCTCTGAAAATCAAAGAAAAGTCTCTGTTTTTTCTTGGGTTTGAGTAGTCTTGAAAAGTTTTAGCTGAAATTACTGTTAATTTTTGCTTGTGGGTTTTGACTGTTGTCAGAAAATCTCGCCGGAATCATCGGTTTCCGGTGAAGCATAAAAATCAAAACTTTATGTTTTGTTTTTCCATATATAATACATAAAATCCCCTTTTTATCTCCCCTCTTCTCTTACCCTGTTTTTTTTTTTTTTTTTGTCTCTGTTTCATTCTTTGGTGAGAGAGAAAGAGAGAAAAAGTTTCTGTTTCTTTTTTCTTTTTTTCTCAATTTCTCTCTTTTTTTTGTGTTTTTCTTTTGTATAATTAATGACAATGGAAAAGGGATCAATGCAATCAAATCTTGATTGTTTTCTTAATTGTACAACCCCATTAGTCCCATCTCAGTTTCTAGCCAAGGTTTGTTTTTTATTTGATAAATTTTATTTCTTGATTGTGTGTATAATTTTGTGTTTATATGATTATTATTTTTTTGGTTTTTGTTGGTGTAGAGTGAGATTAGAAACCTGAATAGGCTATGGCATCCATGGGAAAGGGAAAAGGTGGAATATTTCAAGTTGGCTGATCTTTGGAATTGTTTTGATGAATGGAGTGCTTATGGGGCTGGAATACCTATTAGATTGGATACAGGGGAAACTTTGGTTCAATATTATGTTCCTTATCTTTCAGCAATTCAAATCTTTACCAGCACTTCACCTGCAAACTTTTTAAGGTATACCCCTTTTGTTTACATTCTTGTTTTATCTCAATTTGATCATAACACTAGAGTTTGGTTGTTGTTTGGGGGGTGGGGGGTGAGGGGGTTGTTGCTTCTTTAAATGTTTTTCTAAGAATTGGAAAGCTTGATCACGAACGGAGTCAGGTGGGGCCGAGGGGATTCATCTGATTTTTTTATGCAAATATAGTAGATGTGAACCGCTAGGTGAAAATCCTGGCTCCGCCGAGGTTAATGCTTATGAACTTTGCTGAACTGGTCAAAATTTGGAAAAGGTGGTTTCTTGATTTCTGTTGAAGTTTACACTGGCTTTTGAATTGTTGTTTCTTTTGGTGATCATGTGTTTCTTGAAGTTTAGTCTTTCATAAGTTTGTTGATTGTAGCACTAGAATTTGGTTTGGATTGGGGGTGGGGGTGGGGGTAGGGGGATGAGGGATGAGGGGTGTTCTTGCTTTTTTAAATATATTTCTAAAAGTTGGAAGGTTGAATGTTTATGCACTATGTTGAGCTGGTCAAAATTTGTAAAGGTGGTTTCTTGCTTTCTGTTGAAGTTACACTGGTTTTAGAATTGTTGCCTTTTTTTTGGTGATCATGTGTTTCCTGAAGTTGACTCCTTCATTAGTTTGTTGATTACTTGGTGAACCAACTAAGGTCAATAATGGTTATGCAGAAGAATGAACAGGTAACTGACACTGTTGTAACATGTCAAATTACAATGATTTTGTAAAAATGTGTGTTCCTTTTAGGGAGGAGGCCGAATCTGTTTGCGAGATGAGGGATTCTTTCAGCGATTCGTTAAGTGACGAGAGCGAGAATGAAAAGATATCGAGGTGGGATGGATGCTCCTCTGAGGAAGGTGTAGTTGAACAAGATAGCTTAAGCAGAACGAATGATAGATTGGGCTACCTATATTTTCAGTATTTCGAGAGATGTACTCCATATGGAAGAGTTCCTCTAATGGATAAGGTATCATCTTTACCAGATCATGTCATTTTTGTGCGATAAAGAAATCTATATAGAGTTATGGAGTGTTGCCATGTTAGGTGTTAGTTACTTTTCTCGCTTCTTATAATGTACTTTGTGAAATTATGTGGTAGAATCAGATAAGTTTGTTGTAGTTCATCATGTAGAATGTTGCAGTTTCTTCTGCTTCTTAATTTTCTTCCTTTAAGCCATTAGATTATAGCCTATAAATCGTAGGCATAAAATGGAATATTTGTTTTAGTTGGTATAATCAACTAATATACACCCTCTATACAGTTTTTTCCCGAAACCATCAGTATCATAATATCATATCATCTGATATATCATTAGAAGCATATGTTCTTTCTTTATGAAGTTAGATTAATGTAATGCTATATTATGATGATAAGAGTATTAATTCCATGTGAAATATGTGGTTTGTATGTTCAAGAATATGTTTCTTTCTTTTGATTGACGTGAGTCTAACACCAGCTCATGCTGCCTTGCAGATTAATGGCTTTGCTGATAGATACCCTGGACTAATGTCATTGAGAAGTGTAGATCTTTCGCCGGCTAGCTGGATGGCAGTTGCTTGGTATAGCAGCCTTTACTCTCTATTTGCAACTTATGGTCTTGGAATCTGTCGTTAATGTATACGACTTTATCAAATTCAAGTGATTTAGATGCATTAAACTATGTTTCCATCCAAGTACTTATATAAGGTGACGTAAAATTTTATATTTACCTTCCGTTAGTGTCCAAGAAGAATCAGGAGATCATGTTTTCTCTGTAGCATATCCTACATGATACCATGTCATTGATGCTTTATTCTTTTATTGTTTCTGTCTTGCTTCTTTCTTTGTAACCATCAAATATGGAAAAGGGAATAAAGGAATGATCGGGTCACTAACTTTATTGAGGTGAAAAAATGTAGGTATCCAATATATCACATTCCCATGGGGAGAACCATTAAGGACTTATCGACGTGCTTTCTGACTTTCCACACCCTTTCTTCTTCTTTTCAAGGTATTATTCCTTTTGTCCTTTGAACAAGTGAATTCACCGTTGCTTATATTCCCTTTCAATTCCAAGCTTTATTCTTTTCTCTACTAGTGTCTATTTGGAATGTTCTTTACTCCATATTCTTCATTTCTTGTCCAGATATGGACCTTGAAGATGACATGGAGAATGGTAGTAGGAAAAGAAAGGAAGGGGAGAGCATCTCTCTCCCACCTTTCGGTTTGGCCACTTATAAGATGCAGGGTGACGTGTGGATTTCTGATAGAAGCGGAAGGGACCAAGAAAGGTTGATGTCACTTTTTAGCGTGGCTGATTCTTGGCTAAAACAGTTGGGGGTTCAGCACCATGACTTCAACTACATGAGTATTCGTCGTGGTTGATGAAAAACTTGAACGATGAAATCATCTTTGCACGCTAACAATGGAATGGACTACCGGAAATCCTTTTCTACTTTGGAATCTTGTTTTGTCACTTGAAAGCATGATCAGCCTTTGAACTGAGAATCGTCAATGTATCTTATCTAAAGGCATTAGGCTTTTATGCAGTCGTCGAGGATTGCAGTAATCTTATGCTTGTGATTTCTGTGACTACTTTTTTGTATCGGAACGAGCCTAGCTTTTAAGCGACAAAACTTGAGATGAAGCATGAGACGGGCTGTAGTGGCTCGTTGTAATCGGGCACATGAACATCAGATGTCAATGAAGTCCTTTCTCTTGAATGCAGTTCTTGCAACCCTTCATTTGTTTAGTGGTTCTTGTGCTTTGTAAAATTGTTATGCTAAATATGTGATCTTTATACAGAGAAAGAACTAATTTATTACTCTAGCAATTGATCTAATTGCAATGCAGACAAATTGCAAGAAAAGATAATACTACGAAAAATCATTGTTCAAATCCTATTTACACATTGGGCAACAAAGGTTGCAGTGGTGGAATACTAAGTATTCATTCATTCTTAATCACTAGTTTCAAGTTTGAGCCTCAGGTATGCAGTCGTATTTATTAGACATGATTTACACTCCAATGTAGAACTTCCCTACCATAAATTTGAATTGAGTCGAGTTCCGTTTCATCGTTAATCCGAGGTCTTGTGTTTGAGCCTTAGGTATGGAATCGTCTTTATTTCGTCTCCCTTCAATGTAGAACTTCCAAGCATAAATTTGGATTTAGTTGAGTTTTATTTCATCCTTAATTGGAGGTTTCGAGTTATGTAATCGTCTTTGTTAGGGAGTGTTTCTCTTCGGAAGTTCAACGTAAATTTGAATTAGTCGAGTTTCAATTCATCCTTATTCAAAAGTCTTAGTCTTGAACCTTAGGTATGAAGTCATCTTTGTTAGAGAGTGTTTCTCTTCAATGTAGGACTTCACAATGTTAATTCGAATTTAGTCAAGTTTCAATTTCTTAATCAAAGATCTCGAGTTTATGTCTTATGTATGAAGTCGTCTATGTCAAGGAGTGTTTCTCTTCAATGTAGGACTTTAAAAATAAAAGTAAATAAATAACTAAATAAGTTTATAAAATATCTCACTTAGGTAATATTTTAATATTTTTCTCCCTTGAAATGATCCTAACTATAAAAATTATTCGATTCAAATTAAGTCAAACGAATTTAGCCAAATAGTTAATTGCCGGATAACCGCATATTAGCAGACATTTTGAGTGCTTTCAAACCCTTCCCGAAATGCTAATAAAGAACCCGAACCCCTTTAAATATTTTTCAATTAATTTCCTGTTTTAATCTTTTGAAAAGTCGATTTTTTTAATTTCCCTTTAAAAATTAAGTTGCGATTCTAAAACCAATCTAATTTATATTTTTTTTAAATAAAACAATGTGAACTTAAATTAGTGAAAACTTCAATGCAAATATCATATATCGTGCGGAAAAAAAAAAACATCACATAACTGATTTGTATAATAGAAAAGCAATATACTATCTCTGGTCCATTTTCAAGTGTCCTTTTGGTCAAATAAATTTGGTCCAAAATAAAGACCTTATCACTTTATTTAAGAAATTTAAGAAAGCATTAATATTATTTTTCCAAATTTTACCATGGTCTAATTAATAATTTATACCATATTCCAAAAATCTTCTCAACTGTAGTCATTCCTTTTTTTTTTTTCTTGATAATCTTAAACGATTAAAACCGTTTTATCCTATATTTTTTTAAAAAACTGTTTTTATAGCTTGTACTCGTAATTTCTGATTATATAACGATAATTTTATCAATGATGCTAAGATTTTTTCTTTTACTTAATGCATCGAGCTGTCTTTTTTTTATTTAAAACTACATGGACATGAGGTAACATGTAGTTTAGTACACCATTTTAAAACTGTACTTGTACTAAATTCTTATCTATTGTCATAAAATAATATTACGTACTCACTTAAATTCTTAATTTAACTGTAAACTCAATTATTATAAAATTTCATAAATTTCATATTCTTATCCACGTATGATAGTAATTAGATGCAAAGCCCCAGCACAATCAATTAAATCATAGTATTAAAAGTGGTCTTATGTATGTTTTCACTCTCAACTTGTACGACACATTTATCTTTTTAGTAAGTTCCAAAAAATAACGCATATATCCTTATTTAATAAATGTTTTAATTAATTACGTTATTGAGATTTTGACGTGAAACTCAACTATCAGTCATTTGTAAAACACATTTAAAATATAAACATTGGAATTTCAAAAAATTCCTTCAATATAAACAGAGACATCAACAAATAAGTTTAAAATTATAAAAATACTCTCGACATAAAGCAGACATGTCGATAAAGAGACTCTAGCTTCTTATTAATATTGATTGCTACCTGCTGTGATTAAGTCATTCAACACTTTAAGAGTTAGGTTTCGACTTTTAGCGTCCATTAATTATCCCATTGGAAGTACATGTAATTAATTATCTTGGACTTTTACCAAATATTTTGTTCCTAAGATGATGTACAAACTACAATTGTGTGTCCAATTTATTAATTAATGTTTTAGATAGTCTTTGACTTCTTGAGCATATAAGAAAGGTCCACTTTGCAAAATTATGCCATAGTAAGTATTGTCTATGAAAGTTTCGAAGTTAATTCGGATTTATGTATTACATGTCTATTTCTTACGATAATATTTCCAACATAATTTTTTCATTTTCAAGAACTTTAGCTTGAACTCGAAACCTTGATTTAACTAAGAATGAAAGGACTCTAACCATTTCATCACTATATATACCACAAAGTCCACAATCCATGTTGGTAGGTTCAATTCTTACTATATATCTTCCATTATCTATGCTTTTATTTTTTGTGATAGTATGTAATTTTTAATTACTTAAAATGTGTTTTTAATTCTTTTGTGTATGTATTTATTAACAAATTTAGAATTATTAACCGTTTCATTGTTTAAATATTCATGTGTCTGGTTGTATTGTTGCTTTATATTGGAGAGTATATACTTTTAAGGGAAAAAGGATAAATATACCTTCAAACTATCATAAATGGTATGCAGATACTCTCCGTCATACTTTTGGGATATTGGTGCCACTGGCGTTCAAAAACTAGAGCATGTATGTCCTTCACTCTAGCGGAAGACTAAATAGGGACACGTGATACAATCTTATTCGTCGATCCGATATTTAATAAATGTCTGTGGATAAGATTATGACATATATATGTTCGTTAGTATAAAGGGTATATATGTTCTAGTTTTTAGACAGCAGGGGCACCAATGTCCCAAAAGTATGACAGAGAGTATTTGCATTCATTTACGATAGTTCGGGAAATATTTGTCTTTTTTCCAAAAAATACTCTAGATTTAACATATTTCCTACGTAAAGATATCAAATGCATAGATTTAAATTAATTAAAGGTTAAATATATTGAGTCTTATATATATATTACAAGAATTAAAATTAATTTTACTAATAGTTGAGGGACTAAAAGTGCTATCTCCCATTCTTTTTCTAATTCTTTTACTAGTATTCGTTCACAAATATTATTCACCATAATTATTAAGTGTTCTACCACTTGGTTGTATTATAACTCCATATTTTACGATAATATACTTCTAAAAATAATACATATCGTTATATATAATATATCTACTATATAAAGGGACCAAAATATACATTCTATTTAATAAAGATTAAGTATGTTGAATCTTATAGGGTCAAAATCAAAATTCTTCAACAACCGAGGTACCAAAAATACTACTATTATATTCTTACAGCAAAGATAAAATGTACATAATCTTTTTTTTTATCTTATAAAAATAAAATATTATTTTCGATAAATCCTCAACTCAAGTATAACATAATAGAATAACCTATAAAAAGATACAATAATATAAATGAGAACAATAACAACTAACACACAATTATATTTTTACAAATTTATTATATTGAATTTTTTATTTTAATATTAAAATTTAAAAAGTCTCAATATGGATGAATTTCTTTTTTGGAGACAAAGAACATCATGTTATCTTAAAAGCACAACCACTAACCATATGACAATTGAAGAAAATTTAGGCAACCCTATCTACACATGGGGTATGTTTTTGCCTTCTCTAGTTGAATTTAATTTAATTTCTAGAAGTGAGTATGAAATTTTTTCTACATTATCAGATCATTCAAAAGATAATTATTGATAATTGTTTATATATTAACTTGATACTAACAAATTAAGTTTTATAGTATAACAAGTTAAAATACATTAATAGTATAAACGTTCTTTACACTTGAAACCGAGTGTAACAATTCATCATAACCAAAGTATTTTTACACAAAAGGTACAACTATATGTTCAAATCTTCTAAATTTTGAGTTCATATTAAATCTTAAGATCGATTTTTGTGGTCCAATGAAATGACAGCATTATGTTTGTAGATATTCCAATAAAGTTTGGTATTTGATCCATCACTAATTGTTAAAGAATTTTCCACACAAAGTGACTTTTTGGATGTGTTAGGCATTATGACATTGGCTAATTTATTACTTCATCCGTTTAACTAGAATGACCTAATTTGACTTGGAACAAAGTTTAAGGGAAAAAAAAAAGACACGTGAAAAGTTGAAATTAAAGTGTTACCAAAATAGGATATTGGTCATTCTTTTTTAAATAAACTAAAAAAGAAATTAGGTCATTCTTTTTTAAATAAACTAAAAGGGAAATTAGGTCATTCTTTTTTAAATAGAGGAAGTAATATTTTACTAAATTTGTGAATCCAACTTATTGCAAATGCAGAAGCGGTTAGATTTGCAAAATTATCTATGAATGAAAGGTAAAAGCAAAACATGCCACATGTGACTGTCTTATTAGATCGTCTGAAAAATCTTAATAGCTAAATTGATTGACTAAAGGTTCCATTTTCCCTAGAAACTTAACAACCACTTCTTTTGTCTATTCAATAATGTTTAAGTAAGTTGAAATTGACTATATAAAACTTCACTGTCTATGTCGTTGTATTTAAACTATTTTCAATCAAATATTATACAAAACGAAATTAAGAATAAAAAGTTAACAAACACTACAATTTTTCTATATTTCATATTGGACCAATTAAGTAACATTGAGTTGCCAAAACCATCACCTTTTGTACAAAATTCTTCAGATTTTGGCTATTGGATGTATCTAAATCATTTTATAACACTCTGCCTATCTTTAACTTATGTTGCTCGGGTACTACAAAAATGTTGTCGTACCAGTGTCAGATCCTTTTCGACACACTCCACCTGTCAACGTTATTGAAGAATCCGAACAACATAGAGGGGAACAAGAAGTGTGTATACTATATCAGGTTGAATGCTGGCAGATCTTCTATTCTTTGTACATCATCTAATGATAGTTCCCTCTCTAACTGCATCCTCGTCGCTTGCAAAACGTTCTGATGGAATGTGACACAAAAACAATTTAGTAGAAAACATAGAAGAGAGTGTAAGCTACAAACTCATCTAGATAACAACAGATCAAACTGCTCGTTTCGTTTTCATATGCCTTTCTTCATCTATGTACAAGCCCTTTTCTTTTGCTTGTGTTCGATAAGAAAATAATAAGCATTAACATTTTCTAAAATCACACACGTTGATCTTAATCCATAAGCTCGTGACATGCTCCTCATATGGTCAACATAGCCTATGTGTTGCTTACTGACAGAGATGCGCGCGCACACATACATACAGTGATAGATAGACAGAGAGAGAGAGAGAGAGAGAGAGAGAGAGAGAGTGTACATTAAACTCCATGTATGAAGCACGCATAGCCAGCCACTGCGCATCCATCATCGCAAATGCTATACAGTATAGAACATCAAACGCCTCGTCATCTTCTGCATGTTTTTTTTTCAGAAAGCAAAGTTCATCCAAATAGAACAGTGATTCACAAGTACTTTAATTCATTTTCTATGTACCTGACTGGCTTACCTCCTATCAACTTAACAAAATTTAATCCTGGAAGACACTTTGGTTTTTCTGCAAGAGAAAAAGAAGTATTAATGTCTGTTCATATATTTCAGTTATGCTAAAATGCCGACGGTTTTTAAATTCCAAGCATAATCATAATGATTTCCAGCTGAAAAGTAGTTTAGATACTAGTAGAGAAAATGAAAACTCAGAGAAAAACCAGCAATAAATCAGTGCAGAAAAAAAGAAGATTACGAAAAAATGTAATATTGATATCTGAAAGCAGAGGAGATGGTCTATGTTGCTTGTACTCTTCAAAAATGTTGTTGGGTGTGAGTCGAATCCTTCAAAAGTAATGCATTTTTCAGGATCTGATACGAGTGCAACAACATTTTGGAGAGTACAAGCAACATAGGAGATGATTTTTAGTATGCACGAATTACTCCCTCCATTTAAATTTGTTTGTCTTACTCTCCTTTTAGTCCGTTAGGGACATTTTGATAAATTCTACATATCTCTACTTTCTTAAACAACGTGTCAAGTCAAAACCAGACAAACAAATTGAAATGGAGGGAGTACTTAAAAATTAAGAGAATCTTCAGTAGAATTGTCAATGTTTAGCTTTTCTGATTTTTGAAAATCATTCCAATGAGCAGTTACACAAATTTGCAGCACACTATCCACCTGAGAATAAGTCGAGCATCTGAATCAACATGAATGTAACATTAATCCCAGCAACTGCAAATGGATACTCCCACGTTGCTCTCAATCCACTTTGCTTGAAAAGCAACCTATGAAAACAAGCCTTGATTTTGAATATCCACAATTAGTTATGTTATTATGTGACAATCATACTACGAACACCTAAAGAGAACACCAATTTTACAGAGCAGCTTAAGCTTTTTGCAGAACAGCCGAGCAATCATACCGGATATCTTGTTGCAAAATACAGCAAATTCTCGAGAGAAATGAATCCACAACCCCTGCAACAAGAAGATTTTACAAATGAGATAAATATCTCACTATCTCAGTATTGAGTTACATTGGTTAAAAGTGAACAAGATGATGAATCACTTTTCTCTAATCCTTAGCTATCTACTCATTGTTATAGAAATGCAATTAGACGAGCGTTGCAAATGCATAATTGGACACCTTCTTCTCTAGAGATGAAAAAGCAACACTACTCATATTAATTAATACAGTTGAACATAAAGGATCTCCTCCTTCCAAGAGGTCTTTACACATTTCTTGCTACGAAAAGCGACCAAAGTATCAACATGTCTTGACAAAACATTTAACATCTTAAAGGGTGAACTTGACCTGAAGTCAGTTGATGGGTTTGCTCCTTGCCAGCCCATATCTTTCCATTGCTCGGAGATCAAACTTTTAAGCTTAACATTTGGAAATGCTGCGTTCCATAAATCTCGAAGAGCTTCCTGAAAATTGGAGTTAGTTATGTTCTAAAATACAGTTGTAACCAGAAAAACAAAAATGAGATTATAATTCAAAAGAGATGCAGATACAGATAGAAACAAAATCCAGAAGAAAAATGAAGAGGTACAATCTTTTCAACTTTTATAAACAAAGTTACTACTCTGATATGATCATAAATACTGATATTATCGTTAAGATAAAATGTAATAAAATAGAGACGTCGGTGATTTCCATGAGAGTGCCTATGGCCTATGCAAACTTCAGATTTGTTTCAAGAACTAGTGCATAGCTTGTTTCGGTCTGGAATATCACTAGTTATCTGAAAACATTACCGATAGTAGAGAACCAATCAGACCGGAATAAAACTTCATAATTCCTATAAAGTTTCAATATCTTGTTGTATGATCCTATGACTGGACAAAACGGTTATGGGAATTTTACTAGTATAACATAATTCATTATCATTCTGAAAAATACATCTATCTAGTATAAATGATTTTCATATGAAGTGTGCACAACTACGTATCTTTTTAAAACAATATGATAAATAACTTGGATCAATAAATATAGTATTCCAAGTCCCTTATGAAAAAATGCCTTAGCAATTGTAATTGCACTATCTATAAATATCGTTTTATGGTAACTAAACCAAAATTAGCACGAAATAAAAATAGAACAAGCATTTTGGAAATACTTGATGATCTAGGCGTGCTTCATCAAAAGGTACTCCTAGCCGTTCTTGAAGCCCGTGTAAGTTTTGTTCCTGGCAGAAATTAAATATACATGCAAAAATTCACAATGTTAAGAAGGTATAAATTACAATGGGAAGTAAAATAAAATTTCCTAAACAGTCTCAACAAATTTCTACCAACAGAAAGAACCACTTAACAAAGGAACTGATTCAACCAGATAGGGCATGAAACAGAGGTAAGATAACCTCAAACGCCAATATGGTTCTTTGGTTTACCTGATGAGGAGTTAAAGGGTAGTTAAGATATTTGTCGCTTCCAAGTCGTTTATTGCTCGAGCGGTTGAAGATTCCTCCTATCCATGCTCGTGGTCCAACCATAGCATTAGCTACAGCCATCAAAATTTGATAAGTGAAATGAACAAATAACAATGGAAATGTACACATCTCGCTTTATATATTATGTAAAAGGAACAACAGCCCTAACAAAAAAGAATCTAAGAGGTGCTTCTTGAAGTTTATATTAAAGGCCTTTTCACTATGCTTCACGTTGTAGTTTACTCCATGCACTAGTCTATCATATACCATGCTCATTGGCTTATCCTAATTAGGCCGTATACTTGCCCCGTTGTGCTTATCCAGCCTCTACAACGAAAATATGAAGACTTCTTTCTGGATAGTAATACTGGTGATGAAAGATGCTCAGCCTCACATATATATAGCAAAAAAGAGACTCGATGTCCAGAAGATTTGTTGTAAAATTTTACAGCATGTGGCTTTTCAAAATAAACAATTTGTATTTGGACCATAACGAAAATTGCAGTGTATAAGAAGCAGAGACATTATAAAATCACATATTTGTTGTACTATGAATTTAACAAAAAAAGAAAGATTGAAATATTAAAATACACTCCAGTTGCACTACCTAGGAGAAACTTTTCCGAACAGTAGGCACAGATAATACAGATGCAGATACCGTCAATGAAATCATTTAGGTGGTAACTAAGAAAAATATTATGCACTCACTAAAGCACTGAGCAAACTGTGAAATTACGTGTGGAGGATTATGTGACCATGCTGGTTCCTCATCTAGCTTCTTTCTGTGCCAATTACTTTCATCTTCATCAGCCTGAATTCATACGTTCTGTGAGGTAAAATTAGAATAGAATTGCATTCTGCTTTATTATAAATTGCTAATGGAAGTAAATGACACAACTAAATGAAAACGTGACAGAATTCAACCATCTACTTTGGCTATCAAACTATGATTTCAGCAGAAAGTTGCAAGTTAATGCTCTTAAAGTCAACCCGTACAATTTGGGATGACAATTCAATCATCTAACCTAAGATCTATATCTTATACAATCTAATAGAATGATAAGTTGTTCTACAGTCAAAGTAGAACAAAAGTTTTAAGCATAGGACTTCAAGATCAAATCTTGCCTGATGAAACCTATATTTCAATTCCACATGGCCAAAGGATTCAAGAATGGCAGTGTGAACTGATGAAACCTATACTTCAGTCCTATCAACTATGCCTCACATTCATTAAAGGAAACTACTACACTTCAATCCCAAACTAGTTGGGGTGCGCTAATACAAATCATCAACATCCATTTCATTCAATTTGACCCGTTTCACTCCACTATGTTTGCACTTAACCAAGCTATAAACAACCAAACTTTCAGAAAACTGAAATGATGCCAAGAAAAAGAACAAGAAGAATGAGGAAACATTGTAGATACCAACATCAAATATTTCCTAAGATAACCAAAACAACTCACACTGCCAATGGATTCAAGAATGGCAGTGTGAACTGATAAAGCCTACCATTCAGTCTCATCAACTATGCTCGCATTCATTAATGAAAACTACTACATCTCGATCCCAAATTAGTCGGCTATACAAATACAAATCATCAACATCCCTTTTTGCTCAATTTGGCCTGTTCTGTTCAACTATGCTTGCATAAATAAAGCCAAGCTACTAAATACCCAAACGTCCAACCAAATACAAGGATTCTAAGAACATGAACTAGAAGAATGAGGATAAAAGAAGCTTACTTTGTAGTAGGAGGCACAAGATAGAATGCATCGGCCACGCCTTAATCTCATTAGAAAGAAAAATTGTTGGGAGATAAAAAAAATTTCCCAAAGTTTCAAACAGAAACAAAAAAAGGTTAAAGAAGAATGATAATAAACAGTTGTTCAAATGATTACACTAACCCATGCTTCCTTCTTACAATTTCAAACTATCATCATTTCTATCCTCACCCTTTACTTCCAACCACCAAAATTATGTAACCCCAAAAAAGGGAAATAAAGGAGAAATGTGGGATAATTACAAACAAATTAGAGACTAACACCACAATCAAAGGGAACTATGTTTAATTGCCTTCATTACAGGTGCACAATTATGGAAAAAGTTGTTCTCAAAGATAATCTAGATACTTCCTCTCTCTTTTTACATCCAAAAAATAACATCATTACATACGACAAAAAGAATATAAAGTTTGCAAATTGCATGCACATGCACAACTAGAAAAAGTGGGCACCGCCTTTAATTAGCATATAATAAGAGAAGTTTCTGTTCTTGATTCAACAGTCTTGGGGGTAATGATGACACCCAAAAAAAAAAAAGACAGTTTGCAAATTTACAGCATACATATAAAAAAAAAATGTACCACCCTTTATATATTAAGAGAAATATCAAATATCTGTTCTTGATTCAAACCCAAAAAAGAGACAAAGTTTGCACATTTACAGCATACATTTGTGTAATTAGAGAAATTTGTGTTCTTGATTCAACTGTTCTGTGTAAGGGTGAAAACCCAAAAAAGACATAAAGTTTGCATCTTTACAGCATACATGCAAAAAAAAAAGGTATCACCCTTTATATAATAAGAGAAATTTTTGTTCTTGAATCAATGGGAAATGGTGAAAACCCCAAAAAGGCATAAAGTTTGCACCTTTGGAGCTCACATAAAAAAGGGGCATGTACCTTTTATGGCATAGATAAAGGTAAATCCATGTTCTTGATTCAACTGTTGATGGCAGACAGCAGAAGTGATGGAGAAGAAGGGGGACATCAATGGAGAAATCAAGAAACACATATTTGGTTTCCATAGCCAGACATGTTGCTAAAACATCGCCTAATTTATAGCTATATTTGCAGATTAATTTACAATTTTGCAGATGCTAAAAAGCACTTTTGCTAATCAAAGACTTGCCTTTAATAAAATGAAAAAAATATATATAAATCATTCTTTTAAAAATCATTTAAATTAATTGAATGAGTTTTTAGGTATCAATAATTTTGACTTGTGTCTTGATTTTCTAAAATTAAGTGTTTTTTATGTTATTCTTGAGTGACTACGTGATTATCTCGCGTTATGAAAGGTAATTTTTAATATATGTACAAGTATGATTAAAATTACCAATTGTTCTTAAAAAAAAAAAAATCATTGTATTTGTAGAATGTATTTTGGTAAGTATATATAGTATTTTAGAAACTATGTAATGTATGTGATTTTTAATATACTAAATCAACCATTGTACTAATACACTATATTCAAAATTATTTCTTTTACGCCATCAAATGATCCCTTAGTACTTTTAGTTTAGAACTTATATTTATATTTAAAAATTTATTTAAATATAAAAATAATTAATCAGAAAGAACTTAAAATATCTTCGAACTACTGAAAATAATACAAAATTATCATTTATCCACCAAAGAAATTCTTGATGCTTATGAAGATGGACTCTAGAGCAAAAAAAAAGAGGAAGAAACAAAAGTGAGTCATCATTGAACAGAAACAGATCATCCAATGGTGATGTTGGTTCTTCCAATACTCATGGGGCGGGTCTAATTAGAAATGAATGGATTTGTTAATTGATTTTATTTATTTAAAATGTGACTAATAGAGAATCGTCACATATTTAAAGATTATTTAATTGAATGGTTGTTAAAAAAAATTGTCAATGTTGGACCCAAAGATGAATGTGAAGAGTATTTGAGAGCTAATAGGTAGATGAAAGGTAATTTTGTACTATTTCTAATAGTTTAAGGTATTTTGGGTCATTTTTCGATAATTAATTAAACACCCAAATAAATTATTTTTAAAAATCAACACATTTTATATTTAAGAATGTGATTTGTTAAGACCAGACTTCTCATAATCATAGCTAAAGTTTGACTACAAACTGCAAATATTTCCTGCTTTCTAAAATAAGTGTTGTTTTAACTAAGAAAAATTGCCCAAATTAATTATTGGAATAGAAATTCAACACAAAAAATTAGGTAACTCTTCTTTCGCCCCAATTTATAGGGCATAGTTGAGATTTCGAAAGTCAATCAATTTTTTTCATTGAAATTTCTTTACATGTTTTAAAATTTTAATTTATTAATTATTATAATTTATAATACTTGTTATATAATTTTCAAACTTATAAATTTTATTTTTAAAAAATTGAAGTTTTGATGTCCAAATTTATGGTAAAAATATAAAATTTTGAATATCAAAATTCTAATTACGCTACATATATGGAAACATAAAAAATATTTCCAATTATATTTTTATATTAAATAACCATATTTAATAAATAGGAATATGGAGTGCTATAATAGTCAATAAAAGTAATCTAGGAAGCTACATAGCAATCATGTGAAACATATGGTGGTGCACTGTGCAGGATGATTTTGAACACCTCAAAATGAATTAAATTAATAAATTTAATTCATCTAAATATTGTTTGAATTGAAATAATAATAAACATAACTTGTTTTTTTAATCATTAAAAAATGTGGTAAGATGAATAAGATATATCTCATTATTCTTAATCTGAGATTTAAGATTCCGTCCTTGGAATGAGAAAAAGTCTAATATCTAGGAGCACTTCCCCGTTTAAATAGTATTATGTGGTTTGAATCTAAATTAGTTAAGCTCACAATTTTCAAACAGTATTTTTATTTTCTTACTTATTACGTTTCGTTTACGAGAGTCAATTGACTGATCTCTAAAGTTAAATTGAATAAGATTGATTTAATAATTTAAAAATAGATATTAAAAAAACTATACAAAAAATATTATAAGTTACAATCATTTTCATATTAATATGATTAAAAAACACATCTTAAAATATTAAAAAAATTACCTATAAAAAAGGAAACATCACAAATATAAATGACAAAAATAAGTTATAGAAAATAAGTTCCACTTTATTTAATGTAATGTGTCCCCACAACACACATTGGACTTGTCAATTTGTTTCTCTTTATATATGCAAAATCCCATCACACCTTCCAATCACACAAAAAATGGAGAAAATTCATCACAATTATGTGAATGTAAGAGGACTCAAGCTTCACTTTGCAGAAATTGGAACAGGTCCTAAGTAATATTCCATAATTTTATTTTATTTTATTTTTATCAAAATTTGGTACTGAAATTAAAATATTTTACATTTATATAGGTCCTGTAGTAGTATTTCTACATGGATTCCCTGAGATATGGTACTCATGGAGGCATCAAATTATAGCAGTGGCAGATGCAGGATTTCGAGCCATAGCTCCTGATTTTAGAGGCTATGGTTTGTCAGAGTTGCCTACATATCCCGAGTTAACGACATTCAAGGACCTTGTTGATGATTTACTTGATATGATTGATTCATTAGACATCCATAAGGTGAAATTACATGATTTTCACTAAGATCGTTTATCGATCTCCTGGGTTTTACTTTTAACTCCTTGTTTCGTAAATCGATCACTTAAATAGTTCTACTATATTTTTTTTATGTAGGTTTTTCTTGTGGGGAAGGATTTTGGAGCTAGAGTAGTTTTCCATTTTGCACTCCTACACCCTAATAGAGTTTTAGCAGTTGCAACACTTGGTGTCCCATTCCTTCTCACTGGTCCAGGAACATTTCCTCAAGATCTCCTTCCAAAAGGTTTCTATATGTTGAGATGGCAGGTAAGAACGTGTGTATTTGATACGATGAAAGTCATTTTTAGGAAATTATTTTGTTTACAGATAAGTTATTTTCTGGTGTTTGGTTGAACGGAGTATGTGTTCATAAATGGTAGGTGTTAGTAGTTTTGGGTTGTGGTAGAAGAAGAAGGGTTGAGGTTGATGTGGTGAGTTGACTTGTCATATATGGATCAATAGTATAACATTAAGGAATATAAATTTGGGTTGGGGGGCGGGGGGGGGGGGCAGGGGGGGTGGGCGGATAGACCAGACATAACACTGTTATTTCTAGTATTCCATCTGTACCAATTTATATGACATATTTTGGAATTCGAAATTCAAACAAATTTATCTTTATTGTGACTTTAGTTTACAAATATATAAATTTCATTTCAAAAAAATTGAAGATTTCATGCGCAAATTCTCGGGTCAAACTTAAACTGTTTTAACTCTCGAAAAACGAAATGTATCACATAAATTGGTATTTATGTAGTATCTTATTCTTCAATTTTTACTATTGCCTGTTGCCTCTTTGCATTATTCATCTTGCTTTGATTTGGACTTCTTTTGAGTTGAGGCAAAGGATGGTTGCTTCCAAGCTCACCACTCAGTTGTCATGGTTCGATCACTTGCTTTTCTACTAAGTGATTTGCTATGCTTAGGGAACTTTGGATTTTAGCATCCAAAAAATCTATCTGTGCAAACAATGTAGGTCTGTATTCATAAGTTCCTCTGCCAAAAAAATCGCAACTCCACAACTGAGGGATAAGGTTTGTGTACATCTTACCCTCCTTAAATTCCACTAGTGGTATTAAATCGCGTATGTTGTTGTATGAACTGATATAATATTAAACTATTTCAGTAGTAGAGGAGCAAATAGATCCTTTACCCTTTTCTATATTACGTATAAATGCCCTTAAAAGAATATTTTATGTTTACCTATCGAACACAATTGAAAGTCCTTACTCATGATGGGCGGAAATTATTTTTTCTTACGACTATATAGACTTTAAACTTCATATTACTAGCTCTGTCTAACACTTGGTTATGCTAAAATCCAAAACCCATAAAGTTGAAATTCGGCTTCACCTTGCTTGTGTTTTGCAGGAATCAGGGCGAGCTGAAGCGGACTTTGGGCGTTTTGATACAAAAACAGTAGTTAAAAACATTTATATATTATTCTCTGGAAGTGAATTGCCAGCAGCAAAGGATGATGAAGAAATTATGGACTTGGTTGATCCTTCTACACCATTACCTGCCTGGTTTACTGAAGAAGATCTTGCAAACTATGCATCTCTTTATGAAAACTCAGGCTTCAAGACTGCACTGCAGGTGCCTTACAGGTCAGTAACTTCTACTCAACTCTAGTTGTGGTCATATTTAGAGCGGCAAATTAGGATAGAAGATTAGTAGGTAGTTTGATGTTTTCTCACTTTTCGATAGGTTTAGGCTTGGTGGTAGTCTAGAGCACCGTGTCTATCGTAGTATAAAAAAATTATTAAGGTGGTTTTTTTTTTTGGCAGGGCTTGGCTAGAAGAATATGGAGTTGAAGATATCAAAATCAAAGTTCCATCTTTGCTTGTGATGGGGGAGAAGGATTATGCCCTTAAGTTTAGTGGATTAGAGCGCTTTATCTCAAGTGGAATGGTGAAAGAGTATGTACCTAATCTTGAAATCACATTCTTACCAGAAGGAAGCCATTTTGTCCAAGAGCAATTTCCTGAACAGGTCAATCAGTTGATCATCGACTTCCTCAACAAGCTCGTTTGACGAAAATGAGTTGAAGCAATGCTTTTCCCTCTTTGAATGTGAATGCTGATCACATTTTCGCCATATCTCTACTTGTGTGTTGATCAATAAGCGAGGCAACGGTTTTGGATGCCTCGGTTCTAAATTATGTTTCCACAGACTTCACAGCAACATTTCCTGTCATACTTCATTGAATCATTTTGAATCTGGTCTAACAGGCAAATGATGTAAAAGCAAATGAAATAGAAGAGATTTAGGTACATATCACAGAAGAGAGTTTGCTATACACGTAAGAGAAGTGCTACTACGCCCTGCTCTCTGAGTGGGATGAAGGTTTCACTCATATCCAGGAAATCGAGCGTTTTTTGGATCTGTCATGTCTAGGAAAAGATAAGCCATACCCGCAATACCTTCAA
The DNA here is from genome assembly GCA_037074985.1 of Solanum bulbocastanum. NCBI lineage: Eukaryota > Viridiplantae > Streptophyta > Magnoliopsida > Solanales > Solanaceae > Solanum > Solanum bulbocastanum. The sequence goes on along the minus strand of CM073606.1, from coordinate 4,383,250 downwards.
AAAGGGAGTATGGGGTACCTCCTCCATGCATTTCTCCTTTCGCTATTAGCTTGTGAGCTCTATCAAGAAGGAAGCAGGCAAAAGCTTTGGCTCTATACAAGTACTCCACATTTCCTGTGAGCCGATAAAGAGATAAGAAGGCATAAGCATTCCCGCTGATGCCATGACACATCCCAACACGGTTAAGAAGACCGCGGTTCCATACTACCTCTGCTGCAGCTACTGCTGCATTAAGAAATTCTTCGTCTCCAAAAACCTGGCATTGGAATATTCCATGTCACTTCAAGTTACAAAATCAACTGATAGAAAGTCTTAAGCAAAGGAAACCAAAAACTATATGAACTTGACAACACAATTTCTTCATTCCTCTTTCTTCTTAGGAATGCAGTAACGCATTAACGCTCATTGAAAACCCATTTTGTTTCAAATGCAATGAAGAACATGCTAAAAATTGTCCAGGGATAACAAGGTAAGTTCAATGCAGAATTCCATAGATCGCGACCTCCTTGAGCTACTTTAACTTAGTTGCAAACTTGCAATATATTGAAATCAAGATGGGGTGAAAACAGTTGAAAGTGAACTTATGATGTTAAAAACCATGACAGTTACCATATAAAAAAAGTTTGAAATTTGTCATTGTAAGAGCTGCTAGAACCTCTTACATCTCAAAGAGCATAAAAACAGAGAAAAAACTCGAGGAAGTTCTATGTACTGACAAAAGGAAAGTCTGGATGCTCAAACTCCCACAATTAATTAAGGAAATGATGAATCTTCGATCAGTCAGATGTCATACACAATAGCATGTGAGGTAAATATAATTAAAGGGGTAATTACCTCAGCTGCTTTGACAAGTGTTAGCACAATCCCTGGTGCTCCATGGCACCAATGCACAAGTAAATCTCTCCTCCTATCATTTTCACTTGCAGGGTAATTTCCACTGGGAAAGCGATTCTTAACCATGTACTTTAAAGTCCCTTTGACATCTTCAAGATCATCGGGTTTCAGTTCAAAGTCCATCAGAACATGCATAATTCCAGCCAATCCATGAGCTGCACCCCAGTACATCTCACCATACCATTCATGCATCAATGGGCTTCTGCCCTTCCCGCCCAATTTTCTTCCATTCTTGATGATTTCATTGATCACAGCAGCCTAAGACACAATCAAGAAAGGATAAGTTTGGATTGGATATCACAACCGCCTGACTAATGCCCTCTTAGATTACAGAACTTATTGTTGCACTTACAGTGTAGGTGGAAGGAATTGTTCCTTGGCCAATATGCTTATTTATAAATAGAAAGGCCCAGAGGTATCCAGCTCTACCATACAGCAATTCATCAGGAAGATCTTTGGTTAATTTTATCTGCTCTTAGAACCAAATGTGTATCTTGTAAGCTATCATGTAAAGGAAAATAGAACAGAAGCTTATATAAAACAAACCTTCAATATGAAAGTCTAGCTATAAGCTTCCGTTTTGTTTTCCTATCACGTAAGGAAAAACACAGACGGAAGTTTATATAAAACAAACCTTCAATATGAAAGTCTAACTATAAGCTATCAAAACCAAACCTCTTTAAATTGAGATACATAGTAGAAAACCAATTGATCATCACCCATGTACTTGGCAACGACGGCACCTAGTGCACAAACCCCAGCTCTCCCACATAGGAACGCCACTTCCCTATAATTCATTGATCAAATTAACACAATAATCAACCCAAAAAAAAAGGCCATTTTGTTTATCCGGTTGCCATTTGAAGCTTTAAATTGAAAAGCCAGGAAGTCATCACTTCCCTCAAGATCATTTTATCCAAAGTAACACAAAACATATACTAGAAAAGTCCATTTTCCTCACATTGCTGCCAATTGAAGCTTTACATTGATAACCCCATAAAGGGATGCCAATAATTAGAACTCATGGATCCAATTAACACATAAAATCAACCAAAAAAAGGCTCAATTTCTTATCTTGACGCCATTTGAAACTTTAAATTGGAAACCAAGAAAGGCGTGCGAGATATTGATCAAAGTAACACAAAAAATCAACAAAAAGAAGTTCATTTTGATGATGTATATCGTCAGTAGAAACTTTAAATAAACCACACTGCATATAACATAGAAAGGATAAGACTTTCCCCAGATCAAGCGCAAACCTTGAGTATCGAGAAGCAGAGTCACAATCCTTCACAATCTGAGAGGAAACAGCAAGGTCATTCGTGTTCTTCGTCACCTGATAGGCCTTGAAGAGCAAAAAAGCAGTCCCAAGGGTTCCACAATATAGTGTAAAGTCAAGAACCTGTTGCTTTGTTGGTCCCCATGTCTCCACCACTATCTGTTAGCAACCGCACCAGACACCAATTCGTCAAAAACAACAATTATACCTCAATCTCAAACAAGCTAAAATCAATCATATTAGACTCATGGCATTCTGCTATTTATAGCTTGTTTGACCAAGCTTTCAAAATCTACTTAATTGAAAAAAGTAATTTATTTAATCAAAAGTCTTTTCCAAAAAAAGTTACTTTCGAAGAGTAACCGTTTATGTTTGGCTAATCTATTTGAGAAACACTTCTACCAATATTAGAGCAACAAGTTATTCTTGTCCAAGTTTCCAATAGTACACGAAAAAACTAATTTTTTAGCTTCCGAAAAACATATTTTGCTACTCCGTCCTCTAGAATTTTTATTTTTTTTTTGCTTAAAAGCTTGGCCAAATAACTAAATTCTCTAAATCAAACATTTTATTTTTTTTTTCGCTATAACTTTCTAGATGCTTGATCAAATAGACTATTAATAAGAGTCAACCATCAAAAACACACCAGAACTATCACTTTTTCACGAGTTCCATACCTCAATCATAATTTGCTCTATTTTCCTACGTGAACTATGAAAAAGTGAAACTCGCAAGAAAAAATGATATTTTAACAATTATGTCTATGAATAATCTATCATATAAGGAAAGAATATCAATTTGCTTACAGTTTCTTTGAGATCGAGAGCTGCGCGTTTGAACTTTTCGGATAGAATGTGGTATGGTGTTGAGAGAAGCTTCAACAGTGATTCATTCGTTCCTTGCGGAATTGGATGTTGTTCTTCTTCTATCGCCGGATTCTCTGCAACAAAATCCGGCATTACATTTGGGTAAAACCGATCCGCCATTTCTACAATTCGACTGAAAATGAAGAAACTTTCAGAGAGATGCTATATTAGGCTGAGTAATCAACGAGAGAACGACGTCGTAATTGGAAATATTTCTTTTTAACAAAAAATCTTAAATTCAACTTGATTTTGGGAGAATTTTGTGCCAAACATGTTTATTCTTATTATTTTAAGTCAGGTGGCGATGGGTTTTATAAAGAGGGCGGAATATAAGATCTAATCTCCGAAAAATATGTAGTTGAAATGTTCATTCTTTCGCTTACAATAACAACAATAATAATAATAAGATTCAAGAAGAATGTTGTTCAACTTTTATCTCTATCTTATTTCACGGTTATGTTCTTATTGATTTATCTTTTATTTTTAATACGTTAGAGACATTTTAAACCCTTTTTTTCCCACTTAAAGTTATCATAGATGTAAGGCATTGCTAAAAGCCATAATTATAATTCATAAAGAGAGCAAACAAAAGTTCCCTAGTTCATCATACAAATTCTTCTTTACACCAAAAGTAAAATAAAGGCAAAATCTTCTGGATAGTATTGCCAATATCTTCGAAACATCTCGAGATTCTTTCCTTCCTTATGTTAGAGCTAGAATGGTGAACCGTAGGTGTGTACTTTGAACCTCAATACTCTCGTGCTCGAAGTATGCCTGCAAAATGCATAGCTCTATCGAAGGAACAATGCCACCACTCGAAGAGGTACCTGGAAAATGCATAGATCACGGGAACTTGCCAGTATTTACTTGCACCAACATGTATATCGTCCGTGAGATCAGCTTCAAAGGCAGAAGTTGATTCGATGATGAACAAACCCAGAATTCTTCTGGTTCCTGCATTGATTGATCGTGTCATTGGTATAGATAATGTAAATTTGTCCCTCGCCCCTTTAACGATGACAAGGAAACATGGGAAAGCAAACAATCAAGCATATAAACCGTACAAAGTCCAGGTCGTTCATATCATACATAAAAGGCACACTTTACTCAAACATGGTCACTGCAAGCATTCAACACATATAACTAGCAAGTTTCACTTCAACACATTCACAAGAGTTATAACAAGTCATGTATGACATATGAAGGCTTAACTTAGTCACTATTTATCTAATTATCTTTCTCGAGATAATTTTGTGTCTTTCCGTGAAATATGCTTGTTCCAACACATACACGGCTAAGAATAACATAACTACTTCATTTTAAGCATTTTAACAAACACATGTACTAGTTTGTATGCAAACCAATTCAAGGGTTGTGTCTCGGTTACCTCAATATGCTACCTTAGTAAAAGTGACGTTACGAGATCAAGAATGCAATCAATCTACATCACCATAACATAACAACATCCTGTCCATCTGTAATGAAAAGACGGGGAAGAATCTCTTGTTAACACAAATGGGAAACTTTAATTTCTTTTTCATTACTTTTCATAGGGAGCTAGACACATGTCCTAGGTCAGTTTTCGGGCTAATCATTATGATAATTTTTCTCTATGAAAACATATTGGGAAGGGCAGTTATACTGTATATGTGGGTGTGTGGGTGGGTGAGTGGGTGTAAGGCTAATCATCCTTGACGGGAAGCATTTATGATTTAACAAGCACCGAAAGATGCTAAACCCCAGTTCCTCAAGAGGAAAAAACACACCAAAAACATACAACAGAAAAACTTGCAGCACTTAAATTTCAAGTAATCAACCTAAAACCACTTCCACAAACAAGCTCCATTTATCTAATTTTGTTGTATACTCAACCGAATTACTCTATTAATCTTCATAAAACTCACGACAAGATAACCAGCGCACACTCTATTAGTGCATTCAACCAGCTACTTCCTATTTGGCATTGAGGATTGTGTATCAACATGATGTGAATTGCGTGGGAAGACAGAACTTAATTGAGCATGATAACAATAATATTTCAATGTTGCTGAAGTACCAAGCATCTTACATGATAAGGAAGAACGCAAAAGAACACAATGACAAAGATACAATGTGATCACTAAATATGAGAACATGGATACAAGACAATCAGAAAGATTTTTACCCTCTTTTAATTTCTCTGCCTCCACAGTGTCACCTGTCATCACATCACTTCATATGAGGTGAAGCAAGGCTCTCAAAGTAGGTCGTAGCTTGAGCTTGACGAAAATAATCACTGGATGAGTAACCATCAAGTCGCTTGTATGAACCATCCCTTGAATTATACAGTGCTAGCTCTTCCCCAAGCTGCAGCAGAAATTCATCACAATTCTCAGCCACGAACAATGGTAAGATATAAGCCCTACGATCAACGGGTAACGAGATGGTAACCAATTTAATCCAGGATTCCTCAACACCATACTCCTTCATCACCCACACATCCGCCTTATTCTTTTCATAGTCGCAACAACCGACTAAATACCCCCTCGAAACACTTAATGTCCAATAAACACCTCCATCTTCATAACTAGGCAGTGCTATTTTCCCATATCTCTCTGCAGCCAGGTTCAAAGTAACAATCTCCCAAAACGAACCCGAACAATGACTATGGCACGCTTCCCAATGAAGTGCCCCATTTACAAACACACCAACCTTTCCATTTAAACTACCGCTATTGAATCCCTCAATCATTTTCCAAGATTGAGCCTTTAAGCTATAAACATTAACCATATTCTCATATCTTCCCTCATTATGAGGAAAACTAAAGATCTTCACAACCTTATAATCTTCAAAAGATGCATCATAACCAAATCCATATCTAATAAAACAACCAACACCACTACCATCGCCGCCGCCGCCATTACTCCGAAGCATTGAATCAGGAAACACATTAAACTTTCCAGTACAGGGGTTCAATAACATTACTGTAAACGAGTCACTAGTTAAACAAATCAACCCATTACAAGAACCCAAAATCCTAGCTGAAATAGCTAAAGATTTAGCAGGACAACTATTTCTAGCCACACTAGGACATGGATTTTCAAACCCCATGTTGTAAAAATTGCATTTTCTACCTAAACCATAAACAGAAGCTACCACAGCAAGTCTATAATCAGTCAATTTGGGGTTCTTTAAGCAAAAATGGACATGGGTTTTGCTGAATACGGGATTTGAGAGCAAAAAAAACCAAGATTTCGAAACACACCTGAATTTCAAAAGGGATTTAACAGGTAACCTCAAGAAAATCTCAAAAATGATTTCTTGGGGCAAAATTGTTGACCCTTCAGAAGTTTGTTCCATTTTTTATGATTCAATTTGCTTATTGAATTGAATCAATAGAATCGTTATTTTATTGATGCAATTGTTGTCCAAATTTCGCTTGCCGATAAGCTTATACAGTGACCTTTTAAATAGTCTGATGTTGTCATACCTGCTTGCGATACAAGGGTATTTTTGGTATTATAAATTTATGCGCTTTAAAATTGTTATGTGTGTGTACTATATGTGATTTGGATAATTAGTCGAATATTTTCTATCTATTGTATAAGTGGGTTTTAAGTAGTTGGACGGTGTTATGCGTGCTTGTTGATATGAGGGTAGTTTTTATATTAGGTAAGTAATTATTTTTTATGTATTATCTTCGGTTTGGTTGATCAGTTGGACACTCATTATCAGCTTTACAAGTGATTATTTAAGCATATGGACAGGGGCGGATCTACGTAGATAGGTGGGGGCACCCAGTGATCTCGAAAAAAATGGTGTATATGTATGTATATATGTAAAACAATTAAATATATATTAACTTCGCCACCTAATAAGTGAAATTTTGAATAGTCCAATTGGCAAATGGAACAGCCTGCCATTTAGTCAATGGGAGTTCAAACCTCGGTACAAGCATCTAATTTTTTGCTTGCTTCTTTTTTTTCTTTTTCATTAATCCTTTTTTTTCCTTTTCTTTTCTCTTTTGTCTTTTTCATTAATGTGTAAAGGGCTTTAAATTTTTTTTTTCTCCATTCATTCTTATTTATTTACTATTTTTTTTTTTAACTTTCTCTTTCACTAGTTATCAATCACTTGATATGAGTGTTACGTGTTTATTCTTTATCAATTAATGAGTACTGAATTATGAACGTCAAATAAATATTATTAAGAATACATTTAAATAGTAGTTTTTAAAAAATATAAGTTTTAAAAATGATGAATATTATTATTAAAGTTTTTTTTAATTTAAAGGTCTTTCGATCTTCACCGACATTCTTGCTAAGTACGATGATTAGGCTGAAACTACAATTTTTATTCTTTCCCTCCTATATATCTCCGACAACACATAAAGTCACTGAAATATAAATATATTTAGTTAATACTATTAGATGGTTTATACAAGCTCAAATTTTAATGTGAAATTTTTTTCCCTCAAATTTTCAGCGAATAAGACTTTTAATTCCAAAAAGAAATAAAAACTATATTGTTTAGTTATTTCTAATCTCAGAACATCTAAAAGAAAATATTACTAACATGCATATTTGATTGATTTGTTTATAAAAATAAAAAAAAATTAATAATCCGAATTGTAACCCAAAATTAAAGAAACTGATCCTTTTATCTTACTTGAACGATGTGGCACCCACGACCTCCAAATTTTAGATCCGTCTCTGCATATGGATGTTGTCATGTTTGCTTGTCGATACGAAGGAACTTTTTATTTATGAATTTGAATGCTTTAAAATTGTTATATGTAATGGTTTTTTTTATATGTACTATATCTACCTTGGGTGGCCAGTCGAATACCTTCGTTAAATGAACAAGTGAATTCTAAGCAGCTGGTTGTTGTTGTGATTGCTTACCAACCCGAGGGTATTTCTAGTATTATGAATTTGTGTGCTTTAATAATTGTTATATGTAATGAGTTTTTTTACCATAAATGTTTTTACTTTTTCATGAAAGGAAAATATATTTTTCTTCATATTTGATTTATTCTTTCCTTAGAAGAAATGTTTGGAGATTTATAAATTGAAGATTCATATTCTCATAGAACAATATAATTGCTTCTACAATGTAGACATTTAAGAGTTTAATCTATGCGGAGATTTATTCTCTCAATAGTTTTTTATATGTACTATTTCCCAACATCCTTTACTGAAAATTGTAATTATATAAGCCATACAAATATTTTTCATATGTATATAGTAAATCTTGAACTTCGTTTTTGAAACTTTTGACTTTACCACTGCGATTTGGAGCACTAGAGTGATTTTTCAAAGTCTAATGTATCGGAGAGAGTTGGTAGCGATGTGTTGCTAATTTAGTAAAAATATTAGAAAAATATCAGTTCTTATTTTCTTTTTTATTTTTTTTTTAGAAATTGTCACGCCAACCTATCGATATGAAAATACTTTTTATATTCTAAATTTGTATGCTTTGAAATTTGGTATAAGTAATAGTTTCTCATATGTACTATTTTTAGATTAGAACATTGGATTAATTTTTCAAAGTCCAAGATATATAGCAATAGATATGTTGGAGTGTATTAACATGATTTTAATTAGTGATATATAACAAATTTAGTGAAACCATTGAAGATTGTTTATTCTTATTTTACCTTTTTAATTTTGTTTTTCTTCTTTTTTTCGAAGATTGTCATGTGTTTATTTGAATGAGGACATTTTTTATTTTTTGAATTTGTTTTCTTCGAAATTGCGAGGACATTTTCGATATTTTTGGACTTGTAAACTTTAAAGTTTTTTGATTTTCCATCCGGTGTTCAGAGCCCACATTAGAGCTCCGACTAAATTCGGATAGCGCTCTGCAGGGCTCATTCAAAGGTGGGGGCATGTTGGTTGTAAACTTTAAAGTTGTTACACATAATGTTTTTTTCATATGTATTATTTTCAATTTTGAGCATTTGATTGATTTTTGAAAGTCTAATAAAGCAATGGGTTGAAGGAACCTAATAGTGACATATAGCTAACTTAGTGATATGTTATATTGTGTGCTATAAAATTATTATACCTAATGATTTTCGTTTGTATTAGGGCTCATTGTAATAAAAATAGCTTAGGACAATAAATATGCACATTAATAAAGAGAGTTAATTAAAGTTTTTATCGATATTAATTAGTTTCATTAGATTCAATATCGCTATAAGGTTTAGAGACATTTATAAAGAGTTAATTGCCCCTAAAAAAATATATTTAGCGACAGTTAAGTAATTTTCGTTAATTAAGGACTTATTTGAATTGACTTAAAAGTTTGTCAGACTCAAACCTACTTCTTAGTCATTTTTTAGCTTTTGAGAGTGTTTGGCAATGTTAAAAATAACTTAAAATAAGCTTTGAATGACTTATTAAAAAAGTTAAAAATCAAAAGTGCAATTCTTCAATTGTCGATTATAGAAAAGTGTGCACCAAGCATCATTGAATTTTCTTTGAATCGATTTATATTTTTTTTAAATTCAATTTGATATGATTGGATATTTCTAAGATGAATTTTCAATGCAAATGAGTGGAGTAAAATAAATACCAAATCAAATAGAACTCTCTAATTTCAATTGTCGATTATAGAAAAGTGTGCACGAAGAATCATTGAATTTTGTTGGAATCGATTTACTTTTTTTCAAATTCAATTTGTTTGGATTGGATATTTCTAGGATGAATTTTCAATGCAAATGAGTGGAGTAAAATAAATACCAAATCATATAGGACTCTCTAATTTCCATGAATGAGGTCCCAAAAACTCATTTTTCTGTAAGTGTCAGGTAAAAGCAGGACAAGAAAATCTAATCCTAGTAAATTTCTTTTTCTTTAAAACATATATAATAAAATTTGATTTTTCGATGCACCAAAAAGTTAGACTTTTAAATCAAACATCGAATCCAAGAATCGAGCTGTTAGGATAAAAATTGTACTCAACTGGACGAATTGAATGAATTTTGTTTGGTCCGATTTTTTAATTTTTCAACATTTATGCTCAACTCTAGTAAGGCACTAAATGTATTGGAGTAACATAGTGCCATCCTTAATTTAGAAATGAGGGGTTCGAGTTTTGGATATGATTGAAATTTTATTTAAAATATCGTTTTTAAAAATGGACTTTATTATATGAATTCGTATTTAATCGAACTTCAATAGATATCAAATGAAAATAATACTTAATAATAATAATTAGGGGCGGACGTTTTATATTCAGTTTGGGATTATCAATTTTCGGGTTCAGTAACTCGATAATTGACAGTTAAAAGTAGATACCAAATACCAAATACCAAAATTTTAAATTTGGGTAAGCGGTAATTAAATTTCGATTTGGTATGGTATTCGGTAATACCGTCTTGAAGTTGTACCCGATTGTATTAAAAGTTACTGCTACTATTTTTTCAATCATTTCTATTTTTTATGTGGAGGCACGATATAATAAAAAATCAATAGGTAAAAAGATATATAAAAAAAAAAAAACAAATTGATACAACTAAAAGATATGCATTTGTATTGTTTATGTTCATTCATTAACTTTTTTCTTTGGACTTGTACTAATGAATATTAGACATGTTGATATATGATTTTCATTAAGTAAATAATTTGATATTCGAAAAATATCAAATAGCAAATACCAGATGGTACTAGTGTCTCATACCAAACAGGAACCCGAATACCATAATTCTGAAATTTTACTTCTGAATACCATATCGAATACCCAATTACTAAATATCAAATCACCAAAAATTTCGATTCGATTCAATAATTCAATTTTTGATATTTTATGCCCAACCCTAATAATAATAATGACATATAGCAAATTTAGTGAAAAATCTCAATTCGTATTTCCACTCTTTTGTTCCAAGTAGGTGGTTAACGACTAATGATTAAATTAGCCAAATCTTTGCTCAACTGAAAAAATGGACTAACCAATAATTAGAAAAATATAAGAGATAATGAATCAAATGTCACATTATTAATTGGCCTAATATAACTTAGTGATTATAATCCAAACAACATAATAGATCATTTGGTTTGACTAATTAGTGAAACAAATTCATTGTTATTCGAGGGTTGTGGTGCTATGATAAATTTTCTTCACCTTTAATTAAACGTTTCATTTTTAAATTACAACAATAATAATAACAATATATCCAATGAAGTCACAAGTAAGGTCTGAGAAAAGTAGAGTGAATACAAACTTTACCACTATCTCGTAAAGATAAAGAGGTTGTTTCCAAAAGATCTTCTTTAGATTTACAGAAAAAGTAAGCAGTGACAAATACATAACAACGTAACTAATATAAATTAAAGTCTAAAAGAAAGAATACGAACAACAACAAGCAAGACAACATTCCACTACCTACTAACCTTCTACCCTAGTACGCGACCTAAACACCCTCCTATCTAAAATCACGTATCTCGTCACTTATATGTTCTCAACACTTGCCACATCCGTACCAAACCCAAACGACCTAAATACCTCTAAATCAAACAACACTTTCTCATGTTGCCCCTTTGTTTAAATAAATATAGTACTATTCTTTTTATTTTATCCTTAAGAGTTATTAGTCTTGAAAGTATAAATTTAACCAATATAGAAAAGCTAATTAATTAATACATATTTATTGGCCAATTTAATTAATCAAAATAAACTAATTTATGTTCATTTATTGAAAACTTGACTTCAAAAGATCACTGGATAAGGATAAACGGATAAATTTACGTAAAAGGGACGTGAAATATAAAATAATGACGTATAAATAGAAATGGATGGAGTAATTATTAGGTTAGTGGAAAACTTGATGTAATTAAGAGAGAGGGAGTCAAGAATTTGATGTAATTTTAAGATAATCTTTTTAAATTCTTTCTTTCTTTTTTCATATATATATATATATATCATAGAAAAAAGAAAAAGAAAAAGAAAAAGCAAACTTTTCCATTTCATTTGATTGTGTAATTATATTTGTCCAATCAAACTCGATGAAGGAAATTACATTCCGACAAACAAACAAATTATAATATATAACTATACTATGCAATTATTAGATTATGTAATTATTATTTCAATAGTTACACAGTCTGATTATAATTATACATGACTTTCTAAACAGATCCTGAAACTTAAAGGAATTAGCAGAGACCTACACAAATTGTGAAGCATATAGTTTAATTTGATACAATATGCTAAGTGTATATTTGACCATATTCACTTGTAATCGGATAAATAGGTTAATTGAGAGCTCAAGTACTCCAATTAAATAAAAGATATAGTTTGATTAACTATTAAGCATTATAACCATATATGAACTAAACTATTAAGAAAGAACATATCTACTTAATTTCAAATACTTCAAGAATATACTTAAAACTTTTTTCATTTAAATTAAAAATCTATTTTTTAAAAAAAAAAAATCTTTCTTAAATTGTAGACCAATACAATTATGCCATTCACATGGGCAAGAACTATTTAATGTCAGTTTGATCCCAAAAATATAGTTATTGGGACCTCCTCCATGTGTGGAACATTATCATAATTGTCCACTTCTCAAACTATTATGCATGTGAGATTGAATATTTGCCACCCTTTGTTTGGCCCAATCAAACTCTGATCGTATGATTGAAATTCAGACATTTTTAATAAGTACGTTAATATATTATAAGTGATTAAAGATCGATTACCTTGTTTAAATGCATATCAACGCATGATATGACTAATGTTTAGTCATTTATATCTAAGTTTAGCTCAATAAATTTTTGGGAAGAAACAAAACATTTGTTTTTCATTCATTTTATGTATTCATATAAAACAACAAAAACATAAAATGTAAATCACTTGACATACAACCAAAAAATAAACATAGGAAATCACTTTTACACACAAAGGGCTCACTCTCATTTGGAGAGGGCTTCTACTATTAACAACCCTTATATAAGCATTTTACAAAATAATAGGAAGAAAAGAAAAACAATTACATCAATAATAAAGAGAGAAAAAAAAAAAAGGAAAAGAAATGAGCCTAGGAAACTTACTATACTAATCCAAAGGCTGATTTTCCTTTTTAAAAAAATTCCAACCAACTAGGGATTTTAGTATTTTAGTTCTTCTAAATCTATCAACACTAAGACAGATTCAAGATTTGAAAATTCCAATTCGAAATTTCACTCATGACCCATTATTTGTACTTATATAGTGAATCTACAAATCCTTAACTACGTTCTTCTCAGGTATATTGTCATAGAAGTTAAAAAAAAGGTTACTTTGAGAAGTTAAGTCGAGACGTATAAGTGGCCTTAGGAGTCCATTTACTTGGAATAACATCTCTAGCTGAGAGGGTTCGCCTTTTGGTTAGTGTGGTTAGCTTAACTGAAAATGGTCCTTGTAATGGTCCACCAATAATGCACCAATTTGCACCCCATAGATGTGTCATTGTTAACCATTGATTAGACCTTGCCTGAAAAATAAATATGTCAAAATTTTAATTGACAAATAATATTGGCATTATATCATGTTATTTCGTTTATTGCATATGTCATACTGTCGAGCAACAAAGCTTACATAGAAAAGGTTATAAAAGTATGCACCTAGTATTGTCTCTCTAGTGTATCCTAGATAATAATTTTTTTTATTTTTTTTAATAAAGGAAATAATTAAGGCATTTTGCACTATATGATTGGTTGGAAAGTCAATTTTGTAGATATAGGAAGAAAAAAGAAATAAAAGAGCATGTGAAGAAAGTGCTTTTAGAAAAAATTGCATAAGAAAAAGAAGATATTATATCCTATAGACAATGTGGTGTATGGAGAGCATCTCGCTAATTAATATTATCTTTTAAATGATATGATAATTTAAAAATAAAAGTTAATTTTTAAAACGAATTGAAGTGAAAGTATTTATACAATCAGATCATTTATAAGAAATCTATAAGTAGAATTTTGTAATATAGCTAACCGCTACATATTACAAGTTAAATTTAATTTATTTTTCGAACATATTTTATACTGTCAATATATATAACGAAGATATGTACCTCTCTTATTTGCATGGATCCAATATCACCATCTCCATCCTCAAATTCCACCAAAAGAGAAAGCCAATAAGCTGTTGAGCCAACATTTACATGAAATGCAATGTTTTGTCCAGGATATTTGCAAGGAGTCCTACACCCACAAATTCAAAAATTTAGTATTTTATTAATTGAGGCAACAAAATATCAAAAGTTTAATCGATTGTGACAATAAAATTACTCGGTCACTAACAATACTTCATCCCATACTTAAAAGGCTAAATCTCAATTGTTCAGACCATCAATGAAGTCACTCTACCACTTACAATACCTCATTCTCATACTTAAATTATTTACAAATTATTTTATTGATCGCTCGATGAAAAAAAAAGGATAATCCTATATTAAAAATGAAAAAATATAGTGACTCAGTGGTGTCATTGTCAATTTGTCACTATTTTCTCAGAACTTTTGAAGTAAAATTGTACCGTATGCTTTTATTAAATTAATTAATTAAACCACTAACAATAAATTGACAAAACTGAAACTGCAGTCTGTTAGTATTATTACTCAACTAATTAAATAAAATTAAGACACATAAAATAAAACGACTTACTTGCGGTAAATAATGGAGATTTTACCACGATTGCGCAAGTTAGTGTTACGACCTGAAATAGCCATACGTCCGAACGCGGACCCACTAAGGTCGAAGTGGACTAGACCTTTAGTTAGGGCCGGCGATTCATCGGTAACAATAATTGTCACGGCCCGTTTTGAGCAAATAGTTTTATCCAAGCATTTTACTTTATAGCAAGCTCCACAACCTTCGCCCTTTTTGAATAAGGCCGAACTCACAGCCCCAACTCGAGCCCTGAACGGCTTCACATCCACCATTGTCCCGTACCCACATGCTCCGCCTACACCAAAATTTCGTCATTTAAAACCAAATTAAGATATGTCGAAATTTTCTAGTCGTAAAATCTTATTGAAAAAAAAACTGTTTTTTTTGTTATATTCCCATTGGCCCTTTTCTCTATCTGTAATGCATGACGTGGAAAGCACGTTATAATGCATATGAACCAATTAGAAGTAAATATAAATAGGGCGAAATCGGAATTTTCATCCAGGCAGATTTAAAATATATATAAAAAAATCTTATATATACGGTATAATCTTTTAGTACAAAACGTTTTGATTCTAAATATAAATATGAATCCTTCAAAAATTATTATCTTATTTTTAGAGAATTCAACATCTGTCAGCATTTCTAAAGAATTCAAACAACATTCAACATAAAACTCGAAACGTACCGTCGCTACCATCTCCATTGGGACTACCATACCAAGTAGCCGAAGCAGAGTGCCAATGTGGGTTCGCAGCACGTTGGGGAGTGGTACCCGATGCAATGACCGCGAAAAAAGCTAAAATCACCGACATAACATAACTAGCAAGGCAAATTCTAGAATCCATAACGTTGTGTAAATATAATCCTCGGTTTCTCTCTGCGTTTCGCGGAGAAACCGAGGTAGTAAGATTGTAAGAATTGAAGAAGAGATGAGAGTGTTAACAAGTTAGAACTAAGAAGAGAATTATATAGTCCTATTTTAATAAGGTGAAGAATATTATAAAGGTAAGTGGAAATTTTAGGGTCCATGTGACCTTATATTATACTATTAGAATTTTATTTTTTAATTTATGATGGTACCACTACGAACTTTATATTATAATAAAAATAAAATAAATGGGGGCCAGCGACAGTTAAGGCGTTAGAACAGCAAGCTAAAAGTGTAGTTCTTGTCAGTTGAGGGGTCACTTTGTTTGTTGGTTTTAGTTATAGATATTTTACAACATTAATTATTATTCAACAAATAATAATTGAGTTCTAAGTTATAATATATATTGACAGCGTAGTAAGTATTTGTTCATCCTTAATAAGAGATATTGGATATGAAGTCACTTATTATAGGGAACATTTTAACATGCCCCAATCACCAATGTAAGACTTTCTGGTGTGAATTTGGATTTAGTGTGGCTACCGAAATAATACTTCTAGGAAATGTGGAGTAGTTAAGGACCCCATCAAAAGGAATAGTAAATATGAAAAAAAAAAAATATTTCAATAATTATCTTGAACTTTGAAGAATTCACTGATTTTGAATTATGAAAAAAATTTCAATAGTTCGATCACTTACTATGGACTAGATCGAGGGAGTACTAATCTGGCTTAGTGTCTTTGTCCGTCTATAATTGGTTGGTTTACGACAAGTATTCAGAAGTCATAGCTTTGAAGATGATACACCATTTTTGCATTTTTGATGACATTGATAGCTGAAAGGAAAAATGAGTTAATTATAAGGTGTCGAATACTTTCGGAGTGCGAGCCTATGAGACCTTTTGGGGAAAACTATATAGACTTGATCCAAAACAGACAATATCTCATGGTATTTCTTGGACCATTTTTGCCCAATAATTTCTTATACTATCAAGTTCTACATATATAAAATACTTGCTTAACGGTCAGTACCTAGGGGCATATTGGTCATTTGACGACAAGAATAGAGTATTCTACCGTTATTTACTTATTTTTGTTTGTTTATTGGGTTTTGGGATTTTCCTCAAGTGTAGTATTTATAATTTCCATTCTTTGGTTTCATCTAAAAAAACCAAAGAAAAAGAACATAAGAATCTTTTATTTTGCAATATTCGGATCCAATTTTATTAATATTCCTTTGAATACATTTTGATTTTTATACTTTAAACAAGATCAACTGTTTTCCTCCATTTTTGTCTTTTTTTTTTTTTTTTTTAATCTTAAATAAACAATCAAGAATTGAACTACTCTTTGTAAAATCGTGATAAAGAGTGTCTTTCAATCGATCTATGTGACAGGAAGATTGGTATTCCTTCATTTTTAATCAGTGATTTTAGATTTGAGACCTTATAAATAGAAATATTCCAATTGGAGCATCAACCCTAGAATTTTTTTTTTAAATGTAATCCCTAATATATAACATGATTTTATCAAGTCATCAAAAGTATTATTTAGTATGACTTTAGAATATTATTATTGGCTTTATATATTATTGCCATTTAATTTTCACGTTATATCTTTCACTTTAGGCATCTCTTTAGGGGAGAACTTTATGCTCATGTGATTGACACCTCTATTTGCCTGTTATACATACGCATTTTGTTTTTTCATCACTTCTGGGGTCTTGGACAACTCATCTTTGTTAAAGTCCAAAAACAAATTTTCGCAATATATTTTATATGGTTAATTTAATTATTCAATAGACGAATAAGAATACATAAAAAAAAAATTTGTATAAATATCAGACATCAAATGAGAATTTTAAAAAAACTATATTTCCTCATTATATACCTTATAGTACTATTTTTACTAGTAATTAGTAAATTGAACTCGACATATATACAATTGTTCCTCATCATTGGGTCGTCATTTGTAAGGAAATCCTAAAAAAAAATGTGTTATCCTATTACTTAATGGGAAAATTTTCAAAACAACAATATTTTAGCCTTTAGTGGACTCCTTAGCAATAGTTTCACTATTTATTTAAATTGACAATATTTTAATTTGTTAAGGAATGAGTTATGTATTTATTTTATTTTAATTAATTTGAAAGAATACAAATAATTAATAACAGAATAGAGAAAATCATGGAATAGAAAATTTCAAAAAGGAAAAAAAGATTTTAAATATAAATTAGTTACGTTTTGAAAGAGCATATGTTGCCAATTTTTCTTTGGAGCCTTTTTTTGCCTTGTTCTTAAGAATTCCAAAAAAAAAAATTGCAAAAAATTGTTTTGTCTTCCGAATCATTCAATTGATAATTTTCAAAGCTTCTTCGAGTTGAATTCGGCATATTCTTGAAACGGAGGTTTTCAAAATTCACGACTTTAATTTCGTCAGTTCCATTGAATTCAAGAAATTTCGACATCATGTATTTTTGTTTTTGTCGATTATTGTATTTGTTTGGATGATATATTCGTATATCTCGACTATAATAGTGGGTTGATTTTTTTCTAATTAAATCGGTGAAATCTTTGTATGGTTTGATATTTTTAGCTTTTTTTGGATGTTTTGTATCCAAACTATGATGTAGAACAATTGAAAGTGTTTGATTGTGTTTTTTTTTGTTTCGTAGCTATTTTTTTTTTATTTGAATGCATACAATATTTTTATATCTCATTTTGTTAATATAAACAGTAACAATATGAGATTTTCGTATCCAAATTATGACGTAGAACGAATGAAATTGTTTGTTTTTTTTTATAGTTTGGAAGCTGCTTTTTTTTTTTTTTTAAATGCAGACAGTATTTTGTATCCCACTAAGTTAATGTAAATAGTAACAATATAGGGATATAGTCATAAAAATTATGTGATATACTGAATGGAGTACAACTAGGGATTAAAAATCACAAAGCAATTAAGAATTATATATCAATATTTGTTGCCTTGTAGTAAGTTCTGGATACAATTAAATATTGGATTCAATTTGTTGTAGTTGAGCTAAAAGGTGAAATCTTTGTATGTAAATACAGATCAGTATGTATTGACTGCGTGTTCTATATTTTTTCTTTTTGAAGCTAGTGATGTTTGAGCGCGCGTTAAATTTATGTAATTAGTTTATTTTATTTTTATGTATTTAACGTGTAATTACTTGTTGGATACATACAACATTCCAATTACTCCCTTACCTGATCAAAACGAGTGGAATGTGCCTGGGTATATTAAGGACGACATAGTGCGGCCTCCAAGGCACAAAAAGCTACCTGGAAGGCCATCCCAGAAGTATCGTGAGAAGGCGTACAACGAGCTATATGGGAAGAAGAGCAAGAATTCTTGCAGTACTTGTGGGTTTAAGGGGCATAATAGGCGTTCGTGTAGGAATGGATCACGTATTGTTTATTTAATGATGCTTCAATTTTATATCTTATTAGAGTGGAATTGTTTCCCAATTTCTAATGCCCTCTGTTTTATATATTTACTTGTTTGAAATTCTTTGAATATGTGGTCAACCGAAATGTATTCATATTCATGTTATGAATTTATTTATTTTATTTTTATGTATTTAACGTGTAATTATTTTAAAGTGTAATTGAAAAATTATATGAGTCACAAATTTAAATTATATAAAAAATGGAATACAATCTATATACCTAAAGATATGTATAACTTAAATACAAAAAACTGTAGGTATAGTATTATAATAAATACAACTCTTTTGGCATTCTAGTTTAAGAAAAAAAAATATAAATACAAATTAGTAGTAAAATAAAATGATATTGAAAATACATTTTTGGTGAAAACATAAAACATAGAATAAGTTGTATTCAAACTAAATTGTATTTATATTTCAATATTCAGTCTTGTTATATTATTATTATTTCACTTTAAAATTGTAGTCACTACTTCTTTGGATCAGTTTATATTTCAAAAATCAGGATGTATTTCAATATAAGTTTGTATTTCAAAAATCAGGACGTATTTCAATATCAGTTTGTAATGAATACCAAATAAGATTGTATTTCCCTTCTTATAATGTATTTATCACAATTTTATATATTATGTTTTCATCAAACTTATATTGCCTTAACAAAATAAAATACAAAAATATGTCTTCCTAATACAGTTATGATTAAAACTGCAGAGAGTATACATATGAATACAAAAAATGTCTTACAAAAAAATAAAATACAAAAAATGCCTTACTAATACAGTTATGATTAAAATACAAAATATGTCCTACTAATACAGTCATGATTAAGACATGTATAATATACACATGAATATACTGTAATTTTGTAATTTATAACATAAATATTTGATAAATATCTAAACAAAATCACATAAAAATCGAAAAAATTGACTGAAAAATCTGTAATATACACCATAATCGGTGAATTTAAAAAATAAATCTTAGTAAATAATGGAAATTACCTTTGCCAATTGAGCAATTTCTTGAATTAATATAGATATTTCGTTTAACAATCGAGAAATTTCTTAAATTAAAATAGAAATTTTGTTGAACAATTTGTGAGAACCTTGAAGAAAGAGGAGCTGGTAAATGTGAAAGGTAGGGGAAAGAAAACGTGAAAGGTGGGGAAATAAGAGTAATGGGTTCTGGGTAGTGGTGTAGTTGTTTTTTTCTTTTTAAACGGTTATTGGTTTAGAATTTGGTCCAATATAGGACTGTTTTGATAAATAAAAGGAAATTTAAATAATAAAATCTGAATACAAATTATTTTCTAAAATATTGTCATTCTAACATTTTAAATAAATATTTTAAAGTGTTGTTGTTTTGACTAATTATGTTAGGTATTATGATTTGATAGCTAATTTTCTCTTACTGGGTACATATTTGCTTGGATCAGAGGCGAATCTATGATTTGAAAATAGTAAAGACATGTGTTAAAGAATTATTTGTGCACCTTGTATTAATTAGTATACCTATTCAATTCCGAGTGACCATGATCCTCATACCTAAAGCTAGAGAAGAGGTAGACCTACCTTTTAATGTAGGGGGATCATGGTCACGCGACAGAAATATTCATCAAATGAAAATTTAAAATGTATCATCTGAATTGAGATAGAAGCGGAAGAGTAACAAATATGAATAATCAAAAGTGTTTTATCCTTATTTTCTCACCTAGCTATGAAGAGTGATAATTATAGCAAGAAAAGATAGCAAGTGCCATGAGCGGAGCCACCTTAAACGATCAAAGAGTGATTTCATACACATTTTTTATTAAAAAATTATATAATATATAAAAATTAAATATTAATAGTTGTTATTAACATACATATTCATTCTTCGTCAAATTTCTGATTCCATCATCGATAGGTAGGGGTGTGGTTTCAACCTTAAGTCTAAGATATATATATATATATATATATATATATATGGTTGAGGCAAAAACATGCCTCGTGCGTTCCTTATCTATCCAACAAACGTATCACCAATCACACACTCACTTCATAATTATTTTAGGCAAAACTATGTCTAACTTTTACCATATTCAATCATTGACACGTTATTATGTTCTTTTCTTTTGCACGACGTGTAAGAACACTAATGACCAATGAACAACCCTCTCTTTGTTTTAATTTATTTGTCATGTTTTATTTGACACATAATTTTAAAAAGTAAAATAAAATTTTAAATTTATGATATTAAATATATTATATGAAAATTTGAAATTAAAGAGTTGCTCAAAAGGAAAAGAAATATTCTTTTTTAAATAGGTTTTTTTATAAAGTAAGATAAACAAATTAAAATAGAGGGAGTACATCGATAGCCCTTTGAACTTGTCAGCAATTCAACGTAGAAATTAAAATTAAGGATTGTTAATTGAATACCTAGACACATAATAAAATGTTTCTATTAAATAGTATCGATTCAAATTTTAAATATTATCTGAACGTGTTCTCAAATGTAGCATATTTTGTTCTTATAAATTATCAGCTTCTTAGAAGAACTCACATAGAAAGTCCTATATACTAAATAAAGAGAAAACTATAACCTAATATTTTCGAATTATCTATACTTTTATA
Source organism: Solanum bulbocastanum (assembly GCA_037074985.1). Classification (NCBI taxonomy): domain Eukaryota; kingdom Viridiplantae; phylum Streptophyta; class Magnoliopsida; order Solanales; family Solanaceae; genus Solanum; species Solanum bulbocastanum. The sequence goes on along the minus strand of CM073606.1, from coordinate 4,361,621 downwards.
TATAAAAATATATATATAAATGTATACTTCGACTTTATATATTGATAAATTAGATTATCGAAGGATATATTTATGTAAATTTTCATATAATAAATAAATTTTCTCAACATTCCAAGGAATTATTATGCTTTTCTAATATTTCCTTGTGTTCTCTACTATGTACTTCTTCTGTTTTTAATTACTTGCCCATTTTTAAATTAACACACTTAATTAAAAAAAAAATAATTAACATAGTTATTTTATCATTTTACCCTTTTTACTTATGAAGTTCTACCTTTTTCAAAATTAATTAATTGAGGGTATAGTAGCTAAAAAATTTTTGCCCTTTCTTAATTTGTCAAAATAGACAAGTAAAAAGGGACAAATAAAAAAAAAAATTTAGACAAGTAATTAAAGTCGGAGAGTATTAGATAAAGGAAGACTCATATACGTAGTACACGTACAGGAAGTTAGTAAATATATTGGAAGCAATAATATATAGTTTTTAATTAATAAAGTGGTACAGCTAAAGATTACAATGTTTATTAGATTACTAGGATATTTCTTAATTTTATCGATTCCATAAAGTTGGGAATTTTTTTTTAGTTATAAATAAAGTTAAATATACAAATAATTTAATACATCTACCCTACTTAACAAAACAATTAATAACCAAATGCAATCTTTTCTTTACACGTATTAAAGTACAGGCATGAAAAAATTTCAAAAATTTTCTGTGATAATGGGTAATGCTAATACTTCTCTCCTAATTTACGTGATATCATTTGAATTTTAAGAATAAAAAAAAATTGATAAAGAATCTTTAAAACTTTTAAAGTAAAATTAATTTACATATTCAAAAATTAAGTAAAATGCAATTATAAAGAATCTCTTTTAATTATTAAAATTTGAACGATATCACGTAAATTAGATCAAATAAAAGGAGTATATGTTACAGGCTGTTAGTTAAAGTAACCAAATCTCTGTGATTCAATTTCAGCTTATAGAACAATACTTGCTATAAATCTAAATCAATCATTTATATAAAATTCTTATATAATTTTATCAAATGAGCAGATTACAGTTCATAAATAAGATATTGAAATATCATGGTGTTGCATCGATAAATTTATATCTTCATGTTTTTTATAATTTTATAAAGATTCATTAGTCAACAATAGTAATAACTAGTTAGTCTTTTAAAATAATCCTTTCACATGGTATGAGCATCTCATCACGTCGAGCATGCATTTATTTTTTTGCAAAAATTAAAATGATTCGATTCATTTTAGTCCATTCAAATTCATCTCAAAGTTAACGAGCTCCAAATTTTGAGTTTATCAAAGTATGAGTTTAAAACTTTATACGATCGGTGATGAGTTCAAAATATAGGTCTGGCACAAAAAAAATATGACATTCAAAAATATATAGATCTGATGTCATCTGAAGATTTATTATACGTATGTAGAATGTACTCAATATCTCTAAACCTGCACCACCGAACAACGATGTATATGAGAAATGTACTTGTTATAGGACCTATTTTATCGACAAGATTTATCATCATATTAGTGACTCTAAAACTATTGTTTTCATTATTATTTCTTTATCCCGTGTCCAGTACCTACAGTGGAGCCTCGATTTATGTTGGTAGTGCCCATTTGGGAGTAAATGACAAAAATAATTACTGGCGTTTAGTGTAACAAGAAATTGTTGCGGTGTAGTGGTTAACACGTTAGTCTTACACACTAATCGTTTGGTGTGAAGGATAGGGTAAAATAATCTCGGGATTAAATTATAGTACCACTCAGTTTGTTGTTTGGTTGGCAAGGCCGGGATAAGTTATTCCTTTCTATGAGTGGTATAGTAATCTCGGGATAACTTATCCCGGGATAAAATGACTAAATGACAAAAATGTCCCTTTAAACACTTTTTAGACATTATTTTTCAAATCCATGAAGGGTATTTTTGTAAACTTATATGTTGTTCTTAAGATTTATTATTTTGAATACAACAAACCAAACACTCAATAAAAAATAATCTTAGCATAACTTATCCTATCATAACTAATCCCATCATAACTTATCCCACCATAACTAATCCCATCATAACTTGAATTCAAACCAAACGACCCGTAAAGGTCCTCAGTTCGATCATGGCAAACAACATTACTTTTTATTTTTTGTTCCACCAACTTATAATTGATTCACTTGTATGGTTGGGTCATAGAGGTGTCAAATGAGCGGGTTGATTGCAGTATCGGGTGATTTACAAAAATGGCGTTGGAAGTGAGTGGCGTCTTCAATTTTCGCCCCCACTATCCCCATAAGCAAACCTTCAATTTTAATAAAATTTGGTCCAACATTTTGACTTTTAACCTTGAATGTCTATCTACGAATCAAGCAGGGGTAAAAAGTTCAAGACCTTCCATTTTAAATGTTAATAATGGTTGCAAGACCATCATGTTTTCATCGACTAATTTTATCGTCCTTAATTAATTGTTTTGGCAATTTTGGATGGGAATAGTAATAGATGAGGTCATTATTCTTGCTATAATAATGAAGTTTATATTCCATCATGCTTGAGTCATGTTGCATTTCCTCCCTTGTTAAATTATTGAGATTTTGAAGCCTTTTGTACTAAAATAATTATCCACGTGACATCATGTGAATTAGATCATAAGAGAATAATTGAAGTTGGTACTTAATTGGCTGGTGGGATTTGATTCAAAAAAAATGATATGTTTTTTTTTTTTTAAAAGAAAGGTCTGAAATATATTTGAATTTTGATCGAAATTGCTGTAACGATATCAAATTTTGGAAAAGACTTTTTACCCCTGCACTATCTAATAGGATATTTTAAAGGTATATATGTGTCCACGTGGATATCATAAAATATTGCATAATTATAAATAGTAATGTGTCCACGTGGGCACATATATACCTTTAAAATACAATATTAAATAGTGCATGGGGGTAAAAGCTCCTCTATAAAGTTTGGTATCGTAACAACAATTTTGGCTGAAGTTAAAATATTTTTCAAACCCTTCACCCTTTTTTTCCCCAACTTTTCAAGGAATTTGTTTCCTTCTATCAAAATAAATAGGTTGTTCACGTTTGTTTGTTAATCATCAAAATCGTAACTCAATTTAAAATAAACACAAAACAAATCTCATCATCATACAAGTAATTGTAAATTAAATTAAAATCAACCAAAAATTATAAGTCGATCACCTCAACCTATCATTTTACATCTCATAAAAATACTGATTTAATTAAATCTTTTACCATTTATCCATAATATCTATTGTAGTCTTCAGAACATTTTTCCTAAGACATAACATTTTATTTATTTCTTTATTCTATTTCTGTCATTAAAATATGGAGTATATAAACATATTCATTTTTATGTTAAAAAATGTCTACCAAATACATATGAACTACTTAAATTTTACTTTTTCTGGGCTCATCCCCTATTAATTTCTTTTACCTTTTCTTGAGTCTTTTTTTTTTTGTTTTCCACCCAGTATTCTGTATCCACATTGAAACTCGACTAAATTCAGATTCGTGCTGGAAAGTCCCACATTGGGGGTAAAGCTCCCCTAACAAAGGCGACCCCGTACCCAAGGGGACTCAAATTGAAGACCTCTTGATTAAAACTGAAGGAGTACTTACCACTCCACCACAATCCTGTTGGTTCTTGACTCTTTGTTATGTTGTATTATGCAACAACTTTATTTAAAGGGAAAAGAAAAGCACAAATAAAGTCTTCAAGGGCATAAATTGAACTAAAGCATTTCTTTTCCAACAGTTTTGTACCAAAAGTTAAGGAGGCGTTTGACAGAAAAAGTTTGAAATTGAATTTTCAAGAATTTGAAAAATAACAAAAAAAAGTTGTTTTCATCGTTTCACTTCAAATTCCTTACGAAAAGTCAAAAAATAATTTTAATCTGTATTCACGGCCAAAACAACTTCAATTATCACATATCATTTTTCATTTTAAAAATAAAAAAATTATTATTATATCAAATTTCACAATAAAATATGATCAAACACGCACTAAATTAAATAACCATCATCTTATAGTGCAAATAAAGTAGGATTTAAAACCTCAAGAAAATCCGCAATTACTATCCTCCAATGAATTAACCAACTTCTGTACAACAATTCATAAACCTTTAAAGACCAAATGTCATTCTTTTAAATCGATAAAAGTATAATTAAAAGAAGTATATATATATATATATATATATATATATATATATAAACTAAAGAAATGATATACACTCCCTTCACGTCTATATCTTCTAAAATACTCATAATGTACCTTATGAGTTGGATCCCACGTAGCCCAACTCCTTTAAAAACTTTTGCTTTTTGTTTGAACATTCTCTTCACATCTAACAAATAGTGGGCATATAAGTACTTGCTTGATCCTTTAAATTACTCGTAGCGTAAGCCAACAAAATTATTGCATTGTATAGAAGTTGCTAAGATATTGGTAAGAATATATTGCTATTGCAAGTTTATAACTTTCTATTTTATTTGAATATTATCTAATTGTAATTTACTTCAAAAAAAAAAAAAAGTTTCCTTGATGGAGAAAAACTCTTTCATATTTAATTACTTTTGTCATTAGAAATGTTAAAATGTTTTACTTATTGATTATAAAATAAAAATAAAAGGGAACCCTCCATCCCCTTTTTTTGGGTTATTCCTAATCTAAGATAAGATGATTTCCACCCTTATGTCATTCTTGAAGTCTTTCGATTTAAGTTTTGATTTGTGATGTTTTTAAAAATATTTTTATAGGGAAAAGTTAAATATGGGAAGTTTTGAGAAGCAAGTGAAGGAGAGAACACAAGAGTTGAAGATGTTTTTCAAGAAAGGAGTAAAAATTGTGGGAGATTCTTGCAAGAAGGGTTGGTACAAGATGAAGAACATAAGGAGTTGAAGTCTTTTTATTTTTCTTTAATTTGAGAGGTTTTGATTATTGGAGAGAAGGTTGATTATTTTATGTAACTAGGTATATTTTGGTTTAATTTGCAAGCTTGGTTCTTGAAAAGATAGAAAAGAGTCTTTGGTATTTTTCTAGTGTTTCTATGCAACAAATTTGATCTTGAACTCTCTATTTTATGGTTTGCTACGATGGATTTTGTTTGTCGTAGTTTGACTGAATATTAAGTTTAAAAATCAAAGTAACAATATTTTTGAAATTTATGATCTTCTATATAATTAAATATTTATATGATTGTATGGTTTTTGAAACTATTAATCTTAAATTTGTGATTTTTCTTATTCCTCTTCAATTTTGAAAAATCTCTCACATTGTAAGGTTCGATTAATTGATGTGGATCATGAATTTACTTTCTTATATTTTGATACTAGCTTCTTAATGTTAAATTTTAACTCAACCATTAATTAGGACCAAACTAAATTTTTATGACGAAAACTATTGTCTTTTCAAGGATCCATATATCATCACAAATCATTAGGAACACAAAATTAGATATGGAAGCGTACTTGTTGCGAATCAAGTCGACTTTATACGGGCTTATGTGTTACAAGTAGTGAAGGAGGCTAATGGAGTTATTGAGCCGAGTAAAATAAAAGAGAGTTTTATTTGGGATCCAAACCCAATTACCAAGTGGTTAAATGGGACTAGGGGTTATACAAAAGGGTTATGCGTATTGTAAAGAAACTGTCTGTTTCTCTCATCTTCTTTCTAGAGTTTAACTTCTCATCTACATTCTTATTTCTATCTTTAGTTACTTGTTATTTCAGTACTTCTCTTTATAATTCAAGTGTTGTTATTATAATTTGATTATCAGTGAATATAATGTTTATGTATCTGTATTAAGAATTTGAATTTGTTTCGGTACTTGAATCCATGAACACCATATCAAATCACCATATTGTAATTTTGGTCTTTCAAACCAAGACATAAAACATCTTGTTCTTTCAGCAATGGGATGCTACTGCTAGATAGAAAACCTTATGTATGATTTGGAGATTATAACACATATAATAATAAATGTGTGTTAACTCTTTTAAGTAAGATAACCTTAACTGATATTTACTAACATATCAATAATTAAGCCATTTCATATTATGATTCTTTTTTTGAAGTTTGATATCGAAATCTTTAGTTGAATGTCAATGATCATATCAATCATATAACATAATTTAGTTTTTTTTTTTTTTTTAAGCCAGTTGGCAATTTGCTTACGTGTGAAATTGTTAAACAATATAAATATTTAAAAATGACAGAGAAAAATTAAATTATTTCCCATGATTATTAGAAGATCCCAAGAATCTTCCTTCCGTTACCAAAATCAACTACACACTACATATTAATCCTATATCTACAACTAATAATCTTAACCGTTCATCATCTCCATCATCACACTAGCAAATTTTTCCTTTTTTTCATATTTATCATCGGATATTGTTTTTCGAATATCCATCTATTTTGTTATTCTTCTTCCTTCTCGTAGGTTTTTCAAATACCCATTTGGAAGATTATGGATATTCGAATTTGATGTACTTGAGCTGTTGATTATTTTTTTAAAATAATTTTTCTACTTTCATAAGAAAGCGATAAGATCTACGTATATTATATACCTTTTCCAAATTTCGTATATTGTTGTATCACGCTATTATAAAAGTTTGGAACATGCTTTTACTGTGCACCGAGAAGTATAGAATTACCACCCAGTTTTTAAACCATATAAATATAGATATTCACCAAAATTTAGTTAAAATTTTCACAATTCCCTCTTCTTCTTCTTCCCTCCTCTCTCTCTAGAACCCTCCTTGTTGCAGTTTCTCTCTCTACCTATACATACACTCTGTATATGCAATCTTTGTTTCTTCTTCTTTGATTCTGATTTCTAGTTGTTGTTGTTTCGGTGCCGTTCTTCTTCCTTTTTTTTTTTTTTTTTGATTTACGATTTTTTTAAATGGAGATGAAAATGGAGGATTCGTGTTTGCTTTCGTTGATTTCTGAGGTTTCTTCTGGAAGATGCGCTGCTAAAAATCGTAGAGTTACGCGGTTCACGAAGATACCTATAATACCGAGTACGCCTCGAAGTTGTAAGTTTAGGGTTTGTTAAATCTTCTGTTAGGGTTGATTACATTTTACGTTTTATCTGTTTTGTTTCGTACTGACTGAAGCTGAATTTGAAGAATTTGGTGTGGAATTTCGTAAAGGTTGTTGTGAATTTTGTGATTTTGAAGGAAATTGTTCGTTCGGAATTACCGAATTCTGAATTCTCTGTTTGATAATCCTGCGTAATTCGAGAAAAGTGGTTATTGCGTTGTTATATTTCATGCGAAAATTCTGAAAATTTTTGCCGCGTTTGGTGATTTCTGTGATTATATGGACAATTTTGAAAATCTGGTTAGGGATCTGTTGGCTTTTGTTGTTCAGAGAACTGCTTGAAAGATTTAAGAGACTTGTTTCTGTTGATCATTTTAAAGAAGTTGTTATCTGAGTTGAAACTGGAAAATTGATTGAATGGCGGGTAGGCAATTAGATTTCCCGAGGACGAGTGGTGGTAACTTGAAAGAGCAATTAGTGAGGAGAACTTTGCAGAATGTGAGGTCTCAAGGGCACATATATGTTGAGCTTAGAGAGGATGGGAAGAGGCTAGTCTTTTTCTGCACGCTATGTCATTCTCCATGTTATAGCGATTCTGTTCTGTTTAATCATTTGAAAGGTAATCTCCATACGGAAATGCTTGCTGCTGCTAAAGCCACATTGTTGAAACCTAATCCTTGGCCCTTCAATGATGGTGTACTTTTCTTTAATGATCTGGAGCAAGATAAGCACTCACCTAATGTGAATGTTGGGAAAAGCAGACTGGTTGACACTTGTCTTGAAGATGAAAGTAGCCTTGCTATTGTTGAGTGTGATGACAACTTGAGAGATAATGGGGATACATATGTTTCCGAGTATGAGTACGGCCTGCTGGATAGTGAGTTAACTGGTAATGGAGAAAGTGAGTACTTGGTTATTCCGGGTGTGTTGTGTAAAGACGAGTTATCTGATCTAGAAGTGAAGCATATTGGTATTGGAAAAATTGCCGCTCGTATTAGTGTACGTGGCATTGACTCAAAAAAAATTCGTAGAATATGGTGTGAATGGTTGGCAAAGAAGGATTCTGATGATATGGATACCTCTGTGGTTCCAGATCATGATTTTGCGGTTGTTACATTTCCTTATAACTATAATTTGGGTAGGAAACCGTTACTTGATGACAGATTTTTGCTCCCTTCCAGTCCTTATTCAGAATCTGAGGAAACCAGTGTTACTGGAAAGAGGAAGAGAAAGTCATTTTCAGACCCTGAGGATTTCAGTGAGTCTCTTAGTAATCATTGTGATTCGTCCGGGGAAGAATCTCAATCAACAAATAACTCAAATATGAAACTGATATTGGGAACATGTGATGATCAACTAGTGAGCTCAAGAATTATATCCAGCAAAACTATGAGGAGAGAGTTGAGGAAACAGCAGCGAGTGGCTTCCGAGAGAATGTGTGATATCTGTCAACAGAAAATGCTTCCTGGTAAGGATGTGGCAACTCTTCTGAGCAGGAAATCTGGAAAACTTATGTGCAGCAGTAGAAATATGACAGGGGTAAACACTGCTCTGTTTTTTCTTTTTTTTCCATATGATATTTGTTTATTATTGTGTTGTAGACTTGTTTCTCCACTTTTGGAGCCTTAACAGAGATCCATTACTTATTACTACAATTCATGCTCATACAAATCCTGTGTCAATACAGGCATTTCATTTGTTTCACGTATCTTGCCTCATTCATTGGATACTTCAATGTGAATTGCAAACCTATGTGAAACCTGTTGACAAACCAAAAATGGAAACAAAAGCAAAACGAAGATCTAAGAGGAAGACTGGAACCAAACACAATGCAAAAGAGAAGGAAGATGAGATAAAATCAGCGAGACGAATCAACTCAGTGTTCTGTCCAGAATGCCAGGGCACTGGTATCATAATTGAGGGAGATGAGTTGGAGAAGCCTCCCGTCTCACTTTCTGAGGTTTGCAAACAACCTGCAAGTTTCCATTCCTCTCTTTCCACCTTGCCCACCCACCCTCACACACAAAAAAAATAAAAAGGGAAGGGGAAACCAAAATAGATGTGTTTTTTCCCCCACTTGCTTGGATAGCTGTTGAGCACCACATTTATATGCATTTTTTTCCACTTGGTTGGATACCTGTTGATCACCACAGTAATATTATTTAATTCATTTACATTTTCTGTTTCTTCCATGTGCTAATTCTTCTTAGATTCACCAACAGAATATACTCCCTGTTCCTGTATTCGTTATGTGAATTGGGAAGTAGTGCCAGTTTATTTCTTGGTAGTAATCCTCAGATATGCTAGTGATATCTAATATCTCTAAGTGCCCATTTATGAGCGTCCTGTTGGCTCATCGAACCAACAGATGATGTGGGGCCTAAGGGTCGTTTAGACTTGAACCTGTCGTGTTGCCATATTAGACTCATTCGAGTGCAGTGTTTTGACTATGAGTGGATGTGAGTGAAGTTATTACTACTTGTTAGCTTATATCTTTAGCTTTATTTTCAGGTGTACAGGCACAAAATTAAACTGAGTGATGCACGAAAAGCATGGATGAAGAATCCTGAGGTGTTGCAAAATTGCTCAACGGGTTTTGATTTACCCCCTGAGCATGATGATCTTCTCCAGGTTGGAATATTAGAGGTGATGTCCATATAAAGGGGGATTGATCTTAGGGATCTTACTATGCTTTTTATTTTGCAGGAATATGTATCACCACTCAAATTGCTGCACTTTTATCGCGCCAATGTTTCAAGCTGAGGCTATATTTTTGATGTATCACACTGACGAGCATTCACAACTGTGATGTGTGGAACGAGTCTTTACTACTGTTATGTGTAGAACTTAAGTCTTTCCGTTGATATTAACCTTTTGTAAATGTCATGGGTCTGATGAAACTATTGGTTACTATAGTAGTGTGTACAGACTTTAGAGATGAATGTGTAATATGAGAAGACATGATTTTCAATTCAGATGTACTCCTTATTTGGTGAAGATTCATATATCATGCTTCTTCCCAGGTGTGAGACAGCATAAATTGTTAGGTGCCGCTGTGAGAAGTTCAAATCTCTCTTGTGAATCCCAGGGTGTTGAGAAAAAAGCTGTCTGCATAGAATATTGCTGAATAGTTTCATTTAACATTTTCAGTGCTCCAGCAACTACTTTATGCGGAAACCCTTTTAAAGCACAGGCCAATAATTCACTATAGTAAGAAATTTTATATTTCGAGTCATGAGTAGAGTCTTCCATTGGTTTCTTATTGAAGATCCAGATACAAATAGTTTTTGTAATATATGGCATTGAGCCAAATTCGTGTACTACATTATTCATATTTCTTACAAAGTTGCAGCAGAAAAAAAGTCTTATCATAACAAGATAAGACATAACACTACGCAACAGAAGAGAAAAAAATGTACTCTGCGAAGTGATTTATCATCAGCTTGCAGTTGATGCCTTGTGATTCTCAAACTAGTGCTGCCTGCTAGATGATGCGCATTTGGATATGGATACAATGTTGGTGATGAGTTTCCAGAAACCCGTGCCGTTTCCCCAATCATGGGATGTAACGTGCCACCAATCCTGGTTGTATTTGACTGATGTGGATCACCTCGATGATGGAGTTGTTGAGGTGGATGTGAATCAATAGTGTGAATCCCAGGTCTTTCTGGTATGACCATACCATTAGCTTGAACTTCATCTTCAGATGTTTTTGTAGCTTGGTCGCGGCCATAGAGTGGAACCATGCTTCTTTCTGAAACATCAGCCTTGCAAACAGGGCATTGTGGGTGGCGTTCGGAAGGGATGCTATGTAAGTGGATCCATTTGTAGATGCAAGGCCAGCAATACAGGTGACCACAGAAGGTAACCACTGGATCATTTGCAAGATCCAGGCAAATGTTACACTCAAAACCACGAGAGAGATAGCCGCCTTCACGTTCATCATCAAGCATCTTTAACTTCTCTAAGGGCGTACCTTCTTCTATTTGCTTGTTGCAAATGTCATGTTTCTTGATTGCTAATGCCTGTAGAAATATATGAATAGATTCCAGGATCACAATACAACACAGAATGGATAAAATGAGTCAAAACTAATTACTATGTTACTCAGACTCTTAAAAAATATCATCAGGTGTGTGTTGGATCCTCCAAAAAATAGTACATTTTTGGAGGATCCAACACGGGTGCAACTCGGACATACTTAAACATATGCTTTTTACCCCCCATTCCATCCAACAAGAGCTTAACGTACATCATAAAACACCAAATAAACTGATATCACAACTATAAGAAAAACTACTAGAAACTTGTGCATAAAATTTAGAAACTGAGGGGATCTTTGTAGATAAAACTTGAGAAACTTATGGCATGTAACTACACCACACGTTTACTTATTCAACTTTATACAAGTTTACGTGTTTAGTTGAGCACACTGAAAGTTGGAGTGCAGAGATACTAATTGAAGCCAAGTTAAAAGGGCCATACCCTTAATGGTGTGACGCATTTTGGCGAAAATAATTCAAATTTTGCCCAAAACAGACAATATCTCACTAATCATTAGAAACAACAACAAAATAACCCCTTTCCCCCCAATCTCCAAGAAAGCAAAAACCTAAAATATGATACTTCAGGTACAATAGAAATCTATATTGCTCATACTTTTAAGAAATATTTCGTACTCATGTTACATTCTTCAAAAATACACTAAAAAAATCTAATCTTTTTCAATAAAATACACTCCATAAGTGAATTAGAAATATAGACACAGAGAAGGAAAAAGGAAGATACCTCAACTGGATACAAGATATTCCACTCAAAAGAAAAAACACTTTAATCTCATGTTGATTGATATAAAGTCCCCGAAAAGAATGGAGGGGCTAAAATAGTCATAAAAGTGAATGGTGTGCTAATGAGTATGGCACTGTGGCAGTATATATTGGCCCATTAGGCCATGTTTCAAATATGATTAAAGCAAGTGTTATATGATATTATTTTGGAAAAAATTTCAAAACATTAATATTTTAGCATCTAATAGGACCTCTTGTCAGCACTTTCAATATTTATTTAAAATGTCAATATTTTGATTTGTTGTAGGACTAACTTTTAAATTTATTTAATTTGAAAAAATACAAATCTTCAACAACAGATTGGACAAAATCATAGGAGAAAATATTTCAAAAAAGATAAAAATCACTTAAATCTCTAGCAAGTTGCAATTGGAAAAATACGAAGTGTCATCTCTCTCGTGTTCTTTCAAAAGTCTTTTACCACTGTTCTAAAGTTCTGTTTTTGTAAATTGCGTCACTTTTCGTTGGATAACAAAATTTTGAATTAATCGATTGGTATTTCAAATTGAATTCCATCGATTTCTTTAAAAGTTAAAATTATCAAAGAAAATAAAAAACGGCCACGAAGCTTTTAAGTGTAGATTATTATTATTTTTTGGGGGAACCCATCGGTGGCCCCCTAAACTTGGCACCAATTTTCACTTAGACACCTCAAGTAGGTTTTGTTCATTTTAAACACCTCAAGTAGGGGTCCGGTGTATAATTTTGACACTTTTTGTATTTTCAAAATCGCATATTAAGTGCGTACATCCAGACGCTCTTATGTGGAAAAATAAACGAATTGATATGTGACACGTGGAAATTTTAATTATTTTTTAAAGACTCAATTTTACTTTCTTTTTTCCTTTATTCTAGATCCCAAACCCCATGACCTCACCTCTTTTCTTCTTTTTATTGCGTCTGGAAGTACGCACTTAATATGCGATTTTGAAAATACAAAAAGTGTCAAAATTATACAACAGACCCCTACTTGAGGTGTTTAAAATGAACAAAGCCTACTTGAGGTGTCTAAATGAAAATTGGTGCCAAGTTTATGGGTTCCCCCTTATTTTTTTGGATGAAAGTAGTCGGATCTATGCATTTATGGAATATAAAGTGATAATGAAATACAAACTGAGCACGATAAATACTCATTTCGATTGAAAGTTAGACCATATAATACAAAACCTGATTGTATACCATTAGGACAAATATAAATTCAAATCTAAATACAAACTATCTGGTATACAAAGTGATATTGAAAATACAAAAATGAGTCAAATAATGTACAAAATCTATTTACTAATGCAATTAGTGTGTGTGTGTATATATATATATATAATGAATACGTAAATAGACTGTATTTTGGTTATTTAGAATTGAGAATGAATACAAAATTAAATCTAAATACAAACTATATGGTATACAAAGTGATATTGAAAATACAAAATGAGCAAAATAAAATACAAAATATGTTTTACTGATGTAATTAGGATGAATACCTATATAATGAATACATAAATAAATTGTATTTTGGTTATTTAGAATTGAGAATGAATACGAAATCAAAAATAAATACAAAACTTGATGGTATACCAATAGGAAGAATACGAAATCAAATCTAAATACAAACTATTTGATATACAAAATACAAAATGAACAAAATAAAATAAAAAGTCTATTTCACATATGCAATTAGGATGAATTCCTATATAATGAATACATATATATTTAAAAATGTAATATTGTACCACCCAAACTTCATAACCTTAACATGATAAACCAAATAGTTGTATAAACCAAATAGCTTCATAAATTTCACACATTTTTAAAGATAAATCATAACTTCATAACCTTAAAATGACGGCTTAGCAGAATAAACTGCTACAAAATGTTAATGCTACGAATGACTTAAGAAATTTCTTTAAAAAATGGATTAATTGCGAAGAAATTTCTCAAACAAGTATAGGAGATAATAATGGTGGAAACAATAGAGAGAAAGTAGAGAAATTTGAGGTAAAAACCTAATGAGAGAAGATTGGAATGTGTGGTCTTTTTTTACTTTTAACTGATAGTGGAGTCAAACTAGGTAAATAAGGGTCTGATTTGAGAAATAAAAGGATAGGAAATTAATTATATTAGGATACATTATATTTGCTAAAATAATGACATAATGACATTTTTAATAATTATTTTAAAGTGTAGATATTTTAGCTAATTATGTTAGCAATTTTGACTAATTTGCTAATTTTTCCTATTATTTTTAGTCGGTCTAAAAAAAATATAATGCATTTTTATGACAGAGAAATTAAAGCTTTGAGGCATTAAAGATCTATTAGAGTTTTGTCCTAATTTTCTTACTTTATTTGATTATTATTTTTCTCTTAAAAGAAAGTCAAACTATTACAATAAATGTTTTAGCTTTTCTTAAAAGAAAAGTATAATTTCTTCCATCTTTACACAACCTTATGTACTTTACATTTATACAAATAGTTGTTTTCAAAGCTCAAATCCGTCATAATCTTCTAATCCGCCCATTATGTTAGGTAGGGATGTTCATGGTTTGGATAAAAATCAATCCAAATCGAAAAGCTGAACCAAACCATAAAATAAACATAGTTTATTTGGGTTTGATTTGGTTTGGTTTTAGATTTTTGAAAATCAATAGTATTTTGTTTGGTTATTGGTTTTTATTTGAAAAAACTGAAGAAATAACCAAACTAAACCGATAAATTATATACATATATTTTAATATACATATTTAATATATTATTTTTATAATCAATTTTAAAGATCTTAAATATGTTTTCATAAAAAATTATTTGTAATTTACTTATTGAAAGCAAAAATGTACATGGTGAAAACATTCATCTTAATGATTTCATGTATATAAGTGTCTATGACAATTCTTTGTGGGTCTGAAAATGTTATTGTTTCTTCCTTCTAGGCCAAAATAGTGAATTTTAAAGCTTTATTAATAGTAAATTCAGTAATTTTAGTCATGCTAACTATTTTTCGTTTTGAATGAATTGTTTCTTTTATTTTTTTGTATGGTTAATAACCGAATAATCATACCAAACCAAATCGAAACCGATAACCACCAAACCAATAAATGTATATTATATTTGATTTGGTTTTAATAATTTTAAAATTGATTAAGCTGATTTGATTTTAATTTTGATCAATAACTGATTCAAATCGACCTGTGAACACCACATTAGGTGTCGAGTCATTGAAGTCATACCTTAATTTTTCAGCTAAGAACTTATTCAACCTGGCAATTAGTATGTAATTAAGTATTAAAGTCAAGTTATTAGTCTTTATCACCCAATTTCTTTAATATTAATTTAGGGTTTTATTTAATTCACCACCTTTTCCTTTTATGGGGCTACTTGGCAGTTTCCTAATCGTTAATAGACATACTCTGACTCTCTGTAATAATTAACTAAACAAAATAAATAAGTATTTTACACTTGTAATTATTTTCTTGTTTTCTTTTACTAATAAATACTATTACTAAGATCTGTAATTAAATTGCAACTTCAAAACTGTGTTCTAGAAAATCTGTGTTCCTAGTGGCTTCCAATTTTTGAGAGGCCACCTTAATTAAAAAAATTCTTTGTGCTTATTCTATCATTAATTAATAAGTAGCTACGAACTAGAAAGCAATTAATTTTTGATAGATTTTCGATTTAAAAGAGAAATTACTCATAGAAGGATTGTAGGAAGAAAAAATGACAATAAAAATATCAAAATATCAAAATACAAAGCAAAGAGTAGGATATGAGGCAAGTCCTTAACTTCTCCCACCTAACGGAAGACTACACTTGGGACTCGGCTACCTACCGAATTTTACTCTAATTCGACCTTTATACCTTCTTATCTAGGGTCATATAATCTGAAACTGCATCATGTCTTTATTAATCACCTTTCCATGTTTTTTTTACCTACCTCCTAATTGGCGTATCCACGCACCTCCTCTTCATACTTATTCTTCCTTCATCTTATCCGCGAAAGAGACAACTCTCACCTTGTCCCCTATAACATTTCTTTTTTAACAAATTGTTAATTTCTACTTTCATGTTTAAAACCAAAAACTTAATGGACTTTGATACATTTCACATTATTTTTAATTGAAGACCACAAGATTCAAAAATATTATTACTTTCTTAAACTTCGTATCAAGTCAAAATAAGACAAATAAATAAAAAAGGACAGAGTATTTTTTTTTATCCTTTGTTTCTTTAGATTGAGACAGATTTTTGCAACAGAAGCAGAGTTTTCATGTCAAACCAACAAACTCAAAATTAACATCCTTTGACATTTTAGATAACTACACAAACTGTTGAAGTGATTGTAACTGAGACAGTTTGAACATGTGAATATGAAATGCACTAATGTCCCAGCGTGGAGGTTGGCTTTGAATGGTTTTAGGGGAGGTGGAAGTAGGTCAAGGAAGTGTGCGGGAGAAGTAATTAGACAAGATATGACACAACTTTGACTTACCAAGGACATGACCTTAGATAGGAGGCTACGAAAGACACAAATTATTTTACTTGTTCTTTTTATTTCTGTTACCATATGTTGTTTCTTTTACTTCAATTATAGTATCATTATGTTGTAGTTATTATTTTCCTTTTTTCTTTCAGAATGTTTTAGTATGATATCTCTAATATATCGTCATGGTCTCTTCACTTTTGTTGTTTTGATATACTTGTACTTGAGCCGAGATTTATTTGTAACAAACCTCTCCATCACCCAGGTAAGGTTTGCATTATTACATACACTCTATCCTTGGACAAATAAGATTATACTGAATATGTTATTGCAGTAGTAATACCAAGACCAAAGAAGAAAGAAAGGTAGCATCTTTTGGTTGTTAATGGCACGTTGTGTATTATTAGCCAGAATCAAGAACATAAAAAGCTTCGAAGACATGTTACATATTCATCAGCATCTAATAAGGTACACATATATACAAATTACAGGCAATGTAGTGCAAAAAGTGATCAAAACAAGACAAGGCATGCCAATACACAACAGAAGAGGAAGAAAGATAATCTGCCAAGTGATCTATCCGCGTGTAATAGCTGCCTTCTCATTCTCAAACTTGTGTTTCCTGCAATGTTATACGAGTTTGGACATGTGTTTCCAAAAACCACTTCACCAATCACGGCGATGTAACCTCCTGAATGTGGCTGTTGTCGATGGTTAAGTTGTCGCGATGGAAGTGAATTTGTAGTTGCTATCTCCCCACTACATCTTGGCCTTTGTGGTATGACCATGCCTTTACTTGTAATGTCGTCTTCAGATGGTTTTGTTGCTTTGCCAGAGCCATAGAGCGGAATCAACTCTTTTTGTGAAACTTCAGCTTTGCAAACAGGACATAGTGGCTTTTGGTGATCCGAGACGCTCATCCACTTATAGATACAAGGCCAACAATAAAGGTGACCGCAAAATGTAACCACGGGATCTTTCACAGCATCCAAGCATATGTTACAGTCAAAACCACCAGAGCCATTGTCTTCATCATCAAACGTCTTCCATTTCTGTTTAAAGGTACTCTCTGCTATCTGTTCTTTGAAATGAAGATCTAACGCCATATCTTGTTTCTTGATGTAGTTTTGTTGATTTCTAGTGCCTATAGAAAACAAATGCCAAGAGGGAAAACGATTAGAAATTCAGGATCTTAAGTAGATACAAAATTTGCAAGTTAATTTATCATACAGTCACTCAACTAACAGCTTTTTATCTCAAAAAGTTACTCGACTTTACGTTATAACCAAAAAGTCACGCATTTCACCTACAAAGACACTCAATCCCAAGAGACATTGCAGTATAAGTCTGCATAACTACAATGTACAAAAACTGCATTAATTCTACCTGAACTATTGAATCTTTTTTTGTCTAATAGGGAAAAATTGAAAACAAAAAATCCCAACTCTGTATAAAACTTATCAAACACCAATTAAACCACAAAAAGCTCTAATCTTTTCAATCAAAATACATAAACAAAACCTCAAAACACCAACGAAACCACAAAAAGCTCTAATCTTTTCAATCAAAATACATAAATAAAACCTCAAAACTTTCAAAAACACCACCACCACCAACAAAAACAACAACATATCTCACAAATGAGGTCTCAAGAGTATAGATAGATAGATTATTTCCGATAAACCCCCGATAAGAAAAACAAAAAAGAAACCACACAAAGGTCTAATCTTTTTCATTATAATTACCTGATTACAAATCAAGATTCTCCTTTTCAACTGTTGATTTTCAAAACTCCCAATCAAAAAAAAAAAAAAAAAAAAAAAAAAACTCTTCAATGTTATAATGTGAGTGATATAAAGAAGCAAAGTGAAGATAGAACAAAGTAAATTAGGGGTTGGCTTTAATATATATACAAAAGATGCACCTATAGATACAGGGTTTCTATATGTATAGGAAAAAATATATTTTTTAGCGCGTAATAAAATAAAAATTAAAAAAAGAAAACTTCTGAAATAGCAAATTAAGTTATCAAATTTGTTTTGGATAAGAGGACTTTGTTGGCTTACGTGGTGATGACAAAGAATCCCTATTACACGCTGTTTGTGGGACTTTTTTGTTTGTTTGTTTGTTTATTTGTATTTTTCCACTTTTTTTGTTGCTTCTTTTTGGATTTTAATTTATAATAAATTTATAAAATGACAAAAAATAGTAACTACTGATTCATGTTTGGGATAAGGATCAAATAGTCATAGTAACATATTCAATATAATTTTACGAGTGAATCAAAAAAGCATAGAGTTTATATGTATCTTCTTTTTACACTTGTTAGGTCAAAGATGATGAACGTTTTTTGATATATATGATTGAAGTATTTTTTTATGTATATATATATATATATATAGAAAATGTTGAAATTTCTTTGACTTCTTTATATGTATGCTTCTTCATATTTCAGACTCCTTTAAAAAAAATCATAGTTCCACTTTTAGATATATAGATTGTTTCAAAAAAATTACAGCTCAAATAACACATAAAAAAACATACATATGAAAGAAATATAACAAACACTAGAGGAAGCACAACAAGTATATATATAAGAAAAATAATAACGACATCAACGCATCGAAATAACAAAAACACACGATAGCTATTGATATTTTATTTTTATTCGTAATGTTTAAATTTTTCTAGTTAAAATTATGTCCTTAATGTGTTACAAATATATTATAACCTATTTAATTGTTGCACACCTTGCCCAATATTTTTTAAAAAATTTACCTTTACTATCTGAATTCATTATCACCAACCTCTTGCACCTACTTGTAAAGGCCTTAAATATCAAAATCAAAGTCGTACCATATTTCACCAATTAGTACTCCCTCCGCCTTTTTTATAATTGGTTGATCTATAATACTTATCATTTTATAAAATAAATGCATAAATTATCATATTGTCCTTTTTTATCCTTGTGAGTTATTAACTTTGAAAATATACATTTGACCAACTTAGAAAAGCTAATTAAATGATTCATATTCATTGGTTAAATTAATTAATCAAAATAAATTAATTCATATTTATTGATTGAAAACTTGAGTTCCAAAAAAATTAAATATGGGTAGAAGGGTAAAGTACATCATTTCTTAATGTAAGTGCAAAGTAAAAATGTGACATATAAAAAGAGACGGATTGAATATATAATATTAAAGTCAATTTATTAGTCTTTATCACCCAATTTCTTTATTCTAATTTAGAACTTTTTTTTATCAACTATTTTTAGTTTTGTGGGACCTCTTCTTTTTCATTTTCACATTGGTAGGTGTATAATATAATATAATATAATATGCTATTTAGCAATTTCCTAATCGTTAGTAGACACTAATTAATAAATATAAACACTACTATACAAAATAAACGAGTATTACTTTACGCTTACTTTCTTGATTTTGACTAATTAATATTAAGATCAATAATTACGCGTTGATTAAATTGCAACATCAAAACTATGTTCTAAAAAAACTAAGTTCCTAGTGGCTTCCAATATTTGAGAAGCCACCTTAATTTAAAAAATTATTTTGTGCTAATATTATGATTAATTAAAAGGAAGTAGCTACAAATTAGAAAGCAATCAACGTTTTGTATATACCTCTAGAAATTGGAGTTGAGTCCGGAGTCAAAAGGGTAAATTTTTTTCTTCAAAAAACATAAACGACATATCAATTTTTTTTAAACCAAAAGGGCAAAATCGCTCCAATATCCTTCATACATAATTAACTTTGTCTACTCCGTAAAAAAAAATTAAAATCGCTGGCCCAACAACAATTTTTTCAAAAAAAAGTTTTAATTAAAATCGCTGCTCCAGCAACACTTTTATCGATTTTTTTATATTTTTTTCAAACTGAAATCGCTGTTGGAGCAGCGATTTCCTAAAAAAAAAAATTGTATGGTTAATTACATTGGTCTACTTTCTAATATCGAATTTTTTTTTTTGATAATGCTAAATAATGTTCAAGTAATAATTGGTCTACTTTCGAATTACATTGTCGGTGGTTAATTATATACTAATATTGATTGTTTCGTGTGGCAGTGTGATTTTATATTTTGCTTAGAATTGATTGGGTGTTTGGGTTTTACTTGTCATTTTTAATATTTAACCACACAAATTGTTTTTTTAAACCAATGTAATTAACCACACGAAATAATTTTTTTAAATAAAAATTGATAAAATCTCTGCTGTAGCAGCGATTTGAACTTTTGATTATTATTTTTTTTATATAAAACGCTGCAGGAGCAGCGATATTAATTTTTAAAAAAATCGACAAAATCGCTGCTGGGCCAGTGATTTTAATTGACATTTTTTAACGGAGTCGATGGAGTTAATTATGTGAGAAGGATATCACTCTTCAGAAGTGATTTTGCCCTTTTGATTTTAAAAAAATTGATATGTTGTGTATATTTTTTGAAGGAAAAAAGTTGCTCTTTTGACTCCGGATTCATGAAAATTGTCTGTTGGGTATCTAAGAACAAATAAATGACACACTGTATATAAATCTGTTATTTAATTTGATCTTAGCTGATATATATATATATAAAGTTGAACAAATAGACATTCACATCCTATGTGACATAATATGTATCCTATGTGGCATGAAACAAATTAGATCAAGTTATTTTGCGTAAATTGATATTAAGATGTGTGTGCTTGTTTGTTCAACTTTATGCAAGGTTATGTGCCTACTAGGGCATATCTAAAATCGAAGGATATAAACGTCAGTTAAAAGTTAAATTAAAAAACACATTTATTTATTATGTGATGTATTTTAGATGTTTGATCTTCTATATACTTTACATGCATACAGTTGGCCTCTCATGTTGTAATTGGTCTACATTTTGAAAACACATACATTATATTTAGTTGATCACACATAAAGTTAATGTTTAATTTTCACATATGATACATTTAACTTTTGATTTGAAAATACATGCATATATACATATGTAGATACATTTATAGTTGATCATACATACATGCATATACATACAATTATAATTAGATATGTTATTACCTTCGCGATTTTAATTAAGATTAGATTTTATATGTCCACAAATATAATATATTTTGCAACATTTTCAAAAGTATATACTATATACCCTAAATAATGTTGACCCCATATATTTTCATTTTAATTTTAATCCTGAGGTTCCAAGAATTAGAGGTTTAACATGTAAACTTAAAAAGCCAAAGAGGCCTAAGAGAAAATCCTTGATTGAATATTATATCACTTAGGAGTAATAATTAGGACACTTTTATATGACAAAAATAATATATATTAGTGTAATTTTATAAGTTAGATTTGAAAAAATAAGAAAAGATATATGTAAATATTATTTGTATTTTTGGCATAGAATGACTATTTATGATAGATCTTCAGTTTAAAAGAGAAGTAATTCATAGAAGACCTCCATGAATTAAAGTTGTATTATATCTTGTCTAATTAACTCTCTCGATCAATAGTAACTATGTGTTGTTACAATCAACCTCTTATATCTTCTAATTGACTCATTATGCACATGGTTGAACGTACTATCATCTCACTTTTCTTATCACATCCATCTAAGTATCCTCATTTATGCTACATTCAACGTTTGAAGGTGCGCATTCTTGACTAGTCAACAATCGGTCCTATAAAGAGATGTTGATCTAACCATCACTCTATAGCATTTATCATTATGCCTTGACGATACATTCTTATCGCGTAGAACTCCAAATATGAGCTTCCATTTTACCCACCATGCCAAGCCTCATTCATAGGGCAACAAGACAATGCTTGATTAACTATTAATTTTCTACCTAATTATCCGTGATCTTCAAAAATCCTCCGATCCATTTAGAGCCATATCTTTATTGAGCTAAAGATGTTTTAAATCTTATGTAATCAACTCTCCCTGATATTTCTTTGACCTACCTCAAATCCACCGCCATCGACCTCTCACACCTCCTCATCAAAGACTTTAATTTCAAAATCAAAGTCATACCTTGATATTTTAGCTAAGGCCTTATCTTATCCACCGACAATTAGTATATAATATTAAAGTCAAGGTATTATTCTTTATCACTATTAACATTTTCTTCAACGTTAGTAGACATAATCTGACTCTCTATAATAAACAAAACAGTATTATTGTTAATTAATTAATTAACATAAACGAGTATCGTACTATACACTTTTAAACTTTCTCGATTTGACTAATCAATACCCTGATTAGTACTACGCGCTTGATCTGAATTAATTAGTAAAGATTATAATTTATCAACGTTAATTAAATTACAACTTCAAAACTGTGTTCTGTGTTCCTAGTGGCTTCCAATTTTTAGTAACCTAAAAAAAAGGTCGAGGGCATTTTTGGATTAAATGGAAGAAGAATATCTTTTTTAGCGAAATTTAAATAGTTAGAAGTATTTCATTACCTTTTATTGTCGTTGTATTATATTATAATAAAAGTTGTTTTTCTTCTCTCTTTTTTTTTAGCTATAATTTTATTTTATTTTTGTAAAAATCTTAACTTCGTAACGTAGAATATTCCGAGACAATATTAATAAAAGTAATAATAACCAAAAGAACGATCAATCCTGTTGGGAGCATCACCCCCAAATGAACCTGCAGAGTACGATCGGAATTCAGTCGGAGCTCCAATGTGAGCTCTGGACACCGAATGAAAAACTAAAAAAAAAAAAAAAAACCTCAAAGAAAAAAATAATTCACGATCAATCAACAAACTCTTATTATTTTCAATAAAAGATGATACAAATATATCAAATACGTTATGTTTATATAAATATTATAAAAACATTAATTTGCTTGTTTTAGACTAGAAAATGAGAGCATGGTTGCTAATATTATCATTGGTTCATCAGAATGATGAAAGCTTTCTTGTTGATATTATTTAACTTTGCTTCTCGAAGAGTCCATGTGATTTGTCATTTGTCCATTAAGAAATATTTCAATCTCAATTTGTTTGTTTGATTTTATCTTAATACGGTATTTAATCTTTTGAATTTTATGACTGTAAACTAAATATATATATATCAAAATAGCTTCCATGGTTCAATATTAACACATCTAATTCTGGTAAAAATGGACTTCATATAAGTTAAAGCTCAAAAACAAGTGTAGCATTGGTTTTACCATTCAAAAGAAAGAAAAAAAGAAGACAAAACAAAGCAAATGTAGCTTTTGGCTTTACCATTCATCAGCTTCTACAAGAATTTGTCTATGCTGGCAGTTAGACTTGTTTTGGGTACAGCACCAATGATAGCTTCTTTCTTCTCTCCGTTAACGAAGATCATTATTGTTGGGATGCTTCGGATTCCATATCTAGATGCTACAGAAGGGCTGTCATCGGTATTCAATTTGAAGCACTTTACCCTTCTTGTGTATTGCTTTGCAAGATCACTGATTACTGGATGGAACATGCGACATGGTCCACACCAGGGAGCCCAAAACTCAACCACCACGGGTTCAGTAGCGTTGAGAACAAGTGAATCCCATGTTTCCTCTGTTACGCTAGGAACTGAAAATAACAGAAAATCAACCATAGAAGAAGATTAGGCAAATTTGTCTGGGAAGCTAAAACTTTCAACCAGTGATGAACCTCCTCCAAATGCACAGTTGCTCGATACGCGTCTAGAAATCATTCAGTCCAAGTAAAAGGAACATTCATAACATCAGAAGAAATTTTTATTTATCTGATCCGGTATGATAAAAAAGAATACCATCTAAAACAGTTTGAACAAATGAAACTACAAAGACGGCTACATTTATACTACTTGGAACACCAATTTGAATATAAATATAGGCCAGACATAAAGGAAGTGTAAGTTTCTTTTATTATGACGTTGGTGCCTGGGCCAGCTTGGTCTATTTTACCAGGTACTGGCTATCTACCACCAATACCAAATAACTTAGTTCATCAAGGCATAGACAAATGGGAATAAATCACCTACTTTATTGACCACTAGGCCACACCTTTGGGCGTTATGGAAAGTGTAAATTATAGAATGATATTGACAAACTGTACTAGTTCAAGCTTTCAACAAAATAGATATACCCTAAATTCTTTTGGAATTACGGTGTTAAACCATGGGGTCACTTGCTAAGGTTTTCTCTATGTGCTTGAGAATTCACTCTAAATGTGAGGAAGCAATAGTGTCAGTAAAAGGTCTCAGGAACCTAATACTAACAAAGTTTTACATCTGCTTTTGAAGAAAGTACATCTGGAAAATTGCGCAATAGTTGAATGACAAAAAAATACGAATTAAATGGATAGCTCAAAAGTTCTCTTCCGCAACTTCCCTTCTTTTTTCCTCCAAGATAATTTCATGATCTTGCATCCAAGGACATCAAAGCTAACTGATTAATCGTGATTTTCACAGCACAACCTCTCAACATGCGCCAGGCAAAGCAACAATTTTAAAAGTAATGCTTACTTGCTGGAAGAAAATCCATAGCAGTCCTTTCCAGTTTTGTTAGTTCAATGAAGAAAGAAAAAGAAACTAACGAGAGTGTGATGATGACTCAACTCCCAAATAGAAAAGAGAGTGTGCACTCTTCTTATAAAAAATACAGTGTAACATACTCGCAAAATGTTCTCATTGGGCTTCAATGCATCCCAGGCCACTCCGACAGAAAGTTCTTTTGCCCCAAGAGAGTTAGAAGAAGATAATTACAAGAAGAAATATTAGGTACACGAACAAGAACTTGTTTGTTAGTTATGGAGAAGGATTGCTAAATCACTCTTATCCTTCCTAACACATGTAATAAAACTTGTTTGCTACAAAACCATCGAAAAGATGTTCCTTTCTTAAGCTCGCACTAGCTCTATAAGTTTCCAATTTCACTATGAAAACTCCTTTGCTCCAACACCAACCACTCTTGTCCTTTGATCTCCTACCATGGAAATCACTTAGTATCAATTGACAATTATTACCATGGCTTTAAGGTCCCACGATTTTTATATTAATCATAACCAACGTGCTTACTCCTCAACTGCAGGTACATGCAAAATAGCCACATCATTTTCTTTCAAGTATATATATAATGCCATCTTAACAAGCACTTACCTAGAAAAACACTCCCATTCAATATAGTCACATCACTGTATCTCCAAGAAGAGAGATAGTGTAAGCTGAACGAACCACTACCCCCTACACATCTCTCCCTATACACTAATCTAGCTGCTATTTTTGTCATAATTCCTCTCATAGAAAACACTCAACTCAGACAGTGCTCTATAGCATTTTACGCTAAATCATGTTTTTTCATGAGATATTTGACTTCTCCAGCTCAGACTACCTAACTTTTTTCTCAGTACCTAGATGTGCTTCTCATAGTACTGAAAAAATTCCAAGAGTCTTTGTCCATCCCTTCAATTGAACATATTTGAAATCAGCTAAGCAGTTCTTAGGATTTCAACAGATGAATAGTAATACCATGTCGGGAGCTCTTGATCCTTCATGCCATCTTGATTATCAAGAAGATGTGGCCATTGTTAAATTGCATGACTTTTCCTGCGACATACTAATAAATTCACCCGTACTACGTAATCCACGATATTTCAGTGACAATGAGATCCAAACCCTGCCTCTGCCACTGAAACCTTAATAAACTGCCCACAGTAATTAGCAACAACGCACATTAGCTCAACATCAGCATATTACAATTACCATGATATTTTTCATGATGTCTTGTATCTAGGATTCTACTTCTTCCCTCACATTAAAAGTAGGTCCATGCCACATTTTTGCAGCTTATAGGAAAAGGATGCCACATCATCAGAAAAGAGAGAAGAACATGCTTATATTGTACAGAGTCTTGAAACCCTTACATGAGTAAACTGGCTGTATTTTTTGACCTTCCTAACTGCCAGAGATACATCCAATATATGTAGCTGATTTTTGGACCAAGAGGGAGTAAGCAAACATCTTCAAAATGCAATAAGCTAGTAGCTGAACCTTTAACATATCCTCGGTATTCTCTTTTTGGGATAACTGTGATGTCCTAGCCAGCTGGCGTGCAACTCGACTAATTCCGCATGATATGTGTCACCTCCTATCCACAACTTATACCAAGTAACTTTGTCCACCAAAGGAAGAACATGAGGGAAGAAGTCACCTAGTGTTTTTGTCTCTACTCGGATTTGAACATGAGACCTCATGGTGCTCAACCCACTTCATTAACCACTAGGGCGCACCCTTAGGGGCATCCTCCTTATTGTTATCCTATTATGTTCTACATAATCTTTACACTCTCTTACTTCATGTAGCATGTATTTACAACTGTTGCATATATTCCTCTTTCTTTCGATGATTCAAAACAAAATCCATATCTTTGTGGTGATTGGTCTGTCTTCTGTTATTACCATACTATAATATTTGACTCTTCCCGCATTCCTTATGCGATCGATTTAGTCTTGGGGGTCCATGCGCCAGGGTAGGAATGTTTTGGGGTGGAGTATACAATATCAAGGAAACCAAAACAACGGCCCATTCTTTTTGCTTCCCAAGCCAAAATGAGTCTGCAACAGTTCCATAATAACATGATGTTTAGGTACTGTCAACCCATTTACAAGGAGAAGAAGCAACAACAACAAAAAGTTAGACTCCGTAGTGCTCTATAGACAAAGGCGGATTCATGATTTTAAGAAGTGGATGCAGATTGCACCAAACTAGTCCTTAGAGAAGTTGGATTCTGTTGCGGAAAATTGTGGATTAACTAGCACACAATCACAACAAAAATAACACAAAGATTAACGAGGTTAGCTCAAATCTACATAGTAAACCATTGCAGCCAGAAATTCAAGAAAAGATGATATCTTGTGAAAAATCGATTACTCCTTTCTTCCCATTTTTTTTATACTTGCACCTCCACTTATTACACGGTTACACGGGATACGTGTCACCTCTCACCAACAACAGGTACAGGTACCACATACTCTGTCCACCAAAGCTAAAACAAATAGAAAGAAATCACCTAGTATTTTTGTATGGATGAAGAACTTCACTTTTAACACAGCACAAGAACTTGACTTGTGTAATTTCTTAATGGCCTTTAAAGACCAGCCATTATCGGATTCTTCTTATGCTTGCGGAGGGATGTAAGGACTACTTTGATGAATATTTCATTCTCCTATATCCTATAATAGCATAAGCATAGAAGAAAGCTTCCACGTCTCGCTATCCTATCTTTAAAACCGACACCAAAGGAGCTGAACGTAGTGAAAAGAGTCGTTTCTTTGATGAAAGATGCCACAAAGCTAGTATAGTTATCGCACACCTGATTTGAACCACTTTATTGACCACTAAGCCACACCTTTGGCACCTCCCTCTGTCCTATTTTTTGTGTCATTTTTCACTTCACTTATGGAGAGTCAATTCAATTCAAAGCTAAATTCAATCAACTCAACTATGACATTTCAAAATTAAATTTAATTATTTTAAAACTATATGCAATTCATTCTCATATCAATATAACCAAACAAAACGATAGTACATTTTAAAAACATTGTCAGTTTGAATCTCGAGAAGCGAAATATTAAAAGCTTTAAAAAAAGGGGAAGGAATGGGAACGAACCATCGAAGGCGACATCGGAAGCTTCGCCGGACACGCTATTTGTGCGGCGATAAATCCTTGAAGAATATGCAAGTGAAACTTGATTATTAAAAATGGTATAAGATATAGAAAAGCCGGTGAATTTCAGAGGGGAACGGCGCACCCATGCGGCGGAGGGCGGTGGCGAGGGGCGGAGGGATGGGCGGAGATTAGAGGAAAAAATTGAAGAGATGGCGAGTGAATCGAGAATTGTCGACATAGGAGGGAAACTGTGCGACTAGTTGACGATTTCTATGTTTTATGAAAATGTGAAAAAAGACACATTTATAGCTGCACTAGGCTCCACTTTCTCTTCTTCATATTCGTATGGAAGCCGAACTAATTCATACACTCTCAACTTCAACTTGGAATCCCATTTTGACATCGACTCGAGACTTGACCAAGACTCGTGACCTAACTCCCGATCTTGACCTTGAGTTTGGGTTGGGCCAAATTGAATTTCAAGTCAGGGTTGAGTTTTGCGTCAGTATCAGAATTGGGTGCTGAATTCTAGGTTGGAATCAAGAGTCAAGGCCCAGGTTGGGGTAAGGTTCGGGATTGGTGTTGTCGTTTGATTGGGACAAGGGTTTCCGTCTGTGTTAAATGGTTCGGGTTCGAGTTTTGTGTTATAGTAGTTGATTAGATTATACTTAAGTACTCTAGGAATAATATTTTCTTCTTACTAATCAAACACGAAAAAAATGAATAAAAGAAATTACCGATTAAAAAAAATATTCATACCAAACACACCCCTAGGGCCCATTTGACCAGGCGATATGAAATCGTGAGTTGAAGTTGAAGTTTTGTTTGGACATGCAATTTAGACGTTTTATGTTGTATATTTTCTCATAAACATAAAAATTCAATAAGTTGTAAAGCAATTAAAATTGTCCCAATTTTTTATATGATCTTACAAAATAAGCAAAAGTTTATAAAATCGCATAATATAATGTCACAAAGTTATTCTTACAAAAATTAAACATTTATTGATCAAATATTAATTCAATAAAAAGATTAAACATTTATTGATCAAGCTAAGGAAATTGTTTTTATCAATTAGTGCCACAGTGGTCAGTCAACTTGTCCACTTAATATAACGATGGAAAATTATTTTTTTACTGAATGTTGATTTGAATGAAGAAGTAATAATTTTGGTTGATAAAAAAAATAACGAATAATATAAATAGTAAAGTAAAAATTGATTTGAAGTAATAATAAATTTTATGTTAGTGATAATGATCGTTACATGATATATAAATGATTTAAAACGTAATGATATGAATTGTAAATTTATCTCTTTTATTTACATATAAAATAAATGGTTATTAGATATAAATATGAGTTTTTTTTTTTACAAAATACAAATTTGTGGATCAATTTTTGTAGTTGAAAAATCCTAAATCATTATTTGAAATTCTCAAATCATGTTTTTTTTTTTTGAAAAATTGGAATTTTATATCCCAATATGAAATTACATGTCCAAACACCTACTTTTCATGACATGCAATGACCAAACTACTCAAAAGATAGAAGGTTAGAAAACGCAAGTCATCATCATGGTCAATACAAGCTTAACATTTTGAAACACTTTGCCGTTAGGGACAAGGAGATTGCTACTAGAGACCCGACCTCTACAAATTACGGGTCGTTAGGGACAAGGAGATTGCTACTAGAGACCCGACCTCTACTAATTACGGGAGAGCCTCCATCTCAATATCCTCTCGGTGCTTAGTAAAATTCCACAGAATAGTCATTAATCATATTTATTTCACCATTCATGGAAAGACACAATTAAGCTACCAATCCAAGTTAAAAGTCATTTAGAACAACTCCTTAAATCTTGATTCAACTTAGGTGAGAAAAAACCTTTCAACCTTATGAATCCTTAGTTGAGAAAACCTTTCATAATCTCATTGATACTTTCATCTAAAAGCATCCTCAAGTCTTTTACATCAATTTCATAAAAGCACGCATATCTTTGTAAATGGGTTCATATGAATTCAACTCAAAAACATGTAATTAATTCAATTCATGCAATATATGATAGAAAATAGGTAATTGAATCATACTTGAAAAAAATTCATGAAAATTGTATAAAACTCAAACTTTGAATTGATAATTTGAACTTGTAAATTGGAAGATTTTGGGAATCCAAGGGAGGAAAGGACTCCATTGATGAATACCAACATACCTTAATAATAAAGTCTCAAAAGTTATGGTGAATTGGAGATCTAAGTTATGGTGAATTGGAGATCTTGTAGTAAAACAAGACTTAAAATACTTATATAGGACTTAGAATATAGGTTAAACGACATATTTACGCATAGGAAACTAACATAGCCTGATTAAAAAAAGCTGACGGAATCCCTGTTAAATAGCTTTCACATACCGTTAATCCCTTCACAGTGATCGTGAACAGAGGAGGGGGCAATTTGTCAGCTCCAGTCGATCACCACATCGGATGAATGAACCGTTTATCCTTTCACGGGCTGTTTAGGTCTCCATGAACGAAAGGGCATGGTTCACGGTTGGGCTAAGAGATCACGCACTTCTCCATGGTGCGAAAACCTGTCCGTTAAACACGTTTTACACTTTTCAAATTTCAAGATATTACAGAATATTTGAAGCCGAATATAGTTGTCGTCTTATCCTCATGACTAAAAATTTAATTATTGTACAAAAAATTATTGACAATTTTCAAATAAATCATAATGTTAATGAAGTAGAAACCATTACTATGATTTTTGAAACTCGAGATACAATTGTATATAATAAAACTAATGAGGCAGCCATTAAACTTTGTTAGTTATGCATATAAAACTAATGAGATAATTATTAAGTTTTGTTGCACATGAGTTCACTTCGGGTGGCGAAAAAAAAAGACGGCTTAAAGTCAAAATCTTAATGACGTTAGTTAAACTTATCTAATTAAAAGACATATTGCCCGTAGCTTCGTTACAGATATATTGTTAATAATACTATTTATTTATACTGACAAAGATTATTTTATTAAGTAAATGAAATTTTAGCCATGTTTTTATGATACACTATCATGAATCTTATTATTAAGAATTTTATTTACTAATACAAAGATTTAAATAATTTAATTGAAAATTCTTTCAGAAGTTAGAAATATAAGCAGCTAAACTCTGTATATATTAACATAAACACATTAAAGAACCTTATTACACATTTAATTAATTAAAATGATATACTATGAGTCATTGACATGCATTTATCCTCTTTTGAAGATTATTCATAAATAGTGACTTAATTACCTTCCGTTGAATTTCAGTAAATTTATTTAAAATTTGTAAATAATCCATATTTGTCTTTGAACTTACAAATGATCTAAATTTACCTTTTATATTGCTATCGTTAGCCTATACAGAAATAAAAGAGTCATTTTGATATACTTTCTCCGTTCATTTTCACCTGTTTAATTTTGCACATTCATTAAGAAAAAATAATTATTGATATAAGTATTTTACCATACTATTCTTACTAATGTTTAGTATTGGTAAAACATAGAAAAAAATAATTATCTTTTCTTATTATGTCAAAAGTGACAAGTAAAAATGTAAATCTCTTGCCTAGTGCGGTTTACATTTCCTGTGTGGAGTGGGTTGCAGGTTATTACACAATGAAGGTTTACCTAGTGTGCACTAAGTACTCACTCGAAGAGCACAGGCTATGACAAGGTTATAGTGACCGCGGATTATAATGAAATTTTAAAAAAAATGAAAATTTATTTTAGGAATAAATAACAAGTAAATGTAAATCGAGGAAATAGTAACTATTTCAAATTTAGTTTAGATAAATTAGTAACGTACGTCAAGAGAGAGAAAATTAAAGAGTTCAATTAATTTAATTGATTAATATACTATGACATACGTTTATCCACTTTTGAAAGTTATTATAATAGTTAGTGATACTTAATTACCTTTAGTTGAAGTTAAATGAATTTACCTTTAAAATTTGCAAATAAATTATATGCGTTTCAATTTATGTGATATAATTTAATTTAATATGATTTTTTAAATTATTTTTTTGAAACTTTGGGATCTAAAATAAATTATAAATATTTATAAAACTATAAATATTTAAGTAAAGATGAGCATTTAAAGTTAAATTGTTAAACAATATAAAAATGTATCGTTCTTTTATTAACTAAAAAAAACATATAAATTAGCACATAATGAATATTTGCTCTTGGACTTACAAATGGTCTAAATTTTCCTTTTTTATCATGTTGTCGTTAGTGAGGACAAAATTGAGTCATTTTAATAACAATGAAGACAAAACAAGATTTTTAGAAAAACAAAAACAATATATTTAGTATAATATAATTGAGATTTCAAAAGAATAGTATATATGCACAACATTATTTGTTCTAAACAATACTATAGTTCAGAGACAAATTTGAACGTTTCACTAACTAATATAAACATTTAATTCTTGTAAATAGAGAAATTAAAAGGCCTTTAAAAGCCCTTTGTTTTCTCCTAGTATTTCTCTTTTATTTTCATTAGCTTCCACTCTTTATTCATTTAACATTTCTCTCTCTAAACAAAAACAAATTCAAAAAAATATTCATTTGAAGAAAATTCTGGCAAAAATAAAAATAGGTTAATTAAGAAAAATTCATAATTATTTGCCAAAAGAAGAAGAGAAGCTTTAATGGGCTTCCAAAAAATTTTCTATTTGTTTCTCTTCTTGCTTCTTGTTGGCTTGTCATCTTCTTCTCCATTATGCATCAAATGTAAATTCCTACATTTTTTAAAATTATTTTTTATATTTATGATTTTGTTCTTTATATTCAAATTTTGTAATTAACAAAAAAAATATTGTTGTTTTTTTTTTAATGTTTTTGATTGTTTTTGTATTTGTTGAAGATTGAGACGTAATTATTATTGTTGTTCGAACAGATGATGTGCTTGAGGCTCGTGTTCATACGGGACGTGCCCTTCTTCAACAACAAGGAAGTTAGTATCAATTTAATCCCTTTTTATTAGTATTATGTTATATTTCTTGTTTTATTCTTATGTGGTTTTTTTAAAATTTTATGTTAATGCAACTAAGTTATGAATTGATATGTTTTAGGCTTGTTTTTTCTTTTAAAACTATATTAACGTTTGTTCTTGAAAGCTCAAAAAATTGATTAATTTTCAAGAATTATTGCTTCTAATAAAGAGTTGAAACTGAGAAGAGATGTCAAATGAACAAGTTGGAGTGTTAGAACTATATTTGGGCATGTTAAAATGATTCGAATTGATAAATGGTTAGAGTCATAATGTGCCTAATGTTTGTTCAAGTCAAAATGGTTTGATTCGTAACCCTAATTAACCCATGAATAAATATAAAAATTGCATTGGTTGCCAATTTTATATTTATTGTTCAAGTTATATTAAAAAAAGTTTGAAGTATTTAACTTGTAGTCAAGGTTGACGTTATTTGACACAGATAATTGTAGTTGTTGGCTTTTTATTAAATGATGTTGCTTACATTACCTATAAACACAATCAATTTTAGTTTTGACCTCTATTAAATGAACAAACAAGAATTGTTACATTGAAAGGAATAAATCCAAAACTAAAGGGAAAAAAGTTGTGGTATATATTTTTTAAGAAAATTAATGTATTTGTTTATTTTAGATATATCTGAAGTTCAAAATTAGATATACGAGCCTAAAGTTAGGTTTGATAGTTCAAATTTCAAATATATTATTTTGAAGTTAGGGACTGTCAAGCTTAACTTCAAATTTACTTGTGCGAGGTTCTAATTGTACAAGCATTTTGAAGTTTGTCTTGACAGTCCCCAATGCCAGAATCATATGCTTGAAGTTTGAAATTTTAGATTCAAATTTTCAACTTCAGTCTCATAGATTTGATATTTATTCTAAAACCTCTCCACATTAAGTATTTGGTAACTTTTGAATGTTTCTTACATGACGATCTTCAAATGCACTAGCCCCTAAATAAATACATATTCAATCCAATTAACCGTTTCAAGTTTAAACAAGTTGAATGAGTTATATTTTTATGGACTAAACTTAACATCCCAGCCTAAAGTACATCATTTACCTCTAATCGTGTGCATTGTCTTCAGGTGACTTCTTTGTGTATTTACAATATTATATTTTTAATTTGACTTTTTAGTAAAAATTCTGACTCGTCATTATATCTGACTTCTTTTTTTCTCAAAGATTGTCCCATTGATTTTGAGAGGGAAAACTACACCATCATAACAAGTCAATGCAAAGGACCTCACTACAATTCATCAATATGTTGCAATGCATTCAAACAATTAGCATGCAAACATACACAAGAAATAAATGATGTGCAAAATGGATGTGCTACAACTATGTTTAATTACATTAATCTATATGGCAAATATCCACCTGGCCTATTTGCAAATATGTGCAAAGAGGACAAAGAAGGCCTAAATTGCAAAGATGTTATTCAGCCAGAAGGCAAAAATGATGAACAAAAGAGTAATTCTTCAAAAGGTACTAAATGTTCAACAATTCTAATGGTGATAGCCACTTTTTTAATCATATTAATGTTAAATATATGAATGAATGATGATGGATAAGTCTTTTTAATTTTTCATTTTGCTTCTTTTTTAAATGTAATACTTTTATCTACTTAAATATAATATTATAATTGGGACTTGTAAGAATTCTTTTTTATTAACGAGTGATTTATAAAAATAACCTTAGAGGTGGATGATTTTTTAAACTTTTGACCTCGTTTGTTTTTTGGACAAAATTTTAAGCTTAACAAATTTTTTAGGGGTAAAAATTCAAGACCCTCAATTTTCAAGCTAGGGTCATTGGGTGTAGTGTCCTATAGTTCAATATTTTTGCTTTTTCATACTGGAACTTTTCATTTTATTTATTGCTCTTATGGAAGTTTCTTGTGATTATTTATTTTATGGGAGAGGAAAAAAATCAATTCATCTATAGAAAAGGGTGTCTTATATATACCGACAGTATACAACTCTCCTATGAGAGGAAAAAAAATGGTGGCAGTCACTACAAAATAGCAAGGGGTGAGAAAGTTTACTTCGAGACGAAAAATGTGAAAATAAAGCTGAAATAAATTAAATAATAGATATTATTTCATAAATCATGCATACCGGGTTATATTGTGACTTTAATCTAATTGTTTCACTCCTAAGGTCACATGTTATTTTATTTCATACTCCATATTTGATATTTGTATTGGAGCGCGACTAATCTAAATTCGTACTGAAAAAATTTTACATTGAAAGATAAAATACTTCCTAACGAAGACGACTCCTGAGATCACATATGCAAATAGACGTTAGCTCTATAAAATTATTTAAAATCGAATTATTTTATGAGAAAATTATGTCATTATATATAGATAATTATCAATTAAGTAAATGAATAGATTGCTAATCCTTATCAACTATGAATCAATGTCGAGTCGGATGGGGTTGACTCGATATCCATATAAATGCAATTGTAATTTTTAAACTAATTATGTCATCCATTTTTTTTTTTTGTGGTGTAGTGTACTCTATCGTCACAATTATTTTTAGAAATTGATAATTTACCATTAGATATAATCAACAATAATAATGACATATTTAGTGTAGTCTTATAAAATAGAGTTCGGGGAAAATCGAGTTTACACAAACTTTTACCCCTACTTTGGAGCTAGCAAGTCTGATAGATCCTCGACTCAAGCAAAAACAGTCAAACGCAGAACGTAGAAAGATATAATGAAAGTGAAGAAGTCATGAAAGTATGTCAAATTATTCAAATAGTAACTACAACAAAATAATACAATAATTGACGTACAAGACACCACTTTAGTAACTCATAATCAAACCATTAGAAATAAGATTTTTAATAATGACGAGTAATAAGGACTTTTAGGAAAAAGATGTACACATCTTTTTAAATTATAATCTTTTATAATTTTCATTTCATTTTATTGACTGTATTCCCATATGGCTTAAAGAATATTCCCATTACAAAGCAAAAAGAGGAGTGGGAAAATCTTCACCCCAAAGATAAAGTTATTGGAAAACAGATGAGAAATGCATTATAGAGGTAGAGAATTGAGAATATGCAGAAATATTCTATAACCTAAGAATCAAATCGAGACAGATTCAATATTTAAATTTTAGAAATTCAAACTTTTAAGATTATCATTATTGAACATATTCTAAAAGTTATAAATTTGGTTTGTAACTTTAAAAGGAAAAAATCACACAACTTTATATTTTATATTAAAAATATTAAATTCAGATAAGTCAAGATTAAATCAACGATTTTGTTCTAAAATATTATGCTTTTAGGGGTGACGTCGCCGCCATTTTAACTTGAAAAACAAGTCACAAATCACAATAATAGTTTATTACATCAAATTCAAAAAAATCAGCTATGGACTATTTCTTACTTTTCTTTTGTATTTTTGTTTTTCTGGTAATAAAATATGTCATTTCTCCCAATTATTACAAAAAAAAAGTTAAAGGTAAAGAATATCATAACAATCCACCAATTGCGTATGATGATATATGTTATGATCCTATTACAAGATATGAAATATAATGTCATATCAGTTTAAAGAGTTGATATTAAACTTTTAAGCTACACATAATATACACGAAACTCTTCTTTCTAACACACAATCATTTTAAATAAGTTCCTAATTAGGCCCGAATCCTACATAAAACTCGTTCAACATTTTATTCAGCTCAATGATACCAACTAAATCAAAATCCAACTCGATTTACAACACAAGATATAAGACTTGAATCCTATATCAATATAATGGAGAGCTAATATAAAATTTATACTATCTTGAGCTCTTCCACCTTAATAACTAATTTTTAAGATATAATTCTCCCTATATCATATCAATCTAACTAGTATTAAAATAGGTAAAAGTAAAAAACTTATATAGGAGATTAGAGTTTATATGTCAGTAAAAACAAGACATGATGAGTAGATATATGACCAAACTTTTACATTGATGCTTTAATAGTAAATTGATTAGCTAATCACATTATTATTCTTCAAATATATATATTTTTTAAAAATACTTCTAATAGAAAAATAATTTTCAAAATAAATATACTTTAAAAGTTTACCTAAACAAAATATAACTTGTGATGAGTAAAATTATCTTGGTGAAATGTTTGTTTTCCTTTACCTTTATGGTATGTTTTAAGTAAGTTCGACTTTCTACCTAACAAGTTTAAATTACAAGATTGAAGGATATTTTAGCACTTTAAACATATCATTAATTTAAAATCGCAAAATTTCGACATTCTTTTTACTCTCTGAAAGTATCGTATCAAATCACAATCAAACAAACAAACTTAAATGAAAGAATTATTACTTTTTTAAAAAAAAGGAAAAAGTTACTAATCTCCCACCAATCAATTTCATACAAGACATAAGAAAGCAAAATCCCTCTTTGTTCCTTCAATCTCTTCATTCATAGTACCAAATTAAAAAAAAAAAAAAAAAAAAAGTCATCAAATTGGCTAATTAAACAACAATTCACCATATTCCATTTTCCTCAGATAATATTTTCCCTAATAAATCTGTCAAAAATTATTTTTTTCCCTCTTGTAAACTTATCTGTGAGCTGTAACCAAAGTTTCAATAAATCTCAATCCATCAAATTTTGGTGCAAATTTATCTGAAGAAGATTTTGATTCTCCCATTTTCTTCGATGAATTTTCTTCCTCCGTCTTCTTCTTCTTCGACGAACATTCATCCTGAATTAATAATTTTCCCCCAAAAAAATAATTAAATTTTTATAACAGCTTTCTTTTCAAGCAAGCTCATCGCATCGAGCTTGTCTAGTACATATATATTCAGTTTAAAACATTTAAACCACAATTGTAAATTATTTCCACTAATTTGAAATTCCAGATCTATTTTCAAATTTTAAGAGAAAATCACTAAAAATAAAAAAAAATAAAAAAAAACTCAGTAGAATTGAGGAAAATTTATTTACCTGATGATGAGAAATTCGAACTTTGGATGAAGAATTGGAAGAAGAAATAGAAACTGCAGTTATGGAAGCTACAAAAATACTTGATTTCTTCATTTTTTTTTTTGGAGGAAAGTAATTTTTTTTTCCTTCTTTTTTTTTTTTATGTGTTGAGAATGGAAAATTATTGGAGATATTTATAGGTAAGTTGAATGAATTGTACCCATGACATGCTGGCATGTATTCACATTTTATACGCGGCAACTATTATCTTTTCACGCAATCTTTGCGATATATATTATTTGGCTTTTGTTGACTTCCGCATCCTCTCTCATATTGTGTTATAGTGCCTCGAAATGCATGAACGCGCCACACGTAGGAAAATTTAATCGTGTGGTTAGGATCGGGGATTTGGTGTATTTTGTAGGTTTTTGTAATTCGAGTGAGATTGTCATGATGCAGAAGCAGATATGATTCAATATTTTCTTGTTCTGTATATTGATTACGTTCTTTATATTTCGTTTAGCGAAAACTAATCGAGATCTGTTTGATTTCCAAAAACAGATATGTTTTACAAAAATTATATTCTTTGAAAATAGATTTTTTTATTTTTTAAAAAATAAATTTATATATTTAGAAATTAATTTAAAAAATAATTTTGACTGTTCAAATAGTAACTAATACTATCATTTTAGGACGAAAAGGCATTAGAAAGATGTTTGACTACTCCATATTTATCTGATATTAAGATAATATTTCTTTTCCTTAAATATTTACTCTATTATATATTATAATTGAGATATTTACGGTCTATAAAAAAGGTAAAAAAATAAATTAATTGCCATAAGCATTTGAAAGTGGATAGGATTAAAAAGATCAGCATTTTGAAAAAAAAATAAAATTGAGATAAACATTTTAGTACGGATTAAGTATTTTGAGATAAATATTTTTAATATGAGTGCTAAATATTTTGAGATGAACAAATAATTTTTTTAATAAATCTAACTAATAAATATTTAAAAACAAAACAATAAAAAAGGATATTTCAAATAATTACAAATTAAACATATTTAGTCATATATAATAAGGTCAAAAACTAAAAGTTATCCATAATTAAACAAATTCCTTTCTATACTAGATGAACAAAAAACCCATCCACAAATTTCTTACCTTTTTTGTCTTTTATTGATCTAAAAATAAAATAACCAAATAAAATACCAACATTGGTACTTGGTAATGGTAAGTCCGTGATAAATTCTTCTACTTATTTAAGTTTTTAAAAAATATATATTTAAGTTTTTTAAAAAAATATATATAACTATGAGGAATTAGGGATGAAATCTCTCATAAACATTTATAAATTTAATTTAAAAAGAGTATTTTTTTATTTTTATATATAAAAATAACATATGACTAAAAACAAACTTTAAAAAAGACTATAAAATCAAAACTTTTGAAATTGGGTAGAATTTTTATATAGACGTTCAAGATTTAATATATATAAAAATAATTTTAATTTACATGTCGAGAAAAGACATAAAGTGACACATGAACTTATTCTGAATTTTTAAAAAGACACATTAACAATGTGGCGTCCTATTACCACGCTAAATAATCTTAAACTGATATTATTACATTATTTTTGTCCACATGACATAGAGAGTGTGTGCACTCTCTCAAAGAGAGTGAATAACCTAAAATAACTAATATAATTTTATTTTTACAAGTATTTTATTATAAAGTATATTTTCTTATTTTTCTTATTGTCTTAACTTTTGTCTTTTTTATTATTCTCTTTCTTTCTTCCTTTTTTTTCAAAAATTCATTGTCATCTCCATTGAAGCTTCTCACTTTCAATGTCACCATTTTTACCACAACTTTACCTTCTTTTTTTAACTACTATTAGTTTTACTCTCTTTAATTTTAAAACTTTATCTAAATATTTTCTTACATTTCGAACAATTTGATAAACACATTAGATTTCAAGATGATTAAGAATTATCATATAGTTTTTTTTATCCGATTTCAATTAACTTCTTTCAATTTTCGGGGAATTCATTGATTCTTTTAAAATTATCATTTCTAATTTTGAAGTTATATGAAAAGGAGTAATTGATGATACCTTCAAAATTTTAAATTTTCTTAGAAAAATAATTAGTTTTGTTATCAATAATTCAATAAAGTCTAGAAAATAGTAAGAATTCTTTTTTATCAAAAAAACAAAATTAAAATAATTCAAAAAGTAAGAGAGAAAAATAAAGAAAAAACTTAAAATGAAAAAAAATTACATTTTTTATTAAATTAACACGTGTCATGTAATAATTGATGTGTGAACACACTTACTTTTTAAAATTTAGAGCTGATCAAAAAATAATATAATAATATTTGTTCAAAATTATTTAGTGAGCTAATAAAATAGTTATAAAGTTAAAATATCTTTTTAAAAATTCGGGACAATTTCACTAATCTCTTTATGTCTTTTATGTGATGATAGTTTGATCTTATGAGGAAAAAAAAATCAAATCTCACACGTGTATGGATGTAATTTGTCCACGACAGCTTTGCTGTGTTTCACATGTTCAATATTATGATTTTGTGGAAAATTGTTCATTTGAGTGAGACACACATTGAAATTGAAAATGACTAATAACAAGTTGACTTGTCCAATAAAAAAAAAAGAAGATAAAAATGCAAGGGGTACATTTTCATTCGTTACAATTTATTTAATCTAGTTATATTTTAATTAAGTGTGCTGGTTTCATCGTTATTTATAGAGGTAAAGAAACTGATTTGAAACGATTCTTAGCTCAAGTGCTAGATTGAACAAATAAAACGCATAATTTAATTTTAATATAGGAATCGAGTAAAATAAAATAGAGAAACTATATATATATATATATTGTCAAGTCGCCTTCAATCATGAAACATGTTTTGCCTGTCCTTTTTTAACACAACACCGACTTGCACGTGATCTTGTCATTTGACACACCCAATCAAACC
Source organism: Solanum bulbocastanum (assembly GCA_037074985.1). Classification (NCBI taxonomy): domain Eukaryota; kingdom Viridiplantae; phylum Streptophyta; class Magnoliopsida; order Solanales; family Solanaceae; genus Solanum; species Solanum bulbocastanum. Next base: position 4,320,590 of record CM073606.1, on the reverse strand, counting down.
TTTTTTTGTAATGATTAAGATGATTAGTTTTAATGTTGTTTAAGTACAATTATATATTTTCAAATAAGATCATTCAATTTGTAAATCAAGTTAACATAGTGTGTGCATTCTCATTCATTGCACCCTCCCATAATCACCTAAACTAATGTAACATGCACCCAATAATATTTTGTTGAATCTAGCGTTAGAGACCAGCGATAATTATGATGGGATAAATAAGATCCTTTATTTTTAATCAAAAGTCTAAAGTTTAAATTTTGATGAAGGAGAGGTGCATGCATGGGAAAAAGATCCAGTCAAGTTCTATTCCCTCAAGTAATGTTCAACGGTCTGTTAGATTAATGTCATGTGGATCATAAAATAATTTATGGTTGAGATTCATTTCAAATTTTGCACTTAATAGAAGACCATAAATGATAAAAGTAAAGCTAACGGTGTCAATTAGCTTTATTTTTACTATTTTTAGGTTTTCAGTTAAGTATAAGATTTGAAATGAATCTCAACCATAAATTATTTTATGATCCAAGTAGCATTAATCTAAAAGACCATTAAACAGTACTTAAAGAAATAGTACTTAAACGCAATTCGTTTATATGAATGTTAAAGAGATTACCTTAATTATTCTCGACCTCTTGTGCATTGAAGATGAAAAAATAAATTCTAGCTACTAATTGTCCAACTTCTTTCTTTGAAATTATGTGAACGCATTGATTCTTCTATCTCATTAATTTCTCTTAACAACTTATCCTAAGGACTTTTCGTCAAGAGCTTCTCCATGACGATAGAAAAAGCAATCCGTTTATTGTGATCAAATATCTTTTTTCTCTTCCAAAATCTATTTAGATAGTCATAAATTAAAGATTATTAATAATTCTCAAACTCTTTTAGATACGTTTCATTGAGATTTCTACTTGCAAGTTCGCTTGCTTTCCATATTAATTAAGAGAATTTGATGTCCTCAATTATAATTAAAATATTAAAACAGATATAAATATCAAACATCGAATCACAAAATTTGAAAAACCTTAGTCTTAGCCATGAACCCCTCTTGTCATCATGAAATATTTTAATTTTGAGAAGTTGAACTTAATCAACAAATCGAATAAACCACATAGAGGTGTGCCACGTGCCACATTGACTCCATTATCAACCATTCTTTTTATCTTATCGAATCAAATCATATTGTAGTTGTGGCATGTAGATAATATTTCTTTTTTTGGTCGGCCAAATTTACAAAGAGTTGACAAAGAAGCCTAGCCTAAATGGAGTAGTCAAGGGTCCCTATTATAAAGGAAGGAAAAGGAGTGTGGGGTGGGTTGAGGGGGAGGGGGCAAGGAAAAATTATTTAAATACACATTTTATTTTATCATAATCTCTAAAATTTTCTATCATTTAAATTTTTTTAAAAATCCCTTCTTGGATACATCACTCTCCTCTCGCTGATACATCCCTCCCCTCTCAGATATATCCCACAATTATGTATCCGAATGTCTACTGATATATTTAAAAGTCCGGTGATGTATTCGGATGTCCTATTCCTTCTCTGATACATCCCTTCTCTCTCTGATACATCCTTCACCTATGTATCCAAAAGTCGAGTGATGTATCCGGAAGTCTAGTAATGTATTCGGAAGTCTAGTGATGTATCCAAAATTCATAAATTTTAAGGGATTTTAGTAATTTGAAAAAGAGTAGTGAAATAATGTAATTAACTCTTCACACTATGAGATTTATATAAATTATACCAAATATTATCCTTCGTCATCGATTAATTCAATTTTTTATCATAAAAAGTCCATTTACAAAAATTTAGCAATTTCTAATAAAAAATACATTTTTAGAACTTGAATTTGAAAATTCTGATTAAAGATGGAGATAACGTACATATCTGTCACATCCCTTGGTGGTAGCTATTGTTTTGTATAGAGTTTAGCTTCTATAGACTATATTACTGACAATATAAGTAATTTTTAACACTATCAAATCACTTAAAATAGGAACAATAACATTTTTAGTACTTTAATTATAAGTAAAAATTGATTTTGCTTTTATTAATCTTTGACTTAGCATATTTAACCTTTGTTAAAGTTGCGCATTTTTCATCCTTCCTCTTGTGCCTCTTTCCAAATTTGTCGAATTATCGGTTGTTGTACTGTTTAATTGACTATTTGTAATGTTATTATGTTTAGTATTATTTTTAAAAATCACCCGTAATAAGTGAAATTAGTAATCTGACAAAAAAAAACTTTTAGAAACTACTATATGATGGATTAAAATAATTTAGCACTATTTATATATATAAGTGAACTATTTTTTATTTTTTTTATGTTGATACAATATAATTTCAGTGGTGGTTGACGAAACTATACATGATAATGTCGTATCTCATCAATCAATCATATTACAACCATACATTAAAAAAACAATCAATATTTCTGGTCAAAGACTCTAAAAAATGTAGCAATAATATGAAGAAGATATAAAGTAATTTCTTTACTATTTTCAGCGCTACAAATTAAACAGGATATGCACCTTTCTAATGTGTTACGTAATGCATATATATACTACTTTAAAAATATTATTATGTTTCAATAGATATTTTCCACGAACAAATATTTAGTGATTATTCTTATAATTATTTTAGTTAAAGAGAAAATATTCAATGGCTATTTTCAATATATCAATAGAAATTTGTTTTTCATCATGAGTTGATTATGTGGAAATGGGGTGAAAAAAACATATTTTATAGCATACCATTTTTATTTTTTTTTTGATTTATGGTAAAAGAGGTCTCTTCTAGTATTTTATATAGAACAATTTTCACATATAACAAACATAAAAATCATTTGTATTGATCCGACACGAATTTAGCATGGGCGTCATGAAATTCACATCGAATTTGGTCAACATCATATTGGTGATGCTATGATGTTGACTTCAAGCGTATTAGCAATATTAGCGATCAATTACCATTAAATTTAGGTTATATATATTGTCATTGACTCATTTTAAAGAACTTTTATAGTATCAGGTCATTCAAAAGATATTTACAAATAAATCTTTTTAAAAAATGAAATTTTTATCTTAAAAATAAGATACATTAAACTATTTGCTAAAGCAGATAAGATGACTTGATGATGTATAAATTTCTTACTCCAATAACGTATGTAATTTGATCGATCTTATTAATTATATACTTATATTCTTTCTTCCTTTCTATAATATAATTGCTTTTCAATAAATTTTCTAAACAAAGGAGTCAAGATTTTTACTATGCAAAGTCAAATTATAAGAAGTAATTGTACATGAAGAAGTCTATACATAAAATAGAATAAAAAATTTCACCTAACTATTCAATGTAATTTTTTAACGGACATGTTAAATGACACTCTCGAACAAAGATAACTTTGCCATTCCATGTAGACAAAACGAATATCATGCACATCAAAAAGAGTTTTATTATAATTTTAATAGTTCTATAATATCAATTGTTGAGATGGCCGAGTTGGTCTAAGGCGCCAGATTAAGGTTCTGGTCCGAAAGGGCGTGGGTTCAAATCCCACTCTCAACATAGTGTTTTTTATTTAGCTTTTTTTCTTTACATAAGAAAGTCATCATTTATTTTTAAGTTTTTAGATATAATAAAAAGGTTTTCACCTTCAAAATTCTCCTAATATTTTTAAACATCATTACAAATAAATATTCATTTGTATTTGTAGTAAACTTATAATTCTTGGGCACATTTTTCCTGATGTACTTTGCTCCTTATACTAAAAAATAATTTCAAAAATCTAGATTGAAGGACTTGGAAAATAAATAAAATCCAAATTAATTATCAACAAGGATTGCAATGTGATGAGTAATGTTCCTTTATCTTTAAAATTCTATTGACATGAGTAGGAATGGTGTTCCGAGGGATAACTTTAGGTCATTCGAGGGGTTCTCGAGAATTCAGTAATTTTAGAGAAAATCGGTAAATATATAAGGAATATGACTTAGGAACCACTAACAAAGTACATTGTTTGGTCTAGTGGCAGAAAATGAACCTTTACAAGTTTGTCACTATCACCATATAGGTCTTTATTTTGTCTCTTCTTATTTTTTAATTTGAGATAGGTGCGAATTCAGAAACATCAAATCGTAGATTCGCTATGTTAGATTTTTTGGATGGTTGTAGAGTCACTTAAGAACAATGCACTGGTGTGAGTGTTTCACCCTTAATCAGAGGTCTTGGATTCAAGCCCTGGGTATGGAGAAAATACTGTTGGGAGAGCCACCCCCGAATGGGCCCTACAGAGCGCGATCCAAATTTAGTCAGAGCTCCAATGTGGACTTCGGACACGGGATGAAAAACCAAAAAAAAAAAAAGAAAGAACAATGTAACTACATTATTTATTTGTTCTACATATAGTCATCATAATAACTTACTCATTGAATGAACCTCGTGATTCAAATTTGATTTAATCAGACTTTAATACAAATATAAAAAACGAATGAATAATAATAATAAAAAAAAATAGACTTTGAAAAAACAAAAAATGAAGGTGACATATCAGCTAATCCATCATTCTAATACCCATGATTTTCACGTTTAAAGAAACGGGGTCGGTTGGAAAAATAAATAAATACGTTTATTTGACTTTTGTATTACATATATTAATGGTAGTTGGAGAAAAAAAGTTCAAGTAATAATTAAAGTTATTTTTACAAATAAAATATCATATAAAAGTTTGGCATTTGAATAATTAAATCAGTTTGAATAGTAGATGATAATATTATAAAAAAAAATATTCCGAACATTTCGAAATCTTGTAAAGTAGAAATTAGAAAGGATGTCACACAAGTTCAAATTGAACAACATTTTTTCTTTTTGTCTAGAGAGGATGATATGCATATTTTACGTCTATTTTTATAAAGTAGAAAAAATATTTTCAATAAATTTTTAACTCAAATATTAGATTATGTCTGTTGTTTCGACTTAAATTCGAATAGAGAGGATGATATGCATATTTTACGTCTATTTTTATAAAGTAGAAAAAATATTTTCAATAGATTTTTAACTCAAATGTTAGATTATGTCTATTGTTTCGACTTAAATTCGAACGACTCAAGGTATAAAAATCATGTAAAATGTGCAATAAGCTATGGGGAGGCTCAAGGTCCAATCAACTAAATAGTTTGCTATTTGTCTGAGGCCCAAAAATTTGTAGTAGTAGTTTGTATTATAAAATTTATTTTAAAAAAATATTTCAATTCATAAACGAAAAAAATCGTAAAAAAATGGAAATAAGTGGTGAACAAAAAGATAGCTTTAAAAAGGATACATGGGTATAAATTATAATGACTAATGAGCCTAATTCCTTTGCAATGAAATATAATATTAGTTGGCAAGAGGACACAATTCTTTTGATTTTTCATTCGGTGACTAAATTTAAATTTACATTTAAAAAGTCTCACATTAAAAGATAAAAACACTTCCTAACAAACGCAACTTTATATCGAAGACACTCAATTTCAAGACCTCTTAAATATATTATGCCAAGTAAAATATTGTCCACTTATTTAACACACCAAAAATTAGAAGACAAATTAAATAATATATTTATATTAAATGTGACAATTAAGTGATGAATTAGCAACAAAGTTATTTTGTTTCATTACATATTATTATCCCCACTTGACTAAATTTAAGTGTTCAACTCTACAAAGTTTGATCGATCCATGATATTCTACCCCCATACATTCAATCTAATATTTATGAAATTCATACATTTCTTCTATTAATTTAAACGTAACGCACGTGTCCAAAAATTAATACACATGATAAACAAATGTACAACTACGAATCTTGCTCAAGCAAACCACAATTCCCAATTACTTCTCTCTTTCTCTCTCTATATAAACAAAACATAATCGTTTTCTTCAGTTTCTCTCTCTATATATATACCAAACCTAGGTGAATTTTTTTTTCTTTGATTGTTTGATCAGTGTAGTGAAACCCTAGTTACTTTTTTGTGATCCGTGAAGTATGGCATCTGGATCGTCTGGCAGGCCGAGTAATTCTTCGGGTTCGAAGGGTTTTGATTTTGGGTCTGATGATATTCTTTGTTCTTATGAAGATTATCCACATCAAGATGCCTCTAATGGAACCCACTCTGATCCTGCAATTGCTACCAATTCTGCTAAGGTAGCTATGTGTTTTTGTTTTTTTAAATTTAATCGGAGAGGGATTACAATATGAGGAATCGAACTCTTAACAATAAGGTGGTGGAAAGTTGAGGTAGTCATATGTGTAAATTATTGTAGGGTGGAAGTGTTCTCTTTGTTGTTTTGATTGATACCCACTAGGGGTTTTGGAAGTTATGAGGTAAAGCTTGAGAATTTACAGATGGGTATTGCTGAAAATTGTTGATTTGTGGTGTCCAGTCAGCTTGCTCACACCTCGACTGGGTTGCTGCTAGCCTTCAGTAGTTTTTAAAAAATCACTTAATATGTATAGTTATTTTATGAAGAACTCAATAAAGTTTTTTTTTTTTAGAATTCATTACTCATAAACTCAAAATCTTAGCTCTGCATTTGCTAGATATCTAGTAGTCCACCAATGGTTTACTATGTTTTACCAGTTGCACTGACCAATTTTTTGACCTATATGATAATTATCCTGATGCTGTCTGTTTAACATTCTAAGTGTGGATTTTCAAAGTGTTCAAAGGTTAAAGAGTTGGTTCACTTGGCTGTACATAAATTACTGTGGTGTTTAACTATGTAGTTCGATTTTAGAGGGGTGAGGGATGTAAGATATAAGTCTATCTTCACTCATTTTGAGCTACTAATAGGAGTTATGAATCATTGTTGTAACCTAAAACTAATGATGACGGAGATCCTTAAACTCTCCTATACCTTCTCATCTTTGTCTCTTTATATCTGCCTCTCTTTTTGCAAATGAATAATCCGAAGACATGAGACCGCAAAAACAGGTTAGCTAAAGTCAATCTGTATGTAGAACAATAAAGAAATCATGTTTCACACAGTATCCTCAAATCTCAATAGCTCTGGCTTTGCATCTGGATTCTAGATTTGGTGTAAACCTTTTGGAAAATGTTTGGAGTCATAGTTTTGATGTAGCTCATTGATAGTAATTATAACAGATTAGTAGCTCTTTCAGGGGTCATAGACAAGAGGTAGAATTGGTTTTCTGAGTAAGAATCTTACCATGCTACACTATCCATAGTCATGTTAAGTCTTCTCTAGATTTTTTTATTTTGTGACTGGTTCCCGGGTCTTAACTTTTATCATGTAATGGAGCTAGCATATCTACTTTTGTACTCTTTGCATCTTCTTGATGCCGGTAATGAAACAACTTCATCAAAAAAGAAGAATCTTACCACAGTGCTTTTTAGATCTTTGTAGGAAGACTTTTTCTTTCTGTTTCTTTACGTTCAATCTTACCTAATCAACTTCTATTTGACTTCTTACTTAATTATGCTCTTGTATTGAGTAGGAGTTCCACAAAAACAGAATGACGAGGTCATCAATGTTTCCCACTTCGACGTATAGCCCTCCAGAGGAATCTTCCTTCAATCAAGACATGATATGTACTGTTGAGAAGACCATGAAAAAATATACGGACAATCTCATGAGATTTCTAGAGGGTATCAGTTCACGCTTGTCGCAGTTGGAACTGTACTGTTACAACCTTGATAAGTCCATTGGGGAAATGCGGTCTGATTTAGTTCGAGATCACGGTGAGGCAGATTTGAAACTGAAGGCTCTTGAGAAGCATGTTCAAGAGGTTCGTCACTGATTTCCTAGCATGGCATGCATTTAAAGGATCTGTCTAGCAGCTAAATGCTGTGCTTTTAGATATACCTCTTATACAAGTTAAATGTTATTCTCTTATTGGTATGCGCTAAAGTAAAGTCTGTTTTGAAATTATGGGTTGTATTGCATTGCTTACATATTATGTTTCACATGGTATATAATGTTGTATGTTCCTCCTCCTTTTTCATAAAGATGATATGCTGTTTATACTCTCACCGTCCCAAGCCCTATAAAGTAGGATAGTCCTAGTAACATGGTATATATAATATGCATAATCCTATTCTTGTAAGTTCCTACTCCTTTTTCATAAAGATGATATGCCTTTTATACTCTCACCATTCCGAGCCCTATAAAATAGGATAGACCTAGTAAGTTAAGTTGTAATGTGATAAGACTTTTTGATTATCAATTATGTTTGACAAAGTTTTAGCTAAAAGTTAAAATCCATTCAAAGATTTCTCTCCCACAACTGATGACATTAGAAACTTATCACTTCCTCATTCTCAAGTTCTGGTTTTTTTACATTGTATGGTTTCATGTCTGTTCTAATATTCGTGGAACATATTTTTGTGACTGGAGAATTTTATATGGTTTAGTAGACTTGAGAAGTTTTCAACGGTAACAGGTTATCTGGTCTTAGAGAATTTTCTACTCTATTTTCTAGTTACATATGGACAATTAGCAAAGTTTTTACCTCATCGGATCAAGTTAGACCCTAGTTTAAGTAGGAGTCCATTGTGATTAGAAATAACACCACACCAACAAGGGTTGTGGTCGAGTAGTAAGTACTCCTTCATTCTTAACCAGAGGTCTCGGGTTCGAGTCCCCTGCGTTTGTTAGGGAGCACTTTAACCCCCCCCCCCCCCCCCCCCAATGTGAAACTTCTCAGCGCGAATTTGGAGTTAGTCGGGCTCCAATGTGGGTACCAAATACCGGATGGGAAATAAAAAAGAACGAATACCACATTATTGTAGAGACGCCAATCATAAAGATTCATTGGCATAGTTTACGTCCATCTTTCTCTGCAAAACACACATCTTTCTGTTTATTTGTGTCTGAATTTCAAATACACTTATTGACGTTCTAGCCTTCTAATGCTCCTAGTCAGTAAGTATGAATTCGTTCTTGTCTAATGTTAAGTTGCTTTCTAGAATTATGCCTTCACAGTTTTTCCTACTTTAATAGCTTTCCGATGACTAATTTCTTTGCTGTTTGTTATTCCTGCAGGTCCACAGATCTGTACAGATTCTGAGGGATAAGCAAGAACTTGCTGAAACTCAGAAGGAGCTGGCTAAACTTCAGTCTGCGCAGAAAGAACCAGCTTCAGCGAACAATTCTCAGCAGAATGAGGACAGAAATGCTCAACCTGTGTCTGATTCCAATAAAGGTGACAACTCAACTGATGTAAATGGACAACAACTGGCACTTGCTCTACCCCATCAAGTAGCACCCCGGGCTCCTCTTACTAACCAACCCGTCGAGCAGCCACAACAGGCACCTCCACCACCAATTCCATCTCAAAGTATGACGCAGTCGCAAGGTTACTATTTACCCCCAGTGCAGATGTCAAATCCACCAGCTCCAACTCACTTGTCCCAAGGTCAATATCTTTCATCTGACCCCCAGTATCGAACTTCTCAAATGCAAGATCTTTCTAGGTTACCAACCCAGCCAGGAGCACCTCCGGGGAATCAGACCCCACAAATCCAGTCAATGCCCCAATATCAGCAGCAGCAATGGGCGCAACAGGTACCTCAGCAGGTTCAAGCATCCCAACAGATTCAACAGCATCAGCTTCCAATTGTGCAACAGCAAGGTAGACCCTCATCACCTGCTGTTTATCCCTCTTATCCACCCACTCAACCGAATCCTTCTCCTGAACGGGTCCCCAATAGCATGCCAATGCAAGTGTCATTTTCTGCGATCCCTCAATCAGTTGCAAGCCGTCCAGAAGCAATACCCTATGGATATGACAGGTCTGGTAGGCCACTTCAATCACAGCCTCCAACCCAGCATCTCAAGCCTTCGTTTGGTGCTCCAGGGGATGGGTATGCAACTAGTGGGCCTCATCCATCTCTTTCTGCAGGAAGTGCATATTTGATGTACGACGGTGAAGGCCCAAGGGGACATCCACCACAACCACCAAATTTCCCACAAAGTGGTTATCCTCCCTCCAGCTTCTCTCCCCAGAACGGACAGTCCTCCCCAAGCCCCAATCATATGGTTCGTCCACCTCAATTGATGTGCACTCATCTTTACAATGAATTAATTGAGAAGCTGACAAGAATGGGCTACAGGGGTGATCATGTGGTTAATGTTATCCAAAGGCTCGAGGAGAGTGGTCAGACAGTTGATTATAATACTGTGCTCGATAGGCTGAATGGACATTCTTCAGGTGGTCCTCAAAGAGGATGGTTGGGTTAGGTCCTTATCCCAAACCTTTCTAATCATGTTTTCATGTAGGGTCACGGGAAATCTGAAAATAGTGAAAGTACAATTTGACTCGAATACTATCTATTTGCTGAATAAGGGTCATATAATTAGGCAGTTGACGATGATGTATACAGTGCTATCATGCTGTGTATTGTAGATTTGCCATGTCTTACTTCTGAAGTTTTATTTGTTGTAAGGCAAAATGTTTTCAACATTGTAACGTAGGAGAATTGATGAATACCTCTCTTTTTTAAGATTGAACATCTCCTCTCATTCTTGTCCTTTGATTTAATCTTCGCTGTTCACCGTGAAAAGAATTAGTCTGATTTGGGCCAATTGGCTACGCGGTGGAACCTATGCTTACGACATATATTTGGATATGTTTAACTTCATAACATGTGTATAAGCTCGTAATGAAGGACGTGATCTTGCTCAGGAAGGTAAGAAGCACTATTAACATAAAAGTTTAGCTCCACCAGAGGGGCGTAGGACCTTTTTCTTTAGTATTATTGAATTGTGTAAATAAATTATCTTATAATATAAAAACTTTAACTATATAGTATGATTTGTATTGCTGCTAAAGCTGTAGAAAAGCAACTTGTAATTGGGGAATGAATTCTTAAGGGAATATTTTGAGACATTCTTTATAGTTGCTGGAAAAAAAAAGGGATCATGTTAAACACAGTGGAGGAGTAATAAATGAAGGCAAAATACCTGTTTTATGTATCTAATTACATAATCACATTGTGTCTATTGGATGCATCATTTTCCTGCATTTTTACAAAGATATAGTTACCTATTAAATTAATATTTAGAAGATTTAGCATCTGGTGCCTATCAAAGTATAAACATGGTGGACACTAAATGTGAAGAATCTTGCCAAAAGATGTTGGTAGGCAAGCAAAAATTTGAATTTTTTTCTCAGTAAGAACATAATATTGTTCCTTGGACTAATATAAACTTTTATATTAAAGGTAACAAAAACATATCTAAAGTATCAAAATTAATTCTGATGATGCGTGGTCTACACTTATTTTTTAATTCATAATGGTGCCAAATGGCACTCCATGTGGTTATTTAAAGAAATTAATTGGAATTTTTATAAATAAAATTAAGAGACAATGATTAAAAACAACACACTCGAAGTATCATTTTGTTTTTTTGCAAATTTCCAACCTAAACTATTAAATGTCCTTTTCAACTTGAGTGATCATCAACTAGTTATCAAAACACGCCTTGAAATTAATGAGCCAGCTACCACGTGGATGAAATTTTATGGGCAAATTAAGTTGTCACATGCACACTCCTTTCGACGATTGTATTCAAACACATAATATAGTCCGTTTCAAGATGTGTTTTGATGATAAATAGTTGATAATAATTTAGATAAAAAACACAAACACTAGATAAAGTGATGCTTCAAATACATTTTTGATCATTATCTTTTTATATTATATTATATCTCATCTATATATTGATAGAACTTGACACAAAGAAAGAGAAAGATAAGTTGGATAGAGATAAAAGAAAGAGAGATGAGAGGAATGAAAGGTGAAATTTTGCTAAACATCTCTGCAGAAAAAGCATGGGAGATGTATAGGGATAATGATACAATTAGCAGAATTAATCCACAAATGCTTGCTAAAGCTGAATATATTAAAGGAAAAGGAGAGCCTGGCAGTCTCAGATGTTTCCAGCTTGGTCCTGGTAAGTTCTCAACAGAAGATTTATGATGAAAACTTACTTGCATCTTGTGTTTTGTACAACGGTGGATTATAGGTTCACGTGAATTCAGTAGCTTCTGCAATCTAATAGCTTTTGTTCAGATCCTACATATTCATTAAAAAATCTATTAGATATTTGATTGTGAACTCAATGATTATTATAGTATTAATTTAAGGTCGTTATAGGAACCTCTAATCTTGAAATTTTGAATTTGTTTGTGTTTGTACTAATTACTGAATGAAAGACGGTGTGTCTAGCATATGATTTTTTACAAGTAATCATGGTTTGAGTAATACTCTTTCTGTCCCATATTAGTTGGTCACTTTCCTTTTACACGTATATTAAGAAATTATATATAAGAGGGTAGTTTTACCAATTCGCCCATTAAGAACTTTTTTGGAACTTAACAAACAATTATGAGCAATTTCAAAAAGAATTAATTGCAAGGGTAATATGGGAAAAAAATTAATGCTTTCTTGATTTAGTAAGATGATCAACTAATATGAGACAACTATTTTTAGTATAGTAATCAACTAATATGAGACAGAGGAAGTGTGTGCTCTTACTTTAATTTGTACTAGCGGCTACAAATAAATTATTTGACTTGGTGTAAATAATTGTGGAAGACTTCCGTTAACATTACTATAAATCTTGATTATTTACTTCGTCTTCTAGGTTAATCCACGATAAAGAGATATTCTTAATTTCAATTTGTTTGTCTGATTTTGATTTGATATAGATTTTAAATGTGTTTATTTTACTTTTGTAAGAGACGAATTCAAGATTTAAAGTTTATCAATAGTTTCTATGGTAACCTCGTGATCAAGTTAAAACAATACCACAAAAATAGGGTCAATCATATTTATATATATATATATAAAGTCTAGGCCAAAAATTATTAGGTTGATGTGAACTCGTAAGTAACAATATAGATTCGCTCCTATAAGGGTACTGAAATCAGGGTCATCAAAAAATTACACTGTAGGGGTGAAATCGGGGTCATAAAAAAATTACACTATATGTATATATTTGAAATTATTTTTATATGTATATAGAGTAGATGTTGAATTCGTTTGATTTCTTCGTGTATTTATCTCTTTATATATTGAACCCCATTAGTAAAAATTCTGATTCTGTCACTGCGCCTTTTGTAACACAAATATATTATGCAACATTGAGCAACTATGTCAAACAATCAATAGTACATGTTAAATCCCTTTAATTTATTTGTCTGTTTTATATTTTGAACCCCGTGATAAAAATTCTGACTCTGTCACTGCGCATATGTAACACAAATATTTTATGCAGCATTAAGCAACTATGTCAAACAATCAATAGAAAAGATAGAGAAGGTGGAAGAGGGGAGGTCAGTGACATATCAAGTCACTGATGGTGATTTGAAGAAAATGTATAATCCATACAGAGTTACCTTCTCTTTCATTCCTGTGAGCAATGAGCAATGTGTAGCACAATGGAAAGCAGAATATGAGCTAATTGCATCTACAATTCCTACACCAGAAAAGGCAAGAGATGCTGCACTATCATTTCTTAAATTATTTGGAAAAATAGAGAACCATGCTATGTAAAACTAATGAGTTGATATCTCAGATGTCGCTCAATTAAAAGCTATTATCTCATAAGAACGGTGATTTTATGAGATAATAACTATTAACTGAATGGTCATATGAGAAATCAGAAGCGAATTCAATATCTAAGCTCTGTGAGTTCAAGCTTTAAGGTTCTTAGTATATAAGTTGTTGTGTGTGTTTTAAAGTTATGTGTGTTCATATTGGGTTCAGATGAGTCTAGTACTCTGTCGTTTGTTTATGAAATTTATGTTGTGTGTAAGAGTAAAGAGGTCATTTTGTTACATGTACTATCCAAAATGATCTCGCTAAATAACTATGTATTTTGTGAATATTAATTAAATGTCATTGTGTTTCTTTTCTATCAATTAAATTTAATAGTTCCAAATTATCTTATAAATTAATAATTGTAAAAAGATCATAATCCATTGAAAAAGTGTGTAAACAATTTAGGCAAATGAGATGATCGCTAAAAGATTTACTAGTTTTATCATCATTTTAAAAATAAATAATTTTGTATCCAACTGTATGCATGGAGGTATATATCTATTTAAAATTAAGCCTTCTAAAACTAAGAGTCGATGTCATATTGGATGATCTCGATAGGTCTAAGATTTGGGATCACGTGAACTTGTAACTTATAAGCATTTCCACTTTCTACTAATATAAATTCTAATTTGTGGTGTGTATCGAGTTCAATTTTGCAATATTTTATTGGATTAAAGTTAGTATTGTATCATACTTGCAATTTATATGCACTCATATATCTTCATTTTAACTTTAATCTTAAAAAAATTCTTCTAATTAGAAAAAAATATACATTTTACAGTAATTTTTGGTGCATCAGTTTCATCCGTAAAATGTATGTTATTCTTGTTTTTTAATCTTTTGCAACAGTGTGTTTTCACAAACTTATATAGAGGAAGAAGAAAGAGTAAATTGGTTTAATAAGCCAGGATTATTTCAAATTTAAACACGCAATATTACGATTTAAATGGTAACCTCTTGACTATTGAACTGCTCTAATAAATTGCGCATGATTAAGCAATACAAGCACATGATTGAGTTTCAAATTAGTAACCCATAAAAACAAGTTGCTCGTATTTCATCTTGTAATTCAATTTTCTATTATTACGTCATTATTCAAATCAATAATAGATTAACATTAGCCTAATTAGTTTTAGATAGTTTATTATAGTTAGATATTTATCGTGGGCCATGACATAGATAGGCTTATAGGAGCAATGTTCAATTTCCGGCCCATGAGTACATGATCATTGGGAACATTAGCCCAATTATGTTTTTGAACTTCATCGAATGGTTCGGGTTGAGACTCGAAGAGCTCGGGAACATTAGCCCAATTATATTTTTGAACCTCATCGAATGGTTCGGGTTGAGACTCGAAGAGCTTGGGAAGGTTCTTTAACGTGATCTTATTTTGAAAGGCTTAAAAGACAAATTTAAGAACTCAATCCATCTTTTTAAGCATTTGTAGGTTAAATAAAGTAATAATTTGAGAGTTATTAGTACTATATGAGACTTGTTGGTACGGTTTAAATTAGAACTCGAGGGCTCAAGTGTGATTCAGTACCATTGAAACTCATGTCGATATTGTAAATTATGTTTCGCGATCGCTTAAACACAACCACATAAGAGGTCATTTGTGCAAATATCCAAATTTAATATTCTCCCTTACCTAAAATTTGGCGCAAAAATTTCAACTCAAAATTCACAACAGCGCGGTAGATATTTGGCGGCAAACGTTCCCGCTAAATATTTTCCCTCCATTGCAGCCCTCAGTGAAGCACTATATATAAATCTTGCGCCACCCAATTCATTTTCATCAAATATCAGATTCTTCACTCACAAACTCTCAATTAACATTCAATTTTTTTTGTTAATTTTTGGGTTATCATGGTGGTAGCATTAGGTCCCGGAAAGTTCTACGGCAGCAGCTTACCAAGGCCGCGGTTTTACGAAAACCCAAATGGAGAACGGGTCGATCCACCAGTATCTGTTTTGGATCCGTTTATGTCATGGGCTGAGGAAGCTCATTGGTCAATGGGGGGTTTGAGCTTCAAACGCCTCCGTCTTCAGGGACGGATCGAAGGTAACATCAAGAAACTCAGAGCTGAGCGTGAGAAGATCGAGAAGAAATCGGTGGGTGAGAAGAAGAAGTCGGTGAAAAAGGGTTCGTTGTCGTCACCGGTGGTTCATGTAAGTCCATCTCCTCCTCCTGCTCCATTGAATTTGAAGAGGAAAATGCAATTGGTTGATGAATCTGATGATGAAAATGAAGAAATGGGGATTGAGGGGAGAGTAGAAAAAAGGGGTCTAGCGAGGAAATTGGATGTTGATTTTGATAGAGTTGCTGAGAAGACTGATGGGGTAGTGATGGGAAGAACAAGGAGTGGGAAAAATAAAGAGGCTATAGTTGAGAAAATGGTGAAATTGAAAACTAAAGGTAGAAGATTGAAGAAGGGGTAGAAGGGATCTGAGAAGAAGAGTGTATCAGTGACACCAAATGCGGCAAGAACTTCACCGAGATTGTTGAAACGTGGGTTGCCTTGAAGGTGTTTGATAATTTGTGTCAATAAATGAAACCTTAAATAGTACAGTGTTATTAAGTGTGTTAGCTTTGAAATGTAGGTTGGATTATTGTAGTAAGTTATTAATCTTGATAAGATGAATGAAAATTGAAACAATCCATTTGTTGAATGCTTTATAATTGATTGTCTTTGGATGCATGGTTCTTTGTGCAAGATCATATACTATATATTAAGAAAATGTGAGAAATTTTTGAATCATATAGTCTTTGTTCAAAGATGTGTGTAATATTTTAATATGTTATTTGAATCTTATGATCTTTAATGTGTCTTAAATTGAGATGTTCATTGAATCTTATGGTCAATTTAACGATGCTTGAATTGAGATAGAGGGAATGGTTTTTTTTTTTGAACTTCTCAATCTAGAGGCAAAAGAAGATGCCATCAAAATTGTAGTAATTCAAATAAAATTGTGATTTTACCCTTGATTTTGAAAAGATTTTTAGATTTTTTATGCTTGATTTCTAATTCTATCAATATGAGTATCATTGGCCTTTTTTTTTTATGAACTCTTTCAATTCTTGATAGTTGTGGATGGTGTGGTTGAGGAAGTACTCTATTAGACCATTCTAGTGAGTTGTGGATTGTGTGGTTGAGGAAGTACTCTGTTAGAGTTGTTTGAGTGAAGTTTTGGCTTTTAAGTTTGTATGGTTAGGGAGTCAATTGAGGAATGAGTTGTCGTATGTGTTTTAGAGTGAATCGTTTTGGTGATTGTGTGATTGGGGAAGTGCTCCATTAAAGTAGCTTGATCGCTTGTCTTATTTACCCTTTTCTTAGTGGGTGATTTATGTCTAGTCCTTTTGGGTTGCCTGACCTGGGTGAGAAGTTCCCTTCCCTTCTCTAAAATGCCTAAAATGTTTGAGGGGTCTGCTCAGCAAATGTACAAATTGGACTGATTGCAGTTTGGTTGACCCATTTCTTCCCATTCGAGTTGGGTTGACGCTGAAGTACAGTAAGAAGGAATGAAAGTTGTTTGAGTGAAGTTAGTCGTAGTATGTGTTTTAGAGGTTGTTAAGTGTTGACATTCTTGTTTAGTTTGTGTGATGTTTTGCCTATGTGGAGGCTTGTGTGAAACCAATAATAATTGCTAAAACTTGTGATATGTGAGTAATTGCTTGAGTTAGGGGCTATGTGACTTATCCTTATATTTGATATTGAGATGCTCGGGGAAAAATGTATTTCAATAGAGATAAAAAGTCCTCAACATAATGCATACTCTTCTTTTGTGTTTTCTATATTTTGCTTTTGGCATGCTAAGCAAGGAATCTAACAGGGTGTAAAGTTAGGGAACAACAAGAGAAATGAACAACACACTGAGGCTAACAAGTAAATGTTTCCCAAAAGAGTGAAAATGCCTTTGTTTTCTCTCTTACTTTTTGTCCCACTCACAAGTAAGTGGTGGATATACACTTTCGTTTGGTGTGAATGGATAAAAATAAATAGTGATGGAATAAAAAAATAGTAATGAGATAAAATTTTGGTATAATACATAAATATGATCCTTAATTTGGTGTCAATTTGCAACTATGACCCTTAACTTTGAATGTGCACAAGTAGGTACTTTAATTTGTATAAAATTAAACAAGTAGACACATGTGTTTTACATGACATAATATATGTAGGACGCCACGTAGGATACAAAATTTTCATGCAGGATGTCATGTATGACGAATGTGTCAATTTGTTCAATTTTATACAAATTTAAGTGTCTATTTGTACACATCTAAAGTTAAGAGTTATAGTTGTCAACTAACGTCAAGTTAAGAGTTATGTTTATATATTATGCCTAAAATTTTTGTATCTTGTTTGGTTGCCATGTTAGGATAACTTATCCTATTATTTATATCATAGTGATAAGATAAGTTATCCATATGCATGGTGGAATAGGTTATTTCATAATAGCAAACCTCATGATAATTATTCTTGAGATAACGTGTTCCCAATCAAATGATGGTACAACAAAACTCAATAATCTTGTATTTGTGTTAAATGATTATGGCTCATAAACCTATAAAATTAAAATCTTGAATCTGCCTCAATCAAAAGTAAGTATTTTGCACCTTCCACTATAATAGGGGTGGAGCTAGGGTCGGGATATCCAAATCCTCTTTATTGAAAAATTATACTTACAAGGTCAATATTATTTTGTTATGAATATTTAGTAGATATTAAACTATTTTGACTTCGATTGTAACAATATTTTAAACAACCAAGTCATAAAAAAAACCACTAAAATCTTGAAAAACAACATAATATTAGAAGTTAAATCTATAATATCTCCTTTTAAATTGACAAGTAAGGTTTACTCGAGTAATTGAGATACTCCACCATCCACCATCAATTATGTTATAAGTGAGAACATTATTGATCGTCTAACGGAACAAGATATTAGTTAAATGTCATTTACTTATTCACCTGTATCCCACAAACCACATCAAATAACAAAACAAGAGCAACAAAAGAGCGAAATCCGAATCCAAATCCAAATCTCCATGGCTGAAACTAAACAAGAAGAAGAAGAACGTCCCCTGTTTCCACCATCATCAACCTCTTCTTCCTCCTTCATGCTTCTCTTGAAAAAACTTATGAGCAAAAGACGAACATGGGTCTTCCTCTTTCTCACCGTCTACACAATTTTACTGTCAATTTCTTGGAATTTCCTCAATTCAGTACTTTCTTGGTACGAATCCACCATGAAATTGACACCCACTTCAGCTCTCTACGGATCTATGGTATTAGGGCTTGCGTTTGGGGTTTTATCGATTGTAGCAGCTCTGATCGTCGTTGTTCCAGCAACGCTTGTAACTTGGATTACTATTTTGGTTTTGCTGACATTTTCAGGTAAAGGGAGAAGGGATTTGGTTATGGAGGGGAAGAAATTGACAACTGAGATTACTGGGTTTGTTGTTAGGGTTTTGATTAGAGAAGGGAATCTTGTCGCTGTGATTTGTGCTGTTCTTGGGTATTTTGCACTTGTTAGAAGGAATAAAGAAGACGGTATTGATTATTGAGTTGGAAAAATCGAGTTCTCTTTATGATCATAAGCTTGATTACAGAGAAATCTTAGTACTGAGTTGGTTGGCTAGTTGGTTGGCTATCTGAACTTTCAGCTTATTGGTAAGAGTTCGATTCATCATCTAGTAATCCTTTCCCGTACCCCATTAAGAGGGTCTAAATCAGGGGTTCTTGTTGTATCGGAGGGGTTTGAATTAGCTCCTCTTGAGATGAAAGAAAAGATTGGCAAATTTGCCTTTCTTCAATTTCAGGAACCAGGATGTGATGTACCTATTCTATCTTAACTTTAGCTACTTAGAAACCTAAACGATTGATGTTTTTCCCCGTCTTCTCTAATCATGGTTCTTATTTTATTGGAGGGGGTTTGAATTAGCTCCTAAAGATTGGCGATTTGTCTTGTTCAACCTTAGAATGTGATGAGCTATTCTATCTTAACTTTAGCTGCTCAAAAATTCCCGGACCAATTTACCTATCTAGAATTCTTCAGCTACCAACCCTTAAGCGAGCTAATCAGTCTTGCTTTTGCCAAAAAAAAAATCCCTCCTCACTCTTCAGTTTATCGACTTTTGCTGCAATGATATTAGTACAAATAATTGTTTGCTTCCTGGAAACTTCGACTACTATACTCCTTCAACACTACGATTACATTTCTAGTAGTCGTTTTTTGTATACTGTGATCTTGATATTGATTTCATCGTACAATATTGTTAATCTAGTCTAGCATATGGAGGAGGCCTGTGATTGACAGAAAGTAATCATATGGAAGTCGGTTGTCTTGCCTCACATCACCCTTTCAAGACATCTCAGGACGACACAGCCTGAATTTTGAGGGATTTGAGGACTCATTCATTCAGAAATCAGAAAATTTGATAAAGATTCAATCTTTGAGCTTCTGTTAGATTAGCTACAAGGGTGTAAGCAGAAGTTAGAATTGGTAGCTTTGTCTAACAGTAGAAATGGTACATGTTTCTGCAATGTATGTGATGTATATATATAAAATATATAGTGGAAAACAGGTAGAATTTTACCAGATACTTGTGCTGATGAAAGGTAACGAGATATTTTGCACTGTTTTTGAGTATTTACATGTCGTTGCATGATTTGAGACTTCATATCGGTTCATGTAATGTTTTTAAACTTATTTGTGTGCTCGAATTAGGACCCGAGAAGATGAGGATGTTTCTGCACCATTTGAATAGCTCAAATTGTAAATTTTCTGGTGCTGGCGCCTTCTTCAGAAACCAGAATTTGAAAAGCTTATTGGAAATTCCTTTGTCTCCTTAAATAGTGGTGAAGTATGGTCATTCTCATAAGTGAAGTCGGGATTTGAAGTTTATAAATTCTAAATCTTTCAATGACTCTCATGCCTTTTTTTACCATGGTACTAAGACGAGATATGATTTTCTATAACAAGGCGCGGTACTAGTTATTCCGTTACTTTTTCAAGTATTAGAAGGTCACCAACTTCCTTGACCTTTCTACGCGAAAGGATGCTCATTCTCGGAAGAGGAGTTATACCTGATCATTTCTTATTCAGTAATGGACTAAGGGTATCTCAAATCCTATTTGATAAAATAAAGAATAAGTCCCTATTCGCGAGACAAATCCTACGATAAAAGGTGTTTCATGTAAAACACAATTTGTCATGAAATAAAATGAAAAAAGTGAAAGGTAAGAGAAAATTTTGAACATTATGAATTTTGAGATAGACTCAATAGAAATTGAGAGGAAAACCTAATCAAAAGGGAAGAAGCAACAAGATCTTTTTTTTTGTCCCTTTCAGGCGATTGGAAAAAAAAGAAATGGTTAATATATTCAAGATATTATGCAATACCGTCTCAATTCATCCTATTTCATTAGATTCAGAATGCTTTAAAAGGAAGGGAGTACAAACTATTTTGATTTAACTTATATTCAAACACTATGTTAATGCAATACAGATAACTTTAGACAAGTGACACTGCTTGTATCCACTCGCATCAAGGGTCTCAAATTTAAGTTCTGAAAATGAAAAAAGTCTTATTAAAAGCATCACATCCAGAGATAAACCCTACAATATGCAAATTGAAATTAATTGAGTTTTAATACGAATATTAAATATTGATAAAAAAAAAAAACACTCCTAACATGTCACACAAAAGTAGAAGTTTCTTATTTATCAAACAACCAATATTTACAAATCTGCTAACTGTCGGTGGTGGAATCATTTTTAATTCACCCCAACCCATAATGATATTATTCAATTAAATACATTTTCCATTCCAAATTAATAGTTACATTTGTAGTCACATGTGTAACCTGATGATCAATGAAATAGATTGGGGGAACCATCGGTGGCCCCCTAAACTTGGCACCAATTTTCACTTAAACACCTCAAGTAGGGGTCCGGTGTATAATTTTGACACTTTTTGTATTTTCAAAATCGCATATTAAGTGCGTACATCCAGATGCTCTTATGTGGAAAAATAAACGAATTGATATGTGACACATGGAAATTTTAATTATTTTTTAAAGACTCAATTTTACTTTCTTTTTTCCTTTATTCCAGATCCCAAACCCCATGACCTCACCTCTTTTCTTCTTCTTCTTGCGTCTGGATGTACGCACTTAATATGCGATTTTGAAAATACAAAAAGTGTCAAAATTATACAACGGACCCCTACTTGAGGTGTTTAAAATGAACAAAGCCTACTTGAAGTGTCTAAATGAAAATTGGTGCCAAGTTTAGGGGGCCACCGATGGGTTCCCCCAAATAGATTGAACATCGTGAAGTTTTAGATTCAAATTCTAGCAAAGACGAAATATAAGGTGATTGCTTTCTCATATGTTTTAGCATTGCTAGACCGAATTATTAAATACCTATTGCTAATGAAAGATGGCAAATATCTCTTGAAATTAATTAACGTGTGCACAAACTAGATAAAGAATTATACTCCTCAAAATAAAATTACTCTACAAATTTAAGATTAAAGTTCATAGGTTTTTTCAACAAACATCATAGAGTATGCACAATTTCTAAGAAAAAAAAATGCAATTTACTTTTATTAAATAGGTACACTTTTATTGTAATTTATTTTAAGTCAAAAATGTTTTTGTTGATGCTGTAAGACTCATGATGATAAAATAATTGTTAGAGAATAATGATGATACTTTTTATAGTAAGTTGGAGAAGCATCATTCCTTGTATGGTAATTGTATTCCTATGAAGGAATTATTTGTTTGTTACAAGGATAATATTATTTTTTATCTCCAAGTTATTCATAATGTTGTTTTGATTTTTGTGATATGTGATTAAATGAATTTATTATTTAGTTAATTATGAAGTATGTATTTTTGGCCCCATTATAGAAGAAATATATTATATTTGACTATTTATAAAATTGCATTATCATCAAAGTAATTAAATAGTGAAGCGATAAATAATTATGATAAATGTATAAATATTTTCACACAAAAGGATTACAACTCATTCGGTTAAAGGTTTGATATAATTAATCAGATATCATATCGATTAATTAAATTTATCATTAATTGAAGGACTTAAGAAAAAAACTATTAATTCTTTATTAATTAAGAAAATCTGACCCACAAATGCTGGATTTCTTATGATTTTCAATCAATAATTATGAATTTATTTGATACTTCGATTTGAGTTGGAAGAAAACAAAAACAACCATTATGATTAGAAATTTAAATATGATTAATCCATTTGAACAATGGATATAGGTGGACTATAGTTTTCAATATTGTCAAATCAAGAAGATGTATTATCACAAATAATTATTTTTCGCTTAATGTTTTTTCCTTCTATTTTCATCCCACCTTCACCTTTTATTTTAAAATAAAATAAATTCTTACTTTTTCTAAATAGAATATGAAATCATTAAAAAAAAGTAAAATTTTCTTGCTTCAATGACTAGATATACCAAATAGAAAAGGTTGATACATTTCATACTTTTAGAAAGATTAATTATTAAAAGCGGTCATATTGTAATTGACTATAGTTATGCATATATTAATAGTGCAGAAATTAGTTATTTAAAAATCTATTTAGTTATTTCGTATAAACTACGTAAATTCCCGCATAATTTATACGTCATACTTTTTTTAAAATATCATCCTTCAAATTTGTGATGTTTGACTTGGAATGGAAAATTTGAAGTCTGCTAACTGTCGGTGGTCAATTGGCTTTAAACTTTTTTTTTTCCTTTGGTCAAAAAAGATATATATATATTGAAGGATGTGACCTAATAATTAGTGATATAACATTATGAGGTTTCAGATTTGAATTCTAGCAGAGACAAAATGCATGGTGATTACTTTTCATCTGTTCTAGCATTGCAAAATAATAATATCAAATATCGATTGCTGATGAAAGATGATAAATATCTCTTGAAATTAATCGAAATGCGCATAAACTAGATAATCATTTTAACTCAGAAATATTTTCTCAAAATAAAATTACTCTAGGAATTTAAGATTAAAGTTTTTTCAACAAACAATATAGAGTATGGCCTAAGGAAAAAAAATGCAATTTACTTTTATTAAATAGGTACACTTTTATTGTAATTCATTTTGAGTCTGCAACAAACATATATCCACCTATTTAATTTAACAATAAAATATGTTTCTGTTGCTGCTGTAATATTCATGATGATAAAATTATTGTTAGAAAATGATGATATACTTTTTATAGCAAGTAGGAGAAGCATCATACCTTGCTTGGCAAGTATATTTCTATTAGAGAATTATTTTGTTTATTATAAGGATAATATTATTTTTGATCCCCAAGTTATTGATAATTTATAAAATTATATTATTATCAAAGTAATTAAGTGGTGAAATGATAATCAATTATGATAAACTTACAAATATCCTCACACAAAGGGATAAAAAAATGCACATCTCGATCGTGATCACTTGAAGGTTTAATATGCTTAGTTAAATATTATAACAATTAAAATTAAAATTTATCATTAATTGAATGACTAAAAATACTATTAATCCTTTATTATATTATATCCCATTTAGAAGTTGTAAGAAAATCTGATCCACAAAGGCTGGGATTCTTATGATTTTTCAATCAATAATTATGAATTTATTTGATACTTCGATTTGAGTTGGAATAAAACAAAATCAACCATTATGATTAGAATTTAAATATATCAATCCATTTGAACAATGGATATAAGTGGACTATAGTTTTCATATTGTCTAATCGAAAAGATGTATTATCACAAATAATTATTTAAATTGCTGATTATTTTTAAGGATTTAAAATATTGGTGCTGATAGTATGAAAAAAGGCATAATAATTCCTCAAAGTTGTTTCGAATTTGCAATTAGTACATGCTCAATATTATATGTCTCATTTATTTCGAAAATATTATTACTTTTAATATGCTTTAAAGTAGTGACATACCACGCTTTGACACATGTATTTTTCCCTTAATTTTTTTCTTTCTATTTTCACCCCCCTCCCCACCTTCATCTTTTTTTAGAAAAATAAATTCTTACTTTTTCTAAATAGAATGTGAAACCATAAAAAAGAAGTAAAATATTTTTTAGTGGAAAAAATATTTGCTTCAATGACGAGCAGAAAAACCGCCTACAATAGGCCATGATTGAAGCAGGACTTCAAGTACCAATGTTGAATTTTTTTTTCCCCAAAATAAAAATAGAAAAAAATCAACTTGTTTATAATAAAAAAAATGCAACACTTAAATTATATAACGTACATGTAAAATATATTTGAAATTCGATCTACACCTTTGAAGTTACGAGATAGTAATAATTTTTGCATACATTCTATCTTCTTTAATCCTATTTCACTAAACATGTTATGTTGTTGTTGATAATAAAGATGATTCTTTTCTTCAAAATTAACTTAGAAGAAAAATGTGTCATATGAATTGGAACGAATAGAATAACATTTTATACCTCAGCATGTACAAATCAATTAATTAATACATTGGGTTTAGATTCTTTTATCCTACTGTATCCATAAATCACGTACATAACGCCTATCAGAAACAAAATCAAGTTAGGCCCCCCCAAACCCACTCACCCCCACACATGTGATGCAGTTTCATGTTGGGTATCTTGATTTTTCAAATTGATAAACTTTTTCTGTGCTTCAAGTTATGGTTTTGTCACTCTTTCAGAGAAGGGGATCTGACTGTTCTTGAAAAAAATCACAAAGTCCCATATATTGGGGGAGCTAAGGAGATCCC
This sequence comes from Solanum bulbocastanum, assembly GCA_037074985.1. Taxonomy (NCBI): domain Eukaryota; kingdom Viridiplantae; phylum Streptophyta; class Magnoliopsida; order Solanales; family Solanaceae; genus Solanum; species Solanum bulbocastanum. Next base: position 4,295,171 of record CM073606.1, on the reverse strand, counting down.
AGGTACAATTTTTTTTATAAAAAAATACAATCTTGGTACTCTGTATTACATTAAATTCTTCATTTTAATAGTATAAAGTTTCAATCTTGGTTTATGGGTTTCATAAATTTCTTATTTTTATAGTATAAAGTTTCAATCTTGGTTTATGGGGATTCAGCATTTTTTATATTTATAACGTAAAGTTTATATCTTGGTTTATGGGTTTCAGTACTTTCTCATATTTATAACATAAAGTTTCAATCTTGGTTTATGGGGTTTCAGCATTTTCTTAAGTTGGATCTCCAAAGAGCCTTCTCCATTTTTCCCCCTTTTTACCATTTCTTGAAATGGTTCAATCACCTATGAGCAGAAAGCTAGCAAGAAATGGTGGCCTGTTTTATCCAGTTATTGGGTTTGCACTGTTTGTTACTTTTCTTTATTTGGCATTTGGAGACTTGTGGGGTTTCAATTTCAACAGAGAAGAAATAAAGTTAAGTTTTGTGGAGAGAAATGGAACTCAATTCTTTGTGGATGGTAAAGCTTTTTACATAAATGGATGGAATTCTTACTGGTTAATGGACCATGCTGTGGATTATAGTAATAGACCAAGGATTAAAGGGATTTTACAAGCTGGTGCTAAGATGGGGCTCACTGTGTGTAGAACTTGGGCTTTTAATGATGGTGGATACAATGCTCTGCAGATTTCCCCTGGTAGATTTGATGAAAGAGTGTTTAGAGTAAGTAAAACTTGTTTTTTTAAGTACAATTTCTATAATTGTTACTTGTGCCTTTTGCTTTGGTAGATTTGATGAAAGTGTGTTTAGAGTAAGTTAAAATTGTTGTTTAGTACAATTTCTTTAATTATTACTACTCCTCTGTTTCAATTTGTTTGTCCGATTTTGACTTGGTACGGAGTTTAAGAAAGTAAAGAAGATTTTTGAATCTCGTGGTCTTAGACACATCATGTGGAAATTTGAAATTTAAGAGTTGCTAGAAAGGGAAAGATGCATTCTTTTTTGAACGGACTAAAAAGGAAAGTAACACAAACAAATTCGAACGGGCGGAGTACTATATGTCTTTTAATTTGTTGAAAATGTGTTTAGAGTAAGTAAAACTTTTTGTTAGTACAATTTGTGTTATATTACTGCTGTCTTGTATATTGGTAGTTTAACCCTTTATAGCAATCTTTCCATAATTATTGCTCCTACTCAAGACCATTTACATTGAATTGTAGTACCATATTTGTATAAAGGAAGTTTAGTTATAGGACTTCTAAATTCTTGTCAAGTACATAAATTTTAAGTTATATGATCTAATCTAATGTTACTATATTTTAAGAAGGAAAAGGGAGGACCAGTGTACGAAGCTTCCCGCATTTATGTGGGGTCCAGGAAGGACCACATCCCGAGGGGGGGTGATGTAGGAAGTCTACCTTGACGCGACTATCATTGGCTGATTGTTTAATCTTGTGAATTAGGCATAGTGTTTCTATCTTTAAAAAAAAAGTTGCCTGGTTTACGAAGCATCCTGCATTTACACGGGGTCTGGGTGAGGGCCACACTCCAAGGGTGTGTGTTGTAGGCAGCCTACCCTGTCACAACCATCAATGCCTGACTCTTTAATCTTCTAATTTAGGCATACTGCTACTAAGATTTATATGGTGTATGAATCGTCTGCATTTTTATCTTTGTCTGACAGTTTTCACTTGATGCGGATATGTTTTGTTGCAGGCGTTGGATCATGTTATTGCAGAAGCCAGAAAGAATGGCATTAGGTTGATGCTTAGCTTGGTTAACAACCTGCACGCATTCGGGGGGAAGACCGAGTATGTAAAGTGGGCAGAGAAAGAAGGTGTTGCTTTAAGCTCTTCCAACGATTCATTCTTCTATGACCCTACCATCCGTCGATATTTCAAAAATTATGTCAAGGTAATTTTCCTAGAAAAGAATATTCTTTGGGAAAAACTTGCATCTTGCGCTACGTCCGTGTTTCCAAATATAGCATACCTCTAATTGTTGAAGAGGGAGCAAGCAAATATACAGCTGATCGAGATAAATCTTGTTATTTTCTTCTGTCACAAGTGTTGCATATGGTATCAATGAATCACATGTAATTATCTAAATTAGTGCCTCCTCTCTGAGAGTTTCACCGAACATGAAATCAGGAGATCTATGTCTGAAAAGACTGAAAGACAAGAATACACGATGAAAACGAAAAAGAAGTTGTAATTAAAGAAGAGGAAATAGAAAGATATACTTTTGGTTTGTTGGATGTTGAAGGATGCGTAGAAGGAAGATTGACATATTACCAATATTTATGTCCATCATGACTTTATTACACCAAAAAAGAAGTGAAAAGTTCTGTTGCTCAGACCCTCCCAAAATGTTGTTGCACGTGTGTCAAACCCTCCAAAAATACACATCTTTTGGAGGATCTGGCACACACCCAACAGTATTATTGAAGAGTCCAAGCAACATAGGTGCAAAGTCTTGTTTTGTACTTTTACCTATTTTTGGCTAGCTTATTGTGTGTACATAATTATTCAGTTATTATTTATTGCCTGTCATAACATGCTATAAGGAGAGAATGAATAGCTTTCGCGTTAGGCCATGCCATGATTGAAGCCATCTTTTTGCTCTTTCCTCTGCTGTTATTAATGCTAAAATTACATTTTTGTAGACTTCTGACCCGTGTCATCATTCTTTTTTTCATTCTCCCAGACAGTGCTAACTAGGAGAAACATATACAACGGGATGGAGTACAGGGATGATCCAACTATCTTTGCATGGGAGTTAATAAACGAGCCTCGCTGCATGACCGATCCTTCTGGTGACACACTTCAAGTAAGTTTTAGACTCTCATCTCATTTTGATCTCATAGTACGTGACAGTAGAGCCGTCAATATGGGCTAGGCCCGTTGGGCTGGCCTGGCTTAACCCGTGATTTGATAGGGCTGAGCTATGATTTTTGGAGCCCATTTAAGAAAAGGGCTTTTAGCCCGGCTTGAATAAGCGTGTCGATTTGTAGGGCTTGAGAAATATGGATAGGGTCGGCCCGTGGGCCAAATAAAAATTAATTAAAAAATAAAAATAAAATAGAGTATTAAAAATAACAAAAGTCTAAACTAAAAATCTGTTTAAAGTTTGAAATATTACAATATACAAATCATGTTTATAAAATATGTACTACATAAAATTAATAAAATTTCTAGGGAATCACTACATAGGCCGTAGCCTATGGAATATTGTCATAGTTTTTGTGTTTTATGATGATCATTGTAAAACAATTAGGTTAATATTTCTATTTAGCTATTTATGTTTTTACTTGAAATCAAACTTAATAAATATTATAAAGATAATTTTATTTGTGGATTTGATTAACAAGTAGTAACACTAAATTCATGTAATATTGTCTTGTCAATATTTATGATAATATTTTTAAATTATAATTTAATTTTAAAAAATTATAAAAATTTACTTTTAAGGAAAGAGGGTTGACCCGACAAAGCCTGTAGCCCACGCACTTGTGAGCTGGGCCGACCATTTTCTGGCTCACACCAAAAATGGGCTAGCCTGGCCTGACCCATCAAATTTCAAAGCCTGTATGGGTTAGTCCAAATGGGGTGGGCTAACCCATATTGACGGCTCTACCTGACAGAAAAGTAGTCCTTCATTTGAGTAGCTATTCATTTCGGCTATTCTGTTCTCTGAAGTTTGGCCTGTCACTTTATATTTTAGAAAGTTGCTTTATTAGATTTAAAAGACAAATTGTTGAGTAGTGGAATGAAACAAGTATAGTTCGGAATTGAGGCGTAATATTATGAGTGTTTACCATTATCAAATCAGCATCCGTTTGTGGATACTTCATGCACATGAAAACGAGAGTTCCATTTGGCAATTCTTGCCTCCAACATTTCTTCTCGTACAAATTATGAAAGATAATGTCAAAATTTTATGCTTGCTTATGTTGATTTGTAGCAACACTTACCAGAATATCCACTAGTAATCCCTCCTAAACTTTGTATTATAGCATTGGCAAACTTGGCCTCAGCTGACAAGTAAGCACTCCAACTTTGAGAGTGCAAGTCTAGACACCTCACTTGTCTTCATTGAGTCCGTTGAATGCTCCAACTTACAAAATGATAATTTAGACACGTCCAAAATTTATGTGCCACGTCAGTGTTGGTGTTCACAAGGCACAGCGAAGACGAGTTGGAGTGTTTAATCTGAGTGTATCTTGTTTTTGTTTGACTAATTAATTGTGAAAAAAGAAACTTCTCTTATGCCTCCTTACCTTCACCTGGGTATGAATTAATCGTGTCAAAGAATTCTGCAGGACTGGATAGAAGAGATGTCAACATTTGTAAAGTCAATCGATAGGAAACATCTGCTTACGGTAGGCCTAGAAGGATTTTATGGCCGTAAAAGTCCCAAAAGATCTACTGGCAATCCAGAATTTTGGGCTGCTGATCTTGGATCAGATTTCATCCGTAACTCCATGCTCTCGACGATTGATTTTGCCTCTGTACATGTATATCCAGACCATTGGTGAGCTTTTTATCATACTCAACTTTCTTAATTTGTGACTAACATGAAAAGATGAATTCTTTCGTGCAGTGCTAACGATTTTATAACTATCTTTTAATACCGAACTCTCCCTTTTCTTATCGAAGTCTGCTGCTTCAGAGCATTTTTCCTGTTTGACATCCTTTCATTTTGTAGGTTCCATGATAAAAATTTCGAAGAAAAACTAAAATTTGCAGCCAAATGGATGCTTTCTCACATAGAAGACGGTGACAAGGAACTGAGAAAACCGATCATGTTCACTGAATTCGGTTTATCAAATGAGAACGAGGACTTTGAACCTGCTCAACGAGACAGATTCTACAAAATGGTTCTTGATTTCATATACAAGTCTGCAAAAAGAAACAGGTCAGGTGCAGGATCATTCTTCTGGCAGTTCTTGGTTGAAGGGATGGAACTATATAATGATGATTTCGGAATTGTTCCATGGGAGAGGCCTTCAACGTATCAGCTAATTACTGAACAGTCATGTAGGCTCGCTAAAAAACACGGGGTACTGCCTACACAAATGGAACATTCGAAGGATTTTTGTGCGTTGACGAGGTTATAAATTATGTATTGATCTTAGAAAAAGAAAGAAATTTGATGTGTACAATGAAGAATCTGTTTGTGTTTTTTTCTTGTTTGAGATTTGTTATAGAGGGAGGAGCTGCAGGATAGTTTTACACGATGTATTTTCTTACTTCATAGATGTATACAAATTTGCATAAAGTGAAAGTAGAGCACATTCTTTTCTATACTTTTTTATTTGACAACTTACACAATATTTAGGGGTTTTGGGCTATCCTCCTCTTATTGAAGGCTTTTCCCTATTCCGCTCGGTTGCTTATGATAGATCAAAGAAACACACTAATAATGTATAGAAAGTTGTTCCTAAGATAGCAATAACATGCTTACTAACCAATAGCTACAACACCACATTCCACCAGTCATATTGATTTGATCAGCTTACTCTAATTCTTGTCTCTAATTTCTTTTCATTGAACTACGTTTTGGGGTGAGTCATATCCTGATGTTGGTACCGAACAGTGTTTGGGTGTGCAAGGGGTGTTAATGAAATTTCACATTAGAGACAGGTGGATCCTTGGACTCTTAATATGGTTTTGGGTAATCATTCTCTCTTGAGCTAACTTGTGGGGTTGTGTTGAGTTAGGTACATGGACAACACTTTCATCGAAAAACTATACTGTATATATAGAAAAGCATAACGTAGATATAGGTAAAATAATTACATTTAATACACATTAAATTTTGAATATCATTAGCGAAATTCTTGATTTTTCCACCATCAAATTAAACAGTACAAATTGCATGAGGCAGTTGTATAAGCAGCCCTAATATTTCCACACATTTCACCTTAAAGATAAGAAGGGTGAGTTAAAGTTGAACTACCAAGGAAAACTGGGCTTACATTAATCATCTTGATAATTTCTCTTGGTGCTTTAGTAGGAATCATCTTGGTAATTTTGAATTTGTGTGACGGAGATTAATCATTATTATCCAAAGTATTATTTGTTTATAGTGGAAGCATATAGCATGGAATCATTGTTTTTACGGTTTATATTTAGATCTAGATAAATTATGTGAATTTGTGTGATGGAGATTAATCATCCGCTTGCTTGATCTTTAATCGTTTAGCTGTCCCCTAAGCCCCTTTCGCCTCTATTGTCTCAATCTTGGATAGAGTCCATATCTTTCTTTGTTTGAATGAGACTATCTGATGTCCTTTCATCTCAAACTGAATGTAATAAGAGTGCTAAATTCGGAAATTTCGTATGAAAAGGAAACTATGTAGTATGACCCCTATTGCTTCTTTTTATGCCTAATTAAAAGAATTCGGACTTGCTTTTTCAATTCATATCTATGAGCGAGGATTCCTCTATCTCTTGCTTGTTTCGATCGGAATCATCCTTGTTCAAAGTGTCATTTGTTTATAGAAGTAATGTATAACATACATTTTTGTTTTGGTTTATATATATCTAGATCTAGATAAGGTGTGTGAATTTGTGTGATGGAGATTAACTAGTGACAGAATCATCCTTGTTCAAAGTGTCATTTGTTTATAGAGGGAACATACAACATAAAATCATTATTTGTTTTTTCTTTTTAGTTTATATCTAAATCTAAATAAGTTGTGTAAATTTATGTGATGAAAATTAATCAGTGATAGAATCATTCTGTCCAAAGTATCATTTGAGACCTCTTTTTTGAAACTACACTTGGTAACTTCTCTTGATGCTTTAGTATTAGGAAGCACAAGAGTTTTATTCAATACATAACAATTACTTAACTTAGAAAATTACAATCACAAAATTGTTTAGTACATAATGGACAAGAAAACATCCAACATTACAAATGGCATTTCGAGTTTTGGCCCTCATACTCTGAATCAAGCCAAACAATTGAATCAGAAAAAAATAGTTTATTTTGGATATTTCAAAAATCGACTTGACTTGTTTGATTTCAAATTAAGTGAAAATAATCAAAATATAAACGATCTCAATGAATCCAATCATCAAATCATAGTTTGCGGAGTAAATTGAACATTAGAGAACTAATTCAATCTCAACATAAGGGAGGTAGGCTCAATATCGTAAACCACATGGGAGATTAGTGTGATAGAACAAGACCGGAAGAAAAGTTTTTGAAATTATCTCAAAATAATTTTTAAAATATAATATTTTTTTTTTATTTTTTCGTAAACAATGGGACAACATTAGCTGAAAAAGTAGTTGAAATTTAATTGTTGGACATATGACAGGTTCATTTAAATGTTCAGTCAATACATACCACTGGAATTTCAATTTGTTTACTACTTATCATTTTTTTTATTCATTCGGTGTTTAATATTTATAGTGAGGCTCGATTAGATTTAATTCGTAGATTGTAAAGCCTATTTTTTTTCATTCCCAAAGATTAGTTACGTGTCATTGCCTTTTTCTTTCATATTTTCATCATTAATTAACTACTCTTCTTTTTCTATGAATATTACCTAATATATTTACCTAATCCTAGAATAATTTTTCTTCTAAAGATCATACATATTTAGTATGTGCTACTTGAAAAAATAGAGAACATATTCTAAAAAGAATATTTTCTCATTCGTTGATTCAATTTTTTATTTATCATCTATGGACGTTGATAAAATCTATTCATCGAAAGTTCAGCTAATATTTTTAAACCAGAGAGATGGACACATTAAATTCAATCATCTTTCTAGCATTTATTGCTATTAAAATTGAGAATCGGTTTGGATTCATGTAGGACAATCGACTAGAGAAGTCATATATCTTGTCTGGAGCTCGATTGAGAAATATCAGCAAAGAAAGAGGGACTTACATATGATATTCATTGACTTTGAAAAGGCTTACACCAAAATCTCAACGTAAGCCCTCTGAAATGCATGGAAGCTAGAGGTGTACATGTCACTTACATTACGGAGATAAATGACATGCATAATGGAGTCAAACCTTGATTAGAATGATGAAAGGAGACTCAAAACACTTCATAGTTGAGATAAGGTTGCACAAGGGATCTATTCTTAGCCCATTCTTGTTTGTCATGGTGATGGATGATTGACATTGCATATTTAAGATAAGATCCCTCAATGTATGTTGTTTGCAGATGACATAATACTAAATGATGAGATATACAGATGAATTAGTGCTAGGGTGGAGGTGTGTAGAAAAACTCTGGAGTCTAAAAGGTTCAGGTTGAGTAGGGACCAAATCACATGAAGTGCAAATTTAGTGATGCAATGAATGAGAAAGGCATGGATGTGACACTTGAACACACAACTTATTCCCATTTCAAGTATCTAATGTCTGTAATTCAGGAAAGTGGAGACATCGACGATGATATCGCACATCGTATTGGTGCAACATGGACACAGTAAAAGCTTGCCTGCCGAATCTTATGTATACCTAAGAACTAAGAAGGATGGAGGTTTGAATATTAAGAATTGCAAAACTCTGAAACATAGTTATTGTTGTGAAGCGGCAGTAAGAAAAATGTATTGTGGGTAAATTGGATACATGATGTCTATATGAAGAATACTAAGCTAATATCACCTCAAGACTAGTTGATATTTGAAGAAATTGACTACTTTGAAGATTGTGATGATCCATGCAAATTTATTATATCTTCCCAACAACCCCACCACCCCCACTCAACCATCCAAACCCCCGAACCACCACTCCCCACCCCATCCCAGTGATATAGTATATTTTGGGATAATAATTTTTTCCTTACTTACCAAACAATAGAAAATAAATTAAAAAAACCCACTTATTTTCTAAAATAATTACTTCCATGGAAAGCATTTTCTTTCATTCCAAACACACACAATGATAAGTATTCTTGCATACGGCTCGAAATCGCACGAATCCGAATTTAGAGACAGTGAAAAACCTAAATAGACAGGCTTAGTAAAGGTTCAATAATAGTCTTAATATCCTAATAATAATCTTCATAACAATTCACATAATGCACTACATAAATAAATATGAGTGCAGAAATGCATTCCACAGTATGCGCCTTAAATACTGCATCAAATTCCACGTCCTATGAGTACAGAAATGCATTCCTAAAAATGCACCCTTAATTTAAGTCCCATTTGTATGAATTCAGTTCACGGCATACGATCATCCACCTTGTAGAGCAACCCGATTCCCATTAACGTTAAGGAGCAATTGTTGCAGCCACCTTCTCGTTATTGGATCCTCCTGATAACATAATGCAACAAAACCAGTAATGGTCAGAAAAAATAACAAGGGTCTGATGCCGAGAAAAGAATAATTCATGATTCAGGAGGGAGAGGGGGAGCTACTTATATTGCCAAATATTTACACACATGAAGACAACTGCTGAAGGTGTCATCTCTAAGCATATCAGGAAGACAAAATTTTCAGTGCCTGACAAGCCCTGCCATAAGCCATACACATCGCCTTTAGCCTCACAGAAACAGAAAGATCAAAAAGGGCTGTGATATATCACACATAAGCAAGCTGAAAGGAAAACCAGGATGGTGATAAACAGAAAACTAACCTTGGCTCATCTGATAAACAAAGATAGCACCTGATTATGTGTTTCAGAAATCTTGATGAAGGCTGCTCAGCAAGTGCACCAACCATATTCCCTAAAACTTGAGCTACTTCAAAAAACCTATCCGACGTGGTACAGATGTAATTCAGACCCACATCATCTAGAAGGATTTTTTGCACAGTGAAAGTTGCAACCTGTCAGTATGAATAAATTAGATGCATGAAAATCTAATCAAGTCGAGGGAGGATGTAATTGGAAAATGGTTTTGGGGAAGCACAAACTGTTTTTGATAGTTCACTCCCCATCTCCATCGTGCACAAGCACCGAGGAACTATCTCTGTTGAAACAAGAAAACTGATAACCTCAGTGTTGTCTACCTGCGCAGAAAAAACCACAAGGAACAAAGTGCATTTAGGCTTTAGAATAACAATTGATTAAGATAGGTTATGAATAGCATTACTAGAATCATTAGCTCCTGAAATTATAACTAATCGGTTTGCTTCTCATGTCATTCCCAGTATATATGATCATGAATGAAAACCTTTATACTAACAATGAAAGTAGAAGACACATGACATACAGTAGACATGTTACCTTCACAAGGGCACCAATAACACCTAAGCTTGTAAGCCTCAAATATTCAAATGGTGTTGACTTGCTTGTTGAATTAAGAAAAGGGTACAGATACAAAGGAATATATGCTGAAAAGTAGAAAACTGTCAGGGAAACCAAATATCACAATTACAGTTATCATCACACAAAAGTCTATCCAGATCTCGAGAACACATCATTGATTATTGAGTCCATTTATTTGTTTCTTTTTTTTCTTAAAGATGTACTTAAAAGTTTTTGAAGGTTACAAAGCATTTTACATGAATAATATGGGGCTGGGGTATTTATCTAAGACGAGATTCTTGTGTTGCACCTGCCAGTGCTTCAATGAACCTAAGGCCACAAACTTGTAATCTTCGTTTCTTCCTTCTTTATGGACATTAGCGACTACCAAGGACGAACGGTCATTATTATTTGACAGTTGTGCATTCCGAGGAAATATAACCCAAGTATAATTTTATTTTTTCTACAAGTAGGATAAGATGAATCCAAGTATACTGTCTTCATATGTAAATCAAATTTCATTTCTCCTCCAAAGATTTATCAAACAAATGCAGGGTGACATTAATTTGATACTATTTGGATCTTATTCTTGACTTGTATCTGTGGAATTTGTTTTGACAAGTAAATAAGAGTTTAATTTAAGTGAAAATATGATACTAAGCAAGTGCTTGGGGAATAAAACTTAAGAGGTGTAACTATGAGGAGTGTTGAGATTTTTGTGTCTGTGTCATTGTTATGGAAAAGAATTTGCATCCACAAGCAACTGCAAATCAACATAAACAACAATTTTTCTGCTTTAAATGGCATTCCACAAAAGAGTAGAGTCAGAAAAGGACTAAAAAAGGCCAAACTTATTGCCATTGCCAAACAGATAAGAGAACTTTTAAAAAAAGGAAGAGAATCTTCACCATTGAGTAGCAACAATCTGGTGTCAGGGTGAGAGGCTACACACTGCAAAATAGAAAGCAATGGAAAACTATTTAAATAGGAAGGACAAAAGATTTGACCTTGACCAGCAAAAGAACTAAACAAACAAAGGCAGAGTGGGAATACAATTACATCTTAAAGCACTTATACTATGATAACATCAGACATTTGGAAGTAATACTTGTCATGCTCCAAGAAAGAAATGAAACTTAAAACTATTTCAGTACGAACAAGTTTTTTTCTTTTACAAGGACAAAAGAATATAGAAATTTCAACACCTTCTAGTCTGTTGCATTCACCATCCACCTCTCTTGATACATATAACACAACCCAAACATATCCAGTTTTCTATACCTCTCTTGACAATAACTCATTACTTTAAGATCACCAACAAGAATGAATAATAAGAAGTATCAAGAATCACGAATCACTGCGAAAAAGTCCACAAGGAAAATAATTTAATATACCTGAAGAAGTGCTAGTACATTACAAACTCTATTGGATTGTGCAAGAGTCAGGTTTGGCGGTGACAAAACAGGGTAGATTGAAACTATCTCCTGCAAATGTACAAATCAATGTTTACAAACTTATAGAAACAGCTAGTGACTTCCACACATTAGAAATAAGAATCAAATAGTTGGACAGAAAATGTCTACAATAGACGTTCAAGAAATATGAATGAAATATTTGAGAGGATGGAAGTCCAGAATCTCATCATCATAGAAAGAGTTACTTTAACTGAATCAATGTTATTGGTTTTGATAAAGCATACAACCACCTATATATAGTAGCTTTTGTTTACCATCTAAGTTGGCCCAAGGCACAAAAAGAGTTAATTTGAGATTAGATTTAAATGACAGAATAGTTTCTCCTCCAAGTGGTGATATTTTCTTTCTTTTTTTTTTTTTTTTTTGGGGGGTGGGGGGGTGGTGCAGTGTGAAGCATGCGTAATAAGTAATCACTGAAGAAATGTGTGTATGAACAGAGACAGAAGAAATGCTAGAATTACAGTGTGGAGTGGTACTTTAGTATTCATGTGCATATGAGAAACGAATAAACTCTAAATAATAATGAAACACTTCTCAAAATACCTGTAGAAATATAGAGATTGTACCAAACGAGTGCCTTAATAAGGGGGGCAAATCCTGGAAAAGTTCCCTCATCTGGAAAAGGAAAACAAAGACAACAAATGTTTTTAGGTAAATCTTAAGAGTGTTTGGCAGAACAACAAAATGATACTCAACCCAAAATGCCAAATTAGTTGGTGTTCCACATATACTAATACACACAAATATGAGGACATTGTTGAAGAGGGGTCAGCAGCAAAATAGGAGTATTAAGGCAGACATCAATTGTGCAACAATTTCTCAAAAAGAAGAAATTATAATTATGCAGCCAGAGGGAGACGCCGGAGTTAAAAAGTCCTATTAGTCCAATTTTATCAATTAGAATATCACTGTTGCTCTAGATAATCAGTTATGCAACCTTAGGTAGAACACTGGAGTTGAAAACCAGTTGTCTGTTAGGTTTCATTAACACACAGCAGTAGAAAAGAAAGAATATTGTTTGTATAAGCATGTGTGTGTCATTATTTCGCTAGAAGAGGAATGGCTTTGTCTCCAAAACTTGTTTGCCCAGCTTCTCACCTCTGCTAGGTTTGGCAATACATTATTCCTTCCTTCAAAATCTCCAACTAGACTTCTCTGCAGAACTTCACTGTGGGTGTTTGAAGATTCATTAATGCAAATGATTCCCTCTTCCTTCATTAATGTTGCTTGGGCATTAAATCTGTCCCCTTTTTTATTAGACCTCCTCACTGCTTCTGCAAAGGGAAAATTGTTGTCTACCAACCTCTGCTTTGTACTTTCCACCTCCTTTCTATGACTAGAAAGGAATCTCCCCATTTTGTCTGCTATGTTTTCCCATCCTCAGTTCAAAGTCAACTCCGAAATTATGATAACAGACCTCATTCTTCCCCTTAAGTTTATCAAACTCATATGTCTTCCATATTTGTTGAAATTCCTAGCACAATATATTTCTGATAGAGGTTCTAGTCTCCTCCATCTCTTCACCACATTTCCTTTCATTTTTGAAGCTTCCCACATGACCTGAGATCCAGATCATTGATTTCTTGTTGAAAGAAGTTCTAGTAATGTTTCTTTTACTCCTCTCAGTCTATTCGTACCAGTCGCCCGTCATTCCTTTGATTCTCTCGAGATCGAAGGATTTAAAACCTACGGCAAAGTAAATACAGTCCTCCATTGATCAGAGGAGGGGTTAAGGAAGGAAAAGGGAGGGAAGGTGTGGGTGGAGGTTCCCGGTGATCAGAAGGACCCCCGGAAAATGGATGTTGGTTTTGGATCTAGTTCATATTTTGGGAATCGTGCCTGGGAGTGTTCTCCTACAGAGACGGTAGTATATGTTTAACTGCCATGAATATACCATTACCATCTTGTTATCTTTTCTAAATAGTTTTCGGTCTCTACTGCTACAGTAGATGTCATCTTCTTCCAAAGCTTTACGTCCATTTATACCCGTTACCAGTAAAGAGTTAAAGCATAAAACAATACTTGTAGAACTTACACAAGTCTTTTATATGATCATATATTGCATACTATTGTCTATAGTCTACTTTCTTAGGAGACTAAGTAATTTGGAGTTCTGAGAACAAGGCAATTCCTTTGCATTCATCCACAAAAAATATAACAGATTAGAGTCCTAATCTAGAAGGTCAATCATAACAAATCTATGAAACAGTTACAAAGTTTATGGAACATTTAGTACTTCTTATAAAGAAAATCACAAACAAGTACAATACAACATCGGCGCAAAACTTTTGAAGGACTGCTATCTAAGCTAGAGAGATTGGCACTCACATCTCCCTCATTTCTAGTGATTTTGCCTGGATGCCGAAGTAGGATGATGAGAACTTCAAGTTTAATAAGGTCATTAAAGAGCAGATAAAATGCCACTAGTGAAAAAACATGTTTAATCTTCTCACGACTTACTATGGCATACTAAGGGATCCACTGCAGAATATCCATGACGACATCTATCAGAGGTTGGAGTTGCTTCCATACATAACATTTAAGAACTTAAGACATCTATCGACGCTTTAACCCAGATCGATTATGCAGGTCCAACAGCTGCTCAAGTGACACAAAAGACCACCTGTCCTCAACTTGCGCAAATACCTTCTGATTGAGAGAATCTATAATAATACTGATGTTACCAAAACCATATATCTGATGACCATCTTGCATCCTGCCAGGCTTAGGCTTGAACAGCAAGCCATTCTCTTGAGCATGAACTTCAATAACTTCTTTCATGCTCATGTCAACCCCACTACCTGTACCATCCATTTGGATACCACCGTTCGAGCCCACAAAAGGGCGGGATTGAGCTTGTACAGCTGCTTTTTTCTGAGTCTCAAATTGCCTTTGTTCAAGAACCCTAAGATAACTTATGTTCTCCCTCAAACCAGGCTGAACAACCTCCAAGCCTTCAACAGCCTGGTTCATCATGTCTAGAGCAAGATTTAGTCGATATCGAATGTGTTCATTTGCTTGAAGTTCAGGTGGAATAAGTTCCTTCCAACCCAAATACCATTTCGTGACTTCTTCAAAGTTTGGGTTTGAGCATAACCAGTGGTACAAAACTTCTTGCCACTTGTTGAAGAATATATCCAGTATTGGAAGCATGTGATGGATGGGAATAGCAGTAGCCCAAGTACGGACCCAATAGAACTGATCAAGATTCTGAGTTGCTGGATTTATTTGGAATTCATGCATCACTGCTAACAACTTTGGAACAATAAACCTGACCATTAGTTTTTCCCAGTTAATTGCATCAAAAACAGTCTTCCAAGGAGACAGTATATAGTATGCAGACATATCACTTGGGTGCCAAGCATGCAGTACACTTTCGAATCTGCTACGTATAGTGTGGTAGCAACTTTCCAATCTTTGACCCAATAAGGGCAACCATGGATGAACCCAGGAATGTATTGGAACTGTTTCTCGACGTGGATCCCAGGAGTAAACAGCAGCTGATAACTTGGGCAAAATAATGTTTTCCAGTATTGACTGAAGAACTGAAGAAAGCAATAGCTTTTCCCAAGAATCCAAAAAACGAAGCATTGGTTCAGGATCCCTAGCCTGCCAGGTATTGGTGCCAGATATTCTAACAGCAGGGAACACAACTTCCATAAATAGTTGAGTATAAGGAGATGCAGCATCAGAGATAGCAAAAATATCATTACCTTGCAAAAGATCCTTCCACAGTGAAACCACCTCCAACCCATGTGTTGGAGTTTGAAGTGGATCCCATCCCTGAAAAATTCGAATGAACAATGGCAGAGCGTATGAGCACACTATGCTTGACAAGTTGCAGAGCGTGTATTCCTCAACATACTGCTGCTGCAAGTCTGCAAATGCTTTTGCAAGGGAGTCTAGGGTCAGGGTACCAAATGTGCTCTCTTCCCCTATCCGGTCCAATACACCTACAATCTCTTCCATATTATCAAACTGCCTTTTTTGGCGAGCTGCCTCAGCTTGAAGCTTCTCCTTCTCCTTTTGCAAAGCAACAACAGTCTCCATCTCATTTCTCAAATCACTATCAATCTTTTGTATGTCAAGTTCTGCCAAGTCCACAATCAACCTGATATTATGCTGAAGTTCAGGCATTGGAACATCATTCTCCCTTGCTTTTTCTTCTGCGTTCAAGTTCTCCAGATTCGTCAAGACTCGAACCTGTGGACCTCTCATATCAAACACCGTCTGAACAGTTTGCAAGCCTTGCTCCTGCTTTTTGGCTAACAACTCTTCAGCTGTAACATAAACCTTCTTCACTTTTTTAGCTTGCTTTGACCAAAGCTTCTCTTTTGATCGACCTTCCACAGGTAGTATAGCAGGACGAGCAACAGTCTGCTTTCCATCTGATTCTTGAAGAGCTGGTGCACTACTAGTCTCCTTGTAGTCATTAAATCCCATTCCCATCTTCTTAGGCCTCAGCTTTGCCTCAATCGGAGCCACAATTCCTTGCTCATTTTTACCCAACCCACCTCCCTTATAACCCATTTTCTCCAGCAACTTCATCCCTATCCCTTTGGTAAACTTCTCAAAGCCGCCAACATCACCACCAGGTTCCCTTCTCCCTGATTCAGACGGTGAAGATTTCTTCACCAACATAGATTTCTCCTTTTCCCTTTCCTTCTCACGTCTTAGTGCACCTTCTTTGATCTTCCTACCAAAAGCAGTGGGCAGAAAGTTTCCCCCATCAGCTTCAACCTCATCAGCATTATTATTATTATTATTATTATTATTCAAACAACTACTAGTACCAAATCCAAGGCAGCCAACAGATGCTTCCCCAAAGCCAACAGAATTATCAATTTCTTTGTTAGGCATAACAATTCCAGTTGATACGAAATTAACAGGTTTGGTTAGGTCAGGTTTCGATGACAAACCTTTTTTTCGCTTCCTAGAGGATGATCCTTCATAGTCAGAATCACTATCGCCGGAAGCAAAAACACCATAGAGCGTATCATCTTTGGTTTGAACTTGCTTTTTCTCTTTCCGTTTCCGACAGTAGAATTCACCACCGATCCACTGTCCATCTTCAAAATCGTTCTCCATACCAAACCTCTCCATCTCCTGATAATCATCCATGCTGAACAACTTGATATAGAAAAAACGATAAGAAAACTCCGATCACCGATCGCCGGATTAAAGGAGAGAAAAAACGAGAGCAAGAAGTTTGGTCGACTGCGGACTTCACGTTCCCAGTTTCAAAAAAGGGCCGATTCCGACGGGTCGGGTTTTATCCATTTGCTGCCCAAGTTTTAACCAAATTTGGTATAATAAATTGAAATTAAGATATATGAGAGAGAGTCAAACAATTTAAGTTTGATTGAGAATTTGTTCATGAAATTTTCAATTTTTTCAACATAAAATTTATATATTTTAAACTACATAAAAAGCATTATAAGTCACAATAATTGATAATTCAAAATATTTAAAAGGTATATGATCGAGAGTCAAACAATTTAAGTTCGATCGAGAATTTGCTCATGAAATATTTAATTTTTTCAAAATAAAATTTATCTATTTGTAAACTATATAAAAAGTACTATAAGTCATAATAAAAAGTAATATAAGTTACAATAATTGATAATTCAAAATATTTAAAAGATATATGACGGTCAAAGATAGACTTGTTTGAATCTTGAAATCCGAAATATGTCACATAAATCCGAAACATAATTTATGTATGAAATGTTTAATCGTCATTTTATATATTTAGTAGAAAGAATAACTTCATGTGAGAGATTGTGAAGTTACAAATTCTAAATAAATTTGATTTCCTGAATTATTTGTCCAATATTTTTGTTTTTCTTAAATTCGCATTGCAAGAATCATATCTCACAACCATATATAACAACAATAACTATACCTTCCAGATAAATTGGAGTCGGCTATATTAATACTCACTTCTTCATTTAAGAACAAGACTTGACATGTAATTTCAGAAATTTAATCCAGAGACGAGTAGTTAACATATAATCCTTTCTACAGATGAAGGAATGTAAATCTACATCACTTGTATATTGAATAGAATCAAATGACTCACTGGCTTACAAATTCCAGTTGAGGATTCATATATCCGACCCTAACTTAATTCGAATTGAGGCACAATAGTTGTACAATGGCTAAGATAGCCTCAAATGAGTGTTACAACACTAGCATTTAGGGATCATTTTATAGAGCGTACAAGAAGAACATTGTATTAGTAATGTTGTGATTATTTATGTTGGCTTTGTTTTTTTATCGATTGTTAGGAATAATACATGTTTTAGTTATACATAGGTTGAAAACACAACGACCCCTTTATAGTACATGAAAAGATCAGTGCTTCCAAGAAGAAAAAAGACTACAAATGCTGTTTACACAGTAAGCTGCAATCCTGCATTAAAAAACTGTCATTTCTAGTTCCAGGACTTACTAGCCAGTTAGTTGAACAACAAGGTGAAACACTATCAATAAACTACACCCGTTCGAGATCATTATGGAACAGAATTCAGACATCAACCGAGAGACGATATAGGCCACCTTTCATTGGTATGTTCTATGCTTTCAAGCCTCTACACCTTGGACAGAAGGCTGTTTTTCATATTCAGCATTTTCTTCCTCGTCCTCTTCATCAGCCTCATCGACTAGCCTAGTGAGCTCATCCTGGATCATATTCTTCACAGATATCTTTCTGAGTGTAAGATCTGTATCATACCGCTTGGCTGGAAAAAAGACAGACTAATCAGTTGAATTTCCAGAATTGTATTACCATGGCCTCGTAGAGGATGTAATATCAAGTTTTTAAACTTTTAACTTGGTCAAAACCGCGTACTTTGTATGACCAAAGAACAGAAAAACGTTTTTACAGGACACTTACCAAGTATTTGCACAATGTCGGTAAAGGTGGCCTGCAGCATAAACAAATGATGTTAGCCACATAGGAAAATAAATTTTGGAATATCAATACCTATTCTGGGAACTATGATCACCAAAATGTGAAGGACGAAGAGCACCATCTTGAAATGGTCTAAGAAACATGTCCTCTGTTTTTTCTCTTTCGAACCGGTTAATGGTGGTGCCCTGGCCCAACTCGCATGCGGTTTGACTATTCCACTGGGTACCTACTACCTCTCACCATTGATATCGAGTCACTCTACCCACCAAATCTTAGGCAGATGGAAAAAACAACTTATTTTAAATTAGCATGGAACATCTAAACAGGGATTTGACAATCGAGATCTACTATTAAGGAGAGAAACAGAAGCGCGATAAAAGTACAGAACTCAAAGTTCATTCCTCACCGTGTTAAAGTCAACTTCTTTTAGAACTTCACGTATTGCACTTCTGAGTTCATCATCACTTGGCTTCAATTTATCTGCTTTCTTATGGCCCTTCTCGTTCGAAACTTTTTTCCCTGCACAATTAGATAAGCTAATAAAGAAAGGATTTAAGCAAACAAATAGATTCATAACCAAAGAAAAAAAATTCAGATGGATACACAACACACATAACGGAGAAACTTATCAAGATTCTCATATACATATTTTTGATCATCTTGACGAGAAGTTTTGAGAGTACACACAAATGGGAGTAAACAATGATTCTCACCAGTGTTGTCTTTTGAACTAGGCTTCTTTGGTGTAGATGAATTTCCCTTAACTACTTCATTAGTTTTTGTCTTTGAATGCACTTTTGGATTTGCATCATTGTTATCATTTTTCTTTGAGCTTTTTGATGAATTTGAAGGTGTTTTCTTGGTTTTAACTTCTCTGGCAGATTCCTTCTTTGACAATGATTTATTTGAACTTCGCTTATGCTTCTTCGTGTCCTTCTCGGATCCTTTTTCAGACTTACTGTCTTTCTGCTCACTTTTAGTTTGTTTTGACATCTCATCATCTGATCTCTCCTGAACATCATTAGCCTTCATCACTTCAGGTCCCTCCTCCTGGACGTCTTTTGGTTCATGCGCTTTCTTCTTCTTGTGACTCTGCAGAACATACCAGACACAGAGATCATGATAGGAGAAGTCCCCACAAACACAATTACATGGTTGGGGAGTTTCCTTTTTTCATCTAGATTTTCTCTGTGGTCTGTTTAAAATTTGATTCCTTGAGCCGGGGGTCAACTGGAAGCAACCTATGTACCTGCCAAGGTAGGAGGGGTAAGGTCTGTACACTCTACCCTCCCAGACCCCACTTGTGGGACTATACAGGATATGTTGTTGTTGTCTATTTAAAATTTGAAAGAATGAAACAACCTCAAACGCGAAAAGCTAAATACACCATTTAAGGGTTCACAAAATCCCAATACCCAAACACTTCCCATACTAGACAGTGAATAATGTCAGATAAATATGGCATGTGTCCTGGCATGAAAGATTTTGTACTCTCGTCCCCAGATCAGAACTCAGTGGAGCTTCAGAGAGAAAACCACTTAGATCAGCAGAATTACGTTCACAAAAGTGATTGACAACTTTATACCAGTAAGCCAGATAACGTGATTTCACATCTCAAATCTCAAGGGTGTAAACCCAAGTGCAGTAAATGGAAGGTTGTGTCTCAAATGTAGTAAGTTCAAACAGGTTAGAACAATTTCACTAGTCCATGGCTAAAACATTCAAAAGGTGTTGCCTTGCAATCAAGTCAACTTTCAAATGTTAATAAGAAAAAGTGATACCTTAGTTGAACCTTCCAAACTACCAATTGTTGATCAAGGACTCTTTTTCTTCTTTCCTTTACTTGACTGTTCAATGCACCAGGGGTGAATAAGCATGCTGTACAACTGGAAGAAGTCACAAATATTTCATTGCAATCAAAAAGGTTGTGCAACCAACCTGTTCCTTTTCAGCAAGTAACTCAGATGTCGTAGGATGAGGGGCATCTAAAAAATCCATCGACTGTGATTCTAAATCTTCCTGAAACATAAAACATAGAAATAGTTGAGAATCTTTTAAGATAAGTCACGAGCACACAGAAGAAATAACTAATGACATATAAAGCTTAATATGCTGTGGTAATATATGAACACACCTTTCTTGATGTATCCTTGTCAACAGGTATATCTAGTACATCACATAATTCCAACAGCTTCTGTTTGACACACTTGTCAAGCTTTTCTTTTACTTTCATCTTTTGTTTTTCCTGCAAAATAAGTTTAGTCTAAGGCTCTGAGCTCAAGAATTTTCGGATCGTTATAAATGAAAATTACTCAAACTATATTAAGGGCCCAACAATTAGACAATGAACAAGATAAATAGACAGCCTCACATGAGAAAGCAATGGCCAATGAGAAATTTTATAGTCAAATCTTATCTATCCCAACCTGCCATACCCACACCTGGCATAAACCAAATAAGGAAGAGTTCACTCTCTTAAAAATGAGACTCATTGATTACCTCATTTTCATGCCACACAAAGCCGGAAAACTGTGAAATATTACTCTTGAATTGAGCTGCCTGCAAAGGACAAGAAGTATAAACACAAAGTATCAACAGAAAGAGAGTGAAGAAGAAATAGAGAGGAAATAGCATATTGTCTTTAAGCAATCTTGAAGATGTTTCTTAATTCCCTGAATCGGGACTTGGGGAGCAAGTGATCCAATACGAATACTGAAAACAAAACATTACATTAGAAATGCAAAGTTATATGACAAAACCAAACGAGCCATAAGAGTTAATTCCAACCAAATTTGGAAACTGGAAACATATGATTGTCTGAAATGGCACACATTTGATAATATATAAAGATAATTACAGTCCAATACTTTTGGGTAATCTAATTTACAAAATAGTCAGTAAATATATAGATTTTTTATATATTCAAGTATAAATATACATAGAGCTCAGGATTACATAAGTTGACCCTAAAATGGACACAAAACATGCATCAGGAAGATCATAGCTTCCTCCTTCTTTCAAATACCTGTTGAGGCACTTACAGAAGAGAAATCAATAGCAACACCAAGACACCTTTCCTTTGTCAGGAAGTGGGAATTAAGAATGCAAGGCATATAATCCAGCATGTCAACCAGAACACCACTGGTAAGCAGAAAACGGTACAATAAAGAGAAACCAATCAACAGCAATAAGCTATAAATCAGCATGTCACCTTTCCTCGTCGTCCAAACAGAATATTGTGTAGAAATTTGAGAGTGTCATCAGTATTCCTTTTGGATAATTTGTATGCCACTGATACATAATATTTTGAATCAACACATTATAGGAAAAACAATAGAAACACACAAAAGAAAATGGAAACTCGCAGACTAGCAAAACCAACGCTAGATACAACAAAGAACTTGGGTAACAAAGTCTTGGGGACTAGGACCCCCCCAATTACCACATTCTCATACACGAGGGGACAAATGAAACTGTGATTTGAAGGAAAATATAATCAAGTCAGAGGGGTAACAAAGCCAAGATTAAATCAAATACCTATAGCTGTAGAATGCAGACATGAAGAAAAGAAGTTAATATAACAAAAGTCACGAGTTAGATCAGGATTCATGCAGATCAGAGCGTACTATTTAACTCATTTTTTCCTTTTTCCTCCTCTATTTGATGGGAAACGAACCCCAACAAAAGCAAACATCTCACTGAGCCAAACTTGCAACACATAGCGCGCGTAAGATGCTTCCTATACCAATTATATTTAGTCATAATCACAGTCATATCAATTTGAACAAATATAAATGGTATTCCTCATTTTTTTCACTACAATTTGTCTTTTTATGATCCAAGTGAAGCTCCATCTAATAAAACAATAGAAACTGGGTGAAGCAGCTCATATGAGTTGTATGCTTTTCGTTTTCTTGTAGTTTCTTACTGTACATCACAACCCACCATATTTTTCAGTCCCAGCAATCAACTTGGAGGATAGGTTGGTTCATGTTGGTTAACCCTGTTAAGTTAATAGTCATGTGCTAAATCAAGAACAAAGAACTAAAAAGTAAGATTGTACAGCGTGCATAAGAAAAAGCAAAGCAGAAATAACATCTCCAACTCATATCTATCTTAAGATCTATATCCTGCGGGAAATGTGACCATTTCAAAGAATGCATGTTTAATCAGTGGACTAGTAAGTAATATACCATTAGGAATATCTTGCAGTGCAGTTCCACGACCCTGCAAACAAGATGGATCATAAAATTAATTTCATATACAATCATAAATTTGCAGTCCAGACCCAAATCATAAAAGGATAAAGACAACAAAGTTGCACTGGTATCATGGACCTTTTCAATATAGATTTCCTTGGTGAGTTCTCCTTCAATAGATGCAACCAGCCTTTCAACAGATTTGCGTTGGCGTACAGGGCGCACAATTATTGGAGCCCGAGGAGTTTTAGGCTCCAGTTCCTTCTTCTCCTCCACTTTCCTTTTCCTCTTACGATCTTTCTTCTGTGCCCCACTCTTAGATTTATCACTCTCCTTTGATCCTTTCTCAATGGCATGCTCTTCAGGGCTTTCTTTTTCCTTTTTCCGTATGTTGGCTACATCTTCAACCATCTCTTTGTCATTATCTGGTATTTCAGCAGTTTCTTCTTCCATCAGTTCAAACTTAGTTTCTTCCTTCTCTTCTCCTCCTTTGCTTTCTTTTACCTCTTCTTTGTCTATATCCATATTCTCAATATCCCTTTCATCAGCCTCTTTGCTCTCTTCTTCTACTTTCTTTAACTCATCCTTTTCAGAATTCTTCTCTATAAAGGCTTCACTCTTATCTTCCGCTGCCACACTGTTGTCAGAAGATACCTCAGCCAATTCAGTGACAATATCCCCCTCCTCTCCCATAACTAAACCTCAACTCTAACAGGCAAAAACAAAACCCTTGAGCACACAGCTGAAGATAATCTGCATATAACAATGTCAAGTCATGAACTTGAAGAATCCAACATGCAAATAATGCACTCAACATGTTGCCATTACCTCCAACTTTGCACCATCAAATGAACCCCAAAAACAATCCTCACCATTAAAGAGCTTCATGAGAATCCTCTCCACATTATTCACTATGTTAAATTAGCCTTCAACTACCCACCCCCACCCCATCCAAAAAAAAACCAGCTGACACACAAAATTCATTATTAAAATCAAGAAAGAACCCTAAACTGCAAAAAAAAAAAATCCTAACTTTTTACCATAATCAAACAACCCAACATCAAGAATGTAAATTTTCAGCTAAAAATTTGCATGTAATTAATAAAAATTTAAGTACTTACAGGGAACTTTGAGAGCTAAGTTTGCTGCGTTCTACTGCTATTCTCCCTCTCCTCACTGAAGTGAATATATTCTTTCGTGTTTTCTCTCAAACAGCCACAGCATTTGCCATTTTATATTTATGTAGTATTTTTATTTATTTTTTGGCTTTGTTGTAAAAAATTTAAGTTTAAATTTATTTTATTTTATACTTAATTAAATAGTATTTAAACTCACACATGTCTATTTCTCATTTTAGAACACAACCTCGAAAAACTTTTTGTATCGTTCGTAAACTTTGTGTCGGGTCAAATAAAATAACAATAACCTTATTGACACAATCTTATTTTTATTCTTATGAAGTATAAAGGCTATTTCTAGTTGACCTTCGATAATCCTTTTTCTTTATTTGGATTTGTAACTGACAATGCAAACAAGTTCAATAAAATACCATATATATATATATATATATATAATATGAATGAAGTAGTTATTATGGAATGAAAGAAACTAGAAAGAGAGAATGAACGATAACTCTGTATTGATTCTTTGTTTTGATTCAAATAGAACACTACATCCTATTTATAAATAATTAAATAATTAAGGAGAATCCTTCCTAAAGAAAAATCATTCTAGATACTAAACTAACTAAAATAAAACTAAATATTTTGCAATTAATATAAATCCTAGACTTGAAAGAAAATTAAATATTATAAAATATTTTTAGACTTAAAAAAAAAAAAAAGCTTCTACCAAATTTCAACCGTAGTTTCAGGCACATAACATTCTAAGTATGTTGACCGCGTTAGGATCAGGTTATCCTGTTTCAGAAATAAAATTATCATCTTTTTTATATTAAAAATAATGTAACTTAAAACTTGTTATTTTACATTAGTGTCTAGTGATATACTACAGAAATACTATATTAGTTCCTTTTTATTTGCCAATATATATATCATCCAATCATCTTTAAGAATAATTAATTTTGACTAATACATTTTTCTTTTGCTTAATCCAAAGATGTTATAGAAAAACTACTAACCAATAGCCATTTAACTATTTTTTTTCATCCCAATACATTTCATACTCCAAATTTGCAATGCTTGAAGTATTTATCCTTGTGTCAACAATAATATTAAATTTTATATCAAATTAAAATACAACAAATAAATTAAAACAAAGAGGGCAATAAATTATTCATTCAAGGGAGTATTCGGTCAAAAACTACAAACAAAGTGCGACTATTTCAGTAAAAAAAATTGTGTGAAGAAACAAAAAAGCGGTCCCAAACCGTCAAACCCAACGAACCTTTATGACTCTTTTTATTATACTTATATGGGAAAAAAAGATAAATATATTCCAAATTATAATAAATGATATGTGCTTATTCTCTATTGTATTTTTGGAATATTGATATTTCGTCGTTCAAAAATTAAAACATATATATCATTTATACTAACAGACATACACATGTCATAATCTTATTCATCAACTCGACATTTATTAAGTATCGAATTAATAAATAAGATTGTGCCACGTGTTCCTATTTAGGGTCAAGGGCATGTATGCTTTAGAGTTTGGATGACAGGGCACAAATGTCGCTAAAATATGATGGAGGATATCTGCATACCATTTACAATAATTTGAATGTATATTTATGCTTTTTCCCTACTTTTATAGGTTGTTTAATCAAGAACAAATTATTTTGAAATTAATTTTTTTCGATAAATTTATTTTATTATGTATATATGAAAATAACTTATTTGATAATTATAGTATAAATTATGAGATATATAATTTGATAATTATCTAATATTTTCGATTAAATGTGCCATAAAATAATCTTGCATTTTATTGGAGATAATTATTGTTTATGCCTCCTCTCACACAGGTGAGAGCCTTCAGCATATCATGGCTGACTGAGCTTTTTGGCGGCTCCAGTTTCTCTCACTTTATCCATTTATTGATTTCATATATGAATCTTCAATTTCAGCAGTTACCAATAAACGCGTTGAACAGTCAAAAAAGTAGCTAAGCAACTTCCTTTTTTTGTCAAAGATCAAATTTTTATCTTTTTTTGTTTTGAAGAAAGTGGGGTTTTAGGCTTCAGGAGGAAGTTGTTGAAAGAATTGTGAAGATCAAGATTTTGAATTTTTTGGGGTTTTATTATTTTGAGGTTGTGAAAAAGGGTATTTTTGGTATCTTGATTTTTCACTTGTGTGAAAAAGTTGGAGTCTTTTTGGGGTTTTAGCTAGTTACTCTATCCAGTTTATATGATTCAAATTTTGGGTATTTCATATAATTGTTATTTTAAAGCTCTAATACTAGAGAGCTTTGAATTGAGATTTTGAAGGGTTGTTGTTGTTGTTGTGAAGATTAAGTCTTTGAAGATTTTGGGGTTTATCATTGTTGAGGTCTGAAAAGGATATTCTAGAATCTTGATTGAATTGAATTGTGTGAAAAAAGTTGGAGTCTTTTGGGGGTTCGATCTAAGTTTCTCTATGCAGTTTATATGATTCTAGTTTTGGGTATTCTGGAATCTTGAATTCACTTGCAGTTGAATTGTGTGAAAAATTAGAGTGTTTTGGAGTTTTAGGTAGTTCCTCTATGCAATTTATATGATTCCAGTTTTGGGTACCTCATATAGTTCATTTTAAAGCTCTTATACTTGAGAGCTTTGGATTGGGATCTTATTGGTTGTTGTTTCACTGGATTCTGTTTGATGAGTTGCTTGAATGAAAAGATTGTTTAAGCATTTGTTCGATGGTTTTCTTCGAAAAATGGTTTTTTGCTAAGCCTGGTATTGTGGGGGAGTAGCTTGAGGAAAGTCTTTGATTGGTTTGATTGTTTGTTGAATATGGGTTGTGTTTGTGGTAAACTTTCTCGAAAGGTCAAAGATCGCCGGGATGGCCAAAAGAATAGAGAGTTAGATAAAGGGGTATCAGCTGTGAGTTCAAAGAGAGAAAAGAGTTTTAGGGTGAAAGAGAAATCGGAGAATGGTGATATAAGCGTTGGTTCATTCGACAAGAAGCCTAATGGATCTAAAAGGGTCGGGGACAATCACTGCGAAAAGCTTGAAGTTGTCCCGAAAGCAATGGAAGGAGAGTTGATTGCTGCAGGATGGCCTTCTTCGCTTGCTGCAGTAGCCGGTGAAGCTATTAATGGTTGGATTCCACGCAAGGCTGATACTTTTGAGAAATTAGACAAGGTATAATTTTGGTGACTTATTCTACGAAATTCATTTTATCGATAACATTGGATATACAACTAACCACATTTACTGTATATTCTAATAGTATGTGAGCTCATGAAAGCAGTTATTAGTATTCTCATGAGTAACACTGCTTAATTCCGTTGAATTATTTTTCCTTGATTTGCTCCATTTTGTGTATATATATATATATGCTCTTATCCAAGTAATAATATTGTTAAATATCCTCTTACAATAGAATTCTAATGAATAAGAATTCACCTTGAAACTTTCATGATGCCCGACACCGCTTTTCAAAATACAGATAGTCCTTTATTGGATGGAAAAAATCCTTCGTTTATTACCTAAGCTGCTGCTGACCATTTTTATCCAACAATCAGGAAAGAGTTGTGACCACCCCTTAGGTTCTACATGTCGTTAGACTAAACAGAGTTGAGCAAAAGAGATGCTCAACAGATTCTAAACTCGAGTTCATAAGAGAGTCAACACAACAATAACATAAAGGAGAAAGGGAATGACCAAACCTGAACACTCTCTCATCAGTTGGGAAATTTTACCTGAATGGTATTTCTTTCCCGTGTCCAATAAATTATTAGGGGTTTCTTTCCGTTCTTTTAATGGTTTCAGTTCCTGACGGATTATTAACAGTACCTTGAAATGAAAATTGGATTCATGTAACAAAAGAAAGGTTTCCTATTCCTTAGCCGGAAAGAGATGTGGCCACGAAAGAGGGATTAAGTGGAACAAAATTGACTTGGTGGTAGAGTTATGGAAATGCTTGTTTCTTCCATATTTTGGACCTTAGCAACCATGGAAGAATATGTTACTTCCAGACTTTGTTGTTCCTTCTGGTTGGCTGTGCACTGAGTTGAATATCAATAGTCTGATCGCATGCAGATTTCAAAGAATAGGGAGATAGACAGTTCCAATGAGTGAAAATAATGAAAAGCCTGTGCACTTTTTGGTGTTTTAAGTTATGGAAACTTAACTTTCCACTTTCTGGCTGAGTTCTAATCCCTTCACTGTTGTATTTTTCTCTTTTTTCCTGAAACAAATTTAAGTCTGTTTCTTTTGTTTTAGGTTGCTCTTACCTAATCATATTGAATCTAGATATCCTCTGTCCTTCTTCTGCTTCTTCATTTTTCCTAACTTCGAACCTTGCGCTTTTGTCCCCTTGTTCCATATACCCATTTAGGGAGAATTATCGGGTGCCTGTTATAAATTCACCTAGTGAAGGCTTGGTGCAGATTGACATATACTAGTTCTGTAGTTCATATGATCAGGATGAGAGATTTTTATTCAGCTGATTCGAAAGTCATTCCATGTAGTGCATTTGCAATGCTTGTGGCATTTAATCTTTTATCCTTTATGGCCTAATTTTGTTCCCAATATGCGCTAGTGTTGTCAATTAATAGTTTTTTGGTTGTGTAATAGTGTTTTATTCTTGCAGATTGGTCAAGGGACTTATAGTAGTGTATACAAGGCTCGTGACCTGGTTAATGATAAAGTTGTTGCGCTTAAAAGAGTAAGGTTCGAAAAAATGGATCCTGAAAGTATCAGATTTATGGCAAGGGAGATTATTATTTTGCGAAGGCTTGATCATCCAAATATCATCAAATTGGAAGGCTTGATCGTATCAAGAACATCTTGTAGTCTGTACCTTGTATTTGAGTACATGGAACATGATCTCACTGGACTGGCAGCTCTTCCCGGTATTAAATTTACAGAGCCACAGGTGCTTTTCCACAGATTGTTTGTTGGACGTTAGTTTTATTTTTATCATGATAACTGCTTCTCTCACACTCCATAATTCAATTTTAATATCTAGTTTCTAATTTTATTTTGTTTTTTAACAGGTTAAATGTTACATGCGGCAGCTTTTAAGTGGACTTGACCATTGCCACAATCGGGGTGTTCTGCATCGGGACATCAAGGGTTCAAATCTTCTCATTGACAATCATGGCACTTTAAAGATAGCAGATTTTGGGTTGGCAAACTTTTTTGATAACCAGCAAAGTGTTCCATTAACAAGCCGTGTTGTGACTCTTTGGTATCGACCACCAGAGCTCTTACTTGGAGCAAGTCATTATGGAACTGCAGTAGACTTGTGGAGTACTGGCTGCATTCTCGGAGAATTATATGTTGCCAAGCCCATAATGCCCGGTAGGACAGAGGTATATTGTTGTAACACTTCTTTTGACTTGAGCATGATTAATACCTCACTGCTGCACTTCTATTTTATGCCTCTATTTTGGGATGTCAACTGCAATTTATAAAATAAATAAATTGTCAGTGGAAAAATATAAAAGGAGAGCATGGTGGAGTCAAGTACGACAAAGGACTCTTCGATCAATTAATCAATCAGTTAACTCCACCTCAATCTAGGCGACACTACTGATCATTTCTGTTTTATGCCTCAATATTGGAATGATACTCCAATTCATACAGTAGACAAGCGTTGAGAAAATTAAAAACGAGGAGGTGGAGGAGGCAAGTATGATGGAGGACTCTCTACAGCCAATCAACCTATCGATCAACTACGCTTCAATCCTAAATGTCACTTTATGTAGATTAATATATCCTGTTTTTCTCCTTACTTATGATATTATTTGTTATCGATGATTTAACACACATGAGTTAAATGCTCGTCCTTGTAGGTGGAACAACTACATAAGATCTTTAAGCTTTGTGGTTCACCAACTGAGGATTATTGGAAGAAAACAAAACTATCTTATTCAGCAGTATTTAAACCTATACAGCCTTACAAACGGTGTATTGGCGAAAGATTCAAGGAACTTCCTCCATCTGCCGTGGGGTTACTGGAGACATTACTTTCTATAGATCCTGCACTTAGAGGAACATCAGTTGGGGCTCTTGAGAGTGAGGTACTTTTCTAATTCCTCCAACCCCATCCCTACTTATTTTTAAAAAGATAACAGTGGTGTCCAGCTAATTCCATGGGGTGCCTGTTGCCTCCCACCAACACAAGTACCAGGTGACTTGGATAAATGGAAAGAAATTACCTAGTGTTTTTCCTTCTGGAGGATTTGAACCTGAGACCTTATGGTTCCTAACCCACTTCATTAACCACTAGACCACACCCTTGGGTTCACTCCATCCCTACTTTCTTCCATCCAAAAGTTGGTACTTCGAAACCTCGTCATACAAGATCAGCAACTTCTTACTTGCCATGCTTAAAATATTTGTACATTTTGTAACTTATTTACATGTTTCATGTTGTTAATGAAGCCTAGTAGCTGTTGTCTTACTAGCACTTGAACTATTTTCCTTTCTAAAATTTCCTTCCAACGATTCAAACTTAGATAAACCAGTGCTACTATTTTTGACTTGTTATGACGTCTTTTCAACTAACTAGTCCAATTTTATCACTTTTCAAACTATTATGTTAAATACTTGCTCTAATTTAATATGGTATATCAATAACAATATATTCAAACTTAAGTCTTAATAACCACTCTAGTCAAATAAAGGGAGTTGTAAGTGGCCATTGATTTTCCGGAGAAAAATGCTAGTTGGAACTAACAAGCCTTCAAAAGAAGTGTATTGAGACCTAAAATAACTTTTTGTTGTATGAAGTGAAGTTTTATTGATGTTGTGGGGAGAAATTCCGTACACAAGAACTATTCCAAAAGTAGATAACATAACATATGTTCAAGAAACACCCTGTAAAAAGTCTTGTTCCACATTTTCAGAGTGTTTTGCCAAATTAACCACATGTACCAGGGTGAGAACAGGGAAAGGGGAGTCTTTATTCGAGAAACAATATGATTCACACATTAGGAAGATGAGATTGACTAACGTTGTTGCTGTTGTTTCTTTTTTCTTTTTTGACAAATGAGACTTAACTTTTTTTTTTGAGTTCAAAATGCTATTGAAATTTGCATCTTGAGTACCCTTGATTTCCTTTTCACGCGTTCTTTTAAGATATGATGCATAACTGTCCATTCAGAAGGACAAGGAACTGAAGTATTTATTGATTTATATTGGCTAGTCTGAGTGAGTAATAAGACTTTTTTAAATACATTTTATCAGCTTTCACTGAAGTTTTCTGACAAGTATCGTGTAGTTCCAAATAACCAGATTTTTTATTTTCTTTTAATGTGTTTCCATCATTTATCGCGTTACAAAATTAGCAACAATTGTTTTCCTCATTAACACTAAGGTATGCCGTGATTCACAGTTCTTCACCACGAAGCCATTTGCTTGTGATCCTTCGAGTTTGCCAACATATCCTCCCAGCAAGGAAATTGATGCGAAACTGCGGGAAGAGGAAGCTAGAAGGTAGATGCCTTAACCAATCCATCTTTTGTATGGCAATGTTTCTCATTCTCTTCGTAATAATTCTTCAATTTTGTACTGACACTTATACCTTGTGTTGGAATATGGTTAAGTGGATCATACATTAGGAAACAGAAGTGTCAATTGCATATATTACATAGTGGCGTTTCCTTTCTAATTAGCATCAAATGACTCTAATTTGCTATAGTGGCGTTTCCTTTCTAATTAGCATCAAATGACTCTAATTTGCTTATGCAGTTCCATCATATTCTTATTATCAAACATTTGTTGACATAACATTATATATTTCTGACTGGAAATATCCATGGATATATCGTAATAGTTTGTCTGAAATAATTGCTGCAGACGAGGGACTACAAATGGATCAAAAGAATGTCAAGCAGTTCCAGCACGTGATGCTAATGCCAAGCTGGCTAGCTCAATGCAGGTACTTTTATGGGTGTTAATCTTTTAGTCTTCAAATTAATTGAAGTGTTCTTTTTTGTAATGCCAGAAGCCAATAAACTTCATGATTTTTCAATTTTCGCTTGGACGTCGTAAGCATTAAAAATAGAATTGTCAATTGATAAATTAGTTGTATTTCAGCAAAAGGTTGGAATTTGTCTAACTTGTCGTAGTTTGCAAAGAGCATATGATAACTCCACCCTTGATCTTAACAAAAAATTTCTAGGCGCTATATATTTGATAACTTTTGCGTCTTGCTAGACTTTGGTTTCAAAATAACTCGGTCTACACCCCTACAATGAATCTGCAAGTATGTTTTCTCCTATGTTGCTCAGATTCTCGAATAATGTTGCCGCACCCGTGTCAGATCCTTAAATTATGTACTGCGTTTAAAGGATCTGACATGCACCAGCCAGCATTTTTGAAGAGTCCGGGCAACATACTTCCTTTTTTCTGTATGTTTTTTGATTTATTTGGTCTTATGATTTTCTCATTATAACAGAGGAAGCCGAGCAGTTCCAATCCTAAGAGCCAAAGTGACCGGTTCAATCCCTCGAAGGAAGCTGCTACTCGTTTTCCAAATGATCCTCCTAAACCATCACAAGCAGTGAAAGAAACTGCGAAAGATCACATGGAGAATCTTTCAGACAGATTTTCAGCCAAAGATAGCCTCGACGATCTTTCAGAGACATTTTCTCATTCAGTCCCTCTGGCTCTAGGGGTATTTGGGAAGAAATATGATGATATCTCCATTGGTCCCAACAGAGCTGACTTGTCAGACTTAGTAGCATCCCGGTCCGTTGTGTCCGGA
Source organism: Solanum bulbocastanum (assembly GCA_037074985.1). Lineage (NCBI taxonomy): Eukaryota > Viridiplantae > Streptophyta > Magnoliopsida > Solanales > Solanaceae > Solanum > Solanum bulbocastanum. The sequence goes on along the minus strand of CM073606.1, from coordinate 4,262,477 downwards.
GACAATCGAGATAGATGTGTTCAACTACAATCAGCCCATCAAGTAGAAAGGACAGCACGGCTTCTAGACGAACATTCAAGGAAGCAGGATCAGAAGTATTTCACGCACAACTATGCCAGTTCTCATCAACTTGAAAGTGGAAGGACTTGTACGAAGGAGGCAAATCTGGTAAGTTCTCATAAACACGTAAATCTAAGAGTTTGAGTGCATGGAGAGAACCTAGGTAACTGTGTAGTTACTACTGAAACGTCAACCTCTCAAAGTATAAACGAAGTTTTGTAGCTCAACCAATCAATTAACCACGTCTCAATTTCAAAAAAGTCGGGAGTCAGTTCTATTGATTCGTTGTATCAATTCCATTTCATTGCAATACTAAGTAGTTTTATCGAACTTCATTAGCTATTCAACAAGAATCTTCGTTTTGGTTCTTTGGCTCCATTACTATTTTCAAACCCTCGTCTTATCAAACATCCCAACACAAACAAAACGGTAGGTGATTTCTTCCTATCTGTCATAATTTGGTAGATAGAGTTACCTGGTACCTGTTGCTGATGGGAGGTGACAAGTATCTCGTTGAATTAGCTAAGATGCGCAAAAACTGATCCAGATACCACGGTTATCAAAAACAAAACGTCAATAATAACATCCTTGTTTCCCGTTTTAATTTCACTACATTTCCATGGTTGTTAGTGAGAACATGTAACTCATACTAATCGATTTCTTATCACTCTCCTGTTTCTCTGTGTAGCATGACCCTTGCGACAAGGGAAACAAAATCCATTATTCTGGTTCACTATTAGTTGCATCAAATAAAGTGGATCAAATGCTTAAAGATCGCGATCGTCACATTCAGGAAGCTGCTCGACGAGCAAGGCTCGAGAAGGCACGAGCAGGTCAGGCTCAGGCTCAGGCTCCGGCGCGAGGAATGTGAAAAACTTGTAACTCTATAGTTTAGGAACAAGGTAGATAAGCATATATATATATAGAGAAAGGAGAGATTTTTCTTGTAAATCATAAGTAGCTCTATGTATATTATCTTCTGAGGAATATTCTATATTTATATTTCTTATAGAATAAAAGAGAAAACTAAGATTAATATAAAAACTATCAATTAGCAGCCACAAATGCAAAAATATATCATTCTTTTTTGGTGTATACAGCCAAATAATTTGATTTGGTTCATACACTGTTGACACACAAGCTTTTTCCCCGTATTTGTTATAATTTGAAGTTTATGAATTTTGTTTCTCGTGTTTGTAATGTTGGGTTCTTTCGAGTTTATACCAACAGCAAAAAGGCACTTCTATGATCTTCATAGGTGCACTATTAATGTACATATATCACTTCTGTTAGTTTTTCAAGATAGATGTACATATATACACATACATTTTTTTCAAAGTTAACAGGTGCATGTACGCTCCAATCGATAATGTGGGTCCGCTCTGCATTTAGTACATGATTGTTAGTGATATTTATTTGTGTATACATGAAAGGAGACCCCCACCCACTCTGCACCTGAATACTTTTAAAAAAACTAAGGCTTTAACCCGTTCCGCTCCACTTTGCACCCCCTAAGAGACTAACCCATCCCGCGCTGTCCCATATAGCCTTAAGTCTTGCATAGTCTCACGCCGCACCAACACTGCTCCATATGAAGTTTGGATAGGTTAATAACTTATCAATTTATTAATTCAGCTCATTTGATCTGTCTAATATAGTTCAACTCATTTGAAAGTTGGCTTGTTATATAACTCATTGATGCATGAGAGTTCTAATTAAAATATTTTAGAGATATTTTTTATTTTATCTATAATATATAGTCATAGTATAAAATTGATAATTATGAGGTACTTAAGTGAATTATAAAAAACAAACAAATAAACTAAAACTTAGTAAGAATTGAATAAGTTGAGTAATGATCCGTTTGTTGATCAAATTTATTTCGGTCTAAGTAACATTATTAAATCATACGAGTTTAACTTACAAATACAAGAACGGATGATGTATTGTATTATACACTTCCTCCGATCACTTTTAGTTGTCGCATTTAAACTTGACACATCCATTAAAAAATTGATATGAGTATTTTATCACATTAGCCCTATTAATTGATGTTTAGTATTAGTTCTTGAAAAATAATTTGAGGAAGAAATAATTAATGTAAGGGTAAAACATAAAAAATATATTTTTTTTATATATGGTAAAAATATGTAAAAGTGAAAATTTATTTTTAAGACAGTGAACAAATAAAAATGAACAAAGGAGTATTTAAAATTATGGATTCATGTTTACTACTTATCACAATTTCATAAATTTTCTTACATAAAATTTTACACTACACATTAAAATTATGAATTCAATTGAATCCGTACCTATCAAGTCAGGCTTAACATCAATCTTCTAGATATTTTGAAGGTAATTAATTAGTACGTAGGCCTACTCTTAATGATTCTGCATCTACATCTTATCATAATTAATTATACAGTACTAATATTTTCATGCATCATGTTTACCAGAAAAAAACACAAAAATTTATCGACAGGATTCAAGTGAATACCCTCGCAGAACCTAGATCCACTCCTAAAATACATATAGTGGAAGGTTCCTAGAAATTCATGCTCAATACACCAATTAGGCAATTATTCCATGATATGTTTCTAGGGCACATCTAGGAGGGGCGAGGGTATTCATCTGAATCTCTCAATAAAAACAACATTATATATATATAAGGTATTTTAAAAATTATAATGTCCATATAATTTTTGAATCCTCTTATCACAAAATTAGTGATTGACTCAGTGATTTAGAAAATTGAAAATTCATCACCTTGAGATAAAAGTTCAAATATCTGACACTATTTTTCTAATTTTAAAACATCTTAGAGAAAATTCTGAATCTGCCATTTACTCTTTGTCCAAAAGGAAAGGTCATCTTTGATATTGTTCTTTCCATCAAATCTATTTAGGGAACATATATTTGATCAAATCTTAATTTTAAACTTTATGAGTTTTATACGGTTGGATCGGTGTTATTATCCATAGACAAAAGTGAATTCAAAATTTAAATCTTATGAATTTATTAATCTTTTAAGATTCTTAGCATTGGACTCATGATTATATATAAAAAGTTATGAACGCATCATGTTTACTATTTATTTCAATTATAGTAAATTTTTATACATATATTTATATTTCACTCAAAATTTATGAACTCAATTAAACCTGTATCTATAATGATAGATCCGTCCTTGCGTTAGATGGATCCGGCTCCCCTCCATTACCCCTTTCCTCCATTTCGTCAAGTGCACCTCTAGATAAGAGACGCATGTCTTATTTAAAGTTTAAGGTCAAGATTATATTATATTAACAAATATTATAATCATAGTTAAGTCAACTAATTTTAGAAAACTACCGTCTAAATTTGATAAAAATTACAATATATTTCATACAAAATTTAATATTTATTAATAGCATTAATTTCATCTTATATTTTTATATTTAAATGTTAAAATGGTAGAACATGAAACATTTATATTTAATGTGATAAATAATAATCTTCAAAAATAGTTGCATTTAAAACAATGTTTTCTTTTATTTCACAAAAATAAGAATATAAACGAATATTTTAAAAAACGTATATTTTCCCCTTCAAACGTACAATAACCACATTTTCTCCTTGGAATGATTTTAATATCGTTTATTCTAAAAGCCTTTTGTTTTTTTATTTTTTATTTTTGTTTTGTGTTCTTTTATTTATTTATTTTTTTCAACATTGATAATTCTTTACTTTTTTTTTCGTTTCTCAACATAGTATAATATTTCAAGAATAAAGTTTACTAGTACAGAAAATTATCTAGTTGATTCTCACCTTAAATATCATAAACTGTAATATTTAAATATAAAATATAAGATGAAATTAATGATATTAATAAATATCAAATTTTGTAGGGAATATATTGTAATTTTTTACCAAATTTAGAGAGTAGTTTTCTAAAATTAGTTGATTTAACTATGGTTATGATATTTATTAATATAATATAATCTTAACCTTTAAACTTTAAATAAGACACGTATCTCTTATCTAAGGGTGCACTTGACGAAATGGAGGAAAGGGGTAATAGAGGGGAGCCTGATCCGCGTGGGACTTACCATCTGTCTTTCAGATATTTTGAAGTTGCTATCAAGAAGGTTAATTAGTATCTAGGCCTACTCTTATGATTTTTGAAGTTGACCAGGTCGTTTGAGTCATTTTTTGTGTCAACATCTTATCATAATCATAATAAATACATTATTATTTTCATACTAAAGTTTTGACAAGGTCCATGGGGCTTGAAGCAAAAAAAGAGAAGTGAAGCGCGTTATTCATTGAAAAAAATGAGTATACATTGAAAAAAATGAGTATATCGTACATATATTAATGTAGTTTTATAGTTAATCAAATAAGATGTGAAGCGCGCTATGGATTAAAAGACACTAGAGTATTCATACATATATAAGTATTTAATTTAAATATATTTATTTTGATAGTGAATTTAGTTCTTAATCAATCAAATGATAAATAAAGTGTGTTGTTCATTGAAAAAAAAAAGGTGGAGTATTGTACATATACGAATTTAGTTCTATAATTAATCAAATGAGAAGTGAAGCGCGTTATTCAATAAAAAAAACAAGTGGACTATCGATACATAATAAATGCATTTAGTTCTATCATTAATCCAATTTTAACTTAAATAACTAATTTCAATATTCATTTACAATAATGTTATTATTAATCTAATTATACAAAGTTGAGATTCAAATATTAAACCTTTTCTTTGCTTGCCGCAAAATTATGAAGTCTTTTTTTCAACAAATGTTACGTCTACGAAATCACTAGTTTAATTTATATACTCACTACATTTTAATTTATTTGTTTAATTTTAATTTGATATGAAGTTTAAAAATGTAAAAAAGACTTTTGAATTTTGTCGTCTTGAACTAAATATATCTCGATCTTGTGATCTTAAAGGTGTCATGTAGACTATTAGAATTTCAAAATTGTCAATAAAGAAAAAAGACATTATTTTCAAAGTAGACTAAAAAGAAAATTAAAACACTAAATAATATATTCCAAGAAAATTGGAACATCAAGATAGATTTTTATTTTTGCTTGATGTTTCATGCAAATTTTTATTTTGGAAAAGTCTCACTTATTCAAAAGGCTTCTTATCATAATTGTGGTGGTTGACCGTTATAATAGTTGTGATCAGCGCTGAAGGTAATTAGTGTGATAATAATTGATGATTAGTGTAATAATTAAAGATAATAACGGTAGTTAGTAATATATAATTGGTGTGCATGGTGACCATAAATTCCAAGGATCTTACCATGTTATCCTAATATAATTGTGATTATTTTACTATCATAATATAATTATTTTCCCAGAAAAACCCCCCAAAACCAGGCCCACATTTATGACTCCACTACACGGTTAAAGTAAAAAAAAAGACCCCACAACCCTATTTCTTCTCTCTATGTTTTTACCCCCAAAACACACTCTCTCTTCTGTTTCCACCATTATTATTTCCTACAAAATTTCTTACAAATTAATCCACTTTTAAAGCAATTTCATGAGTCATTCGGTATATGCTTAAAAGATTTTAGCCCGATTATATAGGTAAATACGATCTCATTAAGTATCTTTTGAGATATCATTTTTTTTTCTGAATACAATCTTTTGAAGGATTTTATCTCGATTATACAGGTAAATATATAAAGTATTTGTGTTTTTAGCTACATTATATATCCTAGATTAGTGATGAAGAAAATTGTATTCTACTAGATCCATTATGTATCCCAAATTAGTAGTATCCAAATGAAGAATTATATTAGCTCCATTACGTACTTGTTTAATATATGTGTTATGTTTATATATTCTTTTCCAGATTGTATTATTGTTTTGTGTATTAGTATGTTCTTAGATTGCATTATTTTTATCTTTTTTCAGATTGTATTATTATTTTGTGTATTAGTATGTTGTTAGATTGTATTCTTTTTGTCTTTTTCCAGATTGTATTCTTGTTTTGTGTATTAGTATGTCATTAAATTGTATTCTTTTTGTCTTTTTTTTTTTTTTTTCAGATTGTATTCTTATTTTGTGTATTAGTATGTTATTAAATTGTATTCTTTTTGTCTTTTTTTTTTTCAGATTGTATTCATATTTCGTTCATTATTATATATGTTCTTAGATTGTATTTTTTTTTTCCAGATTGTATTCTTGTTTTGTGTATTAGTATGTTCTTAAATTGTATTTTTTTTTTGTCTATTACTATGTCCCATATTATATTGTTTTTCAAAATGCATTTATGTTCAATGAATAATACATTTGTGTATTCATTATTTCAACATATACAGACAAATGATTTTTATGTTACAAATCCACCTAAAAAAGCTCCGCACGTTCAGTGTAGATTTAACAATCAATTTAAAAATCTAAAAATAAACAGTCAAACACAACTTCATTTCGTCCATAAAAATATCTTTATATTAAAATTTCGTATTTATACTAATTTTGTATTAAAATTAAACTAAGATACAAAATATCAAATACATACAGAAATCCAATTACTTTCATCCAAAAAAATAATAATCGAAACTTAAACAATACCTGACAATTTTTTTATTTTCATTAGTAATCTTGAACTTTAAAGGAAATCGATGGAATTAAGTTTGAAATATTGATCGATTAATTCAATAGTTTCTTATCCAAATAAAACTGATGCAAATCAACGAAAAACTCCACTTCAATTTCACTAGATTTATTCAAAAATGGATATTGAAATTTTTTAGAACAAGATGAAAGGGGGGTTTGAATGAAGAAGAGAGAGATGACACGTAGTAGGACTTCAATAGTAATTGATTAGATATTTAAGCATTTTTATATTTTTAAAAATATATTCTCCTGTTATTTTCTCCTTTATGTTAAAAAGTTGTATTCTTTCAAATTAAATAAATATAAAAGTCTGCCTTATAACAAATCAAAATATTGACATTTTAAATAAATATTGAAAGTGTTGACAAGGGGTCCTATTAGATGCTAAAATATTGTTGTTTTGAAATTTTTTCCTTTTTTTTTTAACGATAAATTATCAAAAGAATCTATTAGTTTGGGTTGGAATAGAATTGGGTTGGGTCCTGACCCACCCAAATTTACTTTCGGCTCAAATGGGCTTAAAAATGGGTTGAGTTTTGACCCGCCCAATTTGACATGCCCAATTTGACCCGCTTAATCTCAATAATTTTAATATATTGTTATTTAAGTTTTATAACCACAATTTGGAAATTTCAACTCAAGAAAGTTTTAAAAAAGAAGTTACAAATGGATGAATAAATCTTAAAAGATATAAAATAGATAGTAATTCATACCTTCAATATATGAACATACATTACATCAATGCAAATAAAGAGTCTTAAAACAGATTGAAATTGGAGATTAAAATGGGCTCAATTGAAGATTCTCTTAAAATGAGTTAATGTTTGAATGACTTGAGATTGAACCCAATTCACAAATTATATATCTTGAGCCCAATCCTTAAAATTCTTGATGGATTAAGCGGGTTACATATAGTTGAGCTCATTTTTGACACCCCTAAGAGTTACTTATTATAACAAATCAAGTATTCAACACAACAATGTAGAAAGAACTTATGACGTCAATGCCTCCGGTAGTGATTGACAATCACAATGATATATAGTTGGCGATATATTAGTGGTGATTGATAATATCGATGTGACTGTTGGCATTTATTTGCCCTGATTTCTTACCATAAATAGGTTTTCCTTTTAGGAAAATGTTTTAATATTTTAACTAGTCCTTTTCTTGTAGGAAAGGTTTAGGACTCTATAAATATAGATTTGTTTCTCTAACTTAATCAGCATTCACAATGTAGTCCTAGGGTTTTTGAGAGTTGCGGTTATGGAGGAGAATTTTGTGTACCTCCTTGTATTTCGAGTGAATTGGTTGAGGTTATTTCTCTCTATATTTTGTACTCTCATATTTATAGTGGATTGCTCATCTCCTTTGTGGACGTAGGTCGATCGACCGAACCACATTAAATCTGTCTCTTTTGGTGTGTTTCTTGTTTGTCTTCTTACTTGTGGTCTTTCGAGGTTTGCTTTACTAGCTTCCGCATTACACCTGTTTATTTTCGGTCCTAACAAGTGGTATCAGAGCCATGGTTCAATGATGGAACCAGGTTACAGATGGGTGTTCATCTTGGCAGGTGTAGTTCTAGCCGCAACCTTTTTTACAGTAATGAAGATTTTTGTTGGAGAAATTGTTTCAGAGAGGCTCTCTGTGTCGAGACGTAGATTTGATGGAGGAGATTATGCAGAAGAGATGCAAGATCCTAAAGATTATGTGAAGAAGGTGGACAAATTTATATTGTCAGAAATTCAGGCCAAAGGGGAGATTTGTTGGCATTTATTTACCCTGATTTCTTACCATAAATAGGTTTTCCTTTTAGGAAAATGTTTTAATATTTTAACTAGTCCTTTTCTTGTAGGAAAGGTTTAGGACTATATAAATATAGACTTGTTCCTTCTAACTTAATCAGCATTCACAATGTAGTCTTAGGGTTTTGAGAGTTGCGGTTATGGAGGAGAATTTTGTATAACTCCTTGTATTCCGAGTGAATTGGTTGAGGTTGTTTCTCTCTATATTTTGTACTCTCATATTTATAGTGGATTGCTCATCTCCTTTGTGGACATAGGTCGATTGACCGAATCACGTTAAATTTGTCTCTTTTGGTGTTTTTCTCGTTTGTCTTCTTACTCGTGGTCTTTCGAGGTTTGCTTTGCTAGCTTCCGCATTATACCTGCTTATTTCGGTCCTAACAGTGACTAGCAACAACAATATCGATTATATAGACAAAGTGGTAACCACAAATTCGTAGGAAGTTCCCATGTTATGTTTCTTTGCCCAAAACTCAAGGTAATCTTTGATAATATGACCATTTTGTAACTAAATCCATAGTCGTTGTTGCCAAATGCCAAGTCAATTAATAAATTGAGTCGTACTATATTATAAATCAAGTATTCAACACAATAATATAGAAAGAACTTATGATATCAGCTTCTAGTTGATAACATGATAACAAATTAACTATTCAATCCAATAATGTACGTAGAAAGAACTGACGTACGATATCAACGCCTCTAATAGTGATTAACGATCGAAGTGATAGTAAAATATTGATTAAATAGACAAGGTGGTGAGTACAAATCCCATGTTATGTCGTTTTGCCCCAAACTCAAAGTAATCTTTGATATGACAATTTTCTAATTAAATCTATAGTTGTTGTTGCCAAGTCAACTTATAAAAGGACTGGGCCCTTTATAAAGAAATTCATATATGGTTACTGTTGACATCTTAAATATCTCTGTCAATTTTAATTTGATAGAAATTAATTCAAAGGTATTGAATTCTTAGTAGAAATTTAATTTAATTCAAAGGTAAACAATAGGTATCACTCACACTAGACCACGAGGTGGCTTTTTGACTATACGTGGGCGGCCTCAAGTTATAATTACAATTCATCTTACAAATAAATTTGATTTTAATGAAAATTTCATATGGAGAAGATGACTATGGAAACGGCCTCAATAGTATATGAATATATTTGACACTTTTCTGTATTAGAATTAACTACTCCCTTAAATAGTAGACCTGTTATGTCATATGATGCATAGCCCAATAAAGAATTAACTCTCACATTCACATTCATAAGGTTACTAGAGGTTTCAAGTTCGAGTTATAGATATGGAGAAAATTTTGTTGGGAGTGTTGCCTCCTAATCGAAGTTGTAATATACGATCCAAATATAATCGAAACTCCAACGCAAACATCAAAATATCTTTAAAAGAGTCAGAATTACCCTTAAAACTATTTGAAATAGCTCATATATACCTTTTAATTATGTTTAGGATCAAAACTACCCATGCTGTCTATGTTTTGGACCACAAATACCCTTAAAACGTTAAATTTGCCATTAGAGCTTCCATGGCAGTCCAACATGACAATAATATCTTTCTCTCAATAATGTTGTTCTTCCTTGTTCATCCCTATCACAAAAAAGAAATCAACTATAATTCTTTCATTGTTGTTTGTTTGAGTTATTGTTCGTACTTTGGAACTCCAACTTCAAAGTGTGCTGAAGTTTGTTTGAGGTTGTAATTGCGTGTTGAAGTATAGAGTTCATTGTTTGGGATTTGGGGTCATAGATTAACAAAATCGATTTTTAGATTTTCAAGCTTTTAAGAACTCTTTCATATATTTTTTTTTGGGATTTCAACTCAAATCTTCAAATTAAAAAAATCAGTTGTTAAATGTCAATTTCCATCTTCAATTGCAATATTCAAACAATTTTTAGTAACATTCCATTAAATCTCTTCAAATTTTTGCACTTCAAAACCCAACAAAGGCTAGAAATTTCTTACCAACAAGCTTTCAAATAAGTAGCTATTTTCAAGTTTCAACACAAAAAAAAATGACTTTAGGAGTTTTTCAACATCTTTCAACCTTGAGAATTATATTTTCAACCTCAGATTTGATGACATCAAAACCCAAATAATGAACTCGATCATTCAACACACACTTACTATCTCAAACGAAATTGAAATTTCAAAGTCCGAACAATAACTCAAATTAGAACAATGAAAGAACTATTTTTGATATTTTTTTCTTAAAAAAATAAATTGTGATAGAGATGAACAAGGAAGAACAACATAATTGAGAGGAAGAGATTTTTGCCATGTTGGACTGCCTAAGTGGATTGTCATGTCAATACATATGGCAAAGATAACATTTTAAGGGTATTTATGGTCCAAAACATAGACGGCAAGGGTAGTTTTGACCTCAAACATAAATAAAGGATATATATGAGCTATTTCGAATAGTTTAAAGGTAATTTTAACCCTTTTCTGATAATAATATATAACTACACCAAAATATTCTGACAGTTCCGCTGATGGAAGAAACATTTTAGTAAGATTCACTAGGATAACTGGATAATCATAATTTATTGAGAGTCGTTAGGTTAAAATACGAGAAATAAGTAAGAAAATTATTTATTTTTTAGAAAAAAAATATTTTCCTTTGGATCGTTTGGTTGTTGATATAACTTATACATGTGTTAGTTATGAGGCATAGTAAATTAGTACCACACACTATATAACTTGGCATGCTAAATTTTTACAGAACAACTAAAATGCTACCAAACATTGTACTCCTGCAATTCTAATTTATCTGGCAACATTCAGTTTTGAGAGTCAAATGAGTTATTTCTATTAACGTGATTTTTTAATAAGCCTTTTATATATTTTAGATTATTAATTATTGTGACTTATAATACCTTTTACGTAATTTCAAACATGTAAATTTTATTTTCAAAAGTTTATAGATTTCATGTTCTAATTTACGATTAAAATTTAGAATTTTGACTCTATAATTCACTTCCTAAGGCAACCAAATGACCCCTTCCAAGTTTTTTTTTTACCCGTAAGCTTCCACTCTAGCTGATCCTTTGGAGTTTTTAAAGCTATTTGTAGAAAAAAAAAAAGTGTCTGGGCATAACTAGCTAGAAACATGTCATGTGATCAGGAGGTTACACGTACACATGAACGGAGCTATTCTTGTTCGAAGGGTGTCAAGTGACACCCTTTAGTTGGAAAATTACGTTGTATATAGGCAGGTCAAAATTTTAATTTTATCTCGATCTATATTAATGTTGACACCTCTTTGACACAAGATCGATAAAGAGTTGGCGTAGTGGTTAAGGGGCAACAAAAACTCTCAGTGATGGGTGTTCAATTTTGGATCCATCACTACACATACAAGCTGTGGAAACAACCTCTTGCAGAAATGCAAGTCACACCTTTTCTTGTAAAACAAAAAGGGTATTTTCAACACTCACTAGAAAGTAGTTAATTCCTAGATAATTCAATGGTTTTATACGCGTGATATAAATGTAAATTCAACAATATCAACTATTTTTAGGTAATATCTCTATTGTTCCAGCTCCCCACAAAAGAAAATAAGACCCCCCCCCAAAAAAAAAAAAAAAAAAAAAAAAAAAAACAGAAAGACTTAAAGACTAAAGTACACATGTGTTTCAAGTTTCATAAGCACGTCCAACTTATCTTTATTTGAATCTCGAGTCTCTTATAGAAACTTATAAATTTCAAATTCTAAATTCGGCGTATCTTGAGAATTAAATATGACGTACTAATTTCTAACATCACTAATTATTTTTATGTCTACAACATGTTTTTGTTGACCTCAAGGGATTAATTGATTACCTTTGTGGTATATATCTATAAAAGGAGTTATACAATTTATAATAAATTATTGGAAATTAAACTAACTTATAGTTTTCTAAAAATAGTACTCAAACAGAAAAAAAAAATGGAAAGACGCTTGAAGTCTAAATTAGCTCCAAAATTGGAAAGGAAATATGTGGAGAAAAATAGAAGGAATCATATGAAGAATCTATGTAATCAACTTCATTCCATGCTCCCTACTCATTCCTCTTCCTCTAAGGTTAGTTATTATGCTTTCGTAATTACGTCTGTTGGATCAAAAATATCCTCAATGTTATTTTTTTACTCAAAAATACCGTCTTGATGCATCTCCATTTCTTACCATATATGAGAGTTCTGAGCCAATAAAAGGAAAATTAGGTCATGAATCCTGAATTTTGAATCCGCCTATGCATTGCGTTGAATGTATCCAATTGTTATATATTCTCCTTTACCCATAGGATTAATGATCACATGCTCTTAGCTAACATATATCATTTGTGCATGCATGCAAGCTCCTGAATCCACCTCTACGTATATATTTCAGTAACTTCATTATGGAGAATTTAGTAACTTTGATTCAAATTTTGTATACAATAATACAAAAGAACTAAAATTCAAATTGCTGAATCCGCCTCTGCATTTATATATTTCTTCTAATTCAATTTGTTTGTTGCAGGTAACAACAATGACAGTGCCTGATCAAATAGATGCAGCTGTGAAGCACATTGAAACCTTGAAAATGAATTTAGAGAAGAACAAGAAGCACTTGGAAGAATTGAAAATGGGCCCAAAGAACACCCAATCACTCAATAAAACTAATGAGCCCGGCCCAATCACAAAGTCACCACCTCGGATTGAATTTCATCAAATGGGCCCAAACATGGTCGTTGTTTTAATAAATGGCCTTGACAATATAGCCACTTTTAATAACATCATTAGATTGTGCCATAAGGAAGGTGTTGAAGTTGTGTCTACAAGCTTTAAACTCAATGGAAACTCTACACTACAGATTTCTCATGAAACTAAGGTCAGTATACATATTAATTAGTCAGTATATTACAACTGTGTTTGGACACAGGAGCGACTCAATAGAATTAGTAGTCTAAAGCCAAAATATATTTAAAGAAACTCATATGTCTTAAATTTTATATCTGATTGTGAAAGCGCAATGCATGATGTTATTGTTGTAGTTGTCAACTTCTGGCAAATCAAACTCAAACTAGATATTTTTAAACTAACATTTAATATTTGATCTATTTTAGGTGCAAATCAATAAAAGTTCACCAATGGAATTTAAGGCTACAAGTCTTTGTGATAAGATGAAGGAGTTGATTTATGGACCATCTTGCAACAATGACATTGAATCAAACCAACATCTATGGGACTACATTATTGAATCTGGACTTATAGAATTTAATGCAATAGAGTTGCCACCAATAGCAAGTCATATGAAAAATATTTATGAAACTCCTAGCTTTATCTAAGTTGAAGGGTGTTCACGAAAAATCGAAAACCAAATCAAATCGAAAAAAAAAATTGATATTTTATGGTTTGATTTGGTTTGGTTTCAAATTTTAAAGTTCTTACGGTATATACTAATCTTTTTCATTCTTAGTTTGTAATCTAGGTTGTTACCTTTATAGTAATCAAATTCTTTGCCTTTACTTTCTAGTATGATTTGTAATTTTTATTTTCATAATGTCTAAGAATTTATTTCATATTCAAATAACTTGTAGTCTGTTCATCATTGTTTAATTCAAATACCGTCAAGAATTAAGATATCATTATATATCACATCTAGGTATTTAACTTCATGCACAAAAAAATCATGCATGGTTATAAATTTTATTATAATCCTTAGAAATAACTTATATTTAGCTCAATCTATGTCATATGTATTCAATATTAGTAAGTCTAATTTTCAAAGGTTCAACAAATTTGTACGCTATAACCCTATTAATTAATTATATCATTAAGTCCAATATAAACTTTTCTACTAAATCAAATACTAATATAACTAGATCTTAATACACAACGAGGTAGCCTCAATCCTTTATTAATGGATTAAGGTTGTTAATTATTATAGCCCGACTTAGGGGTACATGACCGGGTTGATTCGGGTTTTTCAAATATCAAATCAAATCATTTATGTAAAAATTTTAAATTTATAAACCAAACCAAACTAATAGAATTTGGATTTTTTCGGGTTTTTCAACCTCAAGTTGGTTCGGGTTTTTCAAATACCAAACCAAATCATTGTGTCCAATTTTTAAATTTATAAATCAAACCAAACTAATATACCTAGGATTTTTTCAGAATTTTGGATTTTTTCGGTAAAGTTTGCATACAAATATATAATTAACTTGTGCTCCAAATATTTCTTTAGTCCAACCAAAATACAATTATCTAAGGTGTTTCTTAAGAAAATAACACAAAATATGAGATGAGTACTGATGACACTAAAATATTCAATAAAAAATAATAATGAAATCATCATATAAAATAAATATTGTAAAGTCATAATGAAAATGATCATAGTTTAAAAGTACTAAATCATGATAAAATAAGTTTAATAAGTATTAGTTACATTACTAAATATTTAAGGAAAATTAAAATTAGATTATGTGTTTTAATTGTCTAAACCAATGTAAAACTAAAGAACAAATATTCAATATTATTGTCATTCTTAGTGTTGAATTGATTTTCTTTTTGCATTAGTATTAATTTGATTTTGATTTAAGTTTTATTATAATTATCAACATCTATGAACTATAATCTTTATTGGACCATTCCAAATTCTAAGTTTTACACTTGAAATAATATATTAAAAGATTAAAACTATGAAATAGTATAAGAAATATTTTTAAATTATATCAAAGTAAATATTTTTATGTATAAAATAAAATTTTAAAATTACATATATAATATCGGGTTGGTTTGGTCTCAGAATGATTTTTTTAGTTAAAACCAAACCAATCCAAATATAGTCGAATTTTTTTTCCAATACCAAACCACTCGGGTTTTTTTTTTGTTTGACTCGATTTGTGATTTGATACGATTTTTGATTCTATTTTGTACACCCCTAGCCTAGCTAACTTAAAGACTTGAACGTCAAAATCAAACATTTAAAATATCCAAATCGATTGATCTTAAGTATAAACTTTAAAAGTTCAATCAAATATGAATTTATTTAAATTGGATTTGAAATAAGAACACAGAAATAATAAAAACGATTATATTATTCAATGTAACAAAATTATGTCTAAGAGTCACCAGGGTAAACAATTATTTTTTTAACAAAGAAATTCATAAATAATAATAAAAAAAGACTTACCATAACTTTAATTTAATTAAATAGAATATCAATCATATGCCTTGAACTTAATTGATACAACAACACCAAATATGTAGCTTATACTAACCTATATTTAAATCTCATTGCAATAATTGATGTGACAAGTCATAACTACTAATTACTTCTGCTATTTTGTCCTCTTGTAAGTGACTAGAGCATCTTTTGTGATTTTATATCATGTTAAGGTTTAACATGGTATAAATCTTATAAAAAATATGAAAAAACAAGTTGTTTTGTTTTGTTTTTAGCTTTTATTTATATTAAAATTTGATTAAATTTGAATCTATACTGAAAAATTTACATAATGAAGCTAGGTAAAATATTCTCTAACAAAAATGACTTTATATCAAAAAAATTCAAATTCAAAATATATAAATTATAATTAAAGATGAATATATATTTACCGACAACAACTTTGATTGCCAAAAACACAAGTCACCATCATTATTAATTAGACAAAGAATTACATGAATATAACGTGGTCCATTTTTTTGTTGTATTTATCATTAGACTCGAGATATTTTTGACTATTGACGAAGAACCTTGAATTGGTTACACAAATATCCATTATTATAGAACAATCCTCCATTTACTTTCAACACATCTTTGGGACTAGGGAGTATATAATCGGATTGTTTTGGGTTTTTTAAATATCAAATTAAATTATTTGTGTAAAAATTTTAAATTTATAAACCAAATCAAACTAATAAGATTTGGAATTTTTTGGATTTTTCAACCTCGGATTGGTTCGGATTTTTCAAATACCAAATCAAATCATTGTTTCAAATTTTTAAATTTATAAATCAAACCAAACTAATAAACCTAGGATTTTTCGGATTTTTTTATTTTTTCGGTAAAATTTGCATGCAAACATATAATTAACTTGTGCTTCAAATATTTCTTTAGTCCAACCAAAATACAATTATCTAAGGTGTTTCTTAAGAAAATAACACAAAATATGAGATGAGTGATGACACTAAAATATTTAATAAAAAATAATAATGAAATCATCATATAAATAAATATTGCAATGTTGGAAAATGATCATAATTTAAAAGTACAAAATCATGATAAAATAAGTTTAATAAGTATTAGTTACATTACTAAATATTTAAGGAAAATTAAAATTAGATATGTGTCTTAATTGTCTAAACCAATGTAAAACTAAAGAACAAATATTCAATATTATTGTCATTTTTAGTGTTGAATTGATTTTTTTTTATTAGTATTAATTTGATTTTGATTTAAGTTTTATTATAATTATCAACATTTATGAACTATAATTTTTATTGGACCATTCCGAATTCTAAGTTTTAAACTTGAAATAATATATTAAAAAATAAAAACTATGAAATAGTATAAGAAATATTTTAAAATTATATCGATGTAAATATTTTAAAATTATATCGATGTAAATATTTTTATGTATAAAATAAAATTTTAAAATTACATATATAATGTCGGGTTGATTTGGTCTCGGGTTGGTTTTTTTTAGTTAAAACCAAACCAATTCAAATATAGTCGGATTTTTTTTCCAATACCAAACTAAGTCAAACCAAACCATTAATCAGATTTTTTATTCGATTTGACTCGATTTGCGGTTTAATTTGGTTTTCAATTCGATTTTATACACCCCTATTTGGGACAATAGTGATAGAATAAAAAAGTTTATTATATATATATACTGATTATGCGAAACTCATTATTAGGAAAACATATTAGAAAATTAGTAGCACGGAAGAATTTTATAAAGAAATATATAAAAATTAGTCAAGAATATAGAAACCAACTCAGAGACATTTTTAGTAGGATAGAAGCTTTAGAAGAAAATTATAGTATAATACATCCAGTAAAATACAAAGTAGCTGTAGAGTGGGAACAAATAATAGTAAATATTAATTACGCAAATTGGGAAAAAGAAGATATAGATTATAATTTATCTAGATTACCTTTAGGTTAAAGATAAGTTAAATATTAATATTTCAGATCAGAACTCCAGAAGACCAATTAATAAACATAGCTAGTCTAAAAGATATAGAATTTTTAGATTTAAAAATACCATTAGAAAAGAAATATAGAAGACTTAAAGACAATTCATTAATTAGGTGTAATTTTCAGACAGAAGAACATTCACTACACGGAGAAAATCCCCAGCTAAATTTTAATACAGATTTGTTAATTATACTAGGAGAAAACTTGCATAAAGAACATATAAAGATTATAACCACATTAGAAAAATTAGAAGTAATATTAGAAAAACAAGAAAAACATATTCATAATTTAGAACAAAATATTAGTTTCTTAAAAAACCAACAAGACGAATTAAAAAATAAAATATTAACAAACCCTACTTCCAATTTTCAACAAGAAATCTTAGAAATAAGAAAAACTGTAAAAGAAATTAAAGATATTACTCTTTCATGAATGATCCTTTATATCAGTTAATATTTAAAAAGTCAGAACAGATTCAAAAATTACCAGAAGGATTATCAGACCATCAGCCTCAGAGTAAAACAGACCAAATAATTATAAAACAAAATAATACTATAATACTTCTATTACTCAAATTAAATAATAAAATAGAAAAATTACTTAGCAAGGAAACGCCAGAATTTAAAGATACAAGTATTGACGAGTTAGTTAGTCAGTTAAAGAAAATAGAAATAACCCCTCAAAAAGAAAGACCTATAAAATTAAAGCAATCATGGAAATTTTTTCAAGTAGGAGACGAAAAAACCAAAGAAGTAGCCATTCCCAAGACAAATTAGGAAGTACCTTTTTAAATAGATTAATGAGTTCTAGACAATCTACCAACACTAGACAATTAGAAGAAGTTATTGATATCGATAAAGACGTAGAGATTTTTCAACAAAACCAACTTAAATTACTCAATCCAAAAGTATTATATCAAACTCAATGATTTGAATCAAAAGAACAATTATATAGACACTATAGAGAAGAACAATTAAGTATTTTAAGTGATAATAAACAAAGAATAGGATTAATAGAAAGGGAATCTTTAGACAAAATAAAACAAACAAAAATGACTCTTATGCATTTAGGATTAATAGTAATAGGTTTAAAAGGCTTGACCAGAAAAAACTTAGGAACTAGAGTATTAATCACTCTTTATGATGACAAATTTACAGATCCAAGGAAATCAATAATAGGCTTAACAGAAGTAGATATGTCAAATAATGGAGGAATATTTTATTGTAGTCCAGACTTTATGATTAATGTAAATGATTTTGGTAAATATATTAAAATAGGATTCCAGACTAAAGGATATGAAGACATGATAAGTGGTAATAATTTATTAGCATGTGTAGGATTTATAGGTAAGCTAACTAATATTAGTAATACAAAATTTAAGATTAACATAGATGATGCTGTAGGATTAATGGGAAATAAAGGCATTAGATTAATGAAACCATTTAAAATAGACCCCCAAACGTATGCAGGACTAGATTGGACTATAGAAAAACCAAAAGAAACAGATATTTTTAAACCATCAGATCATATGATGTATATAAATACTAAAGGAGAAACTTCAATAAGATTTACAGATTACAAATATACAATTCAAAAAGATGAAGAAGAAGAAGAAGAAGTAACAGAAAATAAGGAATTTATGAATATATGTATACAAGAAAACATAGAAGATGATGTAGATACATTAATACAAGAAGCTCATAGAAAATATACTAATAATAATAATATAGTTTTTAAATGTAAAGGATGTAAAAAAGGACAACTAAAAATATCAGAAGTAGAACATCACTTTAAAAATTGTAATTTAAGACAAGATAATTATAAGTATAGATTTTTAGAAAGTAGTGAAGATGAAGAAAATACAGACCAGTTGAAGTCAATATCAGAAGATTTTAATGATACTTTATCTTTAAGAAGTCATAAAGAATTTATGGAATCAGGATCAACCAGTAGCCCTTTCCAAAAAACTAATCAGACTTATACAGAAGATATACCTGTTGGAAATATTCCACGAAAAAGAGTTTACAGACTAAACCCTGAGACTCAACCAACAGACCCAATAAGACCAATAGGAAAACGAATACCTATAGAAGAACCTATCATATTACAAGAAGGAGGAAATAAAGGTAAAATATTAAATATAGCAGCACATGACCCGCAATCATGGAATTCTGTAGTCGATGTATGGAAAGGAATAGTAGTAGCAGACTATATAAAAAACTATCAAGAAACTGATGCAGAAACCATGTACA
Organism: Solanum bulbocastanum; assembly: GCA_037074985.1. Classification (NCBI taxonomy): domain Eukaryota; kingdom Viridiplantae; phylum Streptophyta; class Magnoliopsida; order Solanales; family Solanaceae; genus Solanum; species Solanum bulbocastanum. Next base: position 4,242,540 of record CM073606.1, on the reverse strand, counting down.
GATACCTAGAGACTTTCTTAGGAGAATCTACTAAAGCTTTATGGGAAGCTTATAAAATTAATTTTTGCTCAAGAATTTCAGACATTAATAGCTTTAGGAGCAAACCCGTATAATTTTACTAACAAAGTACATAGTTTAATAACTGGTGAAGACCCAAATAGTGGATTTCTAGTATTACAGAAAGAAGCACTAATACATTTAGAACAAATAAGCATAACTAATTGGAAATATATAAAAGAATTTCTAAACGATTATTTCTATTATTGTAGTATAAGTGGAAACGCATTTGATCAGTACTTAGGAAAGAAATTACTTAATAAATTACCAGGAGCATTAGGAAGAGAAATAGAAGAACGATGGAATAAAAGAGAAGGAGTAGTACAGAATCCAGATGGTAAATGGTCAATAGGACATATAGTTATACACATTATAGAAGTATTAAGAGAAAAATGTGCAAATATACAAATACAAAGACAGTTAAAAAGAGGTGAGACTAATTTCTGTCAAACTATTTATACAACCCAGAATTATGATGATAAATATTATAAAAATAGACCAAGATATAAAAAGAATTACAAAAGAAAATACTATCCTAAAAAGAAATATTATCTTAGAAAATCCTCTGCTAGAAAGCCATACCTGAATAAAGACAAACATGTTAGAAAATTTAATACACAAAGAAATTATAAAAATACTTTAGAATGCTTTACTTGTGGTAGTTCGGATCATTTAGCAAATACATGCCCGAGAAGAAATAATGCTAGAGATAGAAATTCTCAATTAATAGAAGAATTAAATGAAACTTTAATAAATGTAGACGAATATATGTCAGACAATGAAAGCATTTATTCTATCTGTAGTTTTGAAGCAGTAGAAAAAGAAGAAATAGATGAAGAAGAAGATACATTTATTAATACCTTAGGAAATGAAGATAATTTTGAAATATTAGACAATAATGAATTTATCTCTTTAATGAATACTCTAGAACAAACATCTATAAATTGCAATCATAATTTTGAAGAACATAAAGGTATAGACAGTAATCAGTGTTTTATATGTAAATGGTATCCTAGCAAGAATAAACGAGCTAAATGTAATAAGTGTTATATTGAAGGATGTATAGATTGTATAAAAACAAAATTACCAAATAGTATATTTAAGTTAGAAAATTTAGTGATTCCAAAACCAATTCCTCAAACCATAAATCCAGAACCCCTAACACAAATAGTTCAAAAACTTGTAGATAAAATAGCAGAAATAGATATGAGATTTACTAACAAAGGAATAGAGTTAGAACAAAGAATAGAAAGATTAGAAAAAGGAAAAGGAATAGTAAACCTTGAACATGAAGAAGAATTAATGAATACTACAGAAAATTTTAAAGAACTAATTTGCAATGAAGACAAAAACAATAGTACTATTCAAGTATTAGTTAGATTAACTATAGGAAACTATGAAGTAGAAACAAAAGCCATAATAGACTCAGGATGTACAAAAAGTATAATCAATAGTAAAATCATACCAGAACATTTAGTTAAGAAAATGGTACCTCAAGAATCCATGCAAATGGATGGAAGTTTTAATAGTTATAATAAATACATACCCCATAGTACGATAAGTTTTATCAATACATGTGGAGTTTTTTATAAACCTAGTTATAAATTAGAACAAATATGGGTAAGAGAACTAAAAATCCGAACCGATTTAGTATTGGGATTAGATTTTCTATTAGGGAGAAATGGAAGTTGTTTATTAACTAGAGATGGAATTTTTCTCTCTAAAGAAACAACTTATACCCCAGTAGATTTAGAAAAACGACCAACTCAAGCTAGAAATAAACTAGATAAGACATCAAATCCTAAACAGACTCCTAAAATCATAGAAATACAAGAATGCAGTAAAGGAGATAAATGCACGTGTAACCAATTAATACAAGAACAAATTAATGAAATAGAAGAAGATCAAATACCAGAGGAATATAGTTTAATAGAAATAAATACTGATTTTTATAATTTTCAGAAGGGAATTCAGCAAATAGGAATAATTAGACATCAAGAAGATTTAGACAAAGTAATACAGTTGTTAGATAAAATAGAAATAATAGGAGAAAAACCTTTAACTCATTGGAAGACAAATCAGATTACGTGTAAATTAGAAATAAAAAATAAAGAATTTACCATTAAGACAGCACCAATAGAAGCCACAAATCAAGACTTAGAAGATTTTAAAGTTAAAATAAAAGAATTGCTAAATTTAGGTGTAATTAGAAAATCAATATCCAGACATAGATCAACTGCTTTCATGGTTAGAAACCATAGTGAGCAAGTTAGAGGAAAGGCAAGAATGGTCATAAATTATAAAAGACTTAATGATAATACAGAAATGGATGGATATAAATTACCAGATAAAACAGAATTAATAAATAGAATACAAGGTAGAAAAGTTTTTAGTAAGTTCGATTGTAAATCTGGCTATTGGCAAGTTAAGATGCATCCAGACAGCATTGAGTGGACGGCTTTTTACTGTCCTGAAGGACATTTCGAATGGTTAGTAATGCCATTTGGACTAAAGACTGCCCCACCAATTTTCCAAAGAAAGATGGACAATATTCTTGGTAATTATAAACATTTTGTTTTAGTGTATATAGATGATATTTTAGTTTTTAGTAATAATATGCAAGAACATTTAGGACATTTGCAAAAAGTATTTAATTTATTTTTAGAAAATGGTTTAATAATAAGCAAGAAGAAAATGGAATTATGTAAGACTTATATAAATTTCTTAGGCATAACTATAGGGGAAAGAAAAATAAAGCTACAACCCCATATAGCGAAAAAGATATTAGAAATGCCAGATAAACTAGAAAAGACTAAAGAATTACAAAAATTCTTAGGAATGTTAAATTATGCTAGACATTTTATTAAAAATTTAGGAAAAGTCGCAGGACCTCTATACGCCAAAACGGCTCTACAGGACAAAAATACTTTAATACAGAAGATATTAAATTAGTCCAAAAATTAAAAGAAATGGTTAGGAATATTCCAGATTTAGAATTACCTTTAGAAACAGATTATTTAATTATAGAAACAGACGGTTGTGATGCAGGTTGGGGAGCAGTCCTCAAGGCAAGACCTAATAAATATAGCACTAAAAACGAAGAAAAAATATGTGCTTATAATAGCGGTCAATATAAAGAAAAAGGTCAACGAAGTAGTATAGACTCTGAAGTGTTAGCTGTAATATATGGTTTAAATAGTTTTAGAATTTATATTATTAATAAACCTGGGATATTAGTTAGAACAAACTACGAAGCAATTGTAAAATTTTATCAGAAAATTGCAGGAAAGCATAACAGTACAAGACGATGGTTAAATTTTGTAAATGAAACATCAATTTATAATTTAAAATTTGAACATATTAAAGGAATAGATAATATCTTAGCAGATCAATTAAGTAGATTAAATTTAAAAGTCTAATTAACGAAGCTTCTTTAATTCACAATTTTCTATTTTTAGTATGTATGCAGGAAAAGACAAAGGCAAAAAGCCAGCAGACTCATCCTCAGACTCTTATTTACAAGCGTTCCTCAGACAAACTCATTTCACACCATTAGGTGGTCTGGACGGTCTAAGAAACAAGATGTTCGATAGATTGTTTTTTGGAACACAAAGTTTAATTATATATCCAGACTCAAATTTAACTTTCAGACAAAAAGCGGGATCTGTTATCGATAGAACACAGAAGTGTCTACTTAACAATTTGTGGATCTCGTATAATAAGACTCCAAGAGACAATGCTTATTTTATTTCTGTTTTAAATGCTCTAACTCATTATTTTACAGAGAAAAATTTTAAATTTTATACAGTAACTAGAGGAAAGAAGACAGGTGTTTTTCAGACATGGAAACAAGTGGTTGAAGTAATAACAGACTATCCTGTTCCAATATACAAAGGTTTTAATAATTTCCAAGAAGCTTTAGAATTTGCAAGAAAAAATATAGGACCAAATTTCTTTGTTGCACCAGAATTAAAGAATTCTAACCACAATATCCCATATACAATTCCAGACAACAAATGTCAAATAAATTTTTGTGACCATTGTGAGACCATGTCAAGAGCTTTTCGCAGACTCAATCAAAATAACGATACCCTAACCAAAGACAACCAACAATTGTTAATGCAAAATCAAATTTTAAAAGACCAGATTTATATTCTCCAAGAAACCATAAAACAAACCCAGCTTTCTCCTCAAATTTCGAGTTCTCTATCTTTTAAAATGGATGAGATGGGTGTACATTCCCCTCTGAATGTAAATAAATCCACTACACTGGATCAAAGTGTAGCTAGTCCAGTTCAAACGGCAACCGGTAAAGACACGTCAAGTCCGTTGATGGCTGACACTTTGCCAAAAAGTGTAAGAAGATTACCGTCAAGCTTCAATTTGCAGACCTCTAATAAAGACAAAGAAGCTAGTTCTAGCTCTAAGCCAGTAAAAGGATTCAGATTAAGCAAAAGAACTAATAAAAAGGATGCTAAAGACTTTAGAAAAATCATTGGTGATACAGTTAGACAATTTTTACAAGAAGATCGGAAGAAGATTATTAATCTTAATCCAAGTCCTGAAGACCAGTCAGATAATGATATGTTAGAACAATTATACGGTGGACAATTTGCTCAAGATCCAAATACAGACTATGATCCCAATGCAGATGATGATTCCGGGATGTCATTTGATAGTATTGCACTACATAATTTAGATACCTGAAAATAAATAAAGAAGATAAAAGAAATGTTTATGGAGATCCTACGATAAAGAAAGATGCTAAGACAAGCAATATAAGACAAAAGGAAAATAATAAAGTAATATAAAGGAGTAAAAGCATCGGATGCTAATGGACAAAAGAAAAAGAATCTCAAGGACAACAATTTCAACAAACCATGTGACGATGGGTCCGAGAGCGCACCCGACAGGCTGAATTTGATGTTTTTGGAATCTTTTTATAATTTCATTTCAAATCCGGAGCTCAAATCCGACTTTTCAGACTCTATAAATACCCTCATTCTATATGAATACAAGTGTGAGTGAAAAAAGAGAGAGAAGTGTGAGACATTTGTAAGTGCTCTTTGTGAAAATTATTTCTGAGTGATTATTTGTAAGAGTGTTCATAAAAAAAAAAAAAAAAAAAAAAAAAAAAAAAAAAAAAAAGAGTGTGTATATAGAAGTTTGAGTGTGGAGTATTTTTCTCAGCTTTTTTAGGAGCAGTTCGGGGACTCCCGAAAGGGAAACCTATCTACTTGTTTCAGGTAAGATCTTTCTCTCTCAGTATTGTAAATTAAGTTTTTTTTATGAAAAAGTTTGTGTATATGTATGTTAATCATGTCTATATGCATGTTAATATGTGTTAGATAAATTATTATAAGCATTTTCTTAATTATTAAGTTATCCACAGTAATGGTTATTTTCTTAACTGTATAACATCCTCCATGGATTAGCTTGTAAAGTCCTAGGAACCAGAAAGACATCTTTAAGGCAAGAAGCCGTCGGTATGTCTAATATCCAGGGTGGAGCTAAAGACGATTGATGTTATGCTTAAGGTAAGGAAGAAGAGATGAACAGGATAAACTAATAATAAGGAGATGTTTTGAAAATGTTTAACTTCATGAAGAAGTTATTAAGCCTTTTTTAGTAGTGGTTCTCTTCTTAAGCTGTATAATATCCCCTATAGATCAGCCTGTAAATTCCTAAGAACAAGATATCTGGGGTGTGGCTGGAGACGCTGGATATTATGCTAAAGGCTAAGAAGAAAATATGAACAAATAGGTAAGATAATCAATTAGGAGTTAAAAAAAAATAAAAAAATAAAAAAAATAAAAAAATAAATAAAAATAATAATAATAATAATAATATTTTAATAAGAGAGAGAAAGGATCGAAGCATGGAATAATACTAGATTAGGGAGTACTGAGTAGGATTTTACAAACATAAGAACACAATCTTTTAAAAAATAGCCTATTTCAACAATTCCTATTGAAAAATTATTTGAAAAACTATCCTTTATAAGGGTAGCCTATTTGAACACAATATTTTAAAAAATAGCCTATTTCAACAATTCCTATTGAAAAATTATTTGAAAAACTATCCTTTATAAGGGTAGCCTATATATATATATATATATATATATATATATATATATATATATATATATATATAATAGTTTTTTGAACGAATAGTATTCAATTGGTCGGGCAGCCTACTGTCACGGACTTAGAGTGTTGGCTAAAGCTCCGTGCGGCACTTGACAACTTACTCACTATTATTTCAAGATCTTGTAAGCTCAAGTAAACCTTTGAAAGGAAGATTGCTAAGAGAATATGAAAAAAGACTTAGAAAGAACAAGAGAGCTTTTTAAGAAGAAGGCTTTGTATTGCTTTTGGAAGTTTGTTTGCAACTTGATTGCTTGGTTGGTTTACAAATGAGAGCCCCTCTATTTATACTATTTCCTAGGGGGCTAAAGTGTAAATAAAAATTACTACACAAGTCCCTAAATATTTACGCTTTGGTCCTCTCTCTAGAAATCTCTACACTTTCTAGGAAATTTCAAGTCTTTCCAAGAAAATATCTAAGGGCTTCTAGAGAATTCTAAAGAAAGATCTAGGACCTCCCATAGCCTTCTTGAAAAATCTAAAAGATTCTAGAGTTCTCCGCAAGCCTCTCATTAACTATAGAATCTTCCGGCCCTACCTGAACGCAAAATTTGATTGTGAACTGGCGGGATGTGACACTACACTACATGTGGCTATATATACCACTTTGTGATAATATCAAATCGATTTGTCCTTGAGGCATATCTAGAGGGGGTTCTATGAGTTTAGGTGAACCCATGCTCCCCTCTTTAGATTATATATAGTAATGTTATATTATTAAAAATATTTAAATATAGAGGTGTAAACCCATGTTAAAAATAGCATATAATAATACGATAATGATTTGATGCACTTGTCTAAGCAAAGATAGAAATTTAAATCTTATATCTATTTTATTTTTGTTAGTAACAACCCTCCAAGTGATTATCGGTAATACTTTTGTCGTTTCAATCAATTTAAAATTAGAACACTAAAATTTTTATATAATTAAATCAAATGTGTATATTAAAATTTTAAACTAGAATGGAAAAGGGTCTAAAATACCCTTCAAGTATAGGAAATGGAACAAAAATACCCTTCTTCCACCTTTGGGCTCCAAAATACCCTTTCATCCACCTATATGGACTTATATTACCCTTTCACTTAACAAATTCTTAAGAGTAATAATTAATCCTTTTATTAATAACGTGGCAACCTTTAATTGGCCGAAACTTAAATTAGTACACCATCTTTAGTAATTCAAATTAGTTCTTCGTCTATTCATCCACGATCAGTAACAAATTAGCAAAACCTATTCGTAAATTCCAGAATTAAGGGAAAACAGATGATCAAAATAAATACCAAAAGGGATACACAAATGGGCAATCTTTAAGTCTCTTACAAAGAATCTTCAATACCCAGACCCACCTAGCAGCTATACTAAAAAAATTGGGTTCCCTAACATTAATTCCTAAATTCAACTAGTAAAGACAAACACTATACTTTATTATAAAGAAGAGCAATGTAGTTCACTGTGTGAAAAGATTAACAAAAATACCATCTTTAGGAATTCAAATCAGCTCTTTAGCTATACATCCATGACACAATAACAAATTAGCGAAACTCCATTTGTAAATTTAGGAAATTGGGTAGAAAACAGAAGATTTGAATAACTCCCAACAACAAATTGCACCAATCAAGTGTTCGATTTAAGTTATTTTGAGAGTTTCTCTTTGTAACTGCTTGATGTTTTTATATTGTAATCTTTGCTAACAAGTAGACAATTGACTACTACTCCTTCACTCTACCCAGGCAAAGATTCTTGACATAGAGAAATGCTTGGATATAGTTGCTAGCTAAGAAAGACAGCAATAAGATTTGTCCCAGTGCTACATATTTTTCCAATGAATGAAACTTTACTGAAGCACTCTTAGACATTTTCATTTTAGTTGAATCTTGAATTTATAGACTTTTTTCCTATTTTATTTAATTAGGTTTGTAATTTGATGGCAAGGTAAATTGTATGCAGGGCAGAGATTTTGAGTTTTTGTCCATTGAGAAGAAGCTAGACTTTGAGAGTATGCAGTTGAGGAAGCAGCTTTAATGGTGGATAGTATTTTTGGTTAATTAAAATTTCAGCCAATTAAAGGTCGTCACATCAATAATGAAATTATTAATAATTACTTTTAAAAAATCTGTTAATTGAAAGGGTAATATAAGTCCATATAGGTAGATGAAAGGGTATTTTGAAGCTCAAACATGGAAGGAGGGTATTTTTGTTCCATTTCCTATACTTGAAGGTTATTTTAGGCCCTTCTCCGAAACTAGAAATATTATACATGTTGGACCTATAATTTTTAAAATTTAACGGTTCAGTATTAAGAACGTAAAGATCAAATCGATCAAATTTATATATTAGATGCATCTTTTCGTAATAGTGCATCCATCCTTCTGAAATTCTAGATACACCTCTGTTTGTCCCTATATGTAATACTTCTTCATCGAAGAATAACTAGCCATAAAAGTAGATTAAGAAAATCCTTATAAATCAATGAAGTTTTATTTAACTTTTGAAAATAAGAAGACAATACAAATAAAAATCTATCACAGATGCATGATTTTGAATAATGGTTAAATATAAGTGTGTTATTATTTCAGATTTCAATTTTATAGATTTAATGGTGGAAACTATGATGGATAGAAGGAAGTAAGAAAGAGAATGGTGGTGGAAGACATGGGGTGAGAGGCTGATGAGAGAGGGAGAGAGAGAGAGAGTTGATTGATATTAAATCGTGAATTAGAATTGTTTAATTGTATCGTCTTTTTTTAGAAATATGTGTATTTGAACGTATCTTTCTCTATATATAATATAAAACTCATAACTACGGATAATTTATGTAATTATTTGAAAATATAAATAGAATTAACATATATGATACTGATATATGTCTAACAAGATAGTTTTTCCAAATAATTAAAAACTTAACCCAATAGACCTTCATGAAGACAAAAACCGATTAAAAGACAAAATAATTATTTTTGAAAAAAATGAATCAGCAGATTTTTGTACTAAACAAAAAATTGTCACACAAAAGGGAAATTTTCTACATCACCTAGAGTGGTAACTTATTTGTAGGAAACTTCTTATTGTTATTCTATTATTGGGTTCTGTCAATCCACACAAAGTGACCTAAAACACATTATTCAACACTCAAATAATCATTTAAAAAGTAGAAATAACTCGTAATAATCACTTTGAATTTAATTATTTTTATGTGAACGTCATTTAATTAGCTAGGTCAATATTTTTTACAAAATAAAATTAGCCAAAAATTTCAATTTTTTAAACTATATTATATAGGTTTTGGACTATACAGTAAGAATAGTTACGATAATGATTGACAATAATGATAGTAATTGCAATAGTGAAAATGATTTGTAATAGTAACTTGTGATGATATTGATCTTGTGCATAATTGTGATGATTGACTGTGATATTGACGGTTATTAACAAAACTGTGTCGGTAGTAATAGGGGTGGTTGATATTAATAGTATATTGGTTAATAATAGTGATAATTGATGATGGTAAATCATGATAATACTTAACAGTGACAATAATGATGACTTATAGTTGGCATCAAGGGCGGTGTGAAGTATCGGTGTGAAGTATCGTGGAGGTCGTCGTAGGTGTTAGTGGATGGAAGCAATGGTAATGATAGTATCTTATAGTGATGACTAGTAGTAATAGTTAGCAATATTGGTGCTAGATGGTGGTTGGCACTAGAACTAAAGTTAAATTTCGAATAGTGATATCAAGTATTAGTAATTAAATTATGAATTTATTTTTGTGATCACGAAGGTGATTGATATGATAATGATTAGTGATGCAAGTTGATAGTTATGACAGTCAAAATTGTTGGCATAGTCAAGAGCTAATAGTGATCACAAATTCTACTATCTAATTTGCCCCACTTTTGTGCCAAATTTTCCTAGAAACTGCACATGATGTGTTTTCTTTGTCCAAATCTTTGTATATTTTTTCTACCAAATCCATTTGCCAAAGTCAATGGATATATGGGACTTGAAATCCTAAATTGGCATTGCTTTTACATAGAGTGCTATGACAAAGGAATCTAAGTAGTAGTTAGGACATTACTAATTATGTAATATTTGAAAAAAAAAAAAACTATTTAAAAGGTTATTGAGAAAGAGTATTTGAAAGTATTTAAAAGGTTTTAGGCCTCTAGTTATTAGATAACTTTATGTCTTTGCTCTTTAATTAACATTTAGTTAATTAGGTTTAAAATTAAAAGAAATCGTAATAGATACTCTATCAAAAAATACAATAAAACATATAAACATTCCTATTAAATGTTTAAAGATCAAACAATACATTAACAAGGTTTACATTCTTGTCTTCTTGATGAAGAATTAAAGTGCTTCTTCGAGAAGAATTAAAGTGTTTCTTCGAGAACATATTTGTGAAATAGATATTTTAATAGTAGTATATTTTGAGTTGATATTTTAAAAGTAAAAAAAAATCAAAAATTAACCGAATCATACCGATATCGAAGAGAAACCGATATGATTGGTATGATTTTAAAAATTCTAATTTTGGTTATATATTATAAAATAACCGAAAAATTGAAATGATATAATTTTTTAAAAAATAACAAACTAAACCGTGCCATTGACTCCCCAGTAGAGCTGTCAATATGGGTTGGCCCACCCCATCCGGGCTAATCCATACATGCTTTGAAATTTGACGGGCCAGGTCGGGCTAGCCCATTTTTGGTGTGGGCAAGAAAATGGTTGGCCCAACCGTATATGGGCTACGGGCTTTGCCGGGCCAGCCCTCTTTTCTTAAAAGTATGTTTTTATAATTTTTTAAGTTAAATTATAATTTAAAAATATTATCATAAATATCGACAAAACAATATTACATAGTGTTAGTGTTACTACTTGTTAATCAAATCCACAAATAAAATTATCTTTATAATATTTATTAAGTTTGATTTCAAGTAAAAGCATAAATAACTTAATAGAAATATTAACCTAATTGTTTTCCAATGATCATAATAAAACACAAAAACTATGACAATATTTCATAGGATACGGACTATGTAGTGGTTCCATAGTAATTTTAGGGTATTTTTATTTTTATGTAGTACATATTTTATAAACATAATTTGTATTTAAATTGTAATATTTCAAACTTTCAACAGATTTTGAGTTTAGACTCTTGTTATTTTTAATACTCTATTTTATTTTTAATTTTTAATTAATTTTTATTTGGCCCACTGATCGGCCCTATCCATATTTCTCAAGCTCCACAAATCAGCAGACTTATTCAGGCTGAGCTTAAAAAGTCCTTTTCTTAAATGTGCTTCAAAAACAGTAGCTCAGCCCTATCAAATCACAGGTTAGGCCAGACCGACCCAACAGACCTAGCCCATATTGACGGCTCTACACCCCAGTTAATGCCCTAAAGACAAAATATACCAAAAGTCCCTTCAATAACTTCTTTCATTATCCATATAATGATGAGTCACAAAAGGATTCCATGTGACTTTTATCAAATAGAGAAATCGTAATACCTAAACTATCGGGGATATATTACAAATTATATTGAATTTTGCCTTTAATCGAGCCTTTCTATTTAAAAAGCAATTAAATAATAATTATTTTAATAAATAAATAAATAATAATTTTATTTATTGTAAAGTTTTTTCGTCCATTAACAAAAAATTCTTAAGAACTTGCCATTGTTATATTCTCTTTGTTCAAAATGAAAAATATACAATGACTACACCATTTAGGGGTTGAAAATTCTAATTAGTACAACGCCGAAGAGCAGAGCTTTTACACTGAATATTATATACTTCTTTCGTTAATTTTTATTTGTTCAATATTGCAAAATTTTAATTTTAATTTGTTGATTTTGATATATTAAATAAAATTATTATTTATTTTATCTTAAATATTTATTATTTATTTTTATAAATATTTTTTAAAACCTAATGTTATATATATCAAGATGATACATATCAATATCATCATATGTGAATTTTTTACAAGTTAAATTTTCACCGACAGTAAAAGAAAAAGAATCAAAATTGAAAAAGCCAACAACAAAACCACGTGCTTGTATTATTATATATAAAAATAAACATTTATAATACACATGACGATTTTAATTTGACAACTATACATCATATATGACGTTACAATATATTTCTTCTTTATTTTTATTTTTTTTAAAAAACATGATGCATGCTTTGGAGAAATCTATAAAAGGTAGACTTAATAAGAAGTTCCTTCAAATAGGCAAAAAAATTAAAAAGGTTACAAGAAACATAGAGGATTTTTTTCTAAATAGTACTCAAAAGGAAAAATGAAAAGTTCCCTAAAATCTAAATTACGTCCAATATTGGAAAGAAAAGATGTGGAGAAAAATAGAAGGAATTACATGAAGAATCTATGTAATCAACTTTATTCATTGATCCCTTCTACTAATGCTTCTACCTAGGGGTGAACAAAACCGAACCGCAAACCAAACCAAATCGCGAACCGAGTCAAATCGAAAAAAAAACCCGACTAGTGGTTTGGTTTGACTTGGTTTGGTATTGAAAAAAAAAACCCGACTATAATTGGTTTGGTTTGGTTTTAACTAAAAAAAAGTCAACCCGAGACCAAACCAACCCGATATTATATATATTTATTTTTAATTTTATTTTATACAAAAAAATGTTTATTAATATATAATTTATATATTTTTCTTAATCTTTCTCACAATTTTATGTTTAATATTAATGGACTTGGGCTACATAGTTGACTTGAGCCCACTTGTTATTTTTAGAAATAAACAAAAGCCCAAATAAATTATACAACCCTATATAATATTCTCTATCTCATTTAACAAAGTTCATGAGGATTTGGGTCAGCAGCTCCACTTCAAAAGCATAGGCACTGTTAGGTTTCACTCAGCTATTAGGGCATATATTGAGCTCGTCTTTTCGATTTTAGTTCAAATCATCATCAACTCATCTTAATCTAGGTAAGTAATTGCTACTAACTCGTTTTTAGATATTTTTTTAAAGATATTTTTCTTGTATTGCCATTGTCAACAACATCACAATTTTGGATAGTTGAATCATAGATATAAACCTAAAAATTATACATCTTGGTGTCCATATCTATGGTGTGTTAAGCTTAGCAACAAGATGATGATAATTTTTTTTTTATATAAGTTTCACTTTTCTCTCTTTACTTATCTTGTTTCAATGCAATGAAAAAGGGGCAAGTGTTCCACTCATTGCTTTTGGTTCCATTTGTATGGAGGTTTTTGTACTGTAAACATCGTGATGGTCCGCAGAGATAAGGAAAAACAAGTGATAGAGATAAAAAATTAAGAGACTAAGCAATAGCTAGTAATATACATCAAACTTTTCTAACCAAATATTTTGTACTCCTATATTTGTATCTGTTTTGGTTTCAAAGTGAAATATACTTCTAAGTCTTGTGAACAATACTTGAATGGAAGTTTTGTTGAAACACAATCTTGTATCAGAATACTAATAACTATTGTTATGTATGTGCAGCAATTTTCTTTTTGGATGGAAACTACACCTTCTGTAACGGATGTAGAGATGATTATTAATATTCCTTCAACTATGTCGACAATATCTCAACAACAAGGTAAAGTATCTCCGCATCGATGCACACCTCCTAAGAAGCAAAAAAGAGCAGCTCCTCCGGTCGCTCCTAACTCTGGAACTACTGGTAGAGAAACATCTCAAATTTGGAATCATTTCTCCAAGTTTATTGTTAAAGGAGGTAAATGTAGGGCAAAATGTAATTATTGTACTAAAACATTTGCTGCCGACAGTGTCAATGGGACGACTACGTTATGGAATTATTTAACTGTGAAATGTCTCAAGTCTCCATTTAAGTTCGATAAGAGGTAAACAACATTAAAACCTATCAAAAGAGGTTGGCCAGAAAGTGGTTCCACTGAAAAAGGGGTATTTTATATGGATGAAATTAAGAGAGCAATTGCCGAATTTATAATTATTGATGAACAACTGTTTAGAGCTGTTGAGGGAGAAGGATTCAAAAAATTAATGGCTAAAGCCTTTCCAAATTTTGAAGTACCTTCTCGTGTAACTATTGCTCGACATTGTCTAAGGATTTATCAAGAAGAGAAAGAAAAGCTTAAGGAGCTTATAAAAAACCAACGTGTTTGTCTTACCAGTGATACATGGACGTCAATCCAAAATTATACTTATATGGTCGTCACTGCACATTGGATTGATGATCAATGGAATCTACAAAAGAGAATTCTTAATTTTTTTCAAACACCAGATCACAAAGGTGAGACTATTGCCAAGGGGATTGAGGATTGCTTATTAGGTTGGGGCATTGAGAACTTGTTTACAGTGACCTTGGATAATGCAACCACAAATGATGCTGCCATTAAGAGTTTAAAGGGGCGTATTGAAGATTGGAAAGGGGTAATGTTTGAAAATCAGTTTTTACATGTTAGATGTAATGCTCATATTTTAAACTTGATTGTAAAAGAGGGGCTGGATGAACAAATTGAGCCTATTTCTCATATAAGAAGTGCTATAAAATATGTGAAGTCTTCTTCTTCAAGATTTGCTACTTTTAAGTCCGTTGTTGAGAAAGTTAAGATTGACACCCGTGGTCTTGTAAGTTTGGATGTTGAGACTAGATGGAACTCGACATACACAATGTTGGATAAAGCTTTGAAATTTGAAAAAGCTTTTACAAGAATGTATGTGGATGACCAGAATTATCAAAAGCAATGTCGAGAAATAAATACGACAACAAAAAATCCATCAACAGATGATTGGAAGAATGTGAAAGCTTTTGTGAAGTTTCTTCATATTTTCTATCAGGCAACTTTAAAATTTTCGGGCAGCTTATATTCTACTTCTCACTCTTTCTTTCATGATTTTTTCAATCTCCGAAATGATATTATCAAGTATACTAAACATGATGATCTCATTTTGGTTGATATGGCAACAAGAATGAAATCCAAGATGGATAAATATTGGGGTAAGTTTGAGAGTATGAATATGTTACTGATGGTTGTTGTTGTGTTGGATCCTAGATACAAGATGCAATATGTAGAGTATATTCTTTCTATTGCATATGGCTCTTTGATGGGAAGATTAAAGTCTCAAGATGTGAGAGATGTTTTGAATCTCTTATATAATCACTACAATTGTTCTTGCTCTGAAGGTCCTAATGAAAATATTGAAAATGATAATTGTGTGATGGATGAATCTAGTGATTTGTTGCAATCTCAGTGGGAGAAATACATGAAAAAAAGAGGGATTTGTTGTAAAAAAATATGATCTGGAAATATACTTGAAAGATGATATAGTGAAGATCAATGATTTTAATATTTTGAGTTGGTGGAAAGTTTCGTCCAGTAGATACCCAATTGTTGCGAAAATTGCTAGGGATATCCTTTCTATTCCTATTTCTACTGTTGCATCTGAGTCAGCTTTTAGTACAGGTGGTCGAATTCTTGATAGTTATCGAAGTTCTTTATCTCCAAAAACGGTAGAAGCACTTATTTGCACTCAACAATGGCTACAATTGTCTTCTAAAGAATGCAAGCTTGAAGATATATTAGAGGAAGTCCAGAAAATTGAGGAAATTGAAGAAGGTAACTTTATATATTCAAATTGTTATTAAAAATGATTCTGCTTTTGAATGTTATTTAGTATTCAATTTGTTTCAATTCTTTCAGAATACCCCGACTCACCTTTGAGGATTGATTAGCCAGTTGATGTACTTTAATTTCACTACATGGAACAAAGGTATTAGTTCATTCTTTTGTGATTGTTAATTGCCAAATTACTATTTGCTTTAAATAGCAATAACAACTAAGGACTAAACATCAACTTAGTTAATCCATTGCTAATCAACTTAATTGATTTGTATTGTCTACTTTGCAGATGCAGGCTATGGTTTTTGGAAAATATGTATAGAAGATCTCACTTCAAAAATGTTTTGTTCCTCTAAGTACAAGGTCCTAGGTTGTAAGTGATGATGGTGTAGAATTTAAAGATTTGAATGTAAATAACTTGTATTAACTTTTGACGACAATATTTTGACTATGCAAATTCTTTAAGCCACTAAGTTACTTTCATGAATTTTTTGAATGTTAATGAATCACTCTTGATTATTGATACTATTTTATGATTTTTGTCCAAAATAGTAATAGTAGTAATTTTTTGAGAATTTGTGTTCCAAATAGAATGGAGAATTGCCTAATGAACTCATGGGCTTGCAATGCCAAAAGAAACTACCTAATGCTTTTCATGGGCGTCTCAGATGGATGCCTCTTATTATACTCAGTTCAAAACTCTGCCCTTCTGGCATTGAAGGAACTTTCTTCGCGTTGCTAATGTCAATTGATCATGTTGGCAGTCTCACAGCATCCTGGGCTGGAGGCCTGTTACTTCACACCTTGAATGTCACAAGAACTCAATTTGACAGCCTCTGGATAGCAATAGTGATCCGGAGCTTTTCGAGAGACCTTCCAATTGGCATTCTGTTTTTGGTGCCAAACAGTGATCCCAGCGCTTCTATTCTACCAACTGAGATGTTAAAGACAAAAAACAGTGATCATGTTAGTGTTCAACGTTTTTTTTAAATCACTAAAAGAACACAAGCTCTTTAGTCTTTATCAAAAAACCCGAGAAAACCCGAGAAAATTGAATAACCCGAACCAACCCGAAATTGAAAAAATCCGACTATTATTGGTTTGGTTTGGTTTATATATATTTTAACCCGATACAAATGGTTTGATTTGGTTTTTAAAAAATCCGAACCAACCCGGTGATGTACACCCCTACTTCTACCTCTAAGGTTAGTTATACAATTTTTTTAGTAGTCGTCTTATATTTTATATATTTTGCAATTCTGAATTCATAAATTTTGAAAGTGCAACGTAACGGATTAAGTAATGCATGCATGTGTAACTAAGGCGCACATAGACAGATGCTCAAATTTTTGTATTTATTTTAAAGAAGTTATAAACTTCAAACACCTGAATCCGCTTTTGCATGCATGCTTGTATATTTCTTTGAGCTAATACATTATTTACAATTTTGAGTGTTACAGGAAACAATGGCAGTGCCAGATCAAATAGATGCAGCAATTAATTACATAGAAAGCTTGAAAATGAATTTGGAGAAGAACAAGAAATCAACCCCTCAGATTGAATTCCATGAAATGGGACCAAAAATTGTTGTGGTTTTAATAATTGGCCTAGATAATATAGCCACTTTTAATAAAATTATTCGATTATGCTATGTGGAAGGTGTTGAAGTTGTGTCTACAACATTTGAACTCAATGGAAACTCTACACTACAAATTTCTCATGAAACTAAGGTAATGTTTCTAATTTCTAAGGGTATATGTGTTTCGTTTGGACCGATATTTGAAATTTAAAGTTAATTAAGTTAAAAAGAAAAGTATTTGAAAGTTTGAAGTTACTTTTGGATGACACGAAAAACAGTTGATAAACATAGAAGAGGGTCGATCATAAGGTAAACACAATTCTTATTTTCTTTCTAGAAAACCTAAATATGTGTGTTTGTTTGGGCAAGTTGGGGAGTAAACTACCAAGTCTTTTATTTGATATATGGAGGAAAGTTTCTTCAAACAGGGTGTACATGGCCGGATTGGTTTGGGTTTTTAAATATCAAATCAAATTATTTGTGTCAGATTTTTAAATTTATAAACCAAATCAATAAAATTCGGGTTTTTCAACCGCGGGTTTTTTCGGATTATTGTCATTCTTAGTGTTGAATTGATTTCTTTTTGCATTAGCATTAATTTGATTTGATTTAAGCTTTATTATAATTACCAACATCTATGGACTATAATCTTTACTGGACCATTAAGAATTCTAAGTTTCAAACTTGAAATAATATATTAAATTTTAAAAACTATGAAAAAGTATAAGAAATATTTAAAAATTATATCACAGTAATTAGTCTTATGTATAAAATAAAATTTTAAAATTTATCTATATAATGTCGGGTTGGTTTGGTCTCGGGTTGATTTTTTTTAGTTAAAACCAAACCAACCCAAATATATTTTTTTTCAATACCAAACCAAGTCAAGCCAAACTACTAGGGTTTTTTTTCTGATTTGACTCGGATTGTGGTTTGATTCGGTTTTATACACCCCTATCTTCAAAGTGCCTCCTCCATTCATACTTTTTAGGGTATATATCTTTTAATCTAGTATCAGACGATACGTTAGATGATTCTATAATCAGTCTTTAATATTGAATATTGTTTGTTCTCAACTTGTTGTATTTCAAACTCAAACTAGAACTAACATTTCAATATTTGATTTATTTAGGTGGAGATGATTAACATAAATTCAAATTCAAAAATGGAATTTAGAGGTACAACTTTATGTAATAAGATGAAGGAGTTGATTTATGGAGCATCTTGCAGCAATGATATGGAGTATTCCCTAATACATTTATGGGACTACATAATTGAATTTGATGCATTAGAGGTATTAAAAACTCCAAGTCAAAACCAAAACATGCAAAATGTTCAAGAAACTTCTAGCTCTTTGTGGGACTAAAATAGCTTCTTATTCAAGATGGAAAATTTATTGAGATGAAAAATTTCATTTCCTAGTTTGATATCTTGATTCATGCAAATGAGTGTTTGCTTTCAGCCTCAATCCTTCGATAATTTTTTATTAGATTAAAAGATAAATTCTCTTTTCTTTAATTTCTTTCAATTGATGATAATTAGTAAACAATTGCAATATTGTATATGGATGTGTTTCTTATATATGTTATTTAAATATATTCATACCAAAATAAGTGGTCTTCTTATTTCTTTCCTGTTGTTTGGTAACTCAACAAAATATATCGTTTCAAGAGGAATAGTTTAGACAATTACTATGAAAGTAAAGGTTGGGGTTTCGGGGAATGAGAGGATGGAGGGACAGAGTGTTAAGGATGGGAGGAAGACGATCAAACATAAAATGTTGAATTTTTAATATTTATTTAAATATTTTTTCCTTTATTAGTAACTCTATATTAAGAACATTTTTAAATCGACTTATTTCTTAAAATGACTTGTCAAATAGGACGTTGGAAGTCATTTTCCAACACACCCTTTGTACATAAGTCAATTAATTAACTAGTGCGGCGCTGTATATATATTTTCTTTCTTTACATAAACAAAAGGAATCAGACTTCAAGATGTCACATTCATACAAAATTGTAGTCATACCATGAAAAATACGTATAGAAACAAGCAGGGTATGTTTCGTGGCATCTACAAGACATGATCATGTAGATCGCACAACCCTAGGTCTCTCTTAGTCGATATCTCGTATTTTTCTCTAAAAAAGTTATGAGAAATATATAATATTAAAAATTTAGGTTTAATGAGTTAGTTATGTGGTAGGGTGGGTTAGTCCATATGTTACTATGTTTGGGTTTTTGTTATTGGGCCTATTTCCTATTAGGTTAGGTTTAGTTAATGAATTCCTATTAGGTTAGGTTTAGTTAATGGATTCCTATTAGGTTAGGTTTAGTTAATGGATTCCTATTAGGTTAGGTTTAGGTAATGGATGCTTATATATAACCTTCCTATTCTTTTTGTATTGAGACGAATTCTATTATATTGTAATATAACTCTTGCCTCTTGTTCTTCAATTAAAGTAGTTCTGTTAACAGGGTGACTGCGGGTCGGGGTTATGGGGAATGAGAGGGTGGAGGGAGCAGAGTGTTGGGGGTGGCCGAAACACAGGGGCGAGGAGTTGTGGTGAGTGAAGTGTCAAGTGTTGAGAGTTGGGAAGACAATCAATATGAAATATTTTTTTTTCTCTTCATAACTCTCTATATATATTTTGCTAGTAATAATATTATTTTTTTCTCTTCATAGCACTATATAATTTTTTCTCTTTAAGGGTATGTTTCATGACATCTACGAGACATCGATCAAGACATGGATGTGCATGACACAACCTTAGGTCTCTCTCTTTCGGGGTGTGTTTGGCATGAAGGAAAATGTTTTTTTATGGAAAATGTTTTTCTAGAAAATGTTTTTCTGGAATATAAGTAGATTTTTAACTTATTTTCTCATGTTTGGTTGGTGAGTAGGAAATATTTTTCGGAAAAGATTTTTAGTGTTTGATTTATAAATGAAAATGTTTTTGACAAATATTTTTTATTTTTACTAGAGTAGAAAATAATTTTTGAAATTGAAAATATTTTTTAAAAACAAACTTAATTTTTTTTGGGATGGGGGGTAGGGGTGAAAAAATAAAAATTTGAAACTGAAAATATTTTTTAAAAACAAACTTAAATTTTTTTTGGGAGGTTGGGGGGGGGGGTCGAGGATAGGGGTGAACAAATAAAAATTTGAAGTTGAAAATATTTTTTAAAAACAAACTTAAAATTTTTTTGGGGTGTGTGTGCGCGGGGGGGGGGGGGGGCTGGTAGGGGGTGGGTGGGTCGAGGGTAGGGGTGAAAAAATGAAATTTGAAGTTGGAAAAATACAAACTTAAAAAAAAAAAAAATTGGGGTGGGTGGGCAAGTCAAGGGTTGGGGTGAAAAAAATGAAATTTTGAAGTTGAAAATAATTTTTAAAAACAAACTCAATTTTTTTTGGGGGGTTGGGGGCTGGCCGAGAGGGAGGGTGTCGTGGGTAGGGGTGGGGTGGGGTGGAAAAATAAAAATTTGAAATTGGAAATATTTTTTAAAAACAAACTTAATTTTTTTTGGAGGTAGGGGGGTCGCGGGTAGGGGTGGGGTGGGGATTAAAAAAATAAAATTTGAAATTGAAAATATTTTTTAGAAACAACTTAATTTTTTTGGAGGGGGTGGGGGGCTGATTGGGGAGGGGGGGGGCGGATGGGTGAAAAAATAAAAATTTGAAATTGAAAATATTTTTTAAAATAAGTTTTAATTTTTTTTTCAACAAAAAAAATGTAATTTGAAGTTGAAGGAAAGTTTTGGAAAATGTTTTCCTTAATTTGAGGAAAATTAGTTGATTTGAAAAACATTTTTCAAAACTTTTAACCCAATCAAACATGAGAAAATTGAATAATGTTTTGTGAAAAATATTTTCCTTCATACCAAGCACACCCTCGATGTCTCGTGTTTTTCCCTGAAAAAGTAATGAGGGAAATATGATATTAGAAAATTGGGTTTAACGAGTTAGATTGGTCGGATATAATATCGAGTGGGTAGAAAAATTAAATCAAAAGGAACTCTTCTTCTCTATTCCATCTCTGTTCTCAATTCGAACTATATATTCAGTTTCATTTTAATTTATTTGTCTGAATTTAATTTGACACAAAGTTAAAAAATACAAAGAATACTTTTAAATCTTGTTGTCTTATGTTTGATGATGGAAGGAATACAATCAAACATAAAATGCTGTTTTAATAGGTATTCATATTTTCTTCTTATACATAATTCTATATCCTTTACTAGTAATATTTTTTATGTCTCAATTTATATAACACAGATAAAATTTTAAATTTTTTACTACATCACTTAAATTGAAATCATGAGAGTAATAAATTAGTTGAGACTCTTAAGCTTTACGCATGCAAAGAACAAAAATATCGAGGATAGATAAAATATCCGCATATATAAAATACAAAAAATAAATAAATTGATTTGTTTAAGTGGAGATGATCAACATAAATTCAACAATTGAATTTAGATTTAGAAAAAGCATTTTTCAGATCTCGTCAATTCGATGAATCACTTGAGCCCTTAATATGTTTTCGATGCCATGGAGCTAGACCAGTGCACTATAACTTTGTCATTGTGTGATAAGGTGAAGGATCTGATTTATGGAGCATCTTGCAGCAATGACGTGGAATATTACCAAATATAATTATGGGGCTACATGTGAAAATCCTAGTAATTACATACAAAATGTTCAAAGAAACTCCAAGCAAAATCCATATGCTTTGCGCATGTGTAGTTATATGGAAAATATTCAAGAAACTTCTAGCTCTTTGTGCAACTAAAATAGCCTCTTTTGTTTGAAGATGGAAACAATTGAGATGTAAAATTTCATTTCCTAGTTTAATAGGTTTTAGCATTTTAATATTAAGATTTTGTATATTAATTTGCATTTCTATGGGATACAAAGATGTCACACTTTTGATGTTGTTCTTTCCTAATTTACTACTTCCTTATTATCTTTCTATTCATTGCTAGGAGGAGTTTCTTAACTATAAATAGCGATAGTCTTCTTTTGTTTTGAGTACAAGAAAATAGAAAGTGCATAAAATTTATTCAAAAAGAGAGTTGGGGTGTTTTTCTTTTGTGGAATTTTGAACTCAAATCTTGTCCATAGTTTGTTGAGTTATACTTTGTGATTATGCTATTGTATCCTGAAGGGGATGAGTCAAGAAGGATTATTGTTGGACCAGTGAAAAACATTTGTTCCAGTGAGATTGAATCTCCTTAAAGAGAGTTAGATATCCACACCTTAGCCAGAAGAGTTTTTATTTTCAATTGTAATTTGCAATCTTGTAATTTTCACCAACACATTCTTATCCCCTCTCGGATACATCCCTCCCATTAAATAATGTATCATTTGTAATGTATCTTATAGTCAGAGAATGTATCCGAGAGTAATGAAACATCCATAATTTTTATAATTGGGAAAACTTTCGATATAAGATGAAATTTTAAACACTTGCTTAAAAAGAAAAAGAAATGAAAATTAGTAGCTAAGTTTCCTAAATTATTGAGTTAATATCTCAAAAGGTTATTGAACTATGAGGATTTAACCAACAAAGTCATTAACTTTATTTTGTATTAATAAAATCACTCATTTTAACACTTTCATCTTCAAAAATCACTCAAGTACATTCATCTTTAAAATCAAATTGACATGGCAAAATAAGTTATTTTTTATACCATATAAACATGAGTCCCACAAATAAATAAATTTCAAATTTTCCACATTACTTTTTAGGGATAAAAGACTGAAAATATATCCGAACTTTGATCGAAATTGAAGTAACAATCTCTAACATTGGACAGGACTTATTACCCCTCTGCACTATTTAATAGTGCATTTATTGAAACAAAATAAAGTTTAATAACTTTATTAGTTAAATTTTCACAATTTAATGACCTTTTGAGATATTAACTCATAAACTACTCAATAATTTTTTGTGCGTAATATATATATTCTTTTATCGACATTCTTTGAGACCTTTGACATTTCCTTGCTCGTGTCTTCGTCCCCCCACCCCAACTTGTGTTTTGGTCCCCCAGAAAAACAACAACAAAAAAAAAAGACAGAAGACGAAAGAGTAAAGAAAAACAAATACATATGTTTTAAACTTTCGCCACATCATATCAATCTAAAATCTTAAATTGATGCAAAATGTTCTATATTTGTCAAAAAGTAGAAACAAATGTCTGTGAATAACGAATTATTTCCTATTCCATATTAATTGATCATTTTATTAAAAATAGTTGTCTCATATTAGTTGTTCAGCTTATTAAATCAAGAAAACATTAATTAAGATTTTCCTATATTGCCATCAGTGGAGGAACCAAGATTTTCAATAAGGGAGTTTAAAATCTGAAAAGATAGACACACGAAGTAGTCGAAGGGGGTTCGACAAGTACTATATATACCTAAAAAAATATTTTAACTATGTATAAATCATATAATTTTCCGCCGAAGTGGGTTTGGTTGAAGCCACTAACGCTCCGCCACTGATTGCCATTGCAATTAGTTCTTTTTTAAAGTGTTCACGTTTGTTTGTAAAATTTTCAAAAAGATTTTTAAGGGGCGAACATTTTATAAAAATTACTATAAATGTAATTTATCTCATAATTGTTTGATATATCACAAATATTTAACATATTAGATGGAATTTATATAATTAATTTTTAGAACTGGAATATAACTATTTTGAAACAAGAAATACGACAAAGAAATCTAGTTCTGTAACGACCTGATTCCGTCGTTAGGAAAAAGACATTGGGAAAAGAATTGGGGCCAGAAAATTTTTTGGTAGTAACTTGGAATTTCTTAACCTAGTTCAAATTTGGACGAAATCGAAGTCATTAAGGTCTAGGGAAATCTGGTAAAGAATGAGAAATCTAATTATGAATTGGATTACATGAGTGGATAGCTAAGATGTTAAGGAACCCGTATGACTTTGCGGAATCAAATTCGGGCGAGTAGAACTCCCGAAAATGATCTTAGTGTGAATCAGTAGTTGTTGAATGTCAAGGGTTGAAGGTGTGTGATGAAATGGGGGCTTAGAACTCAAATTCCAACATTCTGTCTCCGTGCATGCCGCTGTAGCGGGACAGTCGCGACTTAAATAGGGTAAAACCCCTCCAAAAATGTTATTTTCTGCAAAAGTTCATTCTTGCTAAGAAACGACCCAGGGCTATTTCTTGAAGGTTTTCCACCTTTTCTAGCACTAAAGGTAAGGATTTTACTTCCCTAATCCATTTTTCAATCCGTAGAACTTGAATTCTTGGTTAATTACTATTGGAGGAGGGTTTTGATCTGAAACTAATGGTGAAAAAAGCCTTATATTAGGTATTAGGATCTTGGGTTTGGTCTAGGGTTATTGGGTTGTTATAATCCGAATAATTAAACCTTTGATTGTTGATCCTTGCATATATTAATTGTTTGTAGATCTAGAACAAGCGGAAATAATCCGAAAAGGGAAGATTCAAGTGCCTTAGGGGATTTAAGCTTGGATTCGAGGTAGGTGATGGTTGTGATTTCATGATTGTGTGATATATGTTTGTTCTTACTTCATTATGATGCATGTATGCATGCGAATATTGTATTATTGATCACACTAATTGTGAATGAGTATGAACGAATAAATTATATGCCATGAATCACCTTGACTGTATAAATTTTTAGAATATACATTGTGATTGTGATTGTGGTATATTGATTGGATCAGATGCCACATACCGGCATACTAACTAGGATGAGTTTCCACGTACCGGCATATTAACTAGGATCGGTTGCCACGTTCTGGCATAAATATGGGATCGATTGCCACATTCCAACATAAACATTGGATCGGATACCACGAACCGATACACTAATATTTTGGGTATGAGTTCCATGAGAGGACTATAGATTTGGGTTCCGTGAGTGGATAGCTAAAATGTTAAGGAACCCATACGACTTTACGAAATCGAATTCGGGCGAGTAGAACTCTCGAAAATGATCTTAGCGTGAACCGGTAGTTGTTGAATGTCAAGGGTTGAAGGTGTGTGGTGAAATGGGGGCTTAGAACTTAAATTCCAATATTCTGTCTCCATGCATGCCGTTGTAGCGGGATGGGTCCAGCTTTAGCGGGACAATCGCGACTTAAATAGGGTAAAACCCCCCAAAAACGTTATTTTCTGCAAAAGTTCGTTCTTAAGAGCTAAGAAACGACTCAAAACTATTTCTTGAAGGTTTTCCACCTCTTCTAGCACTAAAGGTAAGGATTTTAATCCGCTAATCCCTATTTTAATCCGTAGAACTTGAATTCTTGGTTAATTACTATTGGAGGAGGGTTTTCATCTGAAACTAATGGTGGAAAATGCCCTAAATTGGGTATTAGGATCTTGAGTTTGGTCTAGGATTATTGGGTTGTTATAATCCGGACAATTAGACCTTTGATTATTTATCCTTACGTATATTAATTATTTGTAGACTTAGAACAAATGGAAAGAATCCGTGAAGGGAATATTTAAGTATCTTAGGGGATTCAAGCTTTGATGCGTGGTAGGTGATGGTTGTGAGTTCATGATTGTGTGATATATGTTTGTTCTTGCTTTATTATGATGTATGTATATATGCGAATGTTGCATTATTCATCACACTAATTGTAAATGAGTATGAACAAATAAACTATATGTCATGAATCACTTTCATTGTATGATTTTTGAGAATATACATTGTGATTGTGATTGTGATTGTGGTATGTTGATTAGATCGGATGCCACGTATTGGCATACTAATTGGGATCGGTTGCCATGTACTAGCATATTAATTGGGATCGGTTGCCACGTTTCGGCATAAACATGAGATCGGTTGCCACGTTCCAGCATAAACATTATATCGGGTACCACGAACCGGTACACTAACAGTTTGGGTATGTGTTCCATGAGAGAACTATTGAATTGGATTCTGTGAGAGGACCATTGACTTGTCATATATATTTGTTATTGAGAATGCGAAATTGTACTTTTACTCGTAAATAATAATTGATATTGTATATGTTTGGTGTATGTATGTTTATGATGTTGTTATGACTTATATATGTTTCACTTAATGGGATAACCGCGTGATCCTATCAGTACACGGTGGTTGTGTACTGATACTGCACTTGCTCTTATTTTTGTTGAGTACAGGGCACCTTCAGACGGCTATTGATAGACTTTAGCTATGTGACTATTGAGCATGATCGGATTCAAGGGTGAGTCAGTTCTTTCAGGCTACCATGGATCTCTCTTGTTAAAGTCCACTCTTTTCGGACTCAAACTATTTGTTTAAGGTGTTTGTTTAGTTTCGGGGTTATACCCCTTGTTCTTAGACTTGTCGTTAGTAGAGTTTTGATACAATGACTTTCAGGTTCTAGGTGTATTTCCGCATTAGTTATTAGTTGTTAGTTGAACATTCGGAGTTTATGGTGTATTAATTATATTGTCATTTAAACATGCTTCCGTATTTCTTAAATGTCTAGTTCTTCGTTAAGTTGCTTAGTTGAGTTGTAGTAATGGTTCTTCCACCGGAGGGTTAGTGTAGGTGCCAATCACGACGGTCTGAGACGTGACAAGTTCTTACGATTTAGTTATTGATTTAACCGTTAAGATTTGACACCAAAAAAATCATTAGAAATTACTTAGAAACAAGGTGATAAACCAAATAAACCATAGACATGAATTGATAGATTGCATCTTGCTCAAAAACAAAAACTGACACATTATAGAATAACAGAAAGTTTGAGATAACTAGAAATAAAAGTATGAACTAAGCACTAACTGAAGAACTTTATATACTGAATGGCATAAATATAATTTATTAATTTACTATCGAATTATCGATTAACCCGTTAAAAAAATCTCAAACCGTGAAGGCTGATAAATCAATAACTTTTTTCGATTTGAATTATCGATTTCGGTTTGATTTTGAATAGCCCTATTGTCAATCGATGATTTAGCATAAAAATTCAATATAAATAATTTTGGACAATCAATATATTATGACGATTTGTTTCTTGAGAAAAAATATAAAATTAATAAAATTAAATTATTATTGATTGAAAAATAAATATTTCTATTCGTTAGTGATGGCAAAGATGATTTGTATCGATTGTAGTGGTAATGATTGACATTAGTGGCCAGTAATAATGGCGATAATAGTTGGTGTTAGTGACTAGTAATAGCATTGGTGGTGATAGTTGTAATGGTAAAACTTAATTGGTGTTTTAGTGAGTGGGGTGATGGTAGTGGTTGGTAGTGATGTTGGTGATTGTAATAGGGGGATGTCGGTTGATATAGTAATTGAAGATGTTGATGGTGGTTGTTGAAGAATGTGTGGTGATTGATGATGATGTGGTAAAAATGTAAGATTCAGTTTATGCACCAACTAGATCGAAAGCTTAATTCGAAAGAAGAAAGTAGGCTTGAGGTGGATCAAAACACTAATTTCTCAATCCCCTAAAATTAGAATTTAGAAAGCAGATTAGACTACAATCTATGCCTTGAACTCACTTAAAATTTTGAATCCGCCATTATTTTCCACCGGAATGATCACTTGGTCTTAGCTAAAATCATTTGTATTAAATGTTGCGGGACATTGGTAGATCAAATAGATGCCACGATAAAGTACATAAAAACTCATAAATGAAATTGGATAAGAGCAAGAGGTAGTAGAAAAGGGCCCAAATCATATAATTTTAGTATAAAGTATAGAAATCTCATGCATTGGCTAATTATATTCTATTCTGAAAATTTTCTCAATTACAAAAATTCAGGATTTTTTATTGCTCTCAAATATACTTCTTGGATGTCCAATACGTTGCAAATGATACATTACTTAATGGGAAAGATGTATCAAAAAGGGGCTAGAGATGTATCTGAGATGCGATGGATGTATCCAAGAGGGGATAAAGATATATCAAAGAGGGAATTTTTTGTAATTTTTTTAAGGTAAAATTGTATGAAATAGCAAACTATTAATTTAAATTAAATGTTATAGCCATAGTTTATTTTAAATGTAATTCGCAGCAAACATCCCCTTTTTTTGCCATTTGATTCGGTATACAATTAGCTATTTTCGGTATACAATTAGCCATTTTATACTTTTCGGTATAAAATATATAAACTGTGTTTGTTTTTTATAAAGTGAGAGAAAAGTGTATATACAAATACAAATACATATATTTTCGTCCTATACACTTATAATTATACAAATACATATATTATTATACAAATTACAATGTATAAATGAATTATACAAAATCGAACAATTTGTATAAAATTGGATGTTTGTAGCGAATTATACAAATCATAAGTTCCATAGCAAATATAAAATTTGTTATAGAACACAATTATGCAAACTATAACTATAATATACAAATATGATTTTTATGTTTGCTATATGTGAAAGTTTCTCTTTTTTTAAATGGTACAAAATTTTGGAGATTATAATATCTTAGGTTGTGCATTTACGTGTAATTTTACCTTAATTGTAACCAATGAGCCCAGCCCAAGTACCTAGTCATCCCCTCATATCCAAGTCCATGAAATGGGCCCAAACATGGACATGGTTGTAATAACTAGCCTTGAATATATAGCCACTTTTAATAACATCATTTGGTTATTTCACAACTTGTGTATACCAGCTTTACACTCAATGGAAACTCTATGCTGCAGATTTCTCATGAAACTAAGGTCAGTATACATAAAATAGTAAGGATATAATCAAGTGATAGTTATATCAATTATGTTGTATGGGGTGTTGTGTTGACCAGTCAAGAATTTTAATATTTTAGAAGATGAAGATTGCAGAAATGAAGTAGTTTCAATCAATGTGTGGACATACTAGGAGATGCATGAATGCATTAGTATAGAGTTGTGAGAGGTTGACTATAGATGATTTTATAATAAGAGGGTGGAAGTATACCAAAGAAGTATTGGAGAGAGGTGATTAGACATGACAGAGATCTGCTTTCGCTTATCGAGGATATGAGCTTAGATAGAAGAATCTTGAGGACACAAAATATTGGGGTAGAAGGTTAATCAGTAACAATGTGTTGCCTTGTTGTTCATTCTTATTAGTAGTTGTAACATTGCTATTGTTGTTTCTTGTCATTTGATTTCTGTTACGTACTATTTGCTGATTTCTTGGACATACCTCAAATATTGTAGTTTCTATTTTGTTATTATATGTTGATTATGTTATTAGTTGTTATTTCTTAATACCTCTGTTACTTCTTTCACTTAATTGCTTTGAATTGTTTCTTTTTAACTGAAATTCTATCTAAAACAATATTTCTACCTCTAAAATAAAAATAAAACTTATACGATCTACCCTCCTAAAATCCCAACGGTTATAATAACAAGGAGTAAGGTAGGGACAGGGAAAATTTTGTTTTTAATGTTACACTTAAAATGGATAATTTTGTCTAATATGACACATAATATGTAATCGAAATGGTATGAAAAAAAGCTGCGGCCTCATGGAATTTGAACATAATTTAATGAAAATACTTGGAAACTCCTTGTGCTTTTGTTTTTTTCATTCATATTCATATTAAAATTTAATTGAATATGAAATTCATGTTAAAATAATATTTTTCTAAAAAATAAAATAGATTATATCAAAGTTTCCCTTATCTTGCTAGAAATTATGAAGTTTTTTCAACAAATGTCCAAATTTTAGTTTGTGGTTGGTAGGAAAGGAAAATATTTTTAATTATTTTGAATGTTTGGTTGATTAAAAAAATTTAAAAATAAACTATCTAAAAAATAATCTTCCTAATAAAAAAACAGAAAATAAATTTCCAAAGTGACATTCTACACCGATCACCATAGAAAATTAGACCTATATATTTAGCAATGCATCGTATCCGTTGCAAACATAGTGACTAAAATCTTTGTCATTGTTTTAAGGCTTCTCCAAATTCATATTTATTTAGTCATTAAAATTAATTTGCGACTAAATATTTTAAAAAGGGACTAAAAATGAGATAATGTAATTAAGTTAGGTCACTCATATCTTAATCTAACTATGACTTTTAAGCCTCTTTTAGGTTCCTTCATACACCTTACTCCCAATATCACGTCTACGAAATCACTAGTTTAATTTATAAACAATCTTAATTATTTATTAAAATGTGTATACAAATTCAAACATATTAGTTTTTTATATAACAAAACGACTCTTAATATTTTTCTCCACACGAATTCAAGATTTTTGACTCTATAAAAAGGACCCCTTGAGGTCGAAATTTTCTTTATCTTTTTTAGGTTGTTTTTTGACCATTTTTTAGGGAGTGGGTCTTGTAAGTCCATTTACTTTTAAAGTTTGAATCTTAATCGATTCAGATTTAAAAATCAAAAAGTGTGTTTATTTTTTTAAAAATTACAATCACTTGGATAGATTTAAATGATTTGATATATGTAATACAATAATATCATTAAGATGTCTATTTAAGAATATTTATAAAGGTGACAACTTAGGAAATTCATCCTTTCATTACTATTGTCATCACTCATCATCTACCACTATCAACTATCATTATCCACCATTGATAACCAAAACCATGCACTATCATTGTCAATCAGTGTAGTTCGTCATTACACCACTAGCCATCATTTACAGTTATAACCATCATATGAACAATCATTATTATCACTCACAACTAGCATTAGCTATCACAATTTATTAGCGGTAACTACTATTACCATTTGCTACTATCCATTACACCATCATTACGTCAATCACCATTGCTAATCATAAATTCATAGGAAGTTGCCGTGTAATGTTTCATTTTCCAAAACACAAGGTCCATGAAAATCATAAGTCCATATTCATTGTTGCCAAGCCAATAGGACCCATTTAGGGGTCCGCCTATTTGAAATTCTAATTATCTTAAGCCGAAATACAAAGTGCTTTTACACTGTATAAAGAATGATCAATTTTGTGACTACTCTTTTAAGTCACTAGGGTTACTCTTTTACTATATTATACTATGTTTAAGTTGATTAATTTTCTCATATTTCATTAATCAAATTTCAAAGATAAATAATATGTCCCACTCTCACAAGACCTTAAAAAAGAATTTGGTAGCATTTTAATTATGTGCATAGGTAGAATTTTACACAAACAGCGTCAGTTTATTATTACAATTAGTATGTTTTTGACCTAGGAGTAAGAAAAATTTAGAATTTCACTGCTTAAAGACATAAACCATATTAAAAGGACTCCTAGTCTATTATTAATGAAGAAGATTATAGAACATCGACTATTGTCTATCGTCTGTTGTGTACAATATATATAGTATTATAATTTACTTGTTAATCATTAATTATATCAAATTAATCTATTTGTTAATAATTCACTTTCAATTCTAACGACTCAATCAAACAATAATTAATGGAAAGCAACTAAGGTTTTGTGCGCGTCATATATTTCAACAATATTAGCTCTTTGATAGTTGCTTGTGCCTGTTTTTATCACAGTCACACCCCATAAAAATAAATTAATAAATTTATAAAAGACTAAAAAAATATAAAGACTAAATAAATACACGTGTTTTAACTTTGTGAAGTACGTCAACTCCCAAGTGCAAAGACCATATACTTATATTAAGTAATCTTTCTTCTTCTTTTTTTAATCAATTAAAGATTTGATTTCTTAAATATATTTGAAGTCGTATATTGTAAAAACTCACAAATTTTAAATTTTGATTCATTTTCTGAGTCTGTTACTCTTTCCGTCCCAATTTTCATTTGATTGAACACAAAATTTAATAAACAAAGTGAAATTATTGAATTTTGTGATTTTAAATTAAAGCATAATATATAAATATGTCATCTAACTTAGTTTCAGCTCACATTTATGTCTTTTACCTTTGAGTGTGCACAAGTGGACATTTAAACTTGTATAAAGTGGAACAAAAAAACACACACGTCGTACATGACATCCTACATGAAAAATTTTGAGTCATACGTGTATTGTGTCATGTAGGAATCATGTGTCTACTTGTTTAACTTTATACAAGTTTAATTGTCTACTTGTGCACACCTAAAATTAGAACTTCAAAGGCATAAATATGAAATGGAGCCAAATTAAATTGTACATTTATATTAAAGATGCATGTAGTTCATTACAATTTGTCTCTTAAATTTGTCATGCAAAGGTTAGAACTGAAAATCTTACTAAATATAAAAAGAAACAATCTTTTCGAAACGGACAGAAAAATATGACGTTCTAAATACGTACATATATGACGCTATAATACAATGTCACTAAATATTGTTTTTCTGCCACGTGCATGTTTTTGTTGACCCAAAAGGGAACCAATCTACCTTGATGGAATCTATAAAAGGATTTATACCATATTATTACTATAATAACTCATTGGGAATTGAACCACATATTGTACAAAGTTTCAAAAAAAATATCCTTAATAGGTAATGCTTTTGGTCTGCCTTCAAATTTTAATAAGTTTATTTGCTTCTATTACTTGTATCGTTAGTTTTCGAGTTTTTGAAGTAAGGTTTAATATTTAACATATCGGAAAAATGAAACGGCCTGTGAAGTCAAAATTACCTCCGGCAGGTCCAAAATTGGAAAGGAAATATGTGGAGAAAAATAGAAGGAATTATATGAAGAATCTCTATAATCAACTTCACTCCTTGCTCCCTGTGTCTAAGGTTTGTTTTATAAATTCCTTTTACTTTGAATCATTGAGGTTTCAAAATTACGAGTTCAAAATATAATACTTATTTAGTATACATAAAATTTTGATACTTTACTATCAAAGGATATGAGATAGCGGATGGAGTTTTCCTCCCTAAACTAAAAGCCTCGAGTTGGAGTCTTGGCTATGAAAAAATTATTCCTAGCGCCTCTCTCTGAATGGAGCTTTACGAGGTCTGAATCTAAATTAGTAGGACTCTAGTGCAGATACCTGACACCGATGAGAAACCAAATATATATATTCTATGTTTTTGTATTAAAATATTGAGTTCAATTGGTTGAATCCATGAGTTGTGTGTATAATCAATCGTTCTCCTCTCCTAAGATTTTGAATTAACCTCTGCGCAGCTCATGATAATGATCATTTGCTCTTACATCATGTGCATGCATGCAATGATAAATTTAGAGTATGAGTTATGGGTTCGATTGAACTTTAATTTGTAGCTTTGGTGCAAACCTTGTATTTATTTAAAGAAAACTATATGGATATATGTACAAATTATAAATTTGGAACCTAGCAACTAAAAAGAAGTAACAAAGGTTCAGACTAGAATTTCAAATTCATAAACTTTAAATTCCGGCTTCGCCTTGCATGCATTTATATTTCTTCTAATGCATCATTTACAATTTTGAGTGTGGCAGGAAACAGTAATGGTTGTGCCAGATAAAATAGATGCAGCAGTAAAGTACATAGAAACTTTGAAAATGAATTTGGATAAGAACAAGAAGCACTTGGAAGAATTGAAAATGGGCCTAAAGAGGGCCAAATCACAAAATCAAACTGAGCCCGGCCCAACCACAAAGTCACCACCTCAGATTGAATTCCATCAATGGGCCCAAATATGGTTGTGGTTTTAATAACTAGCCTTCATAGTATAGCCACTTTTAATAACATCATTCGATTATGCTATGTGGAAGGTGTTGAAGTTGTGTCTACAAGATTTGAACTCAATGGAAACTCTACACTACAAATTTCTCATCAAGCTAAGGTAATGATGGAAAAATAAAATTTTAAAGTTGAAATTGATTTTAAACACGAAAAAACAACTGATGTTTGTGAGTCGTTATTGACATTCAATATTTTGCAGATCAATAGAAGTTCAACAATGGAATTTATAGGTACAACTTTGTGTGATAAGATGAAGGAGTTGATTTATGGACCATCTCATGGAAATGATGTGGACTCTCAATTACATTTATGGGACTACAAAATTGAATTTGATACATTGGAGTACTACTTATTACCAACAAGAAGTCAAAATCCAAACATGTATAGTTACATTCAAAATTAATATTTTATTCCTACCTTTTTAAGTTTTTTCATTAGTATTGAGTTGTAAAATTTTATATCCTAGTTTAGTGTCTTGTTTCATGCAGATGAGTGTTTGTTGTCCTTTAAGCACGTTTAAAACGGAATTGTTTAAATAATGATATAATGAAGATATCTTAGTGTTCAAATTTTATAATTAATTACTATTTAATGCCCACTTACAGAGTAAAAAAAAAATAAAATCAAATGTATCTAACTAACTTCAATATTCATTGGATATGAATGAAATTTATAATTTTTTACCACATAAGGCAGTGTGCTCATTTTTGTCTTCCTAATTTCTTTGATTTTAGAATTCAAATAATGAGATATCTTAACTTTGTAATTTAATTATCGATAATTAGTGTACATTTACATTTACAGATATTGGGTATGTTAGTAAAAAATTACAAACTATGAATGTGCTTGGTAGGAAGGAAAATGTTTTCATGGAAAAAAAAGTGACATTTTTATTTATTTTCTGATATTTGATAATTAAACATAAGATATAGTCCCAAAAGCTATAATTTAGGCATGCAAATGATATGAAATTGAAGGTGAGGTAGCAAAGGTTGTCTTGATAATTAAAGATAAAGGAGTACACGCTCCTTCCGAGTCCTAAACTGGCTACAGTTAGAGTTCTACTCCAACACAAATACAATTTATAAGAGTAGTTGATTACTATTACTACTATAATAATACTGTAATTATAAATCATCTAATCCTAGTCGACTTCAGCTAGTATAAGAAATAACAGTCTACTCGATATTTAGTAGCCTAGTTTTAGTGTGACTCTAACTCCAACTATACACATTAATTGAGCCATGTTATTCAACATGTTCCATATCTTCAGTTTCTCAAAGGGAAGGCTCGTTTTAGATCCCAAATTTCAACTTCTTTTGTTGTTATTTGTGTATCAAAAAGTATAGTTTTGTCTGATACGAATAATGTGTGTAATTGATATGAAGTGTGAACATAATTTATAGGTCCTTCAATATTCTTTCTACTCTACAAAAGCAAAATGATTCTCTATTCTTAAACTTTGAAAAATAATTTAATTTTGTCTGATATGATACAAAAATGATGCTACTTTATGGAATGTGACCACAATTAATTTGTGGAAATATTTAAAAGTTGCTTGCCTTCTTCCATTAGTCATGAAAATTAATTAAAAAACACGTATCAAATTAAAGTTTCTCTCTGTTTGCAGGAAATTATGAAATTTTTACTATCTTTAATTTTTTATTTGATATGTTATATATAATTATAATGAAGAATATTTTTTGTTAGGTATTTAAATAAAGTATAATAAATAATAATAAAAAAATAATACTTAGTAAAAATTAAAAGAGTTGAATTAGTTAACACATATAGAGGGGTATTAAATTTGGATTCACATTGGGAAGTTTCATATTGGAAGATAAAACATTCTCCCACTATGGCGTCTCCAGCTACTTAAAAGACTTGAATCCGAGACCTCTTGTTGATGTAATAGGACTCGAAACTGAGACCTCTTGTTGGTGTAATATACGCACAAATGCAATAAATTATAGTTGAAAATGAAATAATAAAAAATGAATAAAAAATGTATTTATGCTGAGGCAGGAATCTCTCGCTCTCTTTACGGAGATAATCTACATCGATCCAACAGTGTCTCTTTTGACTTGTCCCCTCCAGGATACAACAACCCAACAACGTCGTACAACTCAAACAATTCTAGATTAGTTGAAGATTTCAAAGCTCCACAAAAAGAGCACCTTCTTCAACATATAAATCATATTCTCAATTCTCTCTTTCACTACCAATACATGTTTTAAGATATTTTTCACACTTAACATATTCCATCTCTTACCCAACACAAAGGAAGTTGTTGAACCATTATTTATAGGTGAGAAGTCTTCTATGCAATTAATGAGTAAAATGCACGATAGTAATGTAAGTTATAAGAAACTAATGATCATATGAGTTACAAAAAAATTAATGGTAATATAAGTTACAAGAATTAATAGTCTATCACAGTTTATACCCACTATCACCGACATATGCACATAATATTTTATTTTAATATAATAAAAATGCATATATATCAATATATTTGATTAAAAATGAAGAAATATTTATCACTATACCCCAACCCTTATTAATTAAGATGTATTTAATTTGGTGGGAAGGAAAATACTTTTCAAATTGAGACAAGGATATACCAGTTATGTTGATTTCATTTAATACATAATAATTCACTTTCTAACGAACAACGAAACAATAATAATGGAAAGCAGCTAAGAATTTCTAAGTGTGATACATTTCAAAAGTATCAGCTTTTTGATAGCTGCCTGTGCCTGTTTCATCACTGTCAAAAGACTCAATAAATACATGTGTTTCAATTTTCCTAAGTACGTCAACTCCTAAGTGCAAAGACCATATATTTATATTGATTTATTTTTTTTAATTAACTAAAAATTTGGTTGTGAACTCAATTATTATCTTAAATATATTTGAAGTCATTGCAGAAATTCATAAATTTTCAAATTCTGAATCTTTCTCTAAGTTTATTACTCTCTCTGTCTTAATTTGAGTTTGACTGAGCACAAAATTTAATAAATATAGGGAAATCTTTGAATCATATAGTCGAGTTTTTGGCCAAAATCATCCTTCAACTATATCCCAAACTTAAACTACTTCCTTAAATTGTCATTCTTAGCAGAAAACATCCTTCAAATATTCAAAAATAAACAATTTCATTCTTCTACTTGAATTTATCATAAAACTAATAGATATCACAAAAATAAAGTCATCCCTTCGTAATTATTATTCTTAATTAGATACGCCAAAAGTACTACTGTGAACTTGGTAATTGAGTTTAGCATTATACAAAATCTTTTAATTTGATAGTTTTATTCCATTTATTTTTCATGTAATTTGATGTTAAAAATATTATTACTTGAAATATGTTTCTTCTTAATTAATTGAATATGCTAGAAGCGACATTTGTTGGAGACTTCCTCTTCTAATAATGTAGAATGAAATTCAAATGCGAGACATAATCAATATTTTGATCACTTCTATATCAGATTTGCCCAAAAATTTATTGATCTACATAGAATTTGGCTATGAAAAATGTAAAGATAATTAAGCTCCAGCTTCGTGCAGTTACTAAATAAGAAAAATTGCCGATCATGTATCCTCACACCTTCCAAACATTTTTTGTTTCAGTAAGCAATAGTGTCTAAGATTTTTAATATTTTATTCAGGAACTTCTTATAGTAGGAAATGAAATTATGCAAGAAATTTTTTGTTGATAGTCAGGTGAACTGCTCATGTTTTTGTAGGATTTCTTAGTTTTTTGGCGATATCTAACAGAAGGATGAAACTTGTTTACTTTAAAATACTTGAAAGATGTTTTCTGCTAAGAATGACACTTTAAGGATGAAGTTTAAGTTTGGGGGTATAGTTTAAGGATGTTTTTGGCCAAAAACTCTCACATAATCTTACACTTAAAAATGTGTGCAATTCTTTAAATTGTGTGGTCTTAAACTTGTCACACAGAATGTTAGAAATGAAAATTTTACTAAATATAGAAAAAACGTCATTTTTGGAATAGAACAAAAAAATAAGTACTACCTCCGTCCACTTTTAATTGTCATAGTTGTTGACACCCAATTTCGACCCTCCACAGTATAAATTAATCATCAAGCTTCTTCGATTTCTAACAATTTAAAATAATTAGTTTTATAAAAATTTCAACAATAAAATAAAATAAACATAGTTTGCAAGTTATTTTTAAATAGTTTTGTCACTTTTAATAATATGTATGTTTTGTTTAGTTATTTATAATTAATGAATTTTATGAATATTCAAAATCATCCCGAAATATTTTATATTTTAAATACGTTATTAGTAGTAAGAGTCGTAATATTAAATTAATGAATTTTATGAAATTCAAAAATACTCTCAAGTTATTTTAGAGTAAGCTTAGCATTTTAAATAATTTTAATAATATAAATATATATATATTTACAATCACATTATTTTATAAACATTTGAAAATCATCACAAAAGATTTTACATTTTTTTGTTAAACGTTTCATTACTTTAAATTATTGTTAGAATTTAGAGCTAATTAAATTAACTATTATAATATAATTAATTATTATATCTTGTTAAGATTAAGAAGCTCGGTAATTAATTAATGTTAATTAATCTAAATTAAACTCAATTCTTATTTCTTAAATAAAAAAAAAAAAAATCATCAACCCTTTTCTATTTTGGGCCAACTTCCAGCTGGCCCAATTTAATATTCCCTCAATCCCATTCTCCAAATTCCCAGCCCACCAATTCCCTTAACCCCACGACCCAGTCCACTCCCAATTCCCAGCCCAAACAAAACACCTACAGCAACATACAATTCCAAACAACCCCTTTACTTCTTCTTCTCCAAACACACGCACAGCAGCCCCAAAACAACAACCCACCGCCTCCAATTCCAATAAGCAGCAAGCAGAAGCGACCCCACTGCCCATACCTACATTCATCTTCCTCACATGCGCTCTTCCTCTGCAAGAAATCACGGAAATCGCGTCAACAACGACTCCAAAATGGCCCGCCTGCCACAACCACCCACCCCTCGATCTTTTATGCGGATTTTGGGGGATTTAAGTTGAAAATCTCTACTAGCAACTTTTTCCCATCCCTTGGGGAAGAAAATTTCAAAATTGGGACCGATTGGGAATTCCGATTTTACCCTTTTCCCCTCCAATTTGAACCCTAGAATTTTCCTATAAATACATCTTTCTCTCCATTGTAAAGGGGATTTTTTTTTTGAGTTCGGAGGGTAGTGGTTTACACTTAAGGAATTCTAAGCCAATTTTCTAATTCTAAATTTCAAGAAAGGTTGCGCTAAAAGTTGTTTCAAATTTTCTAGTTTACCGTTCGAGTTCGGATTGGTGTGGTGGAAGAGCTCATCCTTACTCGTTCTGTTTCAGTCGCTGCCAGAAAAGAGGTAAATTCTCTTGTTGTTCCGGGTCTTTATTTAAATATTCTTAATGGTGTTTCGATTTTCAACATTCTAATCAGCACAATGACTGTCTCTGTGTTATTTTATAACTTGTTTTTGTTGGATTTCTGAAATGTTTGATGATGGAGTGTTATCTTGATTGGTTTGTTTCATCCTGTTCTGATCAATGTTTTCTATGAACAAAGAAGGAAACGTTTTAAGCTTGATTTAGTTTCACGGAGTTGATTATGATCTCATCTTCATTTGGAGTCGTAGCCTTTGATTTCGAATCTATATAGTTGATGATTTAGTTTAGATTCAATCTTGTTATGGCTATTGTATGAGGGTTCTTTCTATTTAACTATATGTTCAGACTCATGGTTCTGTTTTTTTTTTCTAAATTTTTGTCTTTCATTATGCTCGCCATGGTGTAATATGATGTTTAGCACGTTTTGAGCTTTAGTTGTTTGAGTTCTAATCGATTCAATATATGTGTGATAGCATAATGATCTGTTCTTATTTGGCTCGTATAAAACCTCTTTGAAATGCTTTGAAATCTGAGTGTTCTGTTAAGAGAACAGATTGTTGTTATTACTATGAATTTCACTTGGAACAAGCATGTCCATCCTTTCTTTTTTTTTTTCCCTCTTTAGTCTTTACTAAATTTGTAAGTGTTAAGGTCCTATTTTTGCTCACCCCTGGATATAATGTTAGTTCTGTCTTACTTTGTTAATAATGTGTATCGGTTCGATTCATGTTTAAAATGTTAGCTTCTTTAGCATCATATAGTTCTATGCCATATCTCCCAATTATGCAAAGCTTAATCTTCACTTATTCTTCATTATTTGCAACCTGCTAGTGATAGAAAGAAAGAATTGTTACTTCGATGACTTCGAGTTATGTCAATTAGCAATTGCTTATTACGTTTTTTTTTTTAGATTAAGATTTCTATTAATACTATGTATCCCGATTGGAGTTCAGTGATATCGCTTTCCAGCATAGGAGGCATGTCTTGGCCTATTTGCTTTTTGTTAAATTGTTGGAAATCATACTTGTTCATTTTTGTGATTATTGCGACTTAGTATAGGTATAAAGTATGTTTATAAGGTGTTTGTTTTGAGACGAATTTTACAAAGCTTTATGTTGATTTCTTGTCTCAATTAGTATGTTTTCTCTTGTTTCATTTTTAATGTGTTTTAGGATAGTTTCTTCAACCCTTAGGGTGCAAAGAATTATGCTAAATCTTATTGTAATTTCTTGTTATCCTTGGATGTCATCTCTTCATTAATTGCTAAGGATGCTATATTTCTATTTATTTATGTTTGACTAAATCCTACTTGCCTTACTTGTTTATATGGATGTTTTAAGAATTCAAACAATGACTTGTATGTCTCTTTCCTTTTACCTAAGCTACTGATTGTAGGCTTAGTTATGGCAATTCTTGTGCTTTCGAAACAAGTATTTAACAGTCACATTTGGTAGATGACATATATATATATATATATATATATATATATTAACGAGTCTTCACCAATTTTCTTTAAGTTATTGTTTGATTGTTGTGTTATAAATGATGATTGACTAAGAGTTATCTTATTTGTGTATTTATTTATTTAGCGTCATATCATTTCCTTCCCAAAAAAAATGCTAATCTCGTTACTTGTTTATCGTTTTGCATGAAATCTGCCTCCGAGTTCACTTTGGACTCGTACCCAGCATCCTCGAATTGAGCCATAAAGGCTCGATATTATCTCTTCTTCTTAGTCCGATCAGCTGGGCGAAGAAAACTGCAGCACAAGGCTGGAAAACAGAAAATGGGGACAATTAGAATCGAAAAATGGGTCATATATATGTTGTATACAGTAGTAGGTGCCGATATACACGTTTGGAGCTACAAATACAGGTCCAAAACGTGAAAAAACAGTACAGGGTCGAAATACAGGTGTTCGGGAGCGAAAGATACATAAAAAGAGCTGATATACATGTCCGTATACATTGATATACAGCCAGTGTATACCAAAAAGGGGATTTGGTTTAAAGTCCAATTTTCAGCGAATTTGGCCCAAAACGAGGCCCAAATTCAATTTCTTCCCACTCTTTAATTATTGAATTAGGATTATTTATGGTGTGTAGTTTAACTCTAACTTTAGAACTTAAATAACTTAATTAGATCCCCTAAAGATTGTGTTAGTTTAATTTTAACATATTTTTTAGTATTTACTTATTTTATCAAATACATATGTCGGTTAAATTATGTATTTTAATTAAGTTAAACTTTTTTGTCTTGAAAAAAAAAATACTTTTAAGCTTCTCATTTAATTAAACTTTATTCATTTCACACTTGTTTGTGAGTTAAAATATATTCTTTTCACATAAACTTTATAAATGTTAATCAAAAATCTCTTCAAATAATATATATATATATATATATATATATATATATATGCTTACTTGATCATTTTGGCAAAAGATTTAGTTAATTAATAGAAATTGATTTTCATGCTTAATTTATTAAAAAAAAAAAATGAATTACATGAACTCTAATTAACCTAGTTTTATTAAATTTTTATTCACGTGCATTTTAATTCGATTGTTCCATATTTGGGTCCCTTTTAATAAATAAAATAAAATATGTCAGTTATTTATCAAATATTGTGAATTATTATTTTTTATGTTGAACCTTTTTTCTAACAATTAGTCAAAAAATGTTTTAGTCAAGTCGAAGGATAACCGCGTGTTAGCGGGCGTTTCAAGTGCCTTAAAAACCTTCTTGAAGCGTAAATAGGAACTTCTTACCCATTTTCTCTAATTTTGAAGACTTAATCTGTTAGAGTCTTTTAAAATTAAGTTTTCTTAATTTCTTTAAAAAATTAAGTGGCGACTCTTTTCTAAGTATTTTTCTCAAATTGTTTTATACTTAGAACATTTCAAAAAGTGATTTTTTCTACAAATGGAAAAATTACGGCGCAACAGAAATGGCGACTCTGCTGGGGACTTAATTAAGTTCTAACCGTAAGATTTGACTATTTGACTAATTGTAATTAACTTTTGAACTGTTGATTTGTGCTTATGTGTTTAATTTGCTATAATTTGTTACATTTCATGGCATCCGATTCCGCCAAACGGCAAATAGATTGCATTAGGAAAAAAGGCGGTTACGTGGCTTACCACGACTGTTCTTCAGAAAAACACAAATCGAATTCTTTGGAAGTGATGAACGAATAGTTGGCTTGTGGTCATCCAACGTCGTTTATTAACTTCACCCCGTTGTTTGTCAGACTCGGGTAACCGTCATTTCTAAACCAATTCTAGTCAACCTAGAGTAGAGCAAAACCAAATCCAAATCTAAGCATTAGCCTAAGACGGCTTAACACCCAAGGCGTGTTGGGTCCATTAGAAAGGCCACCTTGAGTCCACAATAGCCCACGGCCTAAATGGATGATCATACTTATGTGTTTAAATTTGAAGGATGTATACGTCATTTAACAAACCGTTGTCTCTTGGGGTAGAATTTTAATAGTATGTTCGAGTCGAAGAGGTATCAAGTTATCTTAGCATCCAAAAAGCGTGGACATTCGAAGATGACCAGAAATCAAGAACAAAGGATCTTTCCTTGGAAGCATAGATTAAGATTATGCCCCTACGCAGGACTGATATTTTGTATCTCATTTCCCCTATTATGTATCCCCATTTAGTTTATTCGTAAAATTTGTATAAATTTGGATTTCGAGGTAATGCAATGTTTCAAATGACGTATATATCCTTCAAATCGCTAGGCCTACCCTTGGCACAAAAGGGTCACGTGTCTATTTAGGACGCGATATATGCTTGTGTGCTTTAACTGTTTATGTGATTTGTTGCTTTGAATGAGGACATTTTAACTTACTCCTTTTCATAAATTGTCCAAAACTGCTAAATACAAGTCACTATCTCAAAAATGTCCGACCAAATTTCCCGAGTCTTGAGTTTCTCTACAAAAAAAAAATAAATCTCCCCACTAAATCCTAAAATATTACTTTGTCACCTCAGGAAAGGTTAAATCGCAGCTAAGATGGAAAAAGGAAAAAGTATCGACATAGAGTTGACCGAGGAAGAGTTGAGGATGAAATTGCAGCGGCTCAGACAAGAGGTCCAAAAAACCAGAGAAAGGAGAATTGAAGTGGAGATCGCCACCGCAATGGCACAAGCAGAAAGTGCAGCACTGGACGCGGAGTTAGCAGATAAGATGACAAGATATGCTATCATAAATGAAGAGACGACCACTATGCGGAAGAAACATGATGTCTTCAACAAAGATATAACCAGGAGGCTCCAAAAGATACACGAAAAATGTTTTTTATTCAATCCAGAAGCTAAGAGTAGCCCCGAAGACACTCACCCTGGAGTTACTGAAGAAGATACTGGGGAGGAAATTGTCTATAAGCCTCCTTTCAAGGGACAGTGGAAAGAAGAGAATGAAAATTGCCCTTGAAGCATATGAGGTTACCCCCCGTGGTTAATGCGACAATCGGAAGAAGAATGGCTTGAATGAAGGCACCTTTTATCTCTTAGGAGTTTTATCGTCTGTCTTTCACTTTTCTTGTAATCGAAAAAATGAATATGAAAATTTTCTATATATTCGAACTACGTAGGGCCTGAATTCTCTTTACGAGATACGTAGGCAGCCTTTCAAGGCCCGGCCCCTATCTTTTAAAAATTTTCATTTTCCCTCTTCATTCTACAAGAAAATGTCGGATTCAGATCAACATATGCCGAAAGACGCAGCGAGAAGACCTTAGCTCAACGCGATTTAACCTTTCTGAGTCGGTAGCCCCAAAATAAAGACTAGCAAATTCCT
This sequence comes from Solanum bulbocastanum, assembly GCA_037074985.1. NCBI lineage: Eukaryota > Viridiplantae > Streptophyta > Magnoliopsida > Solanales > Solanaceae > Solanum > Solanum bulbocastanum. The sequence continues at coordinate 4,198,246 of CM073606.1, read as the reverse complement.
GCTTGGTCAAAAGTCAGTCCCCAATATTCGTGGGTTAACATGTTCTCAAACAAAGCAACTCTTATGTGTTTACATGTCCTCTGTGTGATATTTTGCATTATTTGTCATGAATCAAAACTAACAAATTTGCCTTTGAGTTGTTTCCTTTACAGGTAGTTAGAACTGATCTGTGTTGATAAGCTGGCTGAACATCCTTACTTTACAAGATCAAAAGGGCCTATAGATTCCTTCCCTAGTCAAAGTTCTCAGAAGGGCAAGTCTATAATGGGTGATAACGTTGAAGATAATAGCTTAACAGATGTTGTTGTAGCTCAGCCCATCGTAGCTGATCAGAACGAGTTAATTATGCAGTTGATGCAACAGATCGCTGAGATGCGGGTTGAGATGCAGCGAAGGCAAGATTCATCTAATCCAGTTTTTGCTTCAGCAGATGGGAGACCTTCACTTCATTTTCCTCCTTCGAATACAGAACAAGCTCAAAACCCACCCCCCAGTCCTGCTCATAACCCATCAATTATCAACCTAACCACTCAAAACCCTCAATATGCCTCCGCCTCCTATCAGACACCACCTCCTCCAAACACCAATCTCCAAATGCCGGTTCCTCCCCAAAATGCAAACCTCCAAACTGGTCCACTCCCTCAAAGCCAACACATTAACAACCCGCAAACTTCCTTCCGTCACCCAAGTCAACATACCAACCCCCAAAATTTCCCCCAAAACTACCAAACCACTCAAAATGTTCAAAGTCCTTCCATTGCACCACCCCTACCCCAAAAGGCCGTTTTCCAAATTCCAGTCCCCAATGAGCATGACGTCAATGGGTCTGAGCTTGACCATTATGAAGAACAGGAGAGAGAGTGGAGGTCAAAGGAAGAGGCCGCTAAGCTGAACATGAAAGAAGAAATTCGAAAAGCCATGAAGGAGTTACAGTGTATTCCTGAAGTTGCCGGTCTAAATTATGAAGACTTATGCATTCATCCGAACTTGGACCTCCCGGAAGGATTCAAGGTACCAAAGTTTGACATTTTCGGAGGAATAGGCAACCCCTTGGCGCATTTGAGGGCATACTGTGATCAGCTCGTGGGAGTTGGGAGAGACGAAGCTCTACTGATGCGGCTCTTTAGCCAAAGTCTGAGCGGAGAGGCTCTGGAATGGTTCACTTCGCATGAGACGAGACAGTGGCCTAGCTGGAATGCTTTGGCGAAAGACTTTATTGAACGATTCGCTTACAATGTGGAGATCGTTCCGGATCGTTATTCTTTGGAGAAGATGAAGCAAAAGTCACATGAAAGCTACAGAGAATTTGCGTATAGATGGAGAAAGGAGGCAGCCAGGGTTCGGCCTCCTATGTCGGAGAAAGAAATTGTTGAAGTATTTGTGCGGGTTCAAGAGCCCGAGTATTATGACAGGATCGTGTTGCTCGTTGGAGCAAAGTTCCCTGAGATAGTCAAGGTAGGTGAGACTATCGAAGATGGATTAAAAATCGGGAAGATTGCCCGTGTTGCTGCATCGCCCGGATCTTCGGGTTTGTTGAAGAAGAAGAGAGAAGATGTGTCTGTTATATCTCTTGAGGGGAAGAAGACCCCAAGAAAATTCTTATCATACCAAGGTCGTTCTCGACCTTCACAGAGTTCATACTCGGCCTATCATGCACAGGCCGATTACCAAAATGCACATTCCCTCAGTTATCAAAATACCCCTTCTCCCAATTATCAAAATACCCCTCCCAGCTACCAAATTTCCCCTCCTATCCATCAAATTTCCCCTCTAGTCTACCAAACTCCACCTCATTACTACTGGAATGTCACACCCAACTGTGCCAACATTCAAGCAAATTACCAAACTCCTCCCCCAGCTCCACTTTACCAAAATACCCTCCCGAACTACCAAACTCCACAACCAAATTATCAAACCAATGCATATCCCAAATATCAAACCCCCCGGCCAAACGCTCCAAATTATCGTCAAATGCCTCCTCCTCAACAAGGCAGTTACGATCCCCCCCGTCCTAGATTCGAGAAGAAGCTTACCAGAGTTTTTACTCCACTCGTTGAAAGCCGAACAAAGCTGTTCGAGCGATTAAATGCGGCAGGCTATATCCATCCAGTGGGACCCAAACCTGTTGACACCAACTCAAAGTTCTACAGACCGGATCAAAGGTGCGCATATCACTCCAACAATGTTGGACATGATACAGAGGACTGTATCAACTTAAAGCACAAGATCCAAGATCTGATTGACCAGAAAGTGGTCTCTCTCCAGACAGTCGAGCCTAATGTTAATAGTAATCCTTTGCCGAATCATGGAGGCGTCACTATCAACATGATAGAGACAGATGATGATGGGTTCGTAGCAAAGGCAATAGTTTCAATCGCTCCTGATAACCTGGAAAGGGCTGTGGCTTCATTGAGTATCAAAGAAAAGAAAGAGTTCGTGATTCTGACACCTAAGAAGGTTGTTGCCTTGGTGCCCCGAGAAACTCTTGCCCGACCAAAGTTTGTGATTGAAACGACTGTTACCCAGGGCATGACTAGATCCGGTAGGTGCTACACGCCAGAAGAGCTATCCCAAGGGACACAAAAGAAAGAGCAGTATAAAAGGCCGATTAGTGAAGCTGAAGCCGAGGAGTTCTGGAGGAAAATGCAGTCGAAAGATTATTTAATTATAAAGCATTTGGAGAAGACGCCGGCTCAGATTTTTGTATGGGCTTTGTTGATGAGTTCGCAAATACACAGGCAAGCTTTGATGAAAGCTTTGGATGACACTTATGTACCCGTGGGTACTAACAGTGATAACCTGGCTGCCATGATAAATCGGGTTATTCAAGGACACCGAATCAGTTTCTGTGACGAAGAGCTGCCATTTGAAGGGAGGATGCACAACAAAGCTTTGCATGTCACCATTATGTGTCGAGAAAAAATAATAAATCGCGTCTTGATCGACGACGGGTCCGGTCTTAATATTTGCCCCCTGTCGACCCTGAAACAGCTGAAATTTGACTTGGGAAAGCTTCAGCAAAACCAAGTCAATGTGAGAGCTTTTGATGGAGTGCAAAGGGACACATTGGGTGCGGTAAACTTGGATATCCAGATGGGTCCTGCGGAATTTAAGGTAGAGTTTCAGGTGTTAAATATCAACACCAGTTACAATTTGCTTCTCGGAAGACCATTTATCCATATGGCTGGAGCTGTGTCGTCTACACTTCACCAACTGATGAAGTTTATTTGGAAGGACCAGGAATTGGTCATTTATGGTGAAGGGAGCCATTCCAGCGGGTATGCGCCGATCGTTGATAATGTCTCTCGAGGTTGTGATTTCTACACGGTGGAGCTAGTAAACGCCACTGGTAATGACTTGGCTCCACAGCCCCTTATGCCTTCTGTGTACAAGATGATTGCTACAGTTATGCTTCGGAGTGGTTTCGAACCGAGTTTCGGATTGGGGAAGCACTTTCAAGGAATTATCGAGCCTATCCAAATTCCTGTCAAAGGAGCAAAGTTTGGTTTGGGGTACGTCCCCACAGGTGATGAGACAGAGATGGAAAACAAGAATGTAGATCGAGCATTATCCAGGCCAATCCCTCATCTGTACCAGTCATTTCCGGTGCGAGAATATGTCGATGTTGATGGTCTCGGGGAAGGAATCTGTGGCCTTTTTGAGGAGATTGATGCGGTCATTGAAGAAGAGGCTGGGACATCAGGCATCCGTGATGCGGAACCGGCGGAGCAGTTGCGAAATTGGACCTCCACACCAATCTTGATTTCCCGCTCATCTTGGTAGAAAGGACATGTGCTTTTGTTTGTTTCTTTAAATCGGTGGTAGTCCGGAAGAGGCCCGAGACCCACCCTTTATGCAGTTTTTACTTTTTTGAAGTTTTAAATCTTTTTGTAATGTTTAAAAGGCCAAATGGCCCCGGCCACGGTCAAAGTTGTGTTTGTCTTTCAACTTAAATGAAAGCCTCTTTTATCAAAATTTGTTTAGTTACATGTTTATATTTTACTCTCCTAATTTTGTTCGTTTATGATTTCAGTAATCTTAATTTAAAACCTGCCAATGTCATGTCATGTCATGAGCCGAATGAACGAAATGAAGTAGGTGATGATGAATGCGAAGAACACGAAGAAGAAAATGAGGTACCAGAATATATAGCTGAAGAATTTCGACAGTTTGAAAATCAACACAAGCCAAATCTTGAAGAAACTGAAACTGTGAATCTCGGAGATGAAGAATGTATCAAGGAAGTCAGAATCAGTGTCCATCTGACTGATGCTCAAGGAAAGGACCTGGTTCATTTACTCAGAGAATACATTGATGTATTTGCCTGGTCTTACAAAGATATGCCAGGGCTAAGTACGAATATGGTGTCTCACAAATTGCCAATTAATCCAGACTTCAGCCCAGTGAAACAGAAGACTAGAAAGTTCAAGCCGGAGCTGAGTTTAAAGATCAAAGAGGAGATTACCAAACAGATCGAGTCTCAAGTGGTGGAAGTGACACAATATCCAACTTGGTTGGCCAATGTTGTTCCGGTTGCAAAGAAAGACGGAAAGATCAGGATTTGTGTTGACTACAGAGATCTCAACAAAGCTAGCCCAAAAGATAATTTTCCATTACCAAACATTCACATTCTCATCGATAATTGTGCTAAACATGAGATGCAGTCATTTGTGGATTGTTATGCGGGCAATCATCAAATCCTAATGGATGAAGAAGATGCAGAAAAAACAGCTTTCATCACACCCTGGGGTGTATATCATTATCGAGTGATGCCTTTTGGTCTAAAAAACGCAAGTGCTACTTATATGAGAGCTATGACAACTATCTTCCATGATATGATTCATAAAGAGATCGAGGTGTATGTGGATGACGTCATAATCAAATCCCGCGAGAGTTCAGATCACTTGGCTCACTTGAGAAAGTTCTTCGATCGTCTGCGTCGGTACAATTTGAAGTTATACCCTGCCAAATGTGCTTTTGGAGTGACAGCCGGCAAGCTGTTGGGATTTATAGTCAGTAGAAGGGGCATTGAGCTTGATCCTTCCAAGATTAAAGCAATCCAGGAATTACCTCCTCCGAAGACAAAAAAGGAGGTAATGAGTTTTTTGGGAAGGCTAAACTACATCAGTCGATTTATTGCTCAGTCCACTGTGGTGTGTGAGCCAATCTTCAAGTTGTTGAAAAAAGATGCTTTGACCAAATGGACCGGAGAATGTCAGATGGCTTTTGACGCTATCAAGAACTATTTGTCCAACTCACCAGTGTTGGTTCCTCCGCGAGAGGGTAGTCCATTGTTGTTATATTTATCTGTCTCGGATAGCGCATTTGGATGCGTGCTTGGCCAACATGATGAAACTGGGAAGAAGGAACGAGCCATTTATTATTTGAGCAAGAAATTCACTCCGTATGAAGCTCGTTATACGCTTCTGGAAAGAACTTGTTATGCTTTGACTTGGATTGCGCAGAAGTTGAGACATTATTTATCTTCTTATACCACATATCTCATTTCCAGGATGGACCCGTTGAAATATATTTTCCAGAAAGCAATGCCTACCGGGAAGTTGGCTAAATGGCAAATGCTTTTGAGTGAATTTGACATTGTGTATGTGACCCAAAAGGCGATAAAAGCACAGGCCTTAGCTGATCATCTTGCAGAAAATCCAGTTGACGAAGATTATGAACCACTCAGAACATATTTTCCCGATGAAGAGATTGCATTTGTGGGTGAAGATATCTCTGAAGCATACCCGGGTTGGAGGGTATTTTTTGATGGAGCGGCGAATCACCAAGGAAAAGGTATTGGAGCGGTTTTAGTATCAGAAACCGGTCAGCACTATCCTATGGCGGCTAAGCTCCGATTTGACTGCACATGGCTGAGTATGAAGCTTGCATCCTCGGTTTGAAGATGGCAATCGATATGAACGTTCATGAATTATTGGTCATTGGAGATTCAGATTTGCTAATCCACCAGGTTCAAGGGGAATGGGCTGTGAAGAACCCAAAGATCACACCATATGTACAGTATGTACAGAAGTTGTGTAAAAGATTCCGCAGAATTGAGTTCAGACATACTCCCAGGATACAGAATGGGTTGGCTGATGCTCTTCCCACCATTGCCTCAATGATTAAACACCCAGATACAAGTTATATGGATCATTTGGATATCGAGGTAAAAGAGCAGCCTGCTCATTGTTCACATGTCGAAGCAGAGCAAGATGGTCTACCTTGGTATTTTGACATCAAGAAGTATTTGGAGACCGGAACCTATCCTAAGAATGCAACTTTCAACCAAAAGAAGTCGATACGCCGTATGACCCTCAATTTCTTTGCAAGTGGAGAAATCCTTTACAGGAGGACTCCAGATTTAGGTCTTCTCAGATGTGTTGACGCTGGTGAAGCTGCAAAGCTTCTGGAACAGATACATGCGGGAGTTTGTGGTACTCACATGAATGGACTCACTTTAGCAAGAAAGATCCTCCGAGCCGGTTATTTTTGGATGACTATGGAGCACGATTGTTGCAAGTTTGTGCAAAAATGTCATAAATGTCAAGTACATGGTGATTTGATTCGAGTGCCGCCTCACGAACTTAATGCCATGAGTTCGCCTTGGCCGTTTGTAGCTTGGGGCATGGACGTCATTGGTCCAATAGAGCCAGCCGCCTCTAATGGACACAGATTCATATTAGTTGCCATTGACTACTTTACCAAGTGGGTGGAAGCATCTTCGTATAAGTCGGTGACTAAGAAAGTTGTAGCTGATTTTGTTCGCAATAATTTGATATGCAGGTTTGGAGTGCCAGAATCCATTATTACTGACAATGGAGCAAATCTCAATAGTCACTCGATGAGAGAGATATGTGAACAATTCAAGATTACTCATCGAAACTCAACCGCTTATCGTCCCCAAATGAATGGAGCTGTAGAAGCCGCAAACAAGAATATAAAGAAGATTCTGAGGAAAATGACCGATAATCGTAGAGGTTGGCATGAGATGCTACCATATGCTCTGTTGGGTTACAGAACGACGGTCAGAACATCAATTGGAGCCACTCCGTATTTGCTGGTATATGGAACGGAAGCAGTTATACCTGCAGAAGTTAAAATACCTTCGTTGAGAATCATCCAGGAGGCTGAGTTGAATGATGCTGATTGGGTCCGCAAGCGGATGGACCAGTTGACCTTAATTGATGAGAAGAGAATGGTTGTTGTTTGTCACGGTCAACTTTATCGACAGAGAATGATCCGTGCTTTTCATAAAAAAGTAAGATCCAGAACGTTTGAGGTTGGTCAGTTGGTGCTCAAACGTATCTTTCCTCACCAAGATGAATATAAAGGGAAATTTGCTCCAAATTGGCAAGGACCCTACATGGTTCGTAAAGTGTTACCTGGAGGTGCTTTGATCTTGTCAGAGATGGATGGAACAGAATGGCCAAAGCCAATTAACTCAGATGCTGTCAAGAGATATTATGTATGAAGTCTTAGTTTGTACTTCTGTCATTTCTTTGTAGTCGCTCTATTTGCTTGTAATCGCTTTGTTTAGAATTTTATCCCTTTTGATGAACTACGTCTGACCTGAATTCTCAAGAATGAGATACGTAGGCGGCCTATGTCGGCCTCGGTCACCCCTTTATTCCTTTTTAAATGTTTCCTTTATTTGAACTACGTTCGACCTGAATTCTCAAGAATGAGATACGTAGGCGGCCTATGTCGGCCTCGGTCGATTTCTTTGTAAATTTTTTTTTTTCTTATTGTTATTAATCCTCGAGAAGGGGAACTACGTTTGACCTGATTCCTGCCTCAACGGGATACGTAGGCGCCACAAGGGCTCGGTTATATTTCCCGTAAGGTTTCTATTTTACAATAGAAACTGGGACAGAATTTTTGAGAGGAACTCAAAAATTCTCGAGAAGAATATCACTCCAGCAAAGTCAAGATCGAAGTTACTTTCGGATTTGCTACTGGGACAGAAATTTTGAGGTCGACCTCAAAATTTCAATAAGGCTCATCGGCAGTTTAGAACAACTTCGAATACTTCCCAGCAAATAATCAGACAAGCTCGAGGCATCAACTTCAAAGACGTTCACTAAGCTTGACGTGACATGACACTTGGCAGTGACCTTCTCCAAACATTACTTTTTTGAAAATCTGTTTTCCTTAAAACTTTTCTTTCATGTTTTAATTATTTTGTATAACAAATGTTTTGTCTTATCTATCAAGAAGCGGGAGATCGGAGAAATCAATTGGAGATAACCAGAAAAGGATCAGACAACCAAAAAGATCGGCACAGATCAGTTCACTTTAAACTAATAAATTTTCTGTGGATGCAGGTCTATAAGTTCGCCTCAAGATCATCATATTCCTCCATTCAACGAACATGGAGAAAGCAACAACAAGGCAAAATCTATGTTCAGAGGTGGAAGAAACGAAAAGAGAGCAACATTGTTATTTTCCAGCTACCAAGATGCCTGGAAGACATTTATCTGCATTATATTATCAGATATGATCATACTATTTACCTTGAAGGTTATCTATATCGTATCGTCAAATGAGATGATACCGATACTCCGAGGATTATTTTATTGTCAAAAAGACAATGCCACCACTACAAAATAACCGGAAGATCACTTATGTTGTTCGATGAAGTATCATCTTCGTTCCATATCGGGAGGCATCATCATCGTTTTCATGCATTGAGAAAAAATCATGCATCGCGAGAATTCATGCATTAAGAAAATTCAGGCATTGCGGAAAAAATTCATTCATTGAGAAAAATTCATGCATCGTGAAAAATTTCATGCATTGCGAAAAAATTCATGCATCGCGAAATTCATGCATTGAGAAAATTTCATGCATCGCAAAAATTCATGCATTGAGAAAAAATTCATGCATCGCGTAAATTCATGCATTGAGAAAAAAATTCATGCATCGCGAAAATTCATACATTGAGAAAAATTCATGCATCGCGAAAATTCATGCATTGAGAAAATTTCATGCATCGCAAAAATTCATGCATTGAGGAAAATTCATGCATCGCGAAAATTCATGCATTGAGAAAAATTCATGCATCGCGAAAATTCATGCATTGAGAAAATTTCATGCATTGCAAAAATTCATGCATTGAGAAAAATTCATGCATCGCGTAAATTCATGCATTGAGAAAAATTCATGCATCGCAAAAATTCATACATTGAGAAAAAATCATTCATCGCGAAAATTCATGCATTGAGAAAAATTCATGCATCGCGTAAATTCATGCATCGCAGAAAATTCATGCATCGCGAAAATTCATGCATCGCGAAAATTCATGTATCGCGAAAAATTCATGCATTGCAGAAAAATTCATGCATTGCGAAGAAATTCATGCATCGCGAAAAATTCATGCATCGCGGAGAGAAAATTCATGCGTCACGAAGAGTCATTCATAGAGTATTATCAAACGAAATAATACCATCACCCAGAGGGACATTATCATCATTATATCAACGGAATATCCTCAACCTACAGAAGGATCTCCATTCTCATTATCCTACCGATGGATCTTTTTTTATCAGCATCATTGTCCTAACGGTGAAACATCATCATCATAATGTCATGTAGCAGCACTATCCTACCAATGGATCAGCATCATCCTACTAATGGATCATCATCATCCTACTAATGAAGAATCATCATTATTATTTTCATTTGCAAGAACGATGTCAAAAGAACTATCAGCATATTGCATCAGCCTATTTTATTACTTCGACATCCAAAGAATAGTGCATTGACGATTATATTGCAAATATAATATACAAGCTTTATTTGTTGTACGTCAAACCCGATGAAGTTGACGTCAAAAGCTCAAGGAGAGAAATTAAGTGTCAACACGGTAAAAGACACTATCTCCCCATTTGAATCGCATTTTTATGCTAATGAGTTTTATCTCAGTCTTTGTCAGAGCATCCGAGAGGATGAATTCTCAAAACAAACCACAGGTGCGGACGACATCAAAAAGGATGCAGCACAACGTGGAACTTTTGCTTAGCAGCGAACTGGGACATAGTCCAAAGAGGAGTGCCAAACTCTTAGGACGCGAGCAGATGAGCGACTTCCACCACAATCAAACCACATCCTTCTCGGAAAGTATGTGGGTTTTTCTTTAAGTTTATTGGTTTCAGTTTCGCATCCGGAAAATTTGGTCTCTACCGGAAGCAACTTTCTAATCTGAGTGGCAATGCTCCAAGATTTTGGAAATTATGTCCGTATAAGTTCTTAATTATGGGTGTGAAGTGCACCACATTCATGGCTAAGAGGTTGCAAGCCTCCTTTTCATATTCAACTCATCTGTCACTCCTCTAGAACCAAAGGTTATCTTGCATAATAGATTTTCTTTTCAATCGATCGAGTCGAACTACAAGCAGCCTGATTCCCTAAGTGAGGGATATGTAGGCAGAGTCAATGTTGAAAACTCGGCTGTATTCCAACATTCGCACTTAAATCTTATTTTCAAAGCGTTTTAGTCCCTTCATAATTCGGTATCGGGATGACTTTGAATTCTTTCAAATTATGCGTCAAATCAAGCGTCTCGAACTACAAGTGGCTTGAATTCTCATATAGCCTGAGACATGTAGGAAACCCACTCCTGGGGTTCGGCCATGATTCCTAAAGTACGTACCCAAATCCTTTTCCCAAAAGATGAAGATGTGGTCGGTCAAAATTGGATTCGTCAATTTCATTTTCCTCGGATTTCTTTCATCAACCCAAGTAAAATGAGGGACAGCTGTTGACACCCAATTTCGACCCTCCACAGTATAAATTAATCATCAAGCTTCTTCGATTTCTAACAATTTAAAATAATTAGTTTTATAAAAATTTCAACAATAAAATAAAATAAACATAGTTTGCAAGTTATTTTTAAATAGTTTTGTCACTTTTAATAATATGTATGTTTTGTTTAGTTATTTATAATTAATGAATTTTATGAATATTCAAAATCATCCCGAAATATTTTATATTTTAAATACGTTATTAGTAGTAAGAGTCGTAATATTAAATTAATGAATTTTATGAAATTCAAAAATACTCTCAAGTTATTTTAGAGTAAGCTTAGCATTTTAAATAATTTTAATAATATAAATATATATATATTTACAATCACATTATTTTATAAACATTTGAAAATCATCACAAAAGATTTTACATTTTTTTGTTAAACGTTTCATTACTTTAAATTATTGTTAGAATTTAGAGCTAATTAAATTAACTATTATAATATAATTAATTATTATATCTTGTTAAGATTAAGAAGCTCGGTAATTAATTAATGTTAATTCATCTAAATTAAACTCAATTCTTATTTCTTAAATAAAAAAAAAAAAATCATCAACCCTTTTCTATTTTGGGCCAACTTCCAGCTGGCCCAATTTAATATTCCCTCAATCCCATTCTCCAAATTCCCAGCCCACCAATTCCCTTAACCCCACGACCCAGTCCACTCCCAATTCCCAGCCCAAACAAAACACCTACAGCAACATACAATTCCAAACAACCCCTTTACTTCTTCTTCTCCAAACACACGCACAGCAGCCCCAAAACAACAACCCACCGCCTCCAATTCCAATAAGCAGCAAGCAGAAGCGACCCCACTGCCCATACCTACATTCATCTTCCTCACATGCGCTCTTCCTCTGCAAGAAATCACGGAAATCGCGTCAACAACGACTCCAAAATGGCCCGCCTGCCACAACCACCCACCCCTCGATCTTTTATGCGGATTTTGGGGGATTTAAGTTGAAAATCTCTACTAGCAGCTTTTTCCCATCCCTTGGGGAAGAAAATTTCAAAATTGGGACCGATTGGGAATTCCGATTTTACCCTTTTCCCCTCCAATTTGAACCCTAGAATTTTCCTATAAATACATCTTTCTCTCCATTGTAAAGGGGATTTTTTTTTTGAGTTCGGAGGGTAGTGGTTTACACTTAAGGAATTCTAAGCCAATTTTCTAATTCTAAATTTCAAGAAAGGTTGCGCTAAAAGTTGTTTCAAATTTTCTAGTTTACCGTTCGAGTTCGGATTGGTGTGGTGGAAGAGCTCATCCTTACTCGTTCTGTTTCAGTCGCTGCCAGAAAAGAGGTAAATTCTCTTGTTGTTCCGGGTCTTTATTTAAATATTCTTAATGGTGTTTCGATTTTCAACATTCTAATCAGCACAATGACTGTCTCTGTGTTATTTTATAACTTGTTTTTGTTGGATTTCTGAAATGTTTGATGATGGAGTGTTATATTGATTGGTTTGTTTCATCCTGTTCTGATCAATGTTTTCTATGAACAAAGAAGGAAACGTTTTAAGCTTGATTTAGTTTCACGGAGTTGATTATGATCTCATCTTCATTTGGAGTCGTAGCCTTTGATTTCGAATCTATATAGTTGATGATTTAGTTTAGATTCAATCTTGTTATGGCTATTGTATGAGGGTTCTTTCTATTTAACTATATGTTCAGACTCATGGTTCTGTTTTTTTTTTCTAAATTTTTGTCTTTCATTATGCTCGCCATGGTGTAATATGATGTTTAGCACATTTTGAGCTTTAGTTGTTTGAGTTCTAATCGATTCAATATATGTGTGATAGCATAATGATCTGTTCTTATTTGGCTCGTATAAAACCTCTTTGAAATGCTTTGAAATCTGAGTGTTCTGTTAAGAGAACAGATTGTTGTTATTACTATGAATTTCACTTGGAACAAGCATGTCCATCCTTTCTTCTTTTTTTCCCTCTTTAGTCTTTACTAAATTTGTAAGTGTTAAGGTCCTATTTTTGCTCACCCCTGGATATAATGTTAGTTCTGTCTTACTTTGTTAATAATGTGTATCGGTTCGATTCATGTTTAAAATGTTAGCTTCTTTAGCATCATATAGTTCTATGCCATATCTCCCAATTATGCAAAGCTTAATCTTCACTTATTCTTCATTATTTGCAACCTGCTAGTGATAGAAAGAAAGAATTGTTACTTCGATGACTTCGAGTTATGTCAATTAGCAATTGCTTATTACGTTTTTTTTTTAGATTAAGATTTCTATTAATACTATGTATCCCGATTGGAGTTCAGTGATATCGCTTTCCAGCATAGGAGGCATGTCTTGGCCTATTTGCTTTTTGTTAAATTGTTGGAAATCATACTTGTTCATTTTTGTGATTATTGCGACTTAGTATAGGTATAAAGTATGTTTATAAGGTGTTTGTTTTGAGACGAATTTTACAAAGCTTTATGTTGATTCCTTGTCTCAATTAGTATGTTTTCTCTTGTTTCATTTTTAATGTGTTTTAGGATAGTTTCTTCAACCCTTAGGGTGCAAAGAATTATGCTAAATCTTATTGTAATTTCTTGTTATCCTTGGATGTCATCTCTTCATTAATTGCTAAGGATGCTATATTTCTATTTATTTATGTTTGACTAAATCCTACTTGCCTTACTTGTTTATATGGATGTTTTAAGAATTCAAACAATGACTTGTATGTCTCTTTCCTTTTACCTAAGCTACTGATTGTAGGCTTAGTTATGGCAATTCTTGTGCTTTCGAAACAAGTATTTAACAGTCACATTTGGTAGATGACATATATATATATATATATATATATATATATATATATATATATATATATATATATATATATATATATATATATATATATATATATATATATATATATATATATTAACGAGTCTTCACCAATTTTCTTTAAGTTATTGTTTGATTGTTGTGTTATAAATGATGATTGACTAAGAGTTATCTTATTTGTGTATTTATTTATTTAGCGTCATATCATTTCCTTCCCAAAAAAAATGCTAATCTCGTTACTTGTTTATCGTTTTGCATGAAATCTGCCTCCGAGTTCACTTTGGACTCGTACCCAGCATCCTCGAATTGAGCCATAAAGGCTCGATATTATCTCTTCTTCTTAGTCCGATCAGCTGGGCGAAGAAAACTGCAGCACAAGGCTGGAAAACAGAAAATGGGGACAATTAGAATCGAAAAATGGGTCATATATATGTTGTATACAACAGTAGGTGCCGATATACACGTTTGGAGCTGCAAATACAGGTCCAAAACGTGAAAAAACAGTACAGGGTCGGAATACAGGTGTTCGGGAGCGAAAGATACATAAAAAGAGCTGATATACATGTCCGTATACATTGATATACAGCCAGTGTATACCAAAAAGGGGATTTGGTTTAAAGTCCAATTTTCAGCGAATTTGGCCCAAAACGAGGCCCAAATTCAATTTCTTCCCACTCTTTAATTATTGAATTAGGATTATTTATGGTGTGTAGTTTAACTCTAACTTTAGAACTTAAATAACTTAATTAGATCCCCTAAAGATTGTGTTAGTTTAATTTTAACATATTTTTTAGTATTTACTTATTTTATCAAATACATATGTCGGTTAAATTATGTATTTTAATTAAGTTAAACCTTTTTGTCTTGAAAAAAAAAAATACTTTTAAGCTTCTCATTTAATTAAACTTTATTCATTTCACACTTGTTTGTGAGTTAAAATATATTCTTTTCACATAAACTTTACAAATGTTAATCAAAAATCTCTTCAAATAATATATATATATATATATATGCTTACTTGATCATTTTGGCAAAAGATTTAGTTAATTAATAGAAATTGATTTTCATGCTTAATTTATTAAAAAAAAAAAAATGAATTACATGAACTCTAATTAACCTAGTTTTATTAAATTTTTATTCACGTGCATTTTAATTCGATTGTTCCATATTTGGGTCCCTTTTAATAAATAAAATAAAATATGTCATTTATTTATCAAATATTGTGACTTATTATTTTTTATGTTGAACCTTTTTTCTAACAATTAGTCAAAAAATGTTTTAGTCAAGTCGAAGGATAACCGCGTGTTAGCGGGCGTTTCAAGTGCCTTAAAAACCTTCTTGAAGCGTAAATAGGAACTTCTTACCCATTTTCTCTAATTTTGAAGACTTAATCTGTTAGAGTCTTTTAAAATTAAGTTTTCTTAATTTCTTTAAAAAATTAAGTGGCGACTCTTTTCTAAGTATTTTTCTCGAATTGTTTTATACTTAGAACATTTCAAAAAGTGATTTTTTCTACAAATGGAAAAATTACGGCGCAACAATAGTTTTCCTTTTTAGAGTCAAACGATAATAACTTTGACTAACATTTTACAATGTATTTTTTCATCATATTGATATGCAAAAAAGGGAATTTATAGTACTTTTCGTATAGTTTTTGAATATCTAAATTTTTTATTTAAAATATCGAATTGATGTAATCTAATTTAACTTTGAAAATTAGTCAAATTAACTTTCGAAAAATGCAACATGACAATTAAAAGTGGATAGAGAGAGTAAGAAAAATAAATTAGAACAAAAAAATTGTGACAAAAATAGTTATACGAGGAATTTGTAAATTTTAAAAGTGCAACGAATTCAGTGATTAAAATATAAAGATTGAGCCTCTAAAATTTTGATCTGCCCCTGTACTGATCAATTTTTACCACAGGAGCAAATAGTAATGATAATTTGCATGCATGAAGAGGTAACAAAAAAGATATCAATGTTTTAGGTCAAATTTTGTATTTGTCTTTAAAAAATTCACTTAACGTATACAAGCACTTGGAAGAATTGAAAATGGGCCTAAAGAGGGCCCAACCACAAAGTCACCACCTCAGACCATGAAATGGGCCCAAACATGGTCGTGGTTTTGATAAGTGGCCTTAATAATATAGCCACTTGTAATAACATCATTCGATTATGCCATGAAGAAGATGTGTGTACCAACTTTCAACTCAATGGAAACTCTAAACTGCAAATTTCTCATGAAACTAAGGTAATGATGGAATTGAAGTTGAGCTAAAAAATAATTAGTATTGAAAAAACAGCTGAAGTTTGTGAGTCATTGTCGAAACTCAATTTTTTGCATATCAATAAAAGTTCAAAGATGGAATTTAGAGCTACAATTTTGTGTGATAAGATGAAGGAGTTGATTTATGGACCATCTCATGGAAATGATATGGAATCTCAATTACATTTATGGGACTACAAAATTGAATTTGATACATTGGAGTACTACTTATTGCCAACAAGTCAAAATCCAAACATGTATAGTTACATGCAAAATGTTTATGAAATTCATACCTTTTTATTTGATGAATTGGCTATGCTAGTAAAATATTACAAACTATGGATGTACTTGATATGAAAGAAAATGTTTTCATGAAAAGTAAATAATTTAGGCATGCAAATGCTATGAATGTGAAGGTGAGATAGGTGGGGGTTGGAGGGAGATGAGGGTAGGGGATAAGAGGAGTATAAGGGTTGGGGGTGGTGGGGAATGCGAGGTGGGAGGATGGGGAAGAGATAAGGATGGTAATGGGATGTGGCGGATGCGGAGTGGGGCGGGGCAGGTTTAAGGTTGTGCAGGGCAGGGAGGGATGTAGAGCAGGTAGAAGTGGTTTTATTTAAAAATTAATGTAGGGCAAGGGTTGCGGGTCTATACAATTTTATGCAAATTCAAATTTAATTTTAACTTTTACACGTTATAAAAGTGATAGAACAATATCTATGCGGACTGGTCTATGCGGGAGAGGGCGAGACAAGTTGAAAAAAGGATTAATTTTGTCTGATATGATATAAAAAGGCTGCTACTTTATGGAATGTGAACATTATTAATTGCGTTATGAAAATATTTTAGTTAAAAGACACGTGTCAAATTAATGTTGCATGCCTTCTTCCAATATTGGTCATGAAAGTTTAATTAAAAAACACATGTCCAATTAAAGTCTCCCTTTGATTGACGCGAATTATGAAGTTTTTTCAATAAATATTTATTTTTTATTTGACATACTATACATAATTAAAATGCAGAATTTTTACTAGATAATTAAATAAATAATAATAATAATAAATTAATTAATCAAAACTTTAAGAATTAAAAAAATTAAATTAAAACGCGATTATTAGATTATTAATGAATGATTAACCAACTCTTTTATTATGCAGTAGATTTTGACACCAACGATTTTTTGTTGCCATATTTAATATGCTACATTCTTATGTCCATTAGTGTGAAGGATATTTTTATTTCATAAATATTAATGATAAGAGTACTTTGGTCTAATAGATCATATTATTACAATGAGATCCTTCTATTTTTAATTAAAAACTTGGATTCTAAACTTTTAGAAATGTAAAATATCTTATTAGAAGTGTCGTGTCCAAAAATAGGTCATGTGATAAGTGAATTTATATTTAGTTGGACGAAAGCAAATAAAATAATTATTTAATTTGCATGAATTGCCTTTATTTTGTAGTGGTCTTTAATTTTTGCCCTCAAATATAATGATCTTTAATTTTTGCCTTCAAATATAATGATCTTTGATTTTTGCTCCTATTGCTCATTTAATGAAAATTTATGGATAAATTTACCCTTATCTAATCTGACCTAATTTGCTCGGCATAAATTTAGAAAAATTTTACCTTGCTCTGTATAGGTTATATAGCAATTCAGTTATATGGCATAAGTTATGAGGAATATTTTTCAAGCTTCAAATTCTATATTTCAAGCTTCTAAGTTTGAAATAATGGACCAATTTTTTGAACAAACCCTTATTTCCAATTATTTTTTAAAAATGTTATGAACAAACATGTTTCTCATTTTCTAATGTTTTTAGTAATATATGACAGTTAGAAAGTCCTTTAATTATGAAATGAATATCTTCTCTCTTAATTATGGTTAGAAAGCCATTAATTACGGAATGCATATCTCATTCTATTATTGTATTTATTATTTTATATTTACCCTTTTTTTAGTTTTTTGTCTTAAACGTAATTTTAATAATTGTTAGGTATGGTTAAACTTCTATAGTTACGTATTGAAATCTAGAAAGTCATATTAGGACTAGTAGTAAGTAATCTTTAATTTGTCATTTAGTCAAATTACTCTAATTTTATCTAATACGAAACAAATTGCTCCCTCAAAATTGTGAAACTTTTTCAACCTGACCTAATTTGCTCGATACAAATTTTGAGAACTTTTACCTTGTTCAATATAAATTACGTAGAAATTAAGTTATGCAGCATAAGTTATGTAATATTTTTCAAGCTTAAAATTCCATATTTTAAGTTTAAAGTTTGACATAATGAACCAATTTGTTGAACAAACCCTTATTTGCAATTATTTAAAAAAAAAAAAAATGTTTATGAAGAAACATGTTCCTCATTTTCTAATGTATAATTGGTAGAAATATTAGTCAGCAAAGATATTTAATGTTCCACCGAAAGAGGAAATCTAGTTTCCTTCACAACTTAGTGGAAATAGATGTTTTTTTTTTTTGTATTTATCTCAACTCTGAAATCTAGAGGGAGACCGATAGTCTTCTCTTAGATATTGCTTTTTTTTTTTTTTTAATTATGTATTCGGAGCTTACATTGGAGATCCGACTAAATCTGGAGGGAGTCCGATAGTCTTCTCTTAGATATTGTTTTTTTTGTTGGTTTTTCACCTAGATTTCAGAGCCCACATTGAAGCTCCGACTAAATTTGGAGGGAGACCATAGTCTTCTCTTAGATATTGTCTTTTTTTATTATTATTTTCCACCCGGTGTTCGGAGTCCACATTGGAACTGCGACTAAATCTAGAGGGAGACCGATAGTCTTCTCTTAGATATTGCCTTTTTTTTGGGGGGGTTTTCCACCCTGTGTTTGGAGCTCACATTGGAACTCCGACTAAATCTGAAGGGAGACCGATAGTCTTCTCTTAGATTTTTTTTTTTTTTTTTTTTTTGATTTTCCACCCGGTGTTCGAGCCCACATTGGAGCTCCCTCTGCAGGGTCCATTCGGAGATGGGGCTCCCATTAGACCATACTCAGGACTCGAAACCAAGACCTCTTATTAAGGGTAAAGCACTCCCACCAATACATCACAATTCATGTTGGTTGTCTTACATATTGTTATATTCTTTAAAGCTCAAGCATGTGAAAAATGATTTTAATTTATACTTAGATACTACTACAAAAAGGTTTAATTTTATTTCTGTTGTGTAATTGATATGATATGCAGAAAAGGCTGCTGCTTCATGGAATTAAGTTGCATGTCTATTGTCTTCTTCAACAAATGTCACATAGACGAAATAACTACAGTTTCTAATTTTTCTCCAAAAAGTGTACATATTCAAAATTTAGACTTGAATCAATTCAATTTAAAAAGTCATTAATATATAAGGGGACCACGGTTTATGATTGTGCAATAGAAATTATGGCAATAATAGTTGACGATAATGATGGTGGTTATTGATAGGGGTACATGATCAGGTTGATCCAATTTTTTTAAATATTAAATCAAATTATTTGTGTTAAATTTTTAAATTTATAAACCAAATCAAACTTATAAAATTAGAGTTTTTCAACCTCGGGTTTTTTTTTGGATTTTCAAATACCAAATCAAACAATTTGTGTCGAATTTTTAAATTAAACCAAACTAATAAATCTCCGATTTTTTGGGGTTTTTGGTATTTTTCCTGTAAAGTACTCATACAAATATATAATTAATTTGTGCTCCAAGTATTTCTTTAATCCAATCAAAATACAAATATCTAAGTTGTTCTTCAGAAAATAACACAAATTATGAGATGACTGATGACACTAAAATATTCAATTAAAGATAATAATGAAATTGTATAAAATAAATATTGTAAATTGACAAGTCATAATGAAAATGATCATAATTTAAAAGTACTAAATCATGCTAAAATAAGTGAAATAAGTATTAATTACATGATTAAATATTAAAGAAAAATTAAAATGGTTATGTATTTTAAATGTCTAAATCAATGTAAAATTAAAGAACAAATATTCAACATTATTGACATTCTTAGTGTTGAATTAATTATTTTTATGTTAGTATTAGTATTGATTTGATTTTGAATTGAGCTTTATTAGAGTTATTAATATCTATGGATTATAATCTTAATTGGACCATTCAAAATTAAGTCTCAAAAAACTTGAAAAAATACGTTAAAAGATAAAAGTTACGAAAACGTATAAGTAATATTTAGAAATTACATCATACTTTTATGTATAAAATAAATTTAAAAAATTTATATATAATGTGTCTAATTGGTTTGGTCTCAGGTTGATTTTTTATGTTAAAACCAAATCCACTCCAATACCAAACAAAGTCAAATCAAATCCTTAGTTGAGTTTTTTCAATTTGTCTCGATTTGCGATTTGATTTGATTTTCGATTCGATTTTATACACCCCTAGTTATTGGTATTATTGGAAAGTAATAGTGACAGATGGTGGACTGAAATGTGATTTGTAGTGATTGCTAGTAGTATCAATAATGGTGTGATGGATCGTGAAAGTGGCTCGTGTAAGTTTGTGGCGCGACAATGGTGGTTGATGATAGCACTACAATAAAATAGACGTTTAGTAAGAAATAAATTTTTTTTGCGATAACATTTGTTTTCGTAAAAAGTGATAATTGAGTTAATCATATTGGATACGAAGTTACTAAAATTTTTAGTAACATTTATAAAGAATGTTGGTAATTGAGTTAATCACAGTTGTGATAATTGCCATGGTGAAAATAATTGATTTGGAAGTGATTGATGATCAGGATGATAGTTATTTTTTTAACAACCAACAACCTATTTATATTAATGTATAAACGATTTCAAAGAGTTGAATAATAGTCTCAAGTACAATACAACAAGAAAAAAAAAAATTCAAGCAATTTATGTAATAATTGACATCAATAGTGATTAGGATTATAAATAATATTGGTAGGCTGATATATAATTAGTAGCAATGTGATTAGTGATAATAGAGCCTCTTTGAACTTAATGAAAATCTTAATCTTAATCTTAATTATATAAATTACAATTGTTAAAGCTATTTGTTTTTTAAGTTTTAATCTTAATCATTCAATTCTCAATCATTAAGTGTTTTTTTATTTTTTAATGATACAACCACATAACAAGTCCATAGATTGAATGACTAAAATATACAACAAAATATTAATAATATTAAGATGTCTGTTCAAGAATTTCTGCGAATATAATTATTCACTAACTCCATTTCTTTACCACTGTCTTCATCACCTACTATTATGAACTATCAATATACATCACTGCACAATTATCATTGTTGTCAATCACTACATTTCATCGTCATAAAGTCACTAACCATCACTATTATAATAATCATCAATTACTATTGATAATCACTACTATCAATCATGCATGCATCATTATACATCATTAACCAGCTCCATCATTTACCATTAGCTTCCACATTCATTCCAGAACAATTATCAACCATCGATCACCATCATAACTAAAAAACTTATATATTCAATTATTAAAAAGTAAATAAATTTAATTATTTAGTAACCAAATATTAACATATATAATATCTCAATATTTAGATTTAATCTTAATACAAAATAAACAAGACATAATAATAGTTAAATAGACTGGACAGTGACTAAAACTTGCCATCTTAATGTCTCTCTTTTGATATGCATCTTTCTATAAAAAAAAAAAAAACTATCTTTCTATAAAGTGAAATACATTTGTAATAAGTCCACTTAGGGGGCCGGTTATTTGAATTTTTTTTTTTTAGTCGCAATTGAATGTGCTTTTACATTGTGTATATATTTCATTTGTTTAGTTTGTTTTGTCTGATTTTTTATGTTTAATATTTTTTTATAATATTTTAATTTAAAATGTTCATATGATATATTTAAAATTAAAAAATTTTAAAAATATTTTATATATTCTACATATTTTTAATTTAAAATGCTATAAAATTAAAACAATAATATTTTACTTTGTTGAATTCCTTATCAAATCAAAATACAACAAATCAAAATACAAAAAAAATATAAAAGAATCTAATGCTTCCAGAGATTGGTCAATTTCAACTTCAAAGAGGTTGAGGTCGTCTTTTGATTATATAGAGGAGCGTCAATCTATTATTATTATTATTATTATTATTATTATTATTATTATTATTCATAATAAATTTGACTTAGGAGTGAGATGAAATTAGAAGTTTACTCGGACGTCCTATTACCTCCTAAATAATTTTAAATTGATATTATTATATTATTTTTTTATCCATTTGGCATAGATAGTGTATGCACTCTCTTTAAAGAACGTGAGCAACCTAAAATAATAAATATAACTTTATTTTATAGATATTTTGTTATAAAATATAATTTCTTGTTTTCTTTATTATTTAAACTTTTTTCCTTTGTTATTTTTCCTCTTTTTTTCTTCTTTCTTCTTCAAAAATGCATTATCATCTCCATTAAAACCCCCAACTTTCAATGTCACAATTTTTACTACAATTTCGCCTCTTTTTTTTTTTTCTACTATCATTAGTTTAAGTCTCTTCAATTTTAAACCTTTATCTAAAAAGATTTCTTACATTTCGAACAATTTGATGAACCATTAGATTTCAAGATTATTAGGAGGTATCATTTAACCTTTTTATTCAAATTTCAATCAAGCTTTTTCAATTTTTTGGGAATTCATTGATTTTTTTTCCGAATTATTATTTTTAATTTGAAGTTATATGAAAAGGATATAAATTAATTGATGATACTTTCAAAATTTTAAATTTTCTTAAAAAAATAATTAATTTATTATCACAAACTCAACAAAGTTTAGAAAATAATATAATTTTTAAAGGAAAAAATCGTTGGAAAATGAAATTTGACCGAAGAAGAAGAAAAAAAAAATTAAAAAAAATGGAGAGGGACACAACTTGAAGTGGGTGGAGAAGGATAAGAGTGAGAGGTAAAGAAGAAGAAAGAAAGAAAGAAAATGGAGGAAGAAGGTTTGAAAGTGGAGGTGGGTGGGGCGGAATGGGATGGAAGGTGAAGTGAATTATAAGATGAAATTAAAATAAAAGTAATAAAAATTAAATAAGTCAAAAGTAAGAGAAAGAAAAAAAAAAGGTTAAAAAAAATTTCAAAATATAAAAAATATATTTTAAATTAAATTAACACGTGTCAATTTACACCCACAATCGGCCACCATCTATCATCACCAATCGTCGTATAATTCTTTTTAATAGTGTTAAATTAAACTCAATATTTTATTTATTAATTTTTAAACAAATATAAAAGTTACATATTCAAGTATTGAATAAATAAATAATTTTGATTATGGAATCCTCAATATTTAATACAACATCTCATTATTCAAATTTGTATTCATCACAAAATATTTTTTTATCGAAAACTCAAACTCAATCTTTGATATGTATCTTTCCATCAAATCAAATACATTTGGAAGTGCTTTTACATTGTATATATACTTTATCTATTTAAATTTGTTTATTTTTTTAATTTTCCTAAAAAATAATCAGCAATTCTTGAATTTTAATTTTTCATATGAAATATTTAAGATCATAAAATTTTAAAAAAAAATTATATATTCTACACATTTTAACTCAAGACACTACAAGCTTTGAAAAAGTATTAAAATCTTTTGTCAAGTCAAAGACGAATGAATGGAATAAAAGACCTTGAGATTGACTTTTGCGTCAAACTATTATTATAATTTGTTAAGAGTAAATTTGACTTAGGACTTAGGAGTGAGACATATTTAGAATTTTACTTCATGGATCATATTAATATTTATTTTATATTAAGAAGTGGATTTAAAATTTAAATTTTATGAGTTCAACATTTAAGATTTTTAATAATAAATCAATTATACTTTTAAAGTTATGAATTCACAACTACTACTTATTGTAGTTTAAATATAATTTATGAGGTACATAGTTTTAATGAACATGATGATATTAAATTATTTTTGTCCATGTTTGTGTTATTTGTAATCAGTGTCAATCTATTGTGTATATATCATGATTAACTACGAAAAGGATTTTTTTTAAAATGTCCTTTTAACATTTTATAAATGATTTAAAAATGTCTTCCTTCCATCCGTTGAATAAAAAAAATAAAATTAATGACGTGTTTAAACTTTGTTATTACTAGTCTTAACAGGATTCTTTAAGTTTTTAAATTTTAGCATTAGAATACTAACAACATCTGATATATTTAATTCTATTTAAAAAAATATGTAAATGATAAATTAATTAATAACCGGTTGATGATAATGTATTTCCATAAATTTAGGTGTGTGTAATTGATGGAATATTGATTTCATGGATTTCTCCCAATAAATTTGTTTTTTCCCTATTAATTAGAAAATGTTAATTTTGATGATAATGTATACTTTCCATAAATTTAGGAGTCTCATGGGATATTTTTTTTTTCCATGCATCAGAAAAATTTATTTCTCTTCCGTCTTCTCTAAGAAAGGTATCCCGATATTATTTTCTAGTGTCTAAATCAATTTATCCTTTTCTAGTCTTACCAACCCTCGACAAGGGTAAAAGCGAAAGTAAAAAAAGAAATTAAGAACTAGACATAACATAAGCATGCAAAACTCATAGCATAACACAACCTTCCTCAAAATCTAGTGTCACGTATACATGTCTCTAAGTACTACAATAGATTAAAAAAAATATATAAGTTTGAATGTATTAATATCTAGAGTAGATCAAGGACATAATAAAAGAGTAAGTGATATCTACCGTGATGACATGCAACTACCTCACGAACTCCAGAACCAAGCCTCAAACGAAGATGCGAGGGATGACTAAGACGACCCGGTCTCGTAACCTATAAAGTGCAGAAAGAAAGGGAGTGAGTATCAAAACAACAATGGTATTTAGCAAGCATCTCAATCCTAAGCAGAGGCGGAGCCAGGATTTGGTGTTTGTGGGTTCTAAATTTTAAAACAGAACAACATATTAGACTAATATAACAATCGTTAAAATTGCACTCGACAAGTTGTTATGTTTTGAAAATAGAAATGATGCATCATTCTATACACTTTCAAATACTTCATTTATTAATATGACGATTTGAGTTATTTTTTTCAAAGTTCTAAAATATTTTTTGATAAAAGGTAGATAAGTGTTATATTTTAGTATAACTTTTGAACATTTTTTTCTATAATCTCAATATTGTTTCAAGTAAAATTAAAATTATTAATTTCATCATTAATATTATTGGGACCTAAAGGGAAGGTTTTACTTGCTTCACCCTCGAGCCACTCTTGCCTTGAAAGTTACAGTTCCGAGAAGCAAACAATAACTTAACTAATATAATCAATTATTAATACGTGGAACAGTCTTAAAATCAAAGATTAAAATAAGATCTTTGAATAAATTGTTATATAATGTAAAGACAAATAAAAAAAAAAAGAGAAAAGGGAGAGCTGGGAGGAACTGAGAAGAGTAAATAGTACTTACCAGGGCAAAGGCCTGCACTTTGACAACAAGCAGTAGCAATGAAGTAGGTAGTAAAAATTAGAGCCCTAACTTTTTTTAAAAATAAATTTTGGATCTAACATTTTAGAGTATGACACTATATTTTTGTTACTTACAATTATCTATTTTGAAATTAATAGTCAGATGTTGTTTTGGAGTATGACACTACTTTTTTATTATTTTCAATTATCAATTTTCTATTTTATTGTTTGAAAAAGAATTTAGAAAAATCTATATAGGAAAAATTGAATTAAAGAAGAGTAAAAGATAGGCACAAAGCACATTTTTAATTCAAAATAAAAAAAAAATCCAAAAAAATTGAATTAGATAAAAAAAAATAGTTGTCAATGGGGCTCGAACCCACAACCAATGAATTAGAGCTATCCGCACTTACCACTGCGCCACACACCTTAGTTTGATGTGGGTTCACACTCAATATTTAAATATATTTGTACATGATTTTTTAGTACGTATATAGGGTCTATGTAAAAGTCAGTGGGTTCATCCGAATCCCCATTTAACACTGTAGCTCCGCCCCTGACCCTAAGTAAAGCGATATCGAACACAAGTACCTTGACACATCATCTGAACTTCCACATACTACAATCTACACAGAAAATCAGAACCAATCCATCCTAACAGTTTCACAAGTAATGAAACAACACAATACCTATAATACACCATAAATCACATATGAGAGTTTCCGTAGCATCATCACATCCTTTCATATTCAAATAACCACGAACATTACACTAAATGTCAAGAATAATAATGAAGTGCAAATGCAATGTAATGCAACTATCATATATAGAATGATGCATGTTTGTCCTATTGATACACAATCGTTGTCTAGCAACCCGAGACACATTTGGGACATCTTTCCATGCATCAATACACACTTGCTGTCTAGCAGCCCCTGTGATGGACGTATTAGTTCATGCATCTGTTGAAAACATTTCTCATCGACATAATCGTCGGAGTTATTTTTCACCGACATAAATATGAATTGCCGGAATCCTTTTTCATCGACATACACGCCAATCGCCGGAGCCATTTTACATCGACATAAACATCAATCGTCGAAATCATTTTTCATCACCACATCAACAATTCAAATCTCATAACCAATGCAAACAAGCATATTCATATGCATATAACAAATTCACACAAACAGGACACATCATCAAGAATAAGTCAATATAATTATTCAAGTCACTTGTGACATATCATACACTATCACATCAACAAATTCATTTTTCCGCACATGATCATTACTAATATACAGGAAACATTTTATAACAAATTTAATATATGTGGACTCTCACCATTCCCCATTACTACCAATTGCACAACAAGGCATACAAGGTTCAATACACTTATTAAAAGGTGAAAGAGGTCCACTTGCCTTAATAGGAGAAATCAAATCGAAACTTGAGCATCTTCTTCATGCCGATCCATAGAATCCATTCCAACTAATCAAATATAGAATATTCATAAGAAAATATGAACAATAATACTCATAATGCTGATTTTGAAGATCGAGCGCGAAACAATCCAAAAGTCAACCTCGAGAGCTAAGGATAAATCTGAAATTTTTATAGAAAAACATGTTACCCAAGAATTTAAGAACTCATATGAAAAATTACATAAAAATGAGTTAAAAATCATCCCCAAAATCCCAAAATACAAGATCAAAAATCATAAGAAAAACTCCGAATTTCCGAATCCGAAGTCCCGACTCAAATCTGAAATATTTCTTGAAAAATATCTTGCTTATGCTTAGGAAATTTCAAATTTCATCGAAAATGGAGGTAAGTACGATCTTGAAATTTTCTATTTAGCACACTTCAACTTTATTGGGAAAATTATAAATTTTCAAGCTTATATGCGGTTAATAAAAAAAATAATTGATAAATCAGTAAGTTTATGTCCAAATCAATTTACCCATAGTATAAGGATCCAAAATATAAATTTTTAATCAAAAACTGAGTCCAAATCGATGAATCTCAATTTTTCCCAAGAAATTCACGTATGAGGAAAGAAAATTAGATGAAGAAATCTGAGAAATACCAAAATGTGAAGATCAATTCTGAGAGTTTTAGTAACCCACCCAAATTTTATTTCGAAAAGTCCTATGAACTCCTTAATATCTTGGCTACAAGAAAATATCAACCAAACCTTAACATTACACCCCATAACTGAATGTCCCTATACCTCACTTAGTCTAGATTCCGTCTTGGGCTGGCATAACCAAAAAAAATTAAGCATATTTAATTTAGAATATTTTTCTTATCGTTATCTAACTATAGCTTAAATATAATTAAATATTCTCCATTTTGAATTTGCAATTTTAAAGTTTACACGAACATCAAATTAAAAATTAGAACATCTAAAGTAATTTCGAAAATTATTCTCCTTGCACAACACAAACATTATTATACTAGGTTGACACAAGAGTAAGATGAATTTAGAATTTCAACACAAACATGTATAGTTTCTTACTAGATATACACCTTCTAAATTATGCACATGATGTTGGGAAAGACAAGGCACTAACAAGAATGCCAGACAGGATAGCAGCGGAATAATACCCAAATCTAAACTTTCCCTTTCAATTTGAACCAAGAGAAGACAAACCAAATCAAGCAATATGAAGAATGGACAGCAAATATTCAACCAAACTAAAACAATAAGATAAGAACAAGCCAATCACACAAGACACAACGATTTACGTGGAAAACCCTTCGATGTGAAGAGTAAAAAATCACGGGACCAAAAGCTCCACTATAAACACCAAGAGTTACAAAATTGTTCTCCAAAATTGGCCACAAAACAAGTGCCAAAAACGAGCAACAACAAATCAAGATTGCACCAAAAACTAGAGAATTAAAGAAAAGATTTCACCCAAAACGCGCTACTGTTTACGCCCTCAAATCAGAAGCTACAGACTCCAAAACCGATCTCCACCGTTGAATTGCAAGAACCAGATGCTGAGAACTCTCAGTTCAAATTTGAGTACGATCCAACGGTTAACGAAGCGGTAAACTCTGTCTGAAGCGGACTGCCTGAGCAGAAAATTTTCAGAAGCAAAAAACGGGATTTTTTCTCTTTTCTCTCAATCTCTAAAACGAATCTCTCTTGATTTTTCTCTCTTGTGTTTCTGAAAATAAGACTAAATAAGCCTTATATATATGCCACATAATATTTGTGTTATGGGCAAAAGTGGGCTAGTCCTAATAGGACTTTTATTTATCCACATAGGAAGGGAAAACAAATCCTAAACCCAACAATTCTCCCCCTCACAACTATGTGGAGGAGACCGCCATCCCAGCGATCATGCAACAATCCTCAAACTTCCCTCTTGGCAAAGCTTTAGTCATCATGTCGGAACCATTATCATTGGTATGGATCTTTTCAAGTTCAAGCAACTTAGAATCCAACACATCTCGAATCCAATGATACCTCACATCAATGTGTTTAGACCGACCATGAAATGTAGAATTCTTGCCAAGATGAATAGCACTTTGACTATCGCAATAAAGCACATACCTCTCTTGAGCACAACCAAGTTCCCCCAAAAATCTCTTCATCCAGATCAACTCTTTGCAAGCTTCAACAGCAGCAATAAGCTCAGCCTCTGTAGTAGATAAAGCAACACATTTTTGCAACCTAGATTGCCAAGACACAGCTCCCCCTGCAAAAGTAATCAAGTAGCCTGAAGTAGACTTACGAGTATCAACATCACCAGCCATATCTGAATCAGTGTAACCACAAAGAATAGGCTTCCCTGTACCAAAACACAAACTCAAACTAGAAGTGCCACAAAGATATCTCATAATCCACTTAACAGCATTCCAATGCTCTCTTCCCGGATTAGAAAGAAAACGGCTAACAATACTAACAGCATGAGCAATATCTGGTCTTGTACACACCATTGCATACGTCAAACTACCAACAGCTGAAGCATAAGGAACTTTCTTCATATCTTCCTTCTCACCATCACTGGAAGGACAATGTCTAGTACTTAATTTGAAGTGCATAGCTAAAGGTGTATTGACAACCTTAGCTTTGTCCATGTTGAATCTATGAAGTACTTTCTGAATATACTTCTCCTGTGACAACCATAACTTCTTGGCATCTCTATCACGGACAATCTGCATGCCAAGAATCTGCCTTGCTGGTCCTAAGTCTTTCATAGCAAAAGACTTATTCAACTCTTGCTTCAACTCTTTAATCCTGCAAGCATTATGACCAACAACAAGCATGTCATCAACATAAAGCAAAACGATAATAAAGTCACCATTAGAGAATTTTTGCACAAAAACACAATGGTCTAAAGAAGTCTTCTTGAAGCCCTGCTGATTCATAAAAGAACCAAACTTCCTGTACCATTGCCTGGGAGCTTGTTTTAAACCATACAAGCTCTTATTCAATTTGCAAACATAATTCTCTTTTCCCTTGACTTCAAAGCCTTTCGGTTGCTCCATATAAATTTCTTCATCCAAGTCACCATGGAGAAAAGCAGTTTTAACATCCATCTGTTCAATCTCTAAATCCAGACTTGCAACCAAGCCTAGAACCACACGAATGGATGACATCTTCACAACTGAAGAGAATATCTCATCAAAATCAATCCCCTTTTTCTACTAAAACCCTTCACAACTAATCTAGCCTTGTACCGTGGAACTGGGTTACCATCTTCATGTTTCACCCGGAAAACCCACCTGTTTTTCAAAGCTTTTCGATCTTTAGGTAACATAACTAAATCAAAGGTATGATTATCATGTAGAGACTTCATTTCATCCTCCATAGCATCAAACCACTTTTCTTTTTCTTCACTTTCCATGGCCTCATCAAGACTCTCTGGTTCTCCCCCATCAGTCAAGAGTACATACTCATTAGAAGAATAACGAGATGAAGGTATTTTCTCTCTAGTAGATCTTCTGAGAGAGCTCTCTGGAGCATCAATAATAGTTGGTTGCAGACCAACCATATCGTCTTGCACTAGAGCATCAGCAACATACTGGTCATTCTGAATATGATCACCATCTTCAATATCAATTTGATTTTCATGAAGATTTTCACGTGGTGGAATAGTCAAAGGCACTGGATCAACATTAACTAGGCTGTCAGTACTCTGAGAATCAACTTTCTCAACTTTGTCAAGATCTTCAATTGTTTGGTCTTCAAAGAACACAACATCACGGCTTCTAACAAGTTTCTTCTCAACTGGATCAAAGAAACGATAGCCAAATTCATCTTGACCATAACCAACAAAGATACATTGCCTAGTTTTAACATCTAACTTTGACCTTTCATCCTTAGGAACATGCACAAAGGCTTTACACCCAAAAACTTTAAGATGATCATAAGAAACATTCTTACCAAACCAAACTCTGTCAGGGACATCACCATTCAAAGCAACAGTAGGAGATAAATTGATAACATATGTAGCAATATTAAGTGCTTCTGCCCAAAAGGAATCTGGCAGCTTAGCATCTGAAAGCATACATCTAACTCTCTCAACAAGAGTTCTATTCATCCTCTCTGCCAAACCATTTAGCTGAGGAGTCTTTGGAGGAGTTTTCTGATGCCGAATACCCTGCTCTCTGCAATATCTATCAAAGGGGCCAATATACTCACCACCATTATCAGAACAAACGCATTTCAATTTCTTCCCTGTTTGTCTCTCAACCAAGGCCTGAAAACTCTTGAACACATCAAGTACCTGATCCTTGGACTTCAAAGAGAATACCCAGAGTTTGCGTGAATAATCATCAATAAAAGTCACAAAATAAAGTGCACCACCATGAGACCTTACCTTAAAAGGACCACACAAATCAGAATGTACCAACTCCAACAAATCAAGCTTTCTTGAAGGCGGATGACTCTGAAAAGAAACTCTCTTCTGTTTACCTGCTAAGCAATGAACACATTTGTTCAACTTTGTTTGTTTCACTCCAGAAAGCAAATTCTTCTTAGCCAAATTGTGCATCCCCTTCTCGCTCATATGACTCAGTCTTCTATGCCATAACAATGATGAAGTATCATTCTCCACCAAATTTACTGAGCCTTTAGAAATGGAGCCTTGAAAAGTATACAAGTTAGACAACTTATCACCACGGGCTACAACCATTGAACCTCTAGTAAGCTTCCACTGGCCAGCACCAAGGGTATTAACATAACCCTCATCATCAAGGTATCCCACAGAAATCAAATTCAAGCGAACATCTGGAGCATGTTTGACATTATTGAGAACTAGTTTGGAACCATTGCTACTTTCCAAACAAACTGTCCCAATACCAAGAACTGCAACCTCATGATTATTACCCATTTTTAACATCCCAAAATTACCTGGAGTATAAGAAGAAAATAATTCCTTCTTGGGCGTGACATGAGAAGTAGCACCAGAATCCATAAACCAGCTAGACTCATCACGAACAAGATTGACAGCATTTTCATCACAAGAAACAAGAAGATCATCATTAGCAACAACAGCAACACGATTTTCATTGTCACCTTCTTTCTTTTGTTGTCTCATATCTCTCTTGTACTTAAAACAAAATTTCTTGATATGCCCATTCTTGTTGCAATAGTCACATGTAACATTCTTGTATTTAGACTTTGACTTACCTCTACTTTTATCTCTGTCACTCTGACCTCTGATCTTGTTTCTCCCCCTATCTTCAGTAACCAAAACATCGGAGTGTGAAGTAGAAGAAGTTGAACCTTGAGATCTTCTTCTCATCTCTTCATTCAAGACACCACTCTTAGCATATTCCATGGTCACAACACCACTGGGAGCAGAATTAGTCAAAGAAACTCGAAGAGTTTCAAAAGAGTCTGGCAGAGTATTAAGAAGCCATAGTCCCTGTATTTCTTCATCGAATTTTACATTCATTCCAGATAGCTGGTCAAGAACACCCTGAAAATCATTAATATGATCAGAAATAGGAGTGCCCTCTTTATACCTGATATTCATCAATTGTTTCAATAGAAACAACTTATTGTTGCCAGTCTTCGAAGCATATAGTGTCTCAAGTTTGTCCCACAAACTTCTAGCATGTGTCTCATTCACAATGTGATTTCGAACATTATCTTCAACCCATTGTCTAATATAACCACAAACCTGCAAGTGCTCAAATTCTCATTCCTCATCCGTCATGGACTGGGGTTTATTAGAGGTAAACACAGGTAAATACATTTTCTTGACAAATAGAAGATCTTTCATCTTACCTCTCCAAATATGATAGTTACTACCATTCAAACAAACCATCTTGCTCATATTTGCCTCCATCATTCAAATCAATAACAAACAACAACCAACGCTCTGATACCACTTTGTTGGGAAAGACAAGGCACTAACAAGAATGCCAGACAGGATAGCAGCGGAATAATACCCAAATCTAAACTTTCCCTTTCAATTTGAACCAAGAGAAGACAAACCAAATCAAGCAATATGAAGAATGGACAGCAAATATTCAACCAAACTAAAACAATAAGATAAGAACAAGCCAATCACACAAGACACAACGATTTACGTGAAAAACCCTTCGATGTGAAGAGTAAAAAACCACGGGACCAAAAGCTCCACTATAAACACCAAGAGTTACAAAATTGTTCTCCAAAATTGGCCACAAAACAAGTGCCAAAAACGAGCAACAACAAATCAAGATTGCACCAAAAACTAGAGAATTAAAGAAAAAATTTCACCCAAAACGCGCTACTGTTTACGCCCTCAAATCAGAAGCTACAGACCTCCAAAACCGATCTCCACCGTTGAATTGCAAGAACCAGATGCTAAGAACTCCCAGTTCAAATTTGAGTACGATCCAACGGTTAACGAAGCGGTAAACTCTGTCTGAAGCGGACTGCCTGAGCAGAAAATTTTCAGAAGCAAAAAACGGGATTTTTTCTCTTTTCTCTCAATCTCTAAAACGAATCTCTCTTGATTTTTCTCTCTTGTGTTTCTGAAAATAAGACTAAATAAGCCTTATATATATGCCACATAATATTTGTGTTATGGGCTAAAGTGGGCTAGTCCTAATAGGACTTTTATTTATCCACATAGGAAGGGAAAACAAATCCTAAACCCAACACATGATACACATATAATTCAACAATATCGACTATTGATGGAAGACTAATTTATAATCATCATCTTTGAAACGTGCTTGACTCTATTTTCAATTATTTGTTCAAAGTTGTCGTTGAAATGCATAAATTTTACCCAAGGGGAATCAACTTTCTTGCTGAAATCTATAAAAGGAGTTTTACTTTTAGTATAATATATTATTGAGAACTAATATTTGTAGTTACTCCATTTAAAGATAAAAGAAATAAGCAAAAAAAAAAAATAATAATAAATGGAAAATTGCTTGAGAAATAAATCAGTTCCAAAATTGGAAAGAAAATATTTGGAGAGAAATAGAAGGAATCATATGAAGAATCTATGTTATCAGCTTCAATCCATGCTCCCTACTTATGCCTCTAACTCTAAGGTTAGTTATATAAAGTTTTTTAGTATTGAGTTTGTTATGTTTTTAAAATGAAGAGTTGGAAATTTTGAATTCATAAATTTTAAAAGTGTAACGGATTTAGTGATAAAAATATAAAGATAGAACTTTTAACATTTTGATTTGTCTTTGCGTTGAAGGAGATAATCATTCATGCATGGGAAATATATAGCCTTTTGATTAGGGGTTCATTTGAATTTATAACTTTCGATACAAAGTTTACACACATATATAAATATTTTAACCTGGCCTCATTGACAGTTGAACACCTCAACATTCATTGTAACCATCTAGCGATAATTCTACTTAACACATATGCTTCTCGTGAACACCTTAAATTTATAAATGCACGTCAAGACATTTCTTGATGTGCAGTTTCAAAATTGGATGATTACGGGGTCATATAAAACCAAGTCCAGGTGTGTAGATGTGCATTTCAAAGTTTGGGTGTCACTACAACAAAAATAACTTTTAGTGGTAATATATAGACTCATTAATAAAGAGTACTAAAATATTTATCGGCATTAGTTAATTATCATTAGATCCATTGTCGCTAAAGTCCATTTGTTTCCTTTTTTAAAAAACCTCTTAATGGGTCTGAATGAATCAGATCTATAACAGAGTCTTAATACCATTCAGACTCTATTAAAATAATAAGTGTTCTTTCATAAACCAATTATCTTCTTCCTTGCTTCTCCTCTGGACAAGTTTCAAGTTTCTTCCTATATGTTTCCAATCAAATACCATTTTTTTTAATAAGTAAGTTTTCATAATCTTTTACAAGTATTTATCTAATAGTTTTAATATATAAAATATTCTTGGATGATGATATTTATGAAGAACTCTTCTTGTCACAATTCGTTTGTTGTCAAAACTTCTTTGGAATAAGTTATCATTGTTTCTTGAGAAAAAATTGTTTGAGAAAACAAATAAATCATTTTTTTCTGGGGTGGGTTATAATCTTATTTTTTTTTTAAACAATTTTTTGGAAGAAGTATTCTTGGTTTGGATTATAACTTTTATTGATATATAGTTTAATTCCTAATTTTAAAAAAATATTATACACATTCAGATATTGAAAACAAACAATCTTAATGATTTAGTGTTCAGACCTAGAAACTACATCTTAATATTCAGACAAGCATTCAGATTCTGACATCTTAATCTTAATGATAATCTTAATATTCAGATGTGCATTCAGATTCAGACCTCTTAATCTTAATGTAAACAAATAAGGCCTAAAAGGCATTCGGTAGAATTCAATAGCTTAATTTTGTATTTGTTTTAAAAAAATATCATTCAAACATACACAATTCTTAGTTTAGAACTGACTCAAAAAGAACTAGAATTCAGAATTCATAAACTTCAAACTCTGAATCCGCCTAAGCATATATATATATATTTCTTCTAATATAATTTGAGTACTGTTGCAGAAAACAACAATGACAATGACCGATCAAATAGATGCAGCAGTGAATTACATAGAAAACTTGAAAATGAATTTGGAGATGAACAATAACCACTTGGAAGAATTGAAAATGGGCCTAAAGAGGGCCCAATCACTCAATCCAACTAATGAGTCCGGCCCAAGCACCAAGTCACCACCTCAGATTGAATTCCATCAAATGGGCCCAAACATGGTCATGGTTTTAATAACTAGCCTTAAAAATATAGCCACTTTTAATAACATCATTCGATTATGCCATGAGGAAGGTGTTGAAGTTGTGTCTACAAGCTTTCAACTCAATGGAAACTCTGCTTTGCATATTTCTCATGAAACTAAGGTCTGTATACATAAAATAGTAGTACTTCCTCCGTCTTAATGTATATGGCAGAATTGAATTTTCGAGAGTCAATTAAGTTTTCTTTTTATTAGATTTTTGTTTTTTAAATATTTTAAGTTGTGACTATAATATTTTTTACGTAATTTTCAAAAATAAAAACTTTATTTCAAAAAACTTAAAGTTTCTATATCCAAAAACAAATTCACTGTAAAAGCTTACAAGATTGAATTTCAGAATTTTAAAACTGTGTGCCCCATAGTTAAGTAATGATGCAAACTATTTTTCAGAAAACATTCTAAAGAATAAGTTGGCATTTAGACATGATCATCGGCTGATATTTGAAACAAATTACCGTTCGAAAAATATATTTATAAGTTAAAGTTTTGTTTAACCATGAAAATATATTGAAGTTTGTAACCTGTGTGTCGCAACCCAAATAGTAATATGAACTTATGTATATACATTCATATTTCAAGTTTATAAAGTTTGATAATAAGTTAAATTGTTAAATAACATTTCACATTTGATATATCTATTAATTAGGTGCAGATCAATACAAGTTCAACAATGGAATTTGGAGCTACAACTTTGTATGATAAGATGAAGGAGTTGATTTATGGACCATCTTGCAACAATGCTACAAGATCTAATATACATTTTTGGGACAACATAGTTGAATCTGAATGGTTTGGATTTGATGTATCGGAGTTATTATGAACATTAGGTCAAAATCCAAACGTGCATAGCAATTACATGCAAAATGTTTTCATTGGACATGAAAATAATTGATTTATGGTTCATGCAAATGAGTGTTTGTTGTTGTCAATCAGCCTCGGTCCTTCAATTTCCGGATTAGGAGAGATAAGTTTAGCAATAAAGATATCTGGGACAATGTGAGAGTGACTTCGATGGAAGACAAGATGTGAGAAGCAACACTGAGATAATGTAGCAATACACAGATGCCAAGTACGGAGTTGTTAGAGGTTGACTATGGAGGATTTTATAATAAGAGGTGGAAGTATACCGAAGAAGATTGGAGAGAGATGATTAGTTAGGACATACATTAGTTTTAGTTTATCGAAAATATGACCTTAGCATATAGAAAAGTATGGAGGACACAAATTATTGGGATAGAAGGTTAGACGATGTTGTCTTGTTGTTCATTGTTATTTGTAGTCGTAGTATTGCTATAGTAATTTCTTGTCCTTTGATTTTTCTTTACTATTTGTTAAATTCTTATATTTAAATTATTGTATTACTTTAATGTAGTTTCTATTATGTTATTATACCTTTTTCACTGAATTGCTTTGAACTCTTCTTTTAAATCAAAGATCTATCAAAAACAATATTTCAACCCCTAAAATAAAGATAAAATATGTCTACACTCCATAATTTTGTAACAAGGAGTAAGGTTGGGACAGAGAAAAATTTGTCTTAACAATGGATAATTTTGTTTAATTTGACACATAGTGTGTGATTGAAATGATATGAAGAAAAAAAGAATTTTGAACATAATTTGTGAAAATACTTGGAAACTCCTTGCACGTTTTTTTCTTCATTCGTTATCGAGTATTTATATTAAAAATTTATTAAATTTAAATTTATGTTAAAATTTTTTATATTAAAGTAAAATATTTTATATCAATATTCAAATTCAAGAATCCTAATTTAAAATATGAAGAAAAAAATATTTATTATTCCATTATAATTTTTATCAAATTTTTATGTATCAAAGCAAAATTATTCTTTAATCTTACAATTGAAATTTGTCGATTTTTCAAAATTAAAGTTTCTCTTATCTTAGCAGAAATTATGAAGTTTTTCCAACAAATGTCCAACTTGTAGTTTGTGTTTGGTATGACAAGAATATATTTTTTTTTAAAATGAAAAAAAAAAAATTCTCTAATTGAAATAGAGAAATTATAATTATCTTAAGCTAAAATTGACACTATTTCACATTGGACTGGGAATTTCCTTTGTCCAAACCTAGTCTTAATAATTGTACCTTTTGTTTTCTTATCAAGTTCATTCGTCGTATCACATAAATTAAAACGAATAAATAATAATAATTTTATCTTGCCCCCTTTTGTACAGAAATTTCCTAGGGAATTTCACATGTTATATTTTCGATCAAATCAATTTGTAAAAATGTGCTGGAGTCGATAATGACTTGATCTTGCCGAAACTCCCGCCGTGTTTTAAATTTCTTTCGTTTCAAACTAATTATTATTTTATTTTTAATGGCTTTTATTTTTTTCCAAAGTTAACTCTAAAAAATTATATTTGGTCATAAAATATTGAATTTGAAAAATATTTTTCACTTTAAATTATTCACAAAATAAATAAATACAATAACATGTTTCATTTAATTCGGAGTACACATTCAGATATTTTAATTTGAAATATGCACATTTAGATATTTTCATTCCTCATTTCGTTAAATACTTTAACTTACAAATTAGTTATCTAAATGCGATTAAAATTTATATATCTAAGGATGAGTTAAGAGTAATGTTGAGGAATTCTAGCAAATTTGATGAATATTAATTATTAAATTGTGATTTTCATCATCTAGAACATAAGAAACCAATTTTGTCGTTTTTTTTTTTTTTTTTTATGGGAAACATCCTAGAAGTACTCAAACACAGCACGTGTTTCAACAGTCAATTCCAAGTCATAAAACTGCCAGGTTTTTTCACATTGGCATAATTAGCTTTGGTTAAGGGATGACGCTGATATAATTTTTTTTATATTTAAGACTTGAATTTGAGATTTTTGGTTAAGGATGAAACAGTTTTATTATTGCACCATAATTCATGTTGATTTAATATATATTTTTATTCTCTCACCAATAGTATTATTATTCATTATTATATCTTTTTCTTCATACTTGATTCTGATATATTTTACTTGAACTAAAATTCTATCCAAAACAATTTCTCTATAACAATTAACATGGACAAGACTGTGTACACTTATACTGAATAAATTATTTTCGTAATATTAATAAAATAATAATTAACTTACTATTATGATATAAAAATATCTTTAATCCACTTGCTTTTTCTTGGCTTTCTGTGGTTGACCCAGAGAAGAAAAAACAATGACTTTGGTGGAGTCTATAAATGGAGTTTTATAACAATATTAAATTATTATCAAGTGACGCACATTTCTGAGAACTAAAAGTAACTCTTCATTTACAATCTTGCCCTTTCCTTAAATAGAGTAGCAAGAGAAAAAACGGGGGAAAAGTTTCTAAAAATGGAAGGTTGCGGGAGGTCGAGTTCAGGTCCGGCAGGGGCAAAATTGGAAAGAAAAGATGTGGAGAAAAATAGAAGGAATTATATGAAGAATCTAAGTAATCAACTTTATTCATTGATCCCTTCTACTCATCTCTCTCAGGTTCGCGTTTTCTCCTTCTCCTTCTCCTCCTCCATTTCATCACGGGGATGGATATATAATTTATCTGTGTCAAGTCAAATCAGACGAATAAATTGAAACAGAGAAAGTACAAGTTGTTGATTCATAACTACTATTACTACTTTGTTACTTTTATACATAAACTTATTGTCTTATACGAGAATTGAAAGTACTGAATTCAGATGAACCTCATATCTTTCATAAACTTTAGTTTTGTGGATCAACCTCTAGTTTGAGTTGAACCGAATATCTTTCACCTACATAAACATTATATATGTAATGTTTCTGCGGGTGAAAGAATAATGAATGAACTTGAACACGCTAAATAATTATTTTTATTGCAGGAAACAATGGGATTGCAAGATAAAATAGAAGCAGCAATAAAGTATATAAAAAGTTCAGAAATGAAATTGGAAAAAAGCAAGATGTACTTGGAAGAATTAAGAAAAAGCATGAGTAGTAGAAAGAGGCCCAAATCATCCAATTCAACTAATGGGCCTAGCCCAAGTACCAAGTCATCACCTCAGATCCAATTCCATGAAATGGGCCCAAATATGGTCGTTGTTTTAATAAGTGGCCTTGATAATATAGCCACTTTTAATAACATCATTCAATTGTGCCATGAAGAAGGTGTTGAAGTTGTGTATACAAGCTTTACACTCAATGGAAACTCTATGTTGCAAATTTCTCATGAAACTAAGGTATGATTTGGTATTCTTCGAAAAATAAGTTATATTTTGATATTTAATCGTCAAGAAAAACTACTCCTATCAATCACAATAAAATTGTTTTTGTTTTCAAAAAGCATATTTCATACTTCAATCAAACACTGGTACATCATTTTTTAAAAATATTATAAAATTGGCTTCCATTATACCAAACACATGCTGAATGACATTTCTCCTTTGTTGTTCGAGGCATAAGTACTAAAGAAAACCTAAAATGTCGAGTCAAAACTTGAGGTTTATGAATTTAAGATTTTTCATTCTTTAAGTTATTGAGTTTTAAATTAGTAATTCATAAATATAACTGATCTTCTTATGTTTAAAAAATATTTGTACCAAGATTATTCGAGTTCAAATGAACCAATATTTTCGTCCCTACATAAACAAGCAATTATTTTCCATAAAAAGAAAATGCATGACATTTTGTCACTTTTTTTTATATTGTAGATCAACATGAGTTCAACAATGGAATGTAGAGCTGCAAATCTGTGTGATAAACTGAAGGAATTGCTTTATGGAAAATCAAATGACAATGAAATGGAATCCCAATTACATTTATGGGACTATATAGTTGAATCTGAATTATTAGGATTTTATGATGTAGAATTTCTACCATCAACAAGTCAAAATACAAACATATTTAGTTACGTTCAAAATAATAGGGACTAGTCATTTTCATTTCAGAATAGTAATATTTCATTACAACAATTAAATTTATTCGTAATTGATTATCATATGTCAATATCGTTATTTCATCTTAAATGAATATTCAAAACCTTTTTTTATCCTTCAAAATAATTGAATCCGATTTTATGTATTATTATTTTTAATTATTGATTTTTAATTTACAGAGAGACATGTATGTTAATGATTTCCGATGAACTTTTTATAAAACCATTTCAAATCCGTTAATCAAATAACTCAATATGAATAATGTTTTTTTCAATTTAATTTATTGATTAAACCAAATATAGAGGCATTGAATGCACACAAATAATTATAAATAATCTTTGTGCTAAAATCTAAACCCCATTTAATTATTGGCAACGTACAGCGCTAAATACACTACTAACAAAGTGTATCAGAGACTCTAATTTATTGCCTTTCATATATTATAATATATGCTCTCGTTAATTAATTCAATTTATTTTAACTCGCTCGTTAATTAACTCTAATTAAAAAAAAAGTATTATGAAATGTAGAGGCATTTGAATGCACAATGACAATCGTAATTAATCATCGTGCCAGAATATCAACCACATTTTATTATTGGCAACGTACAGCGCTGTATACACCATTAATAAAAGTGTACAAGAGACTCTAATTTATTGCCTTTTTTCGAAAATAATAATAACTACGACTTAATCTCAAATATATTTAAAATTATAGAAAAACAAATCAATAGGCTCAGAAAATAAGAATTGAGATAAATCAATAAGCTTATAACTAAGCTTTCTTAGTTTGATGGTATAAAATTTCAATCATCATTGCCTTAACCACAAAAAATTGAAAAAATTTGAAGATAATTATAAAGTATCAGGAAAAATAAAATCTTTCTCATACACAGCATTTGGCGTACTGTGTCAGAAGGTGTCCTAAGATTTTATAATTTCATCATATACTTATAGACTATAAACTATGATTTTTTGAAATAATAACTATCGAATTATTATCGGAGAAATTGATCTTAATCTCACAATTGAGATCTGAAGACGATAAAGATATACGTAAAAAATAGAGAATGAATCAGAAAGAACGTAGCGAATAAGGATATATTTTTGGATCATTTGAAACAAAATTGATCATCACTTCTCCTTATGTTCATCATTTTCACTCTATAGAGGAAAAAAATACAGAGAAACAAAAAGAAGAAGAAATTGGAATTCAGTGGCGGCGGAAATTGAGAACGGCGCAGTGTAAAAGTGTTAGATGGAAGTGCTACAGGTTTGATGAATTTATAGGAGGAGAAGAGAAATATGGAGCCCTAAATTGATTAAGGCCCATCTGATTTGATGGTTTGGGCCAATTAGTTTCAGCAAGTCCAAAAGCCCAATCTATTTTGTTTCTCTTTATTTGTTTCACTTTATATTTTAGCTTATTTGATTGAACCTGAATTTTAATAATAACATATCCAGTTGTCTCATACCTACTAATCTTCTATCTTAATTCGCATCATTTATACCTTCTTATCTATCTATGGTCATGTCTTTGGTGAGCCAAAAATGCACTATGTCTTTTCTAATCACCTAACTCTAATACTTTTTCGCTCTACGACTACCTCTCCTAGATTCATCCATAGTTAACTTCTCACACCTTGTACTGAAGAATACGTATTTACTCATCACATTTCCGAACCATTTCATACTCGCTTCCACATCTTGTCTTCCACCAAAGTCACTCTCATCTTACCTCGCATATCTCCATTTATGTCAATAGAAAATTCCACATGTATGCACATGTGGCATAAGCTGGGTGTTTTTAAATTACTTAATCAAGTAGAGGCTTTTTTAAGGCTGTCACTAGTTTGGCAACTAAAGTAATAATTCATGTCAAGTTAAAGAGTGCTTTCAATATTTATCTCATTTAAATTTAGAGAAGAGAGAAAAAGTGACAAATATTTTAAGTAAGAGATAAGTATTGGAAACACCCCCCAAAATTGGCATATATTATTACTTTAGTGCTTTAACTATTGACAGTCTTATAAATATCTCTACTTGATTAAGTGAATTTAAAAGCACCCCTCTTATGTCACATGCGCATATATGTGGAATTTTCTGTTGACATAGAGTACACATAGATATTAGTAATAGAAAAAATATTTAAATAATTAAATGCTAAGAATTTACAATTTAAGAAGATAAAAGAACCTTTTTTTTCTTTTTAAAAAATTATTTTTTTCTTATCACCCATTCCATCCTCTAGCCAGAACCCCAGACTCACACCTCACTACCCACCCACCCCTAAAAAAAATATTCTTTTAAACTTTTTTTTTTGAGGGGGGTGGAGGGTGTAGAGAGTGAGATAAGAAAAAAAATATTTTTTATTTTAAAAACTTTGGGGGTTGAGGGAGTGGTGTGGGTGGTGGAGTCGGGGGTACCTGGTGTGGGGATATATACTATTAACTATATGTTAAGATATAATATTTATTATAGAATAATATTTATTCAGGTTTAATAGATCATATATTCGTTTATAGTGTCTGTTTACTTATATAATAGATGATTTAGTGTGTAGAGTTTTAGCTTATACACAGAGGATTAAATCATCGGTTCTTATAAGTAAAAAGTTTTTTGTTCACAATCTAAGATGGAAATTGGACATGCCATCGGTACGATTGTAGCACAAGATTATATGTAATTTATATTGATTATGGAAACGGTATAGTTCCAACTTCTTGTGCTAGTGCGTTTTGTATGTATTGAACGGGACCAAGTAGAGATAGTTGTTTTAGATTGGTTGACAAAAACATATTCTCTAAACTATTAAATGTACTTATATTCTTAATCCTAATATAACTATTATGATCTGTATATATTAATTATCGTTTTGATTTATTAAAATGTGAGATTCTGAGATGGGTTAATATGCTTGGTAGATTGGATGATAATAATAAATATTGGTGAAATAATAAGTTAGTTGATGCAAGTTTTCATCGTGTCAAACCTTGCAAGTGGATTTATGAATCCGACACATGAAATAAGTTAAGTAGTGCTCTAAAGGAAATTAATCATTAAGTTAAATTCATCAGTAATTTAATTTATTGATTAGTATCTGTAATCTTAACATGGGGAATTACATAAATATTTAATGGGGAATTTTGAAATATAAATAGAGGAGTGCAATTACAAATTTCTAGTGGATGATTTGTAATTTATTATGGTAAGAATAATTCAAAATAATTATTTGAAATTATTTCCATAAGAGGAAGCCTCGGTAATTAATTATGTGGTCCATACAATGGCCATATTTAACTAAAACTCAAAATCCTAATTCTAAGGGGGAAAGAGGAGACTAGCGTGAGTTTTCTTTTAAAAAGAAAACAGGCGTGTAATTTTTGTGGTTGAAGAAAATAGACTGTGTTTTGTTCTCCTTTTTGGACTGGGAAGAAATTTCTATAAGTAGGGATTCTCCTAACCTAGAAAAAGAATGAGTTTTCTATTCGATACTTGCCCACCCAAGTATTGAAAGAGTTCGAATGTAAACTTGGAATCACTGTAGAAGACCACAGTTGATGTTTATCTTGTAGATTCGCTTGAAGGTCTGTCTAACTTGGGGATTCGCTTGAATGTATCTGCTCATGCTTCAAGAGGTATTTATCGAATTAAATTTCAACAAGTTTATGTGTTCTAGCATGATTATGTGTCTAGCATAAACGTTATTGGTTATCTATTATTCATGTAAGTAGTATGATCCTGATATGCTTTCGTTGTGCATATAGTTTTTCATCGATTGGCGTAAAGAACCATGCTTACCTCTAATAACTAGATAGCATGATGTATATTTGTATGTGTGTTTGATCGTATACATGAATATACCGTCTTTTACCGTCAATTTGTGTTGATTATTAATTGTGATATCAAATTATCACTGCGTATTGGAAAGAATTATTGTGCCTTGATGGGTTATTACCACTGCAAAGTTAGAAAAAAGTAATAATGGTGGCTATATAATATAGAGAAGCTGCAAATTTTTATTTAGTATACGGCTTCGATCAATATGTTGTATTGTTCCAAAATAGGTTACATGACTTTCTTGTAATTATGCCAGAAACTAATTTCAAGAATTATTTTTTTCTTAAAAAAATAAAATAAAATAAAAGTAATGTTGCGTGTATTGGCGGCTACCACTACAGATATCCTTGTTTTAATTTTGTTTTACTTTTGTCAAAACTTTTAAAACAAAAGGGAGATAATCTATATGCACTTCATGGAAGTGAAGTGGCAGTGACTGCCATTGGTACACCATTGCATTAAAATTGTTAATTAATTATATGACCATTGTTTTTGGTTCTTTTTGTATAAATAGAAAAAGTTAAAAATTCGTGATTAGTAAATAGTGTTGTTAATGTGGTCTATTTATTTGAAAATTCTTAAAAATTTATACATGTAGAAATATGCTTGGTGCATGAATTGAGAATTATGATTAATAAATAGGATTTATCATAGTAATTTATTT
The DNA here is from genome assembly GCA_037074985.1 of Solanum bulbocastanum. NCBI lineage: Eukaryota > Viridiplantae > Streptophyta > Magnoliopsida > Solanales > Solanaceae > Solanum > Solanum bulbocastanum. The sequence continues at coordinate 4,153,249 of CM073606.1, read as the reverse complement.
ATTTGAATCGTATATAATCTCCTCAATATATCATGTATGAATTGTCCTAAGTGACTACTAGTGGTTGATTTTTTTTTTCTTGAATGAAAATTTACCTTAAGATGCTAGTAATGCTTAATTAATTAATGAGAAGAGATATTAAAGGTTTTCACCCGTCTAAAAGAGAGAAACGTAATATTTTGGATTCTCAAGTATATGTCTTATGCTCATGAGATAATTATTGAAAGAGAATGAAATATAGAATCGTGTTATTTTAATCTTTAACTATGCCTAAAATGGTTAATTTTCGAATTTGGTCATATATAGTTGGAAGGTTATGAATTTTTGTGATCTCTGATTGACTTGAAATTTGATTCTTCCATCGAAAAATCGTTAATATGCGCTTTAGGTAGTTTGTTAGATTAAAATTTGATTTGAATATGACAAGGTCATTCTTTATGTCAGTTGTGTTTTTGTTAATCTCGAACATGATTACACATGCTGATTTAACGTAATTTGATATGTGATAAGAATGTAGGTCATGTTATTTTAATTCCTAAAGATGCTTAAATCACTTGAATTTGAATTTGGTCATAGCTTTGGAAATAATGCTTTTTTTATAGACTCCAATTGACCTGAAATTTGGTAAGTTCATTGATAACGGCCTAGTAAGAAGTACTCATTGCTATGTGGTTATGTTTTGTTGAGGTCGTTAAAATGATTTTAAAGTTGTTCTTTGGAATTAAAATGTGATTTATTATGAATGACATCCTTTATATTGATTTTATTTATGTTATATGTGGTACATGATTACACGTGATGAGTTAACATGAATTGATATATGGTAAGGATGTAGATTTGATTATATTTCTTTAAATCGTTTGAATCTGAATTTGATCATAGCTTTGGAGATAAATATTATTTTTGAACTCTGATTGATCGGAGATTCGATAGGTTCATCATAAACGATCAAATTTAATATACTCATTGTTATGCAGTGATTTGGTAATTTAAGGTTGTTCAGATGATGTTTTTAGATATTTTTTTGTATCTTGAAAATTAATTTTAATGAAAATTACTCGAGTATGATATAGCGGTGATAGAGATTGTTCTCTATAGTCTCCATGACTAAATTTTAGTACTGAAGTATTAAGTTCATGTGTTGACTTAGACCTTCCTCCATAACAGATGATATTAATACAAGTCGTTAAAGTTTAATATCTAGTTTTGATTATCTATATTGACTCTCCTAAACTGAGTAATATTTGATTGGATCAATGGATCTAGGGATAATGATATTCACTTGACTTAAATTAACATATACTCTCCATCTAAGTTAGCTTTTGTTCTAGATTTGTTGAAGTGTATATCTAACACCACATATGTATGTTGCATGAGTAGTCATTTTTTCATCAAAATTTATTGTTCAAGATGCATTGATATTTATGAGGTGTGTTTTGAATTTTAATATTCAATGTATACATAAACATACTTTTTTTTTTTGGAATTTTAGAATTTTATTTTTTATTCTTAATTCGTGTATCTATTTTACAAAATGATGATATATGATAAGACTTACTGAGCGGGAAAATCTTAAATTCTATTTTGGCTAAACAACGTTTTCAACCAAATTGAACATAGTTTTGAAATTCGAATAAAAAAAAAGAACTCTGATTGATCTGAAATTTGGTAGATTCATAAGAACGACCTAGTAAGAAATTTATTTTTTTCCATCGTTATATGAGTTTTTGGTCATATTTGATTGAATAGTAGTGAAGTATTAGTTTTATGTGTTGGCATAGACCTTCCTCCCTATCGGATGGAATTAATACAAGTCACTATGGATTTAATCATCTAGTCTTGATAATCTGTATTAACTCTCCTAAACCGAGTAAAATATGATTGGATCAATGTAGCTAAAGAATTTTCACTTGACTTAAACTAACATTAGACTCTCCATCTGAGTTAGGTCTATATAAGTTTATGGAGTGAATAATCGGTCATTGAACATTTGTATTGCATGAGTAGTTCTCCAATCTCATCGATTGGCTATTCGAGATGCATGGATATATAAGTATAAATGAGCCCTGAATTTTGTAATTTAGGATTATTCGAAATATTATGACCTATTTAATGTATTATATCTCATATTCTCAATAGACTTTACGCACCCACTTAGCACTACTTAAGCTTTTCTTTTAGTAGAGATAAGATACTAATTCAAAGAATGCATTGTACACGTACCTTATGTTAGAAGGAATTATTTTTAGTTTTTAACTAGATAAGAGATGCGTATTTAATATATTTGTTTGTAACTCTCCTATTATTGAGTTTGATGAATATTTTATTTCTTGTGGTATATTGATGCATGATTCATTTATTAGTATTATCTCTCATGAATTGAATTATATTAATTTGTCTCATAAGGGAGAATATCTTAAAAATTAAATAAAATTTATCTGTACATTAGCGTCTAAGTCATTTATTCTGAATAGAATTTTGAGGCTGGTTAATGGATGGACATAACGGTTCATTGAAAGTGAAGTCACTACCAACATGTAGTCTTGTTTAGAAGGAAAAATGACTAAGAGACTCTTCCTCTTAAAAAGGAAAAAGAGGTAGTGATAAGTTATAATTAATCTATTCTGATTTGTGTGGTAAATGAGCATAGGGGCAAAAGGTGAATTTGAGTATTCTGAGTTTTCAACAAGGTTACTCATGATATAAAAATATATAAAGTTATTGCAATCTGATTGTAGTGACGTAAACCCCTTTGCAGAGCTCATAAGTCACTTATCTTATAGAATAATTGCATTTCAATTGTCTACACCAGACACTCTATAATAGATTGATGTAGAAGAGAAAAGAAGTAGACTCTTATGAAGATTATAAGATTAATTATTGACTTATTATGAGTTATTTTATTTCTTTTGGGATAGGTTGTAATAACTATATATCATATTCTGAATTCAATTTCTTTCAAATCAGTACCTTGAACAACAATAGAACTAATTGGATTTGACGTAAGTCTAATCTGTGACATGTTCAGATATAGGATTGTCCAGCACATGTGTTGAGTGGGAGAATAAAAAAAAATCAAAATTAAGAACGGAATGTGTGTGTTAATTGGATATAAGCACATGTGCATATAGTTTTCCAACAAAGGAAAATCCGCAGCCGCTACCCTTTGGGTGCGCACAGGGTGAAACCACCGCTCCTATGCAATAGCTCCCAAACCACATAGGAGGGGCAACCCGTACTAGACAAGCCTAGTGCGACGAGCTCGACCCGTTTATATATATATGCCAAATTAGCAGAAAATTTCATATATACGCATAGGTGGATGACATGTGCATAAAAAAGGTGTTTTTAAAATTACTTAATCAAGTAGAGGAATATTTTTAACGCCCTCAATAATTGAGGGACTAAAATAATAATTTACGTTAAGTTAAAGAGCGTTGTCAATTCTTATCTTTTTAAGTAATGTGCAATAAATTCCTCATTTAACAAAAACATTATCGAAGTCTTCAAATTATAGTGTGAGTTCAAAAAAACAATAGTGTGACTTCTCTAATTTCTATATTTTTTGACAAATTGGTCCTTAATTCTTTTTCTTTTTTTTGATATGAAAAAGTAGTGTCAAATGCCAATTTCGGCTAAGTCCACTCTATATATTTATTGACTTATTTCAAATGATTATTCCTTTTTTCAAATTTTTATTAGATTGGCTATGTCATTGTTCATTTATTTAATTGATAAATACAAAAAATTTAAAATACGTTTTGGACATGCAAATAATATAACATGGAAGGCTCACTGGGAAAGTTTTACACACTACGCAAAGTGGCCAAAATGAATATTATTCTCCTTATTTCAATTTGTATAAAGTATTTAGTTAAATATAAAACACTGAATCTTAATTTATTTTTTTAAAAATAACATATTTTTCAGAATTTACTATGTGAAAAAGCGTGATACATAACTAATAAACAATATTTGAGTTATGAATTCAAATAAGTCTAACGATGTTGACACTTTTCTGACTTATGCTGGCCTTAATCGACACAAGATTTGACATATGCAGCTAATTTTCAGAATTTACTATGTGTACACATCGAGTTTTCTTATTGTTTTTTTTTTAAGAATCTTTTATAATTTTTTTTTTTTTTTTAAAGGGAGAGATCGAAAGCTCTCTTTCATGAGTCTCTTTTGTAGATTTTTCATGTCGATTATGTGAAAGGAAATTTAATAGTTTCTAACAAAAATAAACTATACATTGTGCAACATAAATCAACCGGCTCCAAATAGTATTTTTTTCTGTCTCAAATTATCTATTGTGCAACATAAACCAACCGGCTCCAAATAAACTATAAATAGTATTTTTTTTTTGTCTCAAATTATCTATTGTGTTTCTCGTTTATGATACGTTGTATAAGAAATATTAATTAGAAGGAGTGTTTTAAAAATAATATATTTTACTCTTACTTATGTCTTAAGATATAATATATTTTAATTAAATATTTGCTCTATTGAATTATTTGTAGTCCTCAAGAACAATTACTACAAAAAATAAAATGAGAAAAAATAATTAATTTTATCAAAAAATTCCAAAATATCAAATAATTTTATAAATTTTAAAAAATAGTGAAAATTAGATTAGTATGGTTGGAAAAGAAGACATCCATGTAATTTAAATTGAGAGATGAAAAAAGTGACAAGTATTTTTAAGCCGTTCACGCTTAAATAAATTAATGTGCTATAAATTCCTTGTATAATAAAAACATTATCAAAGTCTTCAAATTATAGTATGAGTTCTCTAATTTCTATATTTTTGACCAAATTGGCCCTTATTCATTTTTTTCGTCTGCAAAAAAAAGTAAAATCACTGCCAAATGCAAATTTAGGCTGAGTCCACTACATTTATCCATTGACTTATTAGAAATGATGATTTATTATTTTTTTTCAATTTTTTAATTAAATTTGACGTTGTCATTGTCCATTCATCCAATTAATAAATACAAAAAGACTGTATTTGCGTTTCAGACAAGGAAATATAACATGGGAAGCATGATCAAACTAAATATTATTTTTTCCATTTTAATTTGTATAATAGTGTTTAACTGGATACAAATTGAACCTTAGAAATTACAAGTACGAGTATAAATTATCTCAAATTGTTTTTTCCAAATAAAAGAAGTTAAACATATTTTTAATAATATATTACGAGAAAACACGCGTCACATGAATAAAAAATATAATAAAGATGTTTGAGTTATGAATTCAAAGTCTAATTATGATGTTGGCACTTTTGTGTTACCTAGCTAGTCGACACAAGATTTTGCTTTGCAATTTTTGTCCTTTCTTTGATATTTTTTTTGAGACATTTCTTGTAATTTTTCTATTATTTTTTTTTAAAAAAAAAAGAGATCGAAAGCTCTCTTTTAAAAGTGTCTTTTATTGAGTTCGGGAGTCTAAATTGTAAGATTAGCATTTCATGTTGATTGTCTTTCTCCCACACTCAACACTTCACCCATTCTGTCCCACTCCACCATTGCCTTCATCGGTCACAGTTGATCTAAAATTTAAAGTTTGTGAGTTTCTATAATATTATTATATGCTAGTTTTATTTTATTTATTCATTTTTTAAAAATAAAATAAATAGATAATTTCTCGATTTTTGTGTCTCGTCGTACTCATGCTGATTTTCAGTGTCATCCTCACCTTCATTTTTTTGTAGAAAATATTTTCCTTCAAATCATGTACACTCATAATTTGTTATGTTTTACAAATTATCGAAAGTTAGAAATAAAGCTAAGAGAACTCCTTATTTCAATTCAACAATCAAAGAGTTTGGATCTGACAACAAATACTCATCTGCATGAACCAAGATACACTATAAACTAAGAGATGTAATTTTACATCTCAATTGTTCTCATGTCCAATAATGAAAAACTTCTTCAACTTCGAAAAAGGTAGGAATTTTCATATTCATTTTGCATGTAAATATACATGTTTTGATTTTGACTTCTTGTTGGTAATAATTCCAATGCATCAAATTCAATTTTGTAGTCCCATAAATGCAATTGAGAGTCCACATCATTTCCATGAGAGGGTCCATAAATCAACTCCTTCATCTTATCACACAAAGTTGTAGCACTAAATTCCATTGTTGAACTTCTATTGATCTGCGAAAAATTGAGTGTCAACAATTGACTCACAAACTTTAGCTATTTTTTCGTATTCAAAAACTTTCAAATACCTTAGTTTCATGAGAAATTTGCAGTGTAGAGTTTCCATTGAGTTTAAAGTTGGTATACACAACTTCAACACCTTCCTTATGGCATAATCGAATGATGTTATTAAAAGTGGCTATGTTATTAAGGCTAGTTATTAAAACCACGACCATGTTTGGGCCCATTTCATGGAATTCAATTTGAGGTGGTGAATTTGTGATTGGGCCGGGCTCATTTGTTTGATTGAGTGATTGGGCCCTCGTTAGGCCCATTTTCAATTCTTCCAAGTGCTTCTTGCTCTTCTCCAATTTCACTTTCAAACTTTGTATATAATTCACTGCTGCATCTATTTGATCTGGCACTGCCTTTGTTGTTTCCTGCAACACTCAAATTGTATTCTAACAAGTATATAATATATACACAGAGTTGAAATCAAGATTTTGAAGTTTATATGTTCTGAATTTTAGTTCTTCAGTTGTTGTGTACAAATTTGGACCATACTCCACCTTTGCATGCATGCTCAAATAATGTTAGCTTAGAGCATGTGATTATTAATCCTATGGGAAAGGAGAATAATTGGATGCATGCAATGCAATGTAAAGACAAATTCAAAATTTAAATTTTATGTGTTCTAACTTTAAAAGTTTTCAATTACAGAATTCATTGTAATATTAAAACAAATGAGTTCAAATCCAATAGATTTTGATATATATATATATATATATCGAAAGTTATGAATTCAGAATTTAAATTCAATACTAAAAACTTTAAAGACTAACCTTGGAGGTAGAGGCATGAGTAGTAGGGAGCATGGAATGAAGTTGATTACATAGATTCTTCATATGATTCCTCCTATTCTTCTCCACATATTTCCTTTCTAATTTTGGAGCTAATTTAGACTTGAGGCAATTTTCCATTTTTTCCTGTTGAGTACTATATTTTTAGGAATATTTTTTTCTAGTTTTTGCCTATTTGGAGGAACTACAAATATTGTTAGCTCTCAATAGTTTTATTATGAGAAGTATTCCTTTTATAGATTCCACACCAAGGCAGCAGCTGGTGCCCATTGGGGTCAAAAAGAACATGCATCATGTAGAAAAAAATTCAACTAAAAGAGAATTGACCCAACTCATGACAGAAAACCATTCATAGGAATTTGCCAATAAAATTGATAGGCAAGTTTTACCGAATATTGATTAGATCAACTATGTTGTATAAAGTGGAGCATTGTCTAATCAAGAACGTAAAGATGAAAGTTACGGAATGAGGATGTGGTGATGGATGTGTCGGCATACCAAAAGAGATAAAATTAGAAATGAGGATACCCATGATAATGTGAGAGTGACTTTGGTGGAGGACAAGATGTGAGACGTTTCAGACATGTGAAGAGTAGATGCATCTCTAGCCTAGTGCAGAGGTATGAGGTTGGCTATGGACGATTTGATGAAAGGCATAGATAAGACATGACACAATTTCAATTTTTTGTACTTCTGTTACTTTTTTTTTGGACCTTCTTAGGACTCGAGCTGAGAGTCTATTAGAAACATTCTATTTAGCTACCTCTAAGGTAGAAGTAATAAGGTGTGCATACACTCTACCCTTCCAAACCTCATTTTATGGACTAGTTTATCCGAAACAATCTCTCTAGCTACCTCTAAGTTAGAAATAAGGTATATGTACACTCTATCCCTCTCAAACCTCACTTTGTGGGACTATACCGATTATGTTAGTATTATTGTCATATATCTAAAATACTTGTGCTCTTTACACTTGTCAACTTATAAAAATGAAATTTTAACTAAGGATGATTTAATCAAAATCCTTCTTAATTTCTAGGAATAATAAGTAATTTTTAAAGGGGTGTGTGTGCCAAAAGAAAAAAAACCAAATAATATATAAATATAAATGTGAATTCATTTTTTTTTTTTGGATTTTCTACAACAATATCAAATAAACATAATAATTGATTTTTAGTCGACTTAGTTAATATTTAATATAAAATACAGAATCTTTGCACTTAGGAATTGACTTATGAAAGGTGAAACACATTGGTCTGAATTTTATTTTTTGGGGAAACAGCTGATATTGTTGAATTTATATCACACGCAAAAAATTATTGTAAAAACATTTTAACCTTACTATTCTTACTAAAAAATATAGTAGTTCTTGTGACTTGTTTATATGATTATATAATATTTGAACTTTAATACAGATCAATAAAATTTTATTATAATATATTCACACTATAGATCGAACTGATTATAATTTATCATTAATAAAATAAATATTATCCATGAAGTAAAAGTTTAAATTCATCTTTTTACTCTTAGGTCATATGGTCGTCTTAACCCCTAAGCCACTAAAGTCATTGCTTGGGGCCCTATATATTTTGGGGTCCCCATTTTTTAAAAATAATAACTTATATATGTTTTTTTTAAAAATATTTTATATGTACTATGAGTGTTATGATTTCTACTAATGAAATTGTATATGAGATGAAAATAAACCTGAATTTCGTAAGAAACAATTTGATGAAAATATTGATAGCGAAATCACAAAGTCCCTTGAAGAATCTTTTAGAGTTAATTGCTTTATATATGTAGAGTAGATCAAACTATTTTTTCACTTCAAAATAGATTTGAACCAATTGAAGCATATGGAAATATTTTTGATTTCTTATTTAGTGGTAAAATATTGAGATCACTAGATGATGAGAATTTTAAATGAACTTTCTTTAACATGTAATGGTTATTCTGATATTGATGGTTTAAATTTATTTTTTGAATTAAAAGTGTTAAGAGAAATAACACAAGTAAAAGATAAAGATCTAATGAAAATCCCCAACCTAATAAAAAGACTTGATTCTTTTCCAAATACACATATTACTTATAGAATAATGTTAGCTGTTCCGGTAAACGTTGACTCAACCGAAAGAACTTTTTTAAAATTAAAATTGATTAATTCTTATTTAAGATTAACAATGTCTCAAAAGAGATTGACTGAATTAGCTATATTATCAATTGAAAGGAATTATTAAACAAATCAATTATAAGCAATAACTAATGACTTTGTATCTAAAAACACTAGAAAAGTAGATTTTAAATAAAAGTACATATGATGAAAAAATAAAATATTAGGACCCCTCTGTTAAGTTTGGTTTTAGGCCCCCAATATTATTGAGTTGGCCTTGGGTCATATACTTACTTATACAACCAATTATAATATTCTCTCTGTTTCAATTTAAGTGACAGTTTTCGTTTTTCGAGAGTCAAACAATTTAAGTTAGACCAAAATTTTACGCATGGAATCTTCAAATTTTTTGAAATGAAATTTATATATTTATAAATTACGTAAACAGTACTATAAGTCACAATAATTGACAATTCAAAATATTTAAAAGATATATGAAAAAATAATAGTTAAAAATAAATTTGTTTGAATCTCGAAATCTGAAAAGTGTCACCGAAATTGAGATGGATAATCATCATGATGACATCTATCCTTTGTGTCTCGAGGTCTTATAGGGATGGGACACATTATTTACCTTTGAGTTGAATCTCTTTTGTTAAACCACTCAAATGTAAAACCACATTGCCAATTTCAATTAGTCAAGTCCTTTTGTATAAATTGACTTGACGGCAATAATTAGAGACTATAGACTTATTATAAATTGAATTTGATTCGATGGAAACATGCACTCCTCGGGGTCCGTGTGCTGGTTCATATAATTTATCGTTCGTTTTTGTATTTATAAATTAAAATAGACTGAAATAATAAAGTAACTTGGATTAAAATGAGTTGAGCAAAAATTGACTAACAAATAAAATCATAATTCAACTTGCTCAATTTTTACTATATTTTGATTTTTTTCTTTAATTCTTATAATTTATCTAAGTGCCTCATGTATAAAAACTTTTCTTGTGTGTCAACTTGAGCTACATGCAAAATTATCTACTCAACCTTTAAATAAGTTAACCTGCTCAAACTATATCGAGTTAATAAATAAGTGAGTTGTTAACTTGTTCAAACTTAAATTTATTAAAAGAATAGTGATTTCATGTGCTAGTTTTGTATAATAACAAGAAGTTTGATAATCAACTTAGGAAAAGTAGGAGTTTTATAAATATTTTGCATGTAACTATGCATGTTTGGATTTTTACTTTTGTTGTTAATAATTCCAATGCATCATATCCAATTTTGTAGTCCTTCATCTTATCACACAGAGTTGTAGCTCTAAATTCCATTGTTGAATTTCTATGGATTGCACCTTATAAATAGATCAATTATTAAATGTTAGTTTAAACAAATCTAGTTTGAGTTTCATTTGCAATATATGTTGATGATTAGAGTAAAAAATATTTTATGTAATTATTAGTTAAAAAAAATTCAAATTCAATTTTTTTTTTTAATTTCATTTTGTATAGTTTGCACGATATTGAGTGAGTAATTAATAGTAATTTTTTATATGCTCAGTAGTAGCATAAATAACATTTTATGCAACCAATTCAATCCCTATTACGTAAATGATACTATTTCCATTTCAATTTGTTTGATTTTAACATAAGAGGGCTATACTAACTGTTAACTAATGTTGGTGTGAACTCGAACGTAGAATCTTCACTTTTTTTTGAAATAAAATTAACATATTTAAAAAGTAAATACTTATTAGTCACAATATTTAACAATTTAAAATATTATACTAAAAATATATATTTTATAACTATCCAAATAGTAACTAAGACAAACATACTCGTGCACTTGTAATAAATGGATTTGATTAAAGAAAAGAAACACTAGTTTTGGACAAGGAATCATAACATGAGAAATTTCATAGAAAAATTATGCACTTGCAAATTAAATTATCAAGTTCTCCGTTTTAATTTATGTGACATTGTAACTAAACTTAATTGGAAAAGAAAAAAGTTCAAATTTGGTTTGTTTTGGTCAAGGAAATTCCTCATCCAATGTAAAACAGTACTATTTTCGGCTATAATTAGAATTTCAAAATGTTTTCCATCGACTTATTACAAATAATAATAAAAAAAAAATTATGCACAAAGTGGGGCTAACTAAATATATTGTTCCTCACGTTTTAATTTACTTAGTATGAAAATGTAATAAAAAGGAGAAAATAATTAAATTCCAATATAAAAAAATGTGGACACATAGAAAATAAGAAAAGTTGACATATAATATATTGTAATTTTCAAACGAAGATGATTCCGTCAAATCATATACTACCCAAAAGAGTGCCACATGAACTTGAAAACATGAATGTTTGATATTATGGAATGATGTTGGCACTTTTTACAAAATTCTTTGATTGAAAGAAAAACTCTACTTTTGGACAAACATAATTCCCTAGGAAAGTTCTGCATTTGACTTATTTGAGAAGTCATTTTCTCCTAATTTTAGGAATATAAGTTAATTTAGAAAATCTTTTAATCTTATTAATTCAATTTGAATTTTGCATATTCCTTTAAAAATAATAATTAATATGAGTATTTTACTATACATGACTAAAAAATAATTATATTTTCATTGAAAAATATTAAGTGATTAGTCTCATAAATATTTTAATTGGATTAGTGAGAAAAAAATAATAGTGTTTTTACACATAAAATAAAATTATAATTAAGAGAACAGATTTTGTTTTCCTCGCTAGGAGGCTTTAGGTAATGCAACGACCTCAGTCAGGGACTTCGAACCATTTTAGGGGTGATCGGCACCATTGGTTATACTATAGTTGATTGATGCAAATCCTAATCCCATTCTGTGACAACTTTGAGTGCGATCGGAAAGGAATAAGGCCCGAAATGCCTACGTCGAAAGAAAAGGCAGTCTTTTAAGTAAATGAGATTTTCTGTATTTCAATGAGAATCTGTTTTCCATCATGAAATTTTATATCATATAAATGAATAAGAAGCTATTTTAGTCCCACCAAAAGCTAGGAGTTTCTTCAACATTTTGCATGTAATTACTTGGATTTTGACTTGGAGTAATTGATAATACCTCCAATTCATCAAATTCAATTATGTAGTCCCATAAATATATTTGGGAACATTCCATATCATTGCTGCAAGTTGCTCCATAAATTAATTCCTTCATCTTATCATACAAAGTTGTAGCTTTAAATTCCATTCTTGAATTTATGTTGATCATCTCCACCTAAATAAATCAAATTATATTAAAATGTTAGTTCTAGTTTGAGTTTGGAATACAACTAGTTGAGATAAAGAAAAAAATATATAAGTATTGTGTTTAACTTCCCATCGACCCTAACATTACAAATACTATTTTTTTGTCAAATATCAACTGATTCATGTCCAAACATCAACTTTTCCATCATTACCAAACATAACCTTAGAATCATTACCTTAGTTTCATGAGAAATTTGCAGTGTAAAGTTTCCACTGAGTTGAAAGCTTGTAGACATTACTTCAACATCTTCCTCATGGCATAATTGAATGATGTTATTAAAAGTGGCTATATTGTGAAGGCTAGTTATTAAAACAACGACCATGTTTGGGCCCATTTCATGGAATTCAATCTGAGGGGTTGACTTTATAGTTGGGCCGGGCTCATTAGTTGGATTGAATGATTGGGCCCTCATTAGGCCCATTTTCAATTCTTCCAAGTGCTTCTTGTTCTTCTCCAAATTTATTTTCAAGTTTTCTATGTAATTCACTGCTGCATCTATTTGATTTGGCACTGTCATTGTTTCCTGCAACATTCAAATTTGTATTAGAAGAACAAATACGGATTCAGGAGTTTGAAGTTTATGAGTTCTGAATTCTATAATTTTTTCGAGTATAGTTAGGTTCCAAAATAAGAACTTGTAAAACAAATACAAAATTTAAAACCAAAGCTCCTGAATTCTACCGAATACCTTTTACACTATCTACTCCACCGGACGCTCCATGCATGCAAAAAATGTTTTTGCCAAGAGCAAGTAATATGGGAAAAGGAGAATAATTAAATTTAATGGATTCAACTTTAAAAAAAACATTGATTCAGTTATCTTTATGTTTTCATCGTTGAATCAGTTGCACTTTCAAAAAATTTAATTAAAAACATAATAAGTTTAATACTAAAAACTTTAAAAGAACTAACCTTAGAAGTAGAGACATGAGTAGTAGGAAGCAAGGAATGAAGTTGATTATAGAGAGTCTTCATATAATTCCTTCTATTTTTCTCCACATATTTCCTTTCCATTTTTGGACCTGCCGGAGGTAATTTCGACTTCATACGCCTTTCCATTTTTCCAATATGTTAAATATTGAACCTTACTTCAAAAACTCGAAAACTAACAATACAAGTAATAGAACGAAGCCCTAAACAAATAAACTTATTAAAATTTGAAGGCAGACCAAAAGCATTACCTATTAAGGATATTTTTTTTAGAAACTTTGTACAATATGTGGTTCAATTCCCAATGAGTTATTATAGTAATAATATGGTATAAATCCTTTTATAGATTCCATCAAGGTAGATTGGTTCCCTTTTGGGTCAACAAAAACATGCATGTTGCAGAAAAACAATATTTAGTGGCATTGTATTATAGCGTCATATATGTATGTATTTAGAACGTCATATTTTTCCGTCCGTTTCGAAAAGATTGTTTCTTTCTATATTTAGTAAGATTTTCAGTTCTAGCCTTTGCATGACAAATTTAAGAGACAAATTATAATGAACTACATGCATCTTTAATATAAATGTACCATTTAATTTGGCTTTCATATTTATGCCTTTGAAGTTCTAATTTTAGGTGTGCATAAGTAGACAATTAAACTTGTATAAAGTTAAACAAGTAGACACATGAGTCCTATGTGACACAATACACGTATGACTCAAATTTGTCATATATGATGTCATGTACGATGTGTATGTTTTTTTGTTCCACTTTATACAAGTTAAATGTCTACTTGTGCACACTCAAAGGTAAAAGACATAAATGTGAGCTGAAACTAAGTTAGATGACATATTTATATATTATGCTTTAATTTAAAATCACAAAATTCAATAATTTCACTTTGTTTATTAAATTTTGTACTCAATCAAATGAAAATTAGGACGGAAAGAGTAACAGACTCAGAAAATGAATCAAAATTTAAAATTTGTGAGTTTATACAATATAAGACTTCAAATATATTTAAGAAATCAAATCTTTAATTGATTAAAAAAAGAAGAAGATTACTTAATATAAATATATGGTCTTTGCACTTGGGAGTTGACGTACTTAACAAAGTTAAAACACGTGTATTTTTTTAGTCTTTTATAAATTTATTAATTTATTTTTATGGGGTGTGACTGTGATAAAAACAGGCACAAGCAACTATTAAAGAGCTAATATTGTCGAAATATATCACGCGCACAAAACCTTAGTTGCTTTCCATTAATTATTGTTTGATTGAGTCGTTAGAATTGAAAGTGAATTATTAACATTAATATATGCAATAGATTAATTTGATATAATTAATGATTAACAAGTAAATTAAAATACTATATATATATATAGTACAACAGACGATAGACGATAGTCAATGTTCTATAATCTTCTTCTTTAATAATAGACTAGGAGTCCTTTGAATATGGTTTATGTCTTTAAGAAGTGAAATTCTAAATTTTTCTAACTCCTAGGTCAAAAACTTACTAATTGTAATAATAAACTGACGTTGTTTGTGTAAAATTCTACCTATGCACATAATTAAAATGCTACCAAATTCTTTTTTAAGGTCTTGTGAGAGTGGGACATATTATTTATCTGTGAAATTTGATTAATGAAATATGAGAAAATTAATCAACTTAAACATATATAAGATAGTAAAAGAGTAACCCTAGTGACTTAAAAGAGTAGTCACAAAATTGATCATTCTTTATATAGTGTAAAAGCACTTTGTAATTCGGCTTAAGATAATTAAAATTTCAAATAGGCGGCCCCTAAACGGGTCCTATTGGCTTGGCAACAATGAATATAGACTTATGATTTTCGTGGACCTTGTGTTTTGGAAAATGAAACATAACACGGCAAGTTCCTATGAATTTATTATTAGCAATGGTGATTGACGTAATGATGGTGTAATGGATAGTAGCAAATGGTAATAGTAGTTACCGCTAATAAATTGTGATAGCTAATGCTAGTTGTGAATCATAATAATGATTGTTCATATGATGGTTATGACTGTTAATGATGGTTAGTGGTGTGATGACGAACTACACTATTCTGTGTCTTTTGCATCTAGGATGGTAGTGAAACTCAGGATTTGTCTGCAATGTCTTTAGAATTCTAGTCAAGTAATCCATGACTATTACAAACAAGTAAGGAGACATGTGATCTCCTTGTCTTACACCCATCTTTGCCTTAAAAGGGGTAGTGTTATGCCCATTTACCTGAATATAGTATTTAATTGTTGTGATACACTGCATGATCCACTTTATGACTATTGCTGGCATTTGAATCTCTCCTAGTATCTGCACCAAAAATATCCATTCCAAGGAATCATATGCTTTCTTCATATCCACTTTCACCATGCATCTTCTGGAAATTCCTTATCTATTAAATCCTTTAACTAACTCATAACTGAGTATCACATTATCATTCAAAGCCCTTTTTGGTACAAAAGCTTATTGGTATATTAAATTGAATGGACACATTTGTTCATGAAAAAACATTATTATTCTGAAAAGTCACCTCTTAAGTTCTATAAATATAAGGACTCTCCTGAAGTAGTATAAGGAAAAATCGATATGTAGCTATATCAAACATGAGTTTTGTTATATCCCGAAGGAAATTGCTTGTATTTTTTTTCAATCTATATACACACCTCAAAGTCATTTAATTTCTTCTTTGATTATGTTTTCAATTATTGTAACAAAGAATAGTAATGAAAGAAAAATAACGATAATAAAATAATAAAAAATACACAAATAAATAAAACATTTAGTAATAAAGACTGGAGAATAAGATCTTACTGAGTAATAATTAAATTCTCTATTTGTGGACTTGACTTGTAAAAGTTGAAACACATGTACGTTTCTCTAGTCTTTTGTTCCATTAAAGAGCTGACATTGTTGAAATATATTTATTATTTATATCACGTGAATAAAATTATTGAGTAGTTTAGGAATTTTAATTAGCTACTTCCATTATTATTAGTGGGAGGTAATCAGACAAAAAATATTATTAAATCGGTTGTCATATTTTCTAAAAGTTGAACTAATGTTTTTAGTTCTCACTATCAATTTTTTTAATTTGTTTTTATTATTTAAAAGATTATCAATAAAAAAGAAAAAATTTCCTTTCACACAATTAATTTTCTAAATCTAAGATAAGATAATATTAAAATTTGAATCAGTAAAAAGTTATTTTCTTTAGTGTTGAGGACAAGTAGGTAAGTCTAAGAGTAAATTAATTAGCAAGATTTTATCATTTTTTCTTTACTCTTGTTACTAAAAAGTTTGACAACGTAACATAAATATATTTTTTTAATTTCAAATATTGTTAGGCTTAAATATCTTGGGATGAACTAATGTTAAGAATTTAAATAAATAAAAAGTTGTCTTTTAGAATAAATAAAAGAATTAACTAATTAGTAAAAGAATTCAATTCAATTAAATTTTGGTCCGAGAGTATTTTTAGATCAAAAGTGGAAAGAGGGTATCTTTGAACCAAAAATAAAGGTGGAGGACATTTTTAGACTAAAAGAAAATGAAATAAGAATATTGACGCCAACTTTTTTTTTTTTTTACTTTGTCACATTTCGCTTCCCAAGAGTCAAACATCCTGAACTTCGACCATTACTAAGAAATCACTATTTTTTCATTGAAATTTTCCCATGAAAAAAATGTTCCATGGCTATTCCAATAGATACTTTGATTGGATCAGTGAGAACAGAGAAAATGTTTAGTGGTTATTTCCAATATTTCAATAGGAATATGTTTCCCAACATGTTTTTTTAGTGAGCTGGTTTGATGAGGATAGAGTGGAAAAATTGTGTTTTATAGCAGAATTTTCTCATTGATTCGCGCTAGGAAAAAGCTGGCTTTAAATTCTAGTAGCGGACCAAAATTTTAAGATGCATTTTTTTTATTATATTAATACAAGAAAAGAATTGTAACTTATAGTATTTTTCACATAATTTTTGAACATCAAAATTTAAAATATTAAAATAATTTTTCTAATTTTATTTAGTTTTAAAAATTAATTAAATTGACTCATAAATCAAAATGTAACAAGTAAAAAAGAACGGAGAGACAAAATGTAACAAATAAAAAAGAACGGAGGGAGGAAGAACTAAATTCCTTTGTTATAGCACTCAATGTAAAAGCATCCAATTTCGACAACAACAACTATGGACGCATACATACACCTCTAATGTTTGTTAAACATAACATGATAATAAATAATTAAAGACCTAAAAGAGGATTAAAAAGTCATAGCCAAAAGATAATTAGGTGAGGGTGTGGGGTTTGAAAATAGTATATGTGTTGGGTCCATGGTCGAATCAAGAAGCGATACGTGGCAAGAAAATAGGTCAGTAACGTACATTGAATACCTCAAAACTTTATCAATAGCTATGTAATTGAAGTTATTAAACTTGCACGAACATTATGAGGGACGAATGATGCTCCCTAAAATTTAGCTATAAATAGTCTTTTATTGACTTAAGGTATACATCAACCCAACATAATATACGCTGAATTGAACCGATTATAATAGATTGAATTAACAAATGAGTAAATCATTAATATATATATATATATATATATCCAAAACTTAAACGGGATCATATTTTCCTGATTGGAGGCAAGAGAAATTAAGATAAGACTTTTGTTCAATATGTTCAAAGAAGTTGGACATTTGTTGAAAGAACTTATGACTTGAGGACCAAATAAAGGGAAATTTTGTATATTTGTTGAAAAAATCTTATCAATAGATTAAATTACTACATTTTCTCTCATGTAAGACAAAATTAGCCTTTTTCAAGTGTAAGAATAAAGAAAAAATTTATTTTGCTCCAATCATACTCAACATAAGGGGTGTGTTCACAATTTTATTTTTTTGTGAACACCCATCCAATGTTGTTATTAGGGGTGCTTAAAAATTGAACCGATCAGTAAATCAAATCAAAATATGTAGTGATTTTATATAAAAAAAATATCGAGTTATTGGTGATTTCAATTTTTGGATATTGAGTTATTGGGTAAACCGATTACTCATTAAAATTGTAGTAATTTACTATTTTATCCCTACATAATATTAAAATAGACAATACCTTCCTGATTACTTACTGCATTGCCCTTTAGCCTTCAATTCACACTTTACAGTGACTTTGAGTTCAAAAATTCACATTATCAAAAATGTTAAAAAACTAAAGTAAGAACCATATTCCTCTTAATTTCTCTCTGTGTTACACTTGTATAATTCTTTTCATGTTAACTATTATTATTTCAATTTTATGAGTGTTTGTAAAGTTACATCATTATCTTGTAGCGTCAAATTATTGGAGAAGTCATAAATTTGTTTTATAAACATTTTCTTATTGGTTAAATCAAAAACCGAATCGTTAAAAAAATATCTTATTAATTTGGTTATTGATTTAACGTATTTAAAAATAAAAAATCAATAAACCAAGCCGATAAAACATAAAATCGAACTGAACCAACCGATGCACACCCCGTTATTATTACTTTTATTAATTTGCGTCATGCATAAATTAAAGTTGGTGTGATTTTTATCAGATGCTATTCTTTTGGAATTTTATAAAATAGTACTTTTTATTTATTTATTTATATTAGGTAATCTAGTAATTATGAAGATAATTAATTTGATCATTGTGGTAAGACTCTATTATGATTTTTTTATCATATTCTTCATAAGGTCTTCTTATCTTTTGTTTTTCCAAGCTATGGTAATTTTGGAAGGAATCGAGAAAAAAGTATCAGCAATGACTGTTTTATTACGAGACAACTGATCATGATGTTCATATTGATCTTAGCATTGAGTAGATCTCATACTATAATTGTCCTAACTCTACCATATTTTTATTTTTCTTCTGAAACAAGCAGAAACACTTTTTTATTATGGATCTACTACCAAAAAATTAATGTGTAATCTTAGCATTCAATATCTATTTCAGAATAATCTCATTTTACTTTGATTTGCCTGGCTATCTGGCTGGCGGCAGGCTTATCGTGTGTGACAACTCTACAGAGGAAGTTGCTCTTTTATGCGGACCACTATGTGACAACACTACAAAGAAAATGAAGTTTTCGTATAATATACAATGATCTCAACGTTCTTACGAGATAATAATGAATTTCACTCTCTCTAAACCCAGCCCACCCACAATTAGAAAGATTGGCTGCAAAGCAATGCCACCCACTCTACCCTACCACCTGTAGGCAGCCATCCTATCTACACTCTATTTTTCCAACAACATATCCAGTGTAATTCCAAAGGTAAGGTATGAGGAGGGTAGAGTGCACGCAAACCTTATCCCTACATCATGTAGACATATAGACTTTTTTCGAATGACCCTCAGCTCAAGTGCAACAAATCAAAGTCCGTCATTGTATGCACTATGCACAATAGTAACATCCCAAAATAAATTCAAGTTGATGAATCATTCCTAGGACAAAGAAAAGGTTTTGTATCATTAATACAACCTACATAACTCTTGATTTCCTCAGCAATCACAAAAGAATTAGAAGTTTACAAGTTGAAACCTTTGCATTAGCCTCTATATATGCTTGTTGAGGCGAAATGAACGCAGACCTTAAGTTTCAGCTGCAACAGAATGCGGAAATATACTATGGTTTAGATAGAACAAAATAGGATGGTATACGCGTTGATTCAACGAATGCATGTAAAACTTACAGTTATAAAATTTGTGGATTCGCACCACAAGATCGTCATTCCCCATGCTATGTTGTTCTTCTTGAATCCTATTTGCAGAGACATCAGCAGAAGAGCTACAGTGATACAATTCAATGAACTGCAATGTAGGTATTTCTGCTACATCATCAGGAATCTCAGAGAGGCAATAACAGTTCCTCAGAACAAGACTCTCAAGCTTAGGGAATTGAATAGAACTGACTATCCAGTGGATAAGATCAGTCCCATCCAACAGTAGGAATTTTAGCTGTTGAAAACGTTCGTCAGTTGACTCCCATTCTGATCCTTGGAAAGCATAATCCTTGAGCTTAAGCACCTCAAGTTCGGGTAACATGCACAGTATTGTCATTTGGTTCCATGGAAGTTGGCACCCCCGCAACGTCAATTTCTTGAGGGTTGGTGGGAAAACTTCACATTGTTTCAGTATCCATGGTTTGATAAAGAAACACTTGAGTGTTTCAAGTTTCTCCAACAGAACCAGCTTCTTGAGTTCCTCAGACATTTGTTTAGCAGTCAGGCGCTCTTCTTCACTTTCACGAATTCCTAACTTCTTCAGTTTGGGCATGCCTTTGAAGATGCGGCTATTAATACTACCAAAGGTAATGTAAGAGAGGGTTTGCAGCTTGGTTAATGAAGGATTAGAGCGACTGAACTCACCCGAATGATAAGAAAAGGTTGGCACCCTGGTTAATGAAAGATTAGAGTGACTAGACTTGCCCGGATAATCTTTTTGTTCAGATTGAACATTTGGAAAGTAGCAGCATTTCCTGAAATAGAGATGCCTTAATTTTTTGATCTCCCATATCTCTGCCGGCAAACAAATACTAGCCTGGTGACTGTAACGAATTAGTGTCTGAAGATACCTAAGTTTGTGTATTGATGGAGGGAGCACAGTAAAACTGGCAAGGGCAAGATACCTCAATGAAGATAGTTGCCATATTTCACATGGTAGATGGTCAAATGGCTGAAAACATATATCCAAAACTGTTAACCAAGTGAAGTTAGTAAAGGTGATAAACGAATCTACCTGAGAACAGGATCCAGGAGTTCCATCTCTTCCAAAACAAAGAAAGGAACTTGCATGAGGAAGTGAAGGTTGACGATAAATGATCTTTAAACGTGTCGATGAGGCTCTGTGAAAATTGAAAATGATGCGATGCTCAAAAGATGCCACTGATGGAGAAAGAATCACATTTGATTTAGTAAAGTAGATTGATCTCTCCTTCCATGCTTCTCGTATGATTAAATCATGCAACAGATCATGAACCTCACATGTTTTGACTTTGCCACTTGAGGTCCTTCTCTTAACCATAATTAGACTTCTATCTATAAGATCTTTTAGGTATCCCTCAGCAACTTCTTCAAAGTCCATTTCAGATGTGTGTTCCAGAAATTCTGCTGCAATCCATAGCTTGATTAGTCTTGAAACACTAATCTCAAAGTCTTTTGGAAAAGCTCCCATATACAGGAAGCATGGCTTCAAGTGATGTGGCAAATGTTTATAACTCAAGGCAAGTAAGTCCATGCATTCTTCTGTTTCCCTACTCACAACCAAACCAATTTTATGTGCTACGTCTTCCCAACAGTTTTCCGTCTTGCTGATCTTGGAACAAAATCCAGCCACCACAACTATTGCTAGTGGTAGTCCTTGACATTTCTCGACAATTTGCTTTGTAGCTTTCTCCAGTTCAAGGGGGCAAGTCTCCCTTCCAAACACCTTTAAGTTAAACAACTTGAAGCTCTGGTCCACACTTAAACACCGCATGTAATGAGGAAGGCTGCCTGAGCTAGCATAGATACCAACATTTGCTAGCCGACTAGTAAGTATGACACGGCTTCCATTTTTATCATCTGGAAAAGATCTTTTCACGACATCCCATGCAGTGGTGTCCCACACATCATCCATTGCAATGAGATATCTCCTTCCTTTTAAACTTCTATAAACTTGTTCTGCCAATTGCTCAGTACTTTTTAGGTAAGTGTTATCATTGACCAGTGAAAAACACCGCAAAATGCCCAACAACATTTCTCTATGTTGATGCATTTGAGATACAGTAATCCAAGCACGAATGTAGAAGTGATGCTCCATGTAAATATCATCATAAACTTTTCTAGCAAGAGTCGTTTTGCCAATCCCTCCCATGCCAACAATTGAGACGACATCTAGCTTTGAAGGAGGCCCTATAAGCCGAGATTTGACAGTCATTAAGTCATTATCAAGGTCTAACGCAGTAGCTTGGAGATGGGGACTGTATTCTGAATCCCTCTCCACCGTATCTCGTGTTAGTAGAGCATCATTATCATTCCGAGAATTCATAACCTTCATCAAATATGCCTTTATGCTATCGGAACCTGCAGTCACTACCTCTTCCTGGAACAATTCCCAATTTTTTGGATAGAAACAGCCAGTTGTACTCTTTTTCAATTCATATAAGTCGATGCTACCTAGAAGTTCAGTTGCCATCCATTTAACACGCTTTTCCAAAAGTTCCACTTCTTCAGGAGCATTTCTAATTGACAAAGAGTCGTCCAAAAATGCATGCCAGGAACTGACTGCTTGACGTAATGCAGGGTAACGAGAATTGTCACCTTTCAGCATTTCCTGCAGTTTTTGTTGAAGAGATACGACAGCAGCATGAGCCATTTCCTCTTCTTCCCTCCCACAGATTGATTTTTTAATTTGAATGAGATTATTCTATGTTGTGCTTAAATTGACCCTGCAAATGTTCCATTTAGACTGATTTTTGTTAGAGAAAACAGAAGGGTAAAGACAAAAAGGAATAAAGAAACAGGAAATTAAATTGCATAAATGTCAGTATATTTATGATGACACAAAACTAAATATTTCCACTGATGTAATTACACACAAGTCCAAAGTCCAAATCTGCGATACTGGTATTTACTGTGGACTCTTGATGAGGAAGAGAAGTCGAAAAATCAAACAGCTAAAAGCAAAAGAAAAAAAAAGAACTTCTAACCACCTGACATCCCAAACTCACTTTAACTAACTCGAATTCATGCTCAAAATCCTCAACCCGCCCTTTGGACCCTTGGTGCCACCAAAGGGTGAAGGCTCTACACCAGGAGTTTATCCATTATCAAGACTAGAACCCGTAACCTCTTCTTAAGGATAGAAAAATTTTCATTCATCTTACCACACTCAATGCCGTCTAAATTCTATAGGTATCTTCTCTTTGTGACTATATTTGTTTTCATTTATTAGTAGCTCTAGCCCCTTTGATTAGAAAAAATATGGGGAAGAAAAAGAGAAATACACTTAAACAAAAACAAATGGTGCTAGAATAAAGAAACAGATTTGATTGTAGGAAATTAAATCAGAAATGCTTTTCCGGAAACTCATAACAAACTAAAATCTGATTTTCTTTGTAAAAAGAACACTTTAAAGCAAATACGACAGCAACAACATACAAAGTAAAAAAAATACCTAAAGTAAATGTTCTCATAAATAGTTTCCAAAACTTTTTCACAGATCAATTAGCTCTACAAAGTCAAACCAAAACCAAATCAAAATATACAAGTATGGTTTCTTTAGAAAAATATTTCTTAAGCAGAACACAAAAGCTTCACCCAAAAGCTCAAGTGATTATAAGAGTTCAGATTCCGAAGGATGACCATACTTCTTAAAAACCCAAAACAGCAAGCAACTAATATTATTTTTTCTGATGACCACAAGCAACTAATATTATATCAGTTAAAGAAGTCCAAATACTCCAGAAATAGCAACAGAGAAAACAACAATCAACAACAACATAGCTAGTATAATCCCTACCTTCGTGGGATAGAGAGGTTGTTACGATAGACAAAGAAAACAACAAGCAACAACAACATAGCTAGTATAGTTTTTACCTTTGTAGGATAGAGAGGCTGTTCCGATAGACTGAGAAAATAACAATCAACAACAACGTAGCTAGTATAGTCCCTACCTTTGTGGGATAGAGAGGCAGTTCCGATAGACACAGAAAAATAACAATCAACAACAACATAGCTAGTATAGTCCCTACTTTCGTGATATAGAGAGGTTGTTCCGATAGACAGAGAAAATAACAATCAACAACAACATAGCTAATATAGTCCCTACCTTCGTGATATAGAGAGGTTGTTCTGATAAACAGAGAAAATAACAATCAACAATAATATAGCTAGTATATTCCCTACCTTCGTGATATAGAGAGGTCGTTTCGATGGACAGAGAAAATAACAATCAACAACAACATAGCAAGTATAGTCCCTAGTCCCTACTTTCGTGGGATAGAGGGGTTGTTCCGACAGACAGAAAATAACAATCAAATATATATATTCAGAGTTGCAAATTCAGAATAAACATACCAGTCATTGAGCTGAAAAAGATCACTAATGAAAACACCAAGTGGAAGCTGTAATCAAGTAGAATAAAGAAGTACAGGAATTTGTAGATGTGTTAGCAGAGCAAAAGTAATGTTGTAAAGAATATGCAGTAAGAGAAATGGGAATAAGATGAAGTCCAACGATGAAAACAAATGATCAATAATTGCTCTTTCGCTTTCAACTCGTCAATTTTTAAGCAACCCCACACAATATAAAATATTCTCCTCTGTTTGACTTGAGCAACACTATATAATCCTTTCTTATCTTTTTTTTTCTTTTTCTTTTGCTTTTGCTTTTGCTTTTGCTTTCTATTCTCCAAAAGGAATCTACATATTCATATGGAAAAAGGTTTTATTTTATTTTTTATAATTAACTTCTATTTTAATTTTTGTTTTTTACTACGTGATGCTAAAAGTTACAATGTAATTACATTATAACAAACACACATATCATTACTAGAATGTGCAGGCTGATAGTTTTAAGGTGATTTCTAAACACACTCTAAATAAGAGGGACGAAAGAATGTCCATTGCGTTAAGGAATAAGGACATTTAAATCTTCGATTCAAATTGAAGAAGGAATATGATCTTCAACTCGTATATACATTGTGCAACAGTCTCCCTATAAATTTATTGATGTTGTTTTGCACCTTGTTGTAAATATTGATGGCATCATCAAATAGTTGGGACATAGTGAGAATATTAAGTACATAGAAATAGGAAAAGATCAATGCAAGAAAGTTTGAGAGCTGGAGGGATGGAAGGATTCATCCAAACCTCCTTTTTTCATAAAACTACACAATATACAAGATCACAAATATTTTTAATGTTATATAGCAGAGGGTGAACCCCTTGGTGAAAATCCTGTCTCCGCCACTGCACTATCCAGCTTACCTGTTTCATACATGTGCACCATATCAAAGGATGAGTAAAGGCAAAACTGCATGTAAATATGATAAAAAGAACAGTATCCTATCACAAACATAAATACAATGTTAGCATGCAATTTAAGACAGATTTCAGATCAAGAAGAAAACATATACTTGCTACCAAACTATCTTAGGGAAGTTGTGAAATTAGACAATGTGTTGCATAACTAATGATTACCAATATAACCATGAATAGTAAATTAGGGCCGCATGGAACGGCAAAAAAGACAGGGTTAAGATCAGTGTTATTAAAGCCATCGCTTTGTCACTTAAAGCGATAAAACAAAGTGCAACTGTTTGATGGGCCAAGCCATGCGCTTTAGATAAATGTGAGCTTCAAAGAATGGTACACAAAGTGATCCCAATAAGTAACTGTTGATTCTTTGATTCTCAACTTTATCAACACTGGCCATATAACTGTTTCACAAAACGGTAAGTACAACAAGTTGCAACATTTTTCATGTCAATTTGTATACTGGTCAAAGTTTACATAGTTTGACTGTCTAGATGTGAAACATGACAACTAATATGGGATGGAGGGAGTAGCTTTAAGACAAGGAAAAATGTGTGATTGGAGTCACTCAGCACATGCACACAAACAAACTGAAAGCTCCATATGAAAATATTATTTCTAAGAGGATTCCAATCCCTGAGAAGGTGTTTTAGCACCCCTTCTGTCAGTCCTATTCAATGATATGCATGCTGAATGAACAAATTAAATCATTTTAGTATTAGTCAACCAATATAACCAGATGGAGTGAGGACTTCCCTAAGGGGAGTCAAAATGTAAAGAATACACCGACCAAAAAGTCGAGCAAACCTTGGACAAGGTGGTTCCACCAATCTTCAATACGTAGGTCCACCATTGTATGTACATAGTAACATCCCAAAAGAAACCAAGTTGATGAATCATTCCTGGGAAAAGATCGACTTCCCTGGGAGAAAAAAAGGTTTTGTATCTTAAATGCAACCTAAATAACTCTTGATATCCTCAGCAGTCACAAAAGAATTAGTTGAAGCCTCTGCATTAGCCTCATTGCTTGTCAAGGCAGCACGCCAAATTTCAAACAAACGCAGGCCTTAGGGTTCAGCTGCAACACAATAACTGTTACTATACAGTTTATAGACCGCGAATGTGGAAATATACAAAGGTTTAGACTTTAGATAGAGCAAAAACATTATTATGGGATGGTATCAGTTGATTTTGCGGTTTGTACAAAAGAAAGTTTTATTCAATGCACTAGAGAATTTAATGAATGAATATAAAACTCACAGTTAGGGAATTTGTGGATCCGCACCTCAAGATCATCATTTCCCATGCTAATTTGTTCTTCTCGAATCCTATTTGCCGAGTCGTCAGCTGAAGAGCTACAGTGATACAATTCAATGAACAGCAGGTAGGTATTTCCGCTACATCATCAGGAATCTCATACAGGCAACCACAGTTCTTCAGAACAAGATTCTCAAGCTTAGGGAATTGAATTGAATAGAACTGGCTTTCCAGTGGATAAGATCAGTCCCATCCAACAGTAGGAATTTTAGCTGTTGAAAACGTTCGTCAGTTAATTCCCATTCTGATCCTTGGAAAGCATAATGCTTGAGCTTGAGCACCTCGAGTTTGGGTAACTTGCACAGTATCGTCATTTGGTCCCATGGAAGTTGGCACCCCCGCAACGTCAATTTCTTGAGGGTTGGTGGGAAAACATCACATTGTTTAGGTATCCATGGTTTGATAAAGAAACCCTTGAATGTTTCAAGGTGCTCCAACAGAACCAGTTTCTTGAGGTTTCCAGACATTTGTTCAGCTGTCAAGCACTCTTCTTCACTTTCACGAATTCCTAACTTCTTCAGCTTGTGCATGCGTTTGAGGACGCGCCTTTTTATACTACCAAAGGTAATGCAAGAGATGGTTCGCAGCTTGGTTAATGCAAGATTAGAGTGCCTAGAACTTCCCAGAGAGTCTTTTTGTATAGATTGAACAATAGGAAAGTAGCAGCATTTCCTGAAATAGAGATGCCTTAATTTTTTGATCTCCCATATCTCTGCCAGCAAGCAAATACTAGCCTGGTGACTGTAACGAATTAGTGTCTGAAGATACCTAAGATTGCACACTGATGGTGGGAGAACACTAAAACTGGTGAGGGCAAGATACCTCAGTGTAGATAATTGCCAGATTTCACAAGGTAGATGGTCATATGGCTGAAAACATATATCCAATACAGTTAACCATTTGAAGTTAGTAAAGGTCATAAACGAATCAACCTGAGAACAGAATTTAGGAGTTCCATCTCGTCCAAAACAAAGAAAGGAACTTGCACGAGGAAGTAAAGGTTTATCATAAACATGCTTTAAATGTGTTGATGGGGCTCTGTGAAAATTGAAATTGATGCGATGCTCAATAGATGCCACTGGTGGAGAAAGAATGACATTTGATTTGGTAAAGTAGATTAATCTCTCCTTCCATGCTTCTCATATGATTAGATCATGCAACTTGCATGTTTTGACTTCGCCACTTGAGGTCATTTTCTTAACCATAATCAGACTTCTATCTATAAGATCTCTTAGGTACCCCTCGGCAACTTCTTTGAAGTCCTTTTCAGGTGTGCGTTTTACAAATTCCGCAGCAATCCATAGCTTGATTGGTTTTGAAACAGTCATCTCAAAGTCTTTTGGAAAAGCTCCCATATACAGGAAGCATGTCTTCAAGTGATGTGGCAAATGGTTATAACTCAACGCAAGTAAGTCCATGCATTCTTCTGTTTCCCTACTCACAACAAGACTAATCTTATGTGCTCGTCTTCCCAACAGTTTTCCGTCTTGCTGATCTTGGAACAAAATCCAGCCACCACAACTATTGCTAGTGGTAGTCCTTGACATTTCTCGACTATTTGCTTTGTAGCTTTCTCCAGTTCAAGGGGGCAAGTCTCCCTTCCAAACACCTTTAAGTTAAACAACTTGAAGCTCTGGTCCACACTTAAACACCGCATGTAATGAGGAAGGCTGCCTGAGCTAGCATAGATACCAACATTTGCTAGCCGACTAGTAAGTATGACACGGCTTCCATTTTTATCATCTGGAAAAGATCTTTTCACGACATCCCATGCAGTGGTGTCCCACACATCATCCATTGCAATGAGATATCTCCTTCCTTTTAAACTTCTATAAACTTGTTCTGCCAATTGCTCAGTACTTTTTAGGTAGGTGTTATCATTGACCAGTGAAAAACACCGCAAAATGCCCAACAACATTTCTCTGTGTTGATGCATTTGAGATACAGTAATCCAAGCACGAATGTAGAAGTGATGCTCCATGTAAATATCATCATAAACTTTTCTAGCAAGAGTCGTTTTGCCAATTCCTCCCATGCCAACAATTGAGACGACAGTTAGCTTTGAAGGAGGTCCTATAAGCTGAGATTTGACAGTCATTAAGTCATTATCAAGGTCTAACACAGTGGCTTGGAGATGCGGACTGCATTTTGAATCACTCTCCACAGTATCCCGTGTTGGTAGAGCATCATTATCATTTTGAGCATTCATAACCTTCATCACATATGCCTTTATGCTATCGGAACCTGTAGTCACTACCACTTACTGGAACACTTTCGAACCTACTGGACTGAAATCAGGTGATCTCTTTTCCAATTCATATAAGTTGATACCATCTAGAAGTTGAGTTGCTAAATCTTTAACCCACTTTTCCAAATGTTCCACTGCTTCTGGAGCATTTCTAACCGACAGAGAGTCCTCCAAAAAAGCATGCCAGGAACTGACAGTTTGACATAGTCTAGGGTAACGCAAATTGTCACCTTTCAGCATTTCCTGCAGTTTTTGTTGAAGAGACATGACAGCAGCGTGAGCCATTCCCGCTTTTTCCCTCCCACAGATTAATTTTTCAGTTTGTATGAAAATTCTATGTTGTGCTTAAATTGACTCTGCAAATATTCCATTTAGACTAATTTTCGTTAGAGAAAATAAAAAGGAGAAAAGAAAGATACAGGAGAATTAACTTGCATAATGTCACTATATTTATTGTGACAAGAGCTAAATATCTCCACTAATGTAATAACACACAAGAGGAATCCAACACTGCGACATTCAAACTACCCCAACTGGGATCAATTTTATTGGCTTTTGGGAAAGAAAAGTTGAGAAATCAAACAAACAACAAAAAGCAAAACAACAACATACCCAGTGTGATCCCATAAGTGAGGTCTGGAGCAAAAACTAAAGTTTTAAAAAGAGAAGGTAAGTTAAAGCAGCCTCATTCTGGCTACTGAAGCTATACATAATCCCTTGAATATCCCAGTCATTTTTGTAGCAAATTTGACTATACATTATAAATATCAGGCAAACACATTATGATGAAGTACCACAATTATCCCAGTCTTATTTTTTTTATTCGACTAATTCGAAGTTGTGCCACATTGATTAGAAAAAATAAATAGTATTAGAATAAGGAAACATATTTTGATTCTAAGCAAGAAAGAAGATAACAATCATTTTGTATGTATATTCAGAGGTTGTAAATTCAGAATAAACATACCTTTAGTTCTCAAAACACCAAGTGGAAGCAGTAATGAAGTGAATAAGACAGTATACAAGTGTTAGCAGAGCCAAAATAAAAAAATGATGTGAAGGAGAAACAGTAAGAGAAGTGGGAAAAGAATGAAGTCACTTTCCACACACAACAAAAAAGAAGGAAAGATCACTTTCCAAACCTGTCAAATTTCTAGCCATACAATATTAAATATCTCATATTTTTTACTTGAGCAATACTATGCAAGATGAACCATAATGTCTCACGAACTGAAAGATGGCCCTGGAAACTGCTTTGGAAGGTGAAATGTCCATTGAAAGTTTCATGTTTTGTTTGGCTACTAATCAAGAAGGCATGTCTCACTCATGAGGTCCTACAGAAAAGAGGCATGCAAATCTGCTCAAGGTGCTTTATGTGTGAACAGGAAGCTGAAGTGAACAACCATCTACACTGCCAAATAGCTACCAGTTTGTGGAATAGGTTTTTATGCATTTTGGGGGTTAGTTGGGTGATGCCAAAGACTACATTGGAGCTTCTGAACAGTTGGCTAGGAGTTGGAAGCAGAGGTAAAAAGGAAGAATGGTGGAAACTCATCCCATCATGTATCTGGTGGTCCATATGGAAGGAAAGAAACACTAGGTGCTTTGAAGGACAGAAAATTACTTGTCAGAGGATTAAAACAAACTGTATTAGTCTTCTATTTTTTTGGTGCAAACAAGATTTGGTGGGGGGGTGGTAGAAGTAGCAGAGTTCTTAGGAAACTTGTAATCTGATAAACTGTATGGGGTGGGCCCATCACACTATGGGATGTAAGTTTCCAGTTCATCATTTCTTGGATGATGAATTTTTTTCTATGAATACAAAGCTACCCTTTTCTCAAAAAAAAAGTCTTTCTCCTTTTTCTTTATTATTTTCTTTCTTTTTTTCTAAAAGAATTTTTTTTTTCATAATTTAAAATATTTAACTATGTGATCACACCGAGAAAATGAAAAAAAAAAAAGTTCCTTATCTTTGGTAGTAGGTTAAGAATAGTCCTTCTAAGTTTGTCAAATGGAGAGCACTTTTGGTTTCCGTCAAATATTTATCAAACTCTGATTGTTAAATTCAACCGGAAGTGGGAAAAAAATGTTAACCACCACAAAGTCCAGAAATTTCCTTTTCTAGTAAATCGCAACATAACAACCTACATCATACATAAAAATTAAACCAAAAATTGCACCTCAAAAAGTTGCACCAAGCTCTTGAAATGGACCAAAATAACATAAACTACAAATGGCATACTTCCAAATGTGAGTTCAGTACTTTTCATTTTCACAGTTCTAATTAAATTTATCAATTGGGAGTTTGGTAAATATCTGGCCAAGAGCAAAAGTGCTCACTGTTGACAAACTTGAAGGACCAAAACTGCTCAAGTGATACTTAAGGGACTATTTTGAATCTACTACCAAAGATAACAGACTATTTGTGTTATTTTCTCTAATTACACCGGTACAACCAAACGTGATGCTGGGAATTACACTGTAATTGTATTATGATAAACAACCATGTCTTTGTAACTACTTCCTCTAGCTTCATTTATGTGGCATCCTATCAGTCCCAATATGAATGTCACCTTTCTATATTTAGAAATAATTCAACTTTAAAATTCTCATTTTACCTATAATGAAATAAATTTTAGTCATACAAATGTCTAATGCTTCTTTTAGACAACAAGTTTCAAAAGTCTTCCGTACAAACTTAATTTTCATGCTTAGTCAAACAATGTCACATAAATTGAAATAGAGTACTATACTGTGTAATTAATAAGATGTACAGCCTAGTAATTATATGATAATTTCCAAACACACTCTATATAAGATGGAAGAAAAAGATACATTCACAAAGTTGTTAAGGAATAAGGACAATTTAACCTTT
The DNA here is from genome assembly GCA_037074985.1 of Solanum bulbocastanum. NCBI lineage: Eukaryota > Viridiplantae > Streptophyta > Magnoliopsida > Solanales > Solanaceae > Solanum > Solanum bulbocastanum. Next base: position 4,121,394 of record CM073606.1, on the reverse strand, counting down.
AAATCAAAGTGGGGAAAGAAAATGATCTTCAACTTGTACAATGTAATATATGGTAAAGAGGTCCATCAGCAGTGTCCCTATAAATTTATTGATGTTTTACTATTTTCGTCCTCTTTCTTGTTTCATTTTGCACCTTGTTATGAATATTGATGGCATCATCAAAAACATGGTACACAGGGAGAATACAAAGTATATAGGAGCAATGACTAGTAAGTTTAAGCCCACATTATCCTCAGGGCAAAACTAGAGGGGTGGAATGGATCCATCCGAACCCATTTTATTGGGGAAGTGCACTGTATATGGTAAAGAGGTCTATCAGCACTGTGCTATCTTGTTTACTTGCTTCATCCATGTGTACCATCTCAAAGGATAAGTAAAGGGAAAATTGCCAAGATGATTGGAATATCCTTTAATATGAGGTACCCTGAGAAAGAAAGTTGAATTTCCATTAATTTTTGGCTGCTGAATGCAAGAAAAGCTTCTTCACTAGAAGTTCTACTTTGAATCTAGCACCATCTTTGGTAGAAACTTTTTTATGTTTTACAAAAGACCCTCAATCAGAGCAAGTTAAAAAGCACACTCCCTAGTGACAAACAAGAAATTATATCAAGACAAACTATCTTAGAAAAGCTGATAAATTAGACAATGTGCTGCAGAAGTGATGATAACCAATAAGAGGATCAAAGTTTTTAAATACGTTCATACACTTGCAAAACAACTTGAATGGCCTAGTAATAGTACTAAAGGTTATAGCATAATCAAAAATTCTACATTAGGATAGCATAGTCCTCCTGATGAAACCCGGCCCGTATAACTGTTCTCCAGAAGTTAATAAAACTATTTAATTTGCAGACTCTTTTTAGGAGCTCTCTCACACACTCTCACTCTCGCTCCATTTATATCATTTTCTCTTGCAAACATGATGCATGAAAATAATAAAAGAAAGAGCTATCATAACATGTTTGACGCAGAAAATGAACCGAATGACCAGGTCGACTATTCAAAAATCAGTAAGACCAGGCATACTAACCTTCTTGCTAGCAACTTCAGAAGTCGGGGCAATTTGGTGACTAAATATCTGGAGGATAGATGACAAGCTTGAACACATTGTCCTTGATATCTCCTTCTTGTTTCTCCTGCTGAATAATTCTGGCAGATGCTGCAGCAGCGGGAGTGGGCCAAAAGAGCTCCATATTCTGGAGGGAAGGCACCTCCACTAAACCAAATGGGATTTCATTTAGGCTTGAGCAGTGTTTAAGGAAAACTTGTTGCAGTCTAGGGAAGTGATGGCCTGAAGCATTCCAGTGTTCCAAATTTGTCCTTCCAATATACAAGACCCGAAGCAGACGGAAGCCTCCATCAAGCGGTTCCCACTGTGTTCCCTTAAAAGCATAGTCTTTTAGTTTCAGCACTTCAAGATTTGGCAGCATACCTAGTGTAGATATATGGCTCCAATCAAGGAAGGTGTCCGATAAAGTCAGCTTCTTCAGGTTTGGCGGGAACTTGTACGATTGGGGAAGACTAGGTATTTGACATTGGGATGGGGGGAGGGGAAATGTGTCATTAAGCAGCTTCAGAGTCTCCAGGTTGTCCAATTTGGCAAGATTATCGAACAAGCTTGAGTCTCCATTTGTAGCCACAAGTGTAGCTATCTTCCCACGAATTCCTAACTTCCTTAGACCAGGAGTTCGTGCCAATATATTTTCTTTACAACAATCAGGCAAAACGGTGGAAATGGTCTGGATGTTTCTTCTTACAAATGGATCCTCATTATCCTTCCGCGTTTTGGCTGGAGGACCACGTAAACAGCTCAACCCACTGGTGTACAAGTGTTTGAATTGGGACATTTTCCATATATCCACTTGAATGTCAAGCTCACGTGACTTTGTTCCGACAATTAGTGTCTCAAGGTTCCAAAGTTTGGAGATTGATGCAGGAAGCACCCTGAAATTTCCTGAAAGAGCTATATACCTCAAGTGAACTAGCTGCACTATCTCATTTGGAAACCTTGGAAAATTGATATACTTTAAGTCCAACACCCGTACCAATCTAAATGCTTCATGGAGGAAAGATGTATGTTCACGAAGCAATTCCATTTCTTCCGAGGCAAAACACAAGAAAGAACGGACATTTGGACCAAAAGGCCTTGAAGTTATGAAGTCTAGAAAATGTGAATGCACGCAAAGACGGCGATGATATTTGGAAATCGAGCTCAAAGAATGATTCTGAGCAGATTCTTTAAACACCTCCAGGAATTTCTCCTCTGAACCCATTTTTACACTCAAATCTCGCAACATATCATGAATGCAACAAGTTTTAATTCGCCCATTGGCCCTCTTCTTCGCGACTAATACTAGATTTCTGTCAACAAGATCCTCAAGATATTCTTCTGCTGTATCCTCCAAGCATTCTTGCCCCATTTGCTGTATGAATCCTTCACTAGTCCACAATCTGAGTAATTTCCACACAGGAATTTCAAAGTCTTCTGGAAAGACTCCAAAATAGATGAAGCACACTTTCAAGTGATCAGGTAAATGCTTATAACTCAGTGCTAGAACATCCATGCATTGCTTTGGATCCCTAGCAACATATGAACTAACATCATTAGCAACTTTCTTCCACCAGTCACGCGTTTTTTCTTTCTTTAAGAGAAGACCTGAGACTACAACAATTGCCAGCGGTAGCCCATAGCATTTTTTGGCAATTTGTAGTCCAATATCTTCTAGCTCTAAGGGGCAGCTTCCTTTGCGGAAAACCTTCTTTGAGAGGAGCTCCCAACTTTCTTCATGAGTCAGAAAGCGTAAATGGTGAGGGAGACCTTCAGGGTTAGCATGCAATGCGACCTCTGTGTTTCGAGTTGTTAATAATATTCTGCTCCCACTAGCTGTCTTTGGGAAAGCCATTTGGAGGTCATTCCAAGCCTCCATTGTCCAAACATCATCAATGACAATAAGGTATCTATTGCTTCTCAAATGACTAAACAGTTCTCCGGCCAATTTTTCATCATTCATTTTATACATTTCATCTGTGATGAGACCTAAAGAATCTAAAATTCCAAGAAAGACCTCCTTTCGACTATACTGCTGAGACACATAAATCCATGCACGGTTATAGAAGTGGAATTCAACGGAAGGATCAGAATAGACCTTTTTAGCTAAAGTTGTCTTTCCCAGGCCACCCATCCCGACAATTGAGATGATCTCTAACTCCTCTGACCCATTGGTAAGTCGACTACTTATTTTCCTAGCCTCGTCATCAAAGCCCACCACATTTTCTTCTTCCACCATCGGAACTCTCTTTTGTGGTGGACTTCTACGAGAAGACTCTCCACCATGTAAGCTTTGAATCCCAAACATCTTCTTGTCATAAATCTCCTTCACCTTCAGCTTGATTGATTCAATTTCCTTTGCAACATTTCGAAGCTTTGATGAGTGATCAAATACGTGAAAGGCTCTCCTGACAGTGCTCCTAGCCTTTTGCATTGCTGCATTAGTCACGAACGTGTCAATTATATCCTCTGCCTCATAAGCCACAATGGTGATTTGGCTTACCAACTCTCTGACATATTCATACTCACTGCGCTTCTCCCGAGAGTCCTTAAGAAAAGCTTTCATCAAACTAAGCTCTCTATGAAGAGACTCAACTTGATCCTTTACTCCTGAAAGCAAATCCACATGATAAAGGAGTAGTTGTTTCAAATTTAACAAGAGAAATTCGACAACAGCATCAGCCATCTCTTGCAATAGTGTGTACTCTCCCTGAAGAAATCTGAAAGTGCAAGATGCCCAGAATTAATTTTCAGCTAGAGCACCATTTAAACAGGTGTATTCTCTTCGTAGGAACACAAATATATAGTAGTAGATTCGGCACTTGCATATAGATACGACAACAACAACAACAACAAACTCAATATAATCCTACAGGTGGGGTTTGGAGAGGGTACTGTGTATGCAGACCTTACCCCTACCTTGTGATGGTAGGGAGGCTGTTTCAATAGACCTATCCTACATGTGGGGTTTGGAGAGGGTACTGTGTATGCAGACCTTATCCCTACCTTGTGATGGTAGGGAGGTTGTTTCAATAGACCCTCGGCTAAAGGAGAGATGAAAAAGAAGCAGTAACAACAGCAAGATAGTAAGATACACATGTATATGGATACGGTGTGTATAAAATGATTTATGAAATTCATTCTTGATAAATTTCAATTGTTCAGTGCTGCAATAGTTGGCAATTACTACATTACTCACTTACATGGACCAATATTGATGCTCTCAAACAACAATTGTTTCTCCTCTATACAAGCCTCGAAACTAGAAGAAAATTTTGGCTCATAATAATTCGAAAATTTTCCTCGGAAATCTAAAAGTACATGACTCACTTCCCATACCAATAGTCCAACAACAACAACAACAACATATCCAGTGAAATCTCATAAGTTGGGTTTGGAGAAAGTAGAGAGTACGCAGACCTTATCATTTACCCATACCTCGACGAAGAGATAGAGAGGTTGTTTAAAAAAAATCTCAACTCAAGTACAGCAAATCAAAGTAACTATGAAAAGGAAAAACAGAGTGGCAAAAAGCATGACAACACTTCCTATACCAAAACAACACATATTTCTCCTACATACAAGCCTCAAAAGTCTTAAGAAAATTTTGGTTCTTAATAATTTGAAATATTTCCCTGAAATTCTTAAGGGACCTTTAACCATGATTTTTTATTTTTTTTTTACTTTTTCCCAAAGTTGAACTCCGAGAAAACAGGTTTGGCTGTATTCAATTTTTTCACTAAAAATTAGTCAAAAAAATTCAGAACAACTCCAATTTGTATTTGTAGTCTAATTCAATTCCAATTTTCAACTATCATTTTCACTCGAAAAACAAAACCTATTTTTTTTTCAAATATTCACAATTTTCATGGCCAAAGGCCTCTAAATTTGGGGAAAAGGTCCAAATTGCTCAATTTTATTATCCTTCATTATACCACTGAAGCTCAGACTATTTTTTTTTAATCCCAAAATTGCAAATAAAAATATGCTAAAAGACTGTAAAATGATAGTAAAATATGCTGAGAAAATAATAAATTAAAAAGAATGGAAGAATCAGAAGACTTACCAGTTGTTTGGTATTAGAAATAAGTTTTTTTTTCAAATGTTTTTTCCCCAGAAATGCAATGAAAGACTTTGGGTTCTTTTAAGTCAACTTTAGGGGTCGTTTGGTACGACAAGAGTAGATTTTGCGATAAAGTTATATCAGGATTAATAATTAATATCGAAGCATCAAAATATGTTTTCAATTCATTTTTATTGATTCACTATTTTTAAAATAGTTTTTTTATTTTTATTTATTACTTTTAACGGATCAAAAAAAGACAAGTACTTTTTTAAACCTATATAATGCATGTTATTTATAATACAACAAATCAAATTGTAAATAAAAAATAACATCAAAATAACTAACCTCAACATAATTTAATTTCAAATCAAACGATGCCTTGGTGTTTTACATGAATAGTTCTGCTGATTATTTTTAGCTAATCAATTGTGTGAATGATTATTTAAATTAGTTTTTTTCAAAAAATAAATAAATAAATTATAGTATGTTATTGTAGATTTAACTAATTTGATAGTTGACCTCGAAAGAACCCAAAGTCTACTCTACCCTTTTTCCCATCTGGTAACGATTCTTAGATTAAAGTACAATTAATTTAAATTTACGTTGCATCAAAGCCCATTCAAGTGAAACACTTCCTATTAATAATTTTTTTTTATATATATTCAAAGCTTAAATCGGAACCTCTAATTAATAAAAAAAGCAACCTTATTATAATTTGTACCACACATACTCCTTTCTTTGCAAATTGAAACCTCTAGTTAAGTATTTTAGTTTGATTGAATACAAATTTAAAAAAAAAAAAAAAAAAAATTGAATCGTGTAATCTTAAACTTATCAGATAGACTATTGTAATTGAAAAACTTAACAAAGGTAGACAGAGATACTAAAACAGAGAAGTAACACAGTTAAATTGCGATGAAGGGAGCATCACTTTGACCTGCAAAAAAATTGAATGTGTACATAATCTTGTATAAACTTACAAGGTGATCTCTAACCATAAACCATTAAGGATCTCTATAGTCTATATTACCGATAACATGGATCGTTGAAATTATTCAAAAGTCAAAGTCAACAACAACATATTCAGCATAATTTCAAAAGTGGAGTTTGACGAGCAGAGAAGTTGTTTCCAAATTTTGATAGACTCTCGACTCAAAAGCTAGACTCGAACAACAAAACTAATCTACACAACTACAACGATCATCTTTGTCATTATCACTCGATGTATATCTACCTTATTAATTCCACCATTAGATCCATATTTCGTTCCGAAGAAAACGCGCTGCAGTTTATCATACCCGGCTAGAACACCAAATACAATGGCGTTAACATGCATAAGGACTAATCACACATATGAATCTAAAAGAAATGCACGGTATGTCGTTTTGGACTCTTCAAATACAATGTTGCACTCATGTCGAATCTGTAAAGATATGGCAGCTGAGCCTAACTCGACCCCAAAAGGTGGCTCATAAGGAGAGAATTGTCCAAGTCTATATAAGCAGATTACTGGTTCACTCTCCAACCCATGTGAGACTTTAAGGCACTCTGACACCCTGCTTCACGTCAACTGGAGAGAGCCCAAACGAATAGACCTGGCTCTGACACCATGTTAAGATTTGCATGACACTTGGACCTGACTCAATCTCAAAAACTAGCTCATTCAACTATTCCCACACACGAGATGGTGAAATCCCGGTAAAGACAAGGAATACCATCAGATTTGATGGTTTTCCGGTAAACATCAAGCAAACCATTAAACTGCCTCTCACCACCCTTTTTCGCAGCCTTAGCATCATTAGTAAGTATATATATATATTTTTGAAAGAACCTACCTCATGGAGGTAGAGGAGTTGTTTCGAAAGACCCTCGATTCAAGTTCAGCAAATCAAAATACTTCTGAAAAGAAAAAGAAAATATGACACTGTAGAAAACATGTAATTAATTAATAAGTAAAGCAGTACAGAGCATTCAGAAAAGAAAAAAAAAAAGACAGAAACAATAGCGAAGTAATGTGGTAACTGAAACACAATAGACAACAAATGGTAACAATATCAAAAGGAAGAAACTACATGTGTTAGGCTAATCGTATGACAGACACTGCTAACAGACTCCCAAAAAGCCTAATCCCGCTGAAACGCAAGACAAAGCTCAGCTACCTGCTAACCTTCTACCTTAATCCGTGACCTCCATCCCCTCCTTTCCCGAGCAACAGACTATACGGATCAATCAACAGAAAGCAAAGGTCAGTTAAACCTGTGTTGGGAAATATCTGATGACATTTGCAGTATTGCCTCTCCATAGAGAAAGGACATCTTCATCCTTGATAGTTCTGATCCATCCGCCATGTTTCGATGTGAGTGCAGTAACCTGTAAAGAAGATGAACAAATATTACAACATCTCCCAAGACTTCCAATGAACCAAAAGATGTTAGTTTCCGACTTACCATTAAAGTAGTAATAAACGAAGTTGCAACTATCTTTTACTCAATCGAGTTTAAGTTCTATGCACGAACGGTGTAATTACATAATCAAATCACTTGAAAGGAATTGCAGGTAACTCTATTTAATATGATTGAATCAATCTAAATATATACTAATTACTTAATTACATATAGTCATATACAATATAGATTACTCAGACATGTTTGTCGTTTTCGATCAACACTAGACAATTTTCATTCATTTCAAGCATGAAAAAGTTCCCCACCACTATCAAAGTCATAATTCTCCATTGTATATAAATTAAATTGTAGTCGAACAAACTATGATTGTTCACTAAAAGCTTCATGCTTCTTATATAAACAAACTAATTACTTAATTACATATAGATACAATACAAATTACTCAAACATGTTTGTCGTTTCAAGTCAACACTAAACAATTTTCATTCATTTCAAGCATGAAAAATTTCCCCACCAAAGTCAAAGTCATAAGTCACCATTATATATATATATAAAAGTTAAAGTCGAACGAACTATGATTACTTACTATCGTATCGCACAATATTGAAAATCTTTCAATTACTTTTAGCTTATTGATTTCTCAATAAATTATTTATACACACAAATATAAAATAGAAAAGTTATTGATTTCCGTCGAACTTGAACTCAAAAATTACCTTGACCATAGTTTGCACAAAAAAAATTACACACAGTAAAAGGTGTTTGTGTGTGTAGAGATACTAACCTGAGAAACTTCCTTCTTGTCTATGTGAAGAATAGAAAAGAACATTTTTGAGAAAATAAAAGTAAGGAAGAGTATTCCAGACGGTACTACGTGAAATATTTTTTTTAATTGACAATTTTGACCTAATACCCTATATTTAGTGCTTGAGTGAGCCAAAAGAGTTTTTAAGCTAAAATAACAAAAATAAGTAGAAAGTAGTTAACGTACTTTGTAAAGAAATTTTATTATTATTTCATCCAAAAAATATTTACAGATTTCTTCATAAATTGTTTGATTTATAACTTTAAATATAACAACAAATTGACTAGCATGGATCGTATTGAAGGCAAAGTATCTTAACTGAATACTCATGAATGACTGAATATATATATATATACTTGAAAGAATATTGGAGATACAATATCTAAGTCCAATTTTACACAAGTTTTACAGACATATAAATACAACAATGAGATAAATTTGGAGCATAAAACAAAGCTTCTAATTTGGGAGTAACCAAAAAAGTAAACCAGTACCCTCTCCTCACACTCTGGAATTCAAGGCTTCTTGAACAACTAGTTAGCTCTCCAATTTTTGAACTAGTTAGCTCTCTGATTTTTGAATTGATCATTGTACTATATCACCTCATTTGGTAGGCAGCACTAGAAGCTGGCGCGTAGGGGCAGGCCATTGTCCTCCTTTCTTTTCTTTTAACAATCTGTAGCTTTGGTGATCTTGGTTTCGTCACTTGTTTGGAAGACCTGCGCGGAAGAGCTTTAGAATATGCAGAGAAATAGGAATGGAGAAAAAATAAGAAGAGAAACTCGCGATCTTGCTGTACATACTTCTGAGGTAGAAAAGGATGATCAAATTTAGGCACTGGTCTTGCATGGGGCACCAAAGTTCTCCTTAGTTGTTTCAATGCTTTCTCTTCCTCCATCTATCCATAAATGAAAATAACACGAAATATTGAGAAGGAAAATCCACACCTTACACATATCAGCATAATGTAAGTTATAAAGCATATATAGCATCCGTCATGTTAATGCCAAAACTGATTTTGTGTTATTTGTTCTAATGACATACTCTCATATCTCATTAACATAGGTGCATAGGACTAAGGAGTCTCAAAACATAGCGTTAACTCAAAATATCACACGCATTAAAGTATTTATGCAAGTTCCAGAGCAATCAGGAGGTTAAAGGTCTCACTTACGTCATAAATGAAACAAGAATTAAGCCCGATATCATCACAAAATTAGAACAAATAACACAAAATCAGGATGTGCATTACCATTCTTGCAGATTCTGTCTCTTCTCTATACCTCTTATGCATCACCTCTTTCTGCTTAATCTGCAGAACAAACTTTGACCTGAGCATTGGATGACTAGGATAGAAAGCAAGTCTAAATATGTGCGATTCTAGATGGGAACGAAGTTACCTTCTTATCGAACTCAGCTCTATCAAGAGAACGGTGATCTACATTCAGTTTAAAATCCTGAACTTCAGTGAGGGGTTTACGTACTTTCTCAGGAACTGGAATAGGGTCCCTGAATTAATGTTCAAAAAATTATATGCCGTCTTTTGATACTGAAAATATGACACTGAATGGAAAAGCTTATTCTTTTATATCTTACTCGGTCAAGATTGGTTGAGCCTTAAAGTTCCTCATCTTTGCTTCTTCCTCCTCCATTCTTCGCCTTTCTTCCATTTGCCTCCACGTCTCCTGCTCATGCTTAATAAGACTCTCCAATTGGAAAGGTTCTGGTCTTGTGCTTCGCTTTGGTTCTGGTTTTGGTGGAATCTGGCATGACAAAACAAGGTAATGACGAACGTAAGAACGTGTTTGTGGACAAGGTTCACGTGTTAGAGTAGAGGTAAGAAAAGATTGGTTAAGTACCACTGGATAATCAGTGGTGTATGGATACGGAGTTGCTTTGCGCATTCTGGCCCTCTCCTCCTCGATTTGTTTATGTAGAAGTTCGGTGAACAATTTCCTCTCTTTCTCCGCCCCTCGTTCCTGAACGCAATGGAAAGCCAAGCCATGAGGAACTGTTTTAAGCTAAAAAAAAAAACCAAGAACATAAAAACTACATACCTCAGTGGAGAGATGGAAGGGATTTGGAGTGGTGTTTCTAGGAATAGTCTTGTCGTTTTGAGGTTCAGAATTAAGGGAAAGCTGAAAATATAGATAAAGATACGATGAGAAGAAAATGAGGGAAGGACGGTAAGTTGATAGTAAGAAACATGACAATGTTAGACCTTGTCAAACAACATATCAGCTACATTAGCTGGAGGCGGAATTCGTTCATCGGTGGCAAAATGAAATTCTTGAGGCACTGTCACCTGCCTCTTTGTGTTGCAGAACATCCCCAAATCTCCTCTACTTTCGAAAATCTACAATTTGAGGAGGAAGTCAGCAACAAGGTAAAAACTAGAGACCAAGAGTTTCCTGTATAGTGATCACCATATTCTAGAAAGGTCTGTAGGTGGCAATCGTTACCTTCTTATTCAAAGGCCTTGCCTTAAATTTGGGAACTTTTTCAAGTTCTTCCTTTTCCATTTCTTTGGTACTTCTAATCCTTGGAGGTCGTGCTCTTAGTGATGTTTTAAGAACAGGTGACTTTGGGGCTGTAAGATGCGATGATTTCCACTGATGACTCTGTGATGAATGAATTTCTATATTCAGTTCAAATAAATTTGTTTTTATCGAGTGATTACAGGAAACACTCCCTGTACCTGAGTAGATTCTAATGATGCAACTGTTGATGTTTCCACATTTTGATTGGCTCGTGCCATAGTTTGCAAATGAAATTCCTGCAGAAGTAAGATACAAAATTTATATCGAATTTACACTGAAAATTAGGACTTTGGCAATCTATACGATACCTTAAATTCTGGAAGTTGAGGTGTACTCTTCGGTAAAGCTGGTAGAGTTGGAACTTCTAATATCTGTTGCAAGATATTCAAGATAAAATTGGAAGGTTAGATCAAAAGACGCAATTAAAAATCACGAAAGGAGGGAACAAATGTCTAACATGACGTACCTTTTTGTTTAACAGGCGAGCCTTAAACTTTGGAATTTTGGCCATCATTTCTTCCTCTAGCTCAGCTGAACTCTTGACTCTTGTTGGACGAACACGTTGAGCTGTTACAAATTCAGGTTCTTTAGGCCTAGTCAATATGAGCTTATGCTTCCTCTGCATCTGTCCAGCTGGATCATCCTGGAAAATGAAAATACTTTAGAAGAAGTGTATAAGGAAAGCTAGTTAATATTCAAGTAAAGCTCCAGTGACTTACATGGGAAGTAGAACTGCTCATGCGAGGCAGTGACATCTCCCTGGTGCTAGATTGGAACTTCTTCATCATTTCTGCTATTGAAACGAATGGGGCAACTGGTTCCCGAACATACATCTTAAGGGGAGAAACAATGTTAAGTTAGATTCACAACATCCAAATTGTGTAGATCCCAAAATGCAAGAAAAGGAAAATGTTGTCATGCAAACCTTTCTATCCTGTTTATGAACTTCTTCAGTTGAAGCGAATAAGGTGGAACTGCCGCTAGCAACCCCAACTTTTATTTTGTGAGGCAGATTCTGGGGTTTGACATTGAGAATCTACCATGTTCGGAGGAAAGAAGAAGCACGGTCAGCTAAAAAGTGAAATATTATGCATGTCCCGAATAAGATCTGAAAGATAAAATTCACCTGTCTGGATTTTCCGCCTTCTAGTTTCTGTCTTTTTATAGCTTGGTTTTCTTGGGAAATATTATGTGTTCCAACAGAACTTTTCGCGATTGTTTGCCTATGCATCAAAAGCAATCCATTATTTCCATCAGAGCAAACATTTTTGGAATGACCGAACAAAAATAATCAGTGTTAAGAAGCTAAAACCATTAACTTACTTTCTGACACTAGCTGGATTACTACTCTTCTTCAATTGTGACTGTTGCAGGTGAGCTTTTGACTTTAATGCTGAAGGGTTTCTAATGATGCTGGCAATCTTTTTAGCCGTCTGTCGCTTCTTGGAATCAGTCTTCTCGTCACTCTTCTGAGATATCATCGGTGGTGCAGGGGTGCTAACTTCTGTCACAAAAGAAGGCATTATTAGATCCATTGTCAGCTGCCCGGGGGGGGGGGGGGGGGGGGATAAGAACCTAATACAAGTAACAAAGCCAAATGATAATGCCTGGCAGTATAACCAACCTTCGACATTTGACTGCTGCTGTACAGATTCCTGCAAGTTTATAAAACCAAATTGAGAAAATAGATCCCGGAAATAGCGATAAAAGGGCTGTGCTTTCTATACGATGTGGAGACATACCAGATTAGGAAGACTGCGACCAGATTCATCGGTAATCTCTTTTGGCATAACCTCTACCTTACTTCCAGAAGAAGCAAGCTCAGCTGCAGGTTCTTCAATCTCATTTGGCATTACCTGTACCTTACTTCCCGAAGAAGCGGGCTCAGCTGCACGTTCTTCAATCTCATTTGGCATTACCTGTACCTTATTTCCAGAAGAAGTGGGCTCAGCTACCCGTTCTTCAATCTCATTTGGCTTTACCTCTTCCTTACTTCCAGAAGACGTTAACACAGCTGCAGGTTCTTCAATCCCATTTGAACTTACCTCTTCCGTACTTCCAGAAGAAGAGGGCTCAGCCACAGGCCTGTTTCAGACGAACAATGAACAATCAGTACATTAAAAGAGTAGGAATGTGATGTCAAATGAAAAGAATATAAATTCGCGTCAAATTCATCTAAATCAGTAGACCTTGCATTGTCCTGCAATTCTCCGTCTTTGGTAAAATCACATAGGCTCTCAAGTTGAATTGTTCTACCACTCTTCTTGATTCTTTGCATAAAAGCTGCCAAAGACAACAAAGAAATAACCAATCAACATTTCGTCATCAATTTGCAATGCCTTGAAATAGAAAAGAAATCATCTGACAGATGAAGCAAGGCAAATACTTCTCCACGTTCATCTCTGGTTGCATGTCTAAGGTCTCAAAGTAGTAAATTTATGTTCATATCTAGTATTTGAAGGCTTCCCTAGGTGTTGAACAACTCATTCTGTCGTCATGTTATATAAAAGGGTTGTTTGGGAATGCAGCCAAAATCAGGCAATCAATTTTGCCCAAGGCCTAATGCGGGTGAGAGACTGATAGTGAACAAGTACTACTATTTGAAAAGAGGGTCAAAGAATTCTTGAAATTGTCACAAGGGAAGCGGGACAGGGCCAGCAATGCGCTCCGCTCAGATGTAGAACAGATCGACTCAGGGTGGAATAACTTGGATTTGGAGGTTAGTTTGGCATCCATGCTAAAGCAAATCTCTACACTCTATAGCCAATTGTCAAAGAAGTAATACATAAACTGCCTTTCAAAAAAGATAAAAATTGATTGGATTGGAGGGGGAAGGATGAATTAGAGCAGCAAAGAGCTAAATCTGAGTGGATTGTGGCAGCAACGTCACTCTACCACTTACAATACTTGTCTCGCCTATTTAGGTCACTCGCAAAAGGATTCTACCGCTACTCTTGGAAATTGTACTTCAAAGTTGTCATCGTGACTCTTCCACTGCAATGACTTAGCTGTTGACTCATTCCCTCCCCCTCTCCCTAACCATAAAGCTATAAAAACAATGGGAAGAAAGTCTTATTTTTGGCATAAAAGCTGCATAAGCCAACACAGGGATAACCAAACATCAACCTCACATTGCAATTGATACTTTTTTCTGAATTGCACTCAACCACAGCAACACAGATAGTTATCAATCTACATTGATCGTCTAAAAAGTAAATTAAACATTTCCACAGGATACACCAACACTCCCTTGAAATGAAACAAAATATCCCACAAATGAACTAAATTATCTTATAATCTCCATCATCTTGATCTCTGGTTGCATAACTGAGGCCTTAAAATTTGTAATTAATTTCAAAGTTCATAATTTACTAATTTGAAAGCTACCATGAGAAGAAAAAAACAATGATTATTACAAAACCATCACCGGGCGGAGCTAGAAGATTATAAACAGGTTCGGCAGAATTCAGTAGCTTTAGAGAGTGTTTAGATTGGCTTACTTTATGTGATTTCAATTTTTAAGCTCTTTTTGTGGTGTCTGAGAAAGATGGGAAATGTTTTTAAGTGCTTACTTTAGGCTAAAAAGTATAAAAATAAGCTAAAAGCCAAAAGTTGTATATTTGTATTAAGAAACTCACTAGATATGAACAAATATTAAATCCATAACCCAGTTATTATTAACAATGATATATTGTTATTCTAGAATTTAGAACCCATAAAATTCAAATTTTGAATCCACCCCACCGGAGCCAATCCAAATTACTCTTTCTTAAACTAAGCCCAAAAATGAAAGTCCTTTTCTGTATCATTCAAAATTATTTCCCTAAATTTTGAAATTATGATCAGAATAGAAACTAAGTTAATTGAAAAAAAAAATACACACTAATCCAACTAACAAACCCTAAAAAAATGTGAAATCCCAAAATTCACAATTGATTGAAATTAAAAACAATGAAATTCAATTCAAAGTAGACAGACTTACGAGAAGGAGCATAGCTAATTGAAGTCTCGAACCAAAGTTCAGCCTTGCGCTTATCTTCATCAGTCTCTCCATTGATGAAGTCATAGAATCTTGGCGCCGAGAACTCATAATCGTCATCCATAACAACTGAGTTCAAATCCGCCATTTTCTTCCACTTTCACAATACCGGTGCAACAAAATGGTGCAAGTTGTTTTCCTCTGTACTCGCGATTTTACGGAGAATAAAGGAAAAAATAATTGATTTTTCTCTGTGTCTTCCCAAAAATGAAAGAACAGAGTAGAAATTTGGGATTTACTTAGAGATTTTGAGTGTAACGGTCGATTTTTTTTAAAAAAGAAAGAGTTTTTAAGTGACTTTTGGAATGTGCACTACTGTATAACGGCTAGTAGAAGGCAGATTTATGTCCTAATATAAAATAGTAATATTTTTCAAGTCGGGAAAATTGTTCCGAATGTTTGTATTAAGGTAAGTTATCTGTGTTCTCTAAACCTTATGTGATTGAAAATGCAAGATGTTTTGTATAGTGACTCGATGTATTTAATTTTTGATGATTAAAATATGTATTTTTGGTTCGAAATACAACGTTATTGTATTAGTATTGTCAAGTAATGTTACAAATTTAGTATATCACATGAGTAATTAAGTGGTAGAATGATGATTAATTATAATGGTAAAGTTTTGAAAAAAAATCCATAAGTAATGAGATAATTGTGTAATTTAGTCATCTTAAAGGCTTGATATGGCTAGGCAAACATGATATTAGATTAAATGAATTGAGAAAATGGCATAAATAGTCTCTTAACAATTAACTATAAGAGTGAGTCTAAAATGGTTCATTAACTATACACTTAACGAATTTATTCCTTTAACTATTCAAAAACTTATCAGCTTTGGTCCCTTAATTATACATTTACCGATTTTAGTCCCTTAACTATAAACTTACTAATTTTAGTCCTTTAAGTATTCAAAAACTTATCAGGTTTGGTCTTTGTCCGTTTTTTTTAATACAAATAGCTTCGATTTATATTAATGGAATCCATGCCTCGAGAAATTAAACCTTTTAGCAACTTTTTCAGTTGTTTCTCTCCCTCCGCTATTTTTTCTTCAAATTAACCATATGCGAAGAACCTTAACCTCAACGATTTAAAATAAAATTCACGAGGAAAGAAAATATAAGTCATAATTTTATTCAACGGAGAATAAAATGAAGCATATTATTGCTACTAATGACTTTAATATGCTAAACTTTATTATAAAAAGAAAAAATTTATTACCCATTAATTCCAAAGTTTGTACTCTAACGACTTCATTTAACAGAATTTGTTTAATTTTTCAGAAATTGAAATTTATAAAATGGTAGATTTGTAATTTTTAAATTTTTTTTAAATAGATCAATTTCATTATTCTATTAATTTTATTTTACATAAAGAAATTTGAGTAAATTAAATAAAATCCGCATTGATTAGCATATTCAAGTGCGGATTCAAGTCATTAACAATAATTGTATGCTTAATTTTATCCTCCATTAAATAAAATTAGGACTTATATCTTCTTTCCTCAATAATTTTATTTTGAATTGTTGACGTTATTGTTCTTTTCATGAGAGTACTTTGAAGAAAAAAGGGCGGAGTAGAGAAAAATCTTTAAAAATGGGTTAAAGATTTAATTTTACGAAAATCTCCATTAATATAAACAAAGACCAAACCTGATAAGTTTTTGAATACTTAAAGGACTAAAATCGGCAAGTTTATACTTAAGGGACTAAAATCGATACGTGTATAGTTAAGGAACCAAAGTTGATAAGTTTTTAAATAGTTAAATGACCAAATCCGTTTAGTGTATAATTAAAGGACCATTTTAGACCTACTCTTATAATTGAGGAACTATTTATGTCATTTTCTCTAAAATAATCAATCACTCAGGGACTGTTCGCAAAGAAATTTTCTCAAATATAAAAAATATATTATAATCACAAAATAAATAAAAAGAATGATTTTATTTATTAAGATTGTGAGTATAATATTTATATATTTTGATCCCTTGATTTTTCTCTATTAAAATTTTCTTTATGATATGAGGATTAAGAAGCATATTTCTCGATAAGATGACTTCTATGATGTATTTTATCGCCAAGAATGACAACACTTTGATATTTCGAATTGATCTTGTGAAAGACCTTCTCTTGATCAGTAATGCCTTGAGGTTTTTTTTAATGTCCTAGTTTAGTTGTGAATATCCAAGGTTTTATAGGGTACTCGAAATGTGATGTCTTGATCTTTTTACCTCAGAGTTTATGTGATATTGGAGATATCTCTTTACAAAAACATATGTGTCCTTTTTATAGGTATGAATTAGGATTCAGGGTAAAATAGTCTTCAAAAAATTCTAGCATAGATCTAGAATGTGAAGATAAATCGGACTCATCATGTAGAGTCATATTTTAAATTGGATAAAACTTTGATGTCTATAGATGCTACCTACTTTAAGATTTGTCAGAGTAAAGACTTGTCAAAACTCAAATAAAGACGAGACTTAAAATACTATTTAAAATAAAACTTTGAATTTTGTATATCTAACTTGCAAGAAAAGAGATTGAAGGACATATATATTTGATACCATGTCGAGCAAGTCAATTTGCATGCAACAAATTTTCTTAAATATGAAAAATAAACTATAATCACAAATTATTAAAAAATGATTTAATTTATCAAGATTGTTGAATAATTTTGTGTATCCCCTTAATTCTTGTACTAATAATAACATTCAATAAAATTTTACTAGGACATGAATAATGGGAGAGCATTTGGTAAAAGATGAAAGGGAGACTTAATAAAAGAAATTTTGATATATTTAACCCTTTTTTTAACTTCATAAATTTCGTAACAGAATTTCAGTAACCTCTTTAAATTTTTTACTAAAATGGAAAATTTCTTCATAAGAAAGAAACAAAAACATTATTTCTGCAACAGATTCCAATAATAAAGGAAGACTAAAACTAATGAAAATAGTTTTTCATTTATTATGCATCAAATATGTACTCAGCCAAATTAAATGATCATTGAACTAATAACTGTACTTATAAATTATATATAGTTCCATCAGTGACCATAATTAGAACCACAAAAATAAATTTTAAAAAAATTATATGGCAATCAAGAATCAAGCAATTGTTTTTCTTATGGTCATAGTCCTGGCAGTGGAAATTCCACTGCCAGGTGGCACGTCAATATTAGACATCACGCCTCAGAACGTGACATGCCATGACGTGATCAATTACTTTGCATATTGCCAAGAGTTTGTAGATGAAAATGAGGATGATCCAACGTCTGACATATAATGAACGAAAAGGTAGAACAGGAGGAGAGAGGGGCGCGGAGATATTGCTATTGTATTGAAGTATTTTGTGATACGTTTAGCCAGCCTCATCCTCCTTATCTTGCGTCGCGGATCGAAGATCTTGATAAAAAGTGTCATATTCATCATAGTTTCCCATCTCTGAGCATATGGACTGCACAAAATATGATATTTCATGATTATCTCTCTCCTCCTTCTAAATTTTATACTATTATGTTAGTATATACTTTCTCTTTTAAAATTTATATGACGTAATTTGGTTAGATCATCATAAGTAACAAACTCACTTATTTTTTAAAGAAAATATTTTCAGTGATGCCAAACACATCCTTAAACATATTGTAATATTGTGTGATTATATAAGTTTACCGAAATAAATATATTTCATTCATTTTTTAACTTATTTATAAGGAAATATTTTCATATAAATTAAAATGCAAGTGTAATATTTCTTTGGGTAATGTTATACTAGCAACTAACTCTTCTCTTTCCTATGCCCGAGATAACCTTATGACTAGTAATTTTCGGTACTTTGATATTATGTTATATTATAAGAAAATATGTATGGATAAGCAAGTTATTTATACAAAGAATTGTCCCCCAAATCCATGAATATTAATTCCCAATTATGATACAAAATAATCACAATTTTTGTAAGCAATTTTGATGTTTAAAGAAGTGAACAAATGATATGCCAATGTAACGATATTATAATAAAATAATTACAATTCAAATTATTTAAATAAAAACATGATTACTACAATTCAACTTTATTACGTCAATTCTAAAATTTTAAGTTTGACTTGAAAATTTATCAATCGGGCAAAAAACATAAATAGTACTTTAAACTATCTATTAAATTTCGGGCAAAATTAGAATTTAATCAGACTTTAATAAGGATATTGAATACCGGGGTGGAAATAAAAAATAATATTTGTTAAACACTTAAACTTTTCAAGCGTTACATTAATTTTTTTTACTGTTAAAAATGTTTATTTTTTTACTACATTTATTTTTACGATTAAAAATGTTTACTAAGTAGGGACCATTCATTTTACTCAGAAGTCTGAACAAGCAAAATAAATAAATCAATTAATTACGATCGCCACCACCATTGCTATAGTCACCTTCATTGAAGAACACACCTTCAATTAACAAATCAACTAAAAATATCACATCGAAGAATTACAAAGATGGACAAAAAAATGAAATGTGGAGGAGAGAGCGAACAAGAGTGTGTGTTTTGAAAGATGAAATAGAGACATTGAAACTTTGGTCTATTTTGATTATGTACTCCGATTAATTATACTTTTAAGTGATTATCTCATTAAAAAATGAGTAACTTACATTAAAAAGTATCTACTAAATATCTATAAATATTAATATTTGAATGTTATATATTCTTGGATTTCAATTAGATTACTTATATTTTTCTTGCTTTGAACAAAGTAAAACCAATCTTTAACATAACGTGATTATTAGTCAGGGAATCTTGCTAATCTAGGGTATAATGCCAATTTAATTGTCATTATACCATGAGACAAAAAATTTTCATTATAAAATAGTTAATTAATCTTGTCATTTATTAATAAAGTTGACTTAAGAAAACATTAAATAAGGGTAGAAGGATAAAGTTACATTATTTATTAATGCAAGTATAAGGTAAAAAGGTGACATATAAAATGGGACAGAGGAAATAGTAAATAATTTTCATTATTCGCATGGATTCTACATTTGTTTTGTTTATGTTGACGATACAAAACTTCGTTGTTTTCTTTTAAATTCTACGTATCCTTCATCTTTTTCTCAATGGATGAAAATAGTTAAATTGTAAGAAGGACGTGCATTTTTTCCTATATGATTCAGTATTCTATATGTTTTAATTTATTTGCTTTTTAAATCTATTTAAAAGAGTTATTTCTTCTTTTTCTTTTTAAAAAAAATTCTTTACTTGTAAGTTCTTTACGCGACATGTTACTATTAAAATCAATTATTAAACTCAAAGGTTTTTATGTTTGTAACGAATCTTGTTTTCCTTTTAATTAAAAAAAAAACACACAAAATCTCCACAATTGCTAATATAAATTTCGTCTCATTTAGAAAATTGCTAGGAATATAAATGTAAAACAAGTGGAATCCATATGGTTAGGAAAGTAATTTTCGAAATGTGAATTAAGAAGTTTAAATGAACCCACGTATTTTAAAAGATAGTATTTGGATAAGTTACGATCTTTTGTGCTTATCATTTTATTTAAAAAGTTTTTTAAATAAAATGATAAGCTTAAAAGATCGCAACTTATCCAAATAAATTACCTTTTTTTTTTAATAAATAAAAAATGTGAATTGAAGCCACGTGTGAAAAATGCGTTAAAAATACTGATTTCGCCACCCGCGGAATATAAAGTGTCACGTGAAGTGATACTACTATTTTATCATTCTAAATGTGCATGTCCTCAAATAATTATTAGTAATAATAACTGAGTTGCATTTCCGAAGAAAAAAATGGAGAATAAATTGGGCAAATGGGGTTTCAACAATGGCGATTTGAAGGAGAAATCTTTGTTTTCAATTCGATCAGTACTTGAAACAATTATGGAAAATCTCAAAGAAGACGATGAAAGAGTACTGATTCATCTGGGTCGTGGTGACCCATCTTCAATCCCCTGTTTTCGAACTTCTCCGGTAGCAGAAGATGCCATTTTTGGTGCTGTTAGATCTGCCAAGTTCAATGGTTATGCTCCTGCTGTTGGAATTTATTCAGCAAGGAGGTAAAGTTTTTTGGGGATTATTTAATTTGTTACTGTAACTTATATATTTGCAGTTGTAGCATTATTCTTGTAGTTTCTTGTTGGTCGATTTCTAATACTATTTGGTATTTCTTTTACTTCCATTATAGTATTATTTTGTTGTAGATATTGTTCCTTTTTTTTTCTCAGAATGCTTTGTCATGCTATTTTTAGTATTTTGTCGTGGCTGTTTCACTTTTGTTATTTCTTTTGCTGGACTGTTTTGTTATGTTTTTTCTTGAGCCGAGGGTCTATCGGAAACAATTTCTCTACCTCCCAGACCCCACTTGTGGAATTACACTAGGTATATTGTTGTTGTTGGATATACAAGCTTATCTATTTTTTGGAGAGTGATTTATCACATTGCAATTTTGTAGTTAGTTGATTCTTTAATTTTCTATTCCTTTCCCATGTGTCTCTTCTGGTTGCCTCTCTTCTTTTAGTAGACTTGAACACTGTTCCTTCAATTTTTTGATGGAGACTTTCGTGCTATCAAATGAGTTTTTACTTGCAATGTCTGCATAAAGTATACATTTTTTAGCTCAAATTACCTCAAACACGTTTCTTTTTTCACAATATTCGTGCTTATTACGACTTATAACGATAATCAGATTATAAGTCTAAGGCAGCAATTTCTTCTAAAGACTGAAGGGGAAGTAAGCTTGAGTGGAATTTTTCTTGTCGTCTTATTGTAGACTTCTTGTCATTTATTTTGTAATCATCATGAATGAGGATGATTAGGTCTAATGTTAAAAAACAAAGCTATTTGTTGATGCCAAAGACATACTCTGATAGATGCCTAGTTTTTCATCTGCTGTAATAGGTCGGTCTCGGAATATCTCTCTCATGATCTTCCTCACCACGTATCACCGGATGATGTTTTCCTCACACCTGGTGCTAATCAAGCAATTGAAGTTGTCATGTCAGTCCTTGCTCGCCCTGGTGCAAACATATTGTTCCCTAAACCAGGGTATCCATTTTATGATGCTCGTGCTGCATGTAGTAATCTTGAGGTCCGCCATTTTGACCTTCTCCCAGAAAAGGGATGGGAGGTTGATCTTAAAAGCGTAGAAGCCCTCGTTGATGATCACACCATTGCCATAGTCATCATTAATCCTGGAAATCCTTGTGGAAATGTTTTTACGTCTGAACACTTGCAAGAGGTAGGATTGATCTCGATATTGATGACTACCTGTCACTCTCTTAAATCTCATAGTCATCAAAAATCTCATTTGCCTAATTTTGTCCTTTGTTTATTTTCGTAATGGAGATTGCGGAGACAGCAAAAAAGCTAGGAATCCTTGTGATTGCAGATGAAGTCTATAGCCACCTATGTTTTGGTAGCAAGCCTTTTGTACCAATGGGAGTATTTGGATCAATAACTCCGATTCTAACTCTCGGGTCAATATCAAAAAGATGGATTGTTCCTGGTTGGCGACTTGGTTGGATAGCAATGGTTGATCCTAGTGGTGTCCTTAAGAAGTCCGGGGTTTGTATCCAATCATTTTCTTCTCTTTATTTCTTGTCTTTGCTCTGTTAGAATTGAGACGAACAAAATGCTAAATTACTGCAGTTCACCATTTGGGAAATATATAGATCTATGCAACACTAGAAAACTGATAGAGTTGTATAATCACCTGTATAGATATTTGTGAAGTGAAAAGAACATTTGCCTGCAGATTAAGCCTGAACATCTCGAGCATGTCAATTCCGTCATGTGATTGAATCTTCTGTTGCTTTTGCTTTTCAGATTGCTGAATGCCTTCAAAATTATCTTGAATACAGTGCTAATCCTGCAACAATCGTTCAGGTATTGATATACGTCGTTTTCCTATGATCAAATCATTCATACACATAATTACGTGTATATAACAACAAACTATGGGAAAGAAGCGATAGCTTTTGCTTATGCTTACCAATTTAGATCCTCTAAGGCGAATGATTTCATCGCATTATGCTCTAAAGAAGTTCTGATCAGGCATGTTTGACAATGTACAGGGAGCAGTACCTCACATCCTCGAGAAAACGACCAAGGAATTCTTTTCAAACATCAACAATGTACTGAAGGAAGCGGTCGATGCATTTTATACCAAAGTTCAGGAGATACCTTGCTTTATCTGCCCGTACAAACCAGAAGGAGCTATGTCCATGATGGTGAGGACTTAATGAACACTTCAATTTTGGTCCTCTAAATCTAATGCTGAAGATTCTCAATTTCTTAACTTGATGCCTTGTAGATTAAATTGAACCCGTCATTGCTGGAAGGCATAAATGATGATATGGATTTCTGCGCTAAGTTAGCTCATGAAGAATCAGTTATCATTCTGCCAGGTAAAACATCTCATGCTTTCTCAAGAATGAATATAAACCACTCTTCTTCTTTTTTAAAATTTCTCACCTGGTGTCTAGTATCTGCATTGGGGCCCAACTAAATTCAAACTGGCACGGGGAAGTCCCACATTGGGGTAAAGCATTCCATACCCAAGGTTCAAACCTTGTTATTTGTGCCCACTCTTGAATTATATAATGTCAAGAAGATTAAAAAAGTTCCATTACTTTTTTCTTGTCTAACCATATACTTGTCATAGGGAGTATTGTCAAATGAAAAGCTTTAAAAAGTGCTCCAGGTCAGTGGGCTTTAGTATACAAAGGCGCAACTAAGGAAAAGTAAATGTACATATGTAATGCAAGAAAAAAAGTAGCAACTTTATTCATAATGATTTCTTTACAACAACAATATATATCCAGTGTAGTCGAACTCACACACAAAGTGAGTCTGGGTAGGGGAGAGCCTACTCAGGAACTTACCCCTACTTCATAGGTAGAGAAGTTGTTTTCCGGTAAACACCATAATGTTTTCTTTATATTCCTTTGCCTATTATATCTATTGTTTAGTACTTCGTGATTCAGCAATAGGACTTATGGTCAATCAGGTGCACACCTTATCTTGCCTACACCAAGCGCCCTCCCTGAGCTTCAGGACTTAAGCGCGTCTTAAGTGAGCCTTTGACACTAGAGGCCTTAGGTCTTGGTTTATTTCACTCGTTGTCTTAAGGTTTTTGGTTATGCTTTGATTTCTTTCACATCCATCATCTCTCTGCCCCCATTAAAATAGATCAATTTTCCTTTTCGAGTTGTACTGAAATGTTTGTAAATGTTACAGGAGTGATTGTGGGACTGAAGAATTGGTTGAGGTTAACTTTTGCCATGGAGCCAGCCATTCTTGAAGAAGGACTTGACAGGATAAAAGCTTTCTACTTGAGGCATTCAAAAGTCAAAGGTTTATAAAAACTTGAGTTTTGTTCATGTGGTTTATTATCATACTGGTGGCTTAAAATTTGTACAAGTAAAGATCAATTCATGATTTAATTAAGTTTTATGGATTTAATCGTAGCTTTGAATTCGTAAACTTCAAATTTTGTCTATGATAACATTAAGCTACATCTGACTCTATGTCCGACTTAATACTTCCTCCATTTTAATTTGTTTGTCCTATTTTGACTTGCTACGGAGTTTAAGAAAATAAAAGACTTTTAATTCTTGAGGTTTTAATTATATTATGTGAATATAAAACATTTCCTACTAAAGACGATTACATTCTCAAAACTTAAATGTTAAACATTTAATTAAAAATAATTAATTATACTACCACACATACCACTCTATCACAACCGATTGGATCCATGAGTTCAATTAAATCGGATGTGGTATCATATTTAATAGAAATGGCAGCTTTTAGGCGTGATCTATCTCTCTGCTTTTCATAGTCAAGATGTGCCCGTGAATTAGGAAATGCGGAACTTTTTCTCTTCTTTAAAACGTCCATAAATTAAAGGCAATATTAGTTCACACCTACCTTTGATGAAAGAAGCCACAAGTTTAAGTAGAACGAACTGTCAGTGCCGAGAGGTCCCTTTTTGTCTGGCCATGAATAGTGAGTGAGACTTCATGTTCGCCGGATAGCCATATTTGCATGGAATTACATCAGTACATTAGTTAGACGAGCTGGTAGCCTCTCTTTTTATTTATGATGTACCGGCTTGAATTCACTTTCACTTTAGGAAAGGATTTCTTTCTCTTCAAAGTAGGTGTTCGCTCCGCCCAAGTTGTTTCGGAATCGAAAAAAAGAAGCGGTTTTTCGCACAGCTTGCTCATAGTGTAGGTCCCACTTGTATATCGTATTTGGCCATCCATGTAAATAGTTGGAAAATGGATACATTGGATAAGCCTAGAAAGCAACATAAATGCTTAATCACATGCATCCCATAAGATCGTACAGCAATTGTATTATTGTTGATTTATATATCTATATTTATTTATTTGTTATTTTTAAGTTAAGATACTTTGAATATTTTATATAATTAGGTAATTATGCGTATTATTTTTACATATGCTTTATTATCGTAGTCTTTATAACTAAAATAAAACATATACGTCTATAGGGATATAAATAATGCGAAGCAAATATCAATTCATCCCACATTGTTTTAACTTTTTTCTCAAAATTTTGCTCCGTTCCGCTTCATTTCATTGTCATTCCTATAAAGGTATTAAACATTCTTAATAAAAAAAATTTATATGGTTTTGCCATTTCTGTCAATTTCTATTTTTAAAAATTATTTATTATTTATTCATTTATGTTATTCAATTTTCAAATAGAAAAAAAAACATAAAATAAAAAAGAAGACACTTTCAAAACCCTAATTAGTTTGTACTCTCCTAGTTTACTCTCTTCTATTTTCATTTTGAATTTTCTTTGTGAATTTTATTTTTAGGGTTTAAGGACATTTCTGATGGCTACGACGGCTACACCAGCGACGGCAACCAGTACGGCGACAACTTCCGAGAAGAAGAAGCCGGTGTTTGTCAAAGTGGAAAGCCTAAAACCTGGGACACATGGTCATAACTTGACGGTTAAAGTTGTTGAATCGAACACTGTCAAGGCCACCGGCGGCGGCAGCCGTGGTGGCAGAGTATCGGCGTCGTTAAATTCTCGTGCTCCACCACGGATCTCCGAGTGCCTCATCGGTGATGAGACAGGGTGCATCCTCTTCACTGCTCGCAACGAACAGGGTATGTATATATATTTGCATTTCTGCGATTTTGCTTTAGCCTTCAAAATTTTAGTCTTTTTTCTTGTTATTGTGGAAATGAAAGGGGAAAAAGATTAAAGATTAATTCTTTTGTGTTTCCCTTTTTATGTTGATTCAATTTTTGATTTTTTTTTCTTTTGATGATCTAGTTTAGAGATAGATTGTTTGTGTATTACAATCGAGCATGCTGAAATAGGGCGAAATTTATAGAGGATTCGTACAGCTAACTCTAAATAACCTAGGAATTTTGCTGAATTATCTCTATTATTGTGATAGAGAATAGGGCTGAAGTCTTCGGTTCATTCTTAAACTAGGAGCCATAAATTGGGATGGAAGGGAGTATGTAATAGTGACTTAGATTGTGATGAGAATGATGGAAGATACATTTGCTAAGATGAAATGGAAAAGGAAAAGGGAACTCGTAAAATTAGACGTTTGTGCTGATGTAGCATTGAAGAATTGAAGAACTTGGAGAAATATGAATCTTCTTTCGTGGGGATTTGATGTGATGGCTTTATATATTCTGGTTGCTGGCAAACTATTTGATTTGTTTTCATGTTAGATTTTATCTTTTATAATTGCGGTGTCTGGGCAACTTCGCGCACCTCAACACATTTCAGGGGTACTTGCTACCCCCATACCGACACAAATATGGGTAACTTTGTCTATCAAGGTTTGGATAGATGGAAAAAATCACCTAGTGTGTGTTTTTGCTTTCGTCGGGATTTGAACCTTAGCTCTCATAGTTCTCAACATACTTCATTGATCAGTAGGTCACACCTTTGGTGTGTTGTCATGTTAGATTTCATAGACTTATTATTGGCATGTTAGATTCATCGACGCGTTACAGGAAATAGGAAGCTTTAGAGAAGGAACCCTTTATTTTTATTTTTTGTATGGGAGGCTCTCATTGCTTGCAATCTTCCTGGTGCCATCTTAGTGTCAGGTTTGTGATTTGTGCTACAACACTTATCAGTATAAAAAAATAAGTGGTTTTGGTTTGATTCCTTAGAACACTTGTAATTGTGTTTTTGTGCAGAAAAGTCGGATAATGGTTAGTGATATGCAACCAGAGAAATGGGGGATGACATTAGTGTTGTGTTTTGGATAAATCTGGTCTTTGAAACAGTTGTATTGTGATTCTGTGCCGTAAGACAAAAGATGAGACTTGATAATCCAATCAAAGTAAAGGGTGATTCTATTGAACGATTGTGTTGGAATACTTACTCCTTTCCTCTTATATGCAGTTGATTTAATGAAGCCAGGTGCTACTGTGATTCTGAGGAACGCAAAGATTGACATGTTCAAGGGTTCCATGCGGCTTGCAGTAGACAAATGGGGCCGCGTTGAGGTTACTGAACCTGCTGATATTGCTGTTAATGATCAAAACAACCTTTCTTTAGTGGAGTATGAGTTGGTGAATGTTGACGAGTAGAGGGAACTAATTAATAGCGCGGTAGTTTTAAGTCGTCGAGTCCAATTCTTGTTTTATTTGTTAATTATTGCATTCCTTGAATTCTATATGGAATTTTATGTGCCAGAATGACAGCATTTCAGCCCTTATAATATGTTCCCATACCACGGAAATGTCTGCCATTGTTTATTCTGTGGGTTTTGTTCTTATTTTTCTGTGTTGCATAAATTTTTAAATTTGGTTCTTTTTTAGTAAATAGAGAATGATGCAAATGATAGTTTATCAAGCTTTTATCTCCTTCTATTTATCTACCTAGTGTTAGCTTAAGATGTTATTCAATTAGTTCCATCGTTCCATGTGGATTATTAATTGTCAGAATTTTTTGAAAACAATTTTTCTATTGTTTTATGTACACTATCTTTTCTAGATCATACTATGTGACAATACATTAGGTATATTTGTTTGTTTTTTAAATTTTTTGTATGTATTATTAGTTCATTAATTTTTTGAAATATGATCAACCGACTCTGTTTGATTATTAATTTGTGGGTCCGTTCGAAATAATCTAGTATACACCCATTTTTTTGGAATAATCTAGTGTACAATAACATGGTTCTCAGGGACGGACGTAACTTTTGTTAGTCATAAGGTTGCAAAATAGAAATTCAAGATTATTTAAAATTTTCTTGTATTAGTCCATAATTTTTTCAGGATTGTATAAATTTGTATGCCCTGGCATGTTTCCAACTATTTAAAACCAAAGGCAATATGATGTTATAGAAAAATCATACTGATAAGATTTCCATTTCAATTTCAGTGATCAGTAGCTGTTAGCAATGATATACAAGTGGAAAACATTTCTGAGTTCCTTGGTATAGTAAGATTTGGTCAGTGTTAGCTTGCAACTACCCAAGGTTAGTTATAGACAAAAAAAAAAATCATGCAACAATTAAATCTCTTCTTTCAGCCTAGCCTCATTTGCCACGACGATCTCATCAACGTCCCCATGGCTCAATTAAATCTTCTAGTTAGAGCTCATTTGTACATGACTAGTTATCATCACTATACTCGGGATTCTCCTTCAATATGACAAAGCCTTCAAGAATGGGCGTGACTGGAATGTACCTGCATTTTAACAGACGGCAATTGTGACTGAGAGACAAAAGATGCACTTATCATCCATACAAACAAACCCAAACATTCATAAATATACTTTTCTGTTGCAAGCTCCGCTCGTTCCCCAGCACCAAGGAGAACTGGGGTCAAGTGTGTCTGAAAACCAGTAATCGTCTTCGGTAGACCAGCCTGACCTATAACATCAACAGCTTGCCCAACTCGAACAGGCACGGACAACGGTTTTAAGTTCTCATCCACAGTTAGAAGCATCCTTGGCTGCAAAGAAGAAGCAAACACATGAACGATTAAACAGAAACTAAAACCACTGCCAACCAAAAAAGGCAAAAGGAGGAAGGGACACTAGTTAAAGAAACAGCAAACCTGCATTGCCAGTGTCAGAAAATAAAGCACATAGTGGTATTCCCCCAAGATAATGGACTTCATATCAAGACACATGTGGAGCATAATTATGAGTCCAGCTAGTGCAGTCCTGGAACAGTTCAAAATTTAAGAGCCAACATTGAGGGTTCAAAGTTACAGAAGGAATCAAACAGGGGTATAGCTCATGAAGCATCGGTTTAATTATACGCGTCAATTTTCATTTTAGGTTTAAGATAACAATGTGTTAAAAGGGGACAATGTAAACCTAAAATCCAGATAGGTGATATCATTTATTATATTATTATAACTTTTATTTTTATTTGATGTCAATGATGACATGAGTTGAGCTTTAATGGAATAGTGAGGATTCATTCAGCTGATCCCAGTTTGTTCAGGACTGAGAAGTAGTTGTTTAAGATAACATAACTGTCTGACACACTTCTAAAGAAACAGAATATAACAGATCTTTAGTGGCACTTCTCTGTTTATCTGCACTTGCTCACATACTAAACAACCAACCTCATTCAAAAAACAATTTTTTAACTAGGGAAGACGCATAAATTTCAACTCAAATTGTTTGTTTAGTAAAATAAGCCTCTAATGGACTTGCATAATAGTTTGGAGAAGAATACTTTTCTATAGAAGAACTTACGGAGATAACAAAAATCGTTCAGAATGATATGGTGAGAGAGTTATCAAGCCCTTCCCTAAATGGACAAGACCTTGCGCAATCCGCACCTACAGAAGTAGCAGATGCCAATGATTAGAGTAAGCGGGTGAGTAAACACAAGGATATAGACTTGTCACAAGAGAATAACTGATAATTATTTTATTTCTTACACAGAAAAGAAGGTTGGCTTCTCTGTAATGGTAATTGGACAGGTTACGCAGCATGCCAGCTATCCGAGCATTGTTTGTTCCTGCACCTATCAATCCCAAGGAAATGATAGCAGCCTGTATAATTTAGAGAAGTTTTCAGATATAACAATCCAATAGCAGCACAAATAACTACACTCATCCAAAATACCATGGCTACTTTCTTTACCATTGCTACTTCAATGTCTGAATCACGACTAAGCCTGCTCAGAGTGTCCATGACATTAACCTGTCCAAGCCAGCCCGGGAAAAAAATATGTTACCAAGAGTTACGCAGAAGTAAAGAGAAACAGGCCTGCCACAACTTGTCAATAGAAGAAGTAAAACCAGAACATTAACACAGAAAAAAGTGAGGGAAAGAAAAAAAAAAATGGAAAAAGAAATCTGTTGTATAGATATTTCAAGATATCATACCTTTGGATTTGATATACAGAGGAGGCCAAGAGCCAATGGAACTGCTCTTCTGATATTTTGATCCCCATACTGCAAAAGATGTTCTAGTGAGCGTATTGTCATCTCAATCCCCAACTCTTCAGACATTGCAACCATCGCAATACCAAGGACAGCTGGTCCCTGAAAGCTTTCACCTTTTACAAGATGTAGACCACATTGACCAAGAAAGTGTTGGACCTAGAGAAGAATAACAGTCAGCAATTGCAATTATGAATCACTTAGAAGTGGAAGGCAGGAAACTTCTAGTACCTTGAGTACATTGCCTGTCCCAGCATAGGCACAAGAAAGGAGGATCATATTGCAATGCTTTCTGATCTTCTTATGGAAAGTCTTCGACAAGTCAGCTATAGCGTCGACGTCGTCCTATAGGACATGACAGAGGGATACCAAATCAAAATAAGAAGTTATGCAATCCCACAATGTTGAACAGATATTCATATCATGAATATCTAGGCCATATTGATATAAATGATAATCTGCACATGTTACAAGAAGTGCAGTTAATTCAGATATTCTTTGGCCTCTTATAAACTGAGGCATGTAACTTCTTCAGTTACCTGTTTCCCAAGGTATAAAAGACCAAGAGCCAGTGGCAAAAGACGAGCAAGGGGCTCTCCCAGTTCTGCCTCACTTCGGTCCGTCAATGCATATATGATTTCCTGGGCAATCTCATGGTGACATGAACCCACGTACACCAAGCCCAATGATATTGCAGTGAATGCAATTACATCAAGGGACACCTTATTATCTTCAAGTATGTGAATCAATATGCTACTGATCTAAAAAACAGCAAGCACTCAATGTAACATTGTACATATCCAGACCAATCTTATAGAGTCTCAAAAAAAGGTAAAACTTTGTAAACTAAGGATGAACTTAACGACAGGGCAGAAAGTTTTATTCCTGCAAACCAAACCCAAAAGAAAAAATAGGAACATTACCTCTTCATTCCGAGCACCTGCATAAGAAAGACCCAGACCCATTATAGCACCTATTCTGATTGAAGGATCATCTTTGCGAACATAATCAGAAAGAAGTGCCAATGCCTGCACAGAGAAAGGAGTGAAATATCAGGATATGAAGATCTATGGAGAGAATTGGTAGACATCAGATAAACATTAGATGAAGCTCACTGGTTCAAGATCATTCTTGATGCCACAGTTTACAATCCCAACTCCTAATAGTGCACCAGCAATTACATGGGTGTCAGTACTATGGAGATATTTGTCAAGTTGTGCAAGCCCAGAATCGACATCCCAAAGCAGGATCATTCCCTAAATTCGTGAAAGAACAATCAGTAGATGGAGATAGGCACTCAACAAGGAGAGTCAAAAGAGTTAGTAGAACTATATACCAAACTTGCTGCAGCACTAGCCTTCCCATGTTCTTTATTTTTGAAAAGCCAACTTGTAGAGGAACCACCACTTGTGGCCTCTGATGGTGCTGTCATCAACTTATCCTGCAGCAGAGAAGTACCAAGAGTTGTTCATGGATACTGATATATAACAAGCTATACAAAATACTGACATATATCTATATGTGCACACCTGTGTATGAAAAATACAATTTGATTCATTTTACCTGGCCAAAACCAGCATTGACAAATGCATTGACGAATGTAGCAGCCAAATTTTGTCTAGCCGAATCAACACTTTGCTCCCCACTTGCTCGGCCATCAAGCAAATGTCGCTAACAAATCGAAATAAGATCTGATTTAGTTTCAATTACACAAAGCTTTTCTTTGTGATAATGACTAAGAAACACAAAGGTAAATTTCTGCAGATGAAATGTTTTTAGCAATGACAGAGTATCCAAAACAGATCTTTTGTTTGAGCAGGCATTCTTTATCTTTCTTCAAATTGCCAACCAAGGTGCAAAAGAAACTGAGATAAGCTACTCCCAAATTTATTTTGAACATGAAAAAGGATGTGTGTGTGTGGGGGTGGGGCGTGGGGGTGAGGGGATGAATCAAGGTAGAAGGACTATTTAAAGAAATGAGCAGATTCATCAACAATTAATAACCGGAACTGGATGCTAGCAAAACAATGCAACAATAACATGAGATACTTCTGTTGCAGAACTAAAGCAGATATACAGGGACAGTAACATATACCTCCAGGACAATGTCAAGTCAATCACTTCAAATAGGGAAATATCGAACAGACGCAACAGTATATGCAAATCCAGCATGATAAGGAGAGGTGTTGTGTACAAGTGTAAACCTTGTATATGTCATCAGGGATTTTGGGTTCCATGACCTCAATATCACGAGCAAGTGCAAGATACCCTTCACTTAATTTGACATTGTTAACAATTTCCTGCAATGCTTCTCTATCTTCATCACTCGCACACAACTTTTCATCAAGATCAAATGTTTGACCCTGTGATTCAAAATCGCAAATTTAGCATCTTGGATCTAAAATTAACACAACATTATGTTGAAAAGACCTGAAGAGAGCCATATACCCAGCAGGGAAAATATGGCAAAAAAGAAATTACAGGGATACAAAATAAATAATTTAGGGATAGCTCTACTTTTCTTTTTTGACAAGGTAACAGACTGTATATAAATCAACACAGTGCTGGAAGTCAAAATTACATCATTGAATCTACATCCAAAAGAGTAAAAACAATAGACGAACACTAAATCCTATCTCATTTTACAAGGATCCAAGGATGTCTACTATAGAAACTAGGTCATCTATATACTCTGAGCTTGCATGATAACAAAAACATACAATGCAATTCATTTTTTAAAATAAAAAGAAAATCCACTTACAGTTCAATGTGTCATTCTTTGATAAGTACTTAGTGGTATTTCACCAGTAATAATAGAGTAGTGAAAAGGCATTGTTAAAACACCTCAGAGATCAAGAATCTGAATTAGAGGTATTCTTCGACCCAGAGAGAAGAAACAGAAAAGAAAATTAGGATTCTTCTACATGCTGGAATGTTCTGACTAATATAAATAGCACACAATGGAGAACTTACATGACGAGCAAGGATGTAACATAACTGCCTCTTCTGTAGATTATCATCACATGATGTAAAAACTTTCTTTGTAAACTGCAAGAGTGATGGAAATCAAAATAATTACAAGTACTCAGATTTCAGAATTTACAATCTTAAGATCCACTAGTCTCTGACAGACATACTTCAGAGTCTACTGAAGAATCCAAAAGAATTAGCTAGTAACAGTAAGCAGTGCATACCTCCATATTGTCTAGGGCTAATGCAGTCACAAGAGCGAGAGGATACTCCTCAAACTTCATGTATATGGTGTATGCATAATCAAGTACCAATATGTCATCAGGCCAAGGAAGGTATCTGTAAGACAGAAAAAGACATGAGATATGAAGCAGAGGCAGTAGGCAGAGAAGTAAGATGGAAGAAGATTGGTACATACAGAAAAACATTAAAGAAAGTATCATTCCTGCATTCAAAAAGGTACAACATGGTAGTAAGCAGTGCATACCGTCTACAACATGGTAGACGGCAACAAATTGACTAGAGAGGAAAAGGAGCTATCAATTGCTCAAGCAAGAGTGGCAAACGGCATAGACCATCAATCAGAAAGCACAGAGTATTAATTGAAATTTTACATCCACAATGCTATCTATTCTCTAAATATTGTCTTCCAAAGGGTACTAGGAAGGGTATCTCAGTATATCAGAGGTTATACTTCCATTTTCAAACAGAACCAACCAATTATAATTATTAGACACCATGCTCTGACCCCTGAAATTAACTCGCTTTCAATTGCGTTGTTTTTGGAATCTCTGAGATGATTTAATATGAATTGACCATTTTTAGAAAACAACTCGTCCCCTAAGGTAAACAAGAAAGAATATAACCTTAACATAGAAAACCAAGAAAGCTCATGTGAGAATTCCTTAATTTTTCAAGCTTAAATCTACAATCCACTACTTTCAACAATGTAACAGAAGATAAGATCGTGTATATGCATGTTCAAGATGCTCAAAGGAGTATATACCCTCTCTGGGATTTTTATTAACTTAGTGATAAACAATACCGCCTGAGAAGCAAAATATCAGCATTTATGATAAAAAGCTGTTAGTCCTAACACATAAGCTGAATTCAACATCTAAGATTCTGGTTGGACAAGAAACACAGATAAGGAGAGGAATAAAGAAAGAGAGAAACGTATAGAGTGGCATACAAAGGTTCTTCTAGAACTCATCCCAATCAGAAAAATCGAAGGAATTCAGACATTCAATAATGGATACCCACAAACATGCCCAGAGCCAACTTACTTTGCAAAACTCGTGAGATAAGAGCATGTCCTTTTACAATTGCTGCTATCCACATGCTCCAACAAGAGATCAAGGTCTTCAACCTGGAAGTTATGCAACGATAATTCTCACTAATACACATGCTACCAAATGATGCATAGTATCAAGAAAGAAATAAAGAGTACCTCAATTAAAAGATCCACAGCATCAGGTTCGGCATTATGCTACATCACAACATAAGGTATCAATTGAACATTCTGGCAGAAGTAAAGGGTAGATAAATACATAGAGATTTATTTATCTGCCCAGGAGCACAACATATGGTAGCCAACCTCCTATACTCTATCCTGCAACTTGTTGCAATTGACAACACAAAATCATATGTGATTATTGATACCTTCAAGTTGAAAGAAACAATTTGTTGCACGGGCTTCATAAGATCGTAAAGTGGGCGCTCCTGTTCACTCTGAAAATAATACATATAAAAAGAGCATAAATATAAGCAAGCTAATGAAACTGAGTTATGTCAGAATCATAGCATGATTTAAAAGTTAAAAAAGCATATCTCAAGGCAGGAACTCTTTTCTCTTATCCAAATTCCAAGAAAAAACAGTGGATTCTAGGCCAAGGCACAATGTTGAAGAAACAGCCTAAGGGTCTATCGGAAACAACCTCTCTATCTCTACGAGGTAGGGGGTAAGGTTTGTGTACACTCTACCCTCCCCGGACCCCACTTGTGAGATTACACTGGGTTATGTTGTTATTGCACAATGTTGAAGAAATATCTATCTTAAAGGAATTCAATATGTAAACATTTGTTGGTAATGAAAACACAGATTAGTAAAAACACTAGATACAGTAGTGAGAATAAACACACATTTCATTTTATGTGATTGTGATTGATTGGGCATGGAGTCAAGATGTTAATTTGACTCATAAAACATATTAGTGCAGATGGAAAGCTAAAATACTAGTCGCAAAGGGAGCAAAATCGCATCAAAGTTAATATATGAATAGTTTAATGAATTTAAATTCTTGAAAGTGGTGAAAGTTGTACAAATAAAATGGTGTCAAACATCCCAAAATGGAAACTGTGTTGTATAAATTGAATTGGAATAGATACAGATAAAGTGCATGTAATACTGATCTGAAAAAATTATATATAACTGCTAGACTCGAAAAAAGAAATGCCCGAGTACAAAGCACTACTGCATGAACTGTTGACAGCTACACTCTGTAATCTGTGCACACTTTAAAAGAACCTCTGGATTAAGGAACACCGACCTCCAGCCATGCATACTCTTGTCCAATTTCTCCAGCCAAGTTCCTGTCACAAACAGTCAGCATTAAACAGCAACATCCAAATGCAGAGGGAAACAGATTTTTTTTTACAGATTACAGGCAAAAATGGATATGGCAGAAATCAAAAATGATGACACACACTCGCATACGCATAAAGTAATATGGAGAACAACTAATATCTTATCATTGCAACCAACTACCATCAGACTTTTTTTTTGACAAGTAAAGAAGAAAAAATCATCTGTTTTACAGTCTGCAACAGCATTGGTACAACTAAATATTTCAGGATAGCTGGAGTAGAAAAAAAAAGTCTTACCTAACATATTCATATCCCCAGGAACCAATGTCACCTTGAGATCCCAACACTCTATACTTCAAGCTCTCCTGTAAGAACCAAGGAAAATTAACAATCTCTATTACAGCTAATGAAGATACTTTAGCTCACACTAAAGAGTTAATAGCATATCAACAGAATATATAGAACATACCCTTTCTCCTTCAGCAGACATTGTCAAAGCCAGAACAGAGAGAATATCTGCCAGAAGTGTCTGCATGCAGTGAAGTTAAAACATGTAAATAAGTATATTCAGATATCAGGATAGAGAAGTGCAGGACAGAAGTCAA
This sequence comes from Solanum bulbocastanum, assembly GCA_037074985.1. NCBI lineage: Eukaryota > Viridiplantae > Streptophyta > Magnoliopsida > Solanales > Solanaceae > Solanum > Solanum bulbocastanum. Next base: position 4,084,895 of record CM073606.1, on the reverse strand, counting down.
TGCCTTCAAATCAGAATCTGGCATTTTCTCATAAAATCCCTTTAGTGTTCCATAATGGGGACGCAAGAACTTCAGTGGTTTTGGAACCGTCATGGAGATTGTTGCAGTACGTATTTCCTGCCTGCAAAAGAGAAAAGATGAATAAGAAAAAAGATAAATATTCTACTTTTCTCCTATAATTGTCAACATCTTCAACAACTTCTGGGAGTTGAAACTCTTTATGTCATGTCATTCTTTCTTTTTTTATTTATAAGGCTCATGTCATTCTTCTTATAACATTACCTTCAACACAACTCAACAAATGGACATTCTATTGTTGATGTACCACGCTTTTTTTTATTAATATATAGTGATGTGATATATCAACTATGCATTGACTTTTTTGTTTAGTAAATAGATTGACTCAACATTGTTTTTTGTATTTTATAAATATGTTAACTATATTTAGAAAAGTCAAATATCTTCTTGAATCTCCAGCTCAAGTCAAACTGTGTAATAGAAGGAAAAGAAACAGTATTTTCCAAAATGCCACAACCAAATATGCATAGGTGGTGATAAGTATGTGTTGCATCCTGATTTTAAAACGCGCAATATTTCAAATATCCATTTGGTCATTGGCTGCAGGTTCTAGTCCATCAAATGTTTTGTACGGACTGTCAAGTTCTAATTCAACAATGTTTTATACATACTTTTTTTGAAAAAAATATATCTTTTTTCCACCAGCAGAGGTCCAAGGATTAGGTAAATGGAAAGAAATTACCTAGTTTTTAATTCTCTGCTTAAAATTGAACCCTGGTCTCCAAGGTTTTCACCCATTTCATTAACCGCTAAGCCACACCCTTGTATGTGCAACTCTTGCATTTATGATCATGTACTAATGACACGCAAGTTCTAATCCAGTGTTGTGAAAGGTGCTTGCCTTTCGCCTTTGGCGACAATTTGAGGCGAGGCACTATTGCCTTTCTGCAGCGAGGTGAGGCAATTTGAAAATGGCGAGCTATGGGGACGAAAAGGCGATGACGAGGAGAGGCAACTGGCTTTGCTTTTTTTTAAAGCTCTGATTTAATAATTAAAAGCCAAAATTAGGGGTTTTTTTGGGTATTTTTGCAAACTTTCACCTTCGCGACCTGCGCTCCTCTTCTCCTCAGTCGTGACTCCTTCGAGATCGAGAGTCGAGCTTCTTTGCGAATCGTGACTGCTGCCAGGTACGAGACGAGACCTCCTCTTTTCTTCTGCTTCAGTTCTTCAGTTCTTCTCTTCTTCTTCTTTTCTTTTCTTCTTCTTCTTCTCTACTCTGTTTTTCAGTAGTGAGTGGCTGAGACTGTGTCGCTGTGGTCTGTTTTCCAGTGGTAATGTAGTAGTGACCTGAGTCCTCTGTTTTCACTTTTCAGTGGTAGTGAACTGAGTGCTCTGTTCTGTTGCAGTGCTCACTGCTCACTGAAATCTGCCTATATTTTTTTAAAAAAAAATTAATGCTTCTATAATTATTTCTTCCCTACTTAATTTAGTATTGCTTGTCAATTGTCTTATGAATTATTGAGTCATTCAAGTTCTAGACTTTTAGTATCGACTATTAGTTTTTGAATTGAAAAATTTGCTAATATGTTATTGCTATTAAGATTATGGATATTTATATATACAATTAAAATTTTAAATTTTTGGTATTAATTGTCGCCTTAATTCAAAAAGGCGAGCGCCTCGTGGCAAGGCAGGCCCTTGTTGCCTTTCACTGTACAAAACACTGTTCTAATCATAGGTGTACTTGGCACAACTCCTATGATTCATAAACAAAAAGAACAGGGGACCCCTCCATATGCTACTAAGTACTACCACTCTTGTAAATAAACCTCTCATGAATATGATTGTGTACTGACACATTTCATGGAGATTCATAAACAAAGACTGAGGAACCCTCTTCCACCTGCTATTAACACTCTTGCAAAGTAAGTGTGCTAAAGGACTAAATGGAAGTCTTAACAGTCAGTTCGCACAATCATGAAAGATGATAACTGTCCCAAGAGTTTCTTCAAATATAATTAATATCTTCAGAATTTCTTAACACAAATGAAGTGCACAATAATCCTGAGGTTTCATTCTACAGAAAAGTTTCATAAACACCTCTTGAGCCAATAAATACTTAACTACATTTCATCAGTCCAGTATAAGCAAACAAAAATTTGGGTCACTGTCAACTCTGCATTCAAGTATACTAAATGAAGTTTAAACAATTACGAAAAGAGAGAAAACCTCATGCCCTCCAGGGCAACTTTCTGAAGTCCAGGATCTGCATCCTGAATTCTTTCCACATACAGTTCCAATTGCTGCTTCAGAGCCAAATCTTCTTCAGACTGAACACAATATCATAAACACAGTAAATAAATAAAACATACATAAGGTAAAAGTGCTGCAAAGAGTAGGCTAATTGAAGTATTGGGTTTTGTTTCAACTAATTTTAAACTAAAATGCCTATTGAAAAATAAGAAATATTACTTTTAACATGCCTATCTAAAAATAAGAAATATTACTCCCCCTGTTCCGGAAAGCATGTGGCATTTAGAGTCAATTTTTTTCAAACATTTGTTCCACAACTTTTTTACCAACTATTCTCGTAGTTTCTTGTTCTTCAATTTCGGCTATCACCTGTGTCTTTTTGTGCTTTAGTTATTGCATTTTTTTGTTTTCATTATTGTTCTTTCCATTGTATGTTGTGTACTGCTCTCCATGTCACATTATTTCGTTGTTGTTACTAATCTTATTTACGTATGTCCTTTTCCAAACTGCCTGGAAATGCTTTAATTTAAGCCATGGGTCTATTGGAAATAGACTCTCTATATCTACGAGTTTGGGGTGAGGTCTGTTTACATTCCACCCTCCTTATACCCCACTTGGTGGGATTACACTGGGTATGTTGTTGCATTGTTACTTAACTTTTTGAAAACTAATACAGCTAAAACTACATATAAAGATTCTAAAATTACAAACTTATATAATTAAACCACAATGTTGTTTGACTATTAAATAGGATGCAAAAAAAGGCATCAAGTACTAATGCTTTTTTCCCTATTCCTTTTCTCTTCTTGCAATGACTCAACGAGTGATGACTTTTCAAAAGTGTACATTCTACTCTCCCCAGAACCCACTTGTGCTTACTGCTCTTATTTCAGTATTTCCTTTTTCAAACGACTTGGAAATGCTTTATTCTAAGTCAAGAATCTACTAGAAACAGCCTCTCTATCAGTACATACTTATTTATGTATTTCCTTTTCCAAACTTCTTGGAAATGCTTCATTTCAAGCAGAGGGATTATCAGAAACAACCTCTCTATCTTTAGAGAATAAGTATACGGACGGTCTGCATGTATTGTTCCTTCACTTTTCAAAAACTAATACAGCTAAAACTAACTATAAACATTCTAAACTCACAAATTTGTATAATTAAGCTATCAAATAGTATGCAAAATAAGACATCAAGTACTAATCCTTTTTCCCATTTCCTTCTTGCAATAACTCAACGAGTGATAACTTTACAAAATTGTAACCAAAAAATAATAATAATTATCGGATTCATACTCATTGATACTTACTAGATGTTCGTATTTCTTGTCATCCCTCTTCTTTGAATCCTTGGAGGGAACTTTCACTGTCGCCTCTTCTCCGGCGGATTTTCCGGCGTCGGCATTACCACTAGGACCGGTACTGTTCGGATTCGGAGTTTTCGACATTCTGCTAAAACCCTACCGGAAAAAATCGAGAAGAAAACTGAATTTTCTCTACAGAGATGATTAGCTATTCGAAGTAAAAATGAGCAACAAACAACAAATTCGAGTACTATTTAAGCCCTATATATTTTGAAGAATAAAGCGTTTCTTTTTCCCCACGCAAAAGAAGTTAAATACATTTCGAATTCAAGTTTTAGGTAGGAGATTTTTTAATCGGATATTAATTATCCGACATTATATGGAAAAAATTTCTATTTTTTGCATGCACACGAGGTAATTTTTATTTTAATGTAATAGTTCGTTGATCATACAAGAAGAAACAAATCGCATTTAATAAATATGATGTAATGAGTTTTGATGGAGAAAAGATTTCGAAAAGAATACATTAAGAAAAGCTTCTTTATTAGTACATGTTTATTTTATGGGAATTCTCTTACTAACTTATATATATTAATTGAGTAAAGAAAATTTTGAACTTTTAAGATCATCGAAAGTTATATATGGATGATTATTTATATAATGTACACATTGATCAAGTAACAAAAAAAAAAAGATAAATTTTCGAATCGCTCAATGATATTTATCAATAGCTTTTTACAAAATGTTAAATTTGTAAAAGATTTTTCATTATAACAAGTAAATATGATTTGATATTGTAAAATTTATTTATGATATTGATGTGTGTTAGTTGAACTTTTTTTTTTTTTTATATAACGATGATGTTTACAAAGAAATCACTCTAATATTTTTTAAATCATACTTAAATCCTAATTTTCACTATTTACTTTTCACCCAATTTATTTTTAACTTTGACTCATGAATGCTGCACATTCAAAAATATAAAATCTCATCACTTTTTTAATTTACTTATTACAACTAATTTAGACTCTAAAGTAATTAAAGTGAATAAATGAAAATGTGTACACACATTTGTAGTACAAAAAATAGTAAGAGACTCTACGTAAGAAACTTTTTGTAAAAGGTCATATATGGTGTTGGAATAACCCTTTGCTTTTGAATAAACATTCTTAAACAATTTCTCAATTTATTATTTATTAATTCTATTTATATTTTATATTTTTTTTATAGTAGCTCTATTGGATACTTTATTTTTTCTAGGTTTATTATTCAAATTATGAATTTGTGACATTATGTAAAGACAGAAAACAATACAATCTATTCAAATATTGTATTCATTTAAAAAAATAGACTACGATATAATGTAACACAATACAATATAATGCGATACATTATGAAACAATCCGTAACAACCATTCAAACAAAATATAGTATCTTTTTCCATAAAAATAATACTTAGCACAAGTTAAGCGATTCTATTATTATTTTACACAGGATAGCATATAAAACAATAAATTAAATACTATTAATATCTTAATTAAAATAATTAAAATGACAAGATTATTTCTCTTTACTAACAAACAAACTAATATCTCCTTAAAAGAAACTAAACATATCTTAATCACAATATATTATATACTCTTTTTTACTGCATTTCATTCAATATTCAATGATAAATAATCTTTAAATTATATGATTATTTACCTATTTTTTTACTATATTTTTTTTTAAATGATTGAGATCTTTCTACCCGTAATAAGCACGTCTTCTTTAATTAGACATATTAACATTTAACATCAATTGAAATAAGCCTAGGTTACAACTTGTTGAGGTTAATATGAACTCCCGCCGTTTCAATTTATTTATCCTGATTTTCTTATAATTAGTTTGTTTAAAGAAACATGCATATTTCCCTTTCTACCAATTCCTTAGTTTCATTTTTTTTTATATCACATGTTTAAGATTATAAAATTAAACAATTTTTTGATACATTAAACATATTTTAAATTTAAAACTATAAAATTCAAAAGTCTTCTTTAATTTTTTAAACTCTGTATTAATTCAAAATAAGACAAACAAGGCCCGACCCAATTTTAAAAAATAATCATATATATGGTGTTGGAACTTATTAGCTACCTAAAAGAGAAGTGACCAAAACAAAGCATAAAACGCATCCGCGGGATGCGATTTATGTACAAAAATATCAAAACTTTTTCACAAGTTGCTGTTTGCACTTTGCAATAGATAATTATGTTTTGAGTTTTCTTTACTATAGTTTTATATAACAGTATACACACACTTGTTCACAGACTCACAGTTGTTTTAGTTCAACTTTACAATTGCTTAAGGACCCGTTTGGTAGGAGGTATTAATCAAAATAGTCTATTGATTAAAATTTAGTCCAACAAAAACATTGTTTGGTTACTTTATTTAATCTAATTCATGGATTAGTTACCTCATACAGGTCTTATCTTATCCCTATAAAAGGGAGGAATAACTAATCCAAGGTTTAACAATCCTTGGATAAGACCCCTAAATGACTAAACTATCCCCAAATCATTTTCCTAATTTTTTTAATGTAATTTAATGCTCTTTTTAATTTATATGAGAATACTTATATATATTCTTTTAAATTCTCCAAATTCATTCCATGTAATTTGATGATTTCACAAACTAATATTGTTTATCTCCATGTTTGATTAGTTATATTTGGTTGATTTTTGTCGTTTTTTTTAAAAAATGTAGTTCGTCGATTGACCACTTGAACTATTTTTTTTTAAAAAAAAGAAGCTTCGTGTATTTGAACAATTTAAGTAGCCTTAAATCTATGTTAAGTATAAGGTATATTTGACCAACAAAAAATTAGAAATATACCGTGCTATCAAGGATCTCTATGGTGGCATATCACACCTCAAAATTAATAATAATATTTTTTTATATATTTTAGTATTTAACTTGACAAATTAAACGAAATATAAAATCTCATAATAAATCAAGAGTATAATAGGAAAGAAACATTTCCAAGAGTTTTAAACCAAACATAAGATTGAATGGGAAACAATGAACCAATACTTGATAAAAACTAATCCCTACATTACTAAACCTTGCATTACTAATCCCTGAATTACTAATTCATGCATTAGTAATCCCTACATTATGCATCTCTGTACCAAACGACCCCTAAGTGTCTATTTGTTACACAGTTAAAAATGAAGATTTGCTATATAGAATGCATGTATCTATTTATTTAATTTTGTGATAATTTAAATGTCTATTTATATATATCCAAAATTGAAAATATAATTGTCACATAAAATCAAATTAAATGACATATTCATATGTTATACCACAAACAAACTAGTCATGAGCATATAAAATTTGGTGTGGATAAGTCTAAACTTTCGAGCCTTGAACTTGTCCTGAATTTTCAAAAAGACACATTAATTATGCAGGCGTCTTATTATCCAACTAAACAATCTTGAACTAATATTATTACATCATTTTTTGTCCACCTGACATAGAGAGAGTGTGCACTCACTCTCAAAAAGAACGAGCAACCTAAAATAACTAAGATAATTTTATTTTTACAATCATTTTATTATAAAATATATTTTCTTATTATTTTAACTTTTTTTCCTTTTTATTTTTTCTCTTTCTTTCTTCTTTCTTCTTCAAACTTTCAATGTCATCATTTTTACCACAACTTCACCTTCCTTTTTTTAATACAATTAGTTTTACTCTCTTTAATTTTAAAACTTTATCTAAATATTTTCTTACATTTCGAACAATTTGATAAACCCATTAGATTTCAAGATGATTAGGAAGTATCATATAGTTTTTTTTATCCGATTTCAATTAAAGTTTTTCAATTTCCGGGGAATTCATTGATTTTTTTAAAATTATCATTTCTAATTTTGAAGTTATATGAAAAGGAGTAGTTGATGATACCTTAAAAATTTTAAATTTTCTTAGAAACATAATTACTTTTGTTATCAATAATTCAACAAAGTCTAGAAAATAGTATAAATTTGTTTTTATAAAAAAAAAATCACTGAAATAAAGAATTTGAATGGAGGAGAAAAAAAAGAAAAGAAAAAAAATAGGAGAGGGGTTCAACTTGATGTGGGGGGTGGGGTGAGGGTGGGAGGTGAAGAAAAAGAAAAAAAATGAAGGAATGGATCATTTGAATGCGGGGGTTGGAAGATGAAGTGAATTTAAGATTAAATCAAAATTAAAATAAGTCAAAAAGTAAGAGAGAAGTCAAGAAAAAAAAAAAAGATAAAGAAAAAACTCAAAATGATTTTTTAAAACATTTTTAATTAAATTAACACATTTCATGTAATGATCGGTGTGTGAACACACTTGCTTCTTAAAATTTGGGGTTGATTGAAAAATGATATAATAATATTTGTTCAAAATTGTTTAGTGGGGTAATAGAATGGTTGCAAAGTTAAAGTGTTTTTTTGAAAATTCGGAACAACTTCAATGGTGACTTTATGTCTTTTCTTAGTAGAAAACAACTTGATATATATGAGACAAGGGTAGAGGGAGGATATGTTAATTATTATGGGTTCGGATGAACTCAAAATCTTTTGTTTAGACGTATTTATATTAAGAATTCTTTAAATATGTATAAATATTTAATTGAAAACCTAGTAAGATTGAGACAGTAACTATGATAAGTTTGATAGGTAAGTTCAAAAACCATTATAAATTCTAAATTAAAGCATTGCTCGATATTTATAAACAAATATCATAAAAACAACGACATTTGATATCAAATGTTATGAAAACTATGATATTTGGGACAAAATATGCCAAATGAATTTGTTTCCAATATATGTCATATTATTAGTAGTTAATTACCTATATTTCACATTTAATGTGAAAATCTAAATCTTTTTAAAACATCTCATCCTTCTTTTTATAATATAAAAGGGTAGAGGTCCAAGTTTGCCCTTGAAATATACAACTTAAATCAAATTCACTTTACATTAAAAAAGTCTCACTGTTATCATTTTTTTCCCTTTTATTTACTGTTTGAAAGTAATCGAGACTCTAAAACGAATAGTAAAACTCGAATTGAACTGTTCTTTTTATTCATGCAATAAGCTCTCCCCTTTGAAAGGTTATCAATTGGTGACAATAGGTATGTAAATGGTACGGTTTAGTCGGTTATTTTAAAAAAAAATTATATCATCCCAATTTTTTGAGTATTTTATAATATATAACAAAAATTATACTTTTTAAAACCATCCCAATCATATCGGTTTCTCTTCGGTATAGGTACGGTTCGGTTAATTTTTGGTTTCTTTTACTTTCAAAATATCACCTCAAAATATACTACTATTAATATATTTCTTTCACAAATATGTTCTTGAAGAAGCACTTTAATTCTCACCAAAAAGACAAGAATGTAAAACCTTGTTGCCGTATTGTTTGATCTTAAATATTTAATAAGAGTGTTTGGATATGTTTTGTTGTATTGTTTGATAAAGTATCTATTATAGTATCTTTTAATTTTCAACCTAATTAAGTAAAAGTTAATTAAAGAGCAAAGACTAAAAGTCGTCTGGTCAGCAGAGGCCTAGGACCTAAGTTATATTTATATTTGAAAAATATTATAAAATATATTTATATATTAAATTTAACATGTTAATATATAAAATATATTTACATACATGTAAGATTATTCGGTTCGAGATTTTTTTTATTTTTTTATAAATTAAAAAGATCATCTCAATTGTTCGAAACAGTTATACATTTAAATAAAAAATTATGATTTTATTAAATCGGTTTAATTCGATTAGGTTCAATCAATTCGATCGATTTTTCATATTATTTTGACACCCACATAATAGTGTGGCCCTTGTTAAGTTCAGTAATGGGGGAACCCATCGATAGCCTCCTAAATTTGGCACCAATTTTCACTTAGACACCTCATGTAAGCTTTGTTCATTTTAAACACCTCAAATAAGGGTCTGTTGTGTCATTTTGACACTTTTTCGATTTTCAAAATCACATATTAAGTGCGTACATCTAGACGCTCTTATGTGGAAAAATAAACGAATTGATATGTGACACGTGGAAATTTTATTTTATTTTTTAAAAACTCGATTTTACTTTCTTTTTTTCTTTATTCCAGATCCCAAACCCCATGCCCCCACCTCTTTCTTCTTCTTCTTGCGTCTGAATGTACGCATTTAATATGTGATTTTGAAAATAGAAAAAGTGTCAAAATGACACAACGGACCCCTACTTGAGCTATTTAAAATGAACAAAGCCTACTTGAGGTGTCTAAGTGAAAATTGGTGTCAAATTTAAGGGGCTACCGATGGGTTTTACCTTCAATAATTGTTATTGTCCCAACCAGACACAAGAAAAAGAGTACAACAAACCTAAAAAATTACTAATATAGTGAAATGTCTCATAGGATTAATTGTTAGTATTTTATTTCATACAATTTCGAAATTATAATTCTTATCTCACATATTAAATGACAAAGACCTTTGAATACTTTTTTTTTTCTTTTCTTCTTTTCTTCATTGTTAATACATCAAGTGCAAGAAATATCGTCGAATTTAAGGATTTTTTTTCTAGAGAATCTCCCAAAAAAACACCTCGAATTATTATAAAATCAAGTTGGGGGTATTTTGGTAATCCCTTGACGTTGTAATTCATTCAACACACTGTCAATTGATGGAGGTTTCAGTCCTATGGGAAGTGGCAATTGTGGCTTTGCTAAAACATCTTCAATAGCTGCATCTATGCTCTCATTTGACTGTTAACAACATCAAAGATAATATGTCAGGAATCGGGGTAAAAAATAATTTGTCGGAAAATCACATTGTATATAAGAGGTTAATTTTTTTTAATTGTATGTATAGTAGATGATAAAATTCCTTATTGAAAAATTTGACTCAAAAAGAGAAGGAAAGATTTTAAAAGGCGTAATATGTGAACAAACATTTAAACTTAGCGTCAGCTAGTAAGTAAGCACTCCAACTTTGAAAGTGTACGTAGTATATCTAGACATCTCAACTTGGTCTCCACTGACAACTAAACGCTCTAACTCATTTCTACCTTTTTTGTGAATACTCGATGTCGATGTGACACATAAGAATTTTGAAGATGTACCGTTTAGATGATCATTTTATGAATTGAAATGTTATGCCTTTTTAAAAACATATGATATAAAATGATCGAGAAAATATTTATGTAACGATAAATCACGGAAGAGAGAGAAGGCTCACGGGATGCAAATCAGAGGAAATTGTGTCAACTTTGATGATGGCAGGGGGTGGTGGGATGCCTGGGACCATAAGAGGTGCTGCAAATCTCTGCATCAAATTATTTTGTCTATACAAGTCAAAGAAAAAATTAAAATAATTTTTTATATTATTAAATCACATTTCCTTATATTTATTTAAAATAAAAATAAATTTACGTTATAGCTCAAGTTTTAAATAACTTTTTCTTTTTTTCAAATTGCATGATCAAACACCTACTAAATATTAGCAATAATTCGATTGAATTTACCGTGGGTGCTATTGGCGCAGGAAAACAAGGAGTGCCTGTTGCAAGAGAATTTGATACCTACAAAATAAATTTCAATTTATATAGCAGTATTTGATTGAACATGATAAAATTTAATAAATAAATTTTTTGAAATTTATAATATTTTTTTTATGAATATATATATTAATCACACAAATATTATATCTTATTTAATATTATAATATTTTTTTAAAAATCTTATAACCATACAAATGTTAAACATGTTAGATGGTCGATCACAAATTTAAAATTCTATTTTTTACTTAGAAATTTATATCGAATTGAGTCAAATTAGAATTAAATAAATCGAAAACAAAAAAAAAAGTAACTCACCCTTTGATAATGTGGATGCCAAAAAGAATTATTTACATGTGGATGACCCCAAACATGTAAGGGTCTAACATGATGAACCATGGGTGGAAAACCCATGGTTGGTGGTGCAGGCAATGGGTTCATCAGAATTCTTCTTCCTCTGCCTCCGACCATGGAGGTTCCGCTGTACATTTGCTTCCTTTGGCTCAAGCTCGCCGCCTCAACTTTTCTCGCTAGTAAATGTTTTCGATGAGCTCGATATTTCTTCACATATATAAGAAGAAGTTAAATTACATATAGTAAAAGTGTGAACAATTCTTATATCATCAGGTCAATATAACTTATGGCTGATTTTTTTTCTTTCATGTTATCATATTAGTCTTATTTTGAAGATTTATTGTACCTGACCTTAATTTAATAAAATATACATATATAAAAAAAAATTGCAACTCATACAATAAAATTTAAATGAGATACTCCCCCTTTTAATTTGAATTGTTACAAAGTTAAATAATATTTTAAATATTTTCAAATTTTTTGAGCTTAAATATCAAGAGTATTATTTAAATTATATTGCATAAGTACGCCATGTGTTTTTATTCGAGTATTAATTAAAGAAAGATAAAACAAAAATTGAAACATATTTATTTTTTCTAAAAAAAGTAAAATACAAATTTTAAATTCGTTTTAATCAAAACTAATTGAATCCCTTTTTATTATGCCCAATATTCACATTGATTCTTATTCTTGTCGAAAACTCTCATATTGTGGAGAGCACTCCCAAATTGTAAGATGACGATATGCAAATTTCAAGAGTAAAACAAGTTATTCTTTCCCCAAAAATTGTTCATATGTCTTTAAAATATTTTAAATTATTAATTATTATAACTATATAACACTTTTTACATAATCTATAGATGTGTAAATTTTGTTCTGAAAAAATAAAAACTATCATATAAACTGGATACAATAAGTAACTTCATATCTAAAACTCGAACCCAACATCTCGAATTAAGAATAAAACTTACTTGAAGATGGCTAGCAATGTTATGTCTAGTGAGACCATGAGTAGACATAAGCTCCAAAATTTTTGATGGGACTGCCTTATCAACACCTAATTTCTCTATTGCTTTTACAAATTTCCTATGTAGCTCTGGAGTCCAATCCACCTTCACATAATTCAAGAAATTAAACTTCCATTTTATTAAAGAAAAACAAAAATTAAATAACAAATAAATAAATAAATAAAACATTAATCTATAACTTATCCATTAATAAAAAATCATTATTTTGTCATATTAGTGTATATAACTTAAAACTAAATCGATGATGACTTGTGATGTTAACTTTGCACGAATAACATTACAAGTTTATGTTATATTATCATTACTATAAATAAACTTCTATATCATTAGACCATTCAAAGAATGGTAAAATAAATTTGTAATCATAAAAGATAAGACAAATTATTATCTTCTACACGAGAGGTAATCATAAAGTCATTTAAAAAGGATATCGACAAATAATACTCCTTAGCTCTTAACACGTGAAATTTATAATCTTAACTACGATTAGAACAAGCAACAGTAATATGATGGTATAAAAATTTCTTACGTTAAGTTAACGATAATATAACAAAAAAAAAAAAAGTTTACCTTTACTTTCCTCTTTCCTTGAGGATTTTTGATTTGGCTAGATGATTTTTTAGCTTCTTTTGACTTGGATTCCATATTTCCATGAGTAGCAGATTTTTCACAACTAATAACTGAAAATTCACCAAAAATTTCGAAATCTGGCAGCAAATCTCCATCGTTGATTTCATCGAAAAGGTCATCGAAATCGATGGTGTCGATTAAATTCCCATGGGGAAAATCTTGGAATAAATCATAATTTTCCCTTTCATTTTTGTAGCTCAATGATGAAGATGCAGCAAGCATTATTTCAAATACTATAAGTATAATTAACATTCAAAATAAAATGTAAGATTAATTAGTAATATTAAAAGTAAGATAACATTTCATGCTATAACAAGTCACTAAAAGGTAAGCTATGAGAGTTGTGATGTGAAAATAAGATAGATTCATCTTAAAATGTGAGATTTATAATGTTGAGAATAAGATCAAATTACTCGCTATAACAAATAATCAACTCATTCAAAGAACATCGACAGACAAGCCTCCTCATAATATGAGATTTGTAATTTTGAAAATAAGATAGATTATCTGCTATATGTCAGTCAAATATTGGCAGATAAGTCTCTCGTTAAACTCTCAGATTTGTAATGTTGAAAATAAGACAAATTACCTACTACAACAAATAATCAACTCATTATATTCAAAGAACATCGACATGTAAGTTTCCTCATAATATGAGATTTGTAATTTCGAAAATAAGTTAGACTACCTGCTATAACTCTCTCCTTAAAACTCTTAGATTTGTAATGTTAAAAATAAGACAAATTACATGTTACAACATATAATAAACTCATTCAAAGAACATCGACAAGTAAGCTTCCTCATAATATAAGATTTGTAATTTCGAAAATAAGATAGATTACCTGTTATAACTCACTCAAATATCGATAGATAAGTCTTCTTAAACTCTAAGATTTGTAATATTGAAAATAAGGCAAATTACCTGCTACAACTGACAATTAAGTCACTCAAATATCAACAAATAAGCCTTCTTAAAATATAAGATTTGTAATCTTAAAAATTATAGAACAATCCAATTCAACGTCTCTTGATGAATATAGGATGAAGAATTTGGTGACATTAAAAGAGAGAAAATATAAGTTTTGGATTGGAACTTAAATTGAAATTGATTCTTTCTTGTTTCATTTTTTTTTTTTGTTGGGAGTAATATATAAGGTTGAAATATTTAATTTCCACCACAACTTGTATAAGAGGTGTGTGTGTCTGATTTTGTTTTTTTGTCTTTGTTTTTGGCCAGTTCTTGAATTAAAATATAAAATATTTAAAGGTTTTGTGGATGGCCTTTTTTTGAACATATAAAAAATATATTCCTGTACAAGAGTTTGTGAGCTGTTTTATGAGTAGCTTTTTTTTGTTTTTTTGTTCATTTGATTAAGATGAGAACAAAAGGGGTGTAGGTTTCAAGTTGATCACAATATACACTATTAGGTTGCGGTGAAATACTTGAGATATATGTACTTTATTTTTTAATATCATAGGTTTTAAGTTCGAATGCTAGAAATAAAATGGTTCAAAAGAATTAACATTAACAATCGTCATCCAACCACTTAAAATATATATTTGTATATTATTTATATGTACTCACTAGTAAAAATGATCAGCAAATATTTTCAGCTATTTATGCAAAGATTCATGATAAGGTTACCCTCTTCATTTCTTTAATAATAGCGTTTAGGTAAGAGACGACTAAAATTTCCTTAAGCAAAATAAAATATATATTTTTTACTATTCATAAGGTTAGTTTTATCATTTCAATGTTTTTAAATTTATTTATTATTGATATTTGCATTTTCATTTCAGAATGTATACTCTATTCTACCATAAAAAATAATAATATATAGATTATGCGTAATTTATGTAGGTGTTATTTAAGACAAAAGGAAAAAAAATATATAAAGTTTATAAATTATTGTTGTTTTTTAAATGGAATCTTAAATCTTCACAAACTCAAATTAAAAATTGTTGTTTTTTAAATGGAATCTTAAATCTTCACAAACTCAAATTCTACCATAAGTTTATAAATCATGCTTTCTATTGAGTCATTTTCTTAGCATTTAAGACGTTAGCATAAAATACAGAAATTTTATACATTTGGGGGCTAATAATTATATCATATCTCGAAAGTTTTTCTAATTACAAAAGTCCTGGAGCTTTTATTAGACTCGGATACATTTCTTGGTTGTCTAATACATTGCAATGATACATTACATAATGGAAGGGATGTATCCGAGATAGAATAGGAATGTATCCGAGAGGGATAGAGATGTATCTAAAAGAGATTTTTACATTTTTTCTTAAAATGATAGAAATTTTAGAGATTATGATATATTAAGTTGTATATTTATGTAATTTTTCCATACAAGTTACCCTTTGAAAAAAAAATTGATTCGAGTCATTCATATGGATCGATTCAAAATCATATTAAATAAACATATATAATTTGTTATATTTTTATATTTAAACATTTATATTTGTGTTACTTTACCATTTCATGAGAAAAGATATATAGGATTTTTCTAAATTGTTCTGTCACTTCACCACGTTGAAATTATACAAAAATAGATATAACAATTAAGACACTTCAAATATTGTTGTGTCATTTCACAATCTTAAAAAAGAAATAAACAAAATGATGAGAACTCTGCTAAAATTGTTATGTCACTTCACAATATTTAGAAGAAAAAATAAACACAATATTTAGGACTCTTCTAATTAATTGTTCTGTCAAATAATCATGTTAACAAGGAATTAGTCAATGAAACTCTCCACTAATCTTCTTTACACACGTAGATATGAAATATAATAAAGTACTTCATCTATAATGATTTAATTGATAAAAAAAAACTACTTGTATCCACGAGTTCTGGTGTAGTGGTGGGATTACTTCGCCTTTAACAAGAGGTCTTGGATTTGAGCTACGAGTATGAAGAAAATCTTTTTGGAAGCGCTACCCTCGAATGAGCCCTGCAGTATACAATTTAAATTTAATCGACACTCTAATGTGGCTTTGGGCACCAGGTGGAAAACAAAAAAAAAAAATATTTTTAAAGTACATTTCTTCTAAGATAATCATTTCTTAATATGTATTATTCATTATTTATTTCTTTTTCTTTTAGACCATTAGGTAATTTCTAAAAAATTTAGGAAAAAGGGTAGAAAATATCTCTCAATTTTCATTTATTAGTTAAATCTATCCTTAGTTATACTATCCAGTTATTTATACTTCCGCCATTATCAAACTTAGCAAATTACCCTCAATCGGACGGTTACACCCAAATCAATGAAAATTATTTAATTCGAATCAAAGTAACTCGATTCCCTCTTTAATCTAAACTCAACCCACTAAACTAAATAAATTCATACCCAATGACATCACCACTATTCATAGCAAATATATTTGAAGGACTCAAAATTTATTACATTTATCAAATTGACGTGGCAACCTAAATAAAATTAAAAAAAAGTATGGTTAAATTATACTTCACGTGAAAAAAAGTTACGAGGGTGTATGGATCAATTTTTTAACAAATACTAGTTGATAAGCTAAAAAAACAAAATACCCTCTTTATGACTTTTAATTTATTTTTATACGTTTTTTGGCCTAAATATAAGCACTTGGGAATTTTTGTTTTAATCTTTTCCAAACAACACAAAAAGAAAGAAAAAAACTTTAAAATCAAAATACTTAAAACAACTCAATCCGAACACCCTTTTAATTAGCGTAAAGGGCTATGAATTACCAAAAAGAATTTGAAAGTATCATGATTTATTGGAAACATACTTTAGTAGATGAACTACTCACTCAATTTTAATTTATTTGTATTACCTTTTTATCGGTTTGAAAAGGAATTATTATTATTTTTTAAATCTTTAGTATCAGCTATTCATATGAAATGTTTAATACCTTACAATTAAAGAACATTTTAGTATATTAAATATATCTCTAATTTAAAATTATAAAAAAAAACATTTTTTTTTAAAACTACGTGTCATATTAAAACCACTGATAAATTCAAATAAAAGGAATAAGAAATAGAACATACAGTGACAATTCGAAAATTAACAAGATAGTTACATTCTTCTTTTGGTTGACAAGCTAACAAGTAGTTACAATGTAACTAAGTACTATTTAATTCCTAAAAAAGTTAAGACAAAGAAAAAAGGTTATAATACGTATAAACCTGCAAAAAGTTACTTCAAAAGGCAATCTATTACCAAAAAGGGATTGAAAGTACCTTGATATATTTGAAACATATTTTAGTATATGACAGATTCACTCAATTTAAATTTGTTTGTTTTACTTTTCGTTCTAATCTATTCTAAAAAGTAATGTCTTTTTTCATCTTTTGATAATTCTATACTTCTAAATATTAATATCCACATGATATGTTCAATATCATAAAATTCAAAAATCTTAGAGAAAAGACATAAAATGATATCTGAAGTTGTCTTAAATTTTTAAAAAGACACCTAAAATTTGCGGGCGTTTTATTACCCCATGAAACTATTTCAAATCGCAATAAATAAACATTTTTAATCCATTTTCACAATAATTGCATTCTCACATTTGATAGATGCGTGGAGGAGTAAAAATACACCTCCAAACCAGTGTAAAAATGCCACGTGGCACTGACTATTTGAATTTTCTTCTTTATTAAAAGATTCACTTCCCATCTCCTCCAAAACCTTCATTGATATATGTTGAAGAGCTTTCCATCTACAACCAAAAAAAAAATTCTCCATCCTCAATGAAAATTTCATCTAGCTTTACTAGCTTCAATTTCTTCTTTTTTTTTAATTTAAAAGTTATGAGATCAACTAATTTGTAAATCCAGAAAATGCAATCGCAAACAAATTTCAAAACTAAATCTGTGAAGAAACATTCAAACTCAAATCAGTCCTAAACTAACACTACATACACATGAATAATAGATAGCACAAGAAGAAAATAACAACAAATCACTATAACGATGATTTTTCAAAAAAATACTACTATATAAAAATAACATTTTTTAAACCAAAATTTGCATTCAAATCAAGAAGCAATAGCCTTCACCACTTCGTTTTGATTCCATAATTCAAGAAATTATCACAACAAAACAAATTTATTGTGACTATTGAAATGCTTTAGGGTTTTGATCATCAAAGAGAGAGTAGAGTGAAAATTTGAAAGGGGTTTAGGGTTAAATGGAGCGGGTCATGATTAAAGTGTGAATGGGTCAAGATTTTATCCAATTTTTACTAAATGGGTTGGAAAAAATATGTAATTATATTATTAATTGGGGTGAGACTCACACTCAAGCATTGAGAATACAGATTGTGTAAAAAGTGTATTTATTGTGATTTTGAAATGTTTTGTGGGGTAATAGAACACCCGCAAAGTTAAGGTATCTTTTTGAAAATATGAGACAACTTCATGTATCACTTTATGTCTTCTCTCAAAATCTTATTTACTTTCGTAAACTATGTGTCAGATCAAAATCAAATTAACAAATTCAAAAGGAATGAGTAATAAATAGCTCATACAATGACATAGTTATTACTCTCTCCATTTCATAAAGAGTGACCTGGTTTGACTTGGCACGAAGTTTTAGAAAATAAAAAAGACTTTCGAATTTTGTGGTTCTAAATTAAAGTTATGTCAAATATATTAAATTGCCCTACAATCTTGTGGCTTTAAACATGCCACGTGGAAATCTGAAATTAAAATGTTATCAAAAAAGAAAAGAGGTCATTCTTTTTTTAAATAAACTAAAAAGGAAAAGAGGTTATTCTTCTTTAAACGAAGGAAGTATTTAAAAGAAGTACTCCTTTTGGTTGAAAGCTAACAAGATAGTTACAATGTAACTAAATACTATAAAAACCTTTGCATTGTACCTTATTTTATATATATATATAGTAGTGATATTTGTTAGAATTTTGTCTTGATTTTCTTATCATATTTAAGTTTTACTTTTTTTTTTTAAAAAAAATCAAAGTATTATCATAAATGTTAGAATTTATCGGAAAGAAAACATAATTCTCCATTATATTTGGTTTATTCTTTCTTTAAAATAAAAGTTTGAAACTCTATAAATTGAAGACTCATCTTCTCATATCAAGAACACAATAGCATCAACATTGTAGTCATTTAGAGAGTTTTGTTTATGAGGAGATTTATTCTCTCAACAGTTTTTATTTTTCTTTTATATTAGTTTTCATATAGTAATATTTTATTTTTAGTATAAGTTTTTGTTTATCCAATTTATCACTATTTAATTTGTAATTTTAAACTTCCGCATGATATCTTAATTACTTTCGAACAATATTAATATGTGATGTCTTTGCATTAAAACCCAAGATTAGCAAATGAGTGGCCTTAATTAGAGATAATCTCTCATTTTTAGTTCACTAAAATATTAAGAGAGTTGTCTTTTCATTCAGAGTTTGTTTCAAAATTTTAAACTACACTCCAAATTTGTCCTTTGGTCTTAATCATAGTATAATCTTTGGATTTAAGAGTATCCACGTGCAGGGAATAGTACATTTTTAACTGTTTTAAGTAATATATAGTAATATTATTTATTTTATTTTAGATTGGAAGTGCATTCAAAAGATATTTATAGATGATTTTTCTTAAAATTTAATACTTGTATTTTTTTTTAATTAATTTTAAAAAGATTATTTTTTATGATAGAGGGGGAAATAATGAAATATTGATTGTTATTGAGTAAGATAAAACTTTTGAATCATGTGTTTCAATCAAACACTAATATTCACCCATTTGATCAATAAATATTAGATTTTAAAATCACAAATTCAAAATACAATAAACTTTAAAGTTCTAACTCCATCAAATTCAAATTTTATACAATTAAGTATCTGTCTCTTTTTACAAAGTACTACTAAAAAAATGTGCCATTTAAAATATATGGTCCAAAATGTGTATAAAATTGCTCTTGCATTTTTATTTACGGAAAAGGATCAAAAATACCCTTAAACTATCCGAAATAACTCATATTTACCCTTAAACAATATTTCGGCTCAAAACTATTCCCGTCAAACCATTGGGTCAAAAGTGCGCTTCTTATTAACGAAAGTTGTTAAATGCCATTTGAATGCCACATTACACGACAATAGGGTTCCACTGTGACATAGACTAAAAGGAAAAGGGTCAAAAATACCCTTAAAACTATCTGAAATAACTCATATTTATCCTTTTACTATATTTTGGCTCAAAACTATCCTTTCCGTAAAACTATTGGGTCAAAAGTGCCCTCATTGCACGTCAATAGGGTTCCACTGCCACATAAACTAAATGCCTAAATCTTAATTACTCTTTTTTCCCCTTATTTCATTATTTTTCAAAAACGATTTCACCCCTTCTTCCTTATTTCACGGCTAGGGTTTCACAGTTTTCTTCGTCGTTGGGTTTTAAAGTGGATATCCGTGGTTGTAGGTTAGTAAATCTTTTTTCTTATTTTATTATGTTTACAACCACGAATATTCACTTTGAAACCAAGCCCCGAAGAAAGCTATGAAACCCTAGCCGCGAAATGAGGGATAAGTTGTGAAATTCTAACTATCATGCTTTGAAATTGTAAACATAATAAAATAAGAAAAAAGATTTATTAACCTACAACCACGAATATCCACTTTGAAATCCAGCCCCGAAGAAAGCTATGAAACCCTACCCGCGAAATGAGGGAAAATTTGTGAAAGCCTAACTATCATGATGTAAAATCGTAAACATAATAAAATAGGAAAAAAATTTTACTAACCTACAACTACGAATATCCACTTTGAAACCCAGCTACGAAGAAAACTATGAAACGCAGCCATGGAGAAAATTGTGAAACCCTAGCCGTGAGAAATCATTTTTGGAAAATAATGAAATGAGGGGGGAGGGAGGGGGGGGGGGGGGAGTAATTAGGATTTAGGGATTTAGTCTATGTGGCAGTGGAACCTATTGTCATGCAATGTGGCATCCATATGACATTTAACAACTTCTGTTAACAAGAAGGGTACTTTTGACCCAATAGTTTGAGGGAAAGGGTAGTTTTGAGCCAAAATATAGTTTAAGGGTAAATATGAGCTATTTTAAATAGTTTAAGGGTAGTTTTCACCCTTTTTCGTTTAGTCTATGTGGCAGTGGAACCCTATTGGCGTGCAATGTGACATTTAACAACTTTCATTAATAAGGACACTTTGACCCAATAGTTTGATGGGAAAGGTAGTTTTGAGCCGAAATATAGTTTAAGGGTAAATATGATCTATTTCGGATAGTTTAAGGATATTTTTGAATCTTTTCCGTTTTATTTATGCATAAGTTTTGACAGCCCTACAACTCGTGTATTTGAGTCTTTTTTAAATTAAATGAGGGGTTTTTTTAGGGGTGAAGTCAAAAACTTTAATGTATGAATTTTGAATCATAAATAATTTTATTCACTGAATTATCAATAAATTATTTATTCATATCAAATACATAAATATAAAATTTGAAGAATGTGTGAAGATATTGGCAAGTCTCATTGTTATTAGGTGGGATGTAGATTTCTAATTACGAGTTTCAATGCATTTTTAACACAAAATGTTTTAACATAAAATGATGAAAATTCAATAAATATCAAATTATATATATATATATATATATAATAAATTTAACACTAAAATATTTAATGATCAAACTTTAACAAATTTTAAATTGGGAATTCGTCATCGTAAACAACAAATATCTTTGATGTGGCCATGCGAACGCTATTGATCTAAGAGTTCCATCTTTGTTTCTTTCTACAAAGTACTACAGACAAATGTGTCATATAAAACTCAGTTTCTGTGATACAAAATGTTTCATCGTGTATAATAATTGCTCTTACATGTTTTATTTACGCTTCTGTTTATTTTTATTTGTCTACTATATTATTTTTTAATGTTTAATAATATTTATCCAGTTTATAAAATTAATGAATAATTTATTATTTCGTGTCTATTTTACTCTCTGCTATTAAATATTATTCATTTTTTAATATTAAGATGATTTATATTTAATAGGAATGATTTGATAAAATTGACCCTATCATTTACTACTTCTTAATCCCTATATCAACTGTCAAGTAATTATTACTTATCAAACAGAGTGAGTAAAAAATTTAACAGTCCCACAACTCATTCATTGTAGTCTTTTTTAAACTAAAAGATGTCTTTCTAGGAGGAGTCAAATTTTTTAATTTATGAAATTCAAATTATAATTAATTTTATTTATTAAATTTTGAATAAATTATTTAGTTATATTAAAAGGGTTTTTTAAAGGCTCACATATAAAGTAGGAGATAAGATTACTAAATTTTGTTAACTTCTACTATATATGACTCCGTTCATAAGGTCCCAAGTCCATTGCGGTTCTACTCCATTCGTAAGATCTCAGGTCCATTGCGGTTCAACTCCGCTTGTAAGGTCCTAGGTCAATTGCGGTTCTGATTTTGTGTTGGTCTTTAATGCCCCCATATAAAGGAAGTTTTCTATGTAGTAGTGAAGATGATTCACAAATTATTTTTGATGCGGACCATTGCGGTTCTGCCCCTAGTTTGTGTTGGTCTTTAATCCTTTGTAAATTCAAAAGGAGTTCGGAGCACGTAAAATAGAGAGTATAGATAGTTTTTGGGCCAGAAGGAGCAATTGCCCATCAAACTGCTTCAATAGCCTGGCCCAAAACTAGCGGGCCCATCTTTTCTAAAGGTGCTTGCTTCCAAATTTTGAAAATTAAATTTATGATCCGTATATCCTACCATCAAATTCATGTATTTGAAGTTCATTGAAAAAGGGCTAAACTTGTGAGAAAATTTAGAAACTTCAACCATGACTTAAATAGGAGTTTTAAAATTTGAGAATTAGGACAATAATAATCAAATAAAAATATAGGTCACCACCATTCTCTTAATTCCAAAGTCAAGCCTTTTTTTTTATTATTATTTTTATAAATTCCAGTCAAGTTAAAATCCTCAAAATGTCAAATATAATTTGCTGGCACCAACCAAAGCATCTAGAACAGAAATTCAATCTTCTAAATCTAAAAGTTATTTTCCAAGACTTTATATTATATATTAGCTAGTTTTTTAAAAAATTATGTGACACCTTTATTTTTTGAAATTCGAATGATGTAAATTTAGACAATATTTTAAAATGTCTTTTTAAATTATATTGACATATGAATATTTACAATTTATGGTATTTTTCGAATAATTTTCTTGACATAAGCAAACATTACTAAAAACACTTAATTAGAGAGAAATCAACAGCAAATCAAGTTTATTTTTGTGCTTTCTTGTGTTTTTATCCTTCACTAGTTTTTGTCAGGTATAATGTTAGCTGACAGTATTTTTGTATTTTCCTCTTAGGGCTAGGTACGAAGATGAGAAATATTTTTTTAATTTTTTCATGATTGATTAATTAAAAAATTCTTTGCATAACATAATTAAAAATCATTTCAAGTTGAGCTCTTTATTTTAACCTAAACCCATCAGCACTAACTCCCCCTCCCCACTCCCAACATCATCCACCCATGAAATCGCCAACAACTCCAGAGGGTAGAGTCAAGATTTAAAATTGGAAAAATTATATGAAATAACAAACTATTAATTCAAATTAAATGTTATAGTCATAGTTTATTTTATTTGTAATTCGCAGCAAACATTCCCTTTTTTTGCCTGATTCAGTATACAATTAGCCACTTTATACATTTCGATATAAAATGCATTTGTGTTTGTATAAAGCGAGAAAAATATATATACAAATACAAATATATATATTTTCGTCTTATACACTAATAATTATACAAATACAATGTATAAATGAATTTATACAAAACTGAACAATTTGTATAAAATTGGATGTATCTAGCGAATTATACAAATCAAAAGCTCCATAGCAAACATAAAATTTGCTATGAAACGCAATTATTCAAACTATAGCTATAACATACAAATATGATTTTTATGTTTGCTATATGTTAAAGTTGTTCTTAAAAAATTATGTGTTTGATATACATTTTTTGAGACAAACATAATATTAAATCAAAATTATTTGATTCAACCGAATGAATAACCAATACATTTTGTGGTGTCGTGGTGGGACTGTTCACCCTTAATCAGAGGTCTGGGTTCAAGCCTTGGGTATGGAGAAAATCCTATTGGGAGCGCCACTCTCAAATGGGCCCTGCAGTGCAATCCGAATTTAGTCGGGGCTCCACTGTGGGCTCCGAACACCAGGTGGGAAACAAAAAAACAAACACACTTGCTCTGTGCCCCCACACTACCTCACCCCCACACTTATCCCACCTCGACCCCCAACCCCGGATTGCCCATTCCCCCCCCCCCCCCCTCCGACTCTATCTGTTATTATAATATTTATCTAAATTATATTAAAAAAATATTGTTTGTTGTGATGCATGCAGGGTACTAAGAGGTGGTGTGTGGTAGATGAATGGCTAAGCTAAGGAAGAGGATATTGATGCATTTTTGAAAATAGCATGTCACAAACACAAAGAAAACTATTGTTATGAAATAAGTCCTGGAAGACCTGGTTCCTATGTTGTTAATCTTATGTATACGAAAGTTAATATATGTCCTGCTCATTTGGCCATGATTACACCATATGATCTTTAAAATTAGTAAGTTTCCTCTTTCAATTCACTTTTTGATATTTGTTTTCTAGTTTGATTAGTAATCTGAATTTGAGATGTTGGGAGTAAAATAATATTAATACCCCTCCTTTTTTAAAAAGAAGTATCAGAGTTGACCCTTGACTAGGAATGAAGTCGTAGAAAGTCCTCCTTTCCCTCCGATCTATGAAAGTGATATTTACAAGCGCAAATGACACATCTAAACAATAAACAGAAAAAAGTATCTAGATTTTATATAATTAAAACCCTTTTTCCTAAATTAGCTGAGCCCCAAAACGAATACCGAACATTATATGGAAAATAAGAAAATAGACTATATGGATGTTTATTTTAATTCATTTTTTCACTTGGAGCTTTGTTTAAATAATACTTTTTGTTAGCTAAAAAGCACTTAATCAAATAACATCACATAAAATAGATTATTCTCATATTCAAATTAAAATATAGAAAACAATGATATAGATGAGCCAAACTTTTAACGGATGACATTGCTGAACATTTTTTCAAAGTTTGATAATATATTTTAGTAGCTCATAACTACATAAACTTTTACCTTATTGGTAAAAGTTCGATTTCTTACATTATAATCCCATCTCCCATTCTTCATCTTTCTAAGTGGATAGAGGTAGAAGGGGGTGAGGAATATGTTGGGGGGCAAATACAGAGGAGACAATCAACATGAAATGTCACTTATATAAATTATTTATCTATTTATATGACGCTCTATTTTTCAAAACAGTTTCAATAAGTATGATACTTATTTAGTAACAATTTAATTTTATATTCTCCATTTTAGGTGTACATAAATATCGATTATTTATTCTAGAACATAAATAATCTTTTTATTAAATAAAACACTTACCCAATCAAATATCTTTATATAAATTGAAATAAAAATAATACTATTAAATATGAGAAAACTAGAAAAAAAATGAAAAGGAAAATTTTTTCCCCTATCCACACACGCACGTCACGCTCTACGTTTTTTTTCTAGCTTTGGAAGGACATTGTCAATGCCACGTCATTGGGGTTGAATCACGCGGCCCCTTATCTTCTTTCTTTTTCTTTTTTTTTTCGAAAAATTACTTCTTACATGTTATCATTTATAGCGATACTATAAAAAAGTCGCATAATATAATAGTATTATATAGATACTAAAAATCTAATCATCGTTGAATATAAATATATAAGGTGAAAGGATTTTATGATTTTGATTATTTTTTTTATAAGATATCGAATTCTATTAATTATTTCATTTCAAAATGAAGTCTCCTTTAAATAAGTATGATCATATCATTTTTCAAATCAACTTCTGACCTTATATGCTCTTTGTTCGATTCGCTCCTATTTATTTTCTTCCCATATAGTGAAATAAGAAAAGCCTAAACTCTAATAACGCACTAAAAAAATAAGTAAATTTTAATTACTATTTTAGAGTATCAAAGCTCAATGGCATTGATCACACATACGGTTATAAAAAAGAAAATATCTAGCGCCCCGATCCCTCCATTGACTGACTGGCTGGCTTATAGGGTGATTATATGTTTAATGCTTTTCAAAAATTATTTACTTACTATGCCTACTAAATCAAAATAAAAAGGAGAAAATATAGATAATGGTTAACATCAAGAATGATAAAGCATAATCCATTATATTGCAAAGTTAAAAGTAAAACTAATTAAATTATAGAATATGATAATTAAGTGGAGTAGACACTAATCATATCAGTCAAAGTCAAAGCACGATTTGTTTCTACTTTTTGATGCCTACTTATTCCACTGCATATCTTGCGCAAGTGCATTGTGACGCAGAAACGGATCTAGAATTTACATACACAATAATTTTCATACTAAGTTCATATTCATATTAAAAAGTCATCTTTATTAAAAAACGTTTTACTCTTAATGTGAACTTTTTAGGATGAATTCAAATAATCAGATTTTAATACAGAAATACGAAACACAAGTGTGAAACGAGAAAAACTATTTAAAGAACCCAAAAAAATGACCTCATGGAGTACCAACTTTATATGTAAGCATAGGCTATTCATGACATAATTTTACGTAAGCCATATATCATGTTACGCGTAAGTTGGCGTAACGACCGTTGACGCTAATTTACAATCCCCTAGGCCACACCCTCCCTATATTTTGTTTATATTTATACATGAAAAAATATTTATTCGTACTCAATATTTATATAATTATATTTATTTTAAATAGTAATAAAATATATTTTCAAAACTTATGATTAATATGTGTGTGAAAGCCAACACAAATGTAATGTAAATTTTATAGGTTCTGAAGTTTAGAATACGTTAAAAACTAGAAAGTAAGTTTTAGATTTAATTTTTGTGTATATTTAGTTAATTCTATAGCATAAAAATAGTATTTACTGGTTGCTTTTCGATTCTATTTTTGAAAAATTGTCACTATTTTTTAGTTACAAAGTTTGAAAAATAGTTATTTGTGAATTTTAATCGATGATCTTTTAAAAACAGACTCTCTATATGTACACTTTCTATTCTTCTCAACTCCACTAATAAAATCTTATTGAGTTTGTTATAATCATTTATCCTTTTTCTCTATACATATATTTAGAATTTGAATCGAAATTAATAGATTCCGTCAAAACTCGTACTATATCCCCCTCAACATTTGCTCATGTATGAAAAGATATAAAGTCTTCCATTTATTGTTGTCATGATGTAATGTAAACCACCATATACAAATAAAGTTTTGACTTTTTTAAGAACCTACTTCTATATATACATATCTATTTCATTTCCAATATTTCCTCAACACAATCATAGTCATTCCTAAGAAAAATAAAAATCTCATACCTACAAAATTTCATTTTTTCACAATGCAAGATGCACTTCCATACAAATCATGGAATTTTTTTCCAACAAATTCCACAACTCTAAACAAATCTTCATCTCTAATGATCAATCAAATCAATTACTCTAAAGGGAATTTCAAGAAAATAGTAACGGAAAACGCCGTTATAGTTTTTAGACAACGTGGATGTTGTATGAGCCACGTTATCAAGCGTTTACTTCAATGTCTAGGAGCGAACCCCGTTATGTACGACATTGAAGAAAAATACGAAAATGAGGCGATAATGGAGCTAGAGGATATCGGAAAAATTGTCGGTGGCGGTGATCGGAGAGAGAATCGGAGTTTTTCATCGCCGTTGCCGGCGGTGTTTATCGGAGGGGAGTTTTTCGGAGGATTGGATCGGATTATGGAAGCTCATATTAGTGGTGAATTGTGTCCTATTTTGAAAAATGCAGGGGCCTTGTGGCTATGATTTACATATACATATATATATATTTTTTGTAACAGTTTAATTACGATTATTACGATATTATATTTTCGTTTTATTTTTAATGAAAAGATTTGTATCGGGATATATTTTCATGAGTCGCGATTGGCTTTTGACGAGCTACGTATCTCTAGGCGACTTGTCTTGAAATACAATATTATTACTTTCTCTGATGTCTCAATTTATGCGATACTTTTCGGTTGTAGAGTGTTTATTTGATTGGTCTTTTGAAGCTAAATTAAATTATCAACTCATTATTTTATAATTTTTAATAATTATTATGAAAATTAGATTTAAATATTCAAAAATGAGAATTTCCATCAATTAAATAGCATGGTTCATCTGTTTGAATTTAGTGCCTCGAAATAACAACTGGGTAATCTTATTTATTATTTTTTGCCATATAATTTTTTTATGAAAAAATATTAAGTTAGTTTAAAATTATTTTCCCTTTAGTGGAAAAAAGTAGGGGAAATAACAAAAAGAAGAAGCGATATATTCAGGATAGGTAGTAAATGGTATTGTTGGGCTGAATTTAGGCGGGTCAAGAAACTAGTTATGAAAGGACAGATTATTGACTCGCTCAAAAGTTAATTTTTACACTCTTACACTTTGTACCAAGTTAAAAACCAAACAAACAAATTAAAATAAATTACAAGACATTAGTTTCCATTACTTTCATTTTAATCTTCCTTTAATCAGTGTATATTGAGTATTCAAAACTAACCCCCGCCTCATGAAGGTAAAGAAAATATTTCGAAAAAAAAAAAATCGGTTCAAGTAACTCATCAAATAACATATGGAAGGAAGACAACAAATACGAGAAGAAGCATTGTATAGTATGCAGGAAAACAATACCATAACAACACAATTATGTGTCATAACCAAAGCATAAGAAACAAGCAGTAAGAACTGAAATCACAATTTTAACAGAGATGCTACATGATTGTCAAAATCTATTCATTGTATCTTTATTGCTTGAATCTTAGTTTTTTTCCCAGAAGCAACAGAAACAAGGGACTTAAAACAGACAGATCTTACATGATTGTCAATATACTAATTGCATACATTTATAAAGCTGATAAAGCTTGGTCATGTCAGATCAGACACTGGTCTTTACTTTCACAATAGTTTCTCATGCAATGTTTCCATGTTCAAGAGTTCAAATAACTAAGAAAACCATCTATCGAGTCGTCATTATGTAAACATGAAAGGGGCGGTAGGCTAGCAGGAAAACAAAATATT
Source organism: Solanum bulbocastanum (assembly GCA_037074985.1). Taxonomy (NCBI): domain Eukaryota; kingdom Viridiplantae; phylum Streptophyta; class Magnoliopsida; order Solanales; family Solanaceae; genus Solanum; species Solanum bulbocastanum. The sequence continues at coordinate 4,055,506 of CM073606.1, read as the reverse complement.
GAAAGTTGAAACATCAATCAGTTGCGCTATCCAAGTCACTTTCTTGTAGTGTCCAAGTTCAAGTCTTGAAGGTTAAGCAACAGATCATCGGCACTTAAGTACACCTTGTTTGCTGCGTGTGAGATAGTCTGGGCGATTTCTCTGGCTGCTTCAATCTTCCTGAGAGTGATAAATGCTGGATTGTTGGCAATAGCTTGACCAATCAGCTGAGCACTCTTAGCTTCTCCCTGTAGAACAACAAATAGGAAGTCAATACTACTGCTTCATAATGTTCCCTCATCTCCCACCTCCCTTCCCCCAAAAATATGATAGTACAACATAAAACAGAAAAAAACTATTAGCTGAAAACGATTTTATGTAGTTTAGTTTACTATTCTTGTTTGTCAATAGTAAAGTGGGAGCTATGCATGAGACGTCGTCAACACAGAAGCAGATAAATGATAAAACTGGAGCAATAAATTAAATTAAATAGAAGATGTCAAGAGGGGAATTCTATTGACCTGAGCTCTGATAACAGCACTTCGCTTATCTTGCTCAGCTTTTTCCACAACAAATTTTGCCCTCTCGGCTTCTTGAGCAGCCACCTGTTTTGCTTCAATTGCAGCAGTAAACTCTTTCCCAAATGTCAGGCTTGTTATGGATACATCATCAAGAGCAATGTTGAAGTTGGCTGCCCTTTCTGTCAAAATCTTCCTTATTTCTCTGCTAACATTCTGCACAAAACACAGAAGACAGGAAATGATGAGATGGTATATATTAACGGTGGTCCTTGAGATGGTATCTATTAACATTTCAACAAGTTCCTATGTCGCAAATAGAAGATTTGTAGTTCATTTCTTTCCCTACTTCAAAGAAAAAGACGTAAGCATCCAATAAGCTTTCAACACCAATGGGCCTGTAATCACAGTGCAATGGTACAGGTAAGAGGAACTACCACCTAGAGCATAAGTTACTTCCACCAAGAACATCAACTAAATACATAAGGCCTCTTGCACGTACCTCTCTCTGGGTGATGAGCTGGCTAGCATTGTATTGGGCAACCACAGCCTTCAAAGTTTCATGAATAATTGAAGGTAGGACCCTTTCATTGTAGTTTTCACCAAGACTTCGGTAAACTGTGGGTAGTTGGTCTGCAACTGGACGAGTGAGCACCCTAAGACCAATTTTTACCTGTGTAATAAAAAGGGAAAACCAAAAAGGACTGTTAAATCCTCTACTTTTAAGAATTCAAGCTTTCTGTCCCTAGGATAAAATCAGAACATCCTCTATCACCAAAATTGTCCTTCATTACTTAGCAATTGTTACAAATGTTTACCATCTTTTCCCCTATTTTGATTTCTTTCCTTTTTCTCTTTAAGTCCTTAGGGAGGGGAGGAAACAAGTATTCAGAGAAAAATTTACCATCTGGAGGTCACGACTTCCAGAAGTGCTCTCCACAAGATGGGGTCGTGCACGAACATCATATATGACTGGTCTTTCAAACCAAGGAATCATGAAGTGTGTCCCTTCTGGATAAACCTATTCATAAACCACTCAACACAGATTAAAAAGAAAAACACAAATATGGGCACACATCAAACATAGAAACAGAGAAAAACCATGGTTGAGTGTCATACAATGAGATTGGCCATAACCATCCAGCACAAGCATTTGGGTTTACAACAAAATAAATCCATGAAAAACTATGACAATCCTTCCATGTATTGAAACGGAAAAAAAGAATAGCACGTGGAAGGCACCTTAATTCATGTTCCACCTAATAAGTTTCTCAACTTAGCATGGATAACAATTAACATAGGCATAATTTGGAGCAACTGATGCTAACAAAAAAGTCAATCTAATTGATAATGTACAAGAGCACCTAAACATCACCATGATCCAAAAGAACAAAAGGCAAGAATACCTTGTTTTTGACACCACCAATACGGTTGAAAACAATGGCGCGATGCCCACCCTCAACATTGTAGAGACTGTTGGCAACTCCATACACACCAAGACCAGCAATAACTCCAAACTTGATCAAAGCAGAAGCTGCACCACCACCAGGCATCTTGGGAACCTTGACATTGTTGAGATTCATTTTACCAGCCCCTGAAATAAACCAATCATATTCATATTTCTGTTACCGCAAAATCAAAAGCCTACTAGTACGGAAAAGGATCCATGTGCAGTCTGAAGAGCTTTAACAAACACACAATCAGACACACTCATATTGGTCAGCATGGAATTTTCTTCCCAGAGCTACAATTCAGATAGAGCATAAGCATTTTACTAAAGGAATTTTCTCTTTGATTTCCAATATGTGAGAATATATACTCTAAAGGTAGAAGGGATGCTCCCTTCTTCTTCCTTCCCTGTTGAAGTCCTTTTAGCATTAAGCGATTGCGATCAAACCTTTTGTAAGTCATGTATCCTCTCTCTTTTCTAAAAAAATAAAGCTTAAGCTCTTTCGCAGATCTAATATCATCTAAATAAGAGGACTGAGCAAAGCACTCATTGTGTAATGCATTATTAATATTCCAAATCCCAGCATTCTACATTCAATTGATTTTCACCTATTTCTTCATTTACACTTGACACTATTATTTAAAACATTCACACATTGTTTTTTTCTTTCTTCTCGATGGATAAAACTGGGAATTCCTTTTTTCAGAAAAGAAAAAAAACAGAGAAATCCATTGTTTTAGCATCAAAACATGTTGGAAAATGTGTTGACTGATCCACACATGTTCACTAAGATATCATACTTGGTTCAACAACTATGTTTCAAACTTGTGAAGTGCACCAACCACAAATTCCTCGTGCCATTGAACTAAAGCTTTAGGCGTGGTGTGTTGGGAATTCTAGATACATTTCAATTAGCCAAACTGAAGGTTAAACTCAATGTAAATCACTTTTACATTTTAAACGTTCACTAGAAAACTGTCAAAAGGTGCACATAAATAGAGCATACAAACACCAACTCAACCAAAACAGAAAAACAGAGAAAAATGGGATCAGCAAACAGCAAAATCAATCAATCAACTAGATCAATGTACCAAATTAAACATGGGATCAGCTAATTCATTCGGTTACTCAATATAATCCCACTTCAAGACCCGAAATCACAATAACCCGTTAAACTTAAAGAACAACAAATTGGGTCAAACATACAACTCAAATGGGGTTCTCTTCTCAAATATATTTCACGAAGTTTCAACTCAATAAGTAACACCCAAAAAAAAAAAGCTTCAAACAGCAAAATCAATCAATCAACTACATCACTATACCAAACTAAACTTGAAATCAGCTAAACTATTCTATCTAATTCATTCCAATACTCAATAATCTATGTTTAACCCAAATAAATCGATAAAAATCACCAAAAAATCACAAAAAAAATCATTACCCAAAATGGGCTAAAAACTCAAACCCAAATAGACTTTTTAGGAAGAAGATGAATTTACCTGAATGAAACGAAACAGAGAAGTTTAGGGTTTTTGGTAGAAAATGAATAGAGAAGAAACTAAAAAGGGAATTTTACGGGGAACTTGGAGAAGGGGTTTAGGGTTTTTCGATATTTTTTTAAAATTATATTTTGTTGATTATTTAAATGTTTATGGGCTTTGATATTGGGCTCTAATCTGAAAATTGGCTTTTTTTTTTGGAAAAGCCCATTATACTAATTGGACCCCTAATGAGTTTTCACCTTTGTCAAGTTTTCATAAAATTTGGGAAAATTTAACAAATAGCCACTAAAACAAAATTTAATTAGCCTTTATAGCTATAGTTTGCTAATTACGATTCATCGTTACATGTTAGAGAGAGGGGGACCGAGATTGAGAGAGGGAGGAGGGAGGAAGGAGAGTGGAGAGAGACGAATTATATTTGTAAATTTGTCATATAATCGTATATGTATACGTATAATTTGTATTTGTATTTGTAAATGTATAAAAGAAGAGAAGAAGAGAGGAGAGACACATGTAATTATAACTAAAATTAAGTTGCAAGTGGTAATTAATAAAAACTATAACATCAATTTAAAAATGAAAATCTAAGTCTTCAATTACTAACTCAAACACATGTTCGAAAAAAAACTCTATAATATACATATGTGTGTGTATATGTGTATATGTGTGTGTGTCATCTATGAAAGTGACTTTTCAACTATAACATTTGGCATTGATAAATTTTGAAGAAATTTATATGTATCCCCTAAAAGATATATATATCAATATCTTTTAAAGAATAATGAATTTATTTATGCTCCAAAACTTTCTTTCAATTTCCGTCTCTATTTTTTTGTGTTAGTATTTTTAATTAGATGTCTCAAATTCGAACATTAAAATAGATAAATTCCTGATAGTTAGTGCTTCAACCTTAAATGAGTCATACACACGTGATTTAGATTATTCCGAATATCATATAATTAAAAAATTAGAATAATCAATGATCTGGTCGATTTCTTGCTTACCTCGGTTACATAATCCGATTTTAATCAAATATTATTATTTTGTATTAAATCCAAAATGGTAGGTGTAGCATCTATTATTGATAACGAGATAATATTATACAATTGATAATTAGAGATTTGCCAAATCTTGTTAATTAATCTATATGTCAATCAGTATTTTCAAAAACGTTTTTGGGGTGAGTCTCGAAGCGGGGCGTATCAAATGCTCTGGGGTGTAAATTAAAAATGTAGATTCATAAGGCGTAAGTCCTTAAATTTGAGGCATAAGCCCCGAACATAAAAACGCAAGTCCTGGGCGTAAAAACGTACGCCCAGACATTTTTATTTTGCTTTAAATCATATTTTTATTATTAGTGTAATGATATTTCTCAAATAGTAATTATAAGTTCTTTTTTTCTTCATTATTGATTATTAATACGTATCTCAAATAAAAATCATAAATCATTCAAAGGTTTACTTTTGCTTATTTTATTAGTAATAAAACTATAAAATTGAATATACATGAGACTACGCCCATAGATCCATGAGACTTATGCCTTGTATCTCGAGGCTTACAACTTGCCCTGTACTGTATAAAACGTCTCGCCTCACGACCCCACCTTTTAAAACTCACTGATGTCAACTATGATTAGCTCAGCTTGAAAACAATTGTTTTACCATGTAAAACATGATTTAATCATTGCATTTATTTTCAGCAAGTATAAATATATAGATGAATGAATAAATATTTATCTCTATATAGGTGGAAATATTGGTGAATTCAAAGAACAAGCTAGGCATTTCTAGATGAGGTTAATCTTAATCTCTACTTAATTAATTTGCTGTTTTTTTTTTCTTCTTCTTCTTAATTTTCTTTAGTGGTTTAATTTGTTGATATATTAATGGCCTAATAATTAGTGAAATTTTAAGACACATTTATCAATGCAAAAATTAGCTTCCATAATTATGATATAACCAGCCGAGATCTGGTAAGATTATTGAGATTTCTTTATTTTTAATTAGTTATTTCTAATTTAAGTTGAATTTTTTTTTATATGAAGCTTTCCATGGTGTGAATTTGAAATAAAGATTTGCTTAGCTTTTGGTATAAATTTGTTTTAAAGTAATTGTCTGTTATTTGTGTTTAAAATATTAATATTATATTACATTCCTTTACGATCAAACATAGTTATTAGGATGTTAACCAAATAACATTATTGGTAAACATTGGAGAAATTGTCAAAATTTTATCTATCAAAAATTCGATTCTTTGGCTTCTTTTGCTAGTAAACAATTGATACGAGGGGAGTTTTGTTTAGTAAGCAGAAATATTATTTTAAAAATATTTATATATAATTTCGATAAATATTATGAGAATGAAAGTGATAGGTGGAAATTATGAAGCATAAGGATAAGAAAAAGACAATGTGATAAAGAATTTTGGAATATACTAGTATCAAATCTCGACTTCGCCTAATTTCTAGTCTGCTTGTGATCCCAAAGTTAAACATTTTGGTAGAGTTCAATTAAGCACTTGAGCAATGTCATTCATACATATAAGTTAATAAAATAAAATAAAAATATCACATTTATCAAATTAGATTTTATGTCTAACTCACACCTCAAAATATATCACAAAGGAGGAGGATTGCCTAAGTATTGTAAGGAATCCACAAATCTCATCCCTCGCTGATGTGGTACATTTTTTCTTCAAGAAGAAAGATTATCTGAACCTTATAAAAAGTTCAGAAATTTCATCCCTCACCGATTAAATATATTTCTCTTCAACAACATCTTATAATTATGCACATCAATCTCAATAAAAATACGTCTCTAGTTTTACAACTTATTACTTTATTGGATCTAAAAAATGAAGCAAGCAACATATAAGAAATTAAAGAAATCAAGATTCATCTATCAAAGTAGTAGTTCAATTTCCATAAAGAAAATAAAAATGGTGCATCAATCAACACGTAACCCTCATTATTTATTTCAATTACATGACACACCACGATAAAATAAATGCACATTCATGAGGATCAATTATTTATCATAGACTCAAATTAATTAAGGATAAACCTCAATTAGTGACCTTAATCCAAGAATTGGAGTAACTTTATAGTCACTAAATCCAGCCTCAAAGAAGATTTTAGCCCATCCTCTTTCAGATCTTTCTCTTCCAGTAACTAAAACCATCATTAACATATCAAAGAAAATTTGAGTTTCAATTGATTCATCATCTCCAATTTTATTATCGACCATCATGTCAATAATTATCACTTTTCCACCTTTTTCCTTGCTTGGTATTGCTTCTTTGCATTTCTTCAATATTTTCACACTTTCTTCGTCACTCCAATCATGTAATATCCACTGTAAATAATTCATATCACAAAAAGTTAGCATTCAAGATTATACTAGGAAGAATGACAGATCGATGATATTTCTTTATCCTTAACCAGAGTTTCAAGTATACAAGTACCGACAAAGATAAAAACTTCGTTATAAGAGCTCCAATATATATATGTTTTCAATGAAGGGTCACACTAGGTATTAAGAGCTCGAATGAAAGGAACTGGAAGTCTATTGTTACTGATATGATCTTTTCTTTTTTAGATGTGGACGAGACAAAGAAAAGTCTTCAGTCTTCAGCCTTTTCGATGAATTTAGATTAATAAGAAGTATCTTCCTTTTAATTGGATCTTACATGATATGAATTTAGATTAATCGAATTAATGAATTTTGAATATCAAATGATTATATAATAATATTGTGATTGATACATGACGTAGACTTGCTCATTCTTTAATCTCTTATTTTTAAAGAAAATAATAGAAGGACTCAACTTTTCAACTAGAGCAATTAAGTGATAGAATTTGTTTGGCACAAAAATGGTACCTTGGCTTAAAGATTCTTTTACATAATTATTAGTGTAGTTTAACCAGTCACTTTATGTTAATCATTGATATTATTATTATATAGTTATAACAGCGATTTCATTATAAAGAGATTTTTTTTAATCAATCTTTTTTATTATCTTATCTTATATGTTCTTTATAATAACATTTAGCAATAACAGTCAAAAACAATCTGAATAATATGATATCATTATAAAGTGATCTTTTTGTGTAAAATTAATTTTCCATGTTATGTTATATTGTATATTCTGTATACTGATATTTCTTGTTATGTTATATTGTACACTCTCTATAGCAGCCAAAACTATCTAAACAATAGTATCGTATTATAAAGAGATTTGACTGTATTATCACAGATATAAATTACTTAAATCCGTTACCTTGAGTAGAAGAGCATCAGCAGGAGGAATGGACACAAAGAAATCTCCACCAACATAAGATAAGTTGTCACTTCCTTCAAGTCCTTCAACCACATGAGGCAAATCAAACACAGTACATTGCAAATTAGGAAAATTTTTAGCAATTGTTTTAGCCACAGTGCCAGTACCACCACCAACATCAACAATAGAATTTAATCCTTCAAAAACATCTTTAGAATATTTCATTACAACACTCATAACCAACTTAGCATCACTAGCCATTGCATCATTAAAAAAATGATTTAACTTAGGTTCATGTCCAGCATAATCCCAAAAAGTTCTCCCATGTGCTACCTCAAAAGGTGTTGGTTCATCACTACTAAACCACTCACTTACATGATGCCATGGCTTAACTAAAATTGGATCCAACATTGCTAGTAAAAAAGGTGTAACAGTTAATGGCTCGTCTTTCAATAAAAGACGAGCTGGAGGGGCGAGGACATAGCCCTCCCCTTCTCCTGATCCTAATCCCGATGATCCCTTTTCTAAGGGGATCATCGCAGACTTCAGAAAAAATCCTGAGTGGATTAAAATTCGCATGAGACGTCGAAGGTGAGTGATCTTGGACTTGTTGATTGATAGGGCATTAGCTAATTCATCAAGTGTCATAGGTTTGCCATGTTTGTGAATTATGTCTGGGATGTTTAATTGAATTGCTGATTTGAGTGACATGGAATTTATGAAACTAAAAAGATGGTTCCATATGTGAGTTTGAGCATGAAGAATTTCAGTCTCATGCTCACCTACAATTGGAACAACCATTTTAATAAAATTGTAGAATAATATTCAACTTTTTTTTCTTCTTTTTGATTGATATGCAATTTCTCTATAGACTTTGATCAATTTATATAGAGTGAAGTATGGAATAATTAATTCATTTAGACAAAGAAATAAATAAATAAATAAATAAATAAAGTGGGATAGTCATGTCATCATGAGATACACGATGGTGCTTTGTAAAATTATTATATTTGAAAGTCCAAGCAAGTGGTACTTTGGATTATTCTATACGAGGTTTGATTGGCATGAAGTTTAAGATTTTTTTTTTTTTTAAAAAAATTATAGATATTGAGTTATAAATTATCTTGTAAATTTGTTTTTCCATTCTATCGGTTACTGATATATATCACATTGAGAGATCTTACTATGATCAAATTATTGCTGAAAAATCCTATATTGTAGGGCAAAATGTCTTGTTTATTTTGTTTGAAATAGAAGATGTATAAACAAAATAAATTAATAAACAAAATTGCCCTTAAGAAATTTAGTATCTTTATAGTCTTGAGGTTTGGATTGTCTTCCCAAAGCATGATTATCCTTTTCAATTGTTTCTTTTTAACAATAAATCGATAAAAATAAATAAATAAGAAACATTATAGAACGATTTGCTTTCACACTAATATTATAATGGTACAATATAGGAACTATTTCGATTTCTGTGAAGTTATTAATTTAGAAGAATTCGAAAAAAATTGATTGATTCATAATACAAATTACAAAAACTTTGAATCTAAATCGAAACCTAAAATTGAAAGACATACACTCACTACGAAAAGATGTGATGTAATAGATGAGGTTGCTCCTCCTTTAACTAGAAATTTCGGGCTGAGTTCTGAATATAAAAAAAAAAATCATTAACACGGAGTATTGCCTCTTAAATGGGGCTCTACCTAGCATCAATTTAATTTAATCGGACTCTAATATTGTTATCAAACATCAAATATAAAATCAAATTTAATCAAACTCCAATATCTTACACCCTCTACCCCGACCCCCAACCCCACCCCCACCCCCACGTCGTTTTCTAATTTACTGTGTATACTTACTTTTGTATGTTCCTCAGTTAAAAGACACATGGGCCATGAGCCCATGACCAATAATATATGAACCTTTTTTATTTCTTTCATTATCCCCATCTAGACAACGAGGACTGAATTTATTTTTAGGTTTGAATTTTTAGTGTCTAATAGACATATTAGAATAGTAATTTAAGTGTCTAGCAGAAATATCCTCGATTAAAACGTCTAAATGAAAAATTATAACAATTTTAAAGGAATATTTAACTAATTTAATTATGCCACGTCATTTTACAAATTTATGTAAGAAATTATAACCAACAAATAAATAAACCTAGTGTGTTTTCAAGAAAATGATAGTGCCTTTACAAGTAAAGACATGTGCTTTTTTCAAAAAACAAAAAAACGAATGAATAGAAATAAAAGAGAAATTATTAGTTTAAAAAATCAATCGATCAATCATATTTGATTAAATTTGAATATGATGGGATAAGGAAAAAAAATCTGATAATGGATACCCTACAATATTTTGCTCTTATCGCCATCACCCCTTCATTTAAAAACCTAATAATACATTCTTAATAAAAGTGAATTCATATCAAAGATTGAACCACGAGATATTTGGCTAAAAGTGAAAGTATTTGAGAAGGAGAATGGTAAAATTATCGCGTGTAATCAATAGGTCACAATTTCAAGTCATAAAAGCAACCATTAATACTTGCATTAGAGTAGACATATTACATCATACTTCTTAAGATGATATCCTTCCCTATATTCTGTTAGAGTGTGATGTTACAGCTCTCATTGGCATCTCATTTAAGGGTTAAAGCAAAAGTTTAAAATTAAATTATTTTTTAAATATATTATTCTAAATAGAATAAAAATAAAACTATGAAAAATATTTTTTTAAAATACCAGATGTCACAAATGACACCACAATGCTCTTATAATATTTGGAAATGAGATTTTTACATAATCAAATACTATGTAGTGCCTGTTTTTTTTATTTTTTATTCTCAAATATCTTGATGGTTATACAATTTGGATCTCATGTGAATGAAAAAATATGCATGGACCAGATCTGAGAAAATGACTAAAACAATATTTAGTGGGGGTTAGATTATTTTAGTCCGTTGTGTATGCTATCTACCAAAATGATTTTTAACGTATAAAAAATGATTATTGTAATTGTTTATATGTCAAATAATTCTACTCCCTCCGTTCCTTTTTATATGTCACCTTTTTATTTTATACTTGCATTAAGACGAGACGGAAGGGCGAGGACATAGCCCTCCCCTTCTCTTGATCCTGATCCTGATGATCCCTCTTCTAAGGGGATCATCGCGGACTTCAAGAAAAATCCTGAGTGAATTAAAATTCGCGTCTAAGGTGAGTGATCTTGGACTTGTTGATTGATAGGGCATTAGCTAATTCATCAAGCGTCATAGGTTTGCTATGTTTGTGAATTATGTCTGGGATGTTTAATTGAATTGCTGATTTGAGTGACACGGAATTTATGAAACTAAAAATATGGTTCCATATGTGAGTTTGAGCATGAAGAATTTCAGTCTCATGCTCACCTACAATTGGCACAACCATTTTAATAAAATTGTAGAATAATATTCAACTTTTTTTTTCTTCTTTTTGATTGATATGCAATTTCTCTATAGACTTTGATCAATTTATATAGAGTGAAGTATGGAATAATTAATTGTAGACAAAGAAATAAATAAATAGTGGGATAGACATGTTATCATGAGATACACGATGGTGCTTTGTAAAATTATTATTTGAAAGTCTAATTAAGCAAGTGGTACTTTGGATTATTTTATATCAGATTCGATTGGCATGAAGTTTAAGAATTATTTTTTTTAAAAAAAAAATTTAGATATTGAGTTATAAATTATCTTGTTAATAAGTTTGTTTTTCCTTTCTATCGGTGACTAATATATATCCATATTTATGAGGTCCTACTATAATCGATTTTTTACTGAAAAATCTTATATTGAAGGATAAAACGTGTTATCTACTATGTTTGAGATAGAAGGTGTATAAACAAAAAAATTAATAAACAAAATTCATTGTGTCCTTAAGAAATTTAACATCTTTATAGTCTTGAGGTTTGAATTGTCTTCCCAAAGCATGATTATCCTTTTCCATTGTTCCTTTTTAACAAGGAATCGAAAAAAAATATATATTTCAGAACGATTCGCTTTCACACTAATGTTATAATATAGAAACTATTTCGATTTTTGTGAAGTTATTAATTTAGAAGAATTCGAAAAAAAGTCAGTGGCTCATAATACAACTTACAAAAACTTTGAATCTAAATCCAAACCTGAAATTGAAAGACATACACTCACTATGAAAAGATGTGATGTAATGGATGAGCTTGTTTCTTTTTTAATTAGAAATTTTGGGCCGGGTTCTGAACATAAAAAAAAATCATTAATAGGGAGTATTACCTCTGAAATGGGGCTCTACCTGACATCAATCTAATTAAATCGGACTTTAATATTGATATCAAACATCAAATATAAAATCAAATTTAATCAGACTTCAATACCTCACCTCCTCTGCCCCCATCCCCACCCCACCCCACACCGTTTTCTCATTTACTATGTATACTTACTTTTGTATGTTCCTCAGTTAAAAGACACATGGGCCATGACCAATAATATATGAGCTTTTTTATTTCTTTGATTATCCTCGTCTAGATAACGAGGACTGAATTTGTTTTTGGGATTACAATTTTAAAGAAATATTTAACTAATTTAATTATGTCACGACATTTTACAAATGTATGTAATAACCAGCAAATAAATAAACCTAGTGTGTTTTCAAGAAAATGATAGTGCCTTTACAAGACAAGACATGTGCCTTTTTCAAAAAGTAAAAAAATGAATGGACAGAAATACAAGAGAAATTATTAGTTTAAAAAATCAATCAATCATTCATATTTGATTAAATTCAAATCTGATGATGGGACAAGGAAAAAAATCTGGTATCTTTTGGTCGCCCTTCATTTAAAAACCTAATAATATGTTCTTAATAAAAGTGTATTCATATTAAGGATTGAACTATGAGATATTTGGCTAAGAGTGAAAGAGTATTTGAGAAGGAGAATGATAAAATTATCGCGTATAATCAATAGGTCATAATTTCGAGTTATAGAAGCAACCATTAATACTTACATTACATTAGATAGAGTACATCATATTTCTTAAGGTGCGATCCTTCCCTATATTCTGTTAGTGTGTGATGTTTTATAATCGGACAGTCCTTTAATAAACAAGTGCTTATCTTTCTAGTAATCCATCACAGCTCTGATTGGCATCTCATTAAGGGTTAAGCGAAAGTTTAAAATTAAATTATTTTTTAAATATATTATTCTAAATAGAATAAAAATAAAAATATGAAAATATTTTTTTAAAGTACTAGATGTCACAAATGACATCACAATGCTCTTATAATATTTGATTTTTACATAATCAAATATGCACTGCCTGTTTTTTTATTTTTTATTCTCAAATATCTTGATGCTTATATAATTTGGATCTCATGTGAATAAAAAATCTGCACGGTCCATATCTGAGAAAATGACTAACATAATATTTAATGGGGGTTAGATTATTTTAATCCGTTGGGTATACTATGGACGTACCAATTGATTTTTAATGTATAAAAAAATGATTATTGTAATTGTTTATACATCAAATAATTGTAGTTATTAGTGTACAAAAAGTAATTATTTTAATACTTTAATATAAATAAATATTAAATAGGAAAGTTAATATTACACCATAATTAATTATGTCTAAGCACACTTTATGGTGATCAGTTACCCTTGTTACCTTCATAAATATACTTTCTCTTTGATCTAACCCCCAAATTCCTTCCAATTCAAAATTCTTTTGCATGATTCTAGGAGCGATATTTGTGATTTATATAAACTTAAAATATTAATATATTAAAGATACAAGTACTTATAAAAACATAATGTATTAATATATCAAATAAGGTAAAATATAGCAATTTATCATATGAACACAATAATTTGAAAAATGAATACACCAATATAGTATACATATGAATACATTGTTGTTAAACCAAAGATTGATCAATCTGTTATGATAATAGAATATTTCTTATTTAGTTTACTGTAATTAAAATTGTATTAGTGTACAAATAAAAAAATAAAAAAACATATACAAAAATATAGCGAGATATAGACATAAATTATAGTCATTTTTGATAAATAACAAATATATAGCTATTGAATTTTAATAATCTTATAAATATATATAGCCATTTTTGTAAGTTACTTTTTATCTTTTATTAAGTGTAACTAGTGAATCACGATATTGAAACATATAAAAACATAAAAAAAAAAAAAAAAAAAAGAAAAAAAAAAAAAGAAAAAAAAAAAAAAAGGGGGAGTGAAACTGTTGAGCCATAACAAAATCTTTTATATGACAAGAAGAAAAATCAATGCTATCTTTAATGAAAATTCTTGTACCAATAATCAATGTCTGTTGTTGTGTTTGAAATCACAATTCATGTTGCGGTAAGAGCAAAAATTATGTTTTAGGGGATGCCAGAAAAACGTACACTCTATTCCTATACTGTTATACATTATAGACTATTTTAATTACGTGATAAATATATAAAATTAAAATAATAAAAATTTAAAGATTAAAAACTATTTCGATTACCTGTTAATAAAGGATTAAAATATTCTGATCCTATAAGGATCATCCTGATCATTTTATCGACCATATACCATATATTTAGTACCAATGAAACAACAACAACAACAATTACTACTACTAATAATAATAATAATTGAGATGGTGTTATATTATTGTATGAATCATGATATATTTGACTTTTATTAACAATTAAGCTCCAACTCATGGTGATGGTAAGTTGTCCATGTCCAATTAGGCTGGCGATTTTTGATAAGTCTTTCTGAAGTGGAAAGGCAAGAAATGACTTAGTTCATATTGAGAAAATAACTTACTTAATGAATGGATCATTCATGGCTCAGTATTTTAAAAGACGGGGGCGTGAGGCCGGACAGATTACTAATTAGCTAGCGTTTGATTATAGATTTTCAAATACTTTTAGCAAATATTATTTGGGTGAAATTTCACCATGTGTTTCACCATAATATTTGGGAAACATATTTTACTTTTTTAAGAAATATAATCTATACTCATAAATTTTAAAAACTATCAAAACTAATCATATGTTTGTATTACATAGCAAGATAGAAACATCGATGTAACAAGATTCATGACTTCCGCAACAAGTCAATTAGATCGTTGTTGCATAAAATAACAAGTAGTGTCCATGACATTGGAGCAATGTGGTAGTTCGGAGTGAGTGCAACCAGCATCATTTCATACATCCTAAAGTAGATGAAGGATTTGACTTTATTACCCTGAGTCGAATGTTCGTCATTTTCATCAACAACCATATCATCACTTTCAAATATATTCACTGAATATTCTATCATTGCTTTGATGTTCACGTAAAAAATTATGTCATACAGCGCAAACAGTTACTATAGAGGATGTTTTTGTAAAAGATAAAAGTTTGATGTAGAATTTTAATTTTTAAAAGCTCCCAAACAACGAGATTTGACCCAAATTCTAGTTTTTTTCTAGTATTTGAAAATTTGGGTTATTTTCCAAAAATATTTGTCAAATAATGGCAAATTGTATGGACAAACATTATTAGCCAAAAAAAGGGGAAAATTAGCAAACTAGTCAAAAAATCTAACTTAATAAGTAAAAACCTTCGTACTTTATAAATATTAGTAAAAATGTCAAAATGTCATTATTTTAGAAAATATTGTGTATCCTAATTTACTTCCTATTTTGTCTCACCTTAATTACACATTTTCAAACTCTTTCTCTCTCATATTTTTCTAAAAAAAAAGTATTTTCTCTCTCTCAAATTTACCTCTTCCAATAATTTTCCATTTTTCAACTCCCTCCCGTTATTTTTGGTATTTTTTTTTCAAAAATTGGAAATTATATTTCTAAAGATATTCATAACAATCCTTTTAAGGTATGCATCTTTTGTATTTTATGTGCTCATTTTGTCATTCGAATTGAAATTGAATATCATATTGAGGTGAATATTTTACTGTGATCAATTTGTATTTAACTCTCACATTGTATATAGACAAGTTTGTATTTCTTTTTATTTTTGTATTCATCATAATGATAAACTAACAAAGTCATTTTTGTATTTCAATTGAAGTTAGTATTTATATCAATTTCAATGACAACAAGAGTGCATTTCCTTTTTACGATGTTTTCATCATAATTGTATATCAACAACTTTTGTATTTTATGTACTCACTGTACCATTCAAATTAAAATTGATATTTTACTTTCATAGTAAAAACTAAAAATTGTATCTCAGTGATTAAAATTGTATTATATATCTGCCAAATATAGTTTTCTATTATCTGTATTACAAAAATATTAGTGATTGTATCTCAATATAATCCAATCATTACATATGAATACGATTTAAAAAAGGATACAAGATTCAGGAAAAAAATAGCATACAAAGTGAAAATAATACAATCAGTTGAGGAAGGATCGCATATTCTTTAAAAAAAAAAGTACAAATTTAATGTGAAAAGAAATATGATATATTTATACTTAAGAAATACAAATCCATTTGGCATACATATTGTGAGGACTACAAACTAAAAAAGAAATACAATATTCTTAATAAAAATACAAATGCTGAGTAAAAGAAAAACAATTGACAAACAAAAATTAATATGAATACAATTTTGGTATGAACATAATTTTTGCAACCTTATTTCTTTGGCTCTCTCTATCTTCTTCGTATGCTATGTTTTTTTTTTGATATTTTTTATCCAAATCCAAATTCAAATCTATATTCACTTGTGCATTTGTAAAACTCTGCCTCATCATCCAAAAAAATTATAATTACCCAAGAAGATCAAAAAAATGTTCATGTCAAAACTTCCAAACAAATTAATGATTCAACAGTTAATGAATATTTGATCGATTGTATTTCACTAATTGTATCGAAGTTCCAGTTGGAAATTCCTTCTCCAAAGTTGTTTGTCAACGAAATTATCCCGTTTTCAAAATCTTCTTGTCAAATAGAAAAAAACTCAAATTTAATCAAATTCACTTCAACAAAGATGATTTTGGAATCACATTTGCTGCCAATATAGGATAGCTGATGATCGTGAGGACGAAGTTGAATTTTTCCACCATAGCTATACAGTAGCTTAACCTTTTGATTTTCCATTGCTGGCACCACCAAATTCATGCGAGAATTATGAAGAAGACAGAGGATTTGATTTTTTGGGGATTTTTTTTTTTAAGATTTTATTTTTTATAAAGATGAGAGATATTAAGTGATATGTTTCTTTTATAAAATATTGAATTTGTAACTGATGAGTATTTTTAGTGATTTGTTCCTTTTTAAAAATATTATCTCCCCCAAATTTCTCCTTTCTATTATTAAATAATTGTCTTTTTTCAATTAGAACAAATAAAAACAAAGTGAATTAGATACATTGCAAACTAAAATATTGACATTTTTAATAAATATTGAAAGTGTGGTTAAGGGGTCCTATTAAATGTTAAAATATTGATATTTTAAAAAAATTCCCAAAAAAAATCCCAAATTTACTTGGGAAATCTATGGCCAAATGGGCCCTCATGGTGTAAAGTCTTATAGAACTAGGCCTCACACTAGAGTCTCAGGACGTTTTGCTAGAGCCCCACCCAAAACGAGCCCTGAAACAAGTCCAAACAAAGTCTTTTAAAACACTAATCGAACCCGTCAAAAATATTGAATTTAATAGTAACTGATCATAATTCAATAATTACAGAATAAATTGATCCTTATTAATTTTGGAAGGAAGCATAATTTACATAAATAAGTTTTCAACAAATCAATTTAATATAATTAATATATAATATAGATAGTTTCTTAGGAATAAGTCAGAAAAATTGAAAAATAAAACCATCCAATTTCATTCGTATACATTCAATATTCATTGGTCCGATTAATTCTATAAAAAAGAAGAGGATGGGAGATTAATCATTGGGGACTTTCTCAAAAAACCACTATAATTAACTTAATTATGCTCCATAACTATATTTTGCATATTTACGGGCTATAGCTACAGTTTAAGCTGCCTCGTTTGTATAATTCGCGGATTTGTATAATTCACTTATTTTTGTATAAGCTCGAAATGACAAATTTATACAATTACAAACATCAGAACTGCAAACAGTTATACGAATTATATAATACAAATTTTGTGTCACGACCCGAGCCTACACCCTGGACGTGGCCAACACTCGAGAACTATTTCTGGTCCCCAAGCAAACCCTCGTCCTGATTGACTACAAGCGGAAGACTAACTCAAGCATACAAAGCTAAAAAAAGAATAAAATATTCATGAAACTTAAATAGAAAGCTTCAACTTAAAAGAAAACTCTGAATAAAATAAATTATTCAACTCGCCATGAAATAGGCAACTTAGGTCTTTAAAATATTTAATAAAATAAATGATACAGACTTCTCAACTATACTGACTATCTATGAAGCCTCTAACTATTAAAGATGAAAGTCGGGACAAGACCCACGACATCCTGACTAAACTAAAAAGTAAATGAAATCCTCCGAAAACAAGAAGGCTCACCATAGCTAGCTCGAACTTTCGAATGTATCAACGAAGCTCTAGTTAATGATCTTGAATACATGTGTCTGCATCATGAGAAAATGCAGGCCATATGGCTCAGTATGTGGAATGTACGAGCATGTAAGAGGAATTCTAAAGCATAAACATAAGCTTGAACTTTGATAAAAAGGAAACATAGTTACCTGGCTCAACTCAACATAACTGAACTCATTTAAAGATAACGTAGTTTAAAACATGTGCAATTTAAAAAAAAGTTGTTTAAAACATGATATAAGCTCTGTGTGTATGAAAAGATACATAAAACTCTGAGATGTATGTAAAAATACAAATAAACTGATGTATATATCTAACCAACAACCATCACATAAGAGCTATTGTGATGATACAACGATCTTTCTCATGCTGCCAGCGCATCTTATACCTTGCCTCAGGTGTAGGACCTAAATTACTAAGTGGATCCACTAGTCTATGCGAAAAGGATTCATCTAAAAAGTATGACCATTTTCTACCCATGATGGCTACATGGTTTATGGGGGCTGTGTGTTCTCTGAACGCTCCCTCATATCGGTGCTCAATACTACTCCCAAAATATGATACTAACTCTTTATGTTTAAAAACATTCTTCTTTCTGTGATTTGAGATAATTGCTCAAAAACTTAGCTTAAAAGCTCTCTTGGAAATCTCAGCTTCCTTTCTTGCTCAAATGTGAAAACATTTACTCTTTAACTGAAACTAACACAAAGTCCCTTTTGAAAATCAAGGTTTCCCCTCTTCCTTGAATGTGAAAATATTTTAAACTTTTGGGAATACATAGTCCCGATATATTCTTTTGAAGAAATGAACTCAACTATTTATTCTTTACTCTTTACTCAAAACTTAAGTCTTAAAACAAAGTTAAAACGTTTGTAAAAGACTTCTTAAAATATGGTTCATGCCGAATTATGGCCGTGAACAACTCAATGCAAGGTTTTCAATAACAGTAGATAGAACTCAGTACTTGGAACTCAAAAATTTCAATAATACTACTCACTTCAAGAATGCTCAACTCAGAGGATTCATGAGGAATTTATGAGCATGAACTACTCAACTCAAGGACTCAAAGATGCTTCTCGTCTCAAGACTGCTCGACTTATAGGGTTCATGCGAAATTATGAACATGAATAACCCAACTCAAGGACTTCATGGGTAACATGTAATAGTCCCATGATTAGAAATGTAATCTCAAATGAGTTAGAAACTCAATACTCAAGACTTAGGACATGAAGATATTACTCCACTCATAGATACTCAACGTATGGAGTTTATGTGAAATTTATGGGCATGAACGACTTGACTCGTAAATCTACATAACATTATGGAACTCATGTATACCACTCTTCTCATTATCATACTTACTTTCTCATAACATAACTCAAATCGATTATGGATCTCAAAGGATTCACAATTGAACCCAAAACTTTCTTGAACTCTACTCTTAACTCTCTCTTGAATGTGAATTATGAATTCAAGAGCTATGGTTCCTACGGTGAAAGATCTCGTGATGAAAAAATTGACTCATGAATACATTCTCATACTCACTTGCTCAAGTCTTGAAACAAGTTACTAGAAGTTGTAGAAGACTCCGCAAAAGGACTCAAAGGGACTTTCTTAGAATGTTCGAAAGAATTCTCAAAAACATAACTCTCAACTCTACCTTGAATTTGAATTATGAATTCAAGGTTATGATCATGTTAGAAATGATTTTAAGTGTTTAGAAGTAGCTTAGAGTAGTTAGAATCGAAAAATAGTGAAAGTACCTTTCGAAAGAACTCAAACGGAGCAATCGATTGCAAACTGGATGGGGCAGGCGACCCCAGGGCTATGGGTGGCGCAAGGTGCCAACCCCTAAACTTCAGAGCATACTTTGGGGCACTCTGGCTGGCACGACGCACCAAGCCCCAACCCATACTTGACGAAATTCTTTGCTCGTTTTCTCACTCCAATTCTAAAATCGAATAGTTTCTTCCCCAATCACTTAGATTCGATTTCTTAACATAAGTACACTCTAATATACTCAATACATCCCTCAATACACTCAATTTAATCTTAAGAAATCATCAAAACCCCAACAAAACAAGATTTAGAATGAACATCAAGAACACCTATCAAGAACTCATCAAGAACTCTAATCTTTCAACTTTAAGAATGAAATTGTGCTGAAAATAACATGATTGGCGTATGGGTGAACAAACCCAACACTATGGAAGCCTACATACCTCTAAGGGATCAAACTCATGGCGAAAATCCGCAACAACACTCAAGAATTTCGACAAACGCTTGATCCTCTCCTCTTTTCTCCTCTTTTTGAACTCTCAACTAAACCCTAGGCGTATTTTAGGATTATAAAACTGAATCTAATAGGATTAGACCCTTAAAACCTTACTAAAAATGAATTAAATCTGATTTTGTAAGGAAAAGACCAAAATACCCCTTACTATTTTTGGGTAACTTTTCTTAACCGGAAAGCCTAATTTCAAAAGGTCATATCTCACTCATACGACCTCGAAACTTAGCAAACTCGGTGGAGTTGGAAAGATAATTCGAAGATCTTTCCTAAGTTATCTTGCAGTACACCTAACTCATCCTGTGCTAGGAGTTATGGTCGTTTGAAGTTGACCAAAAACTCATACTTAGCTTAACTTGCAAAATTTCAGATTTCGCTATTTCCAATTTAGTTCTTTTAAAACTCAAGGTGCTACATCTAGTGACCTGAACTTAATACTAAAGAAATTTTAAATTTCTTGATCAAATCTCACTCACTACCAAGAACGGTTCGAGTCTTAGTTCGAAAATTTATTGGGGTGTTACATTCTGAATTATACAAAAGTTATACAAATTCTGAATTATACAAACACGCGAATTACACAAAATTAAAAAGTTGAGCAGCGTAATTATAGCTTAAAGTAGGCTATATTAACTAATTAATTGGTATATATTTGCTTATATATGTAATTTTCCCTTAATCATACTAGTTTGCATGTGTTCAAGAGGATCGTGCATTTTCTGCGTTATATTAAAGTTTGTTATTATTTTATATGAGAAATCGTACATTCTAATAACAACTAGCTCTTAGATAAGATTATTTAAATAAAAAAAATTATTGAAAATTTATCAAATCATACCCACATGGAAGAGTAATCAAAATGATCATGATGGTTATGAAAATTTTAAATTTACTTATGCACAATAAACTGATTGAAAAATTATACGATATAATTTAATATCGATAGAACTGTATCATTGACACATTATATTGCAATCAGCTTTCCCAAGAACATTTAAATACCCTTATCAGCAACACCTAACTCACCTACTAACTTTACTACCCTTAAATACACATTATGACATTTCAATGTGACCCAAAATACTTAATAAACCATCAAAAAATGTGATGTAGTGAATAGGATTGCTCCTCATTTAATCAGAAGACTCGAGTTTGAGCCTTAAATATGAAAAAATTCTTAGTAGGAACTAGGAAGCATTTCCCCCCAAATAAGACCCTACGCAATACAAATCTAGATATAATCGGGCTTCAGACTTCAGTGCAGTTATCAGACACCAAATGAAAAAAAAACAATGCAATTAATTATCCAACTACCAAAAGGAGCACCAAAATCAGAGTTTTTCAGGTGCAATAATTAATATTTTTCCAACAATTAATAGTCTCTTTTTTCTGTATCCTAGGAATTTATTCCTAGACATCATTTTTCGTTATTTCGTTATGTTATTTCATCAACCCGAATGACCATTAAAGATATTAACTCTTGCTTTTAGTTTGAGAAACGAAGATTTAGATAGTCGATCCTTGTATCAATAGACACAAATTTATTGTGATTGGAGGATTAGAACTAGATAAAATGACTACAGAGGATTCATATAGTCATCCTCACCAATTTGAGAGTGAGATGCGATTAGATTAATTGTTCTTTTATTTAAACTTTGTGAGTTTGAGTTCGAAATTCTATCGATTATTTAAAATTTATAGTTATTTAGTCAAAAAAAACATTAATCACATATACATGATCTGAATTAAGGTTTCTGGACTCGAATGAACCTATAACTCCAACACTACACCTGCCCCTACTGGCAATTCTGAAGATATGCGACCCTTAGAAGATGCATGTTGCGGATATAAAGATGTTGAGATGGATGTGTTTGCGTACTAAGAGCGACAAAATTAGGAATGAGGTTACGTGGGAGAAGGAAGGAGTGACCTCCATTGTGGACTAGATGAGGAGAGCAAAACTGAGATAGTATGGTCATGTGAAGAGGATGCATTACGTTGATGTCCTAGTGAAGAGGTGCAAGAGGTAGTTGTAAGGCATAAACATAGATGTAAAAGTAGGTTGAAATAGTATTGAAGAAAGATGATTAGACACGACATGGTAACTTCATATTATTAAGGGCATGACTCTAGATATGAAAGAGTGGAGATCCCATATTAGGGTAGAAGATTAGTAGGGATAAAGTGTTGTGTTGCCTTGCAAAGGTTTAGGCTTGTTAGTACTTGTCGTAATGCTAGACGTTCCCTTGAACGTATTGCATTATATTATTTATTGTGTTACGATTATCATATTATTTTGTTGTTATTGTTTCTTTATTGTAGACTTTACAACACTTTTCTTATTAACAGTCATGCCTTTTCTTTTACTTGAATTTGATGCACTTTAGCTGAAGGTCTTTCGAAAACAATCTTTCTAGCTCCACAAGATAATGATAAGGTCTGCGTACACTCTACCCTCCCTAAATCCCACTTAGCGATTTCACTGGGTTGTTATTGTTGTTAGCTAGTACAAAAAAAGATTAGTGTTCCAAAAACATTAAGTGTAATCTAGACAAATAATATGATACTAGATCTGGCTCAGATCGAGATTGGGGATGTTGAAAGAGAGTTTGAAAAATGTCTTCAAATATGAAGTTTATCTTACTGGTATTTGTTGTTCTGCAATGATCGCTAGAGACATCAATTCACTGATTTTGCTCCATGGTATTAACAAGGCCAAGGAAGCAGAGCTAGGATTTTAAGTTTATGACTTGTGAGTTCTAGATTCTAGAAAGGACAATTTACATGGTTCACACAGTTTTACCAAACTCGTAAGCAGAACTATAACTCCGTCCCTGTTCAAATGTCATGATATCTGAATGAGCATCTACACAGAGTCACAGACAGAGCATCTATAACATATCAGAGGATCAAACAACACTTTCTATGAGTAAAACTATCTGTCCTTTCATGATTAAAGATAAAAGGTGAAAAGTACTTATTTTTTGAGAAAGAACAACGGCAAATAGCCTATTGGTTATTCATGGCAAGCACAGAAGTTGCAAGAACAAGCCATGTTGTGATATCTTTTTAATCTAGGTAATATCTTGTGGTAACTAGTAATCTACGAACGATGAGCTAGTTTTGTTCAGAAGACCAAGCATTGGCCTCAACCCAATTGAAAGCTATCGGGCTCAAGAAGGCGTCAGGTAAGCCAAAGGAACTGACCAAGGAAAGTGCATGTGGCCTTAGTTCACTGCATAGCTTTGCAACTTCTTCTCTCACTATAGCAGGCATTGTCCATCGACAGGTATCCGTATCGGAGGAATGCAGCATCCTCTTCTAGGGTGACCAGAACATACATTGATCAGACGAGATCCAAAACGTTCTGCAAGATAATTTACGGTTGAACACAACACGGTTTAGATATTATCTATAGATACGACATAGAAAACTCTATTTCACATTCTCATTACACATAAAGGTCGAACATTCTGATTATTTCCTGGCAGTGAGACATTTGTTAAATAGTTGTGTCTAACAACTATAAAAATGATCTGAAAGACATTTGTTAGTACCTAAAGGGGGCCAGATGTGACGGATGCCTCTGCATCGAGGAAAGTATGGACAACTGCTCGGTCTGAGAAGGCTCTCCCCAGGTCTTCAGCAAGCTGATAATTCTGTCGAGGGGGAAACATTGATTTGTTATATGCAAGCACCCAATACAAGCTGAATAAAAGAAGAATAAAGATGAAGAGTGTGCTTACCAAAGTAAAAGCATATTCCTTGCTTTTTCCCTGTGCCTGGCATTGCGAAACTTCAGCAGCAAAACGTTCCAACAGGTCTCGTTCCCGTAGGCAGAATATGTCGTTCTGGAATAAAGGCAATCAGAACTTCTGACCTGATAAATGATTCATCTAACATGAAAAAGGAAACAAAAGCTTTGTTACCTGGAACTGGGCTTGCCTCATTGTAGAACTTGTCAGTTGTTAAGGTATGACGGGACGAGAGGTGTTCATGTGTTCTAATCCCAATCCTTTGAACAGCTTCTTACTCCTTTTGACTGCCACATATTCCCCAAAAAGTGCCTTGCTAACCTGCCATTACAATTTATCCATCGAACAACAAAGTTACCTAGTGACTATGCAAAGAGATCATCAATAACGTGTGTGCGATGTGTAGAGTAGGTCAATGCAGAATGACTCCTGGAAATTCAATTTATGCAATGACAACCAACCAATCAAGATTGTCTCTACAATAAATTTCATCCATTTAGGTTCTTCTTATAATATTCCTAAATTTATCTTTTACGTGCAATAGTTGACCACCAAGATAAAAATCGTCCAATCATGTACTTTTCAAGAAAGCTCACTGGTATGCAGATACCCCGGAAGTCTGACGGAAAACATAAAATAGAATGTCTGTACATAGAAATTCAATGTCTACTTAGGTTGTTACAAGTTAATCAAGCAATCAAGAATGTTCGTGCTCATGACATAGTATTGATTGATGAAACGCGTGGTATAGTTAACGATAGGCTAGAAGTTTGGAGACACCCTAGAGTCTTAAAGTTTTCTGATTAAGTAGGACTAAATGAGTACTTGGGAGTGCAAGTTTAGTGACGTAACGGATGTAGCGGAGGTGGAAGTGAAGATCGATGCACAAATTATACCCAAGAAAGGGAGCTTCAAGTATCTTGGGTTCATAATCCAAGAAAATGGGGAGATTGATGTTTGATGTCACGCGTCGTATTGGAGCGGGTAGGAAAAATGGATGCTCACATTCGGAGTACTGTGATAAGAATGTGCTAGCAAGACTTGGGGGCAAATTCTACAGAGTGGTGGTACCGATATTGTTATACGTGACTTAGTATTGGCCAACCAAGAATGTCCACGTCCAAAAGATGAATATAGTGGAGATGAGGATACTCAAATGAATGTGTGAGCACACTCAGGAGATATGATTAGAAATGAAGTTATAAGGGACAAGGTGGGAGCGGCCCTTGTGGCAAACAAGATGAGAAAGGCGAAACTAAAATGATTCGGGCATGTGAATAGGAGGTGCGTAGATGTGCTGGTAAGAAGGTGTTAGAGGTTGGCTATACCTGAGGGAGGTGATTAGATAGGACATGACTCAATATCAACTTACTAATAAATATTAAGGTATGGAAATTGAAAATGAGAATAAACGGTTAGTAGGAAGTCGAGTGTTGCTGCACTAGGTACATAACGGACAAAAAAGCATACCATAGGAGAAAATGGACACCCATCTTGATGGAAAGAGAATCATCATAGATAAAAAGACAATCCAAGAGAGCCAATTTCCTCAACTCATCTCAGGCCCTTTAACAGTCGGCCAATCCTTGGAAAACCCATGTTCAACAAGGTACTCAATCCTCCTCATGGTAATTTGCCTTTGCTGTTCCTTAGATTGACTATACTCAGGTGTGAGAAACACTTTTCCACCTCTTTTTACAGGGTTAAAAAGTTTACTCTGAAATATCACACCAAAAAACCAGTCTCTTTCCTCCAAATTGTGACCATTCATGAGCTTTCTCATCTCTTTAATGTCAAAAACAGCAGCTGGCTCTGAAAGCTCAGGTGGATTGTAGCTCAGACATGGCAATGATTGGAGTATAACATCGAGTATTGGGGTTTCTTGTCTTAGGTGTCTGCTCAGAACTTTAGTTCTGAAATTCACTTTCTCCATTGAAGAACACAAAAGATTGTATGTTTCCATTATTGAGAGTTTTAAAGTGATGCTTGATTTTGTATGAGAAATCAAGAAAATGCTAGTGAGACTGAATTTTCTACTATTAGAAATGTTGAAAATTCAATGTTGGCTGGCTGGTGGGGTAGGTGATTGATGATAATGGGATAAATGTCAACATTATTTTACGGAAAAATTACATTCTATTAAAAGTATTTACACCACGTAATTTATACATTCGTGTTTAAACACACTATTTAAATAAACATCTTTATACAGATTTACCTACTCATGGTAGAGTGAAAGCTACCTAGTGTGGAACCGTTGAGGACCGAGTTTAGTAGTTTGTTATGGTCCACTAAAAGGGATTTATATAGCTTTTTGCTCTCTCGTCATAATAGCTAGCTTTTAGGGTATGGTTATCGATGAATTATATGTCATTCTACCTAACAAAGTAACATGGTTATGGTGCATTGGTGGGAGTGCTTCATCTTTAACCAAAGATTTCGGATTCGAGCCTTGAATATGAAGAAAATCCTATTGGGAGCGCTACCCCGAATGGGCTCCACAGAGCGCGATCCGATTTAGTCCGAGCTCCAATGTAGGCTCCGGACATTGGGTGAGAAACCAAAAAAGTAAAAGCAACAGAATGAAGAAAAAAAAAAAGGAACATACCATAGGAAAAAATGGACTCCAACTTTGATGGCAAGTGAATGATCATAGATGCCAAGACAATCCAAGAGACCTAATTTTCTCAACTCATCTTCAGGCCCTTTACCAGTAAGCCATTTCTTAAAGACCCCATGTTCAAGAAGGTACCCAATTCTCTTCATGGTGATTTCCCTTTGTTGTTCTTTAGATTGATTGTAATCAGGTGAAACAAAAACTTTGCCACCTCTTTCAATAGGGTTAAACAGATTGCTCAACAAGAAATTCCTAATTCATTCATATAAAAATTGGAATCAAAATCATGTATGTATGCCTTAATCTCAAATCAATTGGAGATGAAAATTACTTTCTCTGAGCAGTAATAGAGTTATTAACAGTGGTATATTCAGACTCATTGTTGGCATAGTTTCTGTTGGCGTACTCTTCTGGTGTGGCCGAAAAGTATCGATGCCCTATACTTCGAACAAGTAGATTTTTGGGTCCTGAAAGAAAAAAGAAAAAAAAAACACCTCAAACAACTGGTTTGGTGATGGAACAGCAGTGAGTATATATCATATATAATGAGGAAGAAGAGTGATATCTACCAGAGAGGGTTCTGAGGAGCTTCATGGCTGCAGCAGAATCACACACACACACATTGAACAATTTTGGGATAAGTAGCCTTGAGAGGGTTATTATACAGCTTTGCCACACGTTTTAAGTATTTAATCAAAGATTGGTTCAAGGTAAGGACAGATAAGCTCAATACGTCTCACAGACTGTACAACCGTAAAGTCTTAATGGTTCATCCACTGATCCATGAGAGATACATTAGTCCATTTGAAATTAGACAAGTTAAACAAGGCTACACAAACATTTAATATGTCATCTACAATCAACTGCAAATAAAGATAAAAATTTTGATTGAGGTCTAGTTATAACTTTAACATCAAATAACAGTTAGAGATGAAGTTTTTTAAGGCAACAAAATCAAATGTGGTTCAAAAAATTGGTAAGCACAATTTCTGAAATGTTTGCACTCGTACGCCCTTGTCATTGACCACCAAATACCTGTACAAAATGAAGAGCAATTTCCATCAGAACATAAGCAAGTATTTTATTTACCTCTTTCACCAGAGCAGGGAATGGGGGAAATGGAACTTACTCCGGCCAAAACGTCCGTAGACAGACTAGGCTTGAGTTTCCCAGCTTGATCTGCCACAGGTTTTTTCTGGGGAAATTGTCGTATCACCTTTGGTGCAAACTGATCGCTTGGGAAATCAGAAATTACCCCAGATTCCTGTTGCACCTTTTGCTTCTGTAAAGATGGAACAATTAATAAGTATTATCTATACTATATTACTCAATTGCAAAAGATATAAGGTAAGATAAACTGAGTGGTCGAATACCTAAACTAAAACTGGCTATAATACATTACCAAGTAATAATAATTCGGGGTGAGGAAAAGAGACTCTTCCTATTTTACACACAAACCAACATCTATATTTTATTAGTTTTGCTTAAAGAGACATCTTCTAACATCAATCAATGTATTAGAAATCCACATCAGAGCTTATCGACGAAAAACTAGAGTTGTCTCATGTTGTAACTACTATTTAAAGAATAAAAACTCAAAAAGGAGATGGCAAATAAGAAAGTCAATCGAGGGAGATCAAAACATGCTGCTTAACAACTACTTGCATGCTAAAGAATTAATTAAAAATTGTATCACTGACCTTCTTCATTCGTTCTTCAATAGAACTTAAAGCACGAGATTTATCAACTTGTGTAAGGTAGAAATCACGCTCCCTCTTAGCAGCAGAAAGCTCCAAAGCTAGTTTCTGCTCACGAACTGCATGCCTTTGTGCTGCAAAATGTTTGTAAGGCATCAATTAAGAAGTGAATGGAGATCGAAAAATGCATCACTACCCAATAAACCAAAAAGTAACTGCATACCGATTTCATCAGTAACATCATCCCATTTGATTTTAGACAAGTACTTGACATTCCAAATGTCATAATAGAATGATGACCTTTTTCTTCCACCTGTCAAACAGAAATTTGACAGTAAAGTCGATAACCTCTCAAGGTCACTGAAAATATAAGAATAACAGAAGTTGAAAGCTGAATCAGAATAACCAAATTACATTGTTATGACACAAATGGCATAATGCAACAAAACAATGATAGTCTATTCATGGATGATGTGGCCAAGAGAGGAATCTCTCTATGCAACAGATGTTCCTTATGTGGTAAGGCTAATGAGACAGTGAGACATCTCTTCTTACATTGCAACTTTACGGAGCAGCTGTGGCAGATTTTCCTTAATCTTAGAGGCATATCTTGGTGTATGCCTAGCAAGATTGATGAGACTCTATTCAGTTGGGAGATGGCTGGAGCTGGGGCTACAAACAGAGAAAGATGGAGGATGATCCCTGCTAGTAATTGGTGGACTATATGGAGGGAGAGAAACGAGAGATGTTTTGAGAATAGGAACAACAACTTGCAGGAAGTAAAGCTAAAGTGTATTTTGTTGTTCTGCTTCTGGTGCACAAATGTCTACTCCAATGAAACTGAGTCAATCATACATGTTTTAGGATCCATTTAGATTTGGTTCAGTTTTTGGATAGATTATACTTCCTTTCTGCTTTTGTAAATATGGTTTTTCAGTACTACCTAAGCACTAAATGAAATACAAATGTTACTAGTTTCAAAAAAAATAGAAGCCAAATTTTGGCTAGTATCTGAATAATTGGTGTGACCCTTAAAAATGTGTAATAAGCACAATAACTAGTCAGCTCAACAAGAAAATAGAAACATTTGTCAAACTTACTGTTAGATGCTACGATGGCACCCTATTCACCAAATAAAAGAAACAGCTAGAAAGCAATGTAAATAGCCTGAACATCTAAACAGAATTCCTTAAACTGGAAAAGAATCAATAAGAAAAGGAAGGCACGGCTAAGGAAATATGTTACTTTACCCATCTGTTGACCATTCAACATATTTGCGACTCTTTTGGCAACACTCTTTTTTGTAAACTCAACCCACCTATAGATATAGATGATAGTTTAATTACTTTCGGTAAAAAATGTCATAATCATGCAGATGCAAGATACAATTCATGCTAAATAATAGATAATCTAATTTCAGTTGACAGAAACTTCAATATAAGCATACCCTTCTGAAAATGCTTGTCCTCGGAATCCACCTGCCCGTTTCCGATTCATTTGAGCAGCAGCAGCTGTATGCAAGACAAATTAGTAAAGACAACCAAGCTAAGCTGAGGAGCACAGTGAAGTGTTTAACCAATATCAGATATAAGAGCATAAACAAGAAACTCAACAAACCTTCAGGTACAAGATATATTCTCTGAATTTCTCCAAACTGAGAAAGAACCTGGCGAAGTTTCACGTGGTCCATACGAGGCGGTACTCTACTTACGTGACAAATTCCACGCTTTTCCGCCTTCACCTTCTTCTTTTTTTTAACTTTTCCTACTTGTGTTTTAGTTTCATCTTCTCTACGTGGTGGACTTGTTTCCTCAATTTCCAAATCTTTCTCACCCATCTAAAGAAAAGGAGAAAACCAATTGCGTAACAGTTAAAACTTGTGCTATAGTGGAATTTGTCCATCAAAGATACAAGAATAATTTCCAATGTATATTAGCAATCATAAAATTAACTCCCCCAACCCTAAAGCCTCTAAAATCCCCCAACCCTAAAGCAACTAAAAAGCCACAAGGACAGTTGAAAGCAAGGGCTGCTCAACCCGAAGCCCTAAAGCCACAAAATTACAAATCCTTCAAAGAAGCAAAAAAATCCCAAAATTCAGTTCGAAAAAGGAAGCTCAAATACGAAAACAAATATATACATCCGAATCCGAAGATAAATTCGAGCAAGAGTCAAGATTAAAGGAGAACCAAATGCACTGAGACAAAAGATGAAGGAGATACATACATACCTAAAGAGACGACCAGCTCTGCTGAAGGCGAAAGCAAAATCAATAAATCAACTAGATTAATGTACCAAATTAAACATGGGATCAGCTATTTCATTCGGCTACACAATATAATCCCACTTCAAAACCCAAAATCACAAGAACCCGTTAAAACTTACAGAACAACAAATTGTATCAAAAAATAAAACCCAAATGGAGTTGTCAGAGACATTTCAATTAACAAAACTGAAGTTTCAACTCAATAAGTAACACTATGCTTCAAACAGCAAATTAAATCAACTACATGAAGGTACCAAATTAAACTTGAAATCAGCTCAGCTAGATCATCGCAATATTCAACTATCCCAAATCAATCCCAAATTTCACAAAATATAATCCAAGTTCAAAAACCGAAATCACAATAACCCGTTAAACTTAGAAACAACAAATTGGGTCAAACATACAACTCAAATGGGGTTATCTTCTCAAATACATTTCACCAAGTTTCAACTCCCAAAAAAAAAAAAAATGCTTCAAACAGAAAAATCAATCAATCAACTACATCACTATACCAAACTAAACTTGAAATCAGCTAAACTATTCCATCTAATTCATTCCAATACTCAATAATCTATGTTTAACCCAAATAAATCGGAAAAAATAACCAAAAAATAAAAAAAGCGTCATTACCCAAAATCGGCTAAAAACTTAAACCCAAATAAACTTCGAAGTTGAAGATGAATTTAGCTAATCAAAACGAAGCAGAGAAGTTTAGGGCTTTTGGTAGAAAATTAAGAGAGAAGAAACTAAAAAGGGGATTTTACGGGGAGCTTGGAGAAGGGGTTTAGGGTTTTTCAATATTTTTTTAATTTTAATTACATTTCGTTGATTGTTTAATGTTTATGGGCTTTGATATTGGGCTCTAATATGAAAATTGACCCCTTTTTTTTATATATAGAAAAGCCCATTATACTAATTGGACCCCCAATGAGTTTTCACCTTTGTCAAGTTTTCAAAAAATTTGGAAAAATTTCGCAAATAGCCACTAAAATAAATTTAATTAGGTTTCATAGCTCTAGTTTGTTAATTACGAATCGTAGTTACATGTTAGAGGGGGGAGAGAGGGGAGCGAGATTGAGAGAGAGGTGAGTGAGAGAGGGAAGAGAGTGGAGAGAGACGAATTATATTTGTTTATCTGTCATATAATCATATATATATGTGTGTGTGTGTATAATTTGTATATATGTAAGAGAAGAGAGTCGCGAGAGAGAGGAAGAGAGGAGAGACACACACATAATTATAGCTAAAACTAAGCTATGGCCTACGAGTGGTAATTAATGAAAACTATAACATTAATTTGAAAATGAAAATCTAAGTCGTCAAATTACTAACTCAAACACATGTTCGTAGAAAATATATATATAGGTTAATCGACACTCCTTTATAGATAAATTTATCATAGGTAAAATATTTTTTATGTATATGTATTGCATATTGATATTATGTGACTTCTTTTTATATTACCTCTTTATATTTTAATACTCCATAGTGAAATTCTGACTTCCGCATTATTATATCCAGATTGACACAAGAAATGCTACAAACTCAAGTAGCTATATATTTCATTCTAATTGATGTAAAACATAATTGGAAAGATGTAGTGCATAGGAAGATAGTCAAACTATTGTGTGAAAGATGAGGTTATCATAAATGCTTTAACCATTTGGAGTGGCAGTAATTTAGAAGTTCAAGGAGAAAGAACATTTTGCCTAGTTACATGCATGACTGATTAATATTATCAGAAAGGTTGCTCCTCTCTTTTCCAATTCCTACTTTTACTTTTGTTAGAAAGTTTAACATTCACATAGAAATATGCTTTTAGTTGATCTTTTATCTTGCCCTTTTCTTCATTTTAATCCTAGTAAGTAGTTTCCTACATAAAAAACAATCTCTATTCTCAAATACTTAAAATTTAAAACTTTTGACTGCGCTCCATAGCTATAGTTGCTTGCTATGGAGATTGCAATTTGTATATTTTTGTCTGTTTGTATACAATTTATGAAAAATTCATAATAAAAGATCTTGTTTGTACACTGACAAGCGAAATATACAAATGGAATTCTGAAAATTTTCTAAATATATAAATACGAATTTAATTTGTACATACTTACTTTATTTGTATATTCACAAGTGAAAAACCAAACAGAATATACAAATCGCAGCCTCCACAACAAAAAACTATAGTGATGAAACACAATTATCAAAACTATAGTTATAAAGTTTTATTATGTTTGCTATTTTTGAAATTTTTTCTATTTTGACTTATAATAAATATATATAAAACAATGAAAGAGACAATAAAAATAAATTATTGATATGTTTTTATTTGATCTAAAATAAATAATTTTTTAAAAGTTCATGAATGCATTAGTTTTATTCCCCTCGGAATTATCCCTTATTAATGAGGTCTTAACTATTTTTAAATCCCAATTAATGATGATCACTTCTATTTTTAACTAGATTTATGTTGGGCCCAACATTTTTACCTGTGTGCTCGTACAAATTGTTTGTAATGTAAATTGGAAGATAAAGTAGATTATTTACAGTCTTCACTGTAATATTGTTAATGCATATATATACACAATGTTCACATATATTTACACTAGCTGGTATTGGTTTATCTCTCATGTTACATTGCAACAACTTTTTGTATTGCAGTGAATATTTTGTTAATTGGTTTTATGAAATATAATTACTATAAATTAGTATGGTTGTGGAATTTATTTTTAATTTTTACAACACATATCACAACTGAAAGCTATCAAAATGAACGGCCAACATGAAAAATTCTATACACAAAAACAACAAAACTACCTAATAAAGAGTGGACAAATCGAAGAAGCCACACAACAGTACCCTAAAGAGCTATATACTTATAAAAGTAGAGGAGATTGAACATAGTGAAACCTGGAAAAAATAAATCAACAGATCAGTTTAGATAATTACATAAAACTTTAACCAAAAAAAAACTTAGAAACAACCAAACGGGAATATTGAGTTCTGGAATTTATATCATCAGTTCAATTAAGTACTAAACATATTGTTTGTATCTAATTTGTACATATCATATATGTTTATTTTAACATATATATTCTTAGTGGGTTCAATTACCTAAAAGAAAAGATGAAGAGAGTGAAGGGAAACAAATTAAAATTTTAAAGCAAAGAAATACCATGAAATTTCAGCATTATTATTTTGAGAAACTGAGAAGAAGATGGAGAGGGTTTTGAAGGATCATGCAGAAAGATGAAGCGGCATGAATCCACGTGTAGTGATGCGGTTTCGTTAAAAAATGCCATAATCATGCAGATGCAAGATACAATTCATGCTAAATAATAGATAACCTGATTTCAGTTGACAGAAACTTCAATATGAGCATACCCTTATGAAAATGCTTGTCCTCGGAATCCACCTGCCCGTTTTCGATTCATTTGAGCAGCAACAGTAGTATGCAAGACAAATTAGTAAAGACAACCAAGCTTACTTTAATTGAAGAATAAGAGACAAGAGTTATATTATAATATAACAGAACTAGTCTAAATACAAACAGAATAGGAAGGCTATGTATAAGCATCCATTAACTAAACCTAACCTAATAGGAAATAGACTACATTAACTAAACCTAACCTAATAGGAAATAGACTCAATAACAAAAGCACAAACATAGTAACATATGGGCTAACATCCCCCCTTAAACTCACAATGCAACAACAATAAGCATTGAAAGTTTGTTACACAAAAACCGAAATCGAGACACCGACTGCGCCTTCGTAAAAAGATCAGTAGTCTGCAAGGTCGATGGAA
This sequence comes from Solanum bulbocastanum, assembly GCA_037074985.1. Classification (NCBI taxonomy): domain Eukaryota; kingdom Viridiplantae; phylum Streptophyta; class Magnoliopsida; order Solanales; family Solanaceae; genus Solanum; species Solanum bulbocastanum. The sequence goes on along the minus strand of CM073606.1, from coordinate 4,020,763 downwards.
CAAAAGGAAGCGATATGGTCCCGAGCTGTAAATAATGACCGGTGCAGTGACAATCAATCTCAATGTGCTTCGTCCGCTCATGAAAAACAGAATTCTTTGCAATTTGTATTGCACTTTTGTTATCACAATGCAAGGGAGTAGGCAGAGAAATGTGAACCCCCATATCTGCAAGAAGCCAACGTAACCAAACAATCTCACATGTAGTCACAGTCATAGCACGATACTCGGCCTCCGTGGAAGATCTAGAGACAACATCTTGTTTCTTGCTCTTCCATGAGATTAAAGAGTCTCCAAGAAACACACAAAAACCAGTGGTGGATTTACGATCATTGCGATCGCCATCCCAATCAGCATCACTGTAGGCTCGCAACTCGAGAGATGACGTCGAGGGAAACAAGAGATTCTGAAACTGAGTGCCACGAAGATATCTCAGAATACAAAGTACAGCTCCCCAGTGAACAGAAGTAGGAGCAGTAACAAACTAACTAACAACATGAACTGCATGAGCTATATCCGGGCAAGTAACGGTAAGATAAACCAAACTACCTACAACAGTCTGATAAAGACTCGGATCAGATAATGGAACACCATCACTAGGAGAGTATCGTGTATTGGTTTCCAGGGGAGTATCTACAGTCCTGTTGTCAGAAAGGCGCGCCCGTATAAATAAGTCAGATATATATTTAATCTGAGAAAGAAGATACACTTTCTTAGACTAAGCCACCTCTATACCCAAAAAATAACGTAGCAAGCCCAAGTCCTTCATGGCAAATCGATGAGCCAACTCACGCTTCAATGACTCAATACCATCATAATCATCATCAGTAATAACTATATCATCTACATATAAGGACAAAAGAATTTTTTCTGCACTCGTACATATAACAAACAACGCCGAATCATGATTACTTGGGGCAAATCCAGGAGAAGTAATCACAGTGGAGAATTTCTCAAACCAAGCACGAGGGGCTTGCTTGAGACCATATAAAACTTTTCGAAGACGACAAACTTTACCCGGCTGGTGGTCAATACCTGGGGGAGGAGTTATATAAACTTCCTCATGGAGATCACCATTCAGAAATGCATTCTTGACGTCCATTTGAAATATCTTCCACTGTCGAACGGATGCAGCAACAATTATAGTGCGAACAATCGTTATCTTTGCCACCGGGGCAAAAGTCTCCTCATAGTCCATACCATATTTTTGTGAGTACCCTTTTGCCACAAGTCTTGCCTTGTATCGCTCAACAGACCCATCAGACTTTGTTTTTATCTTATACACCCATTTACAGCCAATCGTATGTTTACTAGGTAGGAGGGTAACCAAATCCTATGTATGTGTCTGATAAAGAGCAGTGAGTTCCTCAGCCATAACATTCTGCCAAAGAGGATCAGTCACAGCCTCTCGATACGACTCAGGTTCAGACAAATAATGCATGTTTGCAATAAGGGAAGCAAATGAGGCTGAGTATATAGAGTAAGCGAAATCTGGTAGTTTGGTGGACTTAGAAGGACGAGTAGACCTCCTCAGAGGTGGTGGGTCTCCATTCTCAACATTCAAAGGAGTAGACTCAGGCACAAGTGGGGCTGAAGCACTATCATCAGGTGGCATGGATGAATCCGAAACTGAAACCTTCATGTTAACGCCAAAAGGATCAATATGCTGAAGATTTGATTTCATTACATCATGGGATATAGCTGGAATCGAATAAAAAGGAATATGTTCCAAAAAGGTGACATGCCATGAAACATATAATTTCTGACTTACAGGATCATAGCAACAATATCCTTTCTGTCCAACACCATACCCCAAAAACACACATATAGCTGATTTTAGCCTCAGCTTATTTCGTTCAACATGAGGGCGAAGAACATAGCAAGTACATCCAAAAACTCGTAATGCAGAGTAATCCGATAGGTGACCATATAATTTCTCGAACGGAGACATTCCTAAAGTCAATGCAATAGGAATACGATTAATCACATATACAACAGTTAGGACTGCTTCTCCCCAAAAAATACTAGGAACCTCTGCAAATAAGAGTAAAGAGCGTGTTGTTTTAACAATATGGCGGTGTTTCCTTTCTACAACACCGTTCTGCTCAGTAGTGTCGATACAAGATAACTGGTGTATGGTGCCATCAGAGGTGAGTAACTGAGTGAAATCATTAGAGGTATATTCAGCCCCTAAGTCACACCTGAAACACTTTATTACAGCCGAATGTTGTGTTTTAACAAGGGTTCTAAAGTTACTGTAAATGCCAAAGAAATCAAATCTGCGTTTCATAAGATAAACCTAAGTATAACGAGTAAAGTCATCTATAAACGAAACATAATAAGTTGAGCCACCCTTAGTGGATATTGGCAATGGGCCCCACACATCAGAATCAATAATATCAAAATGAGAAACAAAATAAGACACACTTTTATTAAACGGTAAAGCCAAGAATTTTGCCAGTTTACAATCACTACAATCAGAAATATCACAAGTGTTCAAATGACCCAAAGCACCAGTAGAGGCTAAGAAATGTAAACGTGACACTGACACATGTCCCAAATGGAAATACCAAAGATAAAATTGAGAAGACAAGGGACTCAAACAAAAAGACGATAAATCAATACTAGAGGCAACAACAACAACAGAAGACACTTTGAGAATCTCCAAGACATAGAGTTTCCCCACCCTACGGCCAATCCCAATCACCTTCTGAGTGTGTTGGTCCTGTACAATACAAGCAGAATCAGAAAAGAACGCCCAATTACCAGTTTTACACAATTGACTGACCTAAGCAAGATTCAAAGCAAGTTTGGGAATGTAATAAACATCAGAGAGAACAATGCTAGGGGTAGTAACAGAACCAACACCCTCGACTATCATAGATGCATCACTAGCGGACATAACAGAGATTGGTAAAATAGGGGATAAAGAACCAAATGATGACAAATAAGGTGACATATGATGAGACGCACCAGAATCAAAAATCTACAAGGAGGATGAAATACCTGAGGGACTAGAAGAAGCTGGACTTGAATGGGACATAGATGCTGCCATGGCAGTAGGATTAGAAGCCATAAATTGTTTGAACTGTTTGAAAACCTGGGAATCCAACGCAGAAGGTGGCATAGTGCTACCAGACTCATGACTCATACTTCTACTGTCCATACTTCTACTGCTGTCCAGATTGAGGCTGTTTTACCTTGTTAAGTAACAATGGACACTGAGCCTTTCGATGATTTTTCTATTTGCAGAATGCACACTCATCAAATGCAACTTTAGGAGATTGTCGAAAACGTGGTGGTCTAGACTGATCAGTTAGAACAGCAAACACAGCAGAAGTATTAGTTGTTTTAGACCTTTTATCCACTTGAGACTTGATACGGATCTCTTCTGCAATCAGTTCATGAACAACGGAATCAACTGTGGGGAAAGAAGATCGATGAAGGATTATTCCACGCAATCCTTCAAAATTAGAACGTAATGCCATCAAAAATTAAACCAAACGTTGTTCTTCCCTCCTAGCAATGTATGGCTCAAAAACTTTTAACTCTGCAGCTTCAGTAAGAGCCAATTAATCCCACAAATCTAACATTACAGCATAGAAATCTTGAATACTCATAGCATTCTGTTGAAGAGCACAAATATCATACTCCAACTGGTACTGCTTAGCAAAATTAGACTGAGTATACAGTCTCTCCAAATGGTCCCAAACTTCCTTTGTTGTGTCATACTTAGCCAATTGCATACCAATTGACTGAGTTACAGAATTGTTGATCTAAGTGATAACCTTGGAGTTAGCAGTTTCCCATGAGTCTACCAACAATGCAAAATTCGCAGTCTTATCATCTTTAGGTTTAACTTTAACTCCAGTGACATAACCCCACATATTCTTCCCACGAAGAAAATTCTTCATGACATAACTCTAATATGCATAATTTTTACCATATAATTGAGCATTAATGGACTGGAGAGAATCATCATTTCCAGTCATATTGTCAAAAGAGAAGCAAACACAGCAAGATACAAACAATTCCAAAACAAAAATTAAACTACTTTAGATCGAACCGATCTAAACAAATAGCAGCAGCAATCAAGGACTCAGCGGAAACAACAACATATGACCGCTACCAGGTCTTCAACCAACAAATCAAGGAGCATGGATCGATTTAGCTCTTGATACCATGTTAATAGAATACTTTAATTGAAGAACAAGAGGCAAGAATTATATTACAATTTAATATAATTAGTCTAAATACAAAAAGAATAGAAAGGCTATATATAAACATCCATTAACTAAACCTAACCTAATAGGAAATAGACTCCATTAAATAATCCTAACCTAATAGGAAATAGACCCAATAACAAAAGCCCAAACATAGTAACATATGGGCTAACAGAGCACACTGAAGTGTTTAACCAATATCAAATATAAGAGCATAAACAAGGAGCTCAACAAACCTTCAGGTACAAGATATATTCTCTGAATTTCTCCAAACTGAGAAAGAACCTGGCAAAGTTTCACGTGGTTCATACGAGTGGTACTCTATGTAGACAAACTCCGCGTGTTTCCGCCTTCACCTTTTTCTTCTTTTTAACTTTTCCTACTTGTGTTTTAGTTTCATCTTCTCTACGTGGTGGACTTGTTTCCTCAATTTCCAAATCTTTCTCACCCATCTATTGAAAAGGAAAAAACCAGTTGTGCGTAACAGATAAAACTTATGCTATAGTGAAATTTATCTGTGCTAACAGATAAAACTTGTGCTATAGTGGAATTTGTCCATCAAAGATACAAGAATAATTTCCAATGTATATTAGCAATCATAAAATTAGCTCCCCCAACCCTAAAGCCACTAAAATCCCCCAACCCTAAAGCTCCTAAAAAGCTACAAGGACAGTTGAAAGCAAGGGTTGCTCAACCCCTAAGCCCTAAAGCCACAAAATTACAAATCGTTCAAAGAAGCAAAAAAATCCCCAAATTCAGTTCGAAAAAGGAAGCTCAAATACGAAAACAAATATATACATTCGAATCCGAAGATAAATTCGAACAAGAGGCAAGATTAAAGGAGAACCAAATACACTGAGACAAAAGATGAAGGAGATACATACATACATAAAGAGATGACCAGCTCTGCTAAAGGCGATGTAGAATGTTAATTGTGACAAGTGTCGTATTAAGCCAAACCATACTTGGAAGAACCAAAATACATAAGTAGAATATAAAAAATTAGATTCTATTTATTGTTACAATTATAATTAAAATCTTCTTAATAGTTTCTTACTAATTATCATGTACATTTTTTTTTTTTTGAAATTTTACGTAACTATAATTAAAAATTGAGTAATACATAAAGTCCTAATGGTTCATCCACTGATCCATGAGAGATACATTATTCCATTTGAAATTAGACAAGTTAAACAAGGCTACACACACATTTAATATGACATCTACAATCAACTACAAATAAAGATAAAAAATTTTATTGAGGTTTACTTATAACTTTAACATCTAATAACAGTTAGAGATGAAGTTTTTGAAGGCAACAAAATCAAATGTGGTTGAAAAATTTGGCAAGCACAATTTTTGAAATGTTTGCATTCGTACGCCCTTGTCATTGACCACCAAATATCTATACAAAATGAAGAGCAATTTCCATAATAACATAAACAAGTCATTTATTTACCTCTTTCACTAGAGCTGGGAATGGGGAAAATGGTACTTACTCCAGCCAAAACGTCCTAAGACAGACTAGGCTTGAGTTTCCCAGCTTGATCTGCCACAGGTTTTTTATGGGGAAATTGACGTATCACCTTTGGTGAAAACTGATCACTTGGGAAATCAGAAATTACCCCATATTCATGTCGCACCTTTTGCTTCTGTAAAGATGGAACAATTAAAAAGTAACTATATTACTCAATTGCGAAAGATATAAGGTAAGATAAAGTGAGTGGTCTAATACCTAAACTAAAACTGGCTATAATACATTGCCAAGTAATAATAATTTGGGGTGAGGAAAAGAGACTTCCTATTTTACACACAAACCAACATCTGTTGACACCCAATGGCATGTTCTCTTGTATTCTAGTCAATCGATTTTTCGACTTTTGATATAGTGATTGTTGTCTCTTTTGAGGCTTTTATTGTTTCTTTATTTCTTCATTTAAAATCCGGATTTACTAATTCTAAGTTTGCATCATCTCGTATCTTTTAGATATTGTACTTGATTATTGGATTCATCTTATTTTACTTCGTTGACAATTATTTAAGGTCCAATCTATATGTTAGTGCTAATGTTTTTATTTACCTATGTTCTTTCTTTTGCATGAAATTTCCTAGTCTCATGTACTCCTCTCCTCCCTTTGCATTTCGATGATTGGGCCATGGAGGCCCGATTTATCTTTTATTGAGTCAACTGGCAGTGAAAATTGAAGAACGAGGCTGGGAGACCAAAAATGCAGATGTCCAGAGTTGAAAAAATCATAATATACAGCGATATACAAACAAGTATATAAGTTGTCTATAGTGACTCAAATGGGCCAAAAGCCCTCCTTAAATTTCAATTTTTATATTGTATTGTAATTGGGTTAAAAGCCCTTTTTTTTTTATTATTATTTATTAGATATTAGGATAGTTACAAAAGATGGCAAGAATTGGGTCAAAAGCCCAAGGAAAGTATTTTTGCCTATTGCTTGTCATTAGGACAGGTACAAATGAGCTTAAAGGCTCATAACAAAAATAGACCCAAGTACCGACCTAGGCAGACAAAACTCGGACTTGGGCCCACATCTTTTCTTCTTTGTTATTTAATTGCTCTTGCATGATGATGATGATGATGATGATGATGATGATGATGATTATTATTATTATTATTATTATTATTATTATTATTATTATTATTATTATTGTTTCATTTTAAGGTTTCCAAAATTCAACTCCCCAAAAGATAACTATTTTGAAATAATTACTTGTATTTTTCCAAAGATTGTATAAGTACTTCTTGTATTACTTCAATTACTTTGAAATATTTTTTTCTCAAGTATTATCCTTATAATATTTTCCTTTCCCTCCTAAAACGATTTTTAAGTCTTAAGTTATTATTTCTTCAAACTAAGTATGCATATTTTCTTAAAATTAGCCAAATAGATAGTTATCGGATAACCGTGTGTTAGCGGGCATTTCGGGTGCTTTCAAACCCTTCCCGAAATGCTAATAAGAACCTCAATCTCCCTTTAATATTTTCATTAGATTTGCTATTTTAATCTTTTGAAAATGAATAGTTTTCTTGATCTTTCTTATAAATTAAGTGGCGACTCTTTAAACTCATGGTGATGGTAAGTTGTCCATGTCCAATGTGGAAGTTTGGAGTGAGTGCAACAACCATCAATTCATACATCGTGAAGTAGACGAAGGATTTCATCATTTTCATCAACAACCATATCATCACTTTCATATTCACTGAATATTTCATCATTGCTTTGATGCTCACGTAAAAAAGTATGTAATACAGCGCAAACAACTACTATAGAGGATATTTTTGTAAAAGTTAAAAGTTTGATGTAGAATTTGAATTTTTAAAAGCTCCCAAATAACGAGAGTTGGCCCAAATTCTAGTTTTTTCTAGTATTTGAAAATTTGGTTTATTTGCCAAAATATTTGTCAAATAATGGCAAATTGTATGGACAAACACTATTTGCCAAAAAATTTTGTCAAATAATGACAAATTGTATGGACAAACACTATTTACCAAAAAATTTCCCAAATTTTACTTGGAAAATCTATGACAAAATGGGCCCTTAGTATAGGGTATAGTAATCTAATACATACATCAACATCTTGAAATAATTACAAACATGAAAAAAGAAACTCATAGAAAATAAAACTTCTAACATGATAATGTATACAAGTATAAATAATCTAATATCTTAACTTTCTAATAATAAAAGAATCATTATTTCTATATATATATATAAAAAATATATATCATACTATACAATTTACCCCCCTAAAAAAAATCAATAAAACTTACTAGTATTATACTAAAAACATCACTCCAGCATGAATAAAATAAAATTACTTCCAAATAACTAAACAAAATATGATAATTTTGAGACATATGACAAAACCATGAGACCATTAATAAGTGAAAATGTAAAATTTCGCTACATATATGTAAAATAAATGTTACGTAATATATAATCACCTTTACAGTGTTACAAATAGTAAAGATGCAACACTACAACGTGAATTTGAGTTACTCTCAATCTTCTTATCTATATAGATTAAAAAATTATTAAGTATCATTCATTTATTCAAGAACTATGAGGGTCAACAATGCTAACTAAAGATTTTAACACATAATTTATGTAAGATATGTTAGGCGAGCTTGAGCGTTGGGTGTTGGGCGTTGGGCGTTGGGCGTGCTTAGGGCATATAGTCAAACGCTTATGGTGTATGTCTTACAGAACTAAGCCTTACACTAGAGTATCGAGGCGTTTTGCTAGAGCCCCACCCAAAACGAGCCACGAGACAAGTTCCAACAGAGTCTTTTAAAACACTAATTGAGCTCGTAAAATTTTTTGAATTTAATAGCATCTGATCATAATTCAATAATTACATAATAAATTGATCCCAATTAATTTTGGAAGGAAGCATAGTTTACATAAACAAGTTCTTAACAAATCCACTTAATATGATTAATATATAATATAGATAGTTTCTTAGAAATAAGTCAGAAAAATTGAAAAATAAAACCTTTCATTCATATAAACCTAATTTCATTCGTATACAATTGGACCGATTAATTTCATAAAAAAAAGGATGGGAGATTAATCATATTAGTTGCACGTGTTCAAGAGGATCGTGCATGTTAATTATATTAAAGTTTATTATTATTTTATTTGAGAAATCGAACATTCTAATAACAATATGCTTAGCTCTTAGATAATATTATTTGAAGAAAAAAAATTATTGAAAATTTATCAAATCATATTGATATAGAAGAGTAATCGAAATGACCATGATGGTTATGAAAATTTTAAATTTATTTATGCACATTAAACTAATTAAAAAATTATATAATATAATTTAATAATCAATCGAAGTGTATCATTGACATATTATGGTGCATCAACTTTCCCAAGAACATTTTAATACCCTTATCAGCAATACCAACTCACCTACGAACTTTACTACCCTTAAATACACACATTATGACATTTCAATGTGACCTAAAATACTTAATAAAACCATAAAAAAATGTGATGTAATGAATAGGGTTGCTCCTCATTTAATCAGAAGACTCGAGTTTAAGCCTTGGATATGGAAAAATTCTTAATAGGAACTAGAAAGCATTTCCCCCCGAAAAAGACCCTACGCAATGCAAATCTAGATATAGTAGGGCTTCAGACTTCAGTGCAGTTATCAGACACCAAATGAAAAAAATAATAATTAAAAAACAATGCAATTAATTATCCAACTACCAGAATAAATCCCCAACTACCAAAAGGAGCACCAAAATCAGAGTTTTTCAGGTGCAATAATTAATATTTTTCCAAAAATTAATAGTCTCTTTTTTCTATGTCTCCTTGGAATTTATTCATAGATATCATTTTTCGTTATTTTGTTATGTTATTTCATCAACCGAATAACCATTTAAGATATTAACTCTAAATGTTTTGCTTTTAATTGTTTGAGAAACGAATATTTAGATAGTCGATCATTGTATCAATAGACACAACTTTATTGTTATTGGAGGATTAGAACTAGATAAAATGACTACTGAGGATTCACCAATTTGAGAGTGAGATGTGATTAGATTAATTTTTCTTTTGAACTTTGTGAGTTGAGTTTGAAATTCTATCGATTATTTAAAATTTATAGTTATTTAGTCAAAAAAAGTATTAATCACATATACATGATTTGAATTAAGGTTTCTGGACTCGAATGAACCTATAACTCCAACACTACACCTGCCCTTACTAGCAATTCTGAAGATCTACTACCATTAGAAGATGCATGTTGCGGATATGAAGATGTTGAGATGGATGTGTGTCCATACTATGAGCGACAAGATTAGGAATGAGGTTATGTGGGAGAAGGAGGGAGTGACCTCCGTGGTGGACTAGATGAGGAAAGTAAGACTGAGATAGTATGGTCATGTGAAGAGGATGCATTACGTTGATGTCCTAGTGAGGAGGTGCAAAAGGTTGTTGTAAGGTGTAAACGTAGAGGTAAAAGTAGGCTAAAAAAGTATTGAAGAGAGATGCTTAGACATAACATGGTAACTTCATATTATTAAGGGCATGACTCTAGATATGAAAGAGTGGAGATCGCGTATAAGGGGAGAAGATTAGTAGGGGTAAAGTATTGTCTTGTCTTGCCAAGGTTTAGGCTTGTTAGTACCTGTCGTGGTGCTAGACGTTCCCTTGTACGTCTTGCATTATATTGTTTATTGTGTTTCGATTATTATATTATTTTGTTATAATTGTTTCTTTCTTGTAGACTTTACAACACTTTTCTTATTAACTGTTATGCTTTTTCTTTTACTTGAATTTGATGCACTTGAGCCAAAGGTCTTTCGAAAACAATCTTTCTAGCTCCACAAGATAATGATAAGATCTGCATACACTCTATCCTATGCCTGGCAACGGAACCGGGAGGTGCCGGTTCCGGTTCCGGTCCGTCCCGGTCCGGTACCGGTTCCGTCTCGGTTCCGGTTAGTCCCGGTTAGAACCGGTAATAGCCGGGTCCGGGAGGGGTAACGGGACGGAAACCGGGCTTTACCGGTTTGTCCCGGTCCGGTTAGTCCCGGTTCCGGTCCCGGTCCGTCCCGGTCCGGTCCGGTCCGGTTCGCGGGTTAATTTTTTTTTTTTTTTTTTTTTTTGGCAATTAGCCGTTGAGAGCCGTTGGGCAACGGCTTTTGGGCCCCACCAACGGCTCTTTTCACCTCCCCACTCCCCTTTACACCACCCTACCCCCCAAACTTTTTTTAATACCCCAACATTATAAAAACTACATTTTCATCCCTTTTTTCTACCTATAAATACTCCTAATCTTTAATTCTTTTCACTCACAATTCACAAATATTATCTTCTCTCTACTCTCTAAATATTATCTTCTCTCTACTCTCCAATCTCTTAATTCTCTTATTCTCGTTAAAATTACGAATTTGGTCTTTGGAAATTGGAGCTTCAAAATTCAACTTTCAATTTTCGGCTTTCGGTCATACACGTCTACTTTTTTAAGTAGACGTTTGGTACATTCGTTCCAACTCACTTTTTATTTAGTTATATAATTGTTTGCATTTAATTGTTTATTTTGTGAGTAATTAGTCTCTAGTCTCTACTTATTTAGTTATTTATTTGTTTAAAATTTTGCATTACATTTTTGTATTATATATAATTTACTACTTGTTATATTTGAATATGGATTTCGGTAAAAACAATGTTGAGAAGGGTAAAACAACAATAGTTGATTCGATCACTAATTTATGGAGCTCAAAATCCAAAAAAAATAAAAAAACCGGTAGTACGTCTAAATCTACAACTAAAAAAACTTCTCAATTAAGAATAAATACGGATGATTATACGCATGTTGATGATAGTGTTTTTAATATTGATAGTAATAGTGGATAAGATCCTTATCATGAACATTTACAAAGAAGGTTTGGTAATTTTGATGAGGAATTACCTGAAGATGATGAACATGATGATGTTAATGATTATATTGATAGTTTTGATCATAATGTTGATGAATATGATGATGATGAAACTCAGCCAACTACGGCTATTCCCACTCCCAATCCCCCTTCCCCTCCCGCTCCCTTTCGTTGTCCTGCTCCCGTTCCCCCCGTGCATCCTAGGACTAAGGTAGAACGCGCTAAAAAATCAGTTGTGTGGCAATTTATGACTCAGAATGAAGATAAAACACAAGCTATTTGTAATAAATGTAAACATAGAATGAATCATAAAACTGTAGGAAAACAGGGTGGGACGGGACATTTGAGTAATCATTTAATGTCATGTTGTAAAAATGAATTTTTGCATGCTAAAGCTGTAGCCGAAGCTAAAAAGAATGGTACCACCCTTCCTGAAAATGTAGGAGTAGAGGGCTCTAATATGGTCCAAACACAATTAAATCCTTCTAATGTTTCTGGCTCTAGTATACAACGGTCATATAGTAGAGAAAAAGATCTTGAAGAATTAGCTAAAATGATTGTTGTTATGGGTTTGCCATTTAGTTTTGCTGAAAATCCCGGTTTTATTCATTATATTCAAATTGTGTATAATCCACATTTTAAAGGTTTTACTAGAAATACAATTAAAAAGGCTATCTTTGATTATCAAGCTCAACATTTTCAATATCTTCGTTGTTTATTTTATTATAATAATTGTAAAATAGCTATTACTTCTGATATGGGTCGTAGTGTAAATGGTAATGATTATTTTACTATTACTGCACATTGGATTGATGAAAATTGGACACTGCAAAAAAGAATCTTAGGTTATAAATGTTGTGAAATGCATAAAACCGGTAGTTATATAGCTCAAACAATCATAGATGTTTTACAAAACTATGGAATTTGTGATAAAATAAGTAGTGTCACCTTAGATAATGCTTCTAATAATAGAACTGCTGTTGAAATACTAAAACCGTCTCTTTGCCCTATTTATATTGATGGTTTTCATGTTAGGTGTGCTGCACACATATATAATTTAATTGTTAGAGATGGTATATCAATGTATAATGATGGTTGCATAAAAGTTGAAACTGCATGTCATTTTATTTTTAAATGTCAAGTTAAGTCTAGACGTAGAGATTTTGAAAATCGTTGTCGTGAATTTAATCTTCCACCTAGAAAAATTCCTAAATCAGTGTGTACTAGATGGAATTCTTTGTATGAAATGCTTGAAGTCGCTTATGAATATAGGAAACCTTTACAAATGGTTTGGAATGCTCATAATTCAAATATGACATATAGACTTGATGATAATGATTGGAATGATGTAAAAGAACTTATAGAATTTTTAAAAGTTTTTTATTTAACTACAAAAAAAATATCTGCACTTTATAATCCAACTATTTGCTCTGTTTTACCTAATATTTGTGCTATTTCTAGTAAATTTTATAAATTCAAAAATAAACCAAGATTTGAAGAATCTGTTAACAAAATGATTGAAAAATTTAGAAAATATTTTATTCCTATTCCTCAAATTTATTTAACCGCTTGTTTATTAAATCCACATTATAAAGATGAAGGTGCATCACGAATGGTTGATAAAATATATTTTAATTTAGGTATTGATAGTGAAGATGATGAAATACCTAGTTGTGAAGATGTTAAAGATAGTATAAAAGTTGAAGCTAGAAAATTATATGACTTGTATAATTCAAATATAATTAATGCAGTACGTAATGAAGAACCTCAAAGTTCTAGGAGTAGATATAATAATGAAGATGATCTTGATGATATGATAGATTGTTATCTTGAACTTTCTCATAATGATAGAAATGATTTTGATGCATATATTAATCAAAATACAGAACCTAATACTGTGGATCTTCTAGAATGGTGGAGCAATCGCGGCCAGGGATTTCCAAAGCTTCAACCAGTTGCTCGAGATGTGTTAGCTATTCAAGCATCTTCGGTAGCTTCGGAAGGCGCTTTTAGTGCAGCAAGATATCAAATTGGAGAGCATAGATATTCATTAGCAGCAGATAGCTTGAAAATATCAGTACTATTTCGAGATTGGATTAATGGCGAGAGAAGGAGTTATGGTCGTCCACCTTTACCGACCAAATTTGAAAACGACATTGATGAAATAATGCAAGATTTTAGTGACGACGGCATTGATGCAATGGAGGAACTAGCTAATCAACCAATTCCAGAGCATGTTACTAGAGAAATGTTAAAAGATTTAAAAAAAGATTTTCTTGGTAGCATGAACTATTAAATTTAAATATCTATTAGTATGAGTATAATAATTCGAGGTCTAATTCAAACAGAACCCTTCCTAGAAGGTGGCTGTGTAGATTAGATTTTTTTAATACTCTACTAATATTTTGTAAATTGTAAGTTTGTAACTCAACGAGTCAACTTGTACTAAATAGTTAATATTAATAAAAGTATAGGCTATTCGCCTTAATTTTTTTTTATTATTGTCTTGATTCTTGAATAAGTTGAATTTAAATTTTCAAACTTTTAAAGTGTGAAATTTAAACTTTTATAGTTTTATAATTTTAAAGTTTGAATTTAAATTTTCAAACTTTTAAAGGGTGAAATTTAAACTTTTATAGTTTTATAATTTTAAAGTTTGAATTTAAATTTTCAAACTTTTAAAGGTGAAATTTAAACTTTTATAGTTTTAAAGTTTGAATTTAAATTTTCAAACTTTTAAAGAGTGAAATTTAAACTTTTATACTTTTAAAGTTTGAAATTTAAATTTAAATTTTCAAACTTTTAAAGTGTGAAATTTAAACTTTTATACTTTTAAAGTTTGAAAGTTTGTATTTAAAACTTTAAAAGTATAAAAGTATAAATTTTTAACTTTAAAATTACAAAAGTTTTAATATTATTTGAGTAATATCACTAATATTCCTATTTTTTAATTTTGATAAATTTTTTTTTTTTTTAAATATAGAAGACGGGACCCGGTTTCCGGTCCGGTCCGTTACCGGTCCGGGACGGGAATTAATATAAATTTCCGGAATTACCGGTTCCGGTACGGTTCCGGCCCGTGGTGCCCGGTTCCGTTCCGGTTCCGGTCCGTCCCGGTCCGGTAGTTCCGGTTCCGGTTCCGGTACCGTTGCCCGGCCTACTCTATCCTCCCTGAATCCCACTTAGTGATTTCACTGGGTTGTTATTGTTGTTGGCTAGTACAAAAAAGAATATCGTTCCAAAAACATTAAGTATAATCTAGACAAATAATATGACACTAGATCTGAATCAAGAATGAAACTCGAGTCTTGGATCGAGAATGGGGAGGTTGAAAGGGAGTTTGAAAAATGTTTCCTTACTTCTATGTAAAGAAGTCACTTTCCTTGAATTAGAGGAAAATAAATCAATTTGGAAAAAAATTCTACAAATATTTAAGCCATAAATTGGAATTGAAATATGAAATTTATCTTATTGTTATTATTTGTTGTACTGCAATGATCACTACAGAGACATCACTTCACTGATTTTGTTCAGAGCTAGGATTTTAAGTTTATGACTTATGAATTCTAGATTCTAGAAAGGACAATTTACAGGGTTCACACGAACATAGTTTTACCGAACCCGTAAGCAGATCTATAACTCCGTCCCTGTCCCTGTTCAAATGCCATGATATCTTAATGAGCATCTACACATAGACAGAGCATCTATAACATATCAGAGGATCAAACAACACTTTCAATGAGTAAAACTATCTGTCCTTTCATGATTAAAGATAAAAGGTGAAATGTACTTATTTTTTGTGAAAGAACAATGGCAATTAGCCTATTGGTTATTCATGGCAAGCACACAAGTTGCAACAAGAAGCCATGTTGTGATATCTTTTTAATCTATGTAGTAACCAGTAATCTCCGACAAGCTAGTTTTGTTCAGATGACCAAGCATTGGCTTCAACCCAATTGAAAGCTATCGGGCTCAAGAAGGCGTCAGGTAAGCCGAAGGAACTGACCAAGGAAAGTGCATGTGGCCTTAGTTCACTGCATAGCTTTGCAACTTCTTTTCTCACTATTGCAGCATTGTCCATCGACAGGTATCCATATCGGAGGAATGCAGCATCCTCTTCTAGGGTGACCAGAACATACATCGATCTGACGAGATCCAAAATGTTCTGCAAGATAATTCACGGTTAAACACAACACGGTTTAGATATTTTTGCATACGACATTAGAAAACTCGATTTTCACATTCTCATTACGCATGCAAAGGTCGAACATTCTGATTATTTCCTGGCAGTGAGACATTTCATGACTTTGTCCACTGCACCTACCCCTCTTTAGTTTAAATAGTTGTGTCTAATGACTATAACAATGATCAGAAAGACATTTGTTAGTACCTTAAGGGGGCCAGAAGTGACGGATGCCTCTGCGTCCAGGAAAGTATGGAGAACTGCTCGGTCCGAGAAGGCTCTCCCCAGGTCTTCAGCAAGCTGATAATTCTGTCGAGGGGGAAACATTGATTTGTTATATGCAAGCACCCAATACAAGCTGAATAAGAGAAGAATAAAAATGAAGAGTATGCTTACCAAAGTAAAAGCATATTCTTTGCTTTTTCCCTGTGCCTGGCATTGTGAAACTTCAGCAGCAAAACGTTCCAACAGGTCTCGTTCCCGTAGGCAGAATATGTCGTTCTGGAATAAAGGCAATCAGAACTCCTGACCTGATAAATGATTCATCTAAAATGAAAAAAGAAACAAAAGCTTTGTTACCTGGAACTGGACTTGCCTCATTGTAGAACTTGTAAGTTGTGAAGGTATGACGGGACGAGAGGTGTTCATGTGTTCTAATCCCAATCCTTTGAACGGTTTCTTACTCCTTTTGGCTGCCACATATTCCCCAAAAAGTGCCTTGCTTACCTGCCATTACAATTTTTCCATCAAACAACAAAGTTACCTAGTGACCATGCAAAGAGATCATCAATAACATGTGTGTGCCGTGTAGAGTAGGTCAATGTAGAATGACTCCTATTGCTACAAGATGATGAAATATCTCTTTTCACCTAATGCTGCTGCAAAAATCTATGATCCTATCAACTTTTCGACCCAAAGAACGATGCATGCTCTTGAGAGTGTTACAAATTCTTTTTACAAAAAGAATCACAGGAAGAAAACTTTACTGTTTCATTTTTATCCGAGTCAGAAGAAACTACAAATGTACTACAAAAACATAGCTAGTGTAATCCCACAAGTGGGGTTTGGGAGGGTAGGATGTATGCAGACCTTACCTCTACCTCTGTGGGGTAGAGAGGTTATTTCCGATAGACCCTCGGCTCAAAAGGGAAGTTTTTGAAGCAGGATTGCAAGAAAAATATGGCAGTAAAATAGCAATGTACAAACTAAATGCAGCAAACAGATAGTAATACACATCGAAAAATAAGAGACTATGTGACTACTAAATAATACTACTAATATCCTTATAAAGAGAGGAGGAGGCTAACCCCCTATCTCTCCCACATTAAGTGTGAAAACATCGGTTGTCTGCTAACCTTCTACTCTAATCAATGACCTACATATGTACTATACTTTGTTAAAAAAATAGCTTTTTTTTACCATACCTGTTGCATAAGAACATTGTTGTCACCCTCGAAAGTAGACTGCACGTCATATTCACCTTTTAGCTGGCCAATCCTATTTTCGGTCTTCAACCCTTGGCCACCACAGGCTTCACGACATTCCTGATTCAATATTTAAAAAATCTTATATAGTTCGGAAGAAAGCTAATCGTTAATAATCCAAGTTCTTCCTGTGCATACTACCTGAAGAGTTCGCATGTTATGCCAACTTGCAGTAGCTTTGAATGCACTTGAAACAACATGAATAACTTTGTTCATCTCAGGTGTCCTCTTGACGTACATCATTTTCAAGTGGTTAGCAGCAAAGCTCATAGCATATCTGCGAAGAGACACAGTTGGGTCAATTAGCTGGGGAGACCATAAAATTATACCGACATAACTGACAATTTATGATATGTAGATGAGTGCCAAAATGGCAGACTGCATGGTAGGTTTTAACAAATGATGATAAGGTTGTAGAAGTACAGTAGCTGACAATAGAAAAAAAAAATGATGATAGCATTGCAGAAGTACAGTAGCTGAAAATAGAAAACAATTGGCCCTGAGGAAGTGGGAGGTGTTGATCTACCTTAAAGTGACTCTGAGAACATACTACATGAAAAACATGACAAATTAGTAAAGGAAAAAAATTGGAACACATTCTCAAAAGGCTTATTTATTATAAAAACAAGTTTCAACTAGCAGGCATAGAAGAGTTTCTATGCATACTTACAGCCAGAAAGTTAACTACGGAGCGACAAAATGGACATTTGAAAGGCTAAACATACTTCAATTTAAAAGAGAAAACAACAAAAGTTTTTGGTTATTTTATCGATGTATCACTGTCGAAAGAAACAAAATAAAGGAGGGAAATCATAAACAAAGAATAATAATACAAAGAGGATGAAGGAAAGAATGCATGGTAGAATAAAATATAGTGCATTTCAGTGAACATTTACGTTTTTGCAAGAAGAGGAAGAAGTCGCCGTTGATGACTAGGGTAATCAAGTATAAGAACTTCTGGTCCATTAGGAGTAACTGAAAATGCTCTTCTTGTCAGCGAGTATCTTATCGCAGTTGCCAAACCAATCTGAAAAAGCATCACGAACAGAAAAATGAGATGCCACAAAAATACTATGAGTGGTAAATAAAATACGTGTATAAGCAACTGTTGCTTGTCATACCTTTGCGGAGTAAACTGCACTAGCTGCAATTGTCACACGGCCAGATGTCAAAGGGGACAAAAATGCTGCAAATCTCTGGGAACAAATTGTCAAAATCCAGTAAGCATTATCCTCAGCAATGTTTCTTGACGAACTGTCAAAGCTTTAACAATCTCATATGATTGTAAAGAATCACTAGAAAAAGGGCACCCCCGGTACTAAAGCTCCTGCTATGCGCAAGGTCTGGGAAAAGGCCCGACCACAAGGGCCTATTGTACGCAGTCTTACCTAGCATTTCTACCAGAGGCTGTCTTCCCTGGCCTACCGTAAAGAATCACTAATAGATAAAAATTATCCTTATTATGCTTCCTTAGAAAAGACTTGCATTAATCAAGCACAACAAAACAATTGGGATTCATTCCCTTAAACGAATTAAGTTTACCTGGTCAGGATCCTTGATAGCAGTAAGATATTTCCCATCTGGAGAAACATCCGCCACTGAATTTAACAAATTTTCTCTGGGTACCCGGACATTGTCAAACCTGGAAAATGAGATTTCACAAAGAGGTTAGCTCCAAACTGCCAAAATGAAGCCATAAACTTTTACTACACTTTAAGCCAAGTTCAAGTACAGCTCTTCTCTACCAAATTCTGCCATTGTCAACACCATTTAAGCCAATCTTGTGACCACAATCAGCTATGCGGATGTTTGGACAAATGTCTCCATTTTCATCTCTGATCTGAGCGATAAAAGCATGGACACCTTGATTTTCCCCTTCAATGATGAGCTGAGAGAAAACTATGGTATGTGTTGCATGCTACAACGCAGTCAAGAGAAATGATGTCAATTTAGACTAAGGGTCAAGCAAGAGTTAGCAAGTTGACAAACGAAAAACATCAATCAAATAAACATGCCAAATTTGTTTTCGAGAGGAAGTATAGTTACATTAGCTGCACCCCCAATCCAATACTTCTGAGCTGATTCACATGGAGTATTTATGACAAACTCTCCTGTGCTTGAATCATACGTTGTGACTGTTTCAATACCTCGAACCTGAACGGTACTTGCAAATATATCAGTTAGAATTGCAAAAACAATGGACAATAATTTACTTTCTAAAGTTATATAATATATACTTAAACAACTTTCACATACATTACTTCCATGCCCCAACTCTGTCATCGAGAAGCAACCTTTAATCACGTAATCCTCTGTGTCCTTCAACCATTTATCATGATGACGTTTGGTACCGAAAAACTGGATTGCACCACCCCTGAATCAATCAACCTAAAAGTTCAATAATATTCTGATAACCTGGAAATTCAATTTATGCAACGACAGCCAACCAATCAAGATTGTCTCTACAATAAATTTCATCCATTTAGGTTCTTCTTATAATATTCCTAAATTTATCTTTTTCATGCAATAGTTGACCACCAACATTAAAATCGTCCAATCATGTACTCTTCAAGAAAGCTCACTGGTATGCAGAGAAGTCTGATGGAAAATATAACATTGAATGTCTGTACATGAAAATTCAATGTCTATTTAGGTTGTTACAAGTTAATCAAGCAATCAAGAATGTCCGTGCTCATGATATATCATTGTTTGATGAAACGTGTGATATAATTAAGGGATAAGGGTCTGAAAAATACCCCAACTTTGGCCGAAATTGTTGTTACGATACCAAACTTTAATGAGGACCTATTACCCCCAGACTATTTAATACCGTATTTTAAACATATATATTTGCCCACGTAGACATTAAAAATAATGCATAATTATAAATAGTAATGTGTCCACGTGGACACATATATACCTTTAAAATACACTATTAAATAATTCAGGAGGTAAAAAATACACTATTAAATAGTTCAGGGAGTAAAAGGTCCTCCATAATGTTTGGTATCATAACAACAATTTCGGCCAAAGTTGGGTATTTTTCAGACCCTTATCCCTATAATTAACGATAGGCTAGAAGTTTGGAGACAAACCTTAGAGTCTTAAAGTTTTCTGATTAAGTAGGACTAAACGAGAGTACATGGAGTGCAAGTTTAGTGACGTAACGCATGAAGCAGAGGTGGAAGTGAAGATCGATGCACAAATCATACCCAAGAAAGGGAGCTTCAAGTATCTTGGGTTCATAATCCAAGAAAATGGGGAGATAGATGTTGTTGTCGCATGTTGTATTGGAGCAGGTAGGCAAAATGGAGGCTCACATCCAGAGTACTATAATAAGAATGTGTTAGCAAGACTTTGAGGGCAAATTCTACAGAGTGGTGGTACCGATATTGTTATACGGGACATAGTATTGGCCAACCAAGAATGTTCACGTCCAAAAGATGAATATAGTGGAGATGAGTTTAGGAGCGAAATAATCAGATGTTATGCGGAAGCTAGGAAAACAAACCTTGAAAGACCACGAGTAAGAATAACCTCAACCAGTTCACTCGGGAGGTTCACACAAGTGATAACAGATCACTTGTGTCTCACAAATTCTCCCCCTAACCAAAACTCTCGAAACCCCTAGGACTACATTGTGATGCTGATTAAGTTAGAAGGAACAAACATTTATTTATAGAGTCCTAAACCTTTTCCTATAAGAAAAGGACTAGCCAATCTTAAACTTTTTCCTACAAGAAAAAGACTAGTCAAATATGGAGACCTTATGTTTTTTCTTTTAGAAAAAAGGAAAACCTATTTATGGTAAGAAACTGGACAAATAATACCCAACAATGAGGATACTCAGATGAATGTGTGAGCACACTCAGGAGATATGATTAGTAATAAAGTTATAAGGGATAAGGTGGGAGCGGCCCCCGCGGCAAACAAGATGAGAAAGGAGAAACTAAAATGATTCAGGCATGTGAAGAGGAGGCGTGTAGATGCACCAGTAAGAAGGTGTTAAGAGGTTGGCTATACCTGAAATCTAACCGGGGGAGGTGATTAGATAGGACATGATTCAACTTCAACTTACTAATAAATATAAAGGTATGGAAATCAAAAATTAGAATAAAAGGTTAGTAGGTAGTCGAGTGTTGCCACACTAGGTACTAATGGGCAAAAACATACCATAGGAGAAAATGGACACCCATTTTGATGGAAAGAGAATGATCAAAGATAAAAATACAATCCAAGAGAGCCAATTTCCTCAACTCATCTTCAGGCCCTTTAACAGTCAGCCAATTCTTGGCAAACCCATGTTCAACAAGGTACTCAATCCTCCTCATGGTAATTTCCCTTTGCTGTTCCTTAGATTGACTATAATCAGGTGAAAGAAACACTTTTCCACCCCTTTTTACAGGATTAAAAAGTTTGCTCTGTAATATCAAACCAAAAAACGAGTCCCTTTCCTCCAAATTGTGACCATCCATGAGCTTTCTCATCTCTTTAATGTCAAAAACAGCAGCTGGCTCTGAAAGCTCAGGTGGATTGTAGCTGAGACATGGGAATGATTGAAGTATAACATTGAGTGTTGGGGTTTCTTGTTTTAGGTGTCTGCTGAGAACTTTAGTTCTGAAATTCACTTTCTCCATTGAAGAACACAAAAGATTGGATTTTTCCATTACTGAGAGTTTTAAAGTGATGCTTGATTTTGTATGTTGAAATCAAGAAAATAGAGGAGGGAAAAAGAAGGAACTTGGAAGATATTTTTCTGTTAGAAATGTTGAAAATTCAAGGTTGGCAGGCTGGTGGGGTACGTGATTAATAATCATGGATAAATGTCAAGATTATTTTATGGAAAAATTATGTTCTAGGTCTATTTTTAAAAATATTTACATCAAATAATTTGTACTTTTGTGTATAAACATACTATTTAATCCATATTTGTGTATAACCATCTTTTATACACTTGATACAAAGCTACCTAATGTGGAACCGTTGAGGACCGGGTTTAGTAGTTTATGGTCCACTAAAAGGGATTTATATAGCTTTGTGCTCTCCCGTCTTAATAGCTAGCTTTTAGGGTGCCTCGATGAATATGTCATTCTACCTAACCAATGGATAAAGTAAAAAGCAACACAATGGAAATAATTTTAAAAAAAGAACATACCATAGGAAAAAATGGACTCCAACTTTGATGGCAAGTGAATGATCATAGACGCCAAGACAATCCAAGAGACCTAATTTCCTCAACTCATCTTCAGGGCCTTTACCAGTAAGCCATTTCTTAAAAACCCCATGTTCAAGAAGGTACCCAATTCTCTTCATGGTGATTTCCCTTTGTTGTTCTTTAGATTGATTGTAATCAGGTAAAACAAAAACTTTGCCACCTCTTTCAATAGGGTTAAACAGATTGCTCTGTAACATTAAACCAAAAAGCCAGTCCTTTTCCACAAAATTATGACCATCCATGAGCTTTCTCATCTCTTTTGTGTCAAAAATGGCTGAGGGCTCTGAAAGCTCAGGTGGGTTGTAGCTGAGACATGGGATGGATTGGAGCAACAAATTGGGTGATGGGGTTTCTTG